>OZ026577.1:20701031-22050031 GCA_964020215.1 Aurelia sp. 3 sensu Dawson et al. (2005) | reverse complement strand
AAGGCAAACCAAGAGACGACACTTGCAAGGCATGCTGGATGAAACAGACCCTATAAAAGAGCTAATAGTGTTGTCTAATTGATAAACAACATTGATAGTCTGATTTAAAACGTAGAACAAATTTAGAGCCAAGAATCAAATCTTTTTACGAGCAACGACGTATATGGTCTGGTACATGTAGAATCACTTTTTCAAGCCTGGCTATCAATAGGCTGCGTTCACATTGCACAACTTTTGTTAGCGCTTAAACGCTCGTGCAGATTTCTGCCATACCACAGTGGGCCAGATTACGATTTTTTGGACATAAATTGTACACGGCATAAAATGGTAAAGAATGCTATAAAAGTTGGAAACTTACGAAGAAAAACGTCGTTAAGACAAAATTTCTTTGCTTACTTATGTGCGCAGTTGTCGGAAAATTCTTCTAAGTCCTTATTTGAAACAGCCAAATTCAATGCATCAAATAGCTTCTGATAAGTACGTACCCATAATAAAGAAAGCAGAATTAATGACTATAAATCTATAATCTGAAATGGCATAAAAATGAATAGAATTTGACATCGATCTGACAGTTATTCAGCAGTGCCCTGGTTCCTATACACCTCAATTTTTTGCCGTAGCAATAACCATCGTTGTATTTTCTACGGCGCCTCTCGGCAGCCACATGTAAATCAAACAGATAGAGGATGCTTCCGTGCTTGTAAATATGCAAAGAAGATGTTTGGCGTTTGCAAGCGAAATTCTGTACTTAGCTTTAAAACACAGCGTACAAAGTCCACCCTCTGGCCCACTGTGCATACCAATCCCTTAGAGTGTGCGGACTGCATAATGTTTGCATGCCGAAAGAAGCTTGCTGGTGCGAAAGATCTTGTTGGTTAGCAAGCAAATTACTTACACGCATGTGCAAGCGAGATGGATTTGAGTTCTTCATTTCAGAAGCAGAAAAACGACCTGCTATATGGGATCCAAGCAAGGGATATATCGATCTTAACGGGAAAACGCAACCAAAGGCTCGTTAACGCAAGCAAAAGCATGCACACGCAAAGACAAGCCTTTAATGTGAATGCAGCCTTATAGTCATAAGGATCGTAAGAATCATAGGAATTTTATAAAAATCTTAAGATTTTATGACCCCATGATCAAGTGAAAACTGCAAGGATCATAATCGTAAAATGATTATCACTTGATTTTATCTCTTTAAACGCTTGACATAAGGATCGCGATAGAAAACTTTTTCATCCTTGCGAACTTCCAACCGGAGTTTCCTTTGTTTCCCAGATTAGCAGTTGACGCAACATCTGCAAATTCCATTCAAAAGTGGGCCTTCCAAATTGAAATTCATGTAATTTTGTACGAAGTGAATAGTATTTTGGATGGAGAAACCACGAGAGGAGGGTCATTCCAAATAAGCACAACAGATGGATGTCGGGTGACATTCTCAAAAGTCCTTCTAATTTTAACCACGGGAACCCGTGCATCTGAGAACCCCAGAAAAAAATTTCAGCAAGATATCTCATTTCGTTCAGGTTTTATGCTCGAATGAATATTTAGCTAATTGATGCAAAAATTTGTTTTTTCATGAGATGGCAAATTCAAGTTCAAATATATGAAAAGCAAAATTTCCTATCCCAACTCAATCTGCATTTACTTGTAGTATGCTATGAATGATTGTAGAAATTTGAAGTTTTGCGTAATTGAAGACAAACGTATTTGTAGAATATTGCTTCAAAGTTTGAACCAAATTTGATTTTGGCCCCAACATGTGTCTGGGGAAAGGATTTTGGTGTTGGCTTTCTGATCGATAAATGCCATGATGCTTTTCAATTTTACGGAATAGAATACTGACCTACCCCAGATGCTATATTTTAATCAACCGATTGCTTTTCGCAAAATTCCTTTGTCCAGGGAGGTTGCAAAATCTCTCAATTTTTGCCGAAAAGTCTATTTTTACATACTTTCTGACGGTATCTTGCAAAAATCCTGCAACGCTTAAGATAGCTATTCATATCATCCAAATGTGCACATGCAGAAGTTCCGAAAAAGTACCAAAACCAAGGAAATTTTGTTCTGATATGAGAACAATAGCTCTGTCAAAATGGATGCACGCTCAATATGGTCAAATTTGGCCAACTTCAACGGGCTAGAAATCTTGTGTCCCAAGGAGGTATATTCCTGAAATTTTTTGTATGGACTCCTACACCTTATAACTTATTTACCTGCAAATATGGAATCGAAACAGAGTATGGAAGGGTGTCAAATAGCAACACTTGCCAACACTGGGGGTAACATGATAACTAAAGGGTTTTTTTGGACAGATTTTTTCATGGTGCAATTTATTTTCGCTTTTTATTCCAAAGAAATCATTTTAGAACAGTTTATAATGAAGTGGATTTATCTATTTTATGGTTGTGCCATATTTGTTCAAAACAAGGGGCTTCCTCATATCTGTCCAAGACGCGACTGGCATCTACTTGTCAGATAATTTTTCCAAAGAGGGAATACCATGCAAAAAGATATGATGGGAAAAAGTGGTTTACTGTAGCTTCAATGAATTGATTCATCTAAGAAGCCTCAGAAAATTGATGTCCACCTCGTCCAGTTCAGATATTTTGAGTATCTGTTCCCTATGGATTACATTCAAACAAACAAACAAACAAACAAACAAACAAACAAACAAACAAACAAAGTTTCTCTGAAACTCGGGTAGCTAGCTCGCTTGTTGTGCGTTCCAGGAATGGGTTTTAAATGCAAACATGAGCGTATATCGAGAGATGGAGGATATATCTAATTATCCACCGCGGACATTTTATTTGTTTGGTATAGGAACCGATTTGGAGGCGATTCAATTCTCGTATTTTTTGGGTGTAATCAAAGCACTTATTGCTCAGCCTCTGAAAAACAATAAAATGCCCGCGGTAGATGCGTAGATATATCCTCCTTCTTTCAAAATATGCTCATGTTTGCTCTAAACAGCCACTTCTGGAATGCACAACAAGTGAGATAGCTACCTGGGTCTCAGAGAAACTTTACGGCTTTGTTTGTTTTGAATTCCTAGTTGAGATGCTTCTTTGCCCGCAATTGCGAATCCCTTTGAATTTAGGTGTCAACACAAGTAACTGATGCCATTGTCTTGCAAAATCTGTCCTTGTTCTTCGACCGCAGATTGAAATGAGTTTCATACCGATCTGAAACTCTGAAAGATCGATCTAAATTTTCTCATTAGAGGGTAGTGACAGTTTCTCATAGTTGATACTTGAGAAATTGTAAATACATCTTGTAACGTTAGAATTAATTAGCTACTTTTTTATTTTAGCTATCGTATCCTATTATCCAACGATAAATAAATTGCTAATAAATAATGATAATAATACTTCTCTCAACAGACGTCTCCCGTTCACTTTTATAACATCATCTGTTACAAGTGCGACGTGTGAATGTCTCATGGCACGAGCTGAAGAATCTGAAGTAGTGAGTTTCATTCCTGTTTGAATCTCGTTTTTACGTATCTTATCCCGGATGAGTCAAAAAGGCCCGATGTTTGAAAGGCTGCTCCCTGAAAACGTAAGCATTGATATTTTATCATGACTGATTGAATAGCAAGCACGTTCAATTATTTTTAGAATTTTCTCGGCTGACTTCGGTCACACGGGATTTTCTCGCAAAAATTTCCTCCAAGAGACCTCAAAAAACGTGCTAAAATCACAAGCAAATTGCCCTGATATTTTCTCGTTACAGCAATGACCTGAGTACACTTTAACACGTGCTATCCTCTTGGGAGGATGTAAATGCCTTCCACCTGGTATGAATAACATATTCAGGAGTGATTCATTTTCCCTGTAATATCCTTGAGTAAGGATAGCGAGAGAGAGTTTGCAGACACGACTACGTCCTGAGTGTGGTTATCTGAACTAAATATGATTGGGCTTATCTTGGAATTTACAAGACAAATTAACAATAGACCTTTTCAAAGAGGTCTTGGACGGCGCGCTACTTTTCTGGAAGATGGCGGATACACGGGAATCTTCTCTGTGATGCTGAACTGGAGTTGCAGTGGGAAAAGTTGTGAACAAGATATGGAATTTAACTCTAGTTACATGGTTCACGAAAGACCAAAGGGGCTTCAGCATGAAAACAAATACTTGCTTATCACATGAACGCAATGTTTAGCAAATTTTATGAGTAGGAGACGTTTATACCTTCGAGTTGTTTCAGCGAAGTTTGGACTTCGTGATGACCTCAGACTCGGTCAGATAAATTTAGATACATGTAGATTTCTGTTTGCGAGTTGGACTTTTCCCCGATAACTGAAGGAATACGAGCAATCGTATGTATCGAGAACTGTTAAGAAACAAACAATCATTCACATTTCTTCTTTCTAATGCTAAAGTTACCGACCATGCCTTTCCAAATCAATTCAGCTAATGAAAAGTTTCTTCGATCTTTTAATTTGTTCACATACGCCTAACAAAGTTTGGAGTGTTTTGAAATAAAGGATTTCTGTATGCACTCGTAAAATAAGGCCACTTACCTGCTCCAGACAGCTTAACTTGCACAAGATTCCCATTTACGTATTATTTGTAAGAACTTTTGCTCCGATTGAAAGTCAACACAACAAACTGCACAACTGCTCGCAACCAATATGCCACTAAGACTTTGCCTCCAAACAAAACAATATACGTATCACTTTACCAAATCTTTGACTTGGCATCTCTTCCACATTGTACAATCAAGACACGACTACATTCTTCTGTTTTCGTTCTGAAATCCACAAGTGTTTTGTCGCAAACCAGTTTCTTTTTGTTTCATCGAAGAAGCAGAGAACGAAATGACGAATACAAATTTGATGAGGAATGTTTTCCCGCCAAAGTCTCTCTTTTGCTACGAGGCTCAAAGGGTCTGTGCGAGGAAGGAGATGTTTGCCCCTATACGTTTGTACCAAAAGTGCCTTCGTATATCCTTAGTTAGGGCAATAGATAAGCTCAGTTCATTCATGAATAAAAATCTAACATTGGCAACTATCATAGAATCCAAATTCAACGAACTCGAAGAAATAAACTTTTCCTTGTAAAATATCACTTTAATGTGATAACTAACTCTTTAGTTTGATGTTGTAAGATTTTGTGGACATTTCTGGTCCTTTGAGTGCACATTAGCTGGAGTTAATTTCGGTTTTTGTTGCACTACGTCGCCCACTGCAACTGCATTTTAACGTTTGCAATGCGAAGGGGATTCCCCTTCGCTGCTTATCCGCCATCTTCCAGAAAAGTAGCGCGCCGTCCCAGACCTCTTTGAAAAGGTCTATTAAGGCCAATTTCCAGTCGGCGGAATTTTCCGAGCGGGCGGAATTTTAGACAATAAAAAGCTACTCAGCCGTAACTATCTATTCAATTTCAGAGCGACATTTTCTCCCACAAACAATGGAATTTCCGCCCGCTCGGAAAATTCCACTGACTGGAAATCAGCCTTTACGTAAGTACAAAGGCCATACTTTAATATGACGGCTAACGGTCGCTCCTACGCATTTCCCCTGTTTTTCCAATATTTCTCGCCGGCAGTTCACAGGCTACGTTAGGCTGTTTTAGCAAAAAGATGCGAGTCAAGAGGATGCCGGAATAATTCTTTTGTTCGAGGATGTAAATTACAAAAAGAAACCAAATTCAAATCTTTTTGCGAGTCTCGAGAGACTTATTGTACGTTCTATTTTGAAACTGACAACCTGGAAAGTATACTTTTGAAGGCTGCACTGCAAAAATAGGACGTCGAGAAGGGAAGCAAAATGCAATGTGAGCGTATTCACAAATGATGGAAATGTGAAAATGCAAGCTGTTCTTTGGGACTTTGTCTGTCTGTAAGCAGCTTTGTAGGAGGGAAAAGACTGGAAAATTAGAATGCTCCAAAACATAAAAAAGTAGGTGCGTTTTCAAAGACGTCTGCGTCTTCCTATTAAAAGAGCCTATTATTGTTAGGAAAGAAAAACATTGAAATTTTGCTCTGTTTGCGGGTTTTCGAAAGCGACCTTTTTCGGAAAATCTCTCCTATCCATGGGAAGTGATGACTGATTAAAGACGATTAAATTACTAATTCTAATTGAAGATGACTGGAATGAAACAAGGCGGTTTTCAATATTATCGCTTGATATTCTGGGAGCAGTATGTTTTCAAACACCGCACGTGTTTCTGATTCGCACGGTACATGTTTCGAAGGTCTGAGCTTTTGTTTGACTCCCCTTGTTTCGTTTGAATTGAGCAGTCATTTAGCATCTGCCACTTCTAGTGGATAATAGTCCAATTGTCCCCGGGCTGCTAAGCGGATTCCAAAGAGAGTGGCAGAAATTGATAACTTTGTAGGAACAGTGTCGGCACGGAATGCTCTTTATGGATATCTGGATTGTGAAAGTTTTTGAGTGCTTCGTAGCAAGAGTTCTTCAAAACAGCGATGTATTTGCAGATGCTATCTCTATATGGCACTTCGGCAAATTTGCTGAACTGGCTATTTTATAGTACTTTTTGATAAAAAGCTTCCATAGACCGTGTATCCTTATGGGAAGAATAAGAAATTTAGCTAGCTCTAAAAGTTTTAAAATTACCAGATTTCGAGTTCTGAAAGTTTCCTATAATTATCAGATTTCGATTACTGTAAGTTTTTTTTCGGTTTCTTGAAAGGCTTCTCGAATTTACATAGCGGAAGATAGGAATCAAATGTTTTAGCCGATTTTTGCTCGTGGCCCATGGCCGGAAACCTTCAAAACCTCATTTTCACGGACCAATCAGATGGTGAATAAGCGAGGAAGACAGAAGAAATGTGTGAAAATTTTTCTCAACTTTACCTACCTTCATAGAACACAAGCAGGACAAAAACTGCTGGAAATTTCTCGAATTTTTTTGAAGGAATCTATTCGCCAGATGTTTGGGTATCCAGATTTGGATGCCGGTTTAAATACCTCGCGGTTTCTCAAAGTGCTAGCCTTTCCAAAACCGATGAGGTACTCAACCTTAAACAATAGAGACTCTGGGTTAGAAACAATGGCAATAACAATAGTGATTGTTTTAACAACGATCCCAGAGCGGCAAATATTTACGTTTCCAATTGTTCTTGCTATTGTCCTTCCACCGCAGTTTCTTTGGTTCAAGATTCAATGCCCCTTCGATTTCTTTGTGAACTGAAGAAATTTGCTTTGGTTAGTTCACACGTTTCAAGTCATATGGCAATACTCTTGAGAAGTTTCTGTATTATACTACTCTTTGCATTCATGGCATGGTTCGAAATTAGTAATGAAGTTGAAAGGAGGTTTTATCAAGAGGCTTTATCACCTGACTTGAAGTGGCGTAAACAAAGCTTGGCAAGCCTCAGCCGATGTTGCCTAATAGAAAACGCTATATCTCTACCAAACTGTGAGGTATTTAAACCGGCATCCAAATCTGGATACCCAAACATCTGGTGCGTAGATATCTTCAAAAAAATTTGGGAAATTTCCAGCAGTTTTTTGTCCTGGTTGCGTTTTATGAAGGCTGGTAAAGTTGAGAAAAATTTTCACACATTTCTTCTGTCTTCCTCGCTTATTCACCATCTGATTGGTCCGTGAAAATGAGGCTTTGAAGGTTTCCGGCCATGGGCCACGAGCAAAAATCGGCTAAAACATTTGATTCCTATCTTACATAGCGGGTGAATCAGAAAAAGCGCGAGGCGTTTGTCGGACTGTGGCGTCGCATTGAGCCATTGGATCATCGCGAACTAGATTTTTACATGCATAGCCGACAGTCTTAACTTGGATAGTAAAGCTTTTCCCATTTAAATCTATCATTTTATGCATTGCTAAAAAAGATTTTCTTTGCAAGACCTTTTATGGAAGTCCTGCAGGCTGATGAAATGTTTCACCAAACCTCAGAGGTTTGGTGAAACATTTCATCAGTCAGGGGTGGAAAAAATATTTTAGTTTCTGGGACCAAAACAAGTCTTGGAAAAAATTTCTGCGTGAATCGCTTCAAAAAGTGCCCATTTTTCACAGGTCATGATATGTAAGGAATGCGCCAGAATCGAGGACTGACTATCAGTCTTAATCACAATTATGAATATGCTTTTTGGGCAAATGTTGTTAATTTTTCGGCTGCCCACTTCAAGACTTGTGAACGATGGTTTTTGTGTCCAGTTCCTCGGTCTGGTAACAACCTATTTAATAACGGCTATCAATTAAGCCTTTACAATTTTGACACAAAATTGACTTTCCATTTTTTCACTTTTCGGAATTTATCCCCTTTCCTTTCTCCTTTTCATTCTTTCTGAAGACCTGAAAAAATTTCTGGGACCATTGGTGCCGTGGTCCACTATTTTTTCCACCCCTAAAACCTCTTCTGCCTTTTAGCCTTGCCAGAGTTACATGTACACGTGGTATTATCAGGGAATACTGAAATAGTAACTCTGGTTCACACTATAGTTCGTTTGGATCATTACGGGCATGCAAAATGACCCAAAAGACAAGACTCGGAGTTTGAGTCCTTTGTCTTTTGGGTCTTCTTGCACGACTCTAACAACTCAAAAGACCTAATGTGAACCAGTTTGCAAGACTCCCATACCGGTCTTACGAAGAAAATCTTTTTAACAAATGCATCAAATTGCTGATTTTGATGGGTAATGGTTTGTTATCTGAGTTAGACTCTTGGCTGTACGGAGAAATTTGGTTCCAACGATCGGGTGTCTAAATTCATGTGACAGTCTGCCAAACGCCCGACATTTTTCTGACTCACCCAGTATGGGACTCAAGAATTCTTTTCAGAGTGTAAAGAGTTCTTGAAAATTCTTCAAAATTGTTTAAGAAGTAGTATTCCACAGGGCTCTCTCCTTGGCCTTTTGTTCTCCTTCGGGTCTCCTTCATCTATTCGAATGATCTGCTTCACTCATCTCCTCTTTCTTTTTCCTCTGTCCTTATCAGGCCTTTCATTGGGGAGGGGGCGCGATTTAAGGCTATTTTGAAGCTTTAATCTATTTTGCAGAAAAATTTATCAGAGCAGAAGGCTGAGAGATTGATCATCGATGAATTTGAACGAAGTCTTTTACAGATTATACAAATGGCTAACAAATCGAAAGGTGAGATAGATGATAACCCTTAAGGTAGCGGCAAGGAACTTTTTTCCGAGATGCGTTGTGTTCTTTAATCCCCAATAGAATCGTTAACCCTATTCTACCTGGGGGGGGGGGCAAAACATACCCCCCCCCCCCCACACAAACTTTTGATTATAAAACAGAGAGTAAAAAACAAAGAGAGCTGAAACATCCTTATTGTTATAATTTAAGTCACGTGACCAGCAGATATCCATGTTTGGAGAGTGGTCACAAAAGAAATCACAAAAACAATCATAACTTCTTTGTTTTAACTTTGATTGAGATGTGTTTGGCACCAAACGATTGTTCTTGAAAAGTACTTTCATTTCGTATATACATTATCTATATTTGCTGACATCAGCAAATTATGAGTTCTATGACGTAATTCAAATTGATAACGTCATATTTCTAATGAAGAAGGATAAAATTGCTCAATTTTGATATAAATCGATTGGCAGTGATATTTTCTTTACTTTTAAGTAGTTTATTTAGGTTGCAAACCTTATTCCCTGAAATAATTAGCACTAGTTGCTTCTTCAGTACAGAAGCTTATAGTCATATGGTCCTGTTGCTTGCTTGCCTGGCAACAAAACACGTGACCAATTAGCACCAGATTTTATTTTTAGACTTCAAATAGATGTTATTACCATGGTACGAAGTTACAACGGCATACTAATCATGGTTTTTGAGATAATTGGGGGAGCATTTTTTGCCCCCCCCCCCAGGCAGTGGTCTGACCCAAAGATCCCGGGTACAATAGCGTTAAGAATTCACAATTAGAACCCAATGCATTTTGGTAAAAGGCTTTATCTAACATTAATTGATTCAAGCGCATGGATGCTTCGAGGGATTTAGCTGACTGTTCAATTTCTGAATCAAATTTTGACTACGGTTACAAGAATTGGGTGCCTTCTGAAGTCCTGTTTGGTTTGCTCTGATATTCTTCAGAGGTATGGCGCTGGATAATCTTTTCACCGCAATTTTGGGGCTTTTATGCATAACCATTCACTTAAGGATCCTTAATTTCAGCTTTTTCACAAACATGACATTTAAAAGCTTCTTACTCAATGAAGTTTAGCGGATTTGCAAAATTTGGTGTCTAGAATTAATTTTGATCCTTAGGGAGACGGTTACATCACTATGAAGTTCGTTCATTTTATCGATTTTCTTATGATTAATCGGCTATCTTTAAAACACAGAATATGGAATGATAGAATTGAGTGACGGAATGATGGAATGACGGAATCGCTGTTAAATATTTGGAATTGGTACCTTAAACGCCCGCTTAAACGTCAACAGGATGTTAATTTTGCCTTTAAGTAACACTTTCCGGGTCAAAAAATCAAGAAAATGGAGTAAAGAATTCGTTTTCGAGCACTATTCCGTGTTTTCTAAATCATTCCGTGTTTTCTCAAACCATTCCATGTTTTCTCAAATCATTCCATTCCATTATTCCGTCATTCCATTCTATCATTCCATATTCCGTGTTTTAAAGATAGTCATGTTTAATCAGACATCGAAGATGTTTTTGGGACACCCTGAAGTATTATAAAAATGAGTACCAACTAGCCTTACTACATACCGTAAAAGCTCTATTAAGCCCCCCTCTCTATTAAGCCCCCCTCTCTAATAAGCCCCTCCCATCTGATTCAGAATTTGAAATAAGCCCCCCCCTCTCTATTAAGCCTCCCCACGTACACAAAATTCTAGAATTTACCAAATATTTTCCATTTATTTAGCTACACAACCTTGCATGTTAATTTTAGTATGGTTTGGGATAAAAATTTGTCGATTTTATGTATTTGAGCCGTAAAATTGTATGTTGACTCTGCAAATGATAGGATAAAAGAACTGAAAAGGTACCAAATATATCCTTGTCCCTTGATTTTGTGAATAAGCCCCCCTCTCTAATAAGCCCCCCTCTGGAAGATCCGAAATTAGATAAGCCCCCCGGGAGGCTTAATAGAGCTTTTACTGTATTCGTATTTATCGCTATTGATAGACTGATGGACGGTCAAACTACGACTCATGGAAATACACATTGGAAATTAGGACGAAATTTTTACTTTACATTTTGTGTCTGGATGTAAAAACCATAGCAGCAGTTTACCAAAAAGGCTCAGTGTTCCAAGCGAAGCAATGGCGGATGGGTGTAAGTTGTGGGCTCGAGCCTCCGATGCTAAGATACCTCAGACCTCAAGTTTTCAGTGATGTTAGCCATGACCAACAGTCGCAATTTTCCAGATGAATGTTTCGTCAATCCAAGAATCAACACACCGTTCACTGTGAGCCAGGGGCTCCTCATTTTTAAGGCCAATTAGCTTCCATGAGCTCCACCGCAGCAATGAGAATTTCCAACCGTCGAAGGTTGCCATGACTACACCTTAGCCTCTGTAAAGCCGGTTTTACAGATGTGTATGTCTTTTTGGCTGCAGGGTAGACTAAATGCTTTTGCTCCTTGCGGTATCGTTCTAGTAGTATAGTAGAGTAATTTTGTAAGTAGAGTAGTTAGTAAAGTAATTTTGTTAGTAGAGTATTAAGTAAAATATCATTGTAAACTTTTATTGGAATAAAAAAAAAAAAAGCCGGTTTTCCACTAGGCGGAATTTTCCGCGCGTAGCGGAGCGGCTATTGTAATTGCATTGTTTATTTCAAACAATGGTCACTTCTGGTCGCTCCGCTACGCGCGTATTTGAAAGTCGGATTGACTTCAACTTTTCCGCCGCGTCCTATGGCGCCAACCAATCAAATCGCTCGAAGGCTCTGACACATGACTTCAGTATTCCACGAGAGGGGGAAAGCCACGGCGATTGACGAAAAACATCTCTGAAAATGTTTTAAAAAATTCTTGGTCATTGAATTTCTTGGAAATTGAACATCTTTGTTAGTACGCGTGCATTGTTTTAGAAACAACAGCCGCTCCGCTGCGCACGGAAATATCCGTCTAGTGGAAAACCGGCTTAACGACGTACCACGACCGACTATTTACAAGTAAAACCGCGATATAAACACAAGATATCCGTTTTCTCCCTTCTATAGATTCCCAACAACCTAATTTCCATCATCAATCTCGACCAAACTTATATTGCATCCAAACTCCAGCCACTCCACAACACACACACATTCTGTTTTCTCGACACACCTTAATAACCTTAATGACACGTGACTAGTACCCATATCTCTAAACATCTCCACACCTCCATTCTTACGGCAGATTAATCTGCTCCTGCCTGGACGTCTCCGATTTTTATGTGAAAGTCCACAAGTCCGAGTTAGAGCAATAAATCCAACGCAGTTATAAAAATGTAGAAGTGTGTAAAAGTGTTGTTGTTGTTGTTGTTGTTGTTGTTTTTGTTGTTGCGATAATTGGGACCATGTCATGAGTCTAAGTACGAACTAGACAAATTCAATAAGTTTGATCTCGTAAAACCTCTTTAATACGATTTCAGCTAAGAGCATGAATCAAGAGGAGGAAAACGAAGCATAGAATAATGTTTGAAAATATTGAAGATCAATTTAAAGATATTATGAAACACTGTTGTCTTTAAACTAATTAATTTTAATTATTAACCAACTTTCTAGACGATTTTTTTAAAATTTCATGTCAATACACCACTTCGATTAACAGCCTCGTTTTGGAAATTATTCAAAATTCGTTCATATGAAATTTTGGAGGCCAAAGTCGGATTTAGCACCCAAACTTTAGTCTAACCACAAGTTTTCATGTTGCTAGCAGTCGCGGTGTTAACTTTATGGCGACGTAAAGTTTGGAAATCTGTAAGGGATTTGACCGTGAAAATGACTCGTGGTGTAAAGTTTCACCACAGGAAGCCCAGGCACTTAGTTAACAGAACAATGATAAGTTTACGATCGTAAAATTGTTAATTGTATTCTACCTTTGTGTGTTATTTGTTGCACTTCTCCACTGCTGTACTTCTGCACTGTACTGCATAATTGTTCGAATGCGAGAGTTCGATACAAAAATTTCTTGCTGGTATTCTTATATTGGTAAAAGTATTGTTCTCACTTTAGAGTATTGTTCTCCACTGCTGTACTTCTGCACTGTTAAAAGTAAATTTTTCGAATGCGAGAGTTCGATACAAAAATTTCTTGCTGGTATTCTTTTATATGTAACCGTGAAAATGACTCGGGGTGTAAAGTTTCACCACAGGAAGCCCAGACACTTAGTTAACAGAACAATGATAAGTTTACGATCGTAAAATTGTTAATTGTATTCTACCTTTGTGTGTTATTTGTGTGCACTTAGTTTCACGGTTACATATAAAAGAATACCAGCAAGAAATTTTTGTATCGAACTCTCGCATTCGAACAATTATGCAGTACAGTGCAGAAGTACAGCAGTGGAGAAGTGCTACAAACAACACACAAAGGTAGAATACAATTAACAATTTTACGATCGTAAACTTATCATTGTTCTGTTAACTAAGTGCCTGGGCTTCCTGTGGTTTCACCCCGAACGATTTTTCACGGTCAAATCCCTTATAAATTTTTCAACTTTACTTTGTCATAAAATCAACATCACAGTCGCCAGTAGTGTAAAAACATGTAACTAGACTAATGTTTGGGTGCTAAATCCGAATCTGGCCTCGAAATTTTCATAAGAACAATAGGAAGGAATTTGGACACATTTCCAAAACGAGGCTGCTTAATCGAAGTGGTGTATACCGGGTGAGTCAAAAAAGTTTAGACGTTTGCTTGCCAGTGGAATAAAAAGTACGCGACCGATATTGGAAACTGAACTGTTGATCTATCATATCAGTCAAACGCTAACTTAGCTATGAAATTTTTTGGTAAAGTCACTCATCATTTAGACCCAGAAGAACCATTTAACCATTGGGTGAGTTTCTTTTACTCACAGTGTTTTCAGTTAAGCAAAAAGCCCAAAAAGTTCTTCCTAAAGATGCTCAGTTCGGAATATTCTGAATCGCTTTATTTGTGGGCCAGTTTAGCGAGGTTGAAGTTGCATAAAAATGAGGCATTGGGCGGAAAGCAGGACTTCGATTGACATTTCTCGGAATAGAATATTTTGGGGCATTTGATCCGCAATAGACCTTTTAGCTATTCTAGGAAAGAACCTGGATGGAGCGTTATTTTTATACATTTTTATACACGAGGTTCGATTGAGTGGCGTTAAAGCTTCTATCACTATTGTACACATTCGAAAATTCTACAAAATGTAATGAAATATCGTTCGATCCAGATTCTTTTTTAGAATAGCTAATAGGTCTATTGAGGCGCTTCAAACTACTCCGAATTTAGCATGGATACTAATAATTTAAGGTTTATCTGTAGCCCGGGGGGTAACATAACATGTTGAGGGTACGGGTATGTGCCGCCCATATGGGTGGGTTTTTGGGCCCAAAATTCTCTAAGCAAGTGTCCCTTTTTCGGCAGATTTTCCATAAACATGGGTGGGTTTTCCAGAAATTGGCAAAAATTGTCAAAAATGGGTAGTTTTCCGCCAAAATTCATCATAAAAGTGGGTATGACGGCAACTGTCGGTAATTAGAAGAGGGCAGCTTTCTGAAAACCGGGCGGCAGACCCCCGTCCATCCGCAAGTCATGTACCCCCCCCCCCCCCCCCCGGGATCTGTAGGCTATAAATGACTTAAATGTTAGATTGAGAGCAGTGCTTCCGTCTTTTACAAAGAAGGTTATGAGCTCCAATCTAATCACTCTTCCATGATGATTTGCCATCAATCCATCAAATTATTGATCAGTCAATAACCAGTCAATCAGTCAATTATCAAACCTGTCTGCCTTGGACAAAGTAGCTCATTTTATCAAAATTTTTTTCCAGATTATCACGTATGACACCATAATAATCCCACCACCTTGAAACAATGCCAATTGTCTTGAAGAGAAGGAGTTGCAATATCTCAGGCACTGAGGTCTGCATTCCATAAAAAGTGATGAATGCCGTTGAATTGTTGCCTGGAGTTTGTTTAGAGATCTCTAAAGATTCACGAAGGTCACACGATCTCGCAACTCATGACCACGAAAGTCACTGCCACCCAACCTGCGACCACGCAGCCACCAACACGCAGCTCAAAGAAGGTTATTTTGTGAAGCAGATCCGTAAGTCGTGAAAGTCACTGCCACCCAACTTGCGACCACGCAGTCACCAACACGCAGCTCAAAGAAGGTTATTTTGTGAAGCAGATCCGTAAGTCGTGAAAGTCACGGCCACCCAACTTGCGACCACGCAGTCACCAACACGCAGCTCAAAGAAGGTTATTTGGTGAAGCAGATCCGTAAGTCGTGAAAGTCACGGCCACCCAACTTGCGACCACGCAGTCACCAACACGCAGCTCAAAGAAGGTTATTTTGTGAAGCAGATCCGTAAGTCGTGAAAGTCACGGCCACCCAACTTGCGACCACGCAGTCACCAACACGCAGCTCTAAGAAGGTTATTTTGTGAAGCAGATCCGTAAGTCGTGAAGTTGCTTTGTATTAGTTGCTTTTCACAATTCTGTTCGTTCTGCTGCTTTATACCACACATTCGAAACGGTGTTATCGTGTGTGTAATGGCTCGCAAAGGCAACACGCGCATGCTTATTTTCACAAATGGCACGCCAGGAGTTCGTGTTTTCTCTGCGGTTTTTTGCGAAACTCAAGTCTGGATTAAATTAAAATGATGAAATAAACGGCGTACATTTGCCAAGATTTGTGAAATTCGAAAATCGTCATGTAACATCGCAGAACTCGTGAGTGAGACACGCTGGTGACACGTTGGAACACGAGAAAGGCACCTTGTTATTATGCACCATTTTCCATACCAAGTTGTCATTGTGGAAGATTGGTAAACTTATGGAGAAAAGTTGTCTTGGGAAATGACTTGACAAAGCTGAAGGCAACCTTTGGTTTGACATGATTTAAGTCGACTCAAACGGATAACTTTCGTTATTTTAGGCTCTTCGTCTTTATTGGTATTGGCATACCACCCCGCCTGGTTTGCTGCCTGACTTGCTTGGTATCGTTTGTTATGGCCTGAATTTTAATCTGTTTCCGTGCTGTGAAAATTAAGGCCTGAGAAATTTTTCCCAGGACGACGCATACTTCATTGCAGATCGAGTCGTTAGAAAGCTGCGTCGTCCTGGGAAGTAGTTCCTAGGCCATTAATTTTAAAGCGTTGTGACGGTTTGAAATTTAGGCCTTAACAAACGGCAGCATACAAAGACAGAGAGCAAACCAGGAGAGATAAGATACTGATTGAGGCAACGAGGTAACTGGTGACATTGATTTAGGCCTGCAAAAGTCGTGTCAGTAGTACACATTGTGCAACCATTATCAACCAGCTGCACGCAAAGGATGCTGAAGATCGAGAAGATATGCGGACTTCCGATTTATTACTGAGGATTGTTGCAATCTTCCGTAATAGCAACATCGCCACTGCACTCCTATGTTTTTGCGCTGAGACTTTGAGACTGTTCTGGGAACTGCTTAAAGACGCGGAAATAATCTTTACCGGCCAGGTGAACAGTCTGAAAGAATCAAGGAAGATGTTTTGTGACACAGGAAACTGACCTTGAAGAAAACTGGAGAAAACGTGCCGATGGACTGAATACCTTCGTCCCTTGTATCCCTGCGGTAAACGTTGCCCAACAAGACCCATAATGAAACAGCAAGAAAGATTACCCTTCTTAGGCCCATTTTCAGCTGCTGACGAATATTATAGCAAAGTCGCAGTCAACACACAGTTAATGACAAAAGCTTAACAATGTTCATATTGCCCATTGAACTTTTAGTTCTTCTACAAAAGAGCATGGATCAAGCAATATTTTGAAGCATTTTTATATGAGTTTCGATTGAAGTGCGGGAGAGCTTCTAGCACTATTGTGCACGTTGAAACACTTTCGAAATTTACAAAGTATATCGTTCGATTCAGATTCCTTCCAGAATAGCGAAAGGTCTAAATCATATTGGAACAGACGATTATGCTAAAGATGGCGGCGAGAAACTTTTTACCAAGATGCTTTGCCTTCTATTATCAAATCCTTATAGCATCGTTAAGGCCCATTTCCACGTCATTCGCAATTCGCAAATCGCATGCAGTCCTTTATTTGGTTTGAAATTCGCATGCGAACGTTCGCAAATCGCGTGCGAACGTTGACCATTTTGACCTTTGCGCATAGCGCATGTTTGATTTCTTGCGAACGTTCGCATGCGAACCACTGTCTCGGATTGATTGCAGCCAATCAGAAAACAACTTTACGAAAGAAAGAGACAAAGACGGAGCGCGGTGTCAAAAGGAGACAGATTTCATTGGTTGAATAACGATCGAAATTTGTGCGAATAAGTTTGAAGTGTGTATCGAATTCCCGGGCTTTTGGAATTCGGAATTCGCAAATCCGTTTTGTGAATTGCGATTGAAGTGGAAATGTGCCTTAAAGGTTTTGTTATTGGAACGCAATGCATCCTTGTAAAACGTTCATCTTTGCCACCTTTAGCATGATCGTATATAAGTCGAATATTGCAAGCTGATTCCCACGACAATCTCTCCAGTGTGAGGCCTGAAAAGTGTCAAGTTTGTTAGAGGAATATTGTGAGTCTATGTTGACCTCGGCGACATCATCAGGTCCTAGAATACAATGAAACAAAGGACTCAGCTAAAGGAATTTAGTACTTTTAGTAATCGTTTCCACGAAATATTTCGCAAGCTAGTATAGAGGAAGAAACATTGGTGTCGATGACTATATGTAATATGTATAGGCTATTGTTGAAGGAAAGCGACAGTTCGATAGCACTGCTGATTAGCAGATTAACAAGGGCAGCTCTTAAAACATTACCATCAACTGCCTTTGAATTGACAATCCATCTCCAAACTTCGGTCGGAACGGTGATTTTGAGGGTTTTAGTCCACAATATCACGCAGACATTTATCTGCTTTTTTGAAATAAACGCGTTATTTTGAAGATTAATCCTTGTACTTCACAGAGGAATTTATCAAAACATCCACGTATTTTACGATTTCTCGGATAAAAATGGATAGTTTGTCGTGTAATGTTTGCAGCGTGGCCAATCGTGACTTATGAAGCCTCAACCACCAAGCGAACAAACATGGTTTACCAAATATTCGAGAATCGCTTGTCATTCAATGTTTGCAGCGTTGCCAATCTTGATTTGTAAGGCCCCAAACGAATAAACTGAGAGCAATTATGGTCTTCCAAACATTTGAGATCTGTTTTTCATGCAATCTTTTAACTTTTGGCCGCGTTGCAAAACCTTGTTAGTAAGTTTATGAACCAGGACCGTAACGCCTGCCAGAACGTCCTCTTGTAGCCTGCAAACCAAGTATTTTTCCGATACGCTACTCGTAAAAATCATACAAGAGGCCAAGACGAAACTGCAAAACTGACAACCATCATTTTTCCTTGAAAGACAACATTTAAACCCCTTTTACCCTTTAATGGTACAGCTTGTTCAGTTAAGAAGTTTTTAATCTTGAAGAGCGTTTACACGGCTCTTGCGGAAGATTTTTGTATAGATTGTGGGAAGAAACGTCTCAATTATTAGCCAGATCAATGCAAACGAGAGACTGACCCCATACACTTTTTTTACGAATCCAAATTTTTACCGGCAAAGTAGACTTATGTCTTTTCGTCCTTTGTTTCCCTGCCTTCTTTGATTTGCTGATATCAATTGGTCAAAAGGGACTCATTATATTACTCTTAAAAAGTAGGCCACTTTAGGCTCGTGTAGAGTGGTTCTGTACCAAGATGCATTGCGTTTGATGGTCAAATTTCTATAGGAGCACTGTTGATTCCCCTATAGTACGCAATGCATCTTGGTCAAATCCCCCCCCCCCCCCGACGCCATCTAGGTTTCGTAAATCCCCCCATTGTATATTAGATATTAGCAGCTACTGATATTTGTATATTTTCTGTTATAGTAACAGTTGCTTTTAACCAAAATCATATCTTTCTAATCAGACCAAACCAACGAATATAGCGTAATTTTTCCTCGTGTTTTCCTCTGCAGAAAGTCGCTCACTTTCTTTTGAAAGAATGAAGATAACCCTAACGCCTAAACAAATGGTGCAAAATGATACAATTGTCAAGATAACCATAGTTTATGAAGGGCTACAATGCTGTGCCAAACGAAAAATCTTTTGCTTTTCTGGTTTAGGATTTAGAAATTTGATAATGCCACACCTTCAAATTCCATAGATGTCGCCATTTTGAAATTAGCTAAGATGTCAAAAGATTTCCATGGCAGATTTATGGAAGAGTACTCTCGAGTACCGAATAATCGTCCCCCCCCCCCGCTTATTAATTTTTGAAAAATTTTCCAACCCCCCCCCCGCTCTTATTCCAACCCCCACTTTTATTAATTTTTGGAAAAATGAAATGATAATAAACATAATTTCTGAACAAACGCAAGAAAAAGTCTCGAAAAGTGCATTCAACAGAACCAGCGTTCAAAAGTAAATGTATCAGTAACATCACTGTTCACATAAATATATAAAGATACGTGTTCGCTAAGAAAACGACTATTTTCTATTTCTCCAAGCAACCCCTCCCCCGATTATTCCAGCCCCCCAATTATTGTTATATCGAACCATTTCCAACCCCCCCCCCCCCGATTATTGTCACCCCCCTTCCGTTTATTCAGTACTCGAGAGTACTCAAAACTTTTTTAAAAGTCGTTTCATTAAAAGAAAGATGCAATGGAATTTTACACCCACCTTTTCAAAGATTTGAGCCCTATATTATGCGTAAGAAAGCCCTATTTAAGCCCCTTGAGTTACCGATTGTTCTCATTTTTATCAGATCCTATAAACTGTTCTTATCCCATTGTCAGGGCAGTAACTCTGTTATGCAAACTTATTGGCTAAAAACGTTCGAATGTGACGTAGTGACAGGTAATGCCCTGTTTCATCTCTGAGGACCATATTTCATCTCTGAGGACCATATTTCATTGGCCTCCTATTCAAAGCATTCCATCCTCGATTGTGCAATGTACTACCGTGCAAATTTTTGTTCGCTTGGGGCGTTTACATGAAGCCGCTCAAAAGTTTGACCGGCTCAGCTCGCACGTAAGGCACTTCCCTAGGTGACCGAGTGAAGGTCGGATAGCGTCCAAATATTCGGCCAGTGAGGCAGGTCTCTTGTGAACGGGTAGGCATAGTGGCCAAATATTTGGCCGGCCAAACATTCGGCCGGCGTCGTGTAAATGCAGCCGAAGTCTCACCAAAAAACGAAGAACAAGTTTGCTATCGTTACCATTGTCTTAGATAAACGCGTATCTTTATTATATTTTAATCAAAATTATTTTCACTCTCATCCAGTTTTCAAAAATAAAACAGGGGGGTTGGGATGAAAGTTGGGGGTTAGAAAATTTTTCAAAAATCAATAACTGGAGGGAGCGATTATTCGGTACTCGAGAATCAAGTAAAATTTTTTCTATTTCTATTTCTAATTCTATTTCTAATTCTATTTCTAATTCTATTTCTATTTCTAATTCTATTTCTAATTCTATTTCTAATTCTATTTCTAATTCTATTTCTAATTCTATTTCTAATTCTATTTCTAATTCTATTTCTAATTCTAATTCTATTTCTAATTCTATTTCTAATTCTATTTCTAATTCTATTTCTATTTCTAATTCTAATTCTATTTCTAATTCTATTTCTAATTCTATTTCTAATTCTATTTCTATTTCTAATTCTATTTCTAATTCTATTTCTAATTCTATTTCTAATTCTATTTCTAATTCTATTTCTAATTCTATTTCTAATTCTATTTCTAATTCTATTTCTATTTCTAATTCTATTTCTAATTCTATTTCTAATTCTATTTCTAATTCTATTTTTAATTCTAATTCTATTTCTAATTCTATTTCTAATTCTATTTCTAATTCTATTTCTATTTCTAATTCTATTTCTAATTCTATTTCTAATTCTATTTCTAATTCTATTTCTATTTCTAATTCTATTTCTAATTCTATTTCTAATTCTATTTCTAATTCTAATTCTATTTCTAATTCTAATTCTATTTCTAATTCTATTTCTAATTCTATTTCTAATTCTAATTCTATTTCTAATTCTATTTCTAATTCTATTTCTAATTCTATTTCTAATTCTAATTCTATTTCTAATTCTATTTCTAATTCTATTTCTAATTCTATTTCTAATTCTATTTCTAATTCTAATTCTATTTCTAATTCTATTTCTAATTCTATTTCTAATTCTATTTCTAATTCTATTTCTATTTCTAATTCTATTTCTAATTCTATTTCTAATTCTATTTCTAATTCTAATTCTATTTCTAATTCTATTTCTAATTCTATTTCTAATTCTATTTCTAATTCTATTTCTAATTCTATTTCTAATTCTATTTCTAATTCTATTTCTAATTCTAATTCTATTTCTAATTCTATTTCTAATTCTATTTCTAATTCTATTTCTAATTCTATTTCTAATTCTAATTCTATTTCTAATTCTATTTCTAATCCTATTTCTATTTCTAATTCTATTTCTAATTCTATTTCTAATTCTATTTCTATTTCTAATTCTATTTCTAATTCTATTTCTAATTCTAATTCTAATTCTATTTCTAATTCTATTTCTAATTCTAATTCTATTTCTAATTCTATTTCTAATTCTAATTCTATTTCTAATTCTATTTCTAATTCTATTTCTAATTCTAATTCTATTTCTAATTCTATTTCTAATTCTATTTCTAATTCTAATTCTATTTCTAATTCTATTTCTAATTCTATTTCTATTTCTAATTCTATTTCTAATTCTATTTCTAATTCGATTTCTAATTCTATTTCTAATTCTATTTCTAATTCTATTTCTAATTCTATTTCTAATTCTATTTCTAATTCTAATTCTATTTCTAATTCTATTTCTAATTCTATTTCTAATTCTATTTCTAATTCTATTTCTAATTCTATTTCTAATTCTATTTCTAATTCTATTTCTAATTCTATTTCTAATTCTATTTCTAATTCTATTTCTAATTCTATTTCTAATTCTATTTCTAATTCTATTTCTATTTCTATTTCTATTTCTAATTCTTTATACACCGAGACCCTTCAGCAACAAAATAACTTTAGCTAAAAAAACATAAATCTAATTACAATCATTTTTTAAAACAAAAAAAGAAAACTACTGCTGATCTTCCAGGGGGCCGTGTTTGCATTGGTTTTAGCTCATCAAATGACTTTTTAACTGTTTTTTATATTGATACAAGGTGGGGAGCTTTCTAATATTCATAGGAATCTCGTTCCAAGCCTTCAGAGCTGTGTAAGAAAATCTCTTTTTAGAATATTCCAGATTATACTTTGGGATTTGAAGGTTCTCACAAAATCTAGTATTATAGTTAGAGTAATGAGATCTCCGTTGAAATTTATTCCAAAGGCTTTCTATGACTTCAACTATTGCAAAGTAGATCCATGGTTCCCCCTAGACCTATGCCTTTTCATCCCTTGTTTCCCTGCGGTAAACCTTGCTCAACAGGGACTAATAATAAAAGAGTGAAAAAGCTGGCCCTATTCTCTGCATTTGATCGATGGAATCATGATCGAACGACTGCTTTAGCTCTGTTTAACGGTCACTCTTTAGAAAGAAAATGTGCAAAAACCACTTTAAGCAAACCTTGATCAACGCAACTTGTTATAAATCTGAAGAAGGAACTTCAAATCACCTCGGGAGCGAAAAATGAGTCTTTGAACGCTACATTTTCCATGTTTTAAAGACCAAAACAAACCAGAGAAATCTTCAACTACCTGCCGTAGCAACTTCGTTCAAAATCTAGTCAACTGCATCATTCGAATGAAAAAAAAACAGCATTGTTCTTTGCCAAATCTCGCAATCTGATCGGTACTCTAGGAATCGCAGAGTTTGGGCCAAAATAGGGTCAGGTTTTTCAAAGTTATATTATGAGTCTCAGTTGACCGAAGCGCCATCATCAAGTCAAAGAGCACAGCACAGCACAGTAAGAGGTTCTAGGTCATAAGCCTAGTTTCCCCTTGGAGCAAACAGTCTGAAATCTCGGCATCTCGGCGTACCCGCAATGAATCCTGGGTGGCTATGGCTCTTAAATTATGAATGAGTTAACTCGCTTGAGAGCTCCCCTATTAGTAAAAACGTAAATGTCATTGTCTAGACGGAGACGATGTTGTGGTGATTTAGTTGGATCGCCATGACACTATTATTCTTTTCTTGCCTACGGAAATTGATTTGCCCGTAATTTGACTTTATTTTGATAAATTCTTATGCGTAGCCCGAGTGAAATGATTAGACAAGTTGTATTTTGTACATTCGTTGCATCAGAGCATACCAAAACTGCAGTGCTGCACTCAGTTTATCTTAAATTCCACAGTTTTGAAATTACCAGGGCATCAGCCATTTAGTAGTTGTATTTAACGTTGCTACGTGACTGATACATTTAAATAGAACAAGCGTGACGTGACTATAAGCAAGCCTTAGGCTGCGTTCAAATTGCACAATCTTTTATAAGCGCTTAAATGCTCGTGCAGATTTCTGCCATACTAATTCCTAGCCTGGTTTCCATATAATCGTAACAGTCAGCGACACGTCGCCGAGACAGGCTCGAGGACACATCGGGGACGGCTGCGATAAATGGAAACATCACTGAATGATTTCGCCGACTAGACTGGGACAGTACGGGGACGCATCAGAGGAGTTGAAATGTGTTCAACTTTGTCAACCCTCGCCGACGTGTCACCATACAGTCGCAGACCTTTGCAATCAAGATTTTTAATGGAAACGTGATTTTTGGCTGCACTACGACGTTGGCGACCATGAAAAATCATGTGATCTAGAAAAATCAATGCTAGAATGCATTGCGCGCCACAATTTATCATTCAACAAAATGCTTCGACGTAGTTTGCCAACTTCGCGCTGGGACGCATCGCCAACTGATCGGGCATGCTTTTGCTTGCGTAAACGCGCTTTTGTTTGCGTTTTCCCGTTCAGATTGACATGTCCCTTGAATCCTCTATAGCAGGTCACTTTTTACCTCTGAACTGAAAAGTTCACAATATATCTCGCTTGCACACGCGTGTAAGTAATCTGCTTGCTAACCAACAAGCTATTTCGCATTAGCAAGCGTCTTTCCGCATGCAAATATTTTGCTTTCTTAACACTGTAAGGGGTTAGCATGGCGAATTTCTGCACGAGCGTTTAAGCGATTACAAAAGATTGTGCAATGTGAACGCAGCCTTAAGGTCCCTTCAAATTTAGCCCGCCTTCAATTTTGGCTCCCTTCAATCTTCGCCCCCTGTGTGCAGAAGTTTTTTTTCCACGTCATTCAGAAGCCGAGCTGAGGGCATTACAATTCTTGCAGTTTCATTGCTCAAACGTAAACAGTTACTCCTCAGTTCCTGAGTCGAATAGACCAAATCCGCCCGACAGAACTATAGATTTACCCTTCTTCCTTCGTTATAAGCAAATAGCTTCTCTTGAAAACCTCCCTTCGATCGCACCAAGTGGTAGTTTGCCGTACTGGTTTCAGTGCAACTTTGCGGCTCTGTTTGTTTTGATTTACTGCTTGAGAGAATTTCTTTTGTCTGCATTCGCTAATCGCTTTGAATTGAGGTGTGAACCAAAGCGACCGATGCTATTGTATTACAAAATCTGCCGTTGTTGGTTTCAGGGCAACTTTGCGGCTATGTTTGTTTTGAATCACTGGTTGAGAGAAATTCTTTTGTTTGCATTCGCTAATAGCTTTGAATTGAGGTCTGAAGGTGTGAACCAAAGCAACTGATGCTATTGTATTACAAAATCTGCCCTTGTTGCTTTGAATACCACAGTAGCATTATACAGAGATTTCGCAAGGGCATTGGCATATGACTTGAAATGCAAACAAATCTTTGCAATCCATTCAGTTCACAACCAAGTCGCAGGGGCAATGAATCTTGAACAAACGAAGCTGTGCTGGAAGGACAATTGCAAGAACAGTTGGAAACGCATGTACTTGGTGTCTTTGGATCGTTCTTACAACAATCACTATTGTTATTACTATTGTCTCTCATCCTAAAAAACAGTTGGAAACGCATGTACTTGGCGTTTTTCGATCGTTCTTACAACAATCACTATTGTTATTACCATTACTACCGGGGTGAGTGGCCGAGTGGCTTATACAGTATTCGTCAGGTGACTGAAGTTAAGCTTGGTCGAGTGGGGTCAGATTTCGGATGGGTGACCTCTGAGGACTGACCTCGCAACTCACCTCGTTGTCCTTCGGAAGGGACGTTAAACTAGGGGTCCCATGCCTGGATGCGGCATGCACAGTGGGCCTAAATTAGCTTTCAGTATTTAGAAATCCTGACAAGCTCACTCAAAACAAATTGAAAACAAACAAACAATATTGTCTCTCGTCCTATTGTCTCTCATCGTATTGTCTCTCGTCCAGAATATCTTTCGTTTAAGGTTAGGTGCCTCGTCGCTTTTGGAGAAGCCATAACTTCTAGGAACCATGAGATATTTAAATCGGCATCCAAACTGGGATGCTCAAACATCTGGAGAGTAGATTCCTTCCAAAAACATTTGGAAAATTTCCAGCAGCTTTTTGTCCTGGTTGCGTTTTATGAAGGTAAGTTAATTTAGAAAAATCTGTACACGTTTCTTCCGTCTTCTTCGCTTCTTCTCTGTCTGTTTGGTCGGTGAAAATGAGGCTCTAGAGGTGGCCACGAGCAAAAGTCGGCTAAAACGTTTGATTCCCATCTTATATAATACAGAAGATCAGGACCGTCGAGAGGGGGATAGAGGGGGTGAAATGGTTCGGGTCCGGGTACCAAAGTGGCCCGTGGTATAAAAATTTATCATCGCTATAAATCTCTGCAGTGCATTCTTACGACAATTTATCTACCTTAAAAACCGTATTTGCAAAAACCGTCGACTTTGATGATACTATACAATGCGACAAACTGTCGTTCTGATTTTTCTACTTAATAGAAACTGGTTCTTTTCCAGCGAGCCAGTAGTTGGCATTTTAGGCTCGTTGAGTTACCGCTCACATTCAATCCTTTTGGCCTACTGAGTCGTTCGTTCCCAACGACTATCAACGCAATACACTGCACTTACTTGACTAGCATAAAACCAGGCTTTACTAACATAAAACGATATCCTTGAATTCTTGAATTTTTTGCCTAACCGTGACACGGAATGTTTAAGCAAGTTTTTAAAATAATTAATGCAAGAAAATATCAGTTGGTGCATGCGCTTAAGAGGAAAGTTTGACATACGCCTTCAAATCTATGCAAAAAATATCAGTTGGTGCATGCGCTTTAAGAGGAAAGTTTAACATGTTTTCAAATCTATGCAAGAAAGTATCAGTTGGCGCATGCGCTTCCGTTACTCGCCTGGGTACCGAAGGTTTCCTATTGAAAGTTTCGTATTGAAAATTGAACAGTTCGGACAATTGAAATTTAGAATGAGTCAATTAGAGGATGTCGGTAATTTCAACGCACAACATCTTTTGATTTTGAATTGTTGAAAGGAAATTATCACGGAGCGATGACAGGTGATTTTTCTACGTTCGAGTGTGATGTAAACTTTCCAGCTACTTGAACTTAGGGATGATCATTCATCTTCAAATTGTCAAGTTTGCATCAAGGATACGGACGAAAAATTACCTATATCTGAAGTCAAAAGGGTAATTATTTAGATCATCTTGTTTATTTAGTGCGATTCTATTGATTTGAATAGATTTTTAGCGGCGTTCACGTTGCAGTTTGGGCAGGCAGACATTTCCTCAAAGTTAACTAATGGAAAATTGCTCAGCTTTAAATTATGGAAGTTTCATCCAAGGAAACAGGAAGAAATATATCATTATTTGAGGTAATTGACATTATCATTTATTGCGTCCTGTATGTTCTGTGTGATCTTGTTGGTTTAATGATTACAGCCTTTGCCAATTTTAACTGAAGGAAATCATTCAATACAACTTTAGATCGCGCAAGTATGCATCAAGGAAGCACACGGCGATATATCATGACTTGACTTGTTAAAGTAATTATATGCTTTTTTGCAAATGGTCACTCACCATGGTCACCTCGATTTTAACGATGTCAACTCATCGTAAACTTTTTAGCCTAAAGGAAATTATTCCACTGCGAATTATTCAAGTTCACACCAAGAAAACAGACGAAGAAATATAACATTATTCGAGGTCATTAAAGTGTTTTCGTATTGCATTTTAGGTGCACGTTTCCCACGATTCTGTCCTCGAAAATTCTTCGCCAACTTCAACTCAAGGGAAGTTACTCCACCTTTCAATTATTCTCAAGTTTTTGCAAAAAGAAGACAGCCGAAGGTGATTTTCGATGTTTGTTATTCTATCGATTTTGCGATTTCAACTTTTCGTCAAATTTAGATTAAGAGAAATTGTTCTATTTTAAATCATTTATGAAGAAATTTTATCAAAATTCAGGTCTATATGGTAAATACATATTGCATCCTGCGTTTACTGTGTGCTTGATTTTTAACAAAACTTTTTACGTGAAATACTGAGATTGTATCAGTAATGAAAATATTAATGAAACGTGATCGGTGTAAACGTAAACTTCGCGATTGCCAAAACACTTAGCATCCTCCTTCCATGTAAAAACCAAAGAAATTGAGTAAAAAAGGAACCTAGCCCAATTTTGTAATTTTCTCAAGTGAAAACACTTGGGAAAAGTACTAAAACACTTTTGAGTTAATGAATTTGATGATGATCAAGATGTCGCTAGAACTGCAAATGTGCCTGGCAAGTGCTGCAGGCCATAATATGCACCGATCAGTTATTTTGCTTCTCTAAAGACATGAAATCAATTTTTTTATTCAATTTATTTAAAGTATAAAGTTGGCTACATACAATATACAACATCTAAAGGTGCTAATTTAGCCAAACTACAATTGTGAAAATATAAAGGAAATTATGTAAGCTAAGTTTTCTATATAGCCCTTGCATTGTCTGCTGAACTCACCGTGTACATTTTAATTCTTCTTTTAAACATTGAAAGAGATTCAGATTCCTTTATGTCGGTAGGTAGTCTCCTCCAGAGCTTCTGCCCGAAGAACCGCACAGTTTCTGTTCCAAACCTCACTGTTTTAACTTTTGGTAAACACACGTTTCCGCCATCCCTCAGCTCATACGAAGGAACCTTTTCTAGAAAATCTCATTCATGAAGCTAAAGGCGTTTCCTGATTTTGTTTTACATATTTCAGTTAGAAGTAACCGCAGATTTCTCTGATAAACAGTTGCCGAATTTTGATTCACGAGTAGAATTTAAAAATCTGAGCGATTTTCTTTACATACAATGCGTAAAGCCCTTTCTTGTATCTCATTGATTTTTTATTTATGTTTCTACCAACATTGTACTCCAAAGGCTTCCTTGTAAATATTCTTGAGTTATTTGTCATTTATTATTGCCAAGTGGGTTTTCTGGTAGAAACAGAAGGTAAGGTCCATTTGATACCAAAATTGAAATCAAGGAGAAAGATAACATCCTCTGCTTTTGAAGCAGCCAGTAATTTTGACGTTCGTGCTCAATGAATCAGCAACTACTTGTCAGATTTACTCAGACGTGATACCAAATTCTAAATCGAAGTCCCCCCCCCTCCCCCCATTCACAAATTTGAAATTCCGGAAAGTTGGATTCATCACTCGGCATAATAGCTATATGTAGCTGTTGAAATGGCGCACATGAAATTGCGCAAAGAACATTACGCAAAGAACTTGGCTGGTTGTCCGTCAAAGAAATGATTGTGAAAGAGACATCTACAATGATGTATAAATCTCTAAACGATCTTGCACCACAGTACCTTAGTGACCTATTCCTTAGACTATCAGATTTCCACACACGAGAGCTAAGAAACACCAAAAATGATCTTGCAGTACCGTTAATGCGAACAGTAAGTGGCCAAAAGGCATTCTCTTACCGTGGTACCAAAGTGTGGAACAAGTTTAACAATGATATCAAAGAGGCCCCCTCGGTATACTCTTTTAAATCAAGGTTGAGACAGTTGGGGTACGAAAATCTTTAATTTTGTATATTGCTTATTGTCGCCAGATGTATATATTTTTATCTATTAATTTATTCGTAAATAGTTTATTAGGTACTTTAATTTTAACAGGGCCAAATTGTAAAACAATATCCTTATTGAATTTGTACCCTGTATAAATATGTTTAAAATATGAAATATGAAATATGAAATATGAAACTCATCCATACACCTTATCGGGATCGGCCAAGATTACTTTGCACGCAATTCAACTGATCGACGTCTTTATGACAGATCATAGTTGTACCGAATGCAAAGGTAGAGTAACACTAGAATTGGTCTCAAATTAAAGAGTCACTGCTAACCATGATCCTTTGTGGCGCCAAATTCGACTTTCGTATTATCTGAAAGTCGTTTCTGGCCTAAATTCTCTTGACTTTGCTTTTTATTCAGTGAACAAAGGATCATATTTGACAATAGGTCTTCTAATTTCAAAAGGGGCTTAGGCAACGGACATACCTCCCATACCTCGCACGTGTCGTCTCCAGTTGTTTGTTTGCACATAACAAAGAATGGGCGCAAAGCCTAATGGTTAGCAGAGGGTCTTTAAGAGCTGTTCAGCATTATCGCCTGTGCTAGTCTCACTTTCAGTGTAAAACAGATCCTATTACATATCCGTATTTAATCTTCTTTATTTAGCTTTTTGTAACTGGATATCTAAGGGTGATTTAGTTGCATGTTCTTTATCGAATGGCCTGGGAGCTACTGTGTGATTGTTTTTAGCTTTCCAAGCATCGTCCTCATAGTGTTCTACAGAACAAAGAGCTCGAATCTTTGCAAGATTTTAAAATTGAGTGTGTAAAATGTTGTTGCGTAATCCTTTCAACTTAATAGATCGAGTGATACTTCAGGTGGTTGGCCATAATTCCAGATAGAGCATTTGCGATATCATCATTATTCTTGGAATTACAGCGTTTTTAAGATTTATGAAAGGATGTTCGAGAAGAGGTATCAGAAGCTTTGAAAAAGATTAAAAGCACCATAAATTGTAAACTGAAGGAGGAAAGTCAAAATTACCAATACAAGAAATACTCAATCTTTGATGACCTACAAGATGCTAGCAAGCAAAATTCTGTAGCTTTTATGGTTACGATTTAGCATTTTGATAACGTCACAGCTTCAAAACCAGCAGAGTTGTTAAAAATGCTGAAAATAATGATAATATCAAAAATCCTCTTTCTGGAATCATGGCAAACTTCCTCAAGGTCCCTTCAATCTATTTAGTTGAAAGAATAAGGTAATAACAAAGTTTTGCAAAGATTCTACAGTAGCTCATATGTAGTGTCTTAGATACCTTGTTTCTGTAAACGTTTTAACTGCATATAAAAGAAATTACCCAGCACCGCAAAGACAATAATGTCGCACATTAAAACAGCAGAAACCCCGGCCGACAGCAACACACCGACAACAACTGCCGCCGCCACTGCTCCCCTTCTAGAGTCACCACCGCTCAAAAACACCGCGCATATGCTGTCAGGTCAGGGTGCCTGGTTCGCAATTTTCTTGATTTGAATTTTTGAGTTTGCGTCTAGGCAGGACATATAGCCTGACAATCTGACATTCAGCCTAATGTTTGTTTTCTCAACGGATTCTTGTAGAGGAGGGTTCAGGCTTTCAAAATCTGCCAGGTGACTTTTTTGAAAATGCCTAGATGTCACGTGATCGATGACGTCATTTAACGGTCAAAAAACGAACCAAATCCTCTGTAACTCTTCACTGGTACGTTATTTTCGAATGAAAATCACATATTCAGACTCGCCATAAGAAAAGCTTTCATTTAATGTATGTTTGAACGAGATTTGCTGACATCAGCATTTTCTCTTATGACGTCATCACAAATTGACTTAACAAGGAAAATTACTTTTCTTGCGTAGAGTATGCCAGACCTTTTCGTCTATTGAGATTCTAGGGACATTTTTTACCTCAATGAGCTTCAGCTGTGCAGATTTATAACATATTGTTTAAAAATAACTTAAACAGCTGTAGAAATGTTGTTGTGAAAATTTCAATAATATTGTTTTTGACTGATCTTTTTGCATTCCAATCATTTGACAAATCATACAATCTGAATGATCGATCTATTCAACTGCTCATTTGATCCAAATGGTTTATGAATCAGTATGGCAGCAGCATCGTTCTTAAGTTTAGATCCAGGTGGAGAAACTACATGCTTATTGTGTCATGTTATTATTAAAAGAAATGAAAAGTCTCAAAGTCTTGGAAGCCAAGGATGGAAAACTTTCACCGCTTTGGCCAAAGAATGGAGAGATATAGATATCGATGTTAACGATAGCAGATTTTTCTTCAAGCAAGTTTAAGATTGCGTTAAAAATTCTGAAAATCCATTTGGAAAAGTGCATAAAAACTGCCGAATCGAGTTTTCCACAAAGCTGGCTGCGTATCAAGAAACTTATGCCCCTAAACAGGATGTTCCATTTGAAGATACACAAAATATGGAACAAACTGACTCTGCTTCTGCAATTCGCTCTTTGCAGAGATTACCTACAGAACGAAGTAAGAGAGAGTGTTTTATTTGTGGCGAGAAAACGGCCAAAGATTCCAAATCGTACGATGATGGTGGCCTCGGAAGATGTGAGCAGCTAAATTCCATGTCTAGATTGTTGGAAAGGCAAAAAGTATTCATTGCTAACCCCAATCACAGATTCTATGAAGCAGCCCGAAGACTGGAACGCTTGCAAGGAGGCCAGTCATTCGATATCTTTGCAATAGATGTATATTATCACAATTCCTGCTACATCAAGTTTGCCATTAATCCTGTCAAACTCCAAAGGATGACAAAGGATGATGGCATAAACCAGGAAGAGGCTGATGTTATGGCAGATTTTTACCGAGCTGTACGCATAAAGATTATCAGAAAGAAAGAAGCATTTTTACTCCATCATCTACTTGGCGACGTAGAGATGTATAGCGAGGAAGCTGGCGTGGATTCCGTTGTGACCTCGACAGCCACACTGAAGAGGAGGCTGACTGAAGTATTTGGAGACGAGATTGGATTCTTTCCTACTGGCAAATATGTCATTGTTCATTCGTCTTCCATAAACCCTTGCGAATACAGCGTTGCTACATTGAAAGGTCATTGTTTAAGAGATGAAGATTTTGTTCGGTCATTTGCAAACTTCATCAAAGGAAAAGTAAGACAACGTAACTATGAACCACCTCCACTTCCTGCTGATTCATTGATGGAAAGCTTTGACAACGGTCCACTACCAGAGCTATACAACGTTATATATGCAACGATGTACACTAATTTTAGCCTAAATGAGCATGGCTATGCAAAAACGGAGTCCAACAACATAGCTACCAAGATATGGTCAATTGCACTTGACTGGGAGTCTCTTATCTCACGTCAGAAGAATGCCAAACAGGCGATGCTTGGTCTCACTGTACACCGATTAACGGGGAGCAAAGAAGCGGCCCAAAATCTCCATCGCCTTGGACATTCTATTTCGTACAACGATATACTTAAATACAACGAATTTTGGTCACATAACCAGCCTCCATGCCATAAGATGTTTTCAAATTCAGTGGCACTTCATTCGTCAATTGACAATAACGATGGCCGTCAAGAAACGATAACTGGTGCTGGGACAACGCATGATACCAACAGGACACTCTTTCAACCGCTTCTTCCAGGTATTGCAAATTGTATTCCTCTTTGCCATGATAACAGTAAACTAAAGAATAAGCATTATGTAGAAAGCGAAAAATTGTCGCATCCACCTTGCGTTATGACATAAAGATCACTTGCAAGTGCATGATCATCTTATCTGTTGCATAAGTCTGGGCATCCTGTTGCGATAAAGTATAAGTAACATTTGTAGGCAAAGTATAATGTTCTGTCATTAATGTACCAAGGAGCATCTTCTGGTGACTTCCTTTGTCTGGTAAGTTAACTTAGAACCAAAACTGATAAGATTTTTTTACCTTGCAGGCGAGGAAAGCATGCTTGAAAGGCCACTCAGTGAAGAGCTGAACATAAATGAGCTACAGGAGCAACAAGAAATTCCAGAGTATACCCTTGGCCAGCGACAAGATCCACCACAGTTTCCACAGCATTGTGATGACGAGAAAAATGATCTACTTGTGGAATGCTTACAGAAAGATGTTCTCTGGGCTCTTGCCAATGGAGTTCCTAGCAGTGAAAATGGAGAGATGCTTCCAATTCTTGGTTCTTGGACTGCTTTTAACAGAGCAGTCACGACTGTCAATCAGCAGAAGTCTCTGATAGAGTACATGCCTGTTATCCCACAGCCTCCAAACTTTTCCATGTGCAAGAACTACCTCGATACACTTAATGACATAATCGATGATCTTGGATTAAGTCATATGTTTGCCCATGCTGATGAAGATGTCTATTCTAAACTGGTTCAAATTATTTGGAAGCATGGCAACCATTACAAGAATATAGTCGTGCTGATGGGTGGATTTCACCAGCTGAGGGTCAGACAACGTTTGATCTACAAACGACACACATGCATGGGTTACAAGGACTGGTTTATAGACTCTGGAACAATATCAGCAGGTTCTGCCGACCAAGCATTCCAAGGAAAACACTACTATCGGTGTATGCGAGTTCTTAAAGAAGCATTTGATGCCCTTGTTCAATTTCATGCTGAAAACATCACCAAGAATTACAAAGCAATGGATGTAGAGCTTCTCGCAAATTTGGTTGCACTCCGGCAGAACCCCTCATCTAAGCTAGTTGAAAAAGTGGTAGCACAGGAGAGCTTCAAAGATCTCTTCGCAGAGATCACAAGCACCAATGGAGGAACAGAGAGACGTATGACCGTTGCATTTCTTCAAGACGTTTCTTCCATGTTAGCATTGGTGTCAGCAGTCCGTGACAACTCTTTTGAGAAGCATTTACAAGCAGAGAGAGACATGCTGCGTTTCGTGTTTGCTTTCGACCACCACAACTATGCACGCTATTTGTCCTATCAACACGTGATGCTGAATAATCTCAAGTCAAACAGCCACGCTGCCTACGAAGACCTGAGGAGTCGAGGATTTGGTGCAAACTATTCTGGTGAAAAATTTGCAACCGTTCATGGTGATTTGGTGACCGAATACTTTAACCGAGAAACAAAAGGTACAGCTGGCCCATTCAGATCTGGCTATAGCATAAACATAGATATTACGAACAAATGGATCCAGACGATGAACATTCATGCAAAGCTGAGAACAGCCATGAGAGAGAAGTTGAGAATCAAAACATCATCAACTCATAAAGAACTTACTGATTCTGGAAAAAGCAATCACAGTAAGAATGTGAATTCTCTCAAAGAAAAGCTTCGCTCCTACAAGACTGATCCATTTTCAGATGGTCCGGCCAAGGTTATATGCACTGGTACCGAAGTGGATGCGAAAGTCATTGGCGATGTTCTTAATGCCCCTGCAACTGGAAATGAAAGGTTCAAAGAATTTATGAAGAATCGTCTTGTCAATGGAAAAGAGAGTCTGTTTTCACCTATCAAGAAACTAAAGTTACGAACTGGCATAGAAAAGCCAAAGAAAACACCTAAAGCAGTCTCAATATTGAAAGAAGACCGTCAAGCATTCGGGCTTCTGGTTGGCAAGGCTGCATCTATCGTTGAAGCATTCTCTTTTCCAATTACAACCATACCTCTCAGTCTTGCTACGCCTGATGGTGCACTGCGACAAGGAGATAAAGCTGCTCTTCGAAATTTCATGATCAAGGAATCAGATTCACTCGTAAAAACGCCACCAGAGAACGCCAGATGGATCATTGATGGAATGGCCTTATTTCGAAGCATGAAACCCAAAGAAACGTACAGATCTTTAAAGATTGGCAGGAGTTTTTCCACAATGATGCAAACAAAGAAGATCTGATACGAATGGCTGCCGAATTCTTTCGAAGTGCAGAGGGGCGCAAGCTACTTACTATTCCATTGATCATAACTTGCAGAGAGGAAGCATGGGAGATCACAAAAAGCAAAGTAAAAGTCCTGCCAAGATGTAACCACGAGGAAGCTGATACCAGAATGATATTGCATGCTAATTCGAAAGACACACCAGTTGTTGTTGTTGCCAAGGACACTGATGTATTTGTGTTACTTGTTCACGCAATGCAGAAGTGCAAGCCCACAAATGAATGGTTTATGTGCACAGACAACGAGAAATTCGTCAAAATTCGAAACATCGTGGAAAAGTTCGGCTCTAAAGTATGCTGTGTTCTGCCACAGTTCCACGCTATCACGGGATGTGATACAACTGCATACAAGTACAACATTGGAAAAGTTAAAGTGATGAAAAAGCTAGCAAGGAGCGAACAGCAGTGTACGCTAATACAAGACATTGGCCGTAACGAAAGTCTCTCGCAACAAGTTATGGCTGACGCAAAGACGTTCGTGCAAACGGTATTATACAGTGGAAAACCTCATGAAAGCTATGTGGAGACAAGGATACGCATCTATCAAAATCTGACAACAAAATCATCTGCAGCAATTCCAGCTGACCCGAAATCAATAACGGAAGAGTTGCAGCGCGTCAACTTAACTTGTTTTGTTTGGTTACGCTGTTTAGACGCAACTGTAACAAGACCAGATCCAAAATCCTGTGGTTGGCGCTACGAAGAAACCCTTAACCATTTAATGCCTAAATGGTTCACTGGAAAGCAACTTCCCCCATCCCTGACGAAGTCAACAAAATCTGTAAAGCGCAAAGAAAAGGCTTCCTCACAAGCACAAGGAAATGAAGCTGATGCAGAAGACGAGATAAGCGATGACGCCAATCACGCACCGTCAGCCAGGCGCTCAAGACCTGTGACACGAAAACGTCTTCGACTGCCTACAAGTGAAGTTAGCTATAGTGCAGATTCAGAGGCACAGTCCAATACAGATGTTGGGAATGTTTTGTTGAGTTCAGAGTGGGAAGAAGATTTCACAACTTCCGAGGAAGAAATCAGTGATTCTTCAGATAGTGACTACCTTCCTTGAACTTTGACAACTAAGTTTTAATGTTACGTAATTCCATGTACAATAACTGGTCTCGAAACTTATAGACAAAGTGTTCGGATAATTTACTCTGGCTTTAAAATACTGAAAACTTTAATTTCGTTGAGACTTGATGACATGGAGTCACATCAATTTTCAAAAAGACAATGATTTTCCTTGTTAAGTCAATTTGTGATGACGTCATAAGAGAAAATGCTGATGTCAGCAAATCTCGTCCAAACATACATCAAATGAAAGCTTTTCTTATGGCGAGTCTGAATATGTGATTTTCATTCGAAAATAACGTACCAGTGAAGAGTTACAGAGGACTTGGTTCGTTTTTTGCCGTTAAATGACGTCATCGATCACGTGACATCTAGGCATTTTCAAAAAAGTCACCTGGCAGATTTTTGAAGCCTGAGCACTCCTCTACCAGAATCCGTCGAGAAAGCAAACATTACGTTGATTGTCAGATTGTCAGGCTATATGTCCTCGGGACACCTTAACATAGGACTTGAATCTTTGCGAAACTTTAATATTAAATGTGTAAGATGTTATTGCCTGATTCTTTCAACTGTATAGGTCGAAGGGAACTTGATTTCGTTCACCATAATTCGAGCAAATGCATTTTTTATATCAGTGTTTACGTCTTATGAAAGGATGTACCAGAGGAGGTATTGATTGATTGATTGATTGATTGATTGATTGATTGATTGATTGATTGATTGATTGATTGATTGATTGATTGATTGATTGACTTACTTTGAATTCTTTAGGCACGGTGGCCACGTCAGTCAGAGGACTGATTTACAGTGGGCCGTGCAAATAAATACCAACTAACAAAAGCATACATTTACATACTCTTGAGTACCGAATAAACGGGGGGGTGGGAATAATCGGGGGGGTTGGAAATGGTTCGATATGGCAATAATCGGGGGGGTTGGAATAATCGGGGGGGGGGGTGCTTGGAGAAATAGAAAATAGTCGTTTTCTTAGGTAAACACGTATCTTTTGTATATTCATGTGAACAGTGATGTTACTGATACAGTTACTTATGAACTCTGGTTCTGTTGAATGCACTTATTGAGACTTTTTCTTGCGTTTATTCAGAAAATTTGTTAACTACCATTTCATTTTTCCAAAAATTAATAAAAGGGGGGGTTGGAATAAGAGCGGGGGGGTTGGAAAATTTTTGAAAAATTAATAAGCGGGGGGGGGACGATTATTCGGTACTCGAGAGTACATACTATTTACAAAATTATCTCATAAACAAATTAAAGTGATGCTTACTGTAACGCGAAAGAGAGAATCAACATTCGGTGTTAGCATTGTTGATACGTTTTTTTGAATATTTCATAAGAATTTGATGATTTTACTTCAACCGAAAGATCGTTCCATGATTTAGCACCCTTATATGAAAAGCATTTCTGGCCGAAAGCCGATTTGCGACCAGGAATGGCCAAAGCAATTTCAGTATTGCGAAGTTCTCTCTTGCATGCATCAGAAAGCCTGACAATCATTTCTGTAAGGTAAATGGGAGGTTGGTTGTTTACCGATTTGTACACCATCTTCAAGGCGTTGCGTGAGTGGAATTTAGAATCGGAAGCTCTGACAAAGATCAAAAGAACCATAAATTGTAAACTGATTTAGGAAAGTCAAAATGACGCGTGCAAGAAAATACTCGGTTTTTGAAGATCCACAAAGATGGTAACAAGCAAAAGCCTGTGGCTTAATGGTTAGCGATTTAGAAAATGGATGATGTCACGACTCCAAAAATAGCAGAAATCATACAAATACTGTAACTCTGAAAATACTGACGGTATCTAAATGCTCTCTCTGAACTTTTAAAAAACCACCCAAAGTTCCCTTTGATCTATTCAGTTGAAAGAATTAGGCAATAAATTTTGCACATTTGAGTTTAAGTTTTGCACAGATTCGAGCTGTATGCTATAGACGCCTTAGATCAAATGTGAAGCTGACTCAGGTTCAAGTTAAGTCCATTCAGACAGACAGTGCTGGTAAAAGCTAGGCTAGATTTTGTTTGCACATTTTCAATGAAATTTTAAGATGGGTTAGTCACAATAATCTTTGCAGAAAAGTAGAACGTTAATTGTCCGGGTAATCTTCATGCTAAAGAGTCTAATTATAGCTTTTCTAAAAATAATTCGAAGAAAAAGACTGAACAATTATCACATTACCATATTGCGCTTTGGATTTGAAGAGACTTTTTCTTGCTGCAAATGAGAATAGCCTCGCATTTCCGAATAATGTTGTAATCAATATGATCTTTGACATAAATGTTTAACGGCAAAAATTTATTTGAACATAATTTAACCTTGTTTCAGAATTCCTTCAGATCATGTCTTTCGACCGTTTTTGTAGTCGTTCGTTAATTCTGACTTCCTGTGAAATTTGAAAATCTGCTGTGCGAGCAATAGAAATGCGCTGAAAATCCTGCATTCTTTTGTCGCTTGAATGAATCTTACCTGTTGAACCTAGAGCTTTTCTTTTTGTGGCATAATTTTCAATAAGATAGCTTTAAACAGAGAATCTTTCTGGTAGGAAAACTGTCGGAAAGTCGGCGCCCAAACGGCAAAAGGCGACTGAAGAGCTTAAGCATCGAAGAGGGTTTTCCGCATTTAAACATAGCAATCTGAGATGAATCATCTGGAAATTAAGTTACTTTTTAACTTTTTCATTTCAACTTTTTTGCCATGGTGTTCCACTCAGTACTACTGGGTGGTCAAAAAAAAGTTTATCCGTTTGGCGGCCTATGGAGTAAAAAGTATGTGACCGATATTCAAAACTAAAATGTAAATCTATCAGTCAAAGGCTAATTTAGGCCCCGTTTACACGAGATCGGATCCAAATGGATCCGTACCCAAAGTGTAACGGATAGGCCTTGCGTTTACACGGGACTCAACGGATCCGAACCCATTTGGATCCGATCCCGTGTAAACGGGGCCTTAGATGAGAAAATTTTGTTTGGTAAGATAATTCATCATTTTGCCTCAGAAATTAGGAAAATGCTTGTAAGGGGAATGTCTGGGAACAAGGATTCCTCATTCCAATCTGGTCGATAATTTACTTGCTCTGGTACCACTTGCTATTGAAATTGAAATTCTATTTCTGAAACTTACGATGTCAACTTCAATGCGACATAAATCATGGACCAGAATGGAACGTGGAATATTCGATTCCCATACAAATTCCTTACAGGCATTTTTCTAATTTCTAGGTCTACACGATGAGTGACTTTGCCAAACAAAATTTTCTCATCTAAGTTAGCCTTTGACTGATAGATTAAAAATTCAGATTTGAATATTGGCCCCATACTTTTTATGTAACAGCCCACCAAACGCTTAAACTTTTTTTTGACTCACCCGGTATATATACTGTATTACAGGGAGTCATGCTAAGGAAATCTAATAATAACTAAAATATATGATAGACCCCTATTCACTATCCCCCGGGGGGGGGGGGGTACTTAGTATATTTATCCTGCGGGGATGTGCCGTTTTTCAGAGTATCGTTTTCGCTTATTTTTTCAAGAACGGGGTATCAAAAGAAGGCAGTTTTTCAGGAGCTGGTTGTCAAAACATGTTAAAGGGGAACTTTTTGCTAGGCGGGGTTATTATTTAGTCCAATTTTTGTGTTTTGGAGTATAATTGTCACCGATTTTGTCTAGAATCGGGTACCATTTGAAGGCAAAATTTCTGGAGCCGGGTAAAAAAAATTCTCGTGGGCACATCTCCGTACAAATTTAGGTCAAGTACCCCCCCCCCCTGGGTTTTCTATAAACTATAAGCTTGCTCTGAAGACGTTCGACTGAGTTGCTTATTCCTAGTTTGATTTAAAACACGCTTCTCGTTGTTTTGAAGTATTCGCTCCTCGTTTTTTGAAGTGTTAAAATTGTGAAGAAAGGAGATCAGAGAATACCGTAGAAGATATGCTGAATATCTTTATGACTCCGAGACAGCCTTTCATTAAATAAACATCTACGAGCAACGTTCTGAGCTCAAAACCCAGTTGTTAGATTAGATAGACAATATAATAAGACTCAAACTTAGCCGAAAAGCTCAAATACGTCAATGATTGTTAATAAATACTACTGGCAATGAAAATGTGGTCTCGGGAAATTAAGCGTCTGACAGATTGTAGAATTTGTTGCATATGATCATGCTCACTATTAGACTTAATACATGAACCTTGCCAACGAAAGGTCTCTGAGACAGTAAATCCCCTTATTTACGAACCTACTCTTTTGAAAGCCAGGCTGAATTAGGTTCTTATTTCAAAGATACTTAGATTTGTTTCAGGGTATAAAGGTTCTTAATAGTTCTTATTCATAGCATCATTTTTTGCAAATTTTTATCCTAGGAGCGTCACTAGACTTATAACGATGAGTCTCTTGTTTCCCTGTGCTCTTTGACCTGATGATGGCGCTTCAGTCAACACAGACTCATAATATTACTCTGAAAAACCTGGGCCTATTTAGGACCAAACTTCGCAATTCCTAAAGTACCAATCAGATTGCGAGATTTGGGAATTACTATTGTTACGGTGTAAATGTGATAGAATTTTCGATTCGATTGAAGAATGGAAAGCACTCCCACGGGATTGAGATTCGAAGCCGTGATTTCATCATAATTCCATTGATGATTTAAGAAAATAGGGCCAAGTTTTTCACTGTTTCATCATGAGTTCATCTTGAGCAAGGTTTACCGCAGGGATACAAGGGACTCAGCATCATAAGTCTAGAGCAGGCTAAGGAAACGCCTGCTGGCGCTGTCTGCGATGTGATATGCGACCTCGTTTCCATTGACGTAGCAACGGAGCAATTATAATTAGGTTTGCCTGGCAACGGAATCTTTGCTGTGGAGAACGACCAAGAAGAAGACACAGATGGATTTGAAATATATTCATTTAAGGTTTCACAGGATTTCAACTTTCCTCACTATTTCATAAACCGGTCAACTCCCATTCGATTGATCGAAATAACTCGAAATTGCGAAAGTTTCGAATCGGTTGCCGTCTCTGAAAGTCGTTGAAGCGCGAGAATGGGCCTAAAGCAGAACCGGTGCAAGTACCCCGAAAGAAAACTAAAATATCTCGCGAGTCTCATACTATCTCAGAAAAATTTTTCGCTTGATTTATTGCCAATAGTCATCCAAAAGCATCTTCGATTGCTCAAAGTTGGGCGGGGTTGGGCAGAGTGAAATTTTTACGAGTGCGTGCTTGGAGCGTGACAAAGAGGTTGAAGTGGCCTAAGCTACCGCTGAAGAAACTTAGCCGCTGCAGCTAATTCATGATTTCTAACGGCTAAACGAGTCTCGCTATCCAAAGATAAAACATTTAAAAGTCACATGAATGTCTAAACTAGCCTAAAATGCTTACCACTGTTGTAGAAATTCAATCCAAAAACGCGATGCACTTATCCGTCCAAACTTCAGTTTCGATCTTGGTTTCACTGCGAAGTGCGCGATCCGCTGCGAAGGAGGCGCATATCACATCGCAGAATGCAACTCAATGCGCGATTCCTCTCCCGTGTTTAGCTCCCTGGTCTAGAGCGTCACCACCAAGTCACTGAAGTCACCATCAAGAGACATTAAAGCCTTTTATTTGTTTTGGCAATGTTATTATCAACTTTATATCTAATTCTAAGAATGAAGGTGAAGGTGAAGTTGCGTTTTTCAGCGCCAAGCGCTGGGATCGCAGAAATAGAGCAGACCTATTGAGTCTGCGACCCCTTGTCATTACGCTCAAATGGTGGATCCTACTGGGTATCGAGCCCACTCCACTGTTCTGGTTTCAAAGTCAGAGGATTACACCACTTTGCCACAACATAAGCATAGAAAACAGCAAAGGAGGAGGCCCAAATTTTAACAGCCAATCGAAGTAAGATTTATTGCTCTTGTGATAAGAACATATTAGTTTATCAAGCTGAAATAGGTTCTTGATGAGAAAGTGTAATTAGGAAAATACAGGCTGCGGGTGTTCTTATTTTTGTAGGTTCTTATATGCGGCGATGTATTTCAACTATAACGTGGTAATATTAGTCGGGATACTATCAGTGAAACTCTTTCGGATTTCTCCAGAAGAGCCAGACGCCCGTCCAAGCCCTTTGGAGTCTGCGCAGTATCGATCTGGGTTACCAACAGAAAGTTCTTCGGGCAGGATTTGGAAATTCTACCGGCATCGTGTAGATGTGAGACCAAACGGCACTATTTCATTGCCGTTTTCGTATTCTGGCGGCATCGTGAAGACGAGACACCAAAGTTGCGCTATTTTATGCCATTTCAAAATTCTACCAGCATCGTGAAATGAATTACGACATCACAACGTAAAAGCTGCAAAAGTAGGCTGCCGTACGTAATTGGTTTATAGCTAAAGCCACACCACACTCGTGCTAGATCATATGTATATTCTTGCTTAATATATTAATCCCTCGTTGCTTAGCTTTTTAGGCCGTTTTAGCGTCTTTCAGTCTTCTACTGATTGATAGTAATCCACTGTTGTTTTTAATCATGGTACCAAGGGAACATTAAAAATCACATGTAAATAATTCGTTTTTGACGTTACGCGGATAATGCTCAAATTCATCGTCATCATCATCATCATCATCATCATCATCATCATCATCATCATCATCATCATCATCATCATCATCATCATCATCATCATCATCATCATCATCATCATCATCATCATCATTATCACTATTTCATCTTAAGTAGACTGAAAAGGTGTCTTGCTACGCTTGAAATAACAATATTCAGTGATCAGTGAGTGCGGCTATTTCTATTTGTACACTGAAAACAAACTGAACCAACACCCTGCGAAAAGTTGAAATAGGCCTTTCTCGATCTGTTGACAATACAAATTCGAAGATCGATACGTCTATTTTCATTACCTGTCTCCCCCTGTTTCAAGAATTACAATCACAGGTATCCGACACAGCAGAAACTGCGTAAAATGACGTCATCGAGCAATCTGAGATAAGGAAGTGTTTGGATAGATAAGATTTTTGAAATGGTAAGTCAAGAGTTTAAGGCCCAAGGAGCAAAATATCAAGTGTTGCTGAATTTTGGAATTTGTTGCAGGGAGCCACGGGGGCTCAAAGTTGCGAATTTTAGCGCATGCGTGCGCAATTTCTGCTCTGTCCAGTTATCCATGAAAGCATTCTGAAATTTTGTTTTATTTAATTTACAATACTCCTTATGAAATAGATACTGCTTCTCTCCAACAGACCCAAATTTCCCGCCGACAGGTTGAAATTGCACGCAAACGCGAGGATGGTAAAAAGTTCCAAAAAATTATTGAAACTCCGATTTAAAGAACGTGAACAAGTTTCCAAGAACGCCAAAAGGTTCAATGTCGGTGAAACGAAAAAGACCCCCAACACATCTGACAAGTTTGTGAGGGTACTCTATCTTTTCGAAAATGACAATTTTCGACCCATATTACCCCCACCTTACCCTACCGTTTTCATTTCATATCGGATTGGCCACCTGTCCTTTTTACACGAGCACGCTTCGTAGTGCATTGCAATGGTTTCACCGTATGCTTTTGCATCCACTATGCGCATTCTGCGCAGCACCCCAGATGACTGGGAGGCTCCTAGAATTGATAATGAGGTTCCGTAGAGTTCACACCGGATTCGACCGCTTACAGCATAGGGCTCGAATCTTTGCAAAGCTTTAAAATTAGATGTGTACAATGTTACTACTTTATTCTCTCAACTAAATAGATTGAAAGGAATTTGAGGATTTTTGCCATGATTGCCGAAAGAGCATTTTTGATATTATCATTATTTTCAGAGTTACAGCACTTTTAACATTTCTGCTTGTTTTGAGGTTGTGACGTCCTCAAAATGCTAAATCGTAAACCATAAAAGCTACAAACTTTTGCTTGCTACCATCTTGTAGATCGTCAAAAACTGAGTATTTCTTGTATTGGTCATTTTGACTTTCCTCAATCAGTTTACAATTTATGGTACTTTTAATCTTTTTCAAAGCTTCTGATACCTCCTCTCGTACATCCTTTCATAGATCTTAAAAACGCTGTAATTGCAAAAATAATGATGCTATCGCAAATACTCTATCTGGAATTATGGCAAACGACCTGAAGTATCATTCGATCTATTCAGTTGAAAGAATAAGGCAACAAAATTTTACACACTCAATTCAAAAATGTTGCAAAGATTCGAGCCCTGTGTTGCATCAGCAGGCTGGTGAATTCTTGTGTAAACAGGAGGCCATTCCGATATGAAATGAAAACGGTCGTGTGTAAACAGAATCCCACAATCCGATATGAAACCAGGCCTTAAACTAAATCCATCTTGGCAATCATATTCTCAAAACCTCAACAATAATCATTTGTAGAAATTTCTGACAAAGGATACTTGAAATGAGGCACGACAAATAAATAAATAACATTTTTAGTATAAAACAAATAACAACAAAAAGAAAATATATCGTTTTTAGTCGTCTGAAATTTCTTTAAAAGCATCCGAAATTCCGTGGGAAAACGTCCGAAAATTTCATGTCAGAAAATGTTTTGTCCGAAATGTATTCGTCGGAAATCCTTGGTATCCAGCATGTCTCGAACATTCGATCTCGAAACTTCTAAATTCTTATTTCTTTTGCAAAGTCGAGGTAACAGCTGCAAATAATTGTAGGAGACAAGAAAAACTGACAAAATTAGTTCTACTGCAAGCAGTCGAACTTTCCCGACAAGTGATTTCAAGACTCTCCATTGAAAACATGATTTCAGTAATAATAAAAACAATTTCTTTATGTAAGGTTGGCATGATGGCAGCAACAAAACTGATTAAGACTGCGTTCACACGATGCCGGCCGGCACATTTTGAAAACGGTGAAAAATTCGACGGATAGGCCTCCCGTTCACACGAAAACGGCACATTTTTGCCGGAAGATTTCGAAAACGGAACTCTAACCGACACGTTTTGGAAACGGCGTCGTGTAAACACTTGAAAATGATGAAAACAGAACATTTTTGGACGATCTTGGAACGAGACTGATCGATTCTTAGGGTGTATGTAAACTTCTTTAGCATCAAAGTCTTGCAACGAGGTTTTGCCGTCTAGGTTCCTACCGTTTACAAATTGTTCCGGTATCGTGGGAACGCTAGCTCAAACTTTGCAGCCGTCACATTTTTCACTGTTTTCAAAATGTGCCGGCATCGTGTGAACGCAGTCTAAGGCCAACCATTTAACAGAAGCGAAACTCGAAATTGATCAAATGATCCTATTTATATCTTATAGAAATATTTAGAAAAATCCTAAATTATTTACATCGGTCTTGCACAGTCTACATTTGCAATTCCTAGACTTGCTGCAAGTCTATTCCGTTTCTTCCAGCATGCCTTGCACGTGTCATCCCTTGGTTTGCCCATTGAACTTCAATGGGTTTGCCTTTGTTGTCGCCATTTTCATGACCCAAGAAGATGGCGACAAACACAGGCCAACCAAGAGATGACACTTGCGAGGAATGCTGGATGAAACAGACCCTTAAAGGGGTTGGGTAACGTAATGTAAACAAACTTCTTTCAAAACGACGACTTTGCAGTATTTTTGATAGGCCATATCACAGTGATTTTCCACTACTTTTTTCGAAACGAAAGTGTTATTTTGAAGATGGACTCTTGTACTTCGCAGAGAAAAACCCGAAACACTCGTATGTTGTACGATTGCAGAGATATTGGTGGATCTTTAGAAGTAACTTTAGTGTGGATTCACCCCATCCACGAAATGCTGTGCAGAACGCAATGGCCACGTGTAGGCAACAATATAGATTCTAGCGATAACAGGTTTGTTTACGGTTACGTGACCCTGCCCCTTTAAATTCTGTCAAGATATGAGACTCTTTTATTTGTAGAGTTTTTGTCCAGTGTTCCCATAGATGTAGGAACCGGGGGGAGGGGACTGGATGCACGTGCCCCCAAGATTTTGCAATAAACAAAGAAATGTCCCTTTTACTTTTCAGAAACTGCCCCCTTGTTCTGAAGGAAAAAATACCTTCGATGTGTCGGGCCCCCAAGTTTTTTTTCCATTCATATAAGAAATTTACAACAAATTTTACATTCTACTATAGCTCTCTAGCTACTATGCAATACTACAGGGACGATGCAAAGGGGAGCGACGGACAACGACTACCCCAGAGCCTGAAGCATAAAGACACGCAACAATATTTTACATACAACTAAATGTACACCACTCACAATTAAAGGCTATACTCTACTAGATTCTGGCATAATGGAATAACCAGACCCAGGACCAGTAGGACCGGACCCTAACGGACCAGACCTCTGGGTAATAACCATTCCTTATCATTGTGAGTTTGCAATGCCAGCGCAGAAGTCTTAGTCCAATAGAAGACAAGACCAATACAATCATCGCTTAAAATAATAATAACCTGTGGATATACCACATCAAATGTAAGAATGCACGATAAGATGTATCGATAGACAGTTTATTGAGCGAAGACTCACGCATGGCATAGTCAAGCAAGACCGTGTAACTTACTTTAATTTCTCCAGAACAAGATTCATATTGATTTCCAGAACAAGACTCAGATAACACAAAACTGCAAAATCTAATACAAGCCAAAACTACGAAAACCAGTTTTGTTTCGGCTTTTTTTATGATCATTCATTTTTGAAACCTCTGGGAGCTCAGGATCTGGGAAATAAGCTCTAATGCGTACAAAGAGCAAGTAGCCTGTTATTAATATACCCGATCTGTCATCTGGAAACATGGAAATGTATTGGTATTCTGCAGGGGTCTTGTCCGTTAGGGTCCGGTCCTGCTGGTCCTGGGTCTGGTTTTTCCGTTATGCCCTAGATTCTGTTTCACATTGGATGTCAGATCAGGGTTGAAACTGAAATAAAACAAGGTCACGAGTGCAGATTCGTTAAGGGATTAAGTTGGATAAAGTCCGACATCCAACATGAAACAGAATTTACAAAGGCAAAAGAAATAACATGTACGTAAAGGAACTTGGTGGCTGCTTTGTACCTAGCCTAATCAAACCGACCAGTTTCGTTGATAAATTTAATAGTAAACTCAAGAATAGTTTTGTTGACGTCATCAGGGAAGTCTTTATCACCATACAATGATATTTCAACCAGAATATCGTTCGGAAGACCAGTTCGGAAGTTTGAGATGCTTCCTATGTCCCTGAGTATTCCGGATTGTCTCTATACCATACGAATTTGTGCTTGGAATTGGTACAGACAGAATGAGATCATGTTTGGTTTTATAAATTTCTGTAGTTAGCAACTGTCGATTTCCTTGGTGAATGATGACTGGGACTGCCTTAAAGGGGCTGCATTAAAAATACATAAACTCATCCACAGTTTGTGCATCAAATTTTGTACTTTTCAAAGGAGAAATTCCTTTTTCATTAGCTAAATTCGAAAAAGAAAATTTTTTTAAAATATTATGACTGATATTTGGGTGAAAGATCAACGAAATTTACTTCTTGGAAATCTATTTATATCGCAGCAATCCCAAAAAATATAGAGGTTTGATTTTTTCTATCAAATCTTAAAATCTACAGGGTGTCTCAAAAAACTTGCTCGACGTTTGATTAAGTATTAAAAAATAACGATAACATGAACAGACTCTTGGGAAGATAACCCTGTCCATAAGATTATGAAATAATTCTAGAGACCAGAATCTTGCAGATCAGTTGAAAACTACCGTAAAAGCTCTATTAAGCCCCCCCTCTCTATTAAGCCCCCCTCTCTAATAAGCCCCTCCCCTCTGAGTCAACATTTGAAATAAGCCCCCCCTCTCTATTAAGCCCCCCCCCACTCATACAAAATCCTAGAATTTACAAAACATTTTCCGTTTATTTAGCTATACAACCTTACATGTTAATTTCAGTATGATTTGGGATAAAAACTGAGTCGAATTTGTGTATTTGAACCGGAAAATTGTGTGTTGAATCCGCAAAATATGGAATAAAAGAACTGGAAAGCTACCAAATATATCCTTTTCGCTTGATTTTGTGAATAAGCCCCCCCTCTCTAATAAGCCCCCCTCTCTATTAAGCCCCCCCTCTGGAAGGTCCAAAATTAAATAAGCCCCCCGGGGGCTTAATAGAGCTTTTACGGTAAATGAGTTGTGAGCTTTCAAAGATCAAAAATATGCGATAGTTGAAATCAGAGACCCCCAAATTACTTGTAATGCAAAAAACCTCGAAGACCAAGGTAAAAGAAGCTTGTCTAATGTCATACCTCGCGTTTAGACTGATTGCATATTCGTAGTTATCGCTATTGATAGACTGATGGACGCTCAAACTACGACTTATGGACTTTGATACTAAAATTTGGGATGAAGTTTTCCCCGATCGATTTCATAACTAGATTTTGAAACCATAGCAACACTGTACGAACACCAGGCAATGGTGGATGGACCTAAGTTGCCGGCTCGAACCTCCAATGTTAAAACAGCTCAGAATTCAAGTTTACAGTGATATTAGCCATGAACAAAAGCCACCAGTATCCATACGAATGTTTCCTCAATCCAAGAATCAACAAACCTTTCATTGTGAATCAGTCAGTAATGTGAAGAGGATATCTAAGTCAGGAACCTTTGAGCCTGCAATATCAGACCACAAATTAGTATATGCTGTCCTGGACGTGAAAAGGAAAAAATCTGAGCCCTCATTTAAGACAGTGCATGACTACAAGAACCTAAACCAAGAAAGATTTAAAAAATCACTTGCAGAGGCACCCTGGTGGGTGTCAAACATTTTTGATGATGTTGAAGACACTGTTCATGCCTTTGAGCTCCTGTTTAAGGATATTGTGAAGGAAAACATCAAAACAAGGCTGGCAAAAGTAAGAACAAAGACATTGCCCTGGGTTACCAGAGACATCAGAAAACTCATGAATAAAAGATATAAGAGTCTAAGGGACTGGCAAAGGAACAGAGGAGATCAAACTCTTAAAGAAAACTATCAGAAATTGAGAAATGAAGTGACAGTAAAACTAAGGCTTTCAGAGTCAAATTATTGGAAAGATCAATTAATGATGCTTCTTCTAGCAGAGAATTTTGGAAAGTAGTTAAGAAACTTCAAAGGAAGCAAAAAGATAACAGAATTGGGCCACTGAGAGATGAGGATCAAAACATGGTGCTAGATGATGAACTGAAAGCAGACCTAATGAATTCCTATTTTGTACATATAGGCAAGAATCTGTCAAATGCTCTAAACACTAATTTTGACAAGAGTGACATGAGCTATATTTCTAGAGTAACACCAACTTGCTGCGAATTAGAGTTAAATGATCAACATCTTGACAAACAAATGAGTGCTCTAAAACCATATAAGGCCATGGGCCATGATGAAATTAGATCTCAGGATTTAAAGATTGCTGGTGAAAGTGTGAAACCAGGGATAAGATACATACTGCAGAAGAGTCTCAATGATAAGAAATTCCCTGATAATTGGAAAATAGCCAAATTAAAAACAACTTTTAAAAAGGGGGAGGCATGTAGCAGAGAGAACTATCGACCTTTATCAATCTTAAGTATACCAAGTAAATTGTTGGAGGGACAAGTATGTCACAAAGTAGACAAACATATGGAGGTATCAGGAATTGGACACACAAATCAATGGGGTTTTAAAGAGGGTCGAACTACAGAGGGCTTGTTGCTCCATTTAACAGAACATTGGAAAGGAGCCCTGGACAATGGTCAGTATGTTGGGGTATTATTTGTAGATTTCAAAAAAGCATTTGACAGTGTCAACAGAGACATTCTGAAGAGAAAGCTCCAAGCTTCTGGGTTCTGTGGTGCGTTATATGATTGGATTTGTGACTATCTAAGTCAAAGGATGCAGTATGCAGATGTAAATGGAAAAACATCAACAATTAAAGAGATAGAATTTGGAGTACCTCAAGGCTCGTTACTAGGTCCACGTCTCTTCTCAATTCACGTAAATGACTTACCTGACTCTATATCAAGAGGAGAATTAGTTATGTTTGCTGATGACACTACAATATTCTGTACAGGTGATAACATTGAAGAGGTAATAGATGGCCTCAATGCTAGTGCAAGGGAGCTCCTTGATTGGTGCAACAGGAACCAGCTAACAGTTCATGCAGGCAAGACAGAGGCAATGATTTTATCTCCAAAGAAATTCATTGGGCCTTTACGACCCATCTTATATGGTACTTCAGTTATTAACTATGTTGAGCAAAGCACAAGCTTAGGAATAATCATTGATGACAAACTTAGCTGGAAAAAGCAACTGACCAAAGTTACAAACAGTTTCAATGGCAAAATGAAAGAGTTGAAAAGACTTCGTTATCTACCAATAAAAATCCAAGAAGAGATTTACTTCAAAACAGTTGTTAGTGCGGCTACTTATTGTATAACAGTATGGGGCACATCTTCACCTGCAATATTAAATGCTGTTGATGCATTGCATGCTAGAGCGGCAAAAATGATTCATAAAATAAAAGGTGCAAGATCTACAGAAGAAATCCTGAATAAAGCTGGATGGGAACCGATTAGCTAAAGAGGGTACTGACGTGGATGCATAGGATTTATTACAAAACATGCCCCAGACAAATTTATGAACAATTCAGTGAACGAAAAACAAATCTGCGAAACCCTCTTCAAGTTGAAGTCGTAAGGTACAAGAAAGAAATTGGACGGAATTCATTCAAGCACAGAGGTGGAGTCTTTTGGAACTCAATTAACAATAACCTGAAGAGTCAAGAAAATGTAACAACTTTCAAAAATAAGATAAAAGAATACAAAAGGAACGTAAACTAGCATTCATTTGAAAAAGAGGCCTGTATTATTAATAACAAGAACAAAGATTTTAGGTACTTTTGACACTGTAAATACTTTTAACTATTTTAATCTCTTGTTTTACTTTCTATTTTAAAAAAGGTAATTAAGCTTATTTTTGTTTGTAGCTGCAGGTCCACATCAACGTTAGTTGCCTTTAGGTAAACCTGCATTACCAAATAATTAATGTATGTATGTATGTATGTATGTAGGAGTTCCTCAGTTTTAAGGCCAATTAGCTTCCATGAACTTCACCGCAGCTTTGAGAATTTCCAACTGTCGCGGGTCACTTGCCTCGCTTCCGAGACTACACTGCAACCTCGTTCCAAAGGGGACACGTAAACGTGTGCATCTCCGTCTCAAAAATTTATATCAAAGTCCATAAGGCCCAGATTGAGCAAAAAAGGAAATGTTGCTGTTGTTGTTATTGTTGTTGTTGTCGTTGTTGCTATTTTGCGATATCTGGGACTATGTCGTGAGGCTACCTCGCGTTGATATCAGAGCAAACCAAATAGGACTGCCAAAGTAATTTAATCTCTGCGATCATTGTCAAAATTTGCTTAACATTGCATATGTCAAAAAACAGTGGTTCAAAACATAATCAACGAAAGACTGAATCTGTTTATTCAAAGCATCCATGTGCTTGAAAGTTAGGTTATCGAAAACCTATTCAAATCCCATTTGGTTCACCCTGAAACAATTGAGAAATAGCAGAAACGATGCTCGATGAGATTTTTACCAAGAATGCCATTTCGAGGCCTCTTGTTTCAGTTTTTGCACAAACTGAACTTCAAAGGCTTGTAACTCCATGAATTTTTAGCGGATTTGCAAGATTCTTGTGTCAAAAATTAATTTAAAAATCTCAGAAAAAGGGTCACTTGACCATGTGCCCAGTCAGTGTATCGTTATTTTTTAGTATTTAATCAAACTTCGAACAATTTTTTTGAGACACCCTGCACAACCACTATATTTCAATTCAACTGTGCCAATCATAGCGGGAAAAGACACAAAGTCATCGAGTTTCCACTATGAATAGCAATTAGCTTTTTATTTGCAAGCAAAACATGAATGGAACTTATGATACAAATTACAAGTATTTTTTAACAAGAAACTGCTTATAAGAAACTTAACTCTCAGATCGCCAAAATTAAGAAATTCCAGCACTGGAAAAATATGATTTAAGAAACTATTTATTTTGACAAACAAAATCCTTAACATAGTGTTACTTTATTTTCCTTGTTTCCTGTATCATGTTACTTAGAAGGTACTTGAGTAATGTCTAAACATTGGAAAAGCTTAGAAAAATATTGTTTCGAAATGTTCACGGAGGAACAGGAGGTAAACAAGGTTATGGAACATTTACAGTAAGAAACTCGTAAGAAACTCCGAGTACTCAAAATCTGAGAATTTTAAGAAACTTTCAGTACTGCCTCCACTTTCAAACTAGAGCTTTGGCCTTTTGGTGAAAGCAAATTCCTGAACCGTGAGGCAAAACCATGGGAGTTGTGGACACAATATGAGTGTTGATCGTGTCCACAACACAATGCCTGGCCTAAATAATATTTAATCAATAAGTGTATTTCGTTTCCTTGCTTGTCTTCAATTCACTGTTTATCTTCTCGTTCTTGTCTGGGAGTACACAGCCTGCTATCACGGTTCTGCATGGCCTAAATGTTTTGAACTGCACTGTAATTTGAAAACCGTGACCTGAGCACTAGTTCAATCGCAGTGCAGTTCAACACATTTAGGCCATGCAGAACCGTTGATAGCATGCTGTGTACTCCCAGACAAGAACGAGAAGATAAACAGTGAAATGAAGACAAGCAAGGTAACGAAATACATTTATTAATTAAATATCATTTAGGCCAGGCATTGTGGGCACGATCAACACCCAAATTGTGTTCACAACTCCCATTGCAAAACAAAATTCACAAACATCAAATAAAAACTGAAAAACGGCAAAATAGGTGAGTTCTAGCAAATATATAGTGTATGTTATGTAAGGCAAAGATATAATAGACCTTTTAGCTATTCTACAAAAGAGCCTGGATCGAGCGATATTTTTATACAATTTTATACTCCAAGTTCGATAGAGTGGCGTTAAAGCTTCGAAAATTCTACAAATTGTAATGAAATATCGTTCGATCCACATTCGTTTTCAGAATAGCTAAAAGGTCTATTGCTGCATCAGCTGCAGAATGTTCTCAGAGAATCAGCGAGCAAGGATGCCTCTATCGTTTTGTGTAAACATCGCATAACCTATTTTTATCAACACAAAACGAAAACGTCAGAGGCGGTGTCTCCAAAGCTATCTTAATTGTCTCTTATTCCATGCAATTAATGCGTATTTGTCTGACTTCGTTTTGGTCTTCAGACAATGGGTGGGGAGAGTCATTTGTTATGCAATGCCAACAGAACTGAACTGACTGCAAGAATGAGGGGTTGCGACATAGGGGAGGGGACCAAACGCATCTTGTAATGTCAACAAAATGAGAAGGGCCTATTACTTTTTTCATTCCATATGATGGTGCAGTTTGTTCCCATTTCCCAAAACGCTGCACTCACTAGCTAATGTTATTGCTAGTATGATATGAGTCAATATGAAATGATTTTTGCAAATTTTTGTTCCTAGTTTTATCAAGGCTGCTTTTGATTTATTGACTGTGCTTCAAGGATTTACTTGGGCTAAAACGCGAAAGCTTCGTCTTAGAGATGACAGCAAATTTGAAGTTTCAACATTAATATTTTAATACTCAAAGTGCAAAAGAAGCATGGTATTTACGTTAACGGTTTGAAGATTATTTGCCACTGAAATTGACTTGGCCACTGATTAAGAGGCCCTTTACATGAGACCCGACATGAAACTCATGCCGGCATGAGCTTCATGCCGGCACGAGTTTTCATATCGGGTGCTGGTCTGAGCTACTGTTGTGTTTACATGATGTCGGGGCGATATGAAAATTTCATGTCGCTTTTTCATGCCGGCATGAAAAGTCATGTCGGGGGGAATGAAACTCGTGCCGGCATGAAAATCTCATGTAAACACATTTTTCTCAGATCAGGGCGATATGAAAACCAAAATTCCTTTGTTTTCCTTCTAAAATATCTACGTCATGTCACGTGAAAGATGCCTGACGTAGGTAGAAAGTTTCATATCGGGTCAATATCGGGTCTCATGTAAACAGGAGTGAATTTTCTCGAATTTTCATGCCGGCATGAGTTCATGTCGCCGTAAGTTTCATGTCGGGTCTCATGTAAAGGGCCTCTAATACAAAATTTTCATCGCTAGGCTGTACCAAATCTGCTTTCTTTCCGTCGTATGGCTACCCCTAGGGGTGCACTTGACCAGATTTTGGTCGGGAAGACCATGGTGCCATCGAAGCTTCAAAAGCATATCGTTGAACCTTTGTGCCTGAGCAATATTAACTAACCGTTTTGTGTTTTCAACATAACAGAATACTGTTTATTTTTATACGATTATTTCAATGTCAAGAAACATATCAGCAGCAATGTTAGCGACCACATTGATAATTCTGCAATCAAAAACAAGAAACCAATTAAGAAACTTTCAGTACTGAAATGGACAAAGTTTCATGTTAAATCAAGAAACTTTCAGTTCTAAGGCCAGATCCAAGTTTCTTATAAAAAAGCGTGTAGTGAATAATCATAATGGAATAATATGCCTGACAATTAATGTAAAAAGCAGAATTAACAAAGAGAAGGGACATTTACGTCGAGAGATTCGATGGCTACTTTGTACATAACTGAACTTTCTAAAGATCTTAGTCAAACCGACCAGTTTTGTAGATGAAACGTATAATCAATATGAGGATAACTCTGCTCAAGTCATAAGAAAAGTCTTGATCACCATTCAGTAAAAGCTGCGTCAGAGCATCATTTGAAAGACTGATGATTTGTACCAATGGTCGTTTTGGTCAGGATGTCAGGGCGTGGATGCTTTCCTTTAAGCTAACTTTTGAGCGGTTGGCCAGCAATTTGACTGTCATTTGCATTTACAATGGTCTAGTCGGCAAACTTTTACTTGGAAATTTTGAATCTTTAAGCTCAGCTTACAACGTGGTTGTCGCATTCTATTGTGTGCAGACATTTCGATTTGATCGGTCAGTCATTACATACAAAATCGTAAACAAAATCAGCCTTGAAAGCTTATGGGATAAATTTGACTGAAGATCTGCGCACTTTGCATATGCAACAAGAAACTTCACATATCTGCAAACTAAAAACTGAAGTCATGAGAAAGAGCTTTCAGTACTCGGCTGTTAAAGTTTAGAATGATATCCCTGTTGATATCAGAGAGAATTCGGTTCTCAATGGTTTTAAAAACAATTAAAAGAGCATTTGAAAAGCTGATAACTATCGCGTGGCAAAACACGACCCCCTTGAAGAGCAGTAATTTAGGACGATGTTTTGTTTTAGTAATATATTATTTATTGTATGTATGTATGTAATCATGCTGTACTGGGTTTCTTTCCTGGATATTTATATTTTGGTTTAATCTTGCAAAGGTATGCGGATTATGACGTTTTGAGACATTTTCGTTTAACCTCGTATTGAACTAGAGGTAAAGACACGTTTTAGGCTCGTTGTTGTTGTGTTGTCGAGGAGTTTTATTAGGCCCGTTTTGGGAACCGTGAGACCCGTTTGGGAACCGTTGTTCTATGTACCACACAATTTGGTATAAAGGGTATCATCGTGTTGATACCAAATATCATGAAATCATGTATGGTAATGAAATGAATGAATGAATGAATGAATGAATGAATGAATGAATGAATGAATGAATGAATGAATGAATGAATGAATGAATGGATGAATGAACGAACGAAAAATGCACAGAGCACCCAAAGCTGTGCATAAGGGGAAATTCAATTTGAATTTGGAACTGTTTAATATCATTTTGATGGCAAGATTTGCAGGCCTTAATAGAGCTTCGATGATAAAACGGCTCAAAGTACATGTTTCTAGAACTAAGGAACCATGTCGTTAGGTTCAAAAATTAGCCTTTGATTTTCTGCTTATTTTCGGCATTTGGCTCAAGGTTACGGTAAACGTTTGCAAGCCCAAAATGGCGATTTTCGGATTTCCAGCATCTCAGCAGCCCAAGTTTTGAGACAGACAGAGATACAATCTTTGGAACTAAGGCCCCGTTAACACTGCTACGTTTTCACATGAAAACGAAGTAAAACTTCTCCGTTTTTGCCTTGCGTTCACATTGCTCCGCTGTGAAAACGGTGTGTTTTGAAAACGATCCGTTTTCAGTGTGAACGCCAAAAACGGAGACATCTGAAAACGCTGCACATTCCTTTGTTAATAGACTTTTGATTACAATGGCATTCAAAGTCGCGATTGGCGCCTTGTTGACAGCTAATAACAATAGGCTTTGTTTTGTTTTGTTTTGTTTAACAACACCGTTTTGCTGGAGCAATGTGAACGCCTATCGTTTTCATAGCGTATCTATTTGAAAACGGAGCAATGTGAACGGGCAGGGTTTCATCAACAAAAACGGATAGAAACGAAAACGGAGCAGTGTGAACGTAGCCTAACGGAAACGTTGCGAAGGGAAAAATCCGAATTAAAAGAAGGGAACAACTATTTTTCACACCACACAAAGTTTTCTCATGTGGTTCAAATGCTAATGAATGCTAGTCTGAGACGCTCACATACTTGAAAACAAAACTGAAATCACATTCTGTATATCGCTTCCTTTCTTAAATGACACTCCCGTCTAAGTGGCCCTATGAGAGGTCAGATATTCACCGGAGTCGACAGAAAAATATGGTCAAATTTTAACCGGGGAGCTCGAATTATGTAGCGAGGACAGTGATTATTGGCAGGAACTGTTTCAACGTGGAAATAATTTCTCAAATTTATCTCTGGGGTTCGCCTGTTTGGAGCTGAGGTTTCACTTGCTGGGCCTTTTGTACCGGGGAGATTCACAGCTTGTCCGAGGACTAATTTTGCTCCCATTTTTTCCCATTTCATCGTGCTGCTAGAATCATTACAAATAGCAGCTTTGATACCCCAGGCAGACCACTTATTGTGGAGTTTGGCTGAAAGGCCCTGAAAGACCATTGAAGAACTCATTGGTAATGAATCTAAAACAATGGTCTTCAAGTGGCTCAATGATTTGGTTCCGCAATACCTGTGCAACCTCTTCACCAGAAACTCAGCCTGCCCCTCCCACAACCTCAGGAACACTGAGACTGATTTAAGGTTTCCAAAGAAAAATTCAGCAAATGGACAAAAATGCTTCTCTTTCCGGGGAGCTAAACTATGGAATAGCCTTCCTGCCTTCCTGCTACAGTATCCTGCTGAGTCTAAGACGGCATCCCCCCTGAATGGTTTTAAGAAATCAATAAAAGGTTAACTTTTTCTTTCCATTGTAAATACTGTATTATTGTAAATAGGCTTTTAAATTATGGTTTTTTATATTCTAGTTTTATTTCTAACTGTTTATTTTAATTAAGTTTTTATCGGAGGGCCTCTTGAAAAACGGCTTCGGCCGAAGGGCAACCCTTCTTAAAAGATTCAAATATGAAATAAATAAATATAGGCCGTCATCGGGCCAGAATGTACCGAGGCACTTAGACGAGGGTGTTAAATGGGTAAATTGCATTTTAATGCACAAAACAATCTTATTTTAAGCGTGTTGTACGATATAGACGCTGACATTAAAGGGGCAGGGTCACGTGATGTAAACAAACTTCTCTCGAAATAAAGATTTTGCAGTACTTTTGATAGGCCATATCACAGAGACTTTCTGCTGTTTTTCTCAAAATGAAGGTGTTATTTTGAAAATGGACTCTTGAGCTTCGTAGATAAACAAACGAAACATTAATATGTTGTACGATTGCAGAGATATTGGTGGATTTTTGGAAGTAACTTTGTTGTGGATTCACCCCATCCACCAAAATCTGTGCATAAAACAATGGCCACGTGTGGACAACAATATAGATTATAGAGATAACGGGTTTGTTTACGGTTACGTGACCCTGTCCCTTTAACATCCAAGAATAAAATAAATCGTACCTTGAGCAGAGTTGTTTTAAATTACTTTTTAAGCTTCAATTGCTTGATCCGGATTACCCTATGGCTTCTTTGCTTGGATGTTTACATATGAGGTGGCATCAATAAAAGTTCACTTCCAAGAAAAGAAAAATCAACTTACAAGTACAAAAATAGCCAGTTTGTATCCTATCAACCAATCGAATGGCTCTAAATTTGCACACTGCCAGAGGAGGCTTCATGCATGTAAAGCATGTCGCAGAATCTTGAAATGTTCTCTCTGGTCCGTCTTTTATTGTCAAAGACAATTTTGGTAGGGCAGAGAGATGATATGCAGATATTTGAAAACGAATGTTTTAAAAGGAATGATGAATCTGAAACAAGGTCCTCAAAGTCAAAGAGTTTGTTTTAGTTTTTCGATTTATCTACTGTAGAACTGGTGCAAGAGTAACGGCCATTTTCCGTTGCTTAGCGTTGCCTAGCAAACCATGAAATCCATAATGGCAGCCAATGCACCCATTTTCTGGGCGCATTTGATCGAAGTGTTCCAGGTGTAAATTCGGCTTCGTGATCAGCGTATGAAGTAAGAACACCCTGGGAACGAGGTTGTAGATTGCAAGTTATTTGGCAAGGTGCGAGTTGCGAGCTGCAGTTGCGAGTTGCGAGTTGCATCTATTTTACGAGTTGCGAGTTGCACTTATTGTGCGAGTTACGAGTTGCTAGTTGCACTTAATTTGCGAGTTGCGAGTTGCAAGTTGAATAAAAGTTGCGAGATTGAAACTCAAAAGTGCGAGTTGGTCCAAAATTGCGAATTACCTATTTTCTTTTCAAAGAATGAGTTTGTCGCTAAATAAAAAGTTTATATTGCCATGCTTGTGACTACGACATAACTGAATGATCTAATTGAACAGTTTCCTGAATAATTCCCACGCCACACTCCATGATAGTAACGTTGTTTCAAAAGAATCTAGATGACAGCTGGTGAAGTTCCACGCAAAGCACAAATCGTGACCTTACTCGAAGCCGCAATTAATTAAAGATCATTTGAGTCCACTCTGAACTTGGTGCTTTTGAAGTGTTTTCAAGACATCTGGCTGATAGAACATGTGTCTTGTTGTAGTCTGTTGTGACAAGGATTGCATTTATAAGTTGTTGATAACGAGAAGTGATCAGTGCAGGCTGTCCTTTGGAAAGAGAAGACACTATAATCATGTGGTGATTCTTAATAAGCCCTTATCATCTTTCCCGATCGTGATGATTTGACTACTTGTTCCTGCTTACGTAAGCATGATTTAACTCATTTGTATTTATTGATTTGTTTACTCATTGTTTAGTCAAGGCTATGATTCTTTTTACGGCATTTGTCAACGTGTATTGAGCAATACAGCCTGTTCGTTGGAAAGCGCAGCGTTATCTTCGTGGAACCTTCTTCAGCGTTCATCTTCATCTGATTTGCTTGGCCTGCTTGTCTTGCGGAAGCATTATTCCACTCATTTTGTGTTGTGTCTTTCTGTTCTTTATATTGGAGATTTTTTCTCTCCACGGAAAGGAAATGAATTTCAGCAGTGCAGTCCTTAGTTAGAAAGTAAGTGGGTAAGTAGATCTATTACTTTTGTTATTGCTTTTGTTAGCTGAATGAATTTGCCGTGCATAAGTACGATTAAATGAAATGAATAAAATGAGTTGGAAAGGGCAGTTCCTATATCTTCGATGAATCTTCTTCAGCACATGGCGTCATCTGAGCTAATCATAAGGATTAAAAATACATTTTACTGCTTTGTGTAAGAATTATTTCACTTGTCTCGTCATTTTTAGTGCTCTCTTGACGATACCATTTGTTTCTATGGTGTTTAAAAATAAGAATTGTGCAATGCAGCTCGCAAGTTGGAAAGTGTAATGCTTTTATCTTCTATGAATCTTCTTCAGCTAATAATTTCATCTGATGTGATCATGAAAATTTAACTACACGTTAGGGACTGTTCATTATTTACAGAGTGGTTGGTACTGAAGGGAAATGTTTTCTAGTTCAAAAATTCTGTTTACCCAACTGAAAAGTTGACTGTAAAAAAGATCTACCCAACTATTTTCAGGATGACGAAAAGTTTACCCAACTCCCACCTATAAACATTTTTTCAATGTCAAAACTATAAATTGTAAATGTTAGATACTGTAATTATTGCAAATAGTCATGACAAAGATGGAAACAAAGTAGACATTAAATATAAAATACTGATGATTTTTTATGATGAAATTGACAATTTGGGACTTCAACAATTTAGCATTAATTAGTGGGAAAATTTTGTTTACCCAACCTTTGAAATTGCATGAAAAACTATTCACCCAGCCTTTTTTTGTCAGAAAATTTCTTTCACCCAACCCATTTCTCTTCGGTACCAACCCCTCTGTAAATAATGAACGGTCCCTTACTACTTTGTGTAAGAAATATTTCCCGATTTTCATTCGATTATTTATACTTTATCGAGTTGTTTTGTTTTTGTTTATTTTTTTTTTCTACAACATTTAAATATCAGAAATGAGCAACAGCCCGTTGTTGGAACATAGTCACAATATGGTTGGAAAGCGCAGTGCTTTTTATCTTTGATGAACGTAGCCTGTTAACCAGACCCGAGTTCAAAGGAAATACTGAGTGTGCTAAAATAAACTATGCAATTTTGACACGCTACGATAAATCGTTTCCTGGACCAATATTCAAGATTTATAAGTTAATCTCTTGCTAAGATCCTCAATTAATCTCTGGTATTTTTTGGTGTATTTTTAGTCTTCCAATTATTGAGCTATAAGAGCAAGGACAGATTTTGTAAGTCAATAGCAGCAGTTGCTTTTGTTGACACCTAAATTCAAAGAGATTTGCGATTGTAGACAATTGAAATTCTCTCATGCAGAAATTGGAAACAAACAAAGCCGCAAAGTTTCTCTGAAACCAAGGTAGCTATCTCGCTTTTGGTGCATTCCACAAATGGTTTTTAAGAGCAAACATGAGCGTATATTGAAAGAAGGAGGATATATCTGAACATTTACCGCGGGTATTTGATTTTCGTTGTTCAGAAGCTGAACAGTAAGTGCTTTGATCACACCCTAAAAATACGAGAATTGAATCGCCTCCAAATCGGTTCCTATACCAAACAAATAAAATGCCCGCGTAATGTTTAGATATATCCTCCTTTTTTCAATATACGCTCATGTTTGCTCTTAAAAACCATTTCTGGAATGCACAACAGGCGAGATAGTTACCTGGGTCTCAGAGAAACTTTGCGGTTTTGTTTTGTTTTGAATTTCTGCTTGAGAGAATTTCCTTTGTCTGCAATCGCAAATCTCTTAGAATTTAGGTGTCAACAAAAGCAACTGATGCTATTGTCTTACAAAATCTGTCGTTGTTAGCTATAAGCGAGTTTCTTAAAATTTTCGATTTCGAAAACACTGAAAAGCGGTCAAAAACCATTGATCAAGTTTTGTTAAGACTCAATGTGACTGGACAAAGAGAGAACGTTTTCGTGATGAACAAGTGAAATCAAATCATTGGCTGAAAAAACCAATGATCGAAATGTTTTCGTGATGATTTGGGGATTTGGAGATTGATCAAAGCCCCATACTTGTTTGACCTTATCATGTCACTTCCATCAATTTGTCTTTTAACCCTCTTGCTACAGCAACGCGCAAGACCTACATAAAAGTATGAAATCAATCAAATTTCAGAAGGAAATGCATTTCTTTTCATCATCAAAAGTATTTTTTACGTTCCATCCAACATAGAACTAATCCCGCATTGGAGTATTGCTGATTAATTTCTAAATCCCCGAGTCACCACGAAAACATTCTCTCTTTGTCTATTCATGTTGAGTTTCTAGAAAATTGATCGACTATTTTTGACCGTTTTTCAGCATTTTCGAAATCGAAATTTTAAGAAAGTTGCTTATAGCTCCAAAAGTAGAAGACTAAAATATATACAAGAAATACTGGCATTTAATTAAAGATCCTAGCTAAAGATTATTTCATAAATATTCAAAACCGGTCCAGTCGAGGGGCATTTCACTCCCAAAAATCTCGTACACCTTTGGCAAAAAATCCTTTTGTTTTCAAGAAAAATTCATCAAAAATCCGTTTAAATCCATTTGTTCTGAAAAAATCTCGTACGCTTTTTCCGATGAGTGAAGTGCCCCTCGGGTCCAGCATACGATTTATCGTGGCCTGTAAATAGTGCATAGTTTATTTTGGCGCATCCGGTCGTGGAAACTGAATTTGAAACATTTGTTTTAAGCTTTTTTGTGCTTATTCTCTGTACGGAATTTGAAGATGAAAATTGAGCGATGCAATTTTTTATTTAGAACGAAAGTTTAGTGCCCTTTATCTTCGATGAATCTTCTTCAGCGCGTATCTTCATCTGATTTGATAATAAGAATTTAACACAGGTTACTGCTTTGTGTGAGGATTATTTCACTCGATTTTAATTCAATAATTTGTGGTTTGTTGATGATTTTGTTTCTTCGTCGGCATTTTACGATAAAGATTGGGCAATTCAGTCTGTTAGTTTGCAAGTGATGTGGTGGTGAGTGGCCGAGCGGATTATTCTGTTACTGTTGAGTGACTGAAGTTATGCTTGGTCGAATGAGGTCAAAATTTGGATGGGTGACCCTCAAGATGTGCCACCAGAGAGCTCACTTCACCCCTCTTCTGGAGGAGCGCTCAAGTAGGAGTCCCATCCCATGCCTGGTTGCAGCAAGCATTGCTCTTAGAAGGCATCTATTACCTGTAATATGGTTAGATATATTGTCAAGCCTGAAATGAAGTGATGGTGATGGTGATGATGATGGTGATGATGATGATGATGATGATGATGATGATGATGATGATGATGATGATGATGATGATGATGATGATGATGATGATGATGATGATGATGATGATGATGATGATGATGATGATGAAGATGATGATGATGATGGTGATGATGATAATGATGATGATGATGTAATAACTTCACGAGCTACCGGTTGAGTGAGAACAGGCCTCGCGTTTCAAAGGTCACTGCCCTCTGAGTACATAGCTAAGCAATAGTGGTCACTCCGTTCAGACTGTACAAGGGATTTTATGAAAAACTCCCTTCGAGAAACCTTATAACACCTGCTAAAGTTAGGAGCAACTTTCCCTAATAAGACTCTCTCACACCTATGACTTCAGAACGCTCCAGCACGTGCCATCTCTTCTGGCGGTCGTAAAAGTCTTCGCCCTTACATGTATAACTTGGGGATTCCATTCTGCCAAGGAGACAATATACATGAACACATCCAAATGTCATTATTGATAGGAAGGAGAACAAAGGGAAATATTGCTTGTTGTTTACACTCGTTTTTGCACGGTGTCGAAAAGGGCTCTCTGCAGAAAAGCTCCTACTTCGGCAGGAAGGAAGGGCCGATTAAAGCCGGGTAAATTATTTAACGTAATAAGACATATCGGAAATAAAACAAGACAATTTTCAATGTCATTGCTTTGATATTCCGGAAGCAGGATTATTTTTAAACACCGGGCCTTTTTATTGACTCACCCGATAGTTTGTAACTAGGTCCCTAAAATCAACAACTATTCTCAAATGCTTTGTATCACAGTCTATTTAAAAGGCTTAGCTATCCTTTGAGATGTTACATGGTGATGGGGGGGAGGGGGATAACTTCTATACGGGGCTTGGTATACTTATGCCTGCCCGAGTTATGGGTCTTTTTGCAGTATTTTGTCCGGGTTATGGGTCATGTTTTGTTAATTTTGCAATGGTTATGGGTCTGCTTTGCGGAGATTTGCCTCAGTTATGGATAAATGTTAGCAATTCATAACTATTGTTAGATATAATAACAAAAAACTTCCACGAAAAAGAATTTTGCCCCACAAATGATACAAAAGATAGTCTTTTCATGATACTTGTGGAAATTTTGCTCTGTTTATTGGGTCATATTTTAAAATTTTTCCCTGATTACGGGTACTTACTTTCAAAATGTTGCCTTGCTTATGAGTCCTAACTCTGCGTTTTCAAAGGCACATACATACCAGACCCCCTATAGGAGTTAACCCCCCCCCCCCCGGTTACATGGTCATTTCAAAGAATGATTACTATCGAAAAACCAGATTCCATGACAATGGCGAATCCGGGATTCCTAATTTTGCGTGAAATAATTTAGCCTTCGTGCAGCCTCTACTGTCTCTGCGGAGGAAGACGGAGAGGAGGAGGAAAGAACGAAGATTCGTTCTTTCCTCCTCCTCTCCGTCTTCCTCCGCTCCGTCTTCCTCTGCAGAGACTGTAGAGGCTGCACACAGGCTAGAAATAATTGCCATCTGCCAACGTTAGCCAGTCAACATGTGAAAACTCATCCTAACCATGAACTTGAAATCTTACAGGGAAATTATTTTTTCGCAAAATGACTTACCTCAGTCCCTCATTCAAATTTCGTTCTCCAAAGCAAATTTGGGATTCAGGTTTTTCACATCTTCTAAAAGATCGACTGAAAGACGAGGGAATAGAACGAGAAATGAATTAATTTCTATATCTTTCTAACTGTTTGGTCGGACATTAGGCATACGTTAAACTGACCAAGCAGCATCTTAAGGACATTTTTTAATGGCAGAAAACTACCATTCTTGGCTATCTAAATTAAATTTGATATCATAAATCGCTGTTCCTTTTTCAAGTGTCAGCGGAGTTACTGTTAGCCTGCGTGCAGTCTTTCTTTAGTGTAAATTGAAAGAACGAGAAAATAGAAAGACTGCGCATTAGTAAACAATTTTTCGTATTTTGATGAATTAATCCATTGTAATATGAGCCAATTAGAGCCTGGTTAGGAATTTTCCGAACCATAACACAATCAGCTTACGTAAATTCTTTGTTTCGTTTTTGTTTGAAATTGAACAGATTGATAGACCAGATTACGTTCATTGATTTCATTTTGCTGAGTCATCCATACGATAAATCTCTTGGTGATGCGCAGTCTTTCAACATTAGCTTCTTTCATTTTTAGAAAAGAAAGACTGCACGCAGGCTAAGTTACTGTTCAAACGAGAAAAGATTGAATCCTTTGTTTCCATGATTCTATGACGCTTTGTTCTGAGCCATCAACCTTTGTTTCCATGATTCTATGACGCTTTGTTCTGAGCCATCAACCTTTGTTTCCATGATTCTATGACGCTTTGTTCTGAGCCATCAACCTTTGTTTCCATGATTCTATGACGCTTTGTTCTGAGCCATCAACGGTCAAAGTTAGAAGTTCTTGGTGAGCTATTGACTCGTTGGATCGAATTAGCCAAATTCTGTAAGCCATCAATGAATCTTAGACTGCGTTCACACGATGCCGGCACATTTTGAAAACGGTGAAAAATTCGACGGATAGGCCTCCTGTTCACACGAAAACGGCACATTTTTTGCCGGCAGATTTCGAAAACGGTAGATTTTGAAAACGGAACCGTAACCGGCATAAATTTGAAACAGCATCGTTTAAACACTCAACAAAGATGAAAACAGAACATTTTTCGACACTTTTGGATCGAGACAGGTCTATTCTTAGGGTGTAGGTACTATTCTTTGGCATCAAATCCTGCAACGAGTTTTTATCGTCAAATGTCCTACCGTTTTCAAATTGTGCCGGCATCGTGTGAACGCTAGCTCAAATTTTGCAGCCGTCACATTTTTCACCGTTTTCAAAATGTGCCGGCATCGTGTGAACGCAGTCTTAACGTAGTATGCTCTCTCTGAGACATAGCAGATTGACTGAAGACTGTATTTTTGGTGCTATTGTTTGTGAGATGTTAAAAAACATAGCACTAAATGAGCACAACAGTCCTTGAAATGTAAAATCATCAGTCCTCTTCCTGGCTCAATTTCATTTCATTTCATCATTTAATAAAATAGAAGACTAAGTTGGTTACAATTCTAGTTCTACATTAATCTAAAGTGAACTAATTTTAAACCAACTATGTACAATTTAACTGAAAAAGAAACCTATGGTACAATACAATAAGATATCAAAAATCATTATCTACAGATTTTGCACCGGCATTTGTCTCCATTCCAATTTTTTATACTTCTTTTGAATATGGTAGCTGACGAAGCGCTCTTTATTGGATCAGGCATACTGTTCCACAAGAGGTTTCCTCAAAACTTTATAGAATCAATGCCAAAAATAATGCTTTTCGCTGCAGGAATTTGCAATAAATCTTTCGTCCTGAGGTCATATTTGGTGTCCTTTCTGACAAAACATTCCTTCATGAATGACGGATTAGTACAGTTGAGTGTTTTGTATATTTCGATCATAAGCACACGCAGGTTTTGGATGTGGATGGTTGTTTCATTGTTCTTTGAAAGCAAAACTTCAAATGTTGATTCATGGTCGTCAAGTTCCATCAAGTTTCAATCTTTAAAAGAAAAAGGCATAGGAGAGAGGAGAAGTAAGAGAAGAAAGTCTTTTTGTTCTCTTTCTTTCTCCTCTTTCTCCTCCTCTCTCCTCCACATTTTTCTCCTCAGTTCTTTTCTATCTCCTCCGCAAATACTCATCGTTCATTCATCATTGCTTCTTCGCAGTTACTGCGTTTCGCCGTGTCTCAATCGCAGAAGATGCATTACTTCTGGGTTTTCCTTGTTTTAAGGGGTCTCCCTGTGTTTAGATCTGACTGATAATGGCTACCTATCCCTCCACCTCGTAAGGAGAATTTGGGAGCCATTCTATGCAACATTTTGCAAATTTCCTACGCAAGCCTGTCGAAATTTTCGGAAGATTTATTCCAAAACAAGATCATATCGAGTTTTTAACACTGCTGCAACGTCATATCGTCCACACTGAATGAGCCAATTCGAGAAGTTATTAGTTGGGAAACAGCTAACTCACAACAAAAAGACGTAAAGTCCAAGATTAAGCAGAACTAGTGGCCATTTCCTTCACAGTTTCTTCATTTACTCCGGCGTGTTCGGCGAGAAGAGGCGTTTCAGTAACGCCATCTTTTCACCAAAGTAATTAGAATAACAGCATCAAGGATGGATCAAGAGCAGAGTCCGGAACAATGCTCCACCTGCGTTCAGAAGCAAATATGTTTTTGACAGAGCCTTAGAGTCCTCCCCACTTTGAATAGCAATGTGGGCGCCGTATATAATTTGATGCAGAAGGCTCCATCCAAATTCAATAACCTGGCTTAGTAAATAGCGATATAACTTGTAAGTGTGGATGCCGTCTTCGTTTCAGAAACCGTCCTAAAGGTCACTGACCGGGTGACCGTAACATTTTCCTAACCCTTTCAAAGCTATACAGGGTGTTTCAGAAAAAACGCAACCCAACAATTATCTAAAATCTTAAAAAATTGACAAAATTTGAGTGGATGTAACGTATACTATCCTAAAGTACGATCTTTCTTCTGTCTAATGATATGCAGTCTGGATACATTAATGGAACTATTTATCATTAAATTGATACTCTCTTAAGTATGGCCATTTTCAAATGCAGCATGCTACAAAAGCAAAATCAATCCCCTTTTCCGGTCAAAATTATGATTAATATTTTTTTTCAACACATTCCAGGTCCAGAAGCACTTGAGGTGATCCGTTGAGGAGGGAAAAGACAATTTTATCCTCATGAAATGAATTTGTGGGTAGTGATAAATTATGCTTTCACAAAGGTGGTTTATCGTCCGTGTAAATTCTCTATCACTTTCCCGGCATCTAAAATAGGTCATACTTGCGAAAATGTCAATTAAGCAATGAAAAATGAAATTAATCCACCCAACCTGTGTATCATTGAAAAGAAGAGAGATTGTACCTTCAGGAGCTATGCATCAAATTGATTCAAATCTTATATGTTCCTGAAGAATTGCGAATGAAAGTTGGTTGGTGTTTTTTCTGAAACACCATGTATAAGCATAGGGCTCGAATCTTTGCAAAACTTTAAAATTAAATGTGTAATATGTTATTACCTTATTCTTTCAATTAAATAGATTGGAGGGAACTTGAGGGCGTTTGCTATGATTCCAGAAAGAGCATTTTTGATATTATCATAATTTTCAGAGTTACAGCATTTTAAACATTTCTGCTGGTTTTGAAATTGTGACGTCATCAAAATGCTAAATCGTGAACCATAAAAGCTACAGACTTTTGCTTGCTACCATCTTTTAGATCGTCAAAAACTGAGTATTTCTTGTATTGATCATTTTGTCTTTCCTCGATCAGTTTACAATTTATGGTGTTTTTAATCTTTTTCAAAGCTACTGATACCTCCTCTGGTACATCCTTTCGTAAGTCTTAAAAATGCTGTAATTCCAAGAATAATGATGATATCGCAAATGCTCTTTCTGGAATTATGGCAAATGACCTGAAGTATCATTCGATTTATTCAGTGGAAAGAACTAGGCAACAACATTTTACACACTCAATTTTTAAATTTTGCAAAGATTCGAGCCCTATGTTCCATGTATATTTCTTGGTCAAATTTCACGTATTTTCACATTTTCATATTCAATTTGAATTTGAATTCAATTTTAAACTGTTGAAACTTTCTGAGCTTTTTGAACTCCGACTCTTAACCTTTGTTTTTGATTCTGTTAATAAATCTTCACCTACTTGCTTTCATGACTTTTTCCTACTTAATTCATCTGTTCATCAGTATTCCACAAGACAGGCCAGTCAAGGTGACCTATATATGTTTCGAAAAAACAGTCTTCAATATGGTCTAAAGTCTATTAGATATCTTGGTGCTAGACTCTGGAATGCATTAAGTGTGGAACTCAGAAATGCCTCATCAAAAATATTGTTCAAAACAAAACTGAAAAGTTATTTATTGAGCAAAGTCGACCGGTAAATCTTAATCTGTGCTACTTTGCAACTTAGGTACTGAAGATGAAAACTATTTAAACTTGAATGAATTTACCTGACTATATATTAGAACAGGGGGGGCTCTCTCCTCGATTAGTTTACCTATTGAGAGAGCTCCTCCTTTAAGTAATTCCCTACATACAATTTATTATTTAGCTTCTCTTCGTATTTGTATATTGTATTTAGTTTTCTGTAACATTGTATTAATTTTTTTCGTAAAATTAGGTATTCAAATCGTGTAGTTTAGTTATTTGTATGTACTGTAGAATTGTAAATTGTATGTAGAGAATTTGAATTATATGAAACTGAAAACTGAAACTGAAAACTGAATATCCTTAAGTCTGTAGAACGCAGATACATATGTAATCTTTTTGTTGCTTGGTTTTTTTTATGTAGTAGGTTGGTTACTACCGGGTGAGTAAAAAAAAAAGTTTAGGCGTTTGGAGGACTGTGGAATAAAAAGTACGCGACCGATATTCAAAACTAAAATGTTAATTTATCACTCAAAGGCTAACTTAGATGAAAAAATTTTGTTTGGTAAATCAAACATCTGTAAGACCCAACACAATCAAAATGCTTGTAAGGGGTTTGTATGGGAATCGAGAATTCCACATTCCATTCTGGTCCATGATTTATGTGACATTGAAGTTTACATTGCAAGTTTCAGACGTTGAATTCCAATTTCAGTAGGAAGTAAATCATGGACCAGAATAGAATGTGGAATTTTTGTTCCCAAACATGCCCTTTACCAGCATTTTCTTAATTTCTGAATCTGTAAAATGAGGGATACTGCCAAACAAAATTTTCTCATCTAAGTGACCTTTGACTGGTAGATGAACATTTTAGTTTTGAATATCGGTAACATACTTTTTATCCCACAGTCCTCCAAACGCCTTCACTTTTTTTGACTCACCCTGTATTTGAAGTAATTCTTTATGATGTCTTGGTGGGGGCCAACACAGCAGTCTCCTACAACTCATATTTCTTTAAATAACAATGCTTCTCCTATTCGTAGGATGATTCTCTGAAAGAAGAGTTCCAATAATGGCGATGAACGTGACCTTAGCATCCATGGCGCCAAGCCAAATAAAAAGAAACCGTTACGCAATGCTTAATCAGTTCAGAAGAAGCCTTTCAGTTGAGTCAGAACAGATCACACGAAGTGCGCTATACAGAAGACAATCATTGCTACTTAATGGGACTTTGTTACCAGACAGGACTCCGTGCGAAAAGAATTTTCGTGAGCCGACCCCTGTGACGAGTTCAATAACGAAGGAATCGACCTCATTTTCTCGACCTTTGACCTCAAGTTCTCGACCTGTGACCTCAGATTCTCGGCAGCGACGAAACAAAGGACAACGAGTAACAATCAATGTGTCCGGTGAAAAATATCAGACCTATGCGGAAACCTTAGATAGATTTCCGAAAACGTTGCTTGGAGATGCAATACGACGGGATGAATTTTTCGAAGCAGACGAAAACGAATATTTCTTCGATCGAGACAGACACGCGTTTGCTGCTATCATACATTTTTATCAATCAGGGGGGCAAGTTTACTGCCCGTTAACTGTACCTCTTCATATCCTTGTGTCGGAAATAAAGTATTTTGAATTAGGTCAGCATGCGTTGAACCAGGTCCTGGATACCGAAGACCAAACAGTTAATGAATTACCGAAGAATCGTTTGCAGAGAGAAATTTGGAAATTGTTCGAAATATCCGAATCTGGAATTGCAGCTAATATCGTTACTGTCTTCTCTGTTATTGTAATCATTTTCTCCGTTGGGATTTTGTGCATCGAGACGCTACCATATTTTAAAGGTTACGACCCGACGATGACTCAATTGAACACTTACAGTCGGAATAACTTTCCTGGATATCCTCCCGTACGACAACCATTATTTAACTCAGCGCATTTACCCCCGTTTATGAGGCTAAACCAAAGCAGGACATCTTACATCCGCCCAGTGAAACACAAAACGGACGCAAAAGCGCCCAATAAGACTAAACCGAACTTAGACTGGCTAAAGATTTTCGGATTATGCGAAACCGGAATCGTAGCTTGGTTCACGTTAGAATTTCTCGTCCGCTTTTTATCCTGTCCGAACAAACTGCAGTTCATGAAAAGCTGTATGAATATTATTGACTTACTTGCAATTATTCCATATTACATCACTTTAGTATTCAATGAACACGGACTTGGCCTAGATAACATTCGAATCATTCGACTTGTTCGCGTTTTTCGAATTTTCAAACTATCGCGTCATTCTCGCGGCCTTCAAATATTAGGCCTAACTTTGAAAGCGAGTATTCGAGAACTTGGCTTATTGATATTCTTCTTATTAATTGGTGTGATCTTATTCTCAAGTGCTGTTTATTATATTGAAATGCAGACGTTTCAGAGTATTCCAGATGCTTTTTGGTGGGCAATAATCACAATGTGCACCGTAGGATATGGAGATAAGGTAATTTTCATTTCATTTCATTTTTATGTGTTTACACCGGGTAAAGTTATCAACTGTATATACATAATTGCTTTCCAAACTATTCTGTACAAAGAAAATATTAAATAATACGAATATAATAACAAAGTATAAATAGTTAAAAGTACTGGAACGATCAGTAGGAATAAAAAGGGTTCAGTTCCTTTATCTTCTGGAATTTTCGAGACGGGATATTAATTGTTTGAAATTTTTCTTTAATTTTGATTTTGCGTCCAGGCCATTCCATAGGTTCGCTCCTTTAAAAGAGAAGCTTTTTGGCCACATGATGTTCGTAAAAACGGGACACGTAGATCGGCTTCAGTGTTCCGAAGTTCCCGGGTACTGGTTTCAGATAACTTGTCGAACAGGCATGCTAGACTTATGGCGATGAGTCTCTTGTTTCCCTATGCTCTTTGACTTGATGATGGCGCTTCAGTCAACAGAGACTCATAACATTACTCTTAAAAACCTGGCCCTATTTAGGCCCGAACTTTGCAATTCCTAAAGTACCAATCAGATTGCTAGATTTGGCAAAGAACAATACTGTCGAATTTTCAATTCGAATGATGCAGTTGACTAGATTTTGAACGAAGTTGCTGCGGCAGGTTGTTGTAAATTGCTCTGGTTTGTTTTGGTCTTAAAAACATGGTAAATGTAGCGTTGAAAGACTTATTTTGCACTAACCAGGTAAAGTGAACTTCCTACTTCAGATTTATACCAAGTTTCTTTGATGAAACGTCTGCTTAACGTGGTTTTTGTCGCATTTCCTTTCCGAGGAGTGACCGTTGAACAGAGCTATGGCAGTCGTTCGATATGATTCGATCGATCGAATGCCTAAGATAGTGCAAGGATTTTACCGTTTCATTATGAGTCCCTCTTGAGCAAGGTTTACCGCAGGGATACAAGGGACTCATCGTCATCAGTCTAGGCACCAGGTGCTTGTCTCTTTAGCGATAATACCACACCCCGTACTGTGAGCACATGTCTCTTTAGCGATAAAAACCACAGCCCGTACTGTGAGCTTATATTACAGTGAATGCGGAAGGAACGTTCCATGTAAATTCGAAGATTACTTGAAAATAGATTTTCATGATAGGATGACTATTCGAACCTTCTTTGTTATTTGCTCCATTCTATTCGATTATAGCTTCCGTTGGGCGGAGCGTGAAGGATTACAATAGGAGTTCCTTTCATTGGAAACCACAATAAGAATGTTCAATGATTTCATCATGCAGAGAAAACAAAATTCAATGAAGATACGATTCTATTTTGAATATTGACAACATGGGTGGCACTCTTCTTCCGCTTTCACTGTAAAAGCCCAAAATTTCGGACTTGAATGTTGTTGGACATTTCATCCTTCCAAAAATTTTAATGTCTGAAGTGTTTTTGTCCGAAATATTTACTGTCCGAATTTTTTGCAAGATACCGTGTGAGCCAGAAAACATTTTCCACCTTTAAAAATTCTTAGCACTAAGAGTACATCACAAATTTAGCCTGCGGGCAGTAGTAAAGTCTGCGCGCAGGCTACACAAATTGGAATGATTCAAATTTCAATTAAAAGCCGAAAGAACGAAGTAATTTTTGAGATTTTTCAAGAGCCGGACTTTAAAAGAGTTCAATGAAGCAGCAAGCGGCATGAAATCAATCCGATATCATGTAAACGGTCGAATCCGGATTCAACAAGATAGAAATCAAATGTTTCAGCCGATTTTTGCTCGTTGCCCATGGCCGAAAACCTTCAAAGCCACATTTTCACTAACCAATCAGACGGTGAATAAGTGTGGGAGACAGAAGAAATGTGTGAAGATTTTTCTAAATTTTACCTACCTTCATTAAACGCAACCAGGACAAAAAACTGCTGGAAATTTCCCGAATTTCTTTTTTGAAGAGATCTACTCACCAGATGTTTGGGTATCCAGATATGGATGCCAGTTTAAATATCTCATGGTTTCTCGGAGTTATGGCCTTTCCAAATCCGATGAGGCACTAAACCTTAAACAATAGAGATTGTGGGCGAAAGATGATGGCATGAGCGACAGGACACCCAGTGTGTAGCAGTTTAAATTTATATCAGTAGCGAGCCACCTTAACTTATTGTTTTTTGTGTCTTGAACTTGTTTTTACTTCGTACACAACCACCTTTGAATGTTTCGTAATTTTGAAAATTTCTGTTGTGAGCCACCTTAAGTGAAGATCCACCTTAACTCGTATTAAATGCAATTATAGCTATGCAATTTTAAACAATATCCCAAATTACCCCCAAGGGGGTCCCAAATTTCCCCTGTCCACTGTTCAAAAATTTCGTACAAATATTGAACAGACACAGGGAGTCTGAGCTGAAGGCGAAGGTGAAGTTGCGGTTTTTAGCGCCAAGCGCTGGGATCACAGAAGTAGCTAAGCGCTAATCGAGTCCGCGACCCCTTGTCATGACGGTCAAGTGGTGAGGCCCTACCGCGTCTCGAACCCACTCCGCCTGACTGTTCTGGCTGCAAAGTCAGAGGCTTGGATTCTCATATCTCATACATATGCAGATTTGGATGTGAAAAATTGATGTCGTTCTTCGAATTCTGTCGCCTTACTTATGAATTTTTTCGTTAAACGCTGGTTGTACTAAATTGTTTCGACTCTTTCGCTTCGCCTCTGCCGACTTCCGACGCCACTTTTATTTCACAACTTCCTTGAGTCGAATGATTTACTTGAGCCAGGACGCGAACTAGACTGATAACATGACGCAGTTTCTTCTATTCGTTCACTGTTTTAATCTGATTTTCTAAGCCATAACCATCATTAAACTCAGTTCGGGAAAATGAGACTGATATAATCAGTCTACACACGTAAAACCATTGTTTTATGCTCTAACGAGCTAAAAAGAGTATCCTAATAGATCAATTTCTTCTGTTCTAGGTACCAGATACATTCTCTGGAAAGCTTGTTGGCAGCCTATGTGCTATTTGTGGTGTTCTTACAACTGCTTTGCCTGTTCCAGTAATTGTATCAAATTTCGATTACTTTTACCAACGGGAAAGAGCGCGAAAATTTCACCAGTGCATAACTGAAGAAGGTATTCCTGAAGATCAGACTTCAACAACTAGTTCGACCGCTGTGATGAACGGAGGGACTGATTTTCGAAGGCAAGAAATGATTGAACGCCAAAAAAATTTGAAAAGACTAGAAAGTCATCGAAGTTTCATCAGCCAACGAATTCGACAATTTTGGCACAGTGGTAGTGAGACTCCCAAAAATAACAACAACAATGCCACAAAAACTCTCGAGAGACCAATGGAAAGAGAATCTGTTGTTTGAAAACGATAGGGGGTATAGAAAGTAGTGGCACGGCGACGAGATATCTTACTATAGAAGTAGACTGACGACGTGATTCCTTGTATTCGTTCAACATTTATAATCTGATGTTTTAATTTCACTCATACAAAGTCAACTGAAGCGATGACAACAACAACAACGAGCGTAAGTTAGAGGGGCTTATGTAATGTAGTCTACTATAGAAGCAGGAGGAGTGACAGATAGGGTCATTGGTACCGGCATCATATCTCAAGGTACCAGGTTCCACACAGATTCAAAGTATTGGTACTACGAATTTTAGGAAAAGGAGACTATAACTGATAATGGATGCTGTGTAGTTTATCGTGAATACGAGGAGTTATGAAAAAGTCTACATCAGTTCTTCGTGGGACCAATGAGCAAGACCATACCACACTGAAAAAACTCACGGTCGCACCTGTGTCATTGTTTGTACTGTTAAAAGCTAAAAATTTTCAGTAGCAATTCCAAAACACCCAGTGAATAAATTTTTCTTGGTACCGACTCATATTCTCCTGTTTTTGGTACCGGCTTTGATCATTTTTGCAAAATGTACCAGGTACTAGACCTTAGGTTCCATGGAACCACTACCCTGTCACTCTTCAAATAGACATGTTTGAATTCAATCTCTCCTAATTACAGCAATGGAAGAGACACAAGAACATCGCTCACAGGCTTTTATCAAAGAAATACACAAGAACATCAAATCTCTCATAGGTGAGTCACGTGATTCATGATTCATCATTATCATCATCATCATCATTGTCATTATCATCATCATCATCATCACCATCATCATCATCATCATCATCATCATCATCATCAACATCATCATCACCATCATCATCATCATCATCATCATCATCATCATCATCATCATCATCATCATCATCATCATCATCATCATCATCATCATCATCATCATCATCATCATCATCATCATCATCATCATCATCATCATCATCATCATCATCATCATCATCATCATCATCATCATCACTAAGCTGTCATACTGTCAAGGATCTTCTCTCTTTGCCTACCCCTGCTTCGCTTCCTGTCTATTTCCCCTGTCGTTACTAAATGCTCAATCTCTTTATGTGTTCAAAGAACGTTGCCTGCCTCTTCCTTATTTCATTGATTGATGTTCTCGTTTTCCCTGCCCTTTCAAGGACTTCTTCATTCATAGTTTTGTTCACATATGATATTCTAAGTCGATTTTCAATCTCATTGTTGTCCTTGCTTCGCATCCATACATCCATATTGGCCATATTTAACAGCTAAATACTTTCGAGCGAACTTTTATTGATGTACTTTAATTAATGAGAAGGTGTTTCATTTTCTCAAAAGTCTTTTTCGTTTGCATTATCCTTGAAGTCACTTCTGTTTTGCACTTGCCAGCCACTGATATCCATGTATCAGAAATTTTGAACTTTTATTAATGTTTGTTTTCAGCTAAATATCACATGTTAGTGGTTCCTTCTTTTTGAGATTAACACTGTTCCTGTTTTCTATATTCAGTGGTTCCTCCTTTAAGTAATTCCCTACATACAATTTATTTAGCACCCCTTTGTATCCTTTCTTAGTATTGTATTAATTTTTGTATCATTGTATTAATTTTCTTTGTAACATTTTATATATCTAGTCTTTGTAGTTAAGTTATTTGTTTGTATTGTTGGGATTGTAAATTGTATGTAGTGAATTTAAATATGATGAAAACTGAACTGAAGACTCAATCCCATATATCCACTCGCTTCGTTAATCGTAGACACAAAGTCTTGCAGTTCTTTTTGTTCCTGTTATCAATGCTATATCGTCAGCATATCAGACTTTATTCATGTTTACACCTCCTATCCCTATTCCCGGCCTTTCTTTGATGTTTCTCTGAGTGATCTCCCGTGATCTCACTGTAAAGATGAAACAAGTCTGATGAGAACCTGCATCGGTGCCTAACTGCTTCTTTGATCTTTTGATATCTGCTGATTTGATTGTTTATTTTGATTGCTGCAGTTTGTTGGCAGTACGTGTTCCTGATTATTGTTGTGTCCTTGCCATCTACATTAAGTCTTGAAGCATTTGTTTTTAAGTTTCTCGTGTTTTACGGTATCAAAAGCCTAGATAGAGTGTATAGAACATAAGTAGAGGTCTTACTGGCCTTTAATGGATCTTCCTGTAGCTGTTCTTGGGATGAAAACTGCATTAATTGTTCATTTTCCTTTCATTATTTTAGCTGTTCCAAGCAAGATCTTTGTAAGATGGCTCATAAAACTAATAGATAATCATATGATTAGTCATCGCATCTTGCCACTCTTTTGTGGCTCCTCGATAGACGATTAGACTAAAGATGGCGGCGTGGAACTTTTTACTAAGATCCATTGCGTCCTTTGATCGAATCCCCATAGAATCGTTAAAGGGAATCAATATAGTTAACAGCTGGCCCGGGCCAAGTTAAAAATAGTTAAAATCGACCGGGTGAGCTAGAAAAAATTTCCCACTTTTGAAAATTCATAGCACCAACAGTACTTCAAAGATTTGAATGATTCAAATTCTAGCTAAAAACCGTAAGACTGAAGTATTTTTGCGGTTTTTCTCGCACTCTTACTAGCGCTAGAAATATAGATAAAGGAAACTTTACAAAAATTTCATGGTTGCAAAATGACTACAAAATAGCTTGAAACGTTGATCAAATCACAAAGGACTCCTCGCACAGACCAATAAAGAAAATGCGATTCTTCAGGGGTGAGAGGTATCCACTGATTGCTTTGGGACTGAAAATCTATAGTATTTGTTTGAAAATTGATGGTTTATAACTCTCAAGAGAGGTGAAATGCCCATTGCGTGGTGTTCTGTGTAAGAAGAGTACTTACAATTTGATCAATGTCTTAGGCCTTTTTCAGTCATTTTGCAACCATGAAATTTTGATAACGTTACATTTACCGATACTTCTAGTGCTGGTAAGATAGCGAGAAGAATCGCAAAACTACTTCAGTCCTTCGGCTCTTAAATGAAATTTGAATCATTCAAATCAGCAAAGTACTTAGACTACATTACATAAGTCCCTCTAACTTACGCTCGTTGTTGTTGTTGTTATCGCTTCAGTTGAGGGACTTATGTCCTTACGCTTCAATACAGGGACTAATTAGGCCAAGTCCGCCGCGTTCACGGCGCGACCAATCAGATCGCATCTTTCTTAATATGGTCAACCCACGTGCCCATTTGTAGCGTTTGATTGGTTTTTTGTTCAAAGTTCGACGTCTCGAAGCGAAGCCACGCTCAAAGTCACGTTCGAAGGGACGTTCGAATTTTCTTTCGACGTTCGTAGGATGGAAGATGTTCTAAGGCCCCGTTCGCACTACTCCGTTTTTGTTAGTATCCGTTTTTGTTGCATCGAAGCTATCCGTTCACACTACTCCGTTTTTGTACAAAAACGGTGAGAAAAACCTCCGTTTTTGTGCGTTCACACTGATCTGCCTGATAACAAAAACGCAGCGAAAAACATCCGTTTTTGTGCGTTCACATTACTCCGTTTTTGTGAAACCCATTGTTGCATATTGGAGCGTTTTCAAAAACCTTCGCTTTTGTGCGTTCACATTGATCAAATGCGTTTTCAAAAACCTCCGTTTTTGTGGATATCCACTTTTGACAGCGTTTTCGAAAACCTCCGTTTTTGTGGCGTTTTTGTGCGGATCAGTGTGAACACTTTCACAAAAACGGAGGTTTTTCTCTCCGTTTTTGTACAAAAACGGAGTAGTGTGAACGGGGCCTAAGTTTCTTCTGATTTTTCGTAAGATTTTAGTCCCTGTTTAGAATCCGCTTGGTCGTGAGTCCTTTGTATGAGTAAAATTAAAACATCAGATTATAAATGTTGAACGAATACAAGGAATCACGTCGTCAGTCTACGAAGTACTCTTGGTGTTATGAAGTTTTTAAAGTGGGAACTTTTTTCTGGCTCACGCGGTACTGTATTTGATAACTTCCACAAGTGCAGCTTCTTGTGGAGACAAATAAACAATGGATTCGCAGGCGTTTCCTTAGTCTAATTATAGAGGCTACGAGATAAAGCTATACCTATTCCCTGTAAAGATTCGTGCTTAGAACGCAATGGATCTTAGTAAAAAGTTCTTCGCCGTCATCTTTAGCGTAATTATTTACTGGCGGCCTAGCAATACAAGCAGTGCAGGAAACTGTGGAAGATTGCCTTACCTACGTTAAATAAACTTAATATGGTAGAATGGTAGAAGATTTGAATAAACTTTTTATGATTGGAAGTGGTTCTTTGTCTTTCTCGCATCTTGTTCACTGCTGTGTAGATCACCGCCTCCACTACAGCTTTGGTGCTTCTAGCTTGGGTTTCCTGAATCGTTACGAGTGCAGCTTAGCGGGCGGCTCTAAATGTCATATTCCTTCTGCAAATATTGAACTGAACCCTAACCTACACATTTTGGAAAGTGCATCGTGTGAATACTCGTATATGATGAACACAAAACATTTTTCCACGCTTTTGGAATAATATAAATAATAATAATGATAACTTTCTTTAAAGTTGGCGTGGTAAATAGCACTACACGTTTTTTATAAGAAACTAGGATCAGGACATAGTACTAAAAGTTTCTTAATTCAACAAGAAATTTTGTCCATTTTAGTACTAAAAGTTTCTTAATTGGTTTCTTATTTTTTGAATGCATGAATTGTCAATGTGATCGCTAACAGTGCTGCAGATATGTTTCTTGATATTCAAAACATCATATAGGAATAAACAGTGTTCTGTTATATTGAAAACACAAATGGTTATAAAATATTTCCCAATAATAAAGGTTCAACGATCTATTTGCTATAAAATTCATGCTTTTAACTTTGAAAAGTTTCTTAGCACTTCTCAGACATAGTAGTAGAGTTTCTTAAAATTTTGGCCATCTTAATACTAGTTTCTTATAAACCAGTTTCTTATAAAAAAACGTGTAGGCTAATTAATGCCAACCATTTTTGAATACAAACATTATAGATAATCAATAAACCTAAATGTAACCTAAATTTAAAATAAAACCCTTACACATTCTACAGTTGCATGAAAATTCCAAAACTTTCTATCTAAGTACCTATCTGATTCTGAAATACTAATAAATGAATAAAGATTTACTGCAGCAACCACTGAAATTCTTTAAGGGGCCATGACCCCCCTTGACCCCCCTGTATCTCGGTCCTTGATTTACCCCTGCACTAAAATCTTTTCTGGACATCGCTTGGAAGAGTTTTAGCCATAGGTAACGTTATCTATATAAAATAAGCGTATCAAACAAAATTTCTGCGTGAACGTCGTTTTCTTTTGCTTAGAGCGCCTATCTCCATCCCATTTTCACCGAAACGAAAACTGGATACTTTGATAAGGCTATGATATATAAGGCTATTGATTAGGTTGAAGCTAAGCTCGGTCGTGTGAGCTCAAAATCCGGATGGATGACGTGACCTTCTCGTTGCCTGACCAAACAACTCACATCGCCATCCTTTTGAGGGGACTTTAACTAGGGGTTCTAAGCTTGATGCTGCATACATAGCAGGGTTGAATTAGCGGTAAATCCCGGGGGGGGGGTACTCCATAACTTTCAATACAGGGGGGTCCATGCCAATGTTTGGGGTCCAAAATTTTACGTTAAATCAATATTTGGGGTCTGTGAATTACAACATTGACAAAAATTCAAAATTTGGGGGTCCACAAATCTGAAAAAGGGAACAATCATGGAATTTATGCTGGTCTCCGCAATATTAGACTCAATATTTGGGGTCCCCAAAACATTAGGCATAATATTTAGGGGTCAGCAAAGAAATAGTGGCATGGACTGAAAGCTAGGGAGTTGTATTGAAAGTTAGGGAGTATCCCCTGGGCGGTAAATAGCCAGTAATTTTAAAAGCTACATAATTTTACAATTTTTTTCACGAGATCTTCCCCAAAGAAGCATAGAGCTATTCATGAAAATGAAATGAATTTTGCGAATTTTGGGAATGTTGGAGAGAAACATCTTTGCCTGAATTGGTTTACATCCAGATTATCACCATATTTTTCTGCTTAGCTGCACCATTAGCAGTGGCGGAGCCACGGGGGGGTTTGGGGGGTAAATACCCCCCCACTTTTTTGAAAACATGGTAATTTAGATTCGTCCAAAAACCTCATAAAAATCTTAGGGTAGGGGTAGGTCTGCCTTCAGCTTTTAATCTGGCTTTCTTACTCTAAAAAATGAACTTATTGTTTTGAAATCTTTTTCTTTCTTTGTCATTCTAATTTTGTCTTTGTCATTTCACATTATTACATGACTCATTTAAACTTTGACAAGTTGTGATACCAGTTGTAATACAATTCAAAACCCTGTATTAAGGTTTCTCGTATACAAAAATGATTTCATCTGTCGTTTTTATCAAAAAAAGGGTGTATCTCTATATTCAAAAGGGCGTATTTCTATCTTCAAAATGGGCGTTTCCTAAAGTCTTAAAGGGCGTGGCCCCAAAAAATTTTCCGGGGGCTTCGCCCCCGGACCCCTATGTATCCTTGCCCCCCCACTTCGCGGCGGCTGGCGCCGCCGCTGACCATTAGATAAAGATTTGCAATCAAATCAAAAAAGACTACCTGTGCTCTGACGCTCTGAAGGACATCAATAATAAATGTCTTCTCTGCTCTGCTACTCTTGTCCAGCCGTTGCTGTTCTTGACTGTCATGTGCAGCGCTGTTACACTGTCCAAACACGTGTGGCTCTCAACAGATCGCTGGAGTCGCCCACAACGATATAAAAGATTTTAATAAGTACTTTGAGATCAGGCTTAATTGCATACAGAAAGTTGATGACTGCCACGAAGACATGGACTTCCGACTTGTGCATTTGCCTGCCACAATAAAACTCAAAACAACAGTGTGTCAACCTCGCCCTGGGTAAGGTCTGTGCAGTAAAGCAGAGGCCGTTCGGCTCGTTGAAACGATTGCATGATGTCGTTGCAGGAATTGCATGCAGTAGATTTGAGGTTATTCAGTTCTTTAGAGGAATAACATACAGGAAGTCAGAAGGGAACATCGTGTCGTTGGAAGGATAACCCAAGTAAAAAAGTTGGAGGACTATCCCTAGGACTATCACTCCAACGACACGATGTTCCCGTTAAACTTCCGGTATGTTATCCCTGTAAATAATTCAATGAACTCAGATCTACAGCATGTTATCCCTCCATCCAACGACATCATACGATTCCTCTACAGCACTGAACACCCTCTTAAGATACGTTGATCGTATTGGTGAAATCTTATTTAGTCTTACAAAACCACATTACAATACAAAGCCAAAAGAAAGTTTTGCTAAATGAAATTATTCTTAAGTCTTGTCCATCAGTCATTTCCACGGGGCACACCTATCAGAATTCATCGATGGCTTTAAAAATGCGACAAACAAGTACAATTTGAATCAAGATTTTTCTGACTGTATTTGATATTTGATTTTGTTAACTAGTTTAACCCTATTTTGGTTGGGGGGGCACATTTGCCCCCCCTAGTAGATTTTTTTTTGAATAACTTTGCGAGGAAGAATTTTATAGCCATGAAACTTCTTGACTTTTTGCAACTACATATTGTGCAACTTCTCAAAAAGTTTCATTGAAATATTTTGAAAAATGAGGGGGCGGGAGACAAATTTCTGGGACTGACCCAGGAAAAATCGCAAATTCTCAAATCTCAATTATCGCGAAAAAAGGAGCAGAAGTGGAATATTTTGCAAATTTCTTTTGTAATGTTGTGTTATTTGATGCATTCTATCATAAAAATCATGTTTGGATGGAAAATATGCTCCAAATTTAATTTTACCTCGATTTTCCTGATTTTGGCCAATTTTGCCGCTTTTCTTGACCACACAAAAGAAAATGCTGACGTAAGCAAAAATGGTGGCCATTTTTAGATTGATTTTTATATTTACAGAAAGTACATGCCTGAGGCTTTTAGCACACCAAATTTGGTTGCTCTACCTATTACCAGTCAAGAGTTAGGTAGGGGGTCTTCTTTGCCCCCCCCCAACCAAAATAGTACTATCAAATAGCCCAACCACTATAGGGTTAAACTTTTGGCTCGTTTTCATCGTTTCAATAGAGCTTAAAGGAAACAGTGTGACTATTGAACCTTCTCCTGAAACGACTTATGAAGCCCAATGTTGTCTCACAGTGCATTTTACAAGATTTTGGATAGATCATAGCGAATAAATAACATTCTGTATCGACTGGTGTAAGTTCCAAATTGGTACCACGATTTTCTGGATCAGCCAGCTTGTAGAGTGGTATTGACATTACAATGACGTTGCAAGTAGGTGGCCTGTGTTCACACAAGTTGGCCTGTGTTCACATAGACTTGCTCGAATCGTCTTGTTAGATTGAGCAATTCCAGTTTGAAATAAAAACAGAACACCCTTGGAATACACGTATTTTTGTAAGAAATAGCTTTTTAGAAACGGTAAGCTCAATGTTTCGAAAGTTGAGAAACAACCCTACCTGAATTTGAAACGCTAAGAAACTGTTGTAATTTGCAGTTTTTAATTTTCCCAGTCACTCAGAAGTGTTTTAACCCTATTAGGCTTAATGTTTAGGGGTCAGCAAAGAAACAGTGGCATGGTATACCCCCGTATTAAAAGTTAGGAAGTACCCCCTGGGGTTTTAACATTTTAGAAAAATAGCAACTTAAGTGCGCATCAAGTGGCAATTTGGGAGTAGACTCACAATTTTGCCCCAGTTATCGCAACAATAGCAACAACAACAATAATGACAACGATGACAACATTTTTATTTTTGCTCAAACTGTGACTTATGGACTTTCATATAAACATGGAGACGGAAATGATCACGTTTAGGTGTGCGCTTTGAAACGAGGCTAAGGTGTAGTCTCAGAAGCGAGGCAAGCCATCCTCGACATTTGGAAATTCTCATTGCTTCAGTGAAGTTTGTGGAAGCTGATCTGCCTTATTGACCAAAGCCTCCGTTGTCAAGATTTTACGACACTTACAAGAATCGAGTTTTTACTCACTAAACTCTTTCGAATGCAAGTTTGCGTTGTATTGAAAATAATGGTGGTTCCATGGCCAAAACGTTAGAGTAAATAAAGTTTTGTACTAACACCTTTTTCAGCTCAAATGCAATAAATGATCTTGATATTTCAGAACTTTTAGCTGTGTCGCAGCCTTTTTGACGAAACGAAAGGGGTGCTGTTACATGGTATAGGCATAAATCCTGTCTAGCATCCAGTGTGCAGGTCTTCTCTGTCATGGTGCAAGGGGTTGTTTTAGGGGTGATGGAGGTTGCAGCTGATATGGTATCCTGGGTACCAGAGCCTATCCAGGATACTGATATGGTGATCAAAGCCCGGGGGGTACTAAACATATTTTGGATACGGGGACGTGCCATCGGGAAGGGTATCGATTTTCACGATTTTGGTATAAGGAACGGTATCGATTTTTACGATTTTGGTATAAGGAACGGTGTCAATTTTCGCAATTTTGACAATTGGTATAGTGTCGGGTATGCATTTTCGGAAAATTGGTATAAAGTCGGGTATATATTTTTGAAAAATTGGTATAAAGTCGGGTATACATTTAGGAAAAATTGGTATAAGGAACGGGTATGTTTTTGAAACCTCGATGGCACGTCCCCGTCCAAAATTTGGTCAAGTACCCCCCCCCTCCCGGGGATCAAAGGGTACATGACATTTATCTAGCTAAAATACATCATATCATAGTGACGATACTTGCAGGGTAAGTAAAAAACACAGGAAACACATACTTACCAATATTCATGAGGGCTGTTGGAATTTTCATGCACTAATTAGTTAATAAACAATTATACGACAAAAAAAGTTAATATCAAACCAAATTTGTTGGACCTTGTGTTTTGACCCAATTGTCAGGCCAGGAAACAGGACACTGAGACAGATCTCACAGATGATAAGACAGGAATGAAAAACCTTGTCGGTTTTCGAGAGTTTGTACAACAATTAAAAGTTTCATTCTTTGCAGTTTTAGGAGGAAGATAAATGTCATCCGTTGTTGAACTTGTTGCAGCGCATTTCGGGCCTGAGATGCACCAGATTACATAGGTATAGCTCTTGCAGCTCCAATTTTTTGGTTACAAAAAATCTTTATACATGATGGAGTTTAGGAACACTTCACGCATTCAAAAAATCTACAAAAAATCGTGCGACATTTTTTGCAGCAAAAGGATGTTTACAGATTTTTTGTAGACTTTTCTTTGAAGCAAATTGATGTATGAGAATTTTTGGAGTGAATTGGTCCTTGGTAGAGTTTCACAAAGACTTTTTCGTCTGCATTTGAGTTTTGCTTTAGCACCAAATGGAATGAGCTTTTAGATTTGTTCTTTGATCTTTCATCATAAACCGTTGGTTAACATTGCTCAAGATAAAGGTTCTATGACATGTTTGCCATAATATCCTTGCTCTTAACATATAAAAGTTTCTTAACACTTTTATACTGACTTAAGAAGATTTTACATCGAAACGTTTGATATAGAACAGTTGTGTTTTTCTTATAAAAGTTTCTTAATACTTTTCAGACCAGTTGATTCTCCTAATTTTAGTTTTTGACAATTTCCTATCTCAAAATTTAAGTAAATAGAGAGGGAGGGCACTCCATAGATGCAGAATTGTAAAATTTTTACACTTAGAGATTACCTGCAGGATCTGGGTTGGGGTTTGTAAATAATGCCATTCATAACAAACAGCCAATCTGATCAATGCTGATTAGATATTTTCAAAATATTTCACGTTCTGTTTCAAACTGCGTTTTCATCTGTGTCAACATATCAGCACGCTATTGTTTACATATTATTTGCTGAGGGTACAAAATGTATCTATAGTCCTTCACAAAAATTGTGATACTGCGTCCCCTTCCCCCTCAATCAATGTTGATTAGTGATATCTTGGTGTGATAGCATGTAAATTTGCATTAAAAACATTGCTTAGAATCATAACATTGACTGAGGGGGAGATAAACCATGCTTTCCGTAGCAGAGACAAGGGGGTATTAAAGTTTCAGGATTTGTTATGTTGGTCTCAATATATTTTGTGAAGGATTGCAGACCTACTCTAGAATCAAAGATTTGCTCCGCGATTTCCCCCAAGGGTTCTTTGATGAACAAATTTTGAGAAAAGCCGAAGTCCCCATAGAAACGAATGTCGACTTCAAAAATATGACAAATACTTATTAATTGCAAATATGAATAGAACAATAGACATTGCTTATGTGGTTTAAGTAAATGTCATATTTTCAAATACTTTTTTGAAATGATGCTGTATGCTGTACATAGCAACAGCGGCAATTTGACTGTAATGGCGGCAGAAGAGATTTCGTTGTAAAGTGCAGAGAAGAGATCAAAATGCCAGAATCAGAGATTGAGATTGCTGGAAGTGAAGAGAAGAAGAGTCCGTACATTCATGTAGAGCAAACACTGGCTATTATTAAACCTGACGCGTTTGAAAAAGAAGATGAGATTGAAGAGATGATTTTACGGCACGGATTTGCCATCCTGCAGGTGGGTGGGCCTAAATTTTTCCGTGCAGTTTAATTTCAAAATCCAGTTCATATACATCCTTCATTAAATAATGATAATCAATTAAGTTACAATAACAAATTACACAAGATGGCAACAAATAGATAACAGAAACAATCGTGGTTTGCTTGCAGAGGAATTTCATAAAAATGAGGAGCTGTGTCTGATTCACTTCAGGCTCAGTTTTAGAAGAGGATTAGGCCTAGAGAGAGAGAGAGCGAGAGAGAGAGAGCACTCCATAATATTTTCTGTTGGTAACAAAGATAGGAGTCCATTGATATGAGGCCAAATTGTCTTTTCAAAAATAAGTGGGGTTTATAAAAAGCGGACATTAAAATTTTAACCTTCATATGAAAACTAATCATGATCCCGGAACGCATGATCCCTTGTGGCACCAAATTTGACTTGCACCTGCCATCTCCAGTTGTTTGGTTGCCCATAGGCATAGCAGAGGATGGGTGCAAAGCCTAATGATTAGCAGAGGGCCAGTATGGAATTGGGCCCCTTTCCCCCTAAGACTTTTGGCAGAAAGAATCACTCTAAACAATAGAAATGACCAGAGAACAAAAGAAAATGGCGTTAGAGCAAGCCTCCAAACTGGACTAATTCCTAATACTTGGAAACTTGCTCATGTCACTCCAATATACAAGAAAGGCAAAAAAGATCAAAAAGAAAACTATAGACCAATAAGTTTAACTTCGGTTGTTTGCAGAATAATGGAACGATTGATCAAAAATGTGCTAACTGGTCACCTACTTGAAAACAATTTATTTACACCGGATCAGTATGGTTTTAGAGAATTTCGATCGTGTTTGTCACAGCTATTAGAAGTCTTCGAAGAATGGACATCGCTTTTAGATGATAACATTCCCGTTGACATAGTTTATTTCGACTTTGCCAAAGCCTTTGACTCTGTACCGCATAAACGCCTTCTTACCAAAATCAAGTCTTATGGTATTGAAGGAAACATATACAACTGGATCAAAAGCTTTTTAACTGGTAGGAAACAGAGAGTTGTATTAAACGGCTTCAAATCAGAGTGGACAACAGTGATTAGTGGAGTACCTCAGGGAAGTGTCCTTGGTCCACTATTATTCTTGCTGTATATAAACGATTTACCTGACAACGTAAAATATTGTCAAGTCAAGATCTTTGCGGACGATACGAAAATATATTCGCCTTCTAACCGTCAAGCGCAGCATATTCAAAATGATATTGAATCGCTAAAAAATTGGTCAAAGACATGGCAGCTTCCATTTAACAGTGATAAGTGCAGTGTACTTCACTTGGGTAGCTCCAATCAAAGAAATGGATATTACATGCTAGATGATTTAACACAAACACATACGATGATTAAGTCAGTAGAATCAATTCGCGACCTTGGAATCATAGCTGACAACAAATTCAAATTTGACAAACACATCGCAGAAATCGCAAAAAAAGCTAATGGTGTTTTAGCGTCTATTAAAAGAACCATGAAATTCGTCAACAAAGAGACCTTCAATGCTCTTTACAAAAGCCTAGTTAGGCCAATCCTTGAATACTGTGCGCCAGTTTGGAATCCATGTAAAGTAAAACAAATTAAGATATTAGAATCGGTGCAAAGACGAGCAACAAAGTTAGTGAAGGAACTCAAAAACAAATCGTACACGGAACGCTTACTCTTCCTAAATCTCCCAACGTTAAGCTATAGAAGAAGACGTGGAGATATGATCACAACTTTTAAAATACTACACGGCATGATCGATACTGATAGTAAAGTATTTTTTGAACGAAGTACTTCAGTTACGAGAGGACACAATTTGAAGCTTTTCAAGTTTGCTTCATCGTCGAGCCTAAGGAAGAACTACTTCTCAAACAGAGTAATAAACGAATGGAACAATTTGCCAGCAGCCATAGTCAATGCGAAGTCAGTTGTAGAGTTTGAGAAATTATATGACGATATTTACGGTAACGAGAAGTACAACTATGAATACGCTTGAAAACGAACGCTAAAGGGTTCAATAGGCCAACGGCCTCTTTATCCCTCATTATATCATATTATTATTATTATTATTAAGTCTTTGGTGGATGGCGTACACCAATTTCACCAGGGGCAGAAGGTCTTTAGATATCATAAGTAATTCAATTTCAAAACTAAGACTGCGTTCACACGATGCCGGCACATTTTGAAAACGGTGAAAAATGTGACGGTAGCAAATTTTGAGCTAGCGTTCACATGATACCGGCACAATTTGAAAACGGTAGGAAATTTGACAGTAAAAACTCGTTGCAGGACTTTGATGCTAAGGAAAAGTACCTACACCCTAAGAATCGACCAGTCTCGATCCAAAAGCATTGAAAAATGATCTGTTTATGATGCTGTTTCAAATTTATACCAGTTAGGGTTCCGTTTTCAAAATCTACCATTTTCGAAATCTGCCGGCAAAAAATGTGCCGTTTTCGTGTGAACAGGAGGCCTATCCATCACATTTTTCACCTTTTTCAAAATCTGCCGGCATCCTGTGAACGCAGTCTAAACCTCAGATATGCAACTGCCATATTAAAGAGTTAACATGTAAATTTCTTATCAGTAAGAGAAAATTGGGCAAGTTTGCATAAAATGGGCAGGGCAGAAAATGTGTATAAATTTGCTAAAGTCTTCTTTCACAGTTTTTCTCCAGTAACACCACTTCCCTCCTTGACCACAAGACAGAGAATGGTTACCAGTTTGAATTATCAATATCTGTTCAGGATCACAACTGTTTTCCAATAGTCAAGCACTACCTATTTTAGTTCCCCACTAGCCTACAGAACCAATTAATTTGCATGCAAGTTTAAATGGCCAAAACAGAATTAGCTAGGAAAATTTTTAGTTTTCTCCACTGAGAGCAATAATAGGTTAAAAAAGTTGACATCTAATTTATTTGTAAATTTTTGCAGCTCACATAAAAGACATAAGTTCCCATGGGTGTAATATCTTGTGTATGCTCTACAAACTTTCCAGTCAGGAATTCTGATGCAAGATGATTTTCCTCCCATAGAAACGTAGAATGCATATGACTCCAGAGCAGACAAGTGAATTTTATGCTGAGCACTATGGCAAGATGTTCTTTCCTAGTCTGGTTGCTTTTATGAGCAGGTATGAACCACATGGTTAAATGCAAAAAACTTTAATGGCGCTTTCAATTTTGAAGTGATGCTTTTCAGATTCTTAATGCACACAGTTTTGATAAAATTTTAAATTTTGACAAACAAGTAACTATGGGTCCTGTAACTGTTTTAAGGCTCACTCATGCATGCATTTATCATTTGGAAAAGAAAACTTTTGCATTCATGTTGCAAAGTTAGCAGTTTGGGGTCTGAATTTATATTTCATAGATTTGGTCATCAATAAGCCGTGAAAATGTCTGCATGTTGCCCTGTGATAGGCTACTCTGCCAGACTGGAGCCATTTGCAATGAAGATCTCTTGTTCAAAACTTTCACACAAAGCATCTTGAACAATGACTGGCAAAGAGATCCTTTGTTCAAAAGACAAACAGTTCATCCACTTTTCCAACAGAGCTGCTACAGTTAAGCCCAAGATTATTCACACCAAATCCTGAGTATTTTGCATCATTTTCTTTGTGGATCAATTTTATTGTGGTTGAAGATTTGTAAGAATATAAAGGGCTGAAAGAGGCACAACAAGAGACAGTGCAAGGGTTATGTTATCTCGCATAACTGATCCATAAATAATGCATCCAAAATACTTCCAATTTGCCATAGGTATAAATAATCTTGAGCTTAACTGCAGGTAATCCATAAACAGGACAAAGGAAATGCCTACCCACACTTTTTCCACTATCTGAATGATGTCCACAGATGGTAAAATCATCAACAATCTAATCCTAGACTTCCATATGCAGCTTTTGAGCTAGTTATCTCTGTCAGCTAATTTCAACTCACTAGACTACTTCAAGAGAATAACATAGTTTGTTGTAGTGTTGAATATGGATCTTCCTACCTTTGGCACGTATTATAAGCTTTTGCAGCATAAATAACTTACCTTTGACTTTGTAGATTGTTAACCCATTTTGAATGGATGATCAATTCCATGTAATGAAAAGCACAAGTTCCATCTACCAAATACAGCAGGATATTTTTTTGGGCATATATGTAGAAAAGAGAAACTAGAGTGTTTGGTCGTCACAGGGAAGTTTTAAGGGAAAAGAGCACGGGACAGGCAAAGAAAAGGTTATGTTGCTTAGCATGAAAAGAAGAATGGAAGAATCTTGGGCAGAGAATAAAATCATGCAAAGTACAAAGGACAGGAGATATTTGGACTACCATGATCGTAATTTTTGAATGGTGATTTTTCTAGAATTTAAACTTCTTTTTTACCAGTGGGCCAATCCTGGCACTTGTGCTTGCAAGGTTAGATGCTGTGACATACTGGAGACAGATAATCGGACCAACACAGACTTCAAGAGCAAGGGATGAAGCACCTGATAGGTAACTGTTTGATTTAGATTTCACAAATTTCTATTTTTGAAAACAATATAATTAGAATCATGTTATCATGCATACACATTTTTTTATAAGAAACTAAGGATCAGGCCATAGTACTGAAGTTTTGTAATTTTATTTGAAATTTTGTCCATTTTAGTACTAAGAGTTTCTTAATCGGTTTCTTATTTTCTGAATGGAGAATTATCAATGTGGTCACTAACACTGCTGCAGATATGTTTCTTGACTTTTTAAAACATCATATACTGAATAAATAGTGCTCTATTAAATCAGAACACAAATGGTTAGTTAATATTGGAATATTACTCAAGGTTAAAAGTTCAACGAAATATCTTATACAAGTTTTTGTCTGCAGGAAATGAAAAAATTTCGGATACTCTGATGCAGAATTAAAAATGTGGTCACAAACACTGCAGTAGATATGTTTCTTGACATTTAAAACATCAAATAGGAATAAGCAATGTTCTATTATATTGAAAACACAAATGGTTAGTTAATATTGCTCAAAGGTTTGGCAATATATTTGCAATAATATCCTGAAAATTTCTTAATGCTTCTCATCTCAGACATAGTACTGCAGTTTATTGAAATTAGAATTTCTTAAAATTTTGGCCATCTTGATACTAGTTTCTTATAAACCAGTTACTTATAAAAACTGTGTACACAGCTTTGTTTACCTTAAACTGAGTGCTGGTATGCAGTAGCACGGAAGTAAGGAAGAAGACCTGTAAATCAAAAAAATTGTGTGCATTGATCTTTTTGATCTTACGTAATGTGCACATGTTTTTGGGAAGAAAGATGATATATAAGCTTTTGCCGCAATGCAACAACTTTTCTCTTGAAAGATTGTGGGCACAGATACTTTTTGAAACTGTGAATTGGTGTATTGTTGTTGTTGTTGTTGTTGTCGACTTATTTTACTTCGAAGGAAATAAATAGCTTCCAATCATATATGATATATAAAAAGAAACTAATCAAATTCGAAGAAAATCTAAAAGTAAATAAATGCACTAAATTCGATATGGAAGCACCAAGGAAAACAATTTAATTTTCTATATGGAGGATGAAAAATTGCAGTCCCTTCAGAAGGACCTTGAAAAGACCAATTGGATTTTTGAAAAGAAGACACTACACCAATCAATGTAAACTTTGACACAAGTGCAAGGGGGCCAAGCAAGCAGGACACCCAGCATACGAACGGACAAACCACGCCACAACAGGCGTAGCCATCCAACAGAGCACCGGGTATCCCACCGGCCAACCATCCTGCACCTGTGTTCATTAGGATTCTGTGTGCCTGCAGACGTTGCAGCCACATTTGATACCCTCCCATTCTTTAATTAAACGTTTAAAAGCAGCGAAGTTATCGGCCGATTTAATCTCATTTGGCAAACTGTTCCAAACTGTTGGTGCCAAGTTTGCTATCGCTAATTGCTAATTGCTTTGAAATGGAAAAGCAACTGGTACCTCAGAATTTGACCCATTTAGTGGAAGTGCATTGCAAATCATTTGCCTTTTCTCTCTTTCCTTCAAGCATCAGGGCATTATTTGGAACAGATAATCAGAGAAATGCAGTCCATGGTAGTGACAGTTTTTCAAGTGCTGTAAGAGAAATTCACTTCTTTTTCCCAGAAGGTAAGAAGCAAGACTGGCCACATTCACTCGATATAGTTTCAAGCAGTTTATGATTTATTTATCCGAATTATCTTTTGGTCATTTTCTCAGTAATTCATTTAAAGTGGGCTTGAAGTATTTCTAGCTTTTAAGCCCACAAGCATTCTGCATTTAGGCATGAGACCGTTCATTTTCATTTAGTAAAATAGTGCAATGTAACTACTCTAAATGAAAGAAGAAACAGAGGACGAACAAAATGTAAGGAACTTGATGGTTACTTGCACGGGAGGGGGGTTCTTTCATAGTAAAGGTACCTGGGGATGTGCCGCCCGCAAGGGTATCCTTTTTCAAACATTTTAGTCTAGCCAAGGGTCCCCCAAGGGTATACTTTTGAAAAATAAAACTTGCCTATTTTAGTCCATTTAGTCTGGGCAAGGGTATGCTTTTGGCAATTTCGGCCAAAGAAACGTCAAACTTCGCTAATTCCTTTAAAGAAACTCAATTTTTTTTTCAAATTTTGGTCGAGAGAATGCAAGTTGGCAAGTTTTGTCTAGAAAATGCCAACTCATGGCACTTTTGATGTAGAAATTAGTCTAGCCAAGGGTATCATTTTCACAAAAAATGGTCTAGCCAACGGTGCTATTTGAAACTGTGGGTGGCACACCCCTACCCGAAATGTACTTGGCGTATAGCAAAGATTAAAATGACCTCAATCAATCCGACCGGTGTGGATAAAAGCTAAAGTCAACTTGACAATCTCTCTGTTAAGATCAATAGATAGGTCTTTATTGCCATACAATAAATATTGCGTCAGGACCTTATTTGAAAGGTTGTTATGCCCGAATGGTCGTAATATTGCCAAAACTCCAGCGAAAAGATCTCGTCGTTGCAAATCAAACGAAGGGCAGAGCAACAAGAAGTGTTCAGTATCCTCAATGCCATCATTCAAAAGGCACATTGGTTCCTGAAATTGTGTTGGAATTTGAACAGCCCCATTGTCTGAAGACCAAGACGAAGTCAGACAAACACGCATTAATTACATGGAATAAGAGACAATTAAGATGGCCTTGGTGACACCGCCTCTGACGTTTTCGATATTGTGTTGATAAAAATAGGTTATGCGATGTTTGCACAAAACGACAGAGATATCGTAGCTTGCTGATTCTTTGGGACTATTCTGCAGCTAGCGCTGCAATTAGACAGTCAGAAACGATTTGAAAAACTAGGAAGAATCGATGTATCATGTGTGATCTTTTTTCTCTTTCATTGTGTCCTGCTGCCCGTGGTATGTTGTTCTAATAATTCGTTGCTCCCTTTAGCTGTAATTGAACCACTGCCTACTGGCGAAGAAGCAAGGGATTACCTTGCAAGAGCTGTCAACCCAACATTACAGAAGGCCCTCACTGAGCTCTGTAAACAGAAGCCTGCTGAGCCAATTGTAAGTTTTCTACCATTTTGACCTTTTATGATTCTTAGGGACAATCGACTTTCGATTTATGTATCTTTAACGGCATTGACCTTTAAGATAAGATCGGAACCCCATCCCCTCCCTCTTAACGGCCTGCTACCAAAAGTGCCTCCGATCAGCCTAAATTTTACTGTCTAAACAAGACTTTGGGAGCAACAAATAGATGTCTTATGGAACTCTCTGGACTTCAACCGAAGATCGGGTATATCATATCCGGAGTTATAGTAAAACTGTTCTGTTCCACATTCTATTAATTGTGAAGTTTTTGTTCACGCTTTTCAACAAGTACCCTTACGGAGATTTCCATGCAATTTTTCATTTCTTAGCGGCCTAAGGGTAAGGCCCCCTAAGGGTAAGATCCCTCCCCCATAACGGCCAAATGCTTTTGAAAAAATAACAAAATGGAAAGTTGATGACCCTTTAATGCAAGCATTTTTTATATCAAATTGCTCATGAGAAACTTTCGAAAATTTGTGATTCTCAATCTATATTTCTTACAATAAACTACTTATAAGAGACTCAACTCTTAGACTGCCAAAATGTTAAGTAACTCAATACTAACAAACTACTCATTTTGACAAAGGAAATCCTGAACGCATTTTTACTTTATGTTCACTTGCTTCCTGTTACATATTACTCGAAAGGCATATGATTAATGTCGAAACGGAAAGAACTTTCCCTCGTGGAATTGGCGCGCAGATATGATAGTAAACAGTATATACTACATGTCAAGTATTTTTTATAAGGATCTAAGAAGTTGGGCCAGTACTGGAAGTGTCTTGAAATTATTAGATTTCATATACTCAAACTTTCTTACGAGTTCCTCAAAGCCTCCATACCCGTCTTCCTGTTCATTACCCGTTCCCTCGTGAACTTTTGAAAGCAAGCTTTTTTCGAGCCTTTCCAATACGCAAATGCCTTACAAGTAGTATGATGTATGAAACAAGTGAAAATAAAGTAAAAGTAAAGGGATTTCTTTTGTCAAAATAAACAACTCCTTAAGTTATATTTGCTCAGTACTGGAGTTTCTTAATTTTTTTGCGATATGAAAGTTGAGTTGCTCATAAGCAGCTTATTATTAAAAAAATATGCGTACCATAAAAATAGCAGGTGAAGCAGAACAAAGTCCCTACTTTTGAAAATTCATAGCATCAAGAGTACTTGACAGGTTTGAATGATTCAAATTCTAGTTAAAAGGCGAAAGATTGAAGTATATTTTCATTGTTACAAAATGACTGGAAAAGGGCCGAAAACATTGATCAAATCGTAAGGACTCTCCTTACACAGAACAGTAGGCAGTAGGCGTTTCACCTATCTCAAGAGTTGCAAGACATACAGGGTGTCCCAAAAAATTGTGCCCTATTTGTATGGCTGCTGTGGAGGAGCCTTAGATTCAGTTATCTCGGTTTTTCGACAGTTGCAGAGGTCAGGCCTCAACTTGGAGTTTGAAACCTTGCATGAGTCAATCTGACACGTTGTTGCTGAGCACGTCTATTGTTCTCCAGCAATGTCAAAATAAAGTAAGTTTTCAAAGAAAGGGCTGTAGCGTCGCATTAAGATTTTTTCAAGCCTCTTAAAGGGTTAGCAGTATCGTCTATTCATAAGAGAGTACTTTCTACCTTTTAAGAAATGTGGTGAAACATTTGATGATGCTAGGGTCCTCTTTTCAAAAGCTTACTTGATTATGATATTGCCGGAGAACAACAGAAGTGCTGTTTTTAAAACACCCACTAATTTTTCCTTTTCTCTGCCATAAATCAGCAATCAGTTACAGATTGACTCAAACAAGGTCTCAAACTCTAAGTTGAAGCCTGGCCTATGCAACTGTGTAAAAACCGTGATGATTGAATCTACAGCTCCTCCACAGTAGCCACACAAACGGGGGACAATAATTTTGGGGCACCCTGTAGAATTCCAAACAAATACTAAAGATTTTCAGCTTACGCCAATAAATGTGCAGAGGATAGCTCTCACCCATCTGTTTTAGGCATTTCTTCAGTCATTTCGCAGGCATGAAATTTTTGTAATGTTGAATTTACCTATATTTTAGTGTTTGTAAGATGGTGAGAAGAATCATAAAAATACTTCGATCTTTTGGCTTTTAACTAGAACTTATTCAGGTCTGTGAAGTACTCTTGATGCTGTGAATTTTCAAAGGTGAGAACATTTTTCTTGCTCACCCGGTAAATAAATTCAAATTCCCAATACGAAGCTACGTTTTTCGGTGGCTTCATTTGTCCAACTCATTTATGGATGTTGAGCCATGGAGCACCGCAGACACCTTAAATTTGAATGAAATGTTTATTCAATACTACTACCTTGATTTTTGGTCAATGCTACTACCTTAACTGCGAGCGAAGCGAATTAAAACGTACACGGTTAGTTGTGACTGTAGACTATGCAAGCGATATGTGGAAAATTTAGGTTAAATTTAATTTAGAAGAAAATTTAGGGTAAATTTAATTTCTTTATTTTTATTATCATTTTTTACATGATTGTAGTTGGCCTAAATTAGCACCATGTGCTATTAATTATATTGTTTATATAGCCAACGTTAAATAGATTGAATAAAAAAAAATTAAAAAAAAGAAGCGAGTAGCCTCTCCGGAGGAGCGACTCGCCTCGCATGCAGTTAAGGTAGTAGTATCGAAAAAAACATTTCGTTCAAATTTAAGGTGTCCGCGGTGCTCCATGGTTGAACGCGAATCCATAACAGCTATTGGACATGTCGTCTGAACGACTAATCACGATCGTCCTGTTGCTATATTTAGAAGGACACCCGTTTCGATTACATGTACGGACCGAATCCCGGAAATGCGTGACTGAAAACAGCAGAAGTCATTACTTGAATTTCACTCCAGGTCATATGCAGGCGCCATACGTAGCTACAAAGCGCTCATCACTATCTTCAGTTATTAGGACGACGGCTTTTTCGATTTACGAAACGGATATAGGAAACTTACAGGTCAAATGCATTTCTTACAGAACCAATTTGCAGGTCAAGTGCACTTCTTATGCAATTTTGCTGACGATACGACAATTTACGCGCGCGATGCATATGTGGAGGCAGTCCAAACAAATAAACTATGCCATAGGGTCTGTTTACATGAGGTGGGCCAGTCCACCTAAGTGGGCTAGCTCACTCAGGGAGATGGTTTTCACGGGTGTTTACATGAGAAGCGTTCTATCCCAGTCAAGTGAGCTGGCGGGGAGCTGGCCTCTGTTTCGCGTTTTGAAACGAAATATTTTAATGTTTTGATACTCAATCTTTCATTAAAATTGAGAAAATTCCAACTTGATTTCGTTTCTAATTCAAATAATATTTATTTTTCCTCATCTTACCACATTTCACACGGTGTTAGTTATCTCGACTACGCCGAAAGTCTTCCTCGTCGTAAAGCTTCGCCATTTCTTTCCTCGGATTGCGAATTTGGGCTGGCCTACCCCATTAGAAATCATTCCCCTACAACTGTATTTAAATTTTGTTCCCTCAGCAAAGCTGTCCATTAAACTAGCTTCTTTACTCCAGAAGTTTCTTCATTTCCGTTCACTTTGCCGCATTGGAATCAAGCTCAAAGATTTGATTTTGTCAGTCATTATCGATTCGGTATGCCAACGTTGCTTGCGCATGCGTATGTGCATGTCTGTCATTTCTATCCCACCTCAGTGAGCCAGCCCACCTGATCGCATTTACATGCCAGGCCCGTAGCAGCTATTGGGGCCGGTCGGGCCCGGGCCCCCCCCAATAATTTCCAAAAGTTGCATTTTTTCATTCTTCATATATGACGTAAAAAACTGATTTAACCAACTATGAAATTACTCTTCAAAATGTGTTTCCTTGCGCCTCCCTTTTTCAGTACTGTCAAGGTCCCCTAGGTAAGATAGGAAGATAAGTATAAAGCACTCCGATTGGGAATCTAGAAATGGGAGCTTTTTGCACTTTCCTTTCCTAATTAAACATTTCAAGCAATCACCAACGGGCTTCTGAAGTGTGTATTGCAAGTCAAGGCCTATCTTCGGTCAACAACAACAAACAACCGCCTCAACAACCAATGTGCAAAAAGACAGAGTTGATAAACTCAACTCCCAGCATCTCAAAAGAAGTCGTTGTAGATTCCGATGCAAGAAAATTTAATTTTAGAAAGATCAGCCCTTCTGACATCAGTAGCGCTTTGTCAAGTGACACGAAAAATACCCAAACTTCACAATCTAAATCACAGACATCAAACTACGAGAATTCGCGATGCGTTTGACCAGTATTCTTGTGTCGTAGTTTAGTTTCATTAAGCCTGTTTGAAATAGGTCTATATTTCGATTCATAAATTTCCTATTTCGCCTGCGGACCTCCGAATATAAAATTACCCTTTAGCATTCACAGAGGGATGTTGCCAAAAGAAAACTGGCCATGGCTCGAAAATTTTTTCCGGGCCCCCAGGAGCTTCCTGCCTTAACCGCGAATTGGTGCCCCTCCAATCTGAAAAACGCTCCTACGGGCCTGACATGCACAATTCTCAGCCCCCTGACGCGGATCCCACTAGCCATTCTCACGGATCTCACCTAGGTGGGCTGGCCCACTCCCATGTAAACGTAACAGGAGGTTAACAAAGGACTGTATAGCACATGCACATCTCACTCAGGTGAGCTGGCCCACTTAGGTGGGCTGGCCCACCTCATGTAAACAGGCCCTTAGCATGAAGGGCCAATTCATTCCATCAAGCGAACATGTAAGACATGTGACATATTGACAGGGTGTAAACATTGACAACTCACTGAAATTAACAGTTTATAACCTACAGCAACAAGAATGGATGCGACCGCCATTTCGTAGTCTCACTCGAACATGTGAAAGCCTTCTCCTGTTCGAGTGGGACTGCAAAATGGCGGTCACATCCTTCTACCTGTAGGTTATAAACTTTTTTATGCCGAGGAGAACAGAGAGAAAGAAGCAGAGAAAACACCATCAACTTGCTCAACTAATCAAGGTTATTAACATTTTAGCGATCTTGTTCATTGTGATACCCGAATTTACTAAATTTAGGATGATGAAATGCTTAGGCCATTTGCATATCGTCAGAATGCCCTTGGTCAATCAAAATTAGAGGAGTATCGCCCTTTTGGAACACTCTGTTGAACTGAGTAGATTTTTGTAATTTTAGTTACAATTGCAAGATAATGCTTACCGTTATTGTAATCCTTTGCTATTCATATCACCTTTCTTAAAGCAACGTGTCTGATTGTCGCTCCATCTTTCCATGATATTAATTTTAGTGCTGAGAGGTCTAAGTGGCCTAATTTCCAGCATTCGCCCATTTGGAACGCGGGCAAAATTGTTACGAGCGCCTTGCGTGAAGTATAAAATGCCAATATTAATTTAATTGATGTGCAACGTGAAAAGGCTATTATTTCTTCGTGATCTTACCCCTTCTCCTTACCACCCTCAACTGCTTGGAAACATGCTTTCCGATATTCCAACATCTCCCGTTGCCTCCACCCAGTTTCCTACACGGAAATGACGTTTGAGCATGTGACACAGCAGGAAGTCACCTGGAAGGTTCGAGCGGTCACAGGTTCATCATAAGGGCGGCTTAGGCCAGTCAGAGTGGCTGTTAAATGTTAAATCAACACATCGAGTGCCTGAACTGTTCAAGCAATTGTGCAGGATCCCAATGAGTTTTCATTTCGAAGGCTCAATGTCAACAACAGGCCATGCAGGTTCAGTTGTTACCGAAAAATTTCAACGAAAGGAGCAAAAAGAAAACAGACTTGTAGAAAGGCAGCTTGAAAAATTGAAGACACTTACGCGTTCATTTCAGGTCGGTACTTTTATCTTCAATTTGCAAAGCAACGAAAGGAAATATAACAACAAATACAAATGGCAACAAAGAAGATGGCGTCACCAAACCGTTTTCGCACGCTTTTAACGAGGAACTAGGCCAAGGCCCCGGCCATAGCGAAGTTTTGCTGTGTAGTCAAATGTGTCAATATTCGAGAGTGTTCCAAAAGGGCGATACTCCTCTACTTTTGAACTCCGTGGTAATGTCGAATTTTTCCTATTGCCCTCTGATCTGGCTATTTTGTAGGAAAGTTGCAAATAACGAAATTAATAGGTCCCGCAAGCGTGCTCTGAGAACTTCATGTGGAGACTATGAATCCACAGTTGAGGAACTTTTAGATCGGGTTGATACAAAGACCACATGTAAAAGAAGCTAAAAAATCTCATGTTTGAAATCTACAAATCAATGAACCATCTCAATCCTGAGTACATGTTGGATTTCTTTGTGAAAGATGTTCCCTACAACCTGCGGACTGAAGAACTATGCAAGCTCCCCTCGGTGAGTTCTCAGCGCTACGGAATAAATTCACTTTCCCTTAGAACACCCCCCAGTAACGACCCCCCCCCCCCCCGCCGGACCTTGTAAATACAGCGGGGAAATTACGAAAACATACATTTTCAGCGGGAATTAGAAATATCATGACGGGGAAACGAATTTTTAGGCTATTTTCTATGATGAAGCTTACATAATTTTGACGGGGAAGCAAAAACTTCAGCGGAGAAACAGCAAAAACAAGGCGGGGAGACTATTTAAACTCAAAACTTAGTGGGGAAACGAGTTTTCTTGGCGGGGCAATGTTTCAGCGGGGTCGTTACTGGGGGGGTGTTTTAGAGGGAGTCTATTGTGGAATACTCTTAGTGATTCCCTAAAATCGACAACTGCTCTCTTAAGATTGAAACAAGAAATACGTTGCTGGGGTGGCAACAACTGTACGTGCTATATTTGCACTTAATTTAGAGTTTTTATATATTTTTTATATTGTATATTGTAAATAGTTGGTGTTAATTAGATGTTGTTTTGTACAAATAAACCAACTGTAAATAAGTTTATGATTATGATTATTATTACAGATGTTCTGTTGACTGCGTGCAGACTTTGGTTGCTGAAGAGGAGATAAGGGACTTGACAGTGAGCCTTGTACGGGGGGGGGGGGGGTACTTATGTATTTTCTTTTTGTACTGGGACCTGCCGCTGAACAGGGTATCATTGTTCAGGATTCCAACTCCGTGTGGGACAGGGTATCATTTTTGTAATAATCGGTTCCACGACAGGGTCCATATTTGTTGTGCTTGACTCTGGAACGTCGTTTTAAGCCATTTGCGCTCCGCGAATGTGATTTAAATCGCTTGGATGGCAACACTTCGCATTTTCCGATAGATTTTTTACAAATTTCCACCGGGCACAATTTTGGCTGAAGAAAATCAGGGACAGGGTATTGTCCAAGAACGTTTCGCTCCGGGACAGAGAAGGGTATCATTTTCAGGAATCTGACTCTGGGACAGGCTAGCTTTTCAGATTTTGCAGCGGCATCTCCCTATATGTTCGCAGACCAAGAACCCCCCCCCCCCCTGAGTGCCATTGGTTTTTGGAAACGTGGAAATCTGTAGCCTGTGTTCCAGACCATCACCAAGGAGGAGAGCCTAGGAAATCTGTTATATGGCGTTATGTATTGTCGTAACTCATCAGAAGCATTCGGCGATTACATGTCGTAGTTTCGCTTTTTGCAACTGATATCGCTACAACTACGACTTATTACCAAACGCTTGCGGAAATGGTAAAGTTCCGTACTGATTCTGTTTGAAACCTTTCCGCTGCTCCACAAAAAGTTGGACTGAGCAGTGTTGGAGTCTCTATCACTATTGTGTACATTCGAACATTCTACAAAATTTATCAATCTGCCGTTCGATTCGCATTCTTTTTTAGAATGTAACTGTGGGCCTAAATCATCTGCTACTTTTTTATCACGACCACTGGGTCTAAATGCCTTGAAAATCAGTTTTCTAGAACTGCTGTACCATCAAATTAGGTATCAGTACTTCGGTAAAGGATCATTCTTGCCACAAAAGCAAAAACCGCCTTGCTCTAAGCCACTTGCTGATCGGTAGACTACGGGGTGACAGAATCCTGTCGCCGATTGAAATTTTTTGCCGTTTTTACAGCTCTTTTGTCTATAAGGCCCTCAGTGGAGCGATAACAACAACAACAATTCAACTCAATGATATGAGCGTAACTTGAGGGTCCTATGGTAGTGAGGCTACCTTTGTGCATCATTTGTGCATCGATGATATCTTCTCTCGTCTTGATTTTGAATTTTCAGATAACAGCTTTCCTAAGTCGACTACACTTGCACAGCGCACTATATTGAAATAGGTTGTTGTGTTGTTCAAGCTCCTTCAAACGTCACTCTGCATAGTTCAATGCTCCGCAGCCTGGTTTCCAGTGTCAACTTGACCGAGGGGTGAATCACGAGCGGAAATCTCGTACACCTATGTCAGAAATCCAAAATGAAATCCGGAAATCCTTTGAAAATCCTGGAAATCCTACAAATCTTTCTTCAACTTAAAAAGTCTCTAGAAATTCAATGAAATCCCTAGAGATCTGAAGAAATCTCCCAAATCTTTGAGAAATCTGACGAAATCTTGGAAAATCGTTCTCAAAAGTTCGTACAAAACGTACGAAAATGTCCAATGATTAAGAGCAACCCCCTGAAAATCTTCACATCTTGGCACTCTGCAAGGTCATATTTCATCCACCAATCATAACAACAACAATAGCAACAACAACGAATGTCGGAAGAACTTATCAGTGTTGGAATCAGAGGGTGATGGAGGTATTTCTTCCTGCGGCTGTTATTCTGCGGATGAACCAACTAAAATGTCTGCGAAGGTGCACGAATAGTAACGCATTGTAACTAATTAACTCTCATTACTACAATTGATAAAATTGGGTAAGGTTTGTTGAGTATGGACATATGACTTGAAATGAGTAGCCAATTAGGTCTAATGTGCTACTGGTTGCATGAATGAGAGGCTTTCAACATCATTTGTATGACATCATTGTCTCTTACTTCAAAACGAGGTTAGTTAAAAAAGATGCTTTGTGTTGCTCACAAAAATACACTTTAAAGTAAAAACTGAACAGAATTCCTTGAAAAGCCTTCGTCATTGCTGTGAAAAGGATAAATTTTGCAAAATGGGTTTAGTTGCAGCACATATCTTTCAATATCAAACTTTTTGAAATCCCACAAATCCAGGGAAATCTGACCAGAAATCCAGAAATCCCTTCAAAATTTTGAGGGATTTCAGAAATCCGAGAAATCTCGTACGCTATTTTGGCTCGTGATTCACCCCTCGAACTTGACCGCGTTCGTTTGAGGGTATTGGGTGCAAGGGAAGCGATTTACTGTTATTTTGACCGCTTCCGTGGAGCCCAGTCCCCCAGTCGAAAATGACGTCAAGGAACTTGACTGAATGCTTCGCACTCTCTCTTTTGAAGGAGCTTGAGCAACACAACAACTTATTTCAATATGGCATGCTGTACCATATAACAGATTCCGCGTTTCCCAAAACCCATGGTTTCTCAGCACCTGTACTTGCTTTTCGAAAGAAATCTCATGTCCTTTGATTTCAAGACACTGTATTTCAGCTATAATGCATATTGAAAAGTGTCCCGTTGCTTGACATCTGGACTCTCTAGTAATGACATGTTTAGCCTCAGTGAACTGTAAATAGCTGTCAAATGGAGATTGGAAATTAGCCAATTGACCACCCTTGCGCAATCGAGAATAATTATGGAGCGATTCGGTCCCATGACATACTCTTTGCACTTGTCTAGGCCGTCCTTAGATGTCAGCTGCTCCAACTCTCCGTGGTTCTAAATATTTCTCTATCGTTACACGCATTTATTTTTATATAAAAAACTGCTTATAAGAAACTCGGCTCTCAGACTGCCAAAAAATTAAGAAGCTCCAGCACTGGGAAAATATAACTTACGAAACTGTTTATTTTTAACCAATCAAATCCTTAACATATTTTACTTGATTTCACCTGTTTCCTGTATCATATATTACTTGGAATGTACTTTAGTGATGTCTAAACAACGAGGGCGCAGTGAGTGAACATGAAGATTGTTATTGAACTTTCAAGAAACTGGTAAGAAACTCTGAGTACTCGAAGTCTGATAATCTTAAGAAGCTTTCCTCGAGACTTTCAGTGCTGGCCCAAATTCTTAGTTTCTTAAAAAAAATACGTTTAGTGCATTTTATTGCACATTTCATGGCAGCTGGGAATATGACTGGAAAATGCAGGGGTGTTTCAGAAAAAGTGCAGCTAAGCTTCATTCTATTCTTTTCAATGATATCAAGGTTGAGCGTATTAACTGAGGTATTAGTCACTTTATTGACGTGAAAAGCTCTATTTTAGCTGTATCCAAATCTGTGCTCCGTTTATTTGTTAAACTAATAGGTTTTTGTCTACATGCGGAGAAATGGTCAAGAAGGGTTACCAGATTTTGGAAAATGTGGCTTTCTCAATAACGGGGGAAGCACTAAGTCGCTACAACAACAAATAACAAGGACTTTAATCTCATTAAGACTGTATCGAGCATGAAAGATTGTCTCAAGAGAGTTTAGTCGAAATTCATTTTTTCTTTCTAAATGTTGTTGATTTCTTTCAAAGAGTATTTTGTATAGATTCTAGACAATCAAGTTTGCTACGCCTACAGATTTTGAAAGAACCTTTGCAGTAGCGCAGCTGCGCAATGTGCATGATACGGCCTATCACAATACTACAGAATCAGCTTTTTTGACAGAAATTTCTTTTGATCTTATTGCCCGTAGATATGGCTAGCAGACTGGTTATTAAGGAATAACCCAAACAAGCCTAAAGTTGCAGAAAACTATCCAATCATAGAAGAAGTTAACGACTAATGAATAGAGGTGAGTGAATGATTTAGAAGTTAACGACTAATGAATAGAGGTGAGTGAATGATCGGGGTGAGTGGCCGAGTGGCTTAAACAGTTCTCGTCAGGTAACTGAAGTTATGCTCGGTTGGGTGAGGTCAAACTACGGATGGGTGACCTCGATGGCCTGACCTCACATCACAACTCACCTCGCCGTCCTTCGGAAGGGTCCCATGCCTGGATGCGGCATGCACAGTGGGCCTAAATTAGCATTCAGTCGCTAGACATCCTGACAAGCCCACTCCAAACAAATTGAAAACAAAACAATCTACGTTCTATAAATCAATTTATATCCTAATTTATCATTTCTTGCGCGATATATCGACTTGATTTCCTTCTGTTTGTACTGCTCCTGAGGAGGCACCATTCTAATCCCCGCGTATGACAGCAGATCTACATGCTCTCAAGTGCTCTGGAGAAATTATGCCACTCAAGCGTTTCATTTGACGACACTTGAGTGGCATCATTTCTCCAGGGCACTTGAGGTCATGTCAATCTGCCGCTACATGCGTGACTAGAATGGCGTCCTCGCAGGGGAAGTACAAACAGTAGAAGAACAAGTCGATGTATCGCACACAAAATGGTTTAGGTAGGAATAACTCAATTAATGATACGTAAATCATTCTTCTAAATTCATCTTTTCCTACCACACGGGCAATCAATCAATGAATTCAGCTTTAGGCCCAGTTCACACTGCACTGTTTTTGTACAAAGACGGAGAGAAAAACCTCCGTTTTTGGTGAAAATGTTCACATTGATCCGCACAAAAAAAGACCACAAAAACGGAGGTTTTCGAAGATGCTATCGAAAGTGGATATCCACAAAAACGGAGGTTTTTGAAAACACTCTAAATCAATGTGAACGCACAAAAACAGAGGTTTTTGAAAACGCTCCAATATTCAACAATGAGCTTCACAGAACCAGATCAATGTGAACGCACAAAAACGGTAATCTTTGGCTACGTATTTGGTATCAGAAGGATCAATGTGAACGGACAAAAACGGATGTTTTTCTCTCCATTTTGTACAAAAATGGAGTAACGTGAACCGCTAGCTTCCATGCAACAGAAACGGATCATGACAAAAACGAAGCAGTGTGAACGGGGCCTTACTCAAGAGTAGGAATGTAAATCTTTAGACCATAAATTTACTTACACCCCAAGACCAGAGATTTGGCCTTTTTGCCCAAATGAATTCGTGAGGCACAGCGTATACATCAACTATAATTTTGATAAATTTTGAGCTATACAAGTAGTGTCCTGCATTTAAGAAACCACTTTTTCACACCTTAGCCTAAAATGTTTCTCCTATCTATGATGCTTCTCAATTTTCTAGGCTCAATTTTCTTAAGTTTCTAATTTCTCTTCTGGAAATCCTAGAAAATACGTTACGGCAGGATAGGGTTATTTATCGATATGTTAGCCATATTTAGCCATATGTGTATGTTATTAATGATTGTCAAGAACATCAATAAAATTTAGGTAAAAATCTGTTAAAATCTAAGATATCTTGCTTGCAATTTCTTATCAACTTTGCATGAAATGGAACGCTCTCATATCATCAGCCAAGAATTTAGTCTCAGTCAAAATACAAGGAACTTTTTTGGGTGTGAGCCTCAAGGGTTTCTAATAATTGGGGGGGGGGGGCTAATCATTTCTCAGTGGCCTCAAAGTCTCTATCAGGTGGCGTCCTTTACTGTATTCATAGACTTATGCCTTTGTGTATTCATAGACTTATGCCTTTGTGTCCCTTGTTTCCTATTTGGTCAACACGGACTCATAATAGCTATTACACTTAAAAAGTGGGCCCAATTTTTCAAGGTGGCCTAAACAAGTGGGGGTTCTCGTACACTCAATAAAATCGCTTCAAAATTTGGTTTTCAGAGCTCGAACATTGAAAAGCAAGCTTTTCGTACAAAGAATGATGATGTCTTGACCTACAAATCACAAATCTTTCACAGATTTTCAAACTTTACATCGCTTTACATTACAATTCCTTGTATCTAGGCTCAGACTTCACTGACCTTTTCAGTGTAGTCTCATTCTAATCCTTTAAATGTGTGCTTCGAGGCAATGTTAAGCATGCTCAAATACTTTGCCTTTTTATGACCACTTTTAGACCGTTTCACAATGGTTTTTTTTCTAAACAATTCTTTTCCTCAAAAATCAATTGCAGAATTAAATGCAAAAGACAAAAATTGTATGTTTCGCTATGCTCTTCAAAATAATTTCAACCATTTGAACACCCGGGAGGGGGGGGGGGGGGGTACATGACTTGCGGATGGACGGGGGTCTGCCGCACGGTTTTCAGACAGCTACCCTCTTCTAATTACCGACAGTTGCCGTCATACCCACCTTTATGATGAATTTTGGCGGAAAACTACCCATTTTTTGCAAACTTTTTGCCAATTTCTGAAAAACCAACCCATGTTTAAGGAAAATCTGCCGGAAAGGGGACCCTTGTTTAGAGAATTTCAGACCCAACAACCCACCCATATGGGCGGCACATACCCGTTCCCTCAACATGTTATGTTACCCCCCCGGATTTGAATACCTTTCTAACAAGTTTCTACCAATGGGCTGGTGCCAATTCGAATTCTTATCGTACATAGTTTTAACCACGGAGATTAATCTCCCTGGTTTTAACCTTTTTGAGGGAGAGAGTTTCCTCATAGAGGACATTTACGTGATCTGAAGTGGTGGTAGAAGACGTCTGTGCTGTTGGGGTCGTTAAAGTCGAGCAGAAAAACCTGAAAGACGAAAGACTCAAACTCTGAGTCTTTGTCTTTTGGTTCTTCTTTCTAAACGCTAAAACCAAAGGCCTAATGTGAAATAGGCTTGTGTATTGCAAAATATTTCCATGAGATTTAGTCGCATGTCTTATTGTAAAAACTTGTGACACATAATAAGCGTGGCTGTAAATCTTTGATGTGTGAACGAGGCATGTGTTACTTTTGATTTCAGCCCCTTTCACAGCGGTTGGTCATGAATGGGAGCGAACTCTTTCACAGAATTCAGAACCATCCTGTTATGTACACCTGCACTTTTTATTTTTGAAGATTCTGAAGAGAGAAATTCAGCGAATAGACCCTTTTGCTGTTCTGCAAAAAGAATCTGGATCGAGCAATGTTTTAATAAACAGTTATACAAAAGGTTGGATTGAGTGACGTCAGGGCCTCTATCAACATTGTAAACATTCGAAAATTCTACAAAGTATACAAAGCCATCATTCGTTTCAAATTTTTTATTTGGTTTAAGAAGTACTATCATACAGCTAATCGACTCCTTAAAACAATCGGATCCTATTATTTTTTTTATATATGTCATTAAAATTTTACAATACATATTACGGTCTACACTACTTACAAGAATTACTTTACAATGCTACTGGGACAAAAACCCCCGGGGAGCAAGAGGTTGTGTCTACCCCAAGGGAATTAACATAGATAAAAGAAAGAAAACTAACAAGGGCAGATTTTGTAACACAATACCATCAGTCGCTTTGGTTCACACCTCAATACAAAGCGATAAGCGAACGTAGACAAAAGAAATTCTCTCAAGCAGAAATTGAAAACAAACGAAGCCGCAAAGTTGCCCTAAAACCAGTACGGCAAACTCTCGTTTGGTGCGGGCGAAGGGAGGTTTTTAAGAGAGGGTATGTGCTTAAAACGACAGAAGAAGGGTAAATCTAAAGTTCTGTCTCGCGGATTTTGTTTATTTGATTCAGAAACCGAGCAGAGGGCATTACAATTTTGGCGTATTTGTTGCTCAGATGTACGCAGTCACTCCTCAGCTCCTGAATGAAATAAACAAAATCCACGAGACAGAACTTTAGATTTACCCTTCTTCTGTCTTTATAAGCACATACCTTCTCTTAAAAACCTCCCTTCGCCCGCACCAAACGAGAGTTTGCCTTACTGGTTTCAGGGCAACTTTGCGGCTTCGTTTGTTTTCAATTTCTGCTTGAGAGAATTTCTTTTGTCTGCATTCGCTAATCGCTTTGAATTGAGGTGTGAACCAAAGCGACTGATGTTATTGTATTACAAAATCTGCCCTTGTTAAGAAAACTACTTAAACTTAAACAACACTACTAAAAACAATACATACGGATAATAAGAACAATTTGACACTAAGAACGATTTGACACTAAGTCTGCTGCATATTAGACGTCAGATCCCGGTGGGTGCAATTCAATAGTTAAAGGTACACCACGCTTGTCCATACTATTTCATAGAATACCCTTTTCTCTGACTTTCTAGTTGGCGAAAGACCCCTTATCACGGAAATATTTGAAGGTAGGCTACTCTCAAAGGAGTATCACTGAACCCCAAAGAAATCTGTACAGTAGAAATAATGGTGCTTAGCGAAGACTGCGATTTCTGCACTGTACTGCCAATCATTTCACAGACATGTTTTATTGGAAAACAGTAGAAACTCATAAAACTTAGGGTATCAAATTGTTTTCAGGCCAGTTGAAGTTCATTATTTTCAGGGTCTCGACCCCAACAGCATTTCACTGTTTTTTGAGATATTTTCTTGGGTAAAATGCCCCTTATTTTGAGATTCTAGGTCCTAGGATTTTGTTTCAAATATGCCCCTTTCTCAGCGAAATCATAGATGAGCGTGGTGTCATATTTTCATTAACATTGCACCCACCGGGCGTCAGATCCATGTGATGGTGAGGAAAAGTAATGATGGAGAGAAACTGATATTGGAAGTTTATGTTGGATCCTATTATTATACATTCAATCCCCCCTGAGATACAAGATGATGCTTGTTCGTACAACAATAGGATCCAATACACCTTTTCAACTAACAGCTTCGTTTTGGAAATTTTTGAATCATCGTTAGAAGGCCGCGTCGATCTGGGAACTAGTACTCAGGTTACGGCTGCTAAATCGCAGTGCAGTTCAGAATGTAGGTCATGCAGAACCGTTCACAACAGGCTGATGTGCTCCCAGACAAGAACGAGAAGATAAACAGTGAATTGAAGGCAAGCAAGGTAACGAAATGCATATATTCATTCAGGATTATTTAGGCCAGGTATTGTGGACACGTTCAACACCCAAATTGTGTCCACAACACCCATGGTTTCTTGCCTAGATTCTCATTGCCTTGCTTTTCATTCGGTGGACAAAGGATCATGTTTGACAATAGGTCCAAAGCAGAGACTAACGAATAGAGTCCAAATTTTGATTTTTCTCTTTCTCCAATTTCAAAAGGGGCCTAAGCAACAACGGACATACCTCCCATACATCGCGCGTGCCGTCTCCTGTTGTTTGTTTGCCCATAACAAAGAATGGCCGCGAGGCCTAATGGTTAGCGGAGGGTCTTTAATCTCTGGGCTATGGGCACGATGCATTATTGCCCGTGGCGACGGCTCCAGGGGCTTGCTCGAATAGGGCATTGGTGGCCGGAGCCGTCCTCCGGGGCACAGCCGTGGAGCCATGACTTTTCTGAACTCTGCAAAGACTTTTCAACTGTCCAAAAAGGAGTTATGAAACAGGTCCACGAGATTTAGTCCGATTTAGTCAGTCTATTTGAAAGCATGTGTGACAAATGAGCATGGCTCTAAATTTTTGATGTGTGAATGAGACACGTGTCACTTTTTAATCCAACCTCTTCCCAATGGTTGTTCATGAATGGGGCTGAAAAGATTTCTCATATTTTTAAGATTACTACTGTTTCTTACACCTGTGACATCACGTTTTAACAATTCTCTTTGCAAGCAAGAAAGACCACTCAGTTTGCAAGCATGTGCGACAAGTAAGCATGGCTCTAAATTTTTTATATGCGAATGAGCCATGTGTCACTTTTAATCCGAACTTTTCCCAAGGGAATTACTTCCTTAAAGCAGGCAAAACTTTTGGCTAATCCTGGGACCAGTTGCAAAAGCTATTGGACATTGATAAGAAATACACTTGTTTTATTAATAAGAAACTGCTTATAAGAATGTCAACTCTCGGATCGCCGGACACTCCAGTACTGGGAAAATATAGCTTAAGATACTGGCTGCGGTCACACTAGGATCTGATCCCGTTATAATCTGAATTGTTTTACTTTCTCCAAATTCATCTTTAACGTCGGAAAGTGCGGCGTTATAACGATACGAAGATACCCGGTCACACTGTGCCCATCTTGGCCATCTTGCCTTTTGTAAAGCTGCCTGTGCTTTGGCTATTTTTTGGGGCGAAAGTAGTCGTCACGTGATTATCTTGGTTTATCATGATTGGTTCATTTTGCTTTAACAACGCTGTAATGTAGGTCAGCACCTTGTTTATCCCGTTATTTTGTTTACTATAGTTTTTTAAGGATTCTTGCCTAAAGAACGAAACGTTGTAGCAGCGTTGTATGTAAGAAGGAAGAGCGTTCACATACAACCGCGTTGAAAGCCCGTTATTAGGCTGTTTTAGCAAGAAGACGCGAGTCAAGAAGACGACGGCATAATTCTTTTGTTCGAGGATGTAAATTACAAAGAGAAATCAATTTCAAAACTTTTGCAAGTCTCGAGAGATTTATCGTATGTTCTATTCTGAAACTGACAACCTGAAAACTGTACTTTTTAAGGCCTCACTGCAAAAATAGGACGTCGAGAAGGGAAGCAAATGCAATATGAGCACATTCACAAATGATGGAAATGCAAGAATGCAAACTGTTCTTTGCCTGTCTGTGAGCAGCTTTCTGGGAGGGAAAAGCCTGGAAAATTAAAATGCTCTAAAAACATAAAAAAGTAGCTGCGTTTTCAAAGACGTCCGCGTCTTGCTGCTAAAACAGCCTATTTTGGAAGGAAACAACGGGGTAAAGTACCTAGTGTGACCGCAGCCATTATTTATTTCGACAAACAAAACCCTTAACACACCTGGTGTCCCAAAAAATTTCCCCACTTTTGAATAGTTCCAGAAAAAGAACCATTGTTTCTTTTCGACTTTTCGAACGATGTATGCACCAATCTCTTGCTTAAAGGCTAACTTGGATCCATATGATTTTGCCTGATTTTATTTCTTATCAAAATACCCCTTCAAAGGGTGGAAAGTCTAGTGACGGAGATATGTTCCATACCTCCCATGTTTTACACCACAGGTGTGAAGGTTTGTCAATTTCGCAAATTCAACCCCAGCAATACACTAAAGTGTGGACCACAGGACCTTGTCTTGTATAGCATACAGTTTTTCGAACATCAAGCGAAATCGTGCTTTTTACGGACCTAACGGATAAATATGATTTTTGTTCGGTTCCTTTATGGAGTCCAAGCTCCGCACTGTTGGAATACAGTTAAAAAGTAGAATTTCCGTGGATTTTCAGCTTTTGTCGATGTTTCGTCACCTTGCAAAATCAGTCTTTGGAATTCATAGTCCTAAAGAATTATCCTTTCTTACACAATTCAGGGTTGGTCTCAGCAAATTGAATTTTCACAAGTTTAAGCATTAAGTTTAAGTATAAGTTTAAGTTTTAGGGATACCATAAACCCAATGTTTCAAACTGGAACTGTTCGCTAGATAAATTTTTTTGAAATGATACCCTTGGCTAGACAGCTTTCTACGTCAAAAGTGCCATGATTTCGCGTTCTTAGACGAAAGTTGAGAAATGTTTGCTTTTTCTTACATATTTGGAGAGCTATGGAATAGAAAGTATGTGACCGATATTCAAAACTAAAATTATAATCTATCAGTTCAAGGCTAACTTAGATGAGAAAATATTGTTTGGTAAAATCACACATCTTTAAGATCCAATAATTAGATAAATGTCTGTAAGAGGTTTGTACGGGAATCGAGAATTTCACATTCCATTCAGTCCATGGTTTATGAGGCATTGAAATGTACATTGTCACTTTCAGAAATAGAATTTTAGTTTTAATAGCAAGTAAGTCATGGACCAGAATGGAATGTGGAACTTCGTCCCCAAATTTGCCGTTTAGCAGCATTTTGCTTATTTCTCGGTCTAAAATGATGAGTGATTTTCCGAACAAAGTTCTCCCAGCTAAGACTGCGTTCACACGATGCCGGCAGATTTTGAAAACGGTGAAAAATGTGACGGTAGCAAAATTTGAGCTAGCGTTCACACGATGCCGGAACAATTTGAAAACGGTAGGAATTTTGACTACAAAAGCATCGTTGCAGATTTTGATCCCAAAGAAATATACCTAAACGCTAAGAATCGACAAGTCTCGTTCCAAAAGCGTCAAGAAATGTTCTGTTTTCATCATTCTCGAGTGTTCACACGATGTTGTTTCCAAAAGTGCCGGTTAGGGTTCCGTTTTCAAAATCTACCGTTTTCAAAATCTGCCGGCAAAAAATGTGCCGTTTTCGTGTGAACGGTAGGCCTATCCGTCTCATGTGGAAAAGAGCTTGGACAAAAGATAATAGCTTTCACTCACCCGCAACGCCCACTGTTTTGGATAGGCCGCAGCGATCATTTTCAGCAAATTTCTTACAATTTTCATCCCTTGAGCCAAAATCTTAAATCATTTTTGAAAAGTACACGTTGCTCTGGCACAATAAACTCTTCTTCGTTCCGTTAGTCTACTTTTCTTTCCATTTTCTGCAAAATTCGAACTGGCAATTTTGATTTTAAAACCAGAAGTCCTCGGCAATCGTAAGTGCTTCAGTACGGCGTACGTTTCATCGTACAAGCACAGGCCTCAGTATCTGCAATATTGTATCTGCCTCGTACACGATATCAAAAAAGTACACATTGAGGCTAAGAGAGTACACTTGGCGGGTCTTTTTGATATGAAAATTGTCAACTTTCCGAGAAAAAAGTAACCGGCATTTTGAGGGTAAAGTTTAGAAATTTTCTCGTAGCGTTTGAGATAAGATTACGAATCGCCCTATCATTGTTCGGCCATCTCATCTAATAACAATGCATCGCTGCGCAGTACTTCCTAGGGAGCCGCAGATAGCAAATGTCCAATTCCTTAGCAACACTTTTTCGTATGAATTTTTCACCGTTTTCAAAATGTGCCGGCATCGTGTGAACGCAGTCTAAGTTAACATTTGACTGATGGATTAGCATTTTAGTTTTGAATATTCGCCGCATACTTTTAATTCCACAGCCCGCTAAACGCGTAAACTATTTTTTGACTCACTCGGTATACTACCTAGACTGATGCCTTTTCGTCCCTTGTTTCCCTGCGTTCCTTGGTCAAGAGGGACTAATAACATTACTCTTAAAAAGTGGGCCCACTTTAGGCCCGCGTAGGGTGGTTCCGTATTCACCAATCAAATCGCTAGAATTCAGTTTTCAACCAATCAGGGGCCGCTATACAGAATGCTGTTGTTGTTGCTCTTAAAGAATGGTTGATGAAGCCTGGAGTTCTCGCAGCTTCGATGGATATATTTTGTTTCTACAGAGGAAGATTACTGCCAGAAAGGTATGCAATTTGCGATTTGTAGGTCAACACAACATCATTCTTTGTACTAAAAGTTTCCTTTTCAATGTTCGAGCTCATTAAACCAGATTTTGAAGCGATTTTGTTGAGTGTACGAGAACTCCCACCTGTTTAGGCCATTTTGCAAAAGGGGGCCCATTATGTAAGCGTAATATTATGAGTCCCTATTGACCAAGTGATATCAGCAAGTCAAAGAACGCAGGGAAACAAGGGACGAAAAGGCATAAGTCTATATACTACCTAGTGAGTAAAAAAACCTTCGCCGTTTGAAAGACTACTGCTCCCTGAGTCTATATAAGCAATGATAATTTGCAATATTTCATTGAATAGCTAACATGTTTAATTATTTTTAGAAATTTTCCTGACTAAAATCGGTCACTCCGTTCAGATTTTGTAAGCGATTTTCTAAAGTGAATCCCTTCGAGAAACCTTAAAAACATGCTGAAATTACAAGCAAGAATCCCCAATGTCTTTACCCCTCAGCGATGACTTTCAGCACGCTTTAGCATGTGCTTTCCTTTTGGTGGATTGAAGAGTCTTCCCCCTAGTGCGAATAACTTATTCAGGAGGATTCCATTCTCCCATGAGGACAAAATACATGAACAAATCCATGAGTCATCTTTGCTGGGAAGGAGAACAAAGGGAAATCTTGATTGGTGTTTTCACTCGTTTTTGCAGGTTTTCGAAAGGGCTTTCTGCAGAAAATCTCCTGTTTCGACGGGAAGGAATGACCGATTAAAGCGATTAATTCTAAAGGGTAAATTACTGAACCTAATTTGACATATCAGGGATAAAACAAGACCATTTTCAATGTCATTGCTTTGATATTCAGGGAGCAGGATTTTTTCAAACGCCGAGCGTTTTTGTTGACTCTCCCGGTATTTAATTTTTTCTTTTCTTTTTCGTAGATATGAAGATCAAACGAACAAGTAATTAGCTGTCTGAACTCTTTCTGAATTAGGTTTGTTTATGGAAAGAAATATTGTCCAATGATTTTATTTTTGCTGTGCTAGGTATTGCATTATTTCACACCTCAGCTTGCAACTTTTCTTTTTTCACTGCTAATGTTTTATTAATAGTTATAATGTTGTATATGATGTACATAATTTTATTCTGAGTTATTTCACAATATCTTTGCTGATGACTCTCCTGTAAGATTTGATGGGCTGCTCCAGCTCATGGTCATCAACTTTTGTTCCGAGACTAACAATATGATAACCCAGCCCAACAATTGGGAGTTTCAAATACCCGGTGATCCAGAAAAAATGAACCGAGAAAATATCGGGTGAGCCAGAAAGAGCTTCCTACATTTGAAAATTAATAGCACCAAGAGTACATCACGGATTTGAATGATTCAAATTCTAGTTAAAAGCCAAAAGATCGAAGAAATTTTTGATTTTTCTTTTTGTCTCAAGAGCTTTAGAATAGTAGGTAAATTCAGCTTTACAAATATTTCATGGTTGCAAAATGATTGAAAAATAACCTAAAACATTGATCAAATCATGATGGACTCCTCACACAGATCAATGAAGAAAAGGCAATTGTTCATGGATGAGAGATATCCACTGTGCATTTATTGCCATGGGACTGAAAATCTTTTGTATTTGTTTGATAACTGATGTCGTATAATTGTTGAGAGAGGTGGAACTCCCATTGCGTATTGCTCTCTGTAAGGAGAGTCTACAGAATTTGATTGATGTTTTGGGCCCTTTTTCAGTCATTTTGCAACCATGAAATTATTATCAAGCTAAATTTACTTATACTTCTAGCGCTGGTAAATGAGTGAGAAAAATCACAAAAATACTTCGATCTTTCGACTTTTAACTGAAATTTGAATCATTCACATCTGTGCAGTACCCATGCTGCAATGAATTTTCAAAAGTGGGAACGTTTTCTGGCTTATCCGGTATTTACGCATAAAGAAGTAATCCACAGAAATAAATGATTCAAAGGCTACTTGGTAGGTAAATTGCATGACTACGCCCTACAATTTTTTTTTTGGCTTTTCATCGCCATGGAAAAGCAAGGATTTATCTAAGACTGCGTTCACAAGATGCCGGCACATTTTTAAAACGGCAAAAAATGTGACAGATAGGCCTCCTGTTCACACGAAAACGGCACATTTTTTGCCGGCAGATTTTAAAAAACGGCAGATTTTGAAAACGGGACTCTAATCGGCACATCTTGGAAACGGCATCGTATAAACATTTTAAAATGATGAAAATAGAACATTTTCAGACGCTTTTGGAACGAGACTGAACGATTCTTAGGGTTTAGGTACACTTAATTGGCATCAAAGTCTTGCAACGAGCTTTTTACCGGCAAATTTCTAACCGTTTTCAAATTGTTCCGGCATCGTGTGAACGCTAGCTCAAATTTTGCTACAATCACATTTTTCATCGTTTTCAAAATGTGCCGGCATCGTGTGAACGCAGTCTAAGAAAGCAGACAAATCCAACCACTCTTCAAAATTATTCAAAACATGACATTGATTTGATTAGTACGAGAAAATAGCAAATACGCTTTGCATTTATTTGGGAAAAAGAATGTCTAATCAAAATTTCCTGTGTATGCAGCCGATTATCACAAACGCGATTTTTTTTTGGGTTAACAATGGCGCCCATTTGCAATAAATAGAGAAAAACATTAGAGAAACATTTGATTCTTAGGCTTGGGACACTTTCCCCAATGGACCCAACAAACGGTTTCCTTTTCATAGGCATTTTTACTTTAGCATCATCTTTTCCTCGTTCGTAGCTTCCTCGATGAGCTCAACGGCAACACAAATGTGCCCATTGTTTCCGAACTTCGGCTTGAAAAGACTCCTTGTTTTCCGTTCGAATTTGCTTCCCTTGAGAGTCTATGAAGTTGTCATTTTCAATTGCACAACTTAGAAATCCTAGTTCTAACTTGCCGTCTTTCAGATCTACATCTTCGTAATGACGCTGATTCATTTTAAATGTTTATTATCGAGGAAAAAGAAGATTCCAAAGTATTTAGATGAAGAAGTAGATTTTGTCTTGGCTTGTTTAAGAACATGTGAAGATAACTTGTGGGAAACTACACTCGGTTGTATCATAGAAGACGACGTTCTAGTTGGCGTTGCCGTCCTGGTTGCTTAAGGTCCCTACTCTCCTTCCTGCAGAGTCAAGATTCTATTAGACGTTCTATCGTTCTCTATCTCTCGACTTTTCGATCTCTGCCGCTTAACTGCCCTCTGCGTTCTATTTCTCATTTATTATTATTATTATTATTATTATTATTATTATTATTATTATTATTATTATTGTTTTTTCCACACCATGCCAACATCATTGGTGGTTTGTTGTTCAGCTAGATATCAAGTCAATACTCTTGACCTTAGATATCTAGAACGTTCCTGATTATCTTTGCCGTTCCTAACACACAAGCTTTCTGCATCACATCAATCTTCTCTTCTACTTCTATCTTTTCTGCCCACGAGCTAAAGTTCTTGCTCAATGTACCCAACGCCCCTATTACGATTGGAACAACACATACATTTCTGCATTCCCAGATCCTTATTATTATTATTATTATTATTATTATTATTATTATTATTATTATTATTATTATTATTATTATTATTATTATTATTATTATTATTATTATTATTATTAAACAGAAGAATTAAACAGACCTTATTAAACAGAAGAATACCAAGGGATTGGAAGCACGATCTAGTTAAGCGAATCCCAAAAAAGAACTTCCAACAAGAGGACCTAACAACTCTTAGGGACATTTCGTTATCATCAGTAGTCTACAAGATCTTTTCACGCTGCATTATCCAAAGAATTTTACCAACTATTGCACCAAAAATTAGCTTCTGGCAACGGGCTTTTATGCCTGGCCGCAACAGACAGGATTTGATATTTTGCTTAAAAACAGCTTTGGACGACTTTAGGCACCTTAGTACCAAGATCCACATTCTGTTTATTGATTTTGCAGATGCTTATGGGAGTGTAAAACATGAAGAGATAAGGAGAACACTGAGAGAATATAATATATCTGATGATTACTGTGCAATTATCGAAGACATCTATGAAAACCCATCATTTCAAGTAATGTGTGGAGATACGTTGTCCCAAACAATTACAATCACAAGGGGGACTAAAACAGGTGACCCACTGAGCGTTATAATATTCCTGATGATCATTAATAAAGTATTGCAGCCTGCCTATAACCATGCTTTGGTAACATTAAACATTGAGAATGAAAGGAAAATAAGACCCCTTCCGATTCAAGCGTACGCCGATGACATAGCAATGATAGCCTACGATTATGAAATGCTGAATGAAATGATTCAGGTCTCTGAACCATTGTTCAACAGAGCCGGATTAAGAGTAAAAGCATCAAAATGCGCGTTATTCTATGAGAGAAGATCAGGAAACAATTGGTACAAAGGAAAAAGTGACAAGAAGCCTACCTTGAAAGTTCAAGGAGAAAAGATTAAAATATGCAAGAGAGATGAGGGGTACAAGTACCTAGGAAAATCTTTGACTGTAGCCGGAGAAGATGAGAAACAAATAAGAGAATTCATTGAAGATTTCAAAAATATCATTGACAAAATAGAATCTTGTTCGCTCCCAATCCCGTTGAAAATGAGTGCCTTTAACAATATGGCCTTAGCAAAGGTGCTACATCATTTTGACAATAGTAAACTAGAAGAAAAACAACTCGAAGAGATGGATTCCAAAATTAGCTGCACTGTCAAGAGAATGTTTAATCTATACCCAAAGACAACGGACAAGGTATTCTTCATAAACAGATTGCAAGGAGGATTAGGTATTAAGAAACCATCCAACGTATACAGAGCAGCACGCATTGCTCACTTAATGAAAATGTTAAATCATGATGACTCTAACATTCGACACATTGCAAGGGAATCTCTGAAGCTAGACATGAGGTCTAGGGGAGTAAAAACGATAAATGAAGAGGAGGGCTTCTTAGGGTATGAGCTGGACAACAACAGCAGGTTAATGAAAAGAAAAACATATGGGGGTAATTCAGACTGGCCAGATTTGCTTCACCATGTAAATAAAATCAAAGGGAGAGTAGTATACAAAGAGGATAAGGCTACGATTATCATTGATGGAAGAGAGATAAATCAGAGAAACCTCAAACGAGAAATTGAGAAAGAATTTGAAAAGATTGATCTATTAGGGTGTTTAGAACTACGAATGCAAGGAAATTTTATCAAAATGGAGAACATAGAGCAGAAAATATCACACCAAATCTATTATGGATGGAAGCTGTCAGATAGTCTTGTTACATTTGTCGTACGTGCACGAATGAATCAACTTCCCTGCAATCAACTAATCAACATGTGGAACAAAGAACATGAAAAGAGATGCACATTATGCAATCATAACATTGAGTCGGTTGCTCACTTAATGAGTTCGTGCAGAAAATTTAAAGATTTGTACTCTCGGCGACACGATCGTATTGTAAGCACAGTAAGTGAGAAAATCCAAAAATCGAACCCAGCATCACATTTATTTGTAAATAAAATGGCAGAGACAGTTTTTCCAGCACTTCGAAATGAAATAAAAGAGATAAGCAGCAGAAAGCCAGACATAATTGAACTGAAAGAGAATGAAAAAGAGTGTGAAATCATTGAAATTACAGTTTGTTTTGATATGTATATGGAACAATCGTATTCAGGAAAAGCAGAGAAGTATAAAGAGTTGATCAGAGTGCTTGAACAAAACGGGATCAAGGCAAAAATCAATGTGCTTTGTTTTGGATCACTTGGCTCAGTGCACAAGGAAGTAAGAACATGTTTAAAAAAATTAGGGCTGTCATATGAAGAAGCAAAATCAACGATGAAATGGTGCGGAGTCTCAAATATGATTGGTGGAAACATCATTTGGCGGGAAAGATGCAAGTTAGTACACGAAGAAAGGAACAGTGAACATTGAAGATTTACCAGACAAACATTTGACGCAGAGACTTTAATTTCGTAGCTCTCGTTAGTCAAAGCATATTAGATTATTATTATTATTATTATTATTATGTAAACTAAAACCTCATTCAAATTAACAGAAAAAAAAGATAAAAACACACACTGTTAAGATTTGACGTTTCGATTAAAAATCTTCATCAGCCTAACTTTGCAAACAAGCAACCGAGCATTTATAACCTAAATTAAGATACAATAAAGAAGAGCCAAACAATTAAATCTATACCAAGCCTGACAAGAACGCCCAACTCCCATAGAAATAAAAGCCCAAACGGGAATATTAAAAGTGAAATACGGCGATTAATAGTGAAATATTATTATTATTATTATTATTATTATTATTATTATTATTATTATTATTATTATTATTATTATTATTATTATTATTATTATTATTATTATTATTATTATTATTATTATTATTGTTCATTGTTCACTCGGCGGTGATGTTGACTGCCGGTTGACTTCTGGATAGCAGGCCAAATCCCTTGGCTTTAGGTATCCAGTACTTTTCTTACTATCTTTGCAGTTCCTAACAGGCAAGCTTTCTGTAAAAGTTCTGTGCTGCATTCTATTTCAATCTTCTTCAACCAGTTTTCAAAGTTCTTTCCAATCGTACCCAGAGCTCCAATGATTATTGGTACAATCTTAACTTCTCTTACATTCCAGAGCCTCTTAATCTCTCTCTTCAAGTCTTGATAGACCTCAATTTTTTCCTTTTCTTTTCTTTCGATCCTGGTATCGAAGGGACAGGATATGTCAATCAGCAAACACGATCGATCCTTTTTATTTTCAAAAACAATGTCTGGTCGGTTATGCTCCAGTCGATGATCTGTCTGTATGGGAAAATCCCACAATAACCTAATGTCTTCTGTCACAATAACATTCTCTACTTTATGGTTGTACCATCTATCTCCATAATCTAAACCTAGTTTTTGACATAACTTCCAGTGGACAATTTGAGCTACTTTGTCATGTCTCCAGCCTTTATATTGTACTTGCGCTAGCTGTTGACACTCAGATACTATGTGCGCTATCGTTTCATCTGCTTTTCCACATAGTCTACATTCTTTTGATACATTTTCTTTGTAAATGATGTTCTTTACAGAATTCGTTCCCACTGCTTGCTCTTGCGCTGCAAATATAGTGCTCTCTGTTTCTTTCTTTAATCCTGCATGTTTCAACCAATTCCAGTTCTTATCCTTATCCATTAGATCTTTTGTAGCAGCAGCTGTTTGCCCATGCAGCGGTTTATCCATCCACCCGTTCTTATGCTGTTCTTTATTCTGCCGTTTCCATACTTTGGGATCTTTGATTTCATTTGATCTCAGTATTCCTTCCTTTTCAATTGATCTCATTATTTCGTGGGCGTTGTTCATCACATACCATCCAAGACTGTTCTCCTCACTTCGTACAGTCTCTTCAGCTCCAATCAAACCCCTCCCTCCTTCCTGCCTTGTTAAATACAGTCTGTTCACATTGCTTTTAGGGTGGAACGCTCCATACATGGTCAGTTTCTTTCTTGTTTTTCTATCAAGTTCTTGCAGTTCGTTCTTGGTCCAATTTATCAACCCTGCACCGTATTATTATTATTATTATTATTATTATTATTATTATTATTATTATTATTATTATTATTATTATTATTATTATTATTATTATTATTATTATTATTATGTAAACTAAAACCTCATTCAAATTAACAGAAAAAAAAGGATAAAAACACACACTGTTAAGATTTGACGTTTCGATTAAAAATCTTCATCAGCCTAACTTTGCAAACAAGCAACCGAGCATTTATAACCTAAGATAAACAACCTAAATTAAGATACAATAAAGAAGAGCCAAACAATTAAATCTATACCAAGCCTGACAAGAACGCCCAACTCCCATAGAAATAAAAGCCCAAACGGGAATTTTAAAAGTGAAAGTTTTGAAAGTAAATAATCCCAGTGGGTAAACCAATAACCTACCGAACCCCGGAGAGACCCAAAAACCTTCCAATCCTAACTAACATGGAAATAAAAGCCCAAACGGGAATTTTAAAGTAAAAGTTTTGAAAGTAAATAATCCCAGTGGGTAAACCAATAACCTACCGAACCCCTGAGAGACCAAAAAACCCACCCTTCCAAGCCTGACTTACATAGAAATAAAAGCCCAAACGGGAATTAAAAGTTGAAGGTTCTGATAGTAAAAAACCTAAATGGGTAAACCAATAACCGACCAAACCCCTGAGAGACCCAAAAAAACCACCCTGATTTACATAAAAGTAAAAGCCCAAACAGGAATTTAAAGTATAAAGTTTTAAAGAATAAATAATCCCAGTTGGTAAACCAATAACTGACCGAACCCCCACGAGACCCAAAAACCCACCCTTTGAACCGAAAATACCTTCATCAAAATCCCCTAGGAGAAGTCTGGACACACCGAGGAGGCAAACAAGAATGAGTGGGAAAAGCCCCACGGTCCTCCCCATAATATTATTATTATTATTATTATTATTATTATTATTATTATTATTATTATTATTATTATTATTATTATTATTATTATTATTATTATTATTATTATCATTATTATTATTATTATTATTATGAATTGAATTTTTAGCGTTGATTTCAGGTAATGTTTAGTTACTAGCCGAGTCACTACCAGAGACTTAAGGCTAGCAACTATGTTATGACAGTCCTTCTGGAAAGTTGACCAAGTGTCATAATCTTTTGATGGTTCCGCAAATCGATAACTACATTGAAAGGAATTTCCTCAAGAGATGGGCTGTCGATGTTAGTGCAATTTTATGAACTTCACAGATGTTCGATTTTCCCGGGATTTGATCAATAAAGTCACTGGATCCTTTCTTTAACATTCCTAATGCTCCAACTACTATTGGCAATGTGATTGTTCTTAGCTGCCACATCCTGCCTATCTCTATTTCTAAGTCCTTGTACTTTGCTAACTTTTCGTATTCTTTAACCGAGATGTTTCGATCAGCTGGCACAGACATATCTATCAGGAAGCAGGTTTTTTGTTTCAGATCTTTGATAACAATATCAGGTCTATTCGCATTAATCTGCCTGTCTGTATGGATTGTAAAATCCCAGAGAATGGTGACATTATCTCCTTCGGTAACTGGCTGTGGGTGATGTTCATACCAGTTCGTAGGGTGCGGGATTTCGTAATGACAACAAATGTTCCAATGCAAATACTGGCCTATTCTGTCATGTCTAGTTACGTACTCAGTTGCAGCAAGTTTAGAGCATCCAGAAATAATGTGGTCGATGGTCTCAATATTCTCATCGCAGATTCTACATTTGGGGTCTACTCCATTGTGTAGGATATTAGCCTGGTAGTTTCTTGTGAGCAAACATTGATCTTGTGCCGCTAATAGAAAGCCTTCGGTTTCTGCTTTCAGTCCTGAGCTGCATAGCCACTGATGCGTTTTCTCCTGGTCTACATATGCTTCCTTGGTACGTTTAGGGTATTGGCCATGAAGTGGTTTTTCCTGCCAGTGGTTCAACATTCGTTTTATTATTATTATTATTATTATTATTATTATTATTATTATTATTATTATTATTATTATTATTATTATTATTATTATTATTATTATTATTATTATTATTATTAATATTATTATTATTATTATTATTATTATTGTCCAAAATGTAAATCTCAGACACGTTTGTCTGGTAAGTTCTTTTGTTCTTTTATCTTTGAGAGCGGGTAACAACAAGTCACCAGGGGTCTCAAAGCTCCTTCTCCTGTTTCTCTAAAGAGACAAAACTTTTCGCAGTATCCTTGCTGTTCCAAGCAGTGCCGTTTTCTGAATAATTTCTATCGCGATCTTCACATCCAACTTCTCCATGTATCTTTCAAACTTGTCTGAAATGACTCCCAATGCTCCAATTACTACGGGTATCACCGTAACTTTATTCATTTGCCATACATGACCTATTTCTTCTCTCAACATTTGGTACTTTTCAGTCTTTTCAAGTTCTTTTTCTGCTACTCTTGAATCTCCTGGCACAGCAATATCGATTATTTTCGCTTCTTTGTTCTTCTTATCTACTAACACAATATCTGGTCGCCTTGCCTCAATAAATCTATCACACTGAATGGTTTATTATTATTATTATTATTATTATTATTATTATTATTATTATTATTATTATTATTATTATTATTATTATTATTATCATTATTATTATTATTATTATTATTATTATTATTTTTATTATTATTATTATTATTATTATTATTATTATTATTATTATTATTATTATGTGATTTTAAGCATTTCTGCACAGGCTGATCTTATTGCCGTTTTTCTTCCTGTCAAGCGAGTCACAACAAATGACTAAAGGCTAACAGATGTCCTTCTCCTTTAAAGTTCTAGCACTTTTCTTAGTATTCTTGCCGTTCCCAATAAAGTAGTCTTCTGCAGTACTCCAACCTCAGGCACAATGTCCATCTTTTCAATCCAACATTCAAGATCTTTTGTAACGCTTCCGAGGGCACCAATCACTACTGGAATAACTTTTGCACATCGCAGTTCCCACAACCTCTTTATTTCCCTTTTCAGATCTTGGTACTTTTCTACCTTCTCTAACTCTTTTTCTGCAATCCTCGTATCCGCAGGTACAGCAATGTCAACTATCAGAGCCTCTCTCTTTTCCTTATGAATTACTATAACATCTGGTCTTCTTGCCTGAATGACGTTATCACATTGTACATTGATATCCCACAGAATTTTCACAGACTCGTTCTCAACAACACCCTCTGGGGTGTGTTCATACCACTTATCGGAATGCTGAAGCCCGTGGTTCCTACACAAATCCCAGTGTACTTTCTTTGTAATCCCTCTGGGCTAATTTCTCGCACTCTGCAACAATATGTTGTATGCTTTCACCTCGTTTACCACACATTCTACACATTGGACTGTCGCTGCTCTTATCTATATAGTGCTTCACGTAGTTGGTCCTTATTGCTTGCTCTTGTGCAGCACATAAGAGAGCTTCCGTTCCAACCTTCAAATCACTACTTGAAAGCCATTCCCAAGATTTAATCCTGTCTACCTTTTCTGGCATCTCTCTAACAAATTGCCCATGCATGACCTTTCCTGTCCATTTTTGTTTGAGTTCTTCTGCCTTTCTCCTTTTGAATTCTTCCTTCTCCATTGCTTGAAGAAGGAAGAAAGATGTCTCCAGGATTTCTCCAGTGTTGAGAAATTGCTTGAAGAACTTTCCTAACGAGGACGTTAAGGAAATCTATAAAGAGTCTAACAAGGGAACAAATGTCCAGTTCGATAGGTTCAATAGTACACGGGAAGCGCTAAAATCGATCAGAAACGAAAAAGAACAGAGGATAGAGAACAAGCTTGTGAGTCAAGGGATGCTTTTTAATTTTCTTGTTAGCAATATACAGCCAAAATTTATCAAGCTTTGGTCAGATGTTCATCACTCGATGCCAAAAAACATCTTTAACTTCGCTATTAGATTTCTAAACAATAGGGGAAGAGTGGGGCCACTTGTCACAGGGGTAAGTTGTCCCATTCTCATTGTAAATCGAAATCTTTGATTGTTATGGACTTTTCTAATATATATTTGAAAGAAATACATCAAAGCGTTTCAAAAACATCATCAACAAAGTTTCTCTTGCTTTGTGCTTGCATTTAGTTTATGACTGTGACAACTTACCCCTGTGACAAGTGACCCCACTCTCCCCTACTCTGGCCAATCGGAGCAATATGGTGTTGTGGGGACAGACGGATGATTCTCGTTGTACATTTTGTAAAGAACATGAAACATTATCACATGTTATTGCTGGTTGTAAGGAATATTTGGACCAAGGCCGTGACACCTGGAGACACAATTCTGTCCTTAGCTTCATAGCTAGGACGCTGAGTTCTTTGAAGGATGTATCGCTCTATGTAGACTTGGATGGCTGGGAATCATCTTGTGTTATTACTGGTATGGAACTAAGACCTGATTTGTTGGTTGTCAAAGGTGCAACGTTGTACATAATGGAGTTGACAGTTGGATTCGAGGTAAATATTGAAAAGAACGCTGCAAGGAAGGAAGCCAAGTATGAAGAACTATCTCACAGGTTAAACGATGAATATGATGAGGTAAATTTTGTGAATTTGTCAATGGGTAGCATTGGAGTTTTCGGTAAGTCTTGTAATTCATTTTTTTAACCATGATGTCAAGCATTGGTATAGGAGAAAAGACGTCAACATATATAATAAAAACGGCAGCTAATATAGCCTTAAGGTGTAGGTACTTTTCTTTAGCATCTAAGTCCTGCAACGAGGTTTTTTACCGTCAAGTTTCTACCGTTTTCAAATTGTTCCGGCATCGTGTGAACGCTAGCTCAAATTTTGCTACCGTTACATTTTTCATCGTTTTCAAAATGTGCCGGCATCGTGTGAACGCAGTCTTAAACAGAAAATTATATTTATTTGCTGAAGCTATTGCCTACGTCATTCACAAGATTGTATGACATTGCAATTTTTTACACGAGAGTTTAGCCAAGGGGTTTCCACTCTTTCGAGAAAGCATACGAGATTTTCAGAGCAAAAGGTTTACCGATTTTTGATGGATTTTCATGAAAACAAAAGGATTCTTGCCAAAGGTGTACGAGAATTTTGGGAGTGAAATGTCCATCGAATTTAGCGACTTGCCTCTAACTTATGGCCAGCAATGAAGTCATTTCGAACCGTTGCATAAGACATTTAATCTTACGTCGCTAAATCAATTATCCTTTCTGACGCCAGATAGCTGTCTGTGGCAATCAGTGCAATCACATTGTCTCTCTGAGTACAACGATTTCTTTTGCGCTATTGAGGTTGGTGAGCAAGAAGTGGCAGGCAAGGAACTTCTTGTTACATGCCTTAGGGCCTGCTATTTGCTGTTCAAGACCGCATAGGGTGGCCTTGATGGTTCTGCTAAGCGAAGATAGAAGCGGAGGAACTTGAGACCTGGTTTCTCAAGATAGCTGAAGAAAAATTACTTCAACAAGAAGCAGTGAATTACGTAAGTATATTGAACGATCTTTATGGGCTCTGTTTTCTCAATTAGTTTTGCTTCTGAAGAAGTTCCTCCGTTAAATAAATGTTCATACCTACGAATCCTGCTCCTTCTTTTGTTTGAATTTCATCTATTTAACTTGTTAAGTTTTTGTAATTCAAATTTGTGTTTTTTTATGTTTTTTTTTATTTTGTGAGACTTTATGTTGAATCTAAACCTGATTCGTACTTTGCCACAACAAACATTCCTAGAACAATAGTTTTAGAACGAAGCTATGGAATGGACGTTGTTAGACAGTAACATCAGATGTCTTTTATTGACACTGGAAGTCAGTGCAATTAGTGATTGCAAGCAAACGAAATTATCACAACCAGAAATTCAAATCAAACTAAGCTGCAAAAGTTTACCTTAAGCCTATAGAAAAGTTTACCTCAAGCCCATAGTTTACCTCAAGCCCAATGAGCATCACTCCTTCACTGCCCTCTATACAGCATATTGCGCCAAGATCTCTTTGACCAGCTCTCTGATATCGATGGATTCAATGTTGCTGATGTTGATCCGAAAGAACTTTGTCCTTTACTCTTATTTGGTGATCAAAATTTAGGTACAGTTGCAAACAGAATCATATTAGAAGCAACCATCTCCTTCATCAAAGCCTCGGCAAGGTTAGATTAATGTCGAAATGTAGCAGCACCCCCCCCCCCCGCCATTTTTTCTCGTTCTACTTAATTTTTGTTTTTTGTTTTAAATTCAATTTGTAGTTGAATTGTAAGTGGCATTCATGGTGAAGACCCGGTGACCTCGTGTCTTTCCTTGCCATGAATGTCACAGTTAATATAGTTGTAGTTTTCTTTGTAGTAGCTGTGGATTCAGATTTTGGATTTTGGATTCGCTTTTCTTGACCACACAAAGGAAAATGCTGACGTGAGCAAAAATAATGTCTAATTTTAGGGTATTTTTTACATTTTCGAAAAGTACATGCCTGAGGCCATTAGCACACTAAATTTGGTTGCCTTACCTATTACCAGTCTAGAGCTAGGCAGGGGGCTTTTTTGCCACCCCCCAACCAAAATAGGACGTATCAGATAGCCCAACCACTACAGGGTTAATGTAGGCTCTACTGTATGACAAAATTTATTTTCCTTAACTTAATTTTTGGTATTTTGATATCGCCATGTTTCCGTTCATGATCTTATGAACTTAAACTTGTTATTTTCTGTAGTTTGGAATTCAACAACATTTCAACGATGCCACACACGAGAAATGGAGTGAAACAATGTGTCAGTTTTGGAGAGATGGCAACTCGTAGTAATCCTCCATTAATGAGTAGCAAATCTCAGCGACACCTACGAGCTCATCAGGAGCATGTTATGAGGTTGCGTCGAAGATCCGAGGGACCTGACGTCCTAAAACGCGAGATGCGCAGGAATGGCGTTGAAAGGTCGATGAAAATTGGCTACAGTAGCAATGAAGAAGTAAAGAAATTCAGAAATAAACTAGGGCCATTTTGGACAATGGGGAAACCAACTTGTGGTGTGAGATTTTCAAGAGAAACAGACCACCAGAGAAAGAAATTAGATATTAAACCGGCGAATTTGCCCCAATGGAGAACAACTTATTAACCCTGTAAGATCTCCCCTCCCCCCAATAAAAACGAGCTGTAACAAAAAGACTGACAAGAATGATAGAGGATGCATGGAACCGTAAACGCTTTCCCTGAATAAGTATACTTCTTGGTAAGGAAGTGAGTAATGAGTATATCTCTTTATCGAAAGATTTTACCTGAGCTGGAATGAAAGCATTATTGCATTTTCTGTTTTGTGTTTAATTGAGAAACGTTCTGATGTTGTTCCTAAAATAGCTGTACTGAATATGATGCTTCATAGCTGAAGCACTGGAAATATTTTCAAATTTTTTCTAGCATTTTTAGGGAGCTGTCATAAAGTATGGAACAGGGGGGGCAGAAGGGATTTAACAGGGTCACCAAAACAATTGGATGGAATACATTGGGCTATCAAACTACTTCAAGTGATAAGCATGAGCCATGATGATATTTGTTTCAGGATTTGTTTCGATGTTCTACAAATATTTTAAACACAGCCAGCATCATTTTTGCTGCTCTTTTGATCATTGATATTTTTCTCCATCTCAGTGTCTAATGGAGTGGTATCTACAGGTCCTTCTGCCTTGTTAAACGTTATACCAGATCACACAAATAAAGTATTTACAGCATGATGCATGGGAAGAAAACTGAAATTTAAGGAGCAGAAAATTTTTCTTGAAGAAGCTTCTGAGCTAGCTGGTTCATCAAATCATTTTTGTAGGTGTTTCGTGGCTATTTCTGTTTCTTGCATTAGGCTACATAATTTTGCGGCAAATTTCCCTTCCGCCCCCCCCCCCCTCTGTTCCATTCTTTATGACAGCTCCTTTATTAGCACTGGAAATGATGAAAATACTGGAAATACAGATACATTAGACTTTACAAATATTTCATTTACAAATATGCCTGAAGAGAGCCGAAACACGTAATCGATACTTACAGAACTCCTCGCGCAGAAGACAAAGAAATTGCCATTTTGTCAAGGTGATAAAAGTCTTATGCATATGCATATTTATCGCTATGAGAATGAAAATCGCTAGTATTTGTCGGAAAATCTGTTTCGTGTAAATCTTTAGAGAAATGCAATCCTTTCCGTATGAAATTCATTATGAGTTTATTAAGTGTTTTAGGCTCTTTTTAGGAATTGTGCAATCAAGAATTTCTCGGTATGTCGAATTTACCAAATGTTGACTGTGCTCATATCAAAACACGAGAAAAATTACAAAAATAGGTTGGTCTTTTGACATCAAATCCGTTAAGTGCTCTTGCTATTATGAATTTTCGAGGCAAAGTATTTTCTTGCTCATGCGAAATTGTTTATATTTTGGGTAAAAGTGCTGTAGCCATCAAGATGCTGGCTTCCTGTACAAACGAGTTTTAGAGATTTCCACCCCTGTTGTTCGCCCTCCAACGTGCATTTCATTCTGGTGGACCTGAAGGTCAAAGGACAAAGGGCACTTTGCTGAAATGGCGCGAAAATTTCTTCGCCAGAGATTGGGCACCAGTTAAGGAGGGAAACGCTGGTCATAGACGTTTGGAGTGTGGTGAAGAGCATGGAGGTCTGCGACTGTCTGCGAAAGGATGAAGAGGGAGCTAACTTGGCTTGAAACAGCTTCAGTTTCCAATGAAGAAAGATGCTGTGAAGGGTTACATGCAAAGAAAAGCTGCTGCTTGATACAGGTACGGAGATTATTCTTTCAAGACCCATTTGACACTTGAGTTAGGCCTAGCCAAAGGCCATTGATGGAGAATATACAGTGGCGTCGCCAGTTCTGAAAAATCCGAAAGGAAGGGGGGGATTTTGACGTATTTTTCAATCAATTCATGCTTGTTCTCTGACAATTTTTGGCGACCTTTGGGATTTTTTTGGGAGGAAGTCTCCCTAGTCTCCCCGTGGCCCCGCCCATGAGAATATCTGCAAATATCGATATTTAAAAAGCATCTTGCATAATGAATTTTGTGTTATTGCAAATCACAATCCTCATGTGGCATAGCCCACTCTGCAGAGTATGGCACTTTTCGACGAGATCTCCTGTGTGCAAGAAAAAATTTCTTTTGTTTTCTTTTGTCTATTTTGAATAGTCTATTGAAAATATCCGGTGTGCAAGTGCCATGCTCTGCACACCAGTATCCAGCTTTGGGGAAGAGCATTCTTTTTAAAGCAATACCCAGGCATGCATCTTCCGAGTTCCGACTTCCATTCACACCCTGTAAAATTTCCAGTCTGGAGGCCCACCACTTCATGACTTGGGACTGGACTCAGTTAGGTCTTCTCAACTCTCTGTTCCTGCAATCCTATCAGCTGGCACTGATTGCTACTTCACCTTATACTTGTACCCCTTCTTCCCTGATGAGGCACACAATCCCTTAACAAGATACTGAGTATGTTTGCAGCATGCTTCAAGCCTGATACTAACTTGTTTTGAGTTGGATGTGAGTAATTTTTAAAGCTTGATTCAAGTAAGGATTTTGCACCGCTTGCGCAACTTTGCACCGTGCATCTTTTGAACTGCAGACAAAATCAATCAAGCTGGATTGTAGCATATTTGAAAATGATTTTAGCATGAGATTGTTGTCTAGTGTGATCAAGCTCTAATCATACATGCAAACTGGCCTAAATTGTGTCAACATACTCATTTCAGACTCCTTCAAACCAAAATCATGCTTCTGTCAAGCTTGCGCAAGCTTGTTACAAGCTGAACTTCTTCTTAAGGGAGACCAGATTCTTAAGTAAATCACCAGACAGGCTCTTATTATAAATATGATGAACAAACTTGGCATTCAGTTTTATTGAATATGTGCTTTTGTTTGTAATGAGTTTGCAAGTTTGCATGGATGTTTGCGAAAATTTGCATGTTCACAGGAAGCTTCAAATTAACTGTTAGAAATTATCTGGTAGGGTATAATCAAGTAAAATGGGGCTGAAATAAAAGGGGTAATGTTGATTGCTGGAAAAGTAGACCCAGAACTGATACATCAATATTCACTATGTCAAGGACAGTATCTAAAAATTCTTAACCACAATTTTGGCAATATTTATCCAAATTTTCACCTTATTTGTTTACCCTAAACTTACACTATTTACCCCCAGGAGACCCCACAAATTAAAACTCTTTGCAGATAATTTACAAATTCCTAATTGTAAAAGAAATTAAAAGCAAAACATCTGTTGATTTGCTACAAAAAATGCAAAATTGCAAACCCCATTTTGAATTATCAGAATTCCCTAAAAAGATAGGGAAAAAATTCTATGAATTTGACTGCATGGAATAAAAGTCCTAACTTGAACAAAAAGCATGGATAATTTTTCAAAATGAGAAGAAAAGCACAAACAGAGGGATGGATCTAGACTTATGATGGTCCCTTGTATCCCTGCGGTAGCTCAAGAGGGACTCATAATGAAACAGTGAAAAACTCTGCCCTATTTTCTTCAATCATCAATGGAATTACGATGGAATCACGTCTTTGAATCTCAATCCCATGAAAGTGGTTTCAATTCTTCAATCGAATTGAAAATTCTATCACATTTACACTGTAACAGTAATAATTCACAAATCTGGCAAGCTGATTGGTATACTTTAGAAATTGCAAAGTTTGGGCCTAAATGGGGCCAGGTTTTTCAGAATAATATTATGAGTCTCATCAGTGACTGAAGCGCCTTTATCAAGTCAAAGAGCACAGGGAAACAAGATACTCATCATCATAAGTCTAGGGTGAATCCAGCCTGGAGTTATGGGAGGAGCAGCCTGCAGAGAGGACACCCAAAGTAGACTGGAAAGTAAGCATGCTGAAGGTACTCGAACATTTTTGGACTTCTGATCGAGAAAATCCATTGGTTTTTTTATCAAAGAAATACCACAATTTGTATTTTTGCCCTGCATGCTGATTGCAACAGTTAAAAGGAAATGTCTTGGGTCACGACGAGGGGTGCACTTCTTGCCAAAAACAGTGGCACCAGGCTGAGTTCCCTCCTCAACAAGGGTAGTTGCCCTCAGTTGTCCCCCTCCCAGTAAACCCACCACTGAGCAAAAAATTTGTATACAACAACCCTTTTTACAGTTAAATCATTGTCCATATTCCACCCATATTCCATTCTAATCATTTCTAATAGATTTCAAATTAAAGTTGCAAATTAAATTTATTACACAACTAAGATAAACTAAATTTATTTTACACAACTCTATGTAATTTACAGTTGATTGTGTATATAATTATGAAAAATTTTTATTTTCAAGCTAGGGTTTTTCTGCTACAGTAAGTATGACAAACAGAAACAGATTTTCCATTTCTGTCCCTGCTTGTGCCTAATATTTTCACTGTGGCACAGGTAGCCCGTATTAAATCATATTCCAAAAAGTATTTTATTCAAAAAATTGTTCTAACTACAAATATCTTCATCTTTTTCCTCTATCATTATGTGCTGCCTTCCCAACGAGTGTTATTTGTGACTTTCATGAGCTTTTTGATCCCGTGTTTCCTTGTGCCTTCTCATTAAAGTCACAAATAACACTCGTTGGGAAGGCTAAAGAACAGAAAACAACACACGGTGATAGAGGAAAAAAGATGAAAATATTTCTCGATAGAATATTTTTTTGAATAAAAGGCCTTTTGGAATATGATTTACTATGGGGTTCCTATGCCGTGGCAGATGTTTTGTTATGGTATATTTATCAGCCACGGAATAAAGCGTCAAAACGTAAAGGGTAACTTAGATATGGAGATTTCGTTTGGTAAATAACTCATCTTTGAAACCCAGAAATCAGGAAAAAGCTAGTAAAGGGTTTGTGTTGGAATGGGGATTCCAGGTTTGATTCTAGTCCATAGTTTAGACCCCGTTTACACTTTGTTAATGAGGGTTTACACGGGATCGGATCCAGAAGTGTTTGCGTTTACGCGGGATCGGATCCATTTGGATTTTATGAACTTTTAGCTGCGCACTGGCAAACCTTCTGCCTCTTTTTTTTATTATATCCTTTGAAATTTTGCAGTATAGTAGACTTTAAGTCATCCCTGATTTCTCTCTTTGAATGTCAACAAAGGCTTTTCATTTTCATCGTGCCACTTCCTATCCATACCAGTTTTGATTTGCTCCCGTCCATTTACACGGGGCCTTTTTGGGATGAGATCCAAACGGGATCACATTCGAAAGTGATCCCGTTTGGATACGGGAAGCAGATCCAAATTTGTTCGGATCCGTCGGGTCCCGTTTAAACGCAAGGTCTATCCGTTACAGTTTGTTAACGGATCCAGTTCTCCAAATCCCAAGGCTAAATCTGGAATTCAGTAGAAAAAGTTTTAATTATACTGGTTTAAAAACTTGGAATTCCATTCCAACACACTTAAGAGAGTCTGGAACACTCACCCAGCACTTCATCTCCCCAACAAATTGATACAATAAATGTCGTTGTTTGTGCCACTCTGACTTTAGTTAGAAATGATAATGGGCCTAAGTTCTCGAACGGAAAACATTGATGCTTGAGAATAGTTTATCACTTCTGACGTATGAGCGAGAGTACGATGAGTGCAGTAAGTCTAGCAGCATTCATACCCAGAAATCTGCATTTGCGAATCTTTTCACTCTAGCATAAGACATTTCAGCATGAAGGTACCAAAGCTTAGTTTACATGACGGCCAAACCCTTGTAGAAGCATGACTGCCGACACTATATAAAGCCAAAGAAAAACGCTATCAAGGATATACGGTCTAATATTGTGCGACACATCTCCAGGTATCTCGTTTAGCAATTCTCATCGCTTTTATATGAGACATTTCAGCATGACTGATATTGATACTTATTTTACATGGTGGCCAAACCCTTGCAGAAGCATGACTGCCGACACTATATAAAGCCAAAGAAAAACGCTATCAAGGATATACGGTCCAATATTGTGCGACACATCTCCATATATCTCGTTTAGCAATTCTCATCGCTTTCATATGAGAAATTCAGCATAACGGATATTGACACTCATTTTACGTGGTGGCCAAACCCTTGTAGAAGCATGACTGCCGACACTATATAAAGCCAAAGAAAAACGCTGTCAAGGATAGACGGTCCAATATTGTGCGCCACATCTCCAGATATCTCGTTTAGCAATTCTGATCGCTTTTATATGAGAAATTTGGATATTGACACTTATTTTACATGGTGGCCAAACCCTTGCAGAAGCATAACTGCCGACACGAATATAAAGCTAAGGAAAAACGCTAGTAAGAATATACGATCCAACGTTTGTGCGACACATCGCCAGAAATCTCGGTTCGCAAATGTTATCGCTTCCATGTGCGACTTCTTGACGAGGTCTTCAACATTTTGCATCAAAGCATCTAGCACATGATTTGTTTGTGTAACCCTCTTTGGTTTCTTCTGAAACCTTTTGTATGGCATGCTTGGCTGTTTTGTTGGCGTTTGATTGGCAGCTTGATTCAATAGGCTAGCTGTGCTTAGAACGTCATCTCCCATCTCTGCTGCTGTAGTGCGATCCAGATAACTGAATGTTTTTGACCCGTGTTCTTTGATCAATACTGATTTTCTCCTTTTTTGAACCCCTTTGTTTCGTCCTTCGCAAATGCCTACTATTGGTCCAAGCACATGGAAGAATATGAATCGAACGAATGGCGGGATTTCTTGTGTTAGGAGAAGATTCATTGAGACAAGATTGAAGAGTACTGCCATTGATATCATCGCCATACACATTAGGAGGAATTTCGTTATCAAGGGGGTGACATCAGAATTGATTGGAATACTTCCAGCGACCATAAGACATAGGAATGAAAGGGACAGGAAGGACTCGATGGCCAGGCCAACTCGCTCTCCGGTCAGATGGGGTGATGAAAATGTGAGAATTGCAAAACAGGTGATAACTAATGAGGGAATGATGACGTTGAATAGGAAGAAGCCAGGTTGACGCTCAAAATGAAACACGAAATCGATGTAAGGATATGTTAAGCAGCACCTAAAAGAGATTAAAATGGTTTTAATGATAGCCTTTAATAATTGACTCATCATAGTAAATCCACAGACACAACATTTGACACCGTAATCTGTGGAACTATAAACTCCTGTAAAAGAATAACAACTATAAGGTAAAACCCTCCGATACTTTCAAATGAAAATTACTGTAAACTATTACTTTCGAAATCTGAAAAGGCTTACTCGTATCACAGGGAAACCAGTATTATCCTTTCTGTTTATATTACGAATTATTCAGATACTTGTAAAAGCCTTTTCAATGAAAGAAACCCCCATGAAGTAAGAATTACTCTAAAATCTTAGATCCAAAATCTGAAAAGCCTTACCCATATTGTGTGAAATATCTCGTTGCTTTCGTTGATATGAGTTTAAACTGCGAACTATTCAGGTACTTGTCAAGGTCTACTTTGTCACTCATACTTTGTATATCTACTTGCTGTCCTGTGTATGTCCAGCTTCCAAATCTTAGCTCACAAAATTGATGATCAAATGGAAAATATGTGATATCTATGTTGCAACCACTTCGGATGATTGTAGGGGCATACCATTTGTTTTCGCCAGTGTGGGACAAAATCACTTTTGTCTTGAATCTGTACATTGTTCCAGAATCGTGTCCTTTTTTGGCACTTTGTAGGAAAGAAATAAAGTTTTTATTTTTAAGAAATAATTAGTTTTAAGAAATAAATTTGAGCCATTTTGGTACTGCACAATTATTCAAACTCACAAAACTTTATCTGATTAGGATAGGGGGGGGGGGGTTCCCTCCTCGATTAGTTTACCTATTGAGAGAGCTCCTCCTTTAAGTAATTCCCTACATACAATTTTTTTAGCCCCTCCTTGTATCTTTTTTTAATATTGTATTAATTTTTTGTATCATTGTATTAATTTTCTTTGTAACATTTTATATATCTAGTCTTTGTAGTTAAGTGATTTGTTTGTATTGTATTGTTGGAATTATAAATTGTATGTAGTGAATTTAAATATAATGAAACTGAGACTGAAAAAAACTGACAGTGACATTTTAACTGCTTCACACAATGCCGGGTCATTTTGAAAACGGTGAAAAATTCGACGGATAGACCGTTCACACGAAAACGGCACATTTTTGCCGGCAGATTTTGAAAACGGAACTCTAACCGACACATTTTGGAAACGGCGTCGTGTAAACACTTGAAAATGACGATAACAGAACATTTTAGCCGCTTTTGGAATGATACTGATCGATTCTTAGGGTGTAGGCACACTTCTTTGGCATCAAAGTCTTACAGCGAGTTTATGCCGCCTAATTTCCTACCGTTTTCAAATTGTTCCGACATCATGTGAACGTTAGCTCAAGTTTTGCAGCCGTCACATTTTTCACCGTTTTCATAATGTGCCGGCATCGTGTGAACGCAGTCTTAGTTGTCAGGCTTAATCTTGCTTAATCTTATAAGAACTTGCTTTACGAAGATGTAACAGCACATGGTTTTCTCAAGAGTTACATGAAATGATATTTTGCATAAAGACGAAGTTTTTCAGTCCCTTGGCAATAAATGTGCTGGCGATATCCGATACCTGTGCAAAAATGTAGCTTTCTATTGTTCTGCGATAGAAGTTTCTGTTACGACTTGATCGAGTTATTCAGGTCATTTTTCAGGCATTTCGCAATCTTTCTTCAAATTGAATCTACCTTCCTAATCAGTACTCACAGAAATACGAGAAAAATTGCAAAAAAATGCGTCGTTCTTTCTCCTATCAAGTAAAATTATATTCATATACATCCATCTCTAGGGACTACAAATTTTCATGTAAATATAAATATTCATGATAATAACTAATAATACAAATATAACTATTCATATAAATCCATCTCTAGGGAATAAAAATTTTCAAATGCCAAAAATTTTGGCACATCACCCTGTATACTTCTCCAATTTTTGAAACTCGTCGAAATTTGATGATGTCGCCTTTGCTTAAAGCCTTGTTTTCATTACATCGTAATTCATCGCCGACCATTGTCTTAGAGCGGCGGTCATCGGGGATACTGAAAGACAATGATCGGCGATGAATTACGATTTAATGAAAACTAGGCTTAAAGGCAGTCTGTCGCGTAACAGATTGGCCGCTACAACAACAATGGATTTCTTCGTGAATCGGTGTATTTAAAACAAAGGAGGGCTAATCTTCTTGACTTTCTACGGCCGTAGAAAGTCAGAGGATAATCAGCCATTCAAATTTCCTATTCTTTGTATTGTCTTTATCACCCAATCAGATGAGTGACAGACTGCCTTTAAGGGTTCTCTTTCTGTATTTGTGCCGAGGACAAAATCGATTTGACATTTGAATGAACATACATGAGTAACATTATCTGACAAAATCCCTCATTTTTGGCTAAAAGCTGTATCTTACGATTCATTCAAAAGTTGGACTTGCTCCAAGTCTTTTTTTCTTTTTTTTATTCATATAAAATTTTACAACATATCTTACATTCTACAAAACTTCCCTAATTACTTTACAACACTACATGGACAACACCATGGAGAGCGAAAGACAATGACTACCCCATGGCCAATATATAAAGACAAGCAAGCTAATCTACCTACACACAACAAACTACGAACAATTAAAAACTAACGGATACTGTACTAGATTCTGTCCTACATTAAGTGTCAGGTTGCGACTTCAAATGTCACGAACGCAGTCCGTGTGATGTTTGCTCTAAGTCTCGCTCTTGATCAAGCAAGCAAATGAGAGGGTGAGAAGAGGAAGAAGAAAGAGGAAGAAGAAAGAGGAAGAAGAAAGAGGAAGGGAAAGAGAAAGGAGAGCGATTCGAGCCTGATGCTATGGTAGTGTGTGATGAAAATTCAGTTCAAGGATAATCTGAACGTGCCCAACCCGGAAATTTTTTGCTGATGTCAGAATTAATTGCATCACAGAAGTTTAATCTAGAATCTATTCACTTACTTGTTGTACAAAACAATATCAGGGAGCCAAACCCTATTAGGGTCAACATTGATTGATTTTATGCCACCATATTCTTTGGGGTTCCACTTTAGAAGACTGTTATTCCAAATCTGTATCAAAGTAAAACAAAGTTTATGCGATACAGATTTTTGAGAATTTAGGGTGTTGTAATTCCAAACCTACCAAATTCTGAAAATATGGTTGAAAATGCATCATCTGAATCCCAATAAAAAATTCCCAAAATTTAGCTTCCATTGGCCTTTTGCTGAAACTGCAAGTGGCTCAATTTGATAAATGTTTTAATCATCAAATTGGTAAAATAATTCCTTGCTTGGCTCAGGCATATTTTTCTAATGATACGGAAACTCTTTACTGTTTATTATGCGTCTCATCAATGCTGGGCTTCAAAAATTCTTTAGCTAGGTACATGATTATGAGCAAGCCAAGTATAGCTGGTTCCGGTTATGTCAAGAAGAAATATACTTACGGTTAATTCCTAATTCAGAAAAAAGTAATGCACCAGAAATTATGAGAAACATCTTGAAAATTATGTTGAGGCCTCAGTAAAATGGTGGAGTTCTAACTTTACAAATTGATTCCATAGGTGATTCAGCGTAGGTTCCAAATCTTTAAATTGGTGTAAAAAGGCGGGTGTAAAATTCTACGACCTATTTCTTTAAACTGAATGACTTGAAAGAAACTTTAGCCACTTTTCTATGATTCTACCGTTAGACTTTTCAGAAATCCTAAATATTTGTCGAAATTACGGCCTATTTTATATTTCAGCCTATTTAAGATGTGACGTCATCAAATTTCTAAATCAAAAACCAGAAGAGTGAAAGAGTTTTGCTTGATACCATATCGTAGGCATTCATAAAGTATGGTTTTCTTGGAAATTATTTGATTTTTCGTCTATAGGTTCAGGAATTACGATAGTTTTAAGTTTTTTTGCGGAAATTTTCTTGATTTCTTAAAAAAGAAGAAAAACACTTTAATTCTGAAAACACTGAAGATTTCAGAAAAGTCCAACGGCAGATTTACTGTAAAAATAGTTAAAGTTTCTTTGAAGCCATTCAGTTCAGAGAAATAGGTCATAGAATTCTACACCCACCTTTTTAAAGATTTGAGACATATGCTAGATAATTCTGTACCATTTGTCAAACAGTATGTACCGGGTGAGTCGCAAAAAAGTTTAGGCGTTTAGAGGGCTGTGGAATAAAAAGTATGTGACCGATATTCAAAACTGAAATGTTCATCTATCAGTCAAAGGTCAACTTACATGAGAACATTTTGTTTGGTAGTATCCCTCATCTTACAGACCCAGAAATTAGGAAAATGCTGGTAAAGGGCATGTTTGGGAACAAAAATTCCACATTCCATTCTGGTCTATGATTTGCCTTCTATTGAAATTAGAATTCAGCGTCCGAAAAAGGCGATGTAAACTTCAATGCCACATAAATCACGGACCAGAAAGGAATGTGGAATTCTCGATTCCCATACAAACCTCTTACAACCATTTTGATTGTTGTTTGGTCTTAAAGATGCTTGATTTTACCAAACAAAATTTTCTCATCTAAGTTAGCCTTTGACTGATAGATTAACAAATCAGTTTTTGAATATCGGCCCCATACTTTTTATTCCACAGCCCTCCAAACGCCTAAACTTTTTTTTGACTCACCCGGTACTTTTTCTGATTCACCTAGGTATATGTATTATTTACCTGTCTAACCCATATGTTACTTATCATCATTTGCTCTTTGTCATCCTAGAAAAATATGGAGAATTCACTACATGGAAAAGTTAATTCAAGACACAGTTATTCGCAGTTAAAGGAGTGGGGGAGTCATGATTTCATGGAAGGTGCAAACACTGGATGAGTAAAAGATATTTTTGTCGATTCAGTTTACTTTGCAACTTCGTTTGTAATAAAGAGTCGGTAGGTACATGGGAAGAAGGCTAAAGGTCGTCCTCCACTCGCAGTAGTTTCGATCGGCGACAACCGCACTCACCCTGTGCGCATGCTCTGTTGCTAACGAGCATGCGCACTAGGCAAGCGCGCAAGTCGGTGATCGAAACTACTGAATTGGAGGTCGGCCTTAAGTTTAGTGGCTGAGGCTAGATAAGCATCTGCTTTTCCTGGGCTGCATATCATTCTCTGTACTACTCGGTGTCTCAAAAAGCTGTATACAAGTTTGAAATATTTTGACGCCGAAGTATAAATCCAATTATCCAAAGCATATTATTACTTTAACCTGCAATGGCTAAATTAGATTTTGATATTTTTTTCTGACAGCTGTAGGTAACTTGGTTTCAGAGCTATAAATCAGCAAACGCAATATTTGCTCTTGGGCTTAAGCTGGAGCCGCTATTGGTTAGACCATGTAATCAAGAAACCCTAAAGCATAGCATAATTAAAATTAATTGATTGATTAATTAATGAACCAAAATCAATCAAAATTGAAATTCAAAGTAATGTTATGATTCTCTGTTGACCGAAACGCCATCATCAAGGCAAACAGCACAGGGAAACAAGGGACTACAGGTCATAGGTCTATTCACATACCTCAAATAATGATTTAACGCAAAATCTAGGACCCCAAGTATTGGTACAGACCCCCGTATTGACAGTTATTAAGTACCCCCAGGGACTAAGACCACGTTTACATTGTACCAGTCATACCGGTAGGCTACTGTTTTGGTCCGCTACAGAGTTTGTACGGTTCAAGTGCGTTTTCACTGCTTCAGAACAAAATTATTCTACCGGGTGAGCCAGAAAGAGGTTCCCACTTGAAAATTCATGAGACCGAACAGCACATCAAAGTTTTTAATGATAGAAATTCTAGTTAAAAGGTGAAAGATTGAAGTATTTTTGTGATTTTTCTCGCTGTCTTTCCGCCACTATAAATATAGGTAAATTCAACTTTATGAAAATTTATTGGTAGCAAAACGATTGAAAAGAGCCAAAAGTATTTTAGGACTGTCCTTAACCAGAACAATACGCAACTTGCGTTTACACTTCTCTCAAGAGTTATAAGACATCGATTTTCAAACAAATAGTAAAGATTTTCAGTCTCATGGCAGTAAATGCGCACTGGACATCTTTCACAATTGCATTTTCTATATTGATCTGTGCGAGGAGTCTTTTATGATTTGATCAATGTTTTAGGCCATTTTTCAGTTATTTTGCGAGCATGAAATTTTTGTTAAGTTGAATTTACCTATATTTCGAGTGCTTGTGAGACAGCGAGAATAATTACAAAAATTCCGCGATCTTTCAGCTTTTAACTAGAATTTGAATCATTCAAATTTGTGAAGTACGCTTGGTGCTATGAGTTTTCAAAAGTGGGAACATTTTTCCGGTTCACTCGGTATAGAAACAAGGAAAACAACTCTACGAAATGGCATGATCAGTTTTAAACGAGACACTGATCCGTTACACTTCAGTAACGGATCTTTATTACCTGACTGAAATTTCAAAAACGAGGCAATACAGAATCCCGCCACTCCTATTAGTTAATCTCACACTTCACTCAGGTTTCCCATAACCTTGTATATACGATACAAGGACGCATTTTTATCGCCACAGCAACTGCTTTAGGCCTGTGGGAATTGAAATAAACTCAAACGACAAGCCCGGGGGGGGGGGGTAACTTCAATAGGCGGGTGACGGGGGTGTGCCATTTGATGTCTGAAATCGCACCCTAAAATTTATAAATTTTTGTGAAAACTGATACCTTAAAATTTACAGGCCACTGAAAATGTATACCCTAAACTTGTGACAGCCATTCAAAATTTTAACCAAGTAAGTGAAATTTGATCAAAATCAATACCCTAAAGAGTTATTTTTCTTAAATGACACCCCAAAGTTTATGACTACTTGTGATTTTACCAAAAATGATACCCCAAAATTTATTTTCTGCTGGAAAAAAGGCACCCCAAAAAATGACACATCGCGTACCTGCATATATGCTAGTTACCCCCCCCCCGGGACAGTATCAAAATGTCTTTGATCAAATGATACGAGTCAAAATTAGAAGATCTCAGGTAATAAAACTCATACTTACCGGTTTCATCGTTGCACAGGAAAATGTAAGGCTCTCGGTCTTAATACACAGATCCCGCAAGCTCGGTCTCTACTTTTAAGACCTTAGGCTTTATATTTTCCTGCACAACACAAAACCGGTTGGTATGCGCATAATACAGGGTGGGTCATAAAAAGCTTCCCAGTTTTAAACTAAATATCTCTTGAGCTGCTCATCCTAGTAGAAAAAATGAAATATTTCCAAAAAAGGTAGTACTGCAGTTACTTAATGAGCACCAGCTTGATAAAATTGAGCAACGGAAACAAAAACGGGGGTTGTGAAATATGAATCAACTTTTCAGCATTTGCAAGCAACGTTTTACAATATCAACACGTAGATCGAGGTGCTTACGATCTTTGATACAATTACCCCTGACCTGCTAACAGAAATGGGGTTTGAGGCACTCATGATACAATTCTGGGGTAATTGGCCGAGTGGCTTAAACAGTTGTCGTCAGGTAACTGAAGTTGAGCTCGGTTTAGTGAGGTCAAACTCCGGATTGGTGACCTCAAAGGCCTGACCTCACAACTCACCTTGCATTCCTTCGGAAGGGACGTTAAGCTAGGGGTCCCATGCCTGGATGCGGCATGCAAATTGGGCCTAAGTTAGCTTTCAGTAGCTAGGAATCCTGGCAAGCCCACTCAAAACAAATTGAAAAAGAAATTCAGTTGCAGGGGTGTCATTGATGTTGCAGTTAATTGTAAAACAAAGGCAAATTGTTATAGTGTGGCCAATCGCACATGTTGTTGTTGTAAACATTGCTTTCAAATGCTGAAAGGTTGATTCTTATTTGGCGACCCCCCGTTTTAAGCACATTTGCTCAGTTTTAATCTGATTGTATCGAACTACTAACGCTTTTAGAAAGTGATTTATTTGTTTTGCTGAGATGAGTAAGTCAAGAGATATTTGAGTTTAAAAGTGGGAAGCTTTTTATAAGACATCTTGTAGTGGCATCGATATAATGTGAACGAGCATAGGCTCCACATCTTTAAAAAGATGGGTGTAAAATTCAGACTGCGTTCACACGATGCCGGCACATTTTGAAAACGGTGAAAAATGTGACGGCTGCAAAATTTGAGCTAGCGTTCACACGATACCGGAACAATTTGAAAACGGTAGGAAATCTAGACGGCAAAAACTCGTTACAAGACTTTGATGCTAAAGAAAAGTACCTACACCCTAAGAATCGACCAGTCTCGATCCAAAAGCGTTGAAAAATGATCTGTTTACGATGCTGTTTCAAATTTATACCGGTTAGGGTTCCGTTTTCAAAATCTACCGTTTTCGAAATCTGCCGAAAAATGTGACGGCTGCAAAATTTGAGCTAGCGTTCACACGATACCGGAACAATTTGAAAACGGTAGGAAATCTAGACGGCAAAAACTCGTTACAAGACTTTGATGCTAAAGAAAAGTACCTACACCCTAAGAATCGACCAGTCTCGATCCAAAAGCGTTGAAAAATGATCTGTTTACGATGCTGTTTCAAATTTATACCGGTTAGGGTTCCGTTTTCAAAATCTACCGTTTTCGAAATCTGCCGGCATCGTGTGAACGCAGTCTCAATGACTTATTTCTTTGAACTGAGTGGCTTCAAAAAAACTTTAGCAATTTTGCTATAATTCTGCCGTTCTACTTCTCTGACATCTTCAATATTTTCAAAATTGGAGTGTTATTCTTACCTTTCGGAAATTCAAGAAAATTTCCAAAAAACTTAAAACCTTCGCAGTTTCTACACTGTTTAACGCAACATGTTATAATTTCCAAGAAAACCATATTTTATGGTTGTCTACGACATGGTATCAAGCAAAAGTCGGTCTCTTTTGTGGTTTATAATTTAGAAATTTGATGAAGTCACACCCTCAAATGAGCTGACATATAAAATACGTTGTAATTTCGAAAAATATTCAAAATTTCTGAAAAGTCTAACGGTAGAATTATAGATATGTAGATAAAGTTTATTTTAAGCCATTCAATTTAAAGAAATAGGTTATAGAATTTTACACCCACCTTTTTACGCCGATTTAAAGATTTGGAACCTATGCTGTATGAACGGGGTATATAAGGTTTTTTCATATACTTACGATTCCCACTAACTGCACATAAGCAATTCCAAATTTAACTTTGAGTGGCAGTTTCTTTTCTGTCACAGGCCTAGCAAGTTTATTGTATTTGCGAGTGACGAAGAGATCATTGACCAATCGCTGCTCATCGTCGTCGTTTTCACACGAACCTTAAATGGAAAAGATTGCCTTAAGAAGGAATATCATTGTTAGAATGTCATTGACCGATCGCTGCTCATCGTCGTCGTTTTCACACGAACCTTAAATGGAAAAGATTGCCTTAAAAATGGAATATCATTGTTAGAATATCATTGACCAATCGCTGCTCATCGTCGTCGTTTTCACACGAACCTTAAATGGAAAAGATTGCCTTAAAAAGGAATATCATTGTTAGAATGTCATTGACCGATCGCTGCTCATCATCGTCCTCGGTGACGAACCTTAACTTGAGAAGAGTGTCTTAAATGGAAACATCTTTGTTTATAAAGAACATTGACAAATTACAGCTTGTTGTCATTCTTTAGCTACATGGTATGCGAGACTTAATTGGAAGGAATACATTAAAGGTGATGTAATTCTTGGCTTTTTTCATGCATGTTACGTTTTCCTTCAGTTGTAACTTTCTTTTGTATCAAATGGTATGAAAATTGTAACAAGACTAATGAAAAACACTTTTGCCTTTCAGCTCCTAATCAGCATCAGATACATTTAGTTCTGTGTGGGAATGCTGGGTAGACGTATGCCTTTTCGTCCCATGCTTTCCTGCGTTCTTTGATTTGCTGATATCATTAGGTCAACAGGGACTCATAACATTACACTTGAAAAGTGGGCCCAATTTAGGCGCACGTAGAGTGATTCCGTATTCATCAATCAAATCGCTAGAATTTAGCTTTCAACAAATCAGGAGGCGCTGTTCAGATTGTTGTTGTTGTTGCATACAAAAAGCCTTTGAAGAAGCCTGGAGTTGTCGCAGCTTCGATGGATCTATTTTGCTTCTACAGAGGAAGATTGCTGTCTGAAAGGTATGCATTTTGCGTTTTGTACGTCAAGACAACATCATTCTTTGTACTAAAAATTTCCTTTTCAATGTTCGAGCTCGTTAAACCAGATTTTGAAGCGATTTTGTTGAGTCTACGAGAACTCCCACCTGTTTATGCCATTTTGAAAAAGTGGGCCCATTATGTAAGCGTAAAATTATGAGTCCCTATTGACCAAGTGACATTAACAAATCAAAGAACGCAGGGAAACAAGGGACGAAAAGGCATAAGTCTAAATGCTGAGTGGGTCAGTGAAACTAGGGTCCTTTTGAAACGCCACTGCTCTCTTGATGTTTACCCAATAACATTGGCAAGTACGGGGTGTCCCACAAATGTGCCCCATTTGTTTGGCTGCTGTGAAAGAGCTGCAAATTCAATTATCTTGGCTTTTACACAGTTGCGTAGGTCAGGCTTCAACTTAAAGTTCTCAAGAGGACTTCAAGGAAATGGCATAAAAATCATGGTTAAATATTCCAAATATATCTGATCTACAGCGATTTAAAGTCCAAACACACTTACCTAGCGAAATAGCTAAGACTAAGGCCAACACAGCAAAGGTGAGTTTCATCTTGCTTGCTTACTTGCTTACCAATTAGATTCCTGCAAAGGAAATTGAAAACATTTATAGATAATTATAAGCTAATTGTTGAACACCACTTTCGGTTTCTCTTCAGAATTTACGTACGTAGAGGAGTCCAGGAAAAGGGGAAGCCTTCCTCCTGATGCTGATTTCATAGTTAATCCTTCCTTCTCTCCATTTGAAGTCAAGAAATAATTTTTTCGAATTCTTCTCTTTGTTGATAGCCCTGACAGTACCGGATGAGTCAAACAAGGCCCGGCGTTTGAGCGGCTACTGCTTTCTGAGTAAATAAACAATGATATTTTGCAATATCTGATTGAATCCTGGTAACTTGTTTCATTATTTTTAGAATTTTTCCTGGCTGAAATTGGTCACTCTTATCAGATTCTCAAGGGATTTTCTAAATATTTTCTTCGAAAATTCTTATAAAGCGTGCTAAAATTACGAGCAAGCTTCCATTTTTCGGTGATCTGAGAGCTGAGTTTCTTATAAGCAGTCTCTTATAAAAAGAATACGTGTATACTTTTGGTATGATTTGTAAATGTTCTTGTGGGAACTCTTGCTGTTAGTGGAAAAAACGTAAGCGGGTCTGCCAGCTAAATATTGTTGTTATTCAAAACATTGAAATGGTCTTGTCCATCACATCGTCCCTCAGCTCCTTCACAACTGATATAACAGAGTATAAATCCAGTTATAACCCAAACTAGCCTGAAAACTTTTGAATTCGCTGAATCCATCATACCTCTGGGATGTTTTCAACGCTATGCAAATTGAATACAATCTGAGGATTAAAAACTTGGTTAAATTGCCTCAAATTAAAACTCACGCCTTTGAAATACACTCTGTGACCTTCAGAGGCAGCATCCTTTGGAACACTTTAAGCGACGACATAGAAATATGAGAAAATGTGGCAGTTTTCAAAAAGAAGACAAAAACATGGAAAGGGACAAATTGCACATTTTTAATAGGACCTTGCATATTGTTTATCTCATGTAATTATTTTTAGTTTTAGTTGGTTTGAATTGGTTAATGCATATCTATATGCTTTTAACTATTAAAAATAACCAACTTTGAATAATGATGAAATGAAAAAAAAAGAAAAATTATGGACTGCAATTTTATCGGGACCCATACAAATCCAGCAGGTGATGTGGCGCAGTGGTGTAATCCTCTGACTTTGCAGCAAGAACAATCAGGCAGACCGGGTTCCAGCCCAGTATGTGCCCACCGCTTAAAGGCTCTTATTCAATCAGAATGCCTTGCACGTGTCGCCTCTTGACTGGCCTTTGTTGTCGCCATTTTCATGGGCCATGAAAATGGCGACAACAAAGGCCAACTATGAGATGACACCAGCAAAGCATGCTGGTTGAATAAGAGCCTTTAAGCGTCATGAAAAGAGGCCATTGACTCAGGTCTTTTCTACTTCTGTGACCTCAGTGCCTGGCGCTAAAATCGCAACTTCACCGTCACAGTTTAGGTTTTAGGTCCATACTTGTAACTTAATGCAGTCACATTTCCATAGAAGTCATGAAGTACTCTCGATTTCGAACTGGGTTGACCAGTATCGCTAACGAGGCCTCGGCATATCACATCAAGACAAAATTGCAACTAATTTAACATAAGCAAATAAACAGACTTAACTACTCTAAACATTTACAAATGTAGAAGATATAAACGGTTATCTTCGTGAAAGAAACAAATCAATATGCAAGTCGTCATTTAAGAGGATACCAAGAAGTGCATACCTTTTGTTCACTTCAATTAAACAAATCTGCCACAATTTTGCCTTCCATAACTCTCATAGTCAAAGCTTTTGTCGGAACAGTTTACCGACAGACAAGTCTTTGAACAGGTAATGTTATTGTATCTAAGCAAATTTTGATGCAATAACGGAGATTTTTTCTACCCACTCAAATCAAAGTGTTATCAGTAGATTCTGTCCTCTTCTAAAACAGAATACCTTATCACATCTGAACAGTTTCTGTGCAAAGAAAGTCATATGTAGCATCTGTACACTTCGAATGGGATGTCTCATCACATCTAAACAATTTTCATTCCGTGCAGAAACTCTCTGAAATCTCTTCTCTTGTGCTCACATCATATTCTATCCGTCACTTGTACCTCCAAGCGTGTAATGTCATTACAACCAAACTATTTCATGCGCAATAAACAAGTATCCATCATTAGCAATTGTTTATTTAATCAAGGCGAAAGAAATTTCAGCTGGTCATCTCAGTCTTCAATACAGGCCTTGTTATTGTTCTGTTGAGCTTTTGTCGTTACATAGGCTCCGTTGTAATTTCAAAGCAGTTTCACACACAATAGAAAAGGATGCGTCGTTACCAATTGTTTATGCTTGTTCCAATAAAACGTCCATCCTTCACGTCTCTTTAAGCAAATATTGTTCATACTTCAATACAGTTGCATACGTAATAGGAGGGTGTGCTCCGTTTGAAACTGTTTATGCTTACTCCAATGAAGCTGCTACAGATCGGGTTTATCTCCTAAAAGCCCATGTTGTAATATCTAAACAATGTCGTAGTTCATTTGGAACAAAACTTCTACCCCGTCACTTGTCTTTAAGCAAGTCTGTTATTACATTTAGACGATTTCTTAAGCAATCCACAGTTAAAATTGTTTTGCTCGCTACAATGAACTGCTACCAGTTGCGTCGGTCTCCTAGCAGTATGGTATGTTATTATTTTTAAACAATTTCTCTTTCTATAGAAAAGTGTCAAGCAGTACAAACTGTTCGTATTTCATCCAATCGAACCACTATCACATATCATAATATTTATAAATGATTTTGTTCTTATTCAATAAAGAAGTCAGGTATTGCTGACTGTTTGCATTTCCTGCAATCAAAGCGCTATCATTTCCCATAATATTTATTCCGAACAAGATCTCTTTGTCTCTGCAGCTTCCCTGAATCACTTGCACTGTTTGTCAACAGAGTCCAACTAGACAATAAAGACGATAAAACAAGAGAAGTTTTCTATCAGAGAATGATAATTGATATCCGTGGTTATCAAGACGGCTTCTTATGAAAGAGAAACCGTGATTTGAAGAAGGTGAGTTGGGATGAGCCTTGGAAATCTATTTTGTAAGAGACTTTGCGGTGGCTTCTTGTAGGAATTCAACGTGTGAAGAACATGCTGTATTTAGGATTTTGTTGAGTTTCATTAAATGTTTATCAAGGTTGGTTTCAGTATCAATCTATTTCATAGATCGGGTGAGTCAAGTAAAGTGTGAATATTTGTCAAATATATAGCATAGGACTCTAGTCTTTGCTCAAATAATTCATGTAAATTCTGGATTTTAGCATTTTTGCGTGGAAGTTGTTTTGGAATAGTGGAAGTCGCCACCATCTTTTGCACATCTTTAACTTAATCATGACAATTGCTTGAAAATCTTCTGAGAAACTTCGATAAGCCATGCGAGGCACATTTTGTATAATTGGTATTCCGCACGGAGGCTTGTTATGTTGTTTTCACTGTTGGTAATAATAATAATAATAATATAAAAACACAACTGTTTATAAAATACGTTTCGATGATAAAATCTTCTTCAGTTAAACTAAACCAGAGGACAGCCGAGTATTTATACATGTTGAAAACAAAACCTAAGCTAAAATTATTCCAAAATGAAATTGCTAACAATGAAAAAGCATTAACTCGCACAAAATTTAAAAGAAGATGTTTGAAACTGGCTCACACTGGGCCCCCCGGGGCCGCCAAGACCGCGCAGAAAGAACCACAAGACAAAGAGCCAAAGTCTCAGTGCTTTGTCTCTCGGGTCCCCCCGCACGAACCCAACGACCCGAAAGACCCAGCGCGAACCAAGTCTCAAAGTATTTTAAAGTTTTTATGACTCCCATCCCAGTAAACAACCATATTGAAATCTATGCGTGGCACCGTTTATTAATTATCTTCTTTTAAATTTTGTGCGAGTTAATGCTTTTTCATTGTTAGCAATTTCATTTTGGAATAATTTTAGCTTAGGTTTTGTTTTCAACATGTATAAATACTCGGCTGTCCTCTGGTTTAGTTTAACTGAAGAAGATTTTATCATCGAAACGTATTTTATAAACAGTTGTGTTTTTATATTCTTTTTTCTGTTTATTTTTGATGGTGGTTTTTGTTAACATAATAATAATAATAATAATAATAATAGTAATAATAATAATAATAATAATAATAATAATAATAATAACAACCATGAGCCAGAAAGTGTGGTTGAAAATGATACTTGCAAGGTACTGTGGGACTTTGCCATCCAGACCGACCATGTAATTGAAGCTAGAAGGCCAGACTTAATTTTGATCAAGAAGGAGGAAAACAACTGCATTATCGTTGACTTTGCCATCCCATATGATACCCGGATAGAGCAAAAGGAGAAAGAGAAAGTTGAGAAATACCAGGATTTAAAGAGAGAACTCCAGAAACTGTGGAATATGAAAGTAAAAGTAGTACCCATAGTCATTGGGGCATTAGGAACACCACCAAAAGACATCAAAAGGAGAGTAGAAGAACTGGGAATTGAGACCAGGATTGAAGAGGTGCAGAAGACTGTAATCCTGCAATCTGCACGGATCCTAAGAAAAGTCCTTGAAAATTGAGGAGACTTGCTGTTACCAATATCAAGGAACCGTTACCGCTGAATGAAATGACATTTTATCAGTGTGCGATAATTCAATAATAATAATAATAATTCAGGAGGATCGTTGGGAGGCATGCTTCTTGCTTGGCTTGAGACTTAAAATACAAGGAGCTTCCATTCTGATGTCGCAAACATAAAGATAATAGGACTGGCTACAAAATATCTTTTTTTAAATGGCAAGTTTTTGCTAGCATGAAATACTATAGTAATCTAGGTGTTTATTTTAGTGGTCTGGGTGTTTTGTTTGGCATATTTTTAAAGGGGGCTCGGGGGAATTTTATCATTATTTTATGCAAATGTTATTTTGTAGATTTAAGCGTATAAATACTTTGCTGTTCTGTGGATTGTAAACACTGATGAAGATTTAATATCGAAACGTTTGATTTTAAACAGTCTTTCTTTTTATTTATCGTTTTCTGTTTTCTTTGATGGTGGTTTATTTTAATTAATAATAATAATAATAATAATAATAATAATAATAATAATAATAATAATAATAATAATAATAATAATATCCAAGACTATTTTCTTGAAGAAAATAGTCTTGGATATTATATAAACACGAAACAAGATCAACTACTGAAAGAAGTTTGCAAGGAAAATATCATCAAAGAGAGACAAAGCCCTAAGGAAAAGAAAAGAATGATCATTGAGAATAGAAAAGAAAGGTTTAGGGAAAAACCGTTGCATTCTGCTTACTTCAAAGAGACAAAAGATGTTAAAGATGAAAAAGAAAGTTGGGAGTGGCTGGCCAATGGATACCTAAAAAAGGAAACAGAAGGAATGCTCATGGCAGCCCAAGATCAAGCACTCAGAACAAACTGGGTATCGGTTATGATAGATAAAAGACAAGGATCTGCAATGTGTCGGCTGTGCGGGGAGAGGGATGAAACTATAAGCCACATTCTCTCGGAGTGTAAAAAGCTGGCACAAAATGAGTACAAGAAATGGCGTCATGATAAGGTGGCTGCCGTGATACATTGGCATCTGTGTCACAAGTTTGGATTTTCTTGCGGATCAAAGAACTATGAACACTTTGTAGATAACACAATTGCTGTACTAGAAAATGAAGCAGTTAAACTTCTATGGGATTTCTCCATGCAGACTGAGTCTAAAATCGAACATAACAGGCCAGATATAGTTGTCATTGAGAAAAAGTCAAAAACATGTTATATAATAGACGTGGCATGTCCCTTCGATACCAGAATTGAGAAAAAAGAAATGGAAAAGAAAGATGCTTACGGTGATCTGAAGTACGAGATATTCAAAGTATATAAAGGTGAAGTCAACAAAGTTTTTATCATTCCAATTATCATCGGAGCGTTAGGCTCAGTGACCAAAAGATTCAAAAGTTACCTAGAGCAGCTGAAGTGCGATGTTCACTTGGAAGTAGTGCAAAGAACCTGCCTTCTGGGATCAGCAAGAATACTGAGGAAAGTTTTGGACACAAAGTAGAAGAACAGGAGATAACATCAAGAAAAGATTAGTTGAACAGTACAAGCCTACCTGCTAAAGCTACGGGAAGTAGCCTGCTGGTAGGACGCAAACCAGTAAATTACAACAACACTGTGAATGAGTACAATAATAATAATAATAATAATAATAATAATAATAATAATAATAATAATAATAATAATAATAATAATAATAATAATAATAATAATAATACCATATTTCTACAGGGTAATTCAATCAGCTATAAACATAGTTGCTATCAAGAGAAGCCCAGTGTAAAATCAAATAAGTTAAAGAAAAATTTTCATACTTAAGGAAGAAGATACAAATCATTTAAAAACGTTAAAACTTATCAATAACCGTTAAAATGTCATATTCAACAAAAATTTATCCATGGCAAAATTACAAAAGTTAATCGATAAAATGTTCCTTCAAAGCTTTCTTGAAATGAATATAATACTTCGTGTCAGCTAAGAACTAGAGAATACCGTATACCCGAGCTTGCAAATACCAATGTACAGGGTGTCTCAAAAAAATTGTTCGACGTTTGATTAAATATTGAAAAATAAGGACAACATGAACAGGCTCATGGAAAGATAACCCTGTTCCTAAGATTATGAAATAATTTTAGAGGCTAAAATCGTGCAAATCGGTTGAAAATTCACTGAGTTACAAGCTCTCGAATATCAAAAATATGCGACAGCTGAAACCAGAGACCCCCCAGATTACTTGTATTGCAAAAAGCTCGAAGACGGAGGCAAGAGAAGCTTATCCAATGTTATACCTCTCGTTGATATCAGAGCAAAGCAAATACGACTTCTAAAGTAAATTATTTCTTGCGATCATTCTCAAAATTCCCTAACATTGCATAGGTCCAAAAACAGTGGTTCAAAACAAAATCGGCGAGAGACTGAATCTGTTTCCTCAAAGCATCCATATGCTTGACAGTTAGGTTATCGAATACCTGTGTGAATCCCACTTGTTTCACCCTGAAACAATTGAGAAATAACAGAAACGACGGCCTATGGGAATTTTACCAAAAATGCCATTTCGAGGCCTCTGGTTTCAGCTTTCGCACAAACTTGAACTTCAAAAGCTTGTAACCCCATGAATTTTTATCGGATTTGCAAGATTCTTGTGTCAAAAATTAATTTAAAATCTCAGGACAAGGGTAACTTGACCAAAGGTCCATTCAGCGTATCGTTATTTTTTAGTATTTAATCAAACGTCGAACAATTTTTTTGAGACACCCTGTACATTGAAGCAAACACGAAGAAAGCATTTCGTAACTATATTTTGGGATGATTAACTTAGGAAGAGCTATCTAAGTAGGTATATTATTTGAGGGAGCCCCCTACAAAGAAAGGAAACCAAACGAATCTTTCGGAAACCAAACGAATCAGAAAAATTCTGTAGCGAACAAAGAACATACCGGGTGAGCGAGAAAAAAGCTCCCACTTTAAAAAATTCATAGCACTAAGAGTATGATATGATATATATGATATGAATAAATATTTATACACGAAAAAATAAACCCTTCAGCAGCTAATAATATCTATGTACAATCTTATAAAAAATAATTTTAAGGGCAATGCAGTTCCTAAATTGTTAAAATTGCTGTTCTTCCAGGGGGTCGTGTTTGAAGTTAGCGTTTTTGATCAGCCAGTAGGTGTGCTTTCAATCGTTTTTTAAAGCAACCGAGAGTTGGGGCCTCTCGTATATCAACAGGCGTATCGTTCCACATTTTTAGAGCCGAATATTTAAAGCCCTTTTTTGCATGCTCAGTATTTAGCCTTGGGATCTGAAGATCATGGCAGTTTCTTGTTACATAACTTGAGTGCATAGATCTTAGCTCAAATTTGTCCCAAAGGCTTTCAGGGCTTAGTTTATTCATAATCTTATAGGTCATAACCATAGTACTTCACAGATTTGAACAATTCAAATTCCAGTTAAGAGCGGGAAAATTGAAGTATTTTGTGATTTTGGTTGCTGTCTTGCCGGCAGTAGAAGTATTGGTAGGTTTAACATTATGAAAATTTCATGGTTGCAAAATGACTGAAAAAAGGACGAGAACATTGATCGAGATATAAGGACTCTCCATACACAGAACAATACGCAGTGGGCGTTTCACCTCTCTTGAGAGTTATAAGACATCAATTTTCAAACAAATACTACAGATTTACAGTGACAGAGCAATACATTGGCAGTGGATACCTCTTATACGCTAAGAATTGCATTTTCTTTATTGGTCTGTCGGAGGAGCACTATGTGATTCGATCAATGTTTTAGGCCATTTTTCAGCAATTTTTTCTGGCTCTCCCGGTATGTTTCGTATCTTTCATTATGTTTTGGAGGACAAACTTGGGGTGAGTAAAATGGGCTAGAATGTGAACGGTTGCAAGCCTGCAGTTTCGTTCCATTTCATCTTTTCCCTTAAACTAATTAAATCTTTTTCATACTTAAATTGCAAAATCTAAGACTAAGACACATTTTGAAAGCGATGAAACATGTGATGGATAGGCCTTCTGTTCACACGAAAACGTCACATTTTTTGCCGGCAGATTTTGAAAGCATTACATTTTGAAGACGGAATTCTAACCGGTAAATTTTGAAAACGGCATCGTGTGAACACTCAAAGTGATGAAACGGAACATTTTTCAATGCTTTCAAAATGAGGCTAAACGATTCTTAAGGTATTGGTACATTTCTTTGGCATCAAATTCTTGGAGAGATTGCACTGAGTTGGTTACTGTTGAATTTTCTATCATTTTCAAATTGTGCTGGTATCGTGTGAACGCTAGCCCAAATTTTGCTACCGTCACATTTTTCATCGTTTTCAAACTGTGCCGGCATCGTGTAAACGCGGTCTAAAGATGTTGAAGATCTGTCAGAGTTTCAATATGCTTGATAACGGGCTACGCTGGAACCGTCATGCTTATTTCAGTTCGCATCAACTTGAACATGTTATAATTCAATTACTTGTTTTGATTTGTACAATTGCATTTACACGCAACAAGAAGCTTTTTTGATCATTTCAATAATCTACTCAGAAAACAACACAATAGTCATCAAACGCAAAGAAAATTCCTTACCTTTGAACCCATTTCATAAAATTTCTACTGTAAGGTTCATGCTTACCAATGTCAAATCGTCAACATAGAAATTTGATCTCTTGAATATATCTGTTTGCACATAGAAATATCATCTCAAGAAGCCGTTCAACTTCAATAAGACGCCACAAGGATTATCATCTTGTTACAGAATGCACAAAGTTATCGAATATTTTGGAATTTTCCCTTTGCTGAGAACAAAGATGAGGTGTTATGAAGAAATTACGAAATACATTAACTAGGACTTTAGCCAGTCACAACGCAGATGTACCCATTTTATCAAAATCACTAAGAAAATATTATACACAGATATTCACGTTTGGTAAATCACTGAGAAAATATTGCAGATTTTCATTTCTTTTGATCGCTCTATTGACTTCTACTACTTGATTTCGGACTTTTAGATAAGAAAAGCTCGTCAACAAGATTTGTCAGCTCATCACTGAAGTAAATCTTCTCAAAGAAATTAATTGCTCTGTTAATTAAGAAACTGAGAGAACTATTTTCAATGAGCTGAACATGCTATCCTCGACGACCAAATAGTGACATATTGTTGGTCTTTTATTTGCGAAAGAAAAACAGCATCCAGCGTAGACCTATGGTTTTATATTTTTCAAAAGGACACAAATCTAGCAAGTGTTTTCAAGAAGCATTTTATTGCAATCTAAACCAAATTTTCCGCCACTTAAGCAAGGATTGTTATCTTGTCCTCGTCACCTGAGAAACGGGGACGGCTTAATAGTGTGGTGCTTGACCATCAATCTGAAGGTTGGTGGTTCGAGTCCCCACCCTGCCGGACTTGCTACTGATATCCCATCCACACGTTTGAAAACGCGTCTGCGTTTTGGGTTTACGTCCACATGCAGACGGCGTTTTCGGTCACCGAAAACGAAGCTCTTCGAAAACGCGCTCCAGAGTGGATCACTATGAAAAATGCCGTTTTCCCGTTGTTGTGTGGACGGATGAAAACTGCGAAAACACTGACGCCACAGCGTTGATTTACCTCTCATCAGAGCATGCGCTAGCTTCTTTGGGGATGACGCGGGGGCATTTTGCTTATCTTCTTTGTTTTATCGAAGATCAAATGTCGACTTCTCAGTTTCATGAAACTACCTTCGAATACTAGTTAGAAATATAGGGATCAAGTATTAAACTTTCCACCCTAAAGGATAGAGTACCGATAGGCCTAGAAAGTACGAATAACCAGCAAACTGATTATGATGACAGAGCAAAAACTTTGTAGAATGACGTCATCGAGCACTCTGAGATAAGGAAGTGTTTGAATAGATAGGCTCTTTGAAATGACAAACCAAGAGTTTAAGGCCATAGGAAGAAAACTTCAAGTGTTGCCCAATTTTGGGATCTGTTGCAGGGAGCTAAGGGAGCTCAAAGTTACGAGTTCTCGCGCATGCGTGCGTAGTTTCACTCTGTCGATTAAGATGATGTCTATTTGCAGTCCTGTTCTCGTGACATAGTACACAGAGCAGTAACTGCTCTCTCAAGATGATGTAAGAATAATTCTGTGATTTTAAATTCCAGTGTTGATATAATGCGATATCAGCTGTTATAAGAGATGACCACAGGGAACCAGACAGCGCGATTTTTTATTGTTTTCAGCAAACAGACGCTAAAATTTGAATATCACCGCAACTGAAAACAGTGCAAAAAGCTTACTCTAGGATGACGGCCTCAAATCTCGGATCATGTTCCGTTGTCTCTAATCACGGTCCATGGCCTCGTTATGGCGAATGTTATCAGCTCTTCAATCAAATCAAAACTTCCATCTTTTTTGCCATCTCCACAATAATTCACAAATCTCGCAATCTGATTAGTACTCTAGGAATCGCGAAGTTTGGGCCTAAATAGGGTCACCTTTTCAGAGTGATACTATGAGTCTCTGTTGACAAAAGCGCCATCATCAAGCCAAAGTGCACGGGAGAACTCCAGGTCATAAGTCTAACACATTTGTAGTATAACTAGAAAAGGTCTACTGATTCATTCCCACTCAGACAAAAACGTTTTAATAGACCTTTTCGCTATTCTAGGAAAGAATCTGAATCGAACGTTGTTATGATGCACTTTGAAGAATTTTCGAATGCACACAATAGTGATAGAAGCTCTAACGCCACTCGATCGAACCTCGCGTATAAAACTGTATAAGAATAACGCTCGATCCAGGCTCTTTTGTAGAATAGCTAAAAGGTCTATTGTGGCACGCACCTTGAAGTTTTGACTGAATAATTGAATACCATTTGACATTGATGACCTGACAAGAGGTCACTGCAAATTGATTAAGTATCGGCGTTTTCATTACCACTCGATACATCATAGAAAATTCTGATGAGCTTCTAGACCAATGGGATTTCACATGTTCAATCAGTTTACATTTTTTTAATCAAGAGAATTACTCTCTGATGAAGATCAATTGTTTGACATGTCGAACATATTTTTTTAATCAAGAGAATTCCTCTCTGATGAAGATCGATTGTTTGGCATGTCGAAATGAGTCTGCAAATTTTTGAATTTCATATGTATCACAAAGATTAGGATTCACGATTAAATGGTAACAGCCAATCGTTTTACGGAGGAGGGAAGAATTTGTTCATACGTTCAAGTAGCTGTCTGGCAATTGTCATTTTTGCTATGAAGAGACTTTAAAACTGACGAGATTTGTGAAATATACTTGTATGTTTGTCTTTCAGAGACAGAAGTGCTCGACAAGTCTCGGATTTGGTGCTTCATCATTTCGTAACACCCTTCAAGAATTGAAGCCTGTTGTGAGTATCCTTTGCCTTTAACTTCTGTGCGATTTTCATGTTACCTGTTTGCCTGTTTGCCTGTTTGCCTTATTTATCTGTTTGCTTATTCATTTGATTGTTGTGGTCGTCCTTCCAACTCAAGAAATTCCCCTGCATGCCATTCCCTTAATTTGTCTTACTATGTCTTTAATTTTATTCAGTTTGTATGTTGTAGCTTTTAATGTTTGTTATTTTGTATGAAATGTATTAGTTTGCCTGTTATTTTATGTAGGGGAAGAGGAAATCTAGTAGTTAAACTGAATAGGAAAGAAAAAAGAAATTTCTTTGCCAACCTCGACCCTGTCACTGTTGGAAAGGAAAAATCCTTTTGGAAAACTTTCAAGCTCCTTTTCTCAGAAAAGTCTAGCAATGGCAGCCAAAAAATAATACTTGTCGAGAATGAAATTATCATAGATGATGAAACTGAAATAAGCAATCTCTTTAACACTTATTTCGTGAACATAATTGATACTTTGCCCATTGACAGAACGGTGTCTTCACTTGAAGCCCCCAATGCTTCAAATGATATAGTGGCAGATGCGATCAAAAAATACGAAAATCATCCTTGTATTACTAAAATAAAGCAACACTTGACTGGAAATGAAGTATTCGAATTCAAGAGTGTCAGTCCCTTGGAGGTTTGGGAGGAAATCAATAAATTAGATAAATCCAAAAAGACCAGCGGCGAGATTTCCATTGATGTTGTTAAATTGATATCAGGGTGTTCCTTAGAACATATAACTTATTTCATAAATAAGATGTTCTCAAGTAATGAATTCCCCGGAAAACTTAAACTGGCTGATGTCTCCCCGATCTTTAAATGTGGTGAGAGTACGCAGAAGGCAAACTTTCGGCCAATAAGTGTCCTGTCGGTACTTTCCAAAGTGTTTGAGCTCATCATGTCTAAACAGATACAGCCATTTACTTCTAAGTTCCTTTCTAGTTTACTATGCGCTTTTCGAAATGGGCACAGTACACAGCATGCGCTTTTCCGACTTATTGAGACTTGTCGAAAGACACTTGATGAAAAAGGGGTAGTGGGGATGGTGCTAATGGACTTGTCTAAGGCATATGATTGTCTTCCACATGATTTACTCATAGCCAAACTTGCAGCCTATGGGTTTGGGCCAAACAGTCTTGCACTAATCTCAAACTATCTCTCACAAAGAAAACAGCGCGTAAAAGTAGGTTCAATATTCAGTGAATGGCAAGAAATAGTGTCAGGAGTTCCACAGGGCTCAGTTCTCGGTCCACTGTTCTTCAATATCTTTGTCAATGACTTCATCTTCGCTATGAAGTCCTCCCATGTCTGCAATTTTGCAGATGATAATACCGTGTATGCATGTGACAAAGATGTCGAGTCAGTGGCAATGAGACTTGAGGATGACATCTCTAGAGCTCTTGACTGGTGCAAAGATAACAGAATGGTGGCAAATCCCAAAAAATTTCAAGTAATGTTTCTTGGCCTAAAGCAGCATCAAGAATTTTTCTTAGAAATAGAAAACAAATCAATTGATGTGACAAGGTCTGTCAAACTACTTGGGATAAGTGTTGACGATGAGCTGAAATTAGACAAGCACGTGAAAACACTGTGCCAAAAAGTTAGCAGAAAAGTCAGTGCGTTCTCAAGGGTCGCACCTTACATCGACGAAAAGAAAGGGAAGATCCTGTACAATACAATCATAATGTCAAATTTCAATTATTGTCCACTTGTCTGGATGTTTTGCGGTAAAACGCAAAACAAAGAAATAGACAGAGTTCACAAAAGAGCCTTGAGAATACTTCTTGAAGACTATACATCGAGCTTCGATGAGCTTCTTCAAAAGATTGATGACACTAGGGTCCATGTAAAAAATCTACGAAACTTGATGGTAGAAATATACAAGTGCTTATCGTGCGAAAATCCCTCCTTTATGTGGAATATTTTCCAGCGAAAGGAGCTTGGGTATAATCTAAGATCAGGTTCACTGCTAATGCTGCCACAAGCAAAAACGACAACTTATGGGACCAGTTCGTTGACCTTCAGAGGTAGCATTCTCTGGAACAGCCTACCTGACGCTATGAAAAGCTCACCATCTGTTGTATATTTCAAAAGATCGATAAAAGAATGGAACGGTGAAAATTGTACATGCAAAAATTGCTGTTAGAAACAATATCTTGGAAATCCCTCCGCAAACAGTAATTATGCAAATCATGTAAATCGATGTAAATATACTTATTTTCTTTATATTAGTGTAAATTTTTCCTTTGTAGATAGTTGGTTTGAATTAGCTAATTGTATTTAAGCTATTGTAAATACCAACTATAAAGAATTTGATAATAATAATAATAATAATAATAATAAAGGTATGTGGAGGAATTATGAAAATTCAACTGAAATTGAAGCTTGAAACTGCACGAATCCTTTGCTATTTTATCTTCCATCTCGAAGGAATTTTTGATCGGGCAGTTTTTGAAAAAGGGTTTAAAACTGAATGTAAAGAAGACAAATATAATGGTTGTCAGCCGAGATCAAGAGAATCCAAAAATGGTTATAAAGGTGGCTGGAACTTCTGTTGAACAACGGGAAATATTTAAGTGGCAAGGGCAAACGATTACTTCTAATGGTAGAACAGATGCTGCAATAAGACAACGTGTAGAAATCGCAAAACAGTCTAAATGTGAGTGATGTTTTGAAAGAAAGAACATTGAGATCGAGACAAACAAGTGCTGAGCCCGACGCTAGTCTATGTGCTATCAACACTTTTATATGCAGGTGAAACCTTGGCACTTGACGCTGGAACATGGAAGAAAATAAACGGTTTGAAATGTGGATGTATCGGAGTATATGCTTGGGATCATATAAAAAAGTCACACCACAAATAAGACGGCTTTGAATCGTGTCAAAGAAAAAGGACTGTCATCAGAAAAGAACATACAAATGAGAAAGACGCAATGCTTTGGTAATTTGGTCAGAAAAGACAGTATGCAGAAATTGTTATTGGAAGCAAGAGTATGTGCAGAAAGATCTATGAGACATCCGGTAGGACGTGGATTAAGAACATCATTGAATGGACAATACTAAATTTTGAGCAATGCATAAGAAAGCTGAAGACCTTCACTACTGGAGATGAATAACGACGAATCTTCCACAGGAACCAGTCACCGAAAGATGACGAGATTTGATTGTTTGAACTTTTTTCAAGGGTTTTAGGACACGGATGTTTTGCTTGATTGTTCATTTACCTTGTTTTGATCCCTGTGTCTTGTTCTTTTGTTTGTTGTCTGTTCTGTTTCGTCTTCAACTGAGCGTTGATATTTACTACGCGTCTATATTTTGAATGAAATAGAACTCTGCGCACAATGTTTATAATGACCTAAAGTTACTTGGTAATATCCATAGGAAAGGGGGGGGGGGCTCTCTCCTCGATTGGTTTACCTATTGAGAGAGCTCCTCCTTTAAGTAATTCCCTGCATACAATTTATTAGTTCCTTTCGTATTTGTATATTGTATTAATTTTTCTGTATCATTGTATTAATTTTCTGTAACATTATTATATTTGTAGTGTAGCTATTTGTCTGTATTGTTAGAACAACCGTAAATTGTATGTAGAGAATTTAAAAATGATATATGAAACTGAATGACCTTTATGATGTTTTGAAGGTCAAGAAACATATCTTCAGCAACGTTAGAGACCACATTGATTATTCATGCACTGAAAATATTAAACAAATTAAGAAAGTCTTAGTACTAAAATGGGAAAATTTTCGTGTTGAATTAAGAAACTTCTAGTACTATGTTCTGATCCAAGTTTCTCAAACAAAAACGTCTGTATGTTTCCCTTATCTTGCCATTCCTATAAACACTGACAGCTTAGTAGAAAATAAGTTTGCTGCTTACCGTCAAATCACGTGACAGTTCATTTGAAAGTATTTTGTCTTCCCATTCTTGATCGATTAAGTAAAAATTCTCAGTCCATCAACAGAATCGTTCAAATCTTGTGCAAGCATATCGTTACGAAGTTCAACACCAAATTTCGTTGCGAATTTAATTTTGCATGCAAAGCCCCAAAGGAAATCGTCTACTACAGAATTAATTTGAATAACAATGAAACGCGTTTTGATTTTGAATTAAGAGGATTTTAATGGAATCAGAAACGATATCTCTTTGGATCCTCTTAAATGAGTAAAATTTTAGATCTTTGTGCTTAAGTGTTTCGTACTTTGAATCTTCTATTTTGGTTTTAGAGGACATCAAAGAACAAAGAGTAACAAGAACGACAGAAACTGCCTGCCTTCTGTGCTTCAAAAGTTTGAGGTTTGTCCTGAAATGTTCAGATTCTACTTCACTATTTCAGTCAATACGTGTGTGTTCAACAAATCATATTCATGGAGACTGATCTATCGTCGTTCTCTGCAGCTGTATATATGTTTATATATTTAGGTCACCTAGGTACCGGCCATTGTTCAGATCTCACTTTGGCAGCAAGGAATATGTGTAAGTTAGGCGGGTTTTTATCAGCACCCAACTTATACGAAAAGAATAACAGTTCCTGTTGCAAAATCTTTCAATACGCTGGAAAAGTTTGAAGTACGATTATGGAAACTGAACTTTGTAGCTGCATATATATGTTTATATATATATAGGTCACTTGGTACCGGTCATTGTTCATATCTCATTTTGGCAGCAAGGAAAATGTGTTAGTTAGGCGGGTTTTTATCTGCACCCAGTTTATACGACAAGAATAACAGTTCCTGTTGCGAAAATCTTTCAATACGCTAGAAAAGTTTGAAGTACGATTATGGAAACTGAACTTTGTAGCTGTATATATATATATGTTTATAGATATAGGTCTCATAAGTACCGGTCATTGTTCATATCTCACTTTGGCAGCAAGGAAAATGTGTTGGTTAGGCGGGTATTTATCGGCACCCTACTTATACAACAAGAATAACAGTTCCTGTTACAAAATCTTTCAACAGGCTAGACAAATTTGAAGTAGGATTATGGAAAAACTGCACTTTGTAGCTGTATATGAATGTTTATTTATATAGGTCATTTAAGTGCCGGTCATTGTTGATATCTCAGTTTGGCAGCAAGGAAAATGTGTTAGTTAGGCGGGTATTTATCGGCACCCTACTTATACAACAAGAATAACAGTTCCTGTTACAAAATCTTTCAATACGCTGGAAAAGTTAAATACGATTATGGAAACTGAACTTTGTAGCTGTATATATATGTTTATATATATATAGGTCACTAAAGTACCGGTCATTGTTCATATCTCACTTTGGCAGCAAGGAAAATGTGTTAGGCGAGTTTTTATCAGCACCCAATTTACACAACCAGAATAACAGTTCCTGTTACAAAATCTTTCAACACGCTAGAAAAGTTTGAAGTACGATTATGGAAACTGAACTTTGTAGCTGTATATATATGTTTATAGAAATAGGTCACTAAAGTACTGGTCATTGTTCATATCTCACTTTGGCAGCAAGGAAAATGTGTTGGTTAGGCGAGTTTTTATCAGCACCCAACTTATACGACAAAAATAAAGTTCCTGTTACAAAATCATTCAACACACCAGAAAAGTTTGAAGTGCGATTATGGAAACCGACGTATTGTCGTTCTTTGTAGCTGTATATACATAGCTCACTTAGGAACCGGTCATTTCCATTTCACAGTTTGGCAGAAAAGAGAAATGATTTTTAAGAAGGTTGTTAATGGTGCCCAACTTAAACTACAGGAAGGACCATTCATTTTTCAAAAGCTTTTAAGCTACCCTCCGATTGATCCTCAATACCAGTCCCTTCAGTATGATTGAAGGCTCGGCATACATAGGTAGAAGTTTAGTGTAATAAGACTTGTAATGAAATGCAGTAGAAAGCCGCATAAAAGATCCTATTTTTAAATGAACCTTGAGGCTGAAATTCAATATTTTAAACCCGCTAAATAAGAACCACTCAGAGGCTGACACAGGAGGAGGTTCTTATATAGCAGGTTTGATGTCTTCAGAATTCCTCAGAACTTTCAAGAAGTCTTGACATTCTGATCAGAATTCATCATTGGTACAAAAGACTAACATATTTTTAACAATAATTCTAACCTAAAAATGTTCTCAAGAATTTTCAAGGAGTTGTCAAAATGTCTTTAGATTTCTTGTGCTGAAAACAATATTAATGAGTGCAACGTGATTGCTGCATATGAGAACCTCTTTAAGAAACTTGCAGGCTGGAATTTAGAATAACAGCCACTTAATTAAGAACCTATTCAGGCTGTCCAAGAAAAACCTAGGTTCTTTTAGGTGTGTTTCTATTGTGTGTAATAAAGCCCTATATGATCAACAGTTCAGTGTAATCACACTATCTTATTTAGCTTGGTGTGAAAGTAGAAGAATAGTTCAGCATTCAAACATGTTATAAAAATTCCTTTGGTCCAATTTTTTGCCATAAGGTAGTGGAATGGCACAATGGTGTTGTGACGCCGTGGTGTAATGCTCTTACTCTGCAGCTAGAGCAATCAGGCGAACGGGGTTCGATCCCTCAGCATCATATGTGGTCTAAGGCTCGATTATGTTTTCTCTACTTCTGCTATCCCAATGCTTGGCGCAAAAAGCTGCAACTTCACCCTTATAATTGTAATAGTGCCTTTGATTACCATTCTAAAGGTTTTCCTATTCAAGTCCCCACCCTGGCATTACTCGCCGATTCTCTGTAATTCCTGGCTAAGGGAATCGTTAGGTGCGGTCACATCATTGAAAGGAAGGGTCAGGACACTGCTTCAATAAGCTTAATTTTTTTTAAGTGTGCCCCAAAACTGCTTTCAAATGTTAAAGAGGAGCAAATTCCATACAAAGTCGTCGCCACAAAACCCTCAGCTTTGATCTTTGCCCAGTGTACAGAGCATATTAGCTAAGCTTTTAATCTTTCTATTTTTTCTACTTTTATGTAAAGTAAAACTCCTAGCTGATTTATTTCATGCACTCCTTTCAAAGCCATGACCACACACAAATCTTTTATTTTTCATTTGTTGCGTGCCTCAGTATCTTAAATCATGCTCAAATCAAGCATTCGTCTAGTTAGCTATGGCGTCATCATATTTAGAAATCACGTTGTGGTTAAGTAATACAGATCGAGGCTACATAAGCTGATCGAGGCTAAGATAAGAGGGCTGACCTGTCCTTGTTTTGACTCATCTTTGACAGTGATTTATAAGAATGCTTACATTGCATCATTTCATATTTTAAGAAAATGTGGAAGCCCATCGCTGAATTATTTAGCCCTTGGTTAAGCGGTGTCAATATTTAACTGAATATTGCCAAACATTGATGTTCAGTGGCTGGCACAACCTGACCACTTACACACTGAACAACGACAGACTAATGTTTGATGATGCTCAATAAAAAGATGGCTTCAGGACGTTGCGCGAATTAGGCCAAGAACAGCTTCATGCATTGCTTAGTAGAGAAGTAATATTTTCGGTCCATATCAGTCCTTGTTTTGACTTTTGACTGACATCAATTTTTTGCGTATTCTATTAAAAAATTTGCAAGACAAGTTACTTGTTACGCTACCCACAAACTACCCAGCAAACATTACAAGGCTGATGCAACAAGGAACAATTAACTATGACTGTCTCGTAGCCATTCCATAGAAATTGATTGAAACTAGGTGAATCAGAACGAATGCACCACTTCTCCGGAAAATTGCACCTAAAGAACCACCCAAAACCGACTCGCAAAGTTAATAAAAAATTTCTCAATATGACTTTAACTTATCGAGAATATAACTTTACATGGACTCGTATTTTGAGATTTAAGAAAATGTGAATTATGGTTGTTTAGTTATTTAATAATTTTTCTTAGAGACCAGAAAGTCCTTAAAAGATGCTGGGAATTTTCCAAATTCATTTCACAGAAAAACCACCTGTTTTTGTTCTGTCAGTTTTCCTATGGTCAAAATTTAAGATCCTTTAGAGATAAGACAGTCCCATAAGATGCTAGGGATTTCCCAAAATTCAATGTAGCGAAAAACCAACTGTTTTTGCTCTGTCATTTTTGCCTATGGTTAAAATTTGAGATCTTAAGGTTTTCTTTTTTCTTTCTCAGTATGCTAAGTTGACGACCTGGATTTTGTTTCAGTGATGTAATCGATAAACTAAAACAAACTTTGTAAATCTCGTTGTTAAGAAGTAATCAGATTTCACCTATAATTGTCAGTTTAAAACAAAAGTAATGATAAGAAATGTCACATTGTAATTATATCTTAATTTTAAGTTGATAATGTTTATCAGTTTGGAAATCATGATTCGATATTAAATTGTTACTAAAATATAAGCTCAAATTTGAGACATTGTCGATATCATGACCATTAAATGGCCTATGCTTCTTTGAATGATAAATAATTGAATAACTGTATTCAATGATACAACAAATGAAATGGATTTTGATTTTGATTCGAATACTGTTGATCTACTATGGACTAAAGTCATCGGTAATTCATGATTATATGGTGTTCATGACAAGTAGGTTCTGGAACATGTTCAAAGACATCAATACCTTGGAGTGACAATATCTACCTAATGAACTGAATTGGAAGTATCATGCTGAAAGAAAGCATTGTTGGGAAAGCTAGTAGAACATTTGGGTTTATAAAGAGAAACCTCAAACATTGCCCACGACGATAAATGACAAGGATAATTACTTACTCTAACAATGAAATTTTAGAACTGTAAATAATTTAACTTGTTTTTAAAGATTAGCTTGTAATTTTGTAATAAAAACTTCTTGACTTTGTAACTTTTACTTCAATTTCTTTTGGGTTTTAAACCCCTTTACGTTAATGCCGTAAGACTTTGCAAAGTATTTTTAAAGATGTGAAGGTGAAGGCGAAGTTGCGGTTTTCAGCGCCAAGCGCTATGATCGCATAAGTAGTTAAGCGCTAATCGAGTCCGCGACCCCTTGTCATGGCGCTCAAGTGGTGGGGCCCTACTGGGTTTTGAACCCACTCCGCTTGACTGTTCTGACTGCAAAGTCAGAGGATTACACCACTGCGCTACAACACCTTCAATGTACCGGGTGTCCTAAAAAAAGTTTCCCCGAATGACCAGTTCCAGAAAAGCAAGCATTGCCTCGTTTTGAACGATTTAAACAGCAATTACTTGCTTAAAGGCCAACTTGAATCCACATAATTTTGTCCGGTTTTTTTGGCTCATCAAACGACCACCAAGAATGAATTTTCCAAACTCTTATGCTGGAGAAACCCTTAAAAGGTGAAAAATCTAGCGATGGAGTTATGTTCCATTCCTTCCATGTTTTACATCAAAGGTGTGAAGGCATACAATCGCTTGTCAGTTTTCACAAATTGGTATTCAAACTCGGCAGTATGCTGAAGTGCGGACCACAGGATCTTTTCAAAATGTAGCATACTTTTTCTTCGAACATCTTGCAAAATCGTGCTTTTTACGGACCAAACAGACAAATATGATTTTCCTTAGGTCCCTTTATGGAGTTCAAGCTCCGTACTGTTGGAATTCAGTTAAAAAGTAGAATTTCCGTAGATTTTGAGGTGCAAGTCCAACGATGTGATTGATAAACCGTTTTCCAGCTTTTTCTTGAGAATTTCAAGTATTCCGTAATCAATGCGCGCAGATGCAGAAATGAGACAAATTCTCTAATCTAAGTTGAGTATTATATGATAGGCTTCATCCATAACTTTTATTGAATAACACACAGTTTAACTAACATACATAACAGCTCAAACCGGGAAAATTTTTTTGAGACACCGGGTAGATGTAAAGAGACTGTGGAGGTGGATACCTTGTTCCATTGCCAAGAACTGATTGAAGTGTGCTTGCTTGCCGTAAACTTCAGAACGCTTTTCAGCTCCTTTACTTCATTCTCCTAGGCTTGAAGCTTCGAGGTTCTATATCTTTGACTCTGTAGCTACACAAAGGGAACTTGTGACTTCTCAAAACCTTTCAAAATACTAGCGAAAGAGGAAAAAGCTATAATTTGCTTACCCCAAAACTTAGATCGACGAAGTCTGTGTTTTTCTGGACTTCTACTTCATTCTCTTAAGCTCTCAGGTGCGATTCTTTGATTCTTTGGCTAGAAAGAAAGACATTGACTTCTCAAAATCAATCAGTGCTAGAAAAGCCACAGTTGCTTACCAAAAACTTCAGAACGTTTTCCAGCCCTTTTCTTCATTCTCCAAGACTCGAAGCTTTTGGGATACCATATCTCTGACTCTGTGGCTACAAAAGGAGACTTGGACACTTCAAAACATATCAAAATGCTAATGATTTGACGTAAGAGGAAAAAGCTACAGTTTGCTTACCAAAATTTTAGATCGAAGAATTCTTTGCGCTCTTCAGTTCTTCTACTTCACTCTCAGATACTTTTATGTTCAATTCTTGGTATCTTTGATCAGAAAGGAAGACTTTGACTCCCAGAATCACTCATTGCTAATCATTACTCAAAAAGCCACAGTTTACTTACCTAAACACTTAGATCGAAGAATTCCATGCGTTTTGCAGCTCTCCTTCTTCTCTGTTCCAGACTTTTAGCTTCGATTCTTGGTATCTTTGACTAGAAAGAAAGACTTCTCAAATTCAATCTGTGCTAGTGGTTTAAAATTTCGTTATCTCTACAATTCATATTTAATCACAATACAGCAATTGTGGCCTACAATACTGTTGACTTGTAATCTGTAATTAACAACATGGTGCCTAACAGATCCAGAATAAATTCCTTTGACCTGGCATTGGCCGCTTTATTACAAAGCTCAGACTTATTGTCGTAAATTAAGGATTTTGAAGTTTTACTTCTGCAGGAGGTCCACAGCTTGACAAGAATTTTTTCTTGTCTTTGAACCTATGATTTTCAACTTAAGAATTAATCATCAGATTTCTTGTATTTAGGTAGTTTCATACCTAGTATGAAATTCAGATTTCTGTTGTCCCATAAAAATTTTGACCTATTTTTTTGAATCTAAACTTCTTTGTAGATTAAATCAAAAACTGTTTGTTATTAAATCAGTGAAATCCAAACTTTTATTGTTTCGCTTTCAATGTTTCTGTTTAGTTTTGTCTAAAATTCAGATGATGAGGCGTCGTTGAAGCGACGTCTGTCAGCTCCAGCGAATCCGTTAAGTGCAGCGGATCTTTTTAGTATAATATGGAACACAGCTTCATTTACGTCGTTACTGAACAAAGTGTATCAAGCAATCGCCCGTGTGTAAGAACCTAGTGTGTTAAGAACCAGCATGCTGAAATGATCAGATGAGGAACAACCCATTGCATTCATTGTTAAAGAACCCAAATTGACATGCTAAATTGTAGTAGGCGGTTATACGTGGGGAATTCCAACGTCATAATTTCAAGATAACTCAGTTTTCCCTTGGCCTAAGTATTATGTAAAATCACTGCTCGTGCCTTGAGCTAGGAGATACCTCAATGACTTGTTATGTCGTTACTATCTTCAGCTATCAACCACTTATGCCAAAGTAATTCAGTATTCCTTGGCCTAGCATCCCCGAAAATTACTGCTCTTGTATCAAGATAGGAGATATGTTGATGACTTGTTTTATGGCTCCTAGCTTCGCTTCCATGGTAGTTCAAAATGGTAGATATCAAATACCAGGCAATGCAGTATGCCGTGGTGTAAAATCCCCTTAGATAAAGTCAAGATAGGAGATATGTGGATGACTTGTTTTATGGCTATTTAGTATTCTTTGGACTAAAATTCTCTTAATTTGCTACTTATATATCAAGATAGGAGATATGTTGATGACTTTTTATGGCTCCTAGCTTCGCTGCCATGGTAATTCAAAACGGTGGATATCAACTACCTTTGTCTAGGAATTTAGTATTCCTTGACCCAAAATGCTGTAACTTTACTGCTCATGCATTGCGCTAGGAGATACCTTGACGACTTGTTATGTGGCTTCTTTGTTCGTTTCCATGGCAATTCAAAATGGTGGATATTAACCACATAATTAAGAAAGAAATTTAGTATGCTAGACGTTCATCAGTGAACGTGGGCGATTTCACCATCTGCACGAAACCAAATGTAATTGAGTCAGAATTATTTTAATCCTTCGTGATTAAGAATTATATTTTCATATCATTGACGCAGATTCTGTGGTTAATGTCAAATCTTGAACGTTGAAACTTCATATGAAGTAATTGTCAGTAATCCTAGCAATCATTAGAACTTACGTTGCATCAAACATACTGAGATTTTCACTCTTTAATTTCCTACAAAATAAGATCTTTATTTGATGGTAGATGACTAATTTGTAAACAGTGTTGTGTTGAAACTGAAAAATTAGCCTGAAAGTACGAAATTTCGCTCGAAATTGATGCAAATATCGATCATAGTTTACTGAAAGATTTTAACTTTTTGCGTCTTAGGGAATTGTTTTTGGTATTGGTAATGAAGGGGGCTTATGTGGAATTTTCTTTGCAAAAAAACTAATAATTTTGTCTCGCTCCTGAACATTTCTTTTGTAAACAGAAACTGTAAACTGATTATTTGGAATCTATGAAATTGGCCTTAAAACACTCAATTTCGTTCGAAACTACAGCAAATGGTGATTTATGTTTACTGAAAGATTTTGATTTTTTATAATTTTTTATATATAAGGGATGTTGTTTGTTGTCTGCAATGAAAGGGGGCTTCGAGCAATATTTTTAGAAACAAACCATCTTAACTATTGGGAAGATCGGAAAAATATTTAGGCGTTTGAAAATGTGGCCAGCCACGCACATCCAATCTCTAAAGAAACTTCAAAGCTCAGGAGGGAGTATCTTAGTACATGCAGGATTGCCAAACACAAAACAAGGAACTACCCCTACCTTTTACAAAAAACATTTATTGTACAACTTGGACAAAAAGCAACTGTTGACAATGCTCTTCGACGGAAAGCACTGGGGGCACCCACACTAACAATTAACGTATCTTAATTAAAGCCCAGAAACGTTAAGTGGGATTAAGATTGATAATCAACAGTTGACAAATTGCTAACAAAACTAAACAATCAAAACAGATATTAGAAAGTCTATTGCAATGTTACATAGCTTAATTACAACAGTTAACCCAACAACTTAATAAAATCAAGGTCGTTGCCGGCATTGCCGGCGTCCATGAGGATACGTAGTTACGAGGTTTGTGTCGAGGAGCAATTCACTGATTTTTTTTTCGTACACCTTCCTTGAAATCACAAAAAAAGCACATACAAAATCACAAAATCACAAAAAAAATCGCATATTTAAGCACCAAAAATCACAAATCACTGAAAAATTACTGAAAAATCACACGAAAAAATCACTAGAAATCACTACAATCACAAAAAATCACAGAGAAAAATCATGTGATTTCAAAATCTCAAAAATCACGAACGCTATTTTGAGAAGTGATTTGCCCCTCGGTTGGTGTTACCCCGTTGCCTTGATAAAATGTCAAATTATTCAAAAAAGACCGAGAATTCAAATTTGCCAGCAATTTACCCGAAAACTATTAAAATCAGTACACATACTTCAGTTTTTAATCTTCTTATAAAAAAGTCTTGAACAACGAGATAGATGATACATCGAAGATTTTTTCTATGAAGATTAAGAAATAGAAAATGTATGCTTGCATTGCACTGTAAAGACATTACGTCACCGGGTCTTCATTTTGGATGGCACTTAACAATTGCAGTTAATTTTCTATGCAGAAAACAACAAAACGATAAAATTTAGACGTGTTGCACAAAACAGACAACAAGACAGCTATGCTAAGACAGATCACTGGTTGAAAAGTTGAGCTTTTTTAAAATCGTGGTTGTAAAAAGGAGAAGAATTTTCAATGCTTTATTCAAGAATCTTGTTAATAAATAAAGAGGCTGATACTTAATGTATATAGTTCATTCAACTATTTTGTCTACAGCTTTTGTGTTATTTTTAGGCGCGATCGTTTAAAATTTTTAGCAAGGATTGGAACATCGTTTGGAAAACGCAGCTTGATGAGAAATCTTGTGGCGAGTACGACGATGAAAAACATCATGCTCTTTTGCTCACATTTCAATCGTGATATATTGATAAAGTTGACAAGTTCAAGTTAAATTAGTGACACAAATCAGAAGACAAGTCCATGTTAAAATCAATAGTGACAGGAGACATAAATCGAGTGGCTAATCAAGGATTGTTTTGAGGATCAAATGGGAACGGGTGTATCCATGGTGGCAAATCGTAGGTCGAGTGAGTCAAAACCGGGCGAGTCAAAGAAAAGTTTGCCCGCTTGATGGGCTATGGAGTAAAACTTATATGGGCGATTTTCAGAACTGACATGTTGATCTATCAGTCAAAAGCTATGGCCCCGTTTACACGATACCGTTTTCATTTCATATCGGATTGGCCTTCTGTTTACACGATACCGTTTTCATTCCATATCGGATTGGCCTCCTGTTTACACGAGAACGCACCAATCCGATATTCTCCATACCGTTTTCGCGTTTTCAAATGAAAACGCTCTGAAAGTGGCATGAAACCAATCCGATATCGTGTAAACGGTCAAATCCGATATCAACTCAGTACGGAACCTCATTATCAATTCTACTAGCCTCGAATCCATTAGGGGAGCTGCGCAGAATGCGCAGTGGAACCATTACCGAATACGGTGAAACCATTACAGTGCAATGCGAAACGGTATCGTGTAAACAGAACCCCAATCCGCTATGAAATGAAAACGGCATAGTGTAAACAGGAGAAATTTTCATATCGGATTGCCTTACCCAATCCGATATGAAATGAAAACGGTATCGTGTAAACGGGGCCTATAACTTCGATGAGAAAATTTTGTTTGGTGAAATCACTCGTCATTTAGACCTAGAAATTAGAAATATGCCTGTAAGGGGTTTGTATAGGAATCTTGAAATCCACATTCCATTGTGGTCCATGATTTAATTAGTATTGAAGTTTGAATTAAGACCTAGTGTCATCTTCAGAAATACAATTTTAATTTCAGTAGAAAGTAAATCATGGACGAGAATGGAATGTGGAATTCTCGTTCCCATAAATTCCCCTTTCAGACACTTTTCTAATTTCTAGGGTTTAACGATGAGTGCTCTTGCTAAACAAAATTTTCCCATCTACCATAGCCTTTGACTGATAGATTAACATTTCAGTTTTGAATTTTGACCACATACGTTTTATTACACTGCCGACCAAACGGGTGAAGTTTTTTTGACTCACCCGGTATTAAAACCTTGTATCTACTACTATTGTCTCGCATTTCAAAGCTGCTCTCAAATCAGGCTTCTTAAGTTAACATCGCTGACTAAGATGCAGTAAAATCTCACCTCTAAGAAACCAAGTTTACCGAAACTTGGGCACTGATTTGTAGAGACAACAATATCGCTTCTTTTGGGCGAAGCGTATTAAGGATTACAATAGCAGTTCTTTCCCTTGGAAACCTCAGTGAATAAGAATGTTCAATGATTTCTTCATGCTGAGAAAACAAAATCAGATGAAAATACGATTCTATTTTGAATAACGAAAGCATAGTTGGTCCGCTTCTTCCCCTTTGACTGTAAAAATAGACCAGAGTCTGGGAGGCGAAATCCTAAACTTGAAGGCGTTGGATTTCCTGAATATGCTTTAGATAGAACCACAATGATTTTGAAAGTGTTTGGGATGGCTTGTGTTGTGTGGGTTATCTTGAATAATTGCTAACTGACTGAGTCACTGGGATTTGAGAGAAAGATAGGAAGGTACCGGGTTCGTGAAATTTATCCACATCGTTCAAGTTTCCAATCATTGTGTCCTTTTTTGATGAAAGGGGTGACGTCATGTGGTATAATAGGCATAAATTATGTCCAGCTTGTAGCGCGTAGCGTGTAGCGTGCAGCGTGCAGCGTGTAGATCTTTTTTGTCATGGTGCAAGAGGTTATTTTTAGGGTGTGATGGAGATTGGGGTCGATATGGTGATCAAAGGGTACATGACATTTATCTTGCTTAAATTTATGACCAAAGTAAGAAGCTTGATATATACAAAGAAACTTATGAGGTAAATTTATAATGATCTTTTATTTTCGTAGGATGCAAAATGGGATTCGGCATAGTTAATAGCTGGCTGGGCCAAAGTTGAAAATATTATCTGCTGGGTGTCCCAAAAATTTGTGACCCGTTTGTACGGCTGCTGCGGAGGGCTTGTAGATTCAATTATCTCGGTTTTTTAAACAGTTGCACAGATCAAGCTTCAACTTAGAGTTTGAGATCTTGCTTGAGTCAGTCTGACACGTGGTTGCTGGTTTATGACAGAGAAAAGGCATGGAATGAACTTGATCCCGAGATTAGATTAGCACCATCCGTTGCAGTTTTTAAGAGGAAGCTTTTATCAATAATCAGACCCCCTGCAAGATCTATATTTGGCATTCATGATCCAACAGGTTTATCCTATCTCGATCAACTCAGGGTTGATCTCAGAAAATTAGATTTTCACAAATTCAAGCACAATTTTAGGGATGCCATAAACCCAATGTGCTCTATGAATGATGGTATTGAAGATACGGAACAGTTTTTGTTGCTTTGCCCCTCCCTTGCAGTTCCACGCTGAGATCTTCTCGCTGGAGTTTTTGCTTTACTTCGACCATTTGGATTTAAAAATCTCCAAATTAATGTGCTAATACAGATATGACTGTGTGGTGATGAAAATTTTCCCGATAAACTAAGCAAAAATATACTCCTGCTAACTCTACAATTTATCCACAAAGCTGGTCGATTTATATTAGAAAATTTCGCGCTACGTTATATGCAACACAACCACAACCACCGTGTCCCATTTAAGTAAATGTGTTTTCTCCTGTATTTTTTTATTTGTTTTTCTTTTACTCGTATATCTAACGTCTGCCTCAAATTAGATGTCACGCAATATTTGCGATTATGTCTCACCTGCCCATCCAAACACTTGAGTTGCTTCGATCGAAAACGAAAACGAAAAGACAAAATTAATGATCGCTTCAAAACAAGCACTTCTGTTGTCCTCCAACGATGTCAAAATAACGTAAGTTTTCAACGAAAGGCTTCTGGCACCGTATTAAAATTTTCAATTCATATTTTAAATGGTAGAAAATGCTATCCTATGAATAAACAGCACTGCTAACCCTTTAAAAGATTTAGCAAAAAATTAATACGACGCTAGAACTCATTCTTTAAAACTTAATTTATTTTTATACTGCTGGAGAACAATAGAAAGGTTGTTTTTGAAGCAACCCCTTATTTTGCCTTTTTTTGCCATAAATCAGCAACCAATTGTCAGATTGACGGTCTCAAACTCTCAGTTGAAGCCTGGCCTATGCACCTGTTTAAAAGACGAAATGATTGACTCTACACACCTTCCACAGCAGCCACACAAACGGGGTACAATTTTTTTGGGACACCCTGTATTGCATTTGTTAAAGGAATTGAGTCCATATAAATAGTTGAGCGTTAACGCTGCCCTGAATTTTTGCTGACAAATGGCTGACGGCCTTTCGTTATCGCACAATAGTGCTAAAGTCATTAGTGGTGGAGACCAAAGGCTTCTCAGTCCTTGCATTATCTTAAGGAATTTCTTTGGTTTAATTTCAATAGGGATTAAATGTCAGCTCTTGTTTCATGATTGAATAGAAGTTGATTTTGGTCATGAGAACGCTATTTGTACGGACTCAATGCCTTTAACTTTGACGCGAGCTGTTTAATTGTGTAGCTAAAGAGAGATTGGGTATGTGGCCGTTTCATTAGCCTATCTATAGTGGCTAGCCGGTATTGCTATGCCGATTCCCTCAAATCCACCCAGCCAAGAAAACGAGCCTAATAGACAAAATCGTCTAAGGTTTGTTTACACCCATTTCAAGTCATCTGATCAGTCTCTTGATGAAATATCTTTTGATTTCTCTAACATATTTCGTGCCATGCAAAGTTGTGCCATGAATGCAAAAAGTAGCATAATACAAAATTTCCCAAGAGTATGGTCACATGACTTGAAATGGGTAAAACAAACCTTAGCCGATTAAGATAGGAATCAAATGTTTCAGCCGATTTTTGCTCGTGGCCCGTTCAAAACCTCATTTTCACGGACCAATCAGATGGTGAATAAGCGAGGAAGACAGAAGAAATGTGTGAAAATTTTTCTCAACTTTACCTACCTTCATTAAACACTACCAGGACAAAAAACTGCTGGAAATTTCCCGGATTTTTTTGAAGGAATCTATTCGCCAGATGTTTGGGTATCCAGATTTGGATGCCGGTTTAAATACCTCGCGGTTTCTCAAAGTTATAGCCTTTCCAAAACCGATGAGGCACTCAACCTTAAACAATAGAGACTCTGGGTTAGAAAAAATGGCAATAACAATAGTGATTGTTTTAACAACGATCCCAGAGCGGCAAATATTTACGTTTCCAATTGTTCTTGCTATTGTCCTTCCACCGCAGTTTCTTTGGTTCAAGATTCAATGCCCCTTCGATTTCTTTGTGAACTGAAGAAATTTGCTTCGGTTACTTCACACGTTTCAAGTCATATGGCAATACTCTTGAGAAATGTTTGTATTATGCTACTCTTTGCATTCATGGCATGGTTCGAAATTAGTAATGAAATTGAAAGGAGGTTTTATCAAGAGGCTTTATCACCTGACTTGAAGTGGCGTAAACAAGGCTTGGCAAGCCTTGGCAGATGTTGCCTGATAGAAAACGCTATATCTCCACCAAACTGTGAGGTATTTAAACCGGCATCCAAATCTGGATACCCAAACATATGGTGCGTAAATATCTTCAAAAAAATTTGGGAAAGTTCCAGCAGTTTTTTGTCCTTGTTGCGTTCTATGAAGGTTGGTAAAGTTGAGAAAAATTTTCACACATTTCTTCTGTCTTCCTCGCTTATTCACCATCTGATTGGTCCGTGAAAATGAGGTTTTGAAGGTTTCCGGCCATGGGCAACGAGCAAAAATCGGCTAAAACATTTGATTCCTATCTTTAGCCTATTTGCTAATTTTCAGACAAATAAAAGAGATGGGCTATTCCTCAGGAGAATAATCTTGATAATTTTTTAAAAGTGAGGGACTTTTGGGGCATTCCTTGGGAAGGGAAAACTGAAAATATATTGACAAACGAAAGAAGGAAAGAAAACAATGAAATCTTGATGAAAATTCTGGAAAATTCGATTTCTAACTGAATTTTACCTTTTCGTCGAAAATATCCTACGAATGACTATTTAAAAGGTTAAAAAAATTAAACTCGTTCCAGGCTCTTTGAAGCATTTTTAAAGGTCTATTGTTCAATAACGAAAGATCTGGCCTCTTGATTGACAATGCTTTTGCGCCAGCCAATCAAATGAGAGGAAAAAATAGTGTTTGTAACATTTAGCACCTAATGGAAGTCAAGCGCACTTAGAAGTTGAAAGTGATCAAGGGAAATCGCCGGCAATGTCGCCCAAACTGAAACCGAGCGACCTTACCTTATCATTGTTTGTCATCGCAAAAGATGTAATAAAAACAACAGTTTCTTTAAATCACAGTATTATATAAGTACAGTAGGTGACCCCCCGTCGAACAGATGCTTCTATGAATAATTGACATATTTATTGCATATTTAAACGAGAGCTTTAGAAAGATTCTCTCCCTTAAATAGATTTATATCCTGTAAGATAGGAGGAGTCCATGTACTAATCAACGGAATATCATGAGTTTATTACATATGAATCAAACTTTGAAAGTTTGACTCAGAATATTGAAATGCACAATTTTGGTGACATGATTCAGTCAGTTCAAGTCTGTACTCTGCGGAATTTTGATGAGGAGTGTGAAGTTTAAAGTTCTCATAAAGTAATGCTGAGCTGTAAGTATAGTTTTTCTGTCAAATTATGAAGGAACTGTTCTGTGTTAAGATTCCATACCAGAAAGATTCAGTTCCGATAAGAATTATCTAGATTTAGCGACTTTGGTCAGCACTTGACCTTTAATGCTCGTATGAGGAAAAGACTGAGTGGTGAGTACACATGTTTTTCCAAAAAAAACTTCTAGGTAAATTGTGTTAGTTTAAAACTGTTTGTGTTAAAAATTACCGTAAAACTAGAAATAGTTTCTTCCGCTAAGAACTCTTAAATACAGGACTTTGGTAAGTAGTTTGCAGTTTAAGACTGCGTTCACACGATGCCGGCACAATTTGAAAACGGTGAAAAATGTGACGGCTGCAAAATTTGAGCTAGCGTTCGCACGATGCCGGAACAATTTGAAAACGTTAGGAAATTAGATGGCAAAGACTCGTTGCAAGGCTTTGATGCCAAAGAAGTGTGCCCACACCCTAAGAATCTATCAGTATCGCTCCAAAAGCGGCTAAAAATGTTCTGTTTTCGTCATTTTCAAGTGTTTGCCGTTTTCGTGTGAACAGGAGGCCTATCCGTCGAATTTTTCACCGTTTTCAAAATGTGCCGGCATCGTGTGAACGCAGTCTAAGATTTTATACAGAAGCCCTGCTTAATGAGTAAACAGTTTCTAAGCAATTTTGCTGAGCAGAATTTACTGTAACTGGAAATTAACCTTAACTGGAATTTGGAGCAATTTTATTAAGAATCTTTTGGTAATGATAAAATGCTTAGGATTTGCAAGAGCTGGAAGAACAGGACTGATTTGGATATTTCTCGTGTACAATTTCGATGTGATTATTAAAGATCTAAGTACTTGGAAACAAGCGGAGAAGAGTGTGTGCACAAAATGCCTCAGAATTTGCCAGTTAGCACAAGTCATTTTGAACTTTCATAAGAGTTGTACCAAATTCTTATGAACAAACTCCAGTTTGTTACTACAAAATTTTTCTAGAAATTTTTCGTGGCTAAAGTTTATTTCGTGTGCCCAGCATGATAGTATTTGTCCCGTGTGCAGACTATACCTAGAGCAAAGGTATAACTTTTTTCTTGGGTAGGGTCTGCGCGGAAGCAAGATAGTTGCAATCTCATTCACACTACTGCTATCAACAGACACAGTATTTAATGTATTTTGCAGCCACATTGACGCAGACGTGGCTGTCATTTTCTCAACACGAAGTTGTTGTGGCGCCATGGTGTAATCCTCTGACTTTGCAGCCAGAACGGTCAGGCGGAGTGGGTTCGATACCCGGTAGGACCCCACCACTTGAGCGTCATGACAAGGCTAACGCCACACAGCCGAATGTTTCGTGTAGGAATGCGTAAAAATGCCACTCGACTGGGACTCTTTGCAGAATAGTTAAAAGGCCTATTATGAATGGTTCTTCATCGAGAGAGAGCACCACGGTTGGGTGGCTTTTGTGAGAGATTAATGATAATACACTAAAATTTTGTTAACTTGTGTCAAAAGAAAGTTGCAAATGCTCTTAGGTCAGCTAGTTAGTGTTAGTTCTGTTGGTCTGTTCTTTGATTCTCTACGTAAAACGGACACTGTCGGTTTGCCAGAAGGTGTCCGTTTAAAAGAGAGTGTTTAGTATGTAACTTTTACGGAAGAATGGTTTGGATTTATTTTGCATTTTCTGCACCATACAGATATGGAGTGAAAGCCAGGGAAGCCAGTGGTTCTTCATCAAGAGAGAGCACCACGGTTGGGCGGCTTTTGTGAGAGATTGATGATAATGCATTTTTCATCCCAACCCTGATCCGACATCTAATCCGAGACAGAATCTAGTAGTGTATCCTGTAGTTTTAGCTGAATGTTGTGTGTCTTTATGTTTTTGGCCTTGGAGTAGTCGTTGTTTTTTCGCTCCCCTCGGTATTGTCCCTGTGGTGTTGTCTAGTAACTTTGGATAGGTATAGTAGAACGTAATCATTGTTGTAGATTATTTTAGATGAATTAAAAATAATGCACTACAATTTTGTTAACTTAAGTCAACAGAGAGTTACAAATACTCTTAGGTCAGGTAGTTAATGTTAATTCTGTTTGTCTGCTCGATAATTCCCTGCGTAAAGCGGACATCTTGTTAACTCATGATATTTAAGAGAGAGTGTTGAATATGTATCTTTTACTGTAGAATGGTATAGATTTATTTGGCATACCGGGTGAGCCAGAAAAATGTTCACACTATTGAAAATTCATAACAACAAGACTACTACACCGATTTAAATCATTCAAATTCTAGTTAAAAGTCAAAAGATCAAAGTATTTTCTTGATTTTCTCGCTGTCCTACCAGCAAAAGAAGTATTGGTAAATTCAACTTCATAAAAATTTCATGGTTGCAAAATCACGAAAAAGGGCCTAAAACATTGATCAAATCGTAAGGATTCTATTCAGATCTAACAATAGGCCATTGGCGTTTCACCTCCCTCAAGAGTTATAAGACATCGATTTTCAAACAAATACGAAAGATTTTCAATCCCAAGGAAATTAATGCCTAGAGGATATCTCTCACCCATGAGAAGTTGCATTTCCTTCACTATTCTGTGCGAGAAGTCATTTATGCATTGATCGATGTTTTAGGCCATTTTTCAGTCATTTTGCAGCCATGAAATTTTTGTGAAGCTGAATTTACCTATATTAGTAGTGCTTTATCTTTATCTTATCTTTATAAATACTTTTATCTTTCGGCTTTTAACTAGAATTTGAATGATTGAAATCCGTGAAGTAGTCTTGGTGTTATGAATTTTCAAAAGTGGAAACTTTTTTCTGGCTCACCCGGTAGTCTGCACGATGCAGATATGGAGTGAAAGCCACACGATTTGACAACTAAAGATTACTGTGAGCAAGACTAACTCCAATACTCCAATGTTCTTCTCCCGCGCTCCCGCGCATTCCTGCGCTCTGGCGACCTGTCATTGTTCTATGATTGTGAGCGCAGCTGTCTTAGTCATCTTTAAAAGAGCATGATGGTTGTTAAAACCTATCATGTTTTCAATCATGACTCATTATTTGTTATTTCTAAATCATTGTTTAGTCTTGATGTTTCAAAATATTTTTGAATTTTTAAAAAGCCATAAGTATTAAGCTAGTATATTGATAATTATTTCTAAAATAACAATGTTAGATTGCCTCAGCTATATGCCTCTGCGGAGGAAAAAGGTATTTTTGCGGCGAAGCCTCATCATACTTTGATTTAAAGTAAAAGATTACAATGTCCAGATGTCCAGATCATAGGAAAACCAATACTCTCCTTTCAGTTATTGCTTTTTATCATTTGGACGTTGCATAGCTTCTGTGGCACTGCGGTGGTGAAATTTTACATTCCTTTCCTTCGCATCTTTCCTCCTTTGCATTTCACCACGCATGTACAATTCCACCACCGCAGTGCCACTGAAGCTACGCAACGTCCAAATGATGAAAAGCAATAAACAGAAAGGAGAATTCTGGTTCCCTGTGTCCAGATTCGAAACTAGCCTCGATTATGTCCCAAAATTTTTCTTTCCGCTGCAAGGTTACAATTGGGGGGGGGGGGGTAATATGACATTGTTTGTAAACAACCCATTGTGATCAGGCAATCATAGATCGGCAAACGCAGTTACACCCCCAGTAACGACCCCGCTGAAACATCGCCCCGCCAAGGTTGAAGGATGACTCACCAAGAAAACTCGTTTCCCCGCTTAGTTTCGAGTTTAAGAGTTTCCCCGCCTTGTTTTTGTTGCTTCCCCGCTGAAAATTTTGCTTCCCCGTCAAAATTATGCAAGTTCCATCGTTGATAATAGCCTAAAATTTCATCTCGCCGTCATGATATTTCTAATCCCCGCTGAAAATGTATGTTTTCATAATTTCCCCGCTGCATTTACAAGGTCCGGCGGGGTCGTTACTGGGGGGGGGGGTGTGCAGTTGTCACAAAGCTGTCTTAATTTTTCTATTTGTAGCGGAAAATTGTGGACAACATGGCCTTCGTGGGCGATTGAAGTTGTCAGTGCCAAATAAGTATACCTGAATGATTCACCAAACGGGGGAGATATGCATTGATTTTTTGATTTAAACATATCTGACTGCAAGAACTAAGCGGTTACAACACAGGCATCGATCTTCAGATTTGCTAATGCCAACAAGTCGTGAAAGGCCAATTACCAACTATTTTCTATGTGTTGTTTCAGTCTACCCCTAGCCAGTTCCCAAAACGCCACACTCACTGACTAATCCTATTATTTCTGGTTATAGATTTTCCTCCCCATAAGTACACAAGTAGAAGTAAACTGCCGTGCCTAACTGCCCAATGAGACAACTAGACGTTACCTGAATAAGCGCCTAATGTGAGATGCGCCTGGATTAGGAGTTCAAACATAACCTTTTAAGTTGAATTGCAAAAGATTAAGAATGAAAATTAAATTTTAAATCGAAATTAACGTTCGAAAGGTTAGGCTATTGCTCATACTCAGTAATCTGTTGCGCCTTCGCCGCACCCTGTTCATGATTTTGCCTGGCATTATTCAACTGGCAGCTGGTAGTCCGGTCTGTTAGCAAAAATATTAGTAACAATCGTGCAAACTACGATACCAGCATGAAACTTGGTAGACATATGTAATTTGACATGCCGAAAAGATGGGATGTGGACACAAGCTGAAAAATGCCCCCAAATGCCATTTTTAGACGGGGGTACTTGGTCCCAGTCCTCCATAGGGGCCTCGTTCATAAAACTGGAACCGCAAGTGATTAAGAAGTGAAACTTTTGTTTTCTACACATTTCGATATGCTGAAAACGATGAAAAATAGATCAGATAAAAAACAACCCTAAGTGCTATTTTTAGATTTGGCACTTGGTCCCAGTCCTCCATAGGGGCCTCATTCATAAAACGGGAACCGCAAGTGAGTAAGAAATGAAACTTTTGTTTTCTACACATTTCGATATGCTGAAAACGATGAAAAATAGATCAGATAAAAAACAACCCTAAGTGCTATTTTTAGATTTGGCACTTGGTCCCAGTCCTCTATAGGGGCCTCATTCATAAAACGGGAACCGCAAGTGAGTAAGAAATGAAACTTTTGTTTTCTACACATTTCGATATGCTGAAAACGATGCAAAATAGATCAAATAAAAAACAACCCTAAGTGCTATTTTTAGATTTGGCACTTGGTCCCAGTCCTCCATAGGGGCCTCATTCATAAAACGGGAACCGCAAGTGAGTAAGAAATGAAACTTTTGTTTTCTACACATTTCGATATGCTGAAAACGATGAAAAATAGATCAGATAAAAAACAACCCTAAGTGCTATTTTTAGATTTGGCACTTGGTCCCAGTCCTCCATAGGGGCCTCATTCATAAAACGGGAACCGCAAGTGAGTAAGAAATGAAACTTTTGTTTTCTACACATTTCGATATGCTGAAAACGATGAAAAATAGATCAGATAAAAAACAACCCTAAGTGCTATTTTTAGACGGGGGTACTTGGTCCCAGTCCTCTATAAGGAGCTCATTCATAAAACGGAAACCGTAAGTGATAAAGAAATGAAAAGCTTTGATTTCTACACATTCCGCGATGCTGAAAACGATAAAAAATAGATCAAATCAAAAAATTACACCCAACTGCTATCTTTAGGGACCTCCTTCATAAAACGGAAACTGTAAGTAATAAAGAAATGAAAAGGTTAGATTTCTACACTTTCCGAAATGCTGGAAACGATGAAAACGGTTCCAATCATAAAGTTATTTCTAAATGCTATTTCTACACGGGGTACTTGGTCCCAGTCCTCTATTGTTGTAAGATAGGCATTGTAAGCCATAAAGGAATGCAAGTTATTGGTTTCCACACAATTTGATTTACAGTAAAAGGTAGCAAACTAGTCTATTCAAATATTTACTCCTAAACATTATTGTTTGGTTGTACCTAAGTCTTGAATTTGAACTTTTCGCTGCCATGACAACTTTTTGTGATCTAGAAACACTAAGTTATTGTTTCTGAAGATTATGAACATGCTTAAGTGATCCTTGCCCGCCGAAATACGTCCGTTTTTCGTTTGGTCCTCAACAGTCTTTCGGGACCATGGCCAACCTTTGAGTGCCTTAGGATCTTTGGATCTTTGAAGGAGGTTGCTGACAATCGTTAGCGATCCCTGGGATTTTAAAAAAATATGACAGCCTGTTTGATCCTCAAAATTGGTCATTCTGCAATCTTAGTTATTTTTCCATTCGAGTTTTTCAATCATTGGCAATCTTTGGCGATCCTTGCGGGTTGCTGGTAATCGTTGAAATAAAATTGAGATCTCTTCCAGCGATCATCAACGATTCAACTTTTCAATTTTTTTGGGTCGCTGGCGGTATTTGCAATGTGATATTTGGTTTCCATTTGATCTCTCACGATTGCTACAAAACTGCAGCTCCCATCAAAGATTACCGAAGCTCTTTAAAGATTGTCGAAGACAAATTGAAACTGAGCTTTCCCAGGTACGTTCAAGAAGTATTCCCAGTTGCTGTTTTTCTAGGATATGTAGACTTGGCTCAGCTGATTTTCAGGTACCTAATCTCGTTACAACAGACTACTAAGTCATTAAAAAAATGAAGTAGACTACCTTCCAGTGTCTATATTTGGGATATACTGAGTAGACTTACGCTCTTTTATTAACTACTTACGTGAAATATGAGTGCAAACAGAAACAGTATAGCAAATTGCTTAACATTTTTCTAGAATATATTGATCTAGAGCAAGAAGGATGAGTTAAAATATTTTTTGCGCACAGGCCATAGCAACAAGGAGATCGCTACAAAACCAAACCATCCAACGTGTCAGGGAATTTTCACATAAATTTGAAATGCCATTCGGTCAAAAAATTTTTGCAATTCATACCGATTTATTTAAACCCGACAGAATCTATGTAAACTTTTTTGAGCGCTCCCTTTCGTACTTTAGTGCGCTATTATCTTGAAATAGCTTGAGACATAAGATGCCTCATTATGTCAAGTTTTTGCAATGTTAAGTTATGTTGCAAATGATATCACCCTTTTGATATGGTGTTTGCATTGAATTGAGGTCCTAGCAACGAATTTTCAAGCCTGGCGTAGCATTTACATGGATGAGGTTGAAATTGAATCCCAATCATGGTACCCAATGACTGGATAGTGTCGTGTTCTGAAATACCAATTAAGTCAAAAGAGGCTTCCAATCCTTCGTTTAGGAAAAAATAAGAAACTTGTGATGCTTGGTTATCAAAATCTCTTCAACCGAAAGAACGGATAGAGCATTCCTACCGTATATGATTTATTTTTCAATCACTGCGCTTGCAATGAAACGTTTTCATCGAATTCTTGACTCAAAACTGCAAAATTTGCCCCAAGTTCATCGAGTAAAGGCCGTCCCGGTCATCGAGATTAAAATCTGAGCACCAGACACCGCCTTGAAATAGTAAAGCCCACGAGATTCCCGATCGACAAAAGTTCTGTTGACAGTTGTGCGACAAATCCAACTTCGATATCAGTGGGAAATGGCCACGAAAGAGCACTGGGAACAAGTGCCCTTGTCCACAAATAGCATTTAGGGGTAACATTTTTATTGGGTCTGTTTTTTAACGTTCTCTGCATTTCGAAATGTGAAAAAAGTCAGAAATTTTCATTTTTTTATCACGTACGATTCTGTTTATGAAGGAGGCTCCTATAGCGGACTGGGACCAAGTACCCCTCTAAAGATAGCATTTAGCTGTAAATTTGTTATTGGATCTACTTTTGTCATTTTCAGCATATCGAAATGAGTAGAAAACAAAAAGTTTCATTTCTTTGTCACCTAGGGTTTCTGTTTTATGAAAGAGGTCTTTATAGAGGACTAGGACCAAGAACCCCCGTCTTAAAATGGCACTTGTGGGTAATTCTTTGATTTGATATGTTTTTTATCGTTTTCAGCATCTTGGAATGTGTAGAAAACAAACATTTTTATTTCTTTATCACTTACTGTTTCCGTTGTATGAATGAGGTCCCTATAGAGGCCTGGGACCAAGTACCCCCGTCTAAAAATAGCACTTAGGGGTAATTTTTTTATTTGCTCTATTTTTCATCGTTTTCAGCATATCGAAATGTGTAGAAAACAAAAAGTTTCATGTCTTAATTACTTGCGGTTCCCGTTTTATGAAGGAGGCCCTTGTGGAGGACTGGGACCGAGTACCCCCGTCTAAAAGTGGCATTTGGGGGCATTTTTCAGCTTGTGTCCACATTCCATCTTTTTTGGCATGTCAAATTACATAAGTCTACCAAGTTTCACGCTAGTATCATATTTTGCACGATTGTTGTGATAACAGACCGGACTATGGCCCCTTTTAATTAGGAACAGAAGTTATAGCTATGTATGACCATATTCACTGATGAATCAAAGCTCAAATTTCCGGCTATACATGCAACGTACACAATACTAGTAAAAGGTGAATGATTCATATACGTAAAATTGGAGCCATTTCCAGTTTAACATCATGGCTTACAGATCAAACATGTTTTACGCGAGTGGGGTGAGTGGCCGAGTGGCTTATACAGTCTTCGTCAGTTGACTGAAGTTAAGCTCGGTCGAGTGAGGTCAAACTCCGGATTGGTGACCTCGGAGGCCTGACCTCACAACTCACCTCGTCGTCCTTCGGAAGGGACGTTAAACTAGGGGTCCCATGCCTGGATGCGGCATGCACAGTGGGCATAAATTAGCTTTCAGTAGCTACAATCTTTGCCAAAACTCTTGAAAAAAATTCCATATTTTTCTTCCTCTCTCCCCCTCCCCGTATACAATGTTGGTTTCTTGTGCGATTACGCAGTGCGTTGGGGCACAACCAAGCAGCCGAATCGCTTTCCTTCAAGTATGGTAATAATATTTTCGGACCAACATTGTTCAGGGGGCAGGGGGCGCGGAAAAAAGCGTGAGGTGAAGTTTCCAGCGATATACTTTGTATGGTGAATCAGACGAAAAGGCAGCAAAATGAATTTTTTTTCAAGTTGTTTTGGCAAGGATTGTAGAAATTCTGACAAGCCCACTCAAAACAAATTGAAAACGAAACGCGGTTCTCATCTTACTTTTTACATAAAACTTTCGATTTGATTGATTTGATTTTATAATATTTATACAGGGTAAAAAATTCATTTATACTCTTTTACAATGTACCCTGTTAAAAAAAACTTACAAACGAAACGAAACTATCTAAATTTACACGTAAATTGAAAATAAAATCACAATCAATATGATCTATACAGCTATTAACAAAGTGTATAAAAATTGTAGGTATGATCATGCATATGGCAGATATGATATAAGAGAGAATTAGCTACATGCAAGGTTTGCTATGCTTTCCTTTGAGCGTTTCAATGTCGTGGACAATTTCGATTCCAGGCTGAGCCAATTCCACATTGTCGCACCTTTATTTAAGAAGCATTTTTGGCCATTTGCAGATTTTCACATGGGAATTTCTAAATCAGATCTAGTTTTGCGTAATTCTCTCTTACTTGTATCCGAGAGTCTTGAGAACATTTCTTTGAGGTAAGTGGGAGCCAGATCAGTGATAGATTTGTATACCATACTCAAAGTCTCCATTTGGATAATTTCACTAACTGTGTGCCATCCAAGTTTCTTGATGATAGGCTTTGCAGAAGCATCATATCTACTGTTATTAACTATTCTTGCAGCCCAATTTTGAAGTTTTTGTAGTTCGTTTATTGCTGTGGAGCCACAGCTTCCCATAAAATTTCACATAAAATTGTTCAGGTTTTGTCATTTTCATTTCAGTTATACCTTATATTTGCATACATCAAGTTTTCACTTATGTAAATAGCTCCCAAAAAGAAATCTTTCTGCAAAATGCGAGAACAAGTGGTTTTAATGAAATTTCAAATGACTTATTGTTGGGACGTCAATTTTATTTAAACTATACAGCGTGGGAAGGTCTCATGATGTTCATTTTACTTCTGTCTTGCTGTTTTGGTTCGTTAACACCAGCTGCCTTTTCTGCAAAATCATTGCGTAGTTTGCTGCAGTGGACACATTCAAATCTGGAGAGTGCTTATAAGCATGCAGTCACAATATTGTGAGAGATTCATAGAAAAATTTTGGAGTAGTGTTCAGACCCTACTCTACAGCTTGCACTACAGTAAATTGAGTAAACCCGACACACTGCACGTAAGAACCTAAGGCTTTGAACTCAGCCTGTTCAGATTCTATTGCAGAGAGGAACATCCAGGAATCAATGTGTGGGTTGTTAATACAGGGAAATCTGTGAATCTTAGTCCTGATGATTATGATGATGATAATGATGACTCAAATTCATCAGAAATCTTGGCCCTCCCCTTTCAACCCAAGCTTACCCGGTTTACCCCTGCAGGCCTTGCCTACCAAGGTTCTGTAAGAAATGTTTCCCGAGTCCGTGAAAGAGGGTAATTTAGCAAGAAGGTTTCATTCATTTTCTAGTGAATGAGTGCAACCATTTCTCAAGAGCCTAGTCAAGATATCAAGCTGAATTGGTCCTTAGACTACATTACCACGATGCCGGCACATTTTGAAAGCGGCGAAAATGTGGCGGTAGCAAAATTTGAGCCAGCATTCACACGATGTTTTTTTGCTTCTTACCCATCCGGAGTTTGACCTCACTCGACCGAGCTTAACTTCAGTCACCTGACGAAGACTGGTTGATTAAGCCACTCGGCCACTCACCCCACGAACAATTACCGGAACACGATACCGAAACAATTTGAAAACGGTAGGAAATTTGATGGTTACAAATTCGTTACAGTTTCCCTAATAACTTGATGCCAAAGAAATGTACTTGCACCCAAAGAATCGATCAACCTCATTTTGAAAGCGTCGAAATATGCTCCATTTTCATCATTTTCGAGTTTTCACACGATGCTATTTTCAAAATGTGCTCGTAAGAGTTCCGTTTTCAAAATCTACCATTTTCAAATCTGCTGGCAAAAATTTGCCCCTTTTGTATGAACGGCAGGCCTATTCGTCACATTTTTCACTGTTTTCCAAATGTCCCGTGCATCGTGTGAACGCAGTCTTATTTATTAGGTACAAGATATATAATTCCTGGCTTTAGGTTCTTGATACGTGAAGGTTGTTATGTGCAGTTTTTTACGGTAGTGTAGACTGGCCTGCCATTAGTCATCCTTGCCTGATCTTCGATCAGCTGATATCACTGTTTGAACGATTCCTTGACACTGATTGATTGATTGATTGATTGATTGACTGATTAATTGATTTTGTAATCAATTGATTTTTGATTGGTTGATACTTGGCTAATCTGGATTGCCTAATGCATTCGTTGATTCCTTCGCCTAATAAGTCTATTTTGCATACTCTTGATCCATTGGCTGCTTGTTTGATTGATTGATTAGGTGATTGAGTGATTTGTTTGACTGATGAAGTGATTGAGTGGTTCGTTTGACTGACGGAGTGATTGAGCGATTTGCTTGTTTGACTGCTGGATCAAGTTTTAAGCAGGTTGATGGAACGTTTTGGTGATGAAATGATGATGTAAAATCAATAAATGCCATTCACACTTGCATGTTAAAACAACTTAGAATAATGCAGATTGTCGATTGGGATCTTCTGATTGGTCAGTCAAATTAATCAAATGTATTTATTGGTTAAAACTTAACTTAGGTTAGATAAACCTGGTTTAACTATGTCAGTGTAAATGATGTATAGTAACTTATTGATCTACGTTTCCCTTTGGTAATGACGGATACAGTAAGTGCTCTATTAAGCCCTCGGGAGGCTTATTTGATTTTGGGCACTCCAGAGGGGGTTTGTTAGAGAGAGGGGCTTATTGGAGAGGGGTTTTATTCAAAAAGTTAGATGAAAATTATATATATGATCCTCTATCAGTCCTTTATCTCATATTTTGCGGATTCAGCATGCAATCCTACCAGTGAAATGCATAAATTCAAAACAGTTTTATCCCAAACAATCTCAAAAATTAACATGAATTAACATGCAAGCTTTTTTAAGCAAAATAAATTGAACATCTTTGGTAACTTTTCTAATTTGATGTGTGTGGGGGGGGCTTAATAGAGAGGATGTGCGTAGAAGGGGGGCTCATTAGAGAGTGGGGCGTAATAGAGACGGGATCTTAATAGAACTTTTGCGGTAATGTTGTTAGCCAGTGCATCACATACCTTATTTATTGCGGGGAGGCTGGGAAGTAGGATCTAAATTCTTTCCCTCCTTTTCTACCCTAAGATAAAGGCGATACGCAGGCAAGGATTTGTGAAAGCAGCAAAAGCAGAGCATTCCTCTAATCAATGCCAAATCAAATGTATGCTGTAATGAAGGAGCAGGATCAATCTCAAACCATACTTGAATCTCGTAAATTCAACCTTAAGTATCTCCATTATCAATATCACAGTTTTATAGACTTGGTTTACTTTTCTCGTTTTCTCCAAATCCTGAAAATCAGTGGTTTATAATACTTGTTAGGAGTTTTGTCCCGCTTCACGAAATTAGTTTATTTCTACATCTTCGTGCGAAACCAGTCTTAATCCTCGTCTCCAAACAGCCAACTTTTGTGGAGCTGTGTTTTAGGCTGTGACTAAGCTTGTACTTATTATGCTAGCTCAGATGGACTTCTGGTTGAGTTTCTCTTCTAATGATGATTATTCAATTACTCTGATAAATTACTCTGATTTGCGGGAAGAGTGGACGAGTGGCTCATACATTCTACGTCAGGTGACTGAAGTTAAGCTCGGTCGAGTGAGGTCAAACTCCGGATGGGTGACCTCGGAGGCCTGACCTCACAACTCACCTCGTCGTCCTTCGGAAGGGACGTTAAACTAAGGGTCCCATGCCTGGATGCGGCATGCACAGTGGGCCTACATTAGTTTTCAGTAGCTAGAAATCCCGACAAGCCCACATGAGTTGTTTAACTTGTAAAAAATTCTTCGGTAGCGATCGCAAGCGCCCGCGATGGGAGTTGAACTTGTCCCTACTCCCAAAGCGCCCAAAAATCGGTCGCTTGCGATCAGATTCATAGCTAAATTTCTATCAACTGCACATGCTTCTGTTGGGTTGCAGCGCCCGCCCGCTCCAAACGCTGGATATGGAGAGCAGCCTTTAAGCCTTTGGGATTGAGACTATAGCCTATCTTGGTGGCAGATTGTGGCAACTATTGCCGCAAGAAATAAAACAATCAAACATCCTTCCTATATTCAAAAAATGAACTAAATGTTGGAAAGGTGGTGAATACAACTTCAGACTTTGCAAAACATATATTCCGCAAGTTGGGTTCCTAACAGGATAGTCGTTTTTATCCTTTAATTTATATTTATGTATAAACATTGTAAATTTTATTTTTCGTAATCTTTTTAGACATTGTAAAAATTTTCTAAAGTAGGCCTTAATTAGCTGTAATTTAGCTATTTATTTTAATTTTATTACAGCCTACTTAAAATAAATTAATGATGATGATAATGATGATGATGATGAAGCCTGGTTTACATTAAATCGTAATTTATCTCCGATCATCATCCTAGAGAATCGCCGATAATCGCCGATGCTAAAGGACAATGATCGGTGATGAACTGCGATTTAATGAAAACCAGGCTTTACAGAGTATAGAATTACATGTTGAAAAGCCTTATTCCGACTTAAAGCTATACCACATAAGCAACATCATAAATTTCCTCAATAAGACTAACAATCTTTGCCCGGACTTGAATATTGTTTCATTTCATTTAATTTTTCATTTAATCTTTTTATACATTATACTCCATCAGCTTACTATTATAGTCAAATAACGAAAATAAAGATAAAGATGAATATTTATCTAATCACATTGTTCTTCCTCATGTTTCAAGGGGTCTTCGATGTGCTATTGGCCCAAGAAATAGTTTTAACCTGCTTTTTGAAAAGTGCAGCAGATCCCACATTTCTAAGGTTATTTGGGATATCATTCCACACCTTTGCACCTTTGTACGAAAAGCTCTTTTTAGTTATCTCTAGCCTAGGTCTTGGTACCTGCAGGTCATTCGCTCTCCTTGTTTCACATTTTGAAACCTGAGATCTTTTCGTAAACTTTTGCCTAAGGATTTCTGGGCATTGCTCACGTAGAATCTTATGCACCATCATCGCTTGGTCAAGCTAAATTAGTCCGTACATGGTGGAAAAAAGCGTCCCTCAAACGTACATCTAGGAAACCAGCCCCAATGCTTTGAGGAGACTCGAAGATTCTCCAATCAGAGTTCGCCGAAGCTCATCCGATTGGGATTTCTCGCGCCGGCGGTACCTGAAAATTTGTGTGAAGCTAGAAAGATTTTTATAATCACTTTTGTTTCGTAAATAATCATATTTATTGCATCTTTCATGGATATTTATTGTTGTCATCATTATTTATTCATTGTTTATTTAAATTTATTTCATCAACAAATAGGATTTAACTTTGTTGTTGTTATAATCAAACTGTCGTGCTATTCTTGTTGATGTAAGCTGAGAGAAATAATCTCGTTAAGTCTAGGAGGCTTTACTTCTAAGATGCACTTTCGAGAGGTTTATCTAGCTTTATTCTTGATTTTAGATTGCACATCTTTGCCTACTTCAACTATATTTGGAGATTACTGTACACCGGCTTCTGAACTTAAAGAAATTTAGGGTTGTTGAAAATCGAAGTACTGAAGATTTGTCACAGCAGTTGTCCAAGGCAGCAAGAAAAGGTATTACTCGTTTGTTTAAACTTGCTGGAGATTGCATATCCTTGTTGTTTTAACTGTATTGGGAGATTATTATGCGATGGCTTCTGAAACTACAGGTGCTCTAAGAGGTCAGCGCATTGACGACTGATTTTGGACTTTATCCGGCAGTTGACCAAAAAAGCAAAATCAGTGAATTGCCTTCGATTTGTGCTCCATTTTAGTATGACTATAGATCATATACCCTTGCTGGCTTCTGCTGGCTTCAGCTATCTTTCGAGGTAATCACACGTCGGTTTCTGAAACTACAACGCGTAGTTTCAGAATTTTGACTACAATCGCTCAAAGTTGCAGAGACTCAATGTGCGATTATTTCTAGCAGTTTGGTTCTCTTTGACTAAGGTATAGTTTCAATTTTTATTTAATAGTCAGCAAAGATTCTGAGCGTGACTATAATTCTCTTATTTTATGCTCAATTTGTATCGCAAATTCTTGTTTTCTTAAATTGGTGATGTTTGTATCCCCTTAAGGTGCCTTGAGAGATGCTTTTACTCGCTATTCAAAGCTCTAGCTCGACCTAGTTTGTGCTCGATTTTCTGTCGCAGTTTCTTACTGACTTAAACTGGAGATCTTTGTATCGACATATGATACCTTTAGATATGCTGTAGTTAACTGGTATTTCTTGACGTGTTTAAGCAAGTGAAACTAAGCGAACAAACTATTATCCTAATCCAAGAGCCTTACGTTCCGATTTCTTCCCAATGCTCAAATTTGACATGGTAACTGATCCATCCCTATGAAATATGCAGACAAGTTCTTGCCATGCATTGAACTTACAAAAAGCATTGGATGAAGTAATTATTCCGAGCAAATACTAATTAAAACTCTTAAATGTTGCACGCTTAAGCCTTTGCACGTTTACAAGCATTTCATTTTTTTACATGGTAACTGATCTACGTCTGTGAGGTATGCAGCCATTTTTTCTTTGTTTCGTAGTTTTGCTATGACCTTTTGTCCTTTGGACAATTCTAAACTCGATTTTTTACATGGTAGCTAATCTACCTCTATGAACTATGTTACTATTTATTCCTTCCAGTTTCCTGGTATTCGCTAAAATGAATCATCTAAATACAAGTCCTTGATTTCTTGTTACTCATTACATTTTCAAACTGGTATTAAAACTTGTCAGAAGTGTGTTAGAAATGTGTTGGATCAAGGATCGTCATTTCATGTGAGATAACGGTGTCTGTATGGATGCTCAAACGAATTTGGATAAAATTAAAAAGTATCATTTCAATTAGGAGTGAAAACTGACTAAAAATCTGTTTAGAGTAAGTTTGGAAAACGCGCTTTTACCCAAAGGTAAACAAAGCTTTGTAAACAGCTAAGGCTGTAATTATTTCGAGGATCTTACCAAGAATTTGAAATCGTCGCTTCTTTGACTCAACCATTGAGTCACAACATGAAAGACATTTCGGGTAGCCACAAGCTCCTATCTTGGCATCACTTCCTCGAGAATCTTTATAATGACTTTTCGAACGAGAAGAGAACTTTTGTCAGCATGCTTTCTGTTTGTTATGCTAAGTTGTTCATCAGACCATGAAATGAATGCAGACGATGAACAAAGTCAGTGAAGGATTTAAGAAGTCGTCTAGTTTTTTCTAAGAAATAATCTGCTTATCATGCATCGTACGACGAGCTGGATAGTGCAGTGAACGCAACAAATAGCGAAAGTCTCTGCTGACAAGGATATGTGTTCTTCAAAATCCTGTATCTTTCAAGGGATTTTGGGTCATGATTTCGGTGCCTAATAAATTTACAACTATTTGATCGTAGCTTAACTTGTAGTGTTTATCTTGTTTGTTTATGTCTTTTTTCTCGTTAGTCACTTTGCATGTTGACCGCGCTTTTTTTTAGTTTTTGTTTATATAATGTCCATGGGGCGTTCATAGTATTTTGCTCCTTATGGTATCGTATCTGTAGTGTTGTATAGTTGAGAAGTAATTAGAAATTCTTATAGGATGCAGCATGTTTTATATTCTACCGGGTGAGTCAGAAAAAACGCCCGGCGTTTGAAAGGATACTGCTCCCTTAATATATAAGCAATGATATTTTGCAATATTTGAATAGATAGCTAACATGTTCAATTATTTTTAGAAATTTTCCTGGCTAAAATCGGTCATTTCGTTCAGATTCGTTAAACGATTTTCCAAAATGAGTTCCTTTGAGAAACCTTAAAAAACGTCCCAAAATTACAAGCAAAAGTCTCAATTGTGTTTACCGCACAACGATGACTTTCAGCACGCTTTAGCACGTGCTATCATTTTGACGGGTTGAAAAGTCTTCCCCCTAGTGTGAATAACTTATTCAGGGGAAATCCAATTTCCCATGAGAACAAAATACCTGAGCACATCCAAGAATTATTATTGCTAGGAAGGAGAACCAAGGGAAATTTTGCTTGGTGTTTTCACTCGTTTTTGCAAGTTTTCGATAGGGGCTTTCTGCAGAAAATCTCCTATTTCGACGGGAAGGAATGACCGATTAAAGCCAGGTAAATTACTGAACCTAATTTGATATATCGGGGATAAAACAAGACAGTTTTCAACATCATTGCTTTGATATTCAGGGAGCAGAATTTTTTCAAACGCCGGGCGTTTTTATTGACTCACCCTGTATATATTCATATCTTAATCTGAATGTAAATGTAAACGTGCATGTTATAGCATGCTAGGATTGCCAAGGCATAACCAATTCAAGGGAGATTCTTTCAACCGGTAAATCAAACAAACATGGCCGCAAAAGTTACCCCGAAACTAGAACGGCAATTTCTCGCCTTGTGCAGGTGAAAGGTGGGTTTTAAGAGAAGTTCTGTGGTCATAAAGAAAGAAGAAGGGTAAATCTAAAGTTCTGTCTCGCCGGTTTTGTTAAAGAGAATCGACAGAGCTAAAAGCTGGCCCGGGCCAGGTTAAAAATATATAATCTGTTGAATTCAACAACTTTCACGTCTATGGCTTCATTTTGTGGCGACGGAAACAATGGGTTTGTGGGCGTTTCTTCAGCCTATTTATAGCAGCTTGTCGATATAGCTATATCTATTCCCTTTAATTTGATTCAGTAGCCGAGCAGGAGGCATTACAATTCTTGAGTATTTAGGGCTTAAATGAAACAATTAGTACACATATCCTGAATCAAATAAACAGACTCCGCGAGACAGAACTAAATAGATTTATCCTTCTTCTTGCGTTATAAGCACATAACTTCTCTTTAACCCATCCTTCGTTTGCACAAGGCGAGAATTTACCATACTGGTTTCGGGAAACTTTTGCGGCCGTGTTTGTTTTGATTTAATGGCTGAGAGAATTTCCTTTGTCTATGATCGCTAATTTCTTTGAATTGCGGTGTCAATAAAAATCAACTCATGCTATTGTGTTGCAAAATCTGTGCTTGTTGTGTGCATATTGGATGAGATGTAAATTGAAGAGCAATATTGTTTTTGACTCAAGGATGTTGCTTGAATATAACATTTTTTATCTGAAAAATTTGGACGTTAATCTACTTTCCAACTGTAACAGAACACTTCAATGTGATAATCAACTAACTGTAAATAACGGCGATTTAGCACAGGTGATTTGGTCACTGATGCTGAGTTTTTATGATTTTAACAAAGACAAATAAGATTGTTTTGGAGTTTGTTGTTGTGAAGTTGTAGAGAAGACATGCGAGATCGCCTCATGTAAGTTAATCTCGCGATTTGCCTTATAGCATGGTTGGGTGTATCAACAGATCACTAAAACAATTTTCCAGCTATCCTACACATCATTATCTTTTGCCTCTGTTGTTTGAAGTTAAGATCTTCTCGTTTAAGGATTTTGAGATTCGTCAAACAATATTTCAATGTATTTTACCTTCTTTACAGCTGAACGAGATTGAGGGGAAATATTGTTTTTAACTCAACGATGGTGCTTGAATATGAACTTTTTCACCTGAAGCATTTGGACGTTAATCTACTTTGCAACTGTTGTTGTTGCTGTTGCTCTTTGCACTATCAATTGTACGTTCTTTTTAGTCTCATTATATAATCCCAGTTGTGGCTTCTCTGCAACAACAGCAGTACTGTTTGCGGTTTCAGAAGGTGTTGTGGCGCAGTCTCGTAATTCTCTGATTTTGCAACCAGACAGGTGTCTATCCCAGGTAGAACCCAACCACTCGAGCGTTTGACAAGGAATCGTGGTCTTGACCAGGTCTCTTCTGTTTCTGTGATCGCAGCGCTTGGCGCTAAATATCGCAGCATCGTCTTCATCTTCTTCCCTACTTTACAGTTGAACAAAATGGATGAACTTTTGTTGTTGTTGTTGCTCTCTGCTCCGTTGTTTTTGCATTCATGCTAGACTCACTGCATTGTCCCACTTATAGCTCTCCGCAACAACAGCACCACTGTTTACATTTATATCAATAACTACGATGATGTAGTCAGTCTATGTTATGTGTCATTTATTTGAAGACATTTTGTTATTGTTATGAACATTTGGTACGCAGGTTGTAGCTTGTGTTGACAACCAAATGACTGTTGTAGTTACGTTGTGACCATATTGATTTCATTAGAATGAAGAGGAAATGTATTTGTGGCTCCTTTGTTTGCATTCAAGTTGTTGAGTTTGGTTCAGTTCAGTTCAGTTTCACTTTAAAAATTCACCTACATACTAAAATCAGTTCAACCAACAAAATTTACAAATATTACAATATGACAGGTGACAGAAGATGAAAAAATTACAATGAGATGACATAGAACATCAGAAATATGTATGAAGAAGAATTTTCTTAAAGGAGGAGCTCTCTCAGTAGATAAACTAACGGAGGAGAGAGCAACCCCTTTGCTAAAAATCTTTCATTGAATTTGAAGTATCTTAAACATTTTGAGATTGGATGATGCAAAAACAGCTAAAAAATCTAGACTTGATAGTTCGTGGAGAACAGATGTAATTTTAGTTGAAGACGAAAACTCATCACTGAAGGAGATTGTTTAGTTTTCAAGGGAATGTTGTTCCAAGAATTAGCACCAGTGTAATCTAATAGATCTTTCGCCATATTGCAAGGTGTTATGACGTATCATGAAACTATCACATTTACGAGCCCTGTACTGCTATATGATGTTGATGGAAATCTGATAAAATTACAAAAAATTGTGAAAGACAGACGGAGATATCCTATTAGAGACTCATAAGCTCTAGCTTTATGAGTTAAGGTGGATCTTCACTTAAGGTGGCTCGCTACTGAAAATTTCAAAATTACGAAACATTGAAAGGTGGTTGTGTACGAAGTAAAAACAAGTAATATGCAAACATTTGATTCTTTTTAAAAAATACGACTTTGTACTTAAGAAGTAATATTCTACAACGAGCATTACTCTTCATCAGGTGTGAGTAATGCTCGAAACGTTGTAGAATATTACTTCTTAAGTGCAAAGTCGTATTTTTTAAAAAGAATCAAATGTTTGCATTTTACTAAAGACGTACAACACGCAAAACCAACTTTGTTAAAAACAAGTAAGTTATGGTGGCTCGCTACTGATATAAATTTAAACTGCTACACACTGGGTGTCCTATCGCTTATGCTCTCATAAACCGCAACCGTCAGTCTTCTTCATTACGATGGATATTCTTTTCAGGATAGCTATTTCATGTAAATGAAACAGGAATCGTAAGGTAATTTGTCTGAATCTATCATTTGCGATGACCGTCCTGTTACAACTATGCGAGGGTCTGATAGATAGTAACGGCTATCTAGTAGAAGGTTCTACGAAGTAAGCAAAAAACCGTAAACCGTTCGTTTAAATTCCAATTTTCCGCAACCGCGTACCAATACAAATACCGTATACCGCACTGATTATCTTGCAGCAACCGTATTCCGCATCTAAAATAAGCCCGAATCCTCCTGACGGCCACACTAGAATAGACCCCCATGTGATAGAAGTATTAAATTGGAGAGTGCAAGAAGCAAACCTTTCAGAAGGGCGCTCAGTTATAACCGCTAATGTTTGACAGCTTTTGTTTACAATAATTCAGACTAGTTTAATATTCACGGTGAATGCGGCACGGGTCTAATTAGCTGACAAGAACGCAATAATAGTACCTACCTGATTGACAATTCTTCCACATCAACAATCAATCATCTCTTCATGTTTGTACTTGCGAGCACTAACCAACGTTGCTTCGAAAGATGTGACGCGCTCAAGGCTTGATTTATCAATACTCTTGCAATTCTGTTGCAACTATTCAGTCATCTAATCCCTCTAGACTGCCTTGGCATTTCTTCATAAACAACGGCTGTTCGTCCCTTAGGGATTAGCAAAACCACTTTCAACAGGTAACTTAGGGCGACTTGACGTTTACAAGGCTATTTAGATTGTCATCGGGTGCCAATTTCTTAACAAGAAGATCACAATAACTCAACTGGTTCTGCCTATTTATCCTTTATTGATTTTGAATAGTTTGCGCATGTATTTTTCATTGATTTTGAATGGTTTTGCGTATACATTCTTTATTAATTCTAATGGTTTTATTCTGAAATTGACAACAATAATATATAAACAAGTGCAGTTTTATCGGTCAGCAAATCATATATAATTTATATTTACTTGGGCACTTTGAACTTAAAACCACAATGCAGGCTCAGAACCGAGTATTGAATACAGAATGTTGACCACTTTATCGTGGTGATATAATACACTTAACTTACGGTGGTATTGTGTGAAATTTTATCATATCATTGTGATTCATTGGTGGAATTAACCTTTGGTTCCAATGGCCTGTCGTTTTGAGAGGAGCTATCGAAAGATCAGGATTGCTGCTATGTAGATGATCTAAAACGTGACTGTAGTATGGCAAAGTCTCGTCACTGTTTGATAGGGTAAGCTGCTTCTTGAAATAGTTTTCCCATTGGAATCGGTTGCTTGTGTATTGATTTAGAGAGGTCAGCACACACTAATTTGGAATATCCATGTCGTTTACTATATTGATGATTTTGTTATGGATTTGTAAGATAAAGTTTTGTAAAATTTTGGTGAGGTAAGTTGCTTTTTCAAACAGTTTATTTGTTGGAATTTGCTGCCTGTGTATAAATCTAGAGAGGTCAGCAAATAGTTCTTTTGGATCACGCTGCTCATTGCTATGTTGATGATTTCATACGCTGATTTGGTATGGATTCTTTGGCAAAATTTCATCGACATTTAGTGTGGTGATGTGCTTCTACAAAACACTGCAATTATTTGCATGTGTGTTGATTTAAAGGGATCAGCAAATAGTTATTTTGAGTGATCATCGAAAGAGCCGCATGATCGAGCTTGTTACAATATTGTTGATATAGTACTATTGTTTGGTACTGGTTGCTTTGTTTAATCCGAGAGATGCATGCTATTAATGTATCACAGTTGATATGCAATTGTGTATTATGCAAGGTTTTATCATATCACTTTAACCAATAGCGGAATCAGTCCTTGGTTTTAATTGACCTTTGTTTTGAGAAAGGCTATCGAATGTTCTAGGTCCTTACTATGTTGATGACTTCATAAGCAAATTTGTTGTAGATTTTTTGCTGTAAAATCTCATTAACTTTGGCGAAGGAAATTGCTTCTACAAATAGTGCATCGAATAGATTGGTTGCTTGTGTATTGACTCAGAGAAGCCAATGTACAGTAAGGACCGAGATACAACCCCTTACTTGAGGAGGCCACGGGCAAACTGGGTGACGAATGAAGCGAACCAAAACCTAGAAGGGAGTCTGGGAGTACTTCCCTGAAAAAATGTGAGACCACGCTCTTCAAATCGGCTAAAAACAATACTAATTTTTGTTCCTCAATACAGATTGACGTTACAGGTAAATGTACTTTGGGATGTAAACATCCCCAAAAATCAAGAATGCTTAATTTGCCTTTACCAAAAAGCTTATGTAGAGTCAATAGCATAATATGATATTTACGGCAAAAATATCCCCACAGGGCTTCCTAGACTAATGAAAGGTAGAAATTGAACGAGATATACATAAGGAAATGAAGTTTCTATCTAATATTCTGGAACACTAAAATGAATAAAGAATAAAGATTTACTGCTGCAACCACTGAAAATTTTTGAGGGGGCCATGGCCCCCCTGGACCCCCCTGTGTCTCGGTCCTTGATGTACAGTTGTTTTGAGAATGATCCCGCTCGTTACTGTGTCGATGATTTAATACACAACTTTTTTATAGATTTTTTTGTGAAATCTCATAGAATTTTGGCGAAGGAAATTGCTTCTAGTACATCGAATAGATTGGTTGCTTGTATATTGACTCAGAGAAGCCAATGTACAATGGTTTTGAGAATGATCCCGCTTGTTACTGTATCGATGATTTAATACACAAATTTGTTATAGATTTTTTTTGTAAAATCTCATAGAATTTTGGCAAAGGAAATTGCTTCTACAAATAGTACATCGAATAGATTGGTTGCTTGTGTATCGACTCAGAGAAGCCAGTGTACAGTTGTCTTGAATGACCCCACTCGTTACTGTGTCGATGATTTCATACACAACTTTGATATGGTTTAGCGAAGTTTCGTCGACGTATGGTGGACAACAGGGCAATGATGTTCTCCTTGTATGGTCAAAAACAGCTATAAGAGGACAACAGCACAACGATGTTCTCCTTGTATGGTCAAAAATAGGACCATTAGTGGCGCTTGGCCTGTTTGTTCTACTCTAGGCTAGGTCACCATATCTCTTGATTCATGCCCTCTTTGTACAGTTTTTGAGGAGATGGTTAATGTTCCTACATTATAACGATTTATCGCTTAAAAGGGGGCGGGGGTAGTTACCATACATACCGGCACGGGATATGCCATTTTTCGGTTGTCTTTTTTGGGCAGAATGTAAATTTTAGGCTATCATTTTGCGTAAGATCGCAAATGGACATAACCATCAGGGTCCCATTTCACAATAACGCCTTTTTAGGGCACTGAATTTGATGTAATTTCGCAAGCTTGGCGAGAATTTTAAGTTTTGTGACAATTTCAGGGTATACATTTTGAATGCGTTGTAAATTTTTTCCTTACGGTTTTTGGAAAATTTATAACTTGTACGGTATGATTTGACAAGTCAAAATGGCACACCCCTATCATCTGCCTATTGAAAATCCTTTCAGTTCAGTTCAGTTCAGTTCAGTTCAGTTCAGTTCAGTTCAGTTCAGTTCAGTTTCATATATTTTAAATTCCACTACAGACAATTTATGAAGTATTAAACAGACAAATAACTAAACTATACAAATATAAGATACAGAAAATTGACACATCAGTAAAATAATAATGAAAGTAATACAATATACATTGAACAAAACAAAAAGTAAAGATAAATTGTATGGAGGGAATTACTTAAAGAAGGAGCTCTCTCAGAAGTCAGACTAATCGAGGAGAGAACATCCTCCCGTGTCTATTGCACAGCAACCTCATGATTTTGTTTCGTTATGAACTCTGAACGTCATGAGATCGCACCAAATGTCAGGAAACTGGCTATAGTATAGAATTCATGAAATTTTGTAAATTTGCTAATAGCTCTTGATAACTAAGCCGGAGCTCATCAGATTAGAGCACTCCTCTTTCAGCTGCTCAAACTGAAACTGCAGTTAAAATATGCCCGTTTTGGCTTGCTGCCAGAACATGTTTTTCGTTTCATTCTACGATTTTCCTTGAGCTTTGGACCCCTTGCCGGGAGCACTCCGATTAAAATTTAGCTAGACGTGCCAGCCATGTTTTCAAAGATAGATCAACCATCTTTTAGCTAGACTTATTACAGATGACGAACTAGACTTGGGGCAAGTCTATTTCTCCGCCTTTGTTTCGATCTTTTAACCAATCTTGGCACGTGAGCATTCCAATGCATTTTTATCAACTTACATTAATTTAACGAAAGTTTCAAAACACCAGCTTTGCCTTCCCTTAACGAGAAAGACCTTTTCTCGACCCTGCGAAGAAAGAATTCCCTTGGATCTCCGCGGTAACCTTGCTCAGGAAGAACTCATAATGAAACAATGAAAAACTTTGCCCTATTTTTTCAATCATCAATGGAATTGTGATGGAATCATAATTCACGGCTCCAAATCTCAATGCCGTGGGAGTGTTTTCGGTTCTTCAATCGAATCGAAACTTCTATCACATTTACACTGTAACAATAGTAATTCACAAATCTCGCAATCTGATTGGTATTGTAAGAATCGCGAAGTTTGGGCCTAAATAAGGCCAGGTTTTTCAGAGTAATATTATGAGTCTCATCAGTGACTGAAGTGCCGTCATCAAATCAAAGAGCACAGGGAAGCGAGAGACTCATCGTTATAAGTCTATATTTTACACCGACATTTTTCAAAACTTGGATCCCATGTTACTCGGTAGACTATGTTAATGATTTAGCTGAGACTGTGTACAGTAATTGTGAAGGAGATGGCATCATCTGTTTTTCTGAATAAATCCTAGTTTGATCGAATTTTGAATCACAGCTAATCTCATGAGACACCTGCATATTTGGATATGGAGTTTCAAGATGATACGAGTGGGAGCGATTCCTCTTTTGCTTCGGTCGCAGTTCGCATTGCTTGTTTTATGTTGAGGTAAACTTGTTGTTTAGTTGGAGTAATTTCTGTTTATCAATGTAATTGAGATCAAAGCAGACGTTAGCATCTGTGAACGCACAGAAATGAAAGTATCATACTAAATTGATGTTTAACGACATCGTATTTATAAAGTAACGTGACCGACAGATTCATTATCAAAAGCAACTATGAAACTTTATCGAACGTTTTAATCGCTGAATAATGTAATCGAGATGTTTGCAGTTTATTTCCGGGTGTTTCAGAAATTCCAGACACCCCCCAGTAACGACCCCGCTGAAACATTGCCCCGCCAAGGTTGAAGGATGACCCGCCAAGAAAACTCGTTTCCCCGCTAACTTTTGAGTTTAAACAGTTTCCCCGCCTTGCTTTTGTTGTTTCCCCGCTGAAATTTTTCCTTCCCCGTCAAAATTATGCACGTTCCATCATAGATGATAGCCTAAAATTTCATTTCCCCGTCATAATATTTCTAATCCCCGCTGAAAATGTATGTTTTCATAATTTCCCCGCTGTATTCACAAGGTCCGGCGGGGTCGTTACTGGGGGGTGTTTCCAGGCCTGAAATTTCATTTTGGTTCACCCGAAAGACTGATAGCTCAAACATCGGACACGTCACTCATACCTTAATTCAACCGTTAAGCTTTCATAAAATGATTTCAAAGCATTCACGTATTTTTTTATGAGAAACTAAGAATTTAGGCAAGCACTGAAAGTTTCTTGATATTATCAGATTTTGAGTACTCTGAGTTTCTTACTAGTTTTTAACGGTTCCATAACAATCTTCTTGTTTACGACCTGTCTCCACGTGAACCCCTTCACAGCGATGGGTTTTTTTAGTCTTTCCGATGTTTAGATATCACTCAAGTACCTTCCGAATGATATGATATAGGAAACAGGTGAAAATAAAGTGTTCAGTATTCCCCTTGTAAAAATCGATAGTATCTTAAGTTATATTATCCCACGACTGGAGTTTCTTAACTTTTTGGCGATCTGAGAGTTTTTCTTATAAGCAGTTTCTTATAAGAAAAACGTGCATCTGAACAAACTTTGAGAATCGTTGCGTAGCTTTTTTCTGGAATGTTTTCAGATCATAGTTATACCTCAGCGAAATTCTGTTTTGATTTTTGCTAAACCTTGAAAGAATATCACACAAACAAGTTAAACAAGCAAAGTTTGATTTTATCATCAATGTTATCTTTGATGAATGCAGAGAGTATGTTCTTTGATCTTGAGATTATTTCAAAATGGAAGAATTTCCGAATGTTTATTTTAATAGAAGGAAAGCAACTGTTGGAAAATTATAACACAGAGTTGTTTCTGATCTTCATCATCCACTGTATCTTCCAAGTGCTTCTCAGTTATCGAAGTGTGTTGAGCCGAGAAACTGGTATGTTATTCGAGAGAACAGTCAGTTTAAGACAAGCTGAAAGTTATAAAATATTCAAAGTATGCTGTAGTCTTGCCTGATATTATTTCGAAAGCTTCGTAACATGTTTTGGGTGGATCTGAGAGATGTATCCATTGTTTCAAAAATCATACAGGATTACTCTTCAAGCCATTTTGTAAAATTTTGATCCCATCACCTAACTGAGGCTTCAAATAAATTTTCAAGACTTTTTTCATCGTCTTAGGTGCATTATTTCCGTCTGGAATTAGGAATTTTCCAGAAGACATATTTTCTTGATAGGCCCAAAAGCAACCAAAAATTAACTGCTCAAATGTACATAGATCCTGACTTTTTAATGCCAAGCATCACGATGGGGAAGTATGATAACATGTCAAAAGTTTCAGTATCATCAGGAATTTGTGCACGAGCCAAGAAACACACCATTGTACCAATCTAATGATTGAAGCGAGGATCAAATGTAGCCAATAATTTGTCTTTCTAGGCAAAGCCAAAAGAATCTGGTTTCACGGAATTCTTCATTTAGATTAGGGTGATGCATTCTAAATTATGAATTTATTCTCAAAATTGTGTTAAATCCTCAGTTTTCTAACTGGTGCCTTAGTTTTTGTATTACGATCGTTCAAAGACTTAATGCATTTTTCTGGCTCACCTGGGAGATGCAAGTTTCTCAATGCGCTGTAGACCTGTAGACTCTCGACATAAGCTTCAAGTATTGCAACAACAACAGCGACAACAACGGCAACATTTTTATTTTTGCGCGGACTATGTTGTTTGGGCGTCCATCAGCTTTCAATAGCGATAACTACGAATATGTAATTATTCTAAATGTTTTGATGCTGGCAACAAAAAGACAACGGCATAACGTCATAGAATCTATTGTACGCCTTATTTGGCATTCAGTTTTCTCCAGTGAACGGTAAAATGGATTGAGGGTGGGGGGGGGGGGCGGCACTATTAACTGCCAGACTTAATGATTTAAAATGATGGTCAAAGTTTTGAATATTTTTGTCAGCAAAAAGGACGAAGAAAAATTTACAAATTAGCTTTTCATAATGAAATTTCATCCTCCGTCTAAATACCTCACTGGAAATACACATTTAACTTAGCAACTCGGTCAATCTCAATCCTTAGTCTAATATGAATGTGAGTAGAGTTTGCGCTGTAAACTCCAATAATTCGGTTTCATCCCATGGTGAAATACTTGACTGCAACATATATTTCACTTAGCGACTGGAGCAGTTTGAGGAACAAGCTTGATACGCTGTTCATACATACGTTACTATTTGCTGGTCTTTACCTTGATGGGATTTCGGGACGCCAGTGACCACATCTGCACGTAAGTCCTCATAATTCTGTTCACTATTGATATGTGTCATGTTAACCATCAAAGTTTCAGAGCTGCTATTTCTAAGGCCTAACACTTTGATGACATGACGTTTGCCTTGAAAAGACATTTTCGACTAACCGGGCACAACAGGTCAGTGGCCGAGTGGCTTAAACAATTTTCGTCTGGTAACTCCAGTTAAACTCGGTCGAGTGAGGTCAAACTCCAGATGGGTGATCTCGGAGGCCTGGTCTTACAACTCACCTCGCCTCCCTTCGGAAGGGACGTAAAACTAGGGGTCCTATGCGTGGATACGTTATGCACAGTGGGCCTAACTTAGCTTTCAGTAGCTAGAAATCCTGACAAGCCCACTCAAAACAAATTGAAAACAAACAAAACAACATTGTAGCCCGAAATAGACAGTCACTGTTTTCTTTCTTTCATCCTTCCTTCTTTTCTTTCTTCTTCCTTCCTTTCATTCTTCTTTCTTTCTTACTCACTTACGTACTATACTCACTTTCTTTCTTACTTTCTTTCTTTCTTTTTTATTCCGAACGAGATCATCAAATCCCCAAATAACCAAATCTGTTTTTGTGAAATGAGTTTCTTAAGGCGGCATTACACTATCATATTCACGTAAAAGTTGCTCCACATTTTTTCTGTGTTCGTAAAATATGATAGTGTAAAGCGCCTTAAAAGTTGCTCGTAGTTGAACGATAACGTCGTTAATCTGATAATTTCACACCTTTATAATTGGCCATCACAGAAAAAAAATTTGATCAGAGATCAATTTTTTTTTCTGCCCTACAAGTTTTTCAAAGGAGCCGACAAATGACCTGATATGATTGCCTACATGAAGTACTACATTGCAGTGAAATCTTTTGGCGCGCTAGGTTTCTTCCTGTTCTTCTCTTGAAAGGAGATATCAAGACTAAGGGTATGTACTCATTGACTGCCATATCACATCATCATCGGTGTTTGATTTCGATGGTATAGCTAATCGTAAAGTTTATTCATTTCGCATTTGCTCAGCTTTAGGCCATCATATATGGTCTACACCGGTCTTTACGTTTTTTTATAAGAAACTTGGATCAGGCCATAGTACTAAAAGTTTCTTAATTTGACATAAAAATTTTGACCATTTTGGTGCTAAAAGTCTCTTAATTGGTTTCTTATTTTTTTTATGCAGAATTATCAATGTGGTCACTAATACTGCTGCAGATATGTTCCTTGACATTTAAAACATCATATAGGAATAAACAGTGTTCTGTTACGTTGAAAACACAAATGGTTAGTTGATATTGCCCAAGAATAAAGGTTCAACGATACATTTGCTATAATATCCATGCTTTTAACTTTTAAAAGTTTTTGAATACTTCTCATAGACATAGTACTAGAGTTTCTTAAAATTTTGGCCATCTTAGTACTAGTTTCTTATAAGCCAGTTTCTTATAAAAAAATGTTTAGGCCTGATAGGATCCAAATGTGTATATTCGGATCCATCTCGATTAGGTTCCTGGCATAAGCACAAAGAATGGCTCTAATGTTGCAATCAATGAGTACATGCCCTCGTTCTTTATATCTCCTTTCAAGATGTTGTTGAAAGTGTCTGTGAAGGTATTGATTCGCCATGAGAACGGAGTAGAACAGGAAGAAACCTAGCGCGCCAAAAGATTTCCCTCCAACATTGTAGTACTTCACGTAGGCAATCGTGTTGGGTCATTTGTCGGCTCCTTTGAAAAACTTGTAGCGCAGAAAAAAAAATTGATCTCTGATCAAATTTTTTTTCTGTGATGGCCAATTATAAAGGTGTGAAATTATCAGATTAACGACGTTATCGTTCAACTACGAGCAACTTTTAAGGCGCTTTACACTATCATATTTTACGAACACAGAAAAAATGTGGAGCAACTTTTACGTGAATATGATAGTGTAATGCCGCCTTTAAAGGCAAGACTTTACTGTATGAAAGTGTTGTTTATAACATGGTATACACACCCTGTTTTGAAGAAGTATCTTAAAAAAAGAAACCAATAAGGCTATTATTTTGAAACGAGTTTCTTAAAGGCGGGGCTTTACTAACACCCGGTATATTAGAGAAACATCTATTTATAAAGCCTTCGATAGTCTGCAGATACAAACAACACACCTTGCGAATAAAACTGTTTATCGCCGAATTGTTGAAAAAATCCGGAAATCCCATGCCAAAATCTTGCACAAAGTTCCTCTTAAATGTACATATTATGTTACTTTATCTCTCTCTCTTCACAAATAAGACATATTATGTTGGTTTATCTCTCTTTCTTCACAAATAAGGCGACGGTGCAGACTTAAAATCGCTAGTTTGTTGCTACTTTAGTAGCGAAAACATACTTAGTCCCATACTTAAATTTTAAGTCCTGACAAAATTGTAGCTAGCTATGGATATCCCTGCTTGACCACATTTGTGATTGATACTTTTCAACTTTCCATGAATCGGCATAATATTTTAACCCATTCATTTGATCACAGATGGCAGACAAACGAAGGAATATTTTCAAAATTAAGTAGATTTATGTTGCAGCAGATCAAAAGAAAATACTTTGTCTGATAGAAGTATCTCGTTGTTGTGCAATGTCGTGTGCAAAGTCCACAATGCTATAAAAGTCCACACGGCCTAGATCTGCAGTACAGAACGCCAGAAATAGGGTTTCCAAGTTGTGAAATTGAAAAGGACAACTTCAGAGACTCTCAAAAATTCGAACAGAAAACAAGGAATCTTTTGAATCTGAAGTTTTGAAACAAAAGCAACATTGCGTTGCAGTTGCCGTTGCCATCGTTGTTTCGTAAAGCCTGGTTTCCATATCATCGTAACAGTCGGCGACGCTTCGGCGACGTGTCCCCGATCAGTCGGCGACATATGGAAACGATCGCTGTTATCATCATGTGGAAACCACGCTTTAAACTCATCTCAACTCTTTCGATGCGTCCCCGTACGGTCCCCGTCTGATCGGCGACGTCGGCGACGTCGTTCAGAAAATGTTTCCATTTAACAAAATCGTCGCCGATGTGTCCCCGAGCCTGCCTCGGCGACGCGTCGCCGACTGTTGCGATCATATGGAAACCAGGCTTAAACTCCCTATTACTGCAAGAGGTCGTGCCGAATACACCAACAAAATTCTTTTATGTAAAAAGATTTATTATGAAGCTTAATCTACACAAAAATCATTTCTTAAGCCTCAAGAGACTACTGATTTTGTGAAGATTTTGATCCGAACAGAGTCCAGAACTAAGTCAAAGCTCCACGGCTGGGAGTTGGAGAAAGGTCTTGCTAGTTAAAGTCAGCTGACAGGAGAGATAAATAGTATATTCACGAGCTGCATATGCATGCCAGCCTGTTGTAGTTGATGGTATCCGCACATGCATGGATGCTGTTTAGCAAGATGAACAATACCATGCCTAGGCATTTGTTCATTCACTTTAATCTATTCAAGCCTCAAGAGCAGTAATCTTTGACGATTGTAAAACTTAGCAAATTTAGTAGACTGATTGCATATTCGTAGTTATCGCTATTGATAGACTGATGGTTGCTCAAACTACGACTCATGGACTTTCACATTGAAAACTAGGACGAAGTTTTCCCCTATCGATTTCGTAGCAGGTATGGAAACCATAGCAGCACTTTACGAACTCCAGGCAGTGGTGGATGGGCCTAAGTTGCTTGCTCGAACCTCCAATGCTAAAACAGTTGCGATTTCAAGTTTACAGCGACATTAGCCATGAAAAAAGCCACAAGTATCCATATGAATGTTTCCCCAATCCAAGAATCAACAAATCTTTCACTGTGAACCGGGAGTTCCTCATTTTTACGGCCAGTTAGCTTCCATGAACTTCACCGTAGCAATGAGAATAGACGATTACGCTAAAGATGGCGGCAAGGAACTTTTTACCAAGATGCACTGCGTTCTTTAATCGAATTCCTATAGAATCGTTAAGGATTCGTAATTAGAACGCAGTGCATCTTGGTAAAAAGTTCCTCGCCGCCATCTTTAGCGTAATCGTCTATTTCCAACTGTCGAGGGTTGCTTGCCTCGCTTCTGAGACTACTCCGCATCCTCGTTCCAGAGGGCACACGTAAACGTATTCGTTTCCGTCTAGAATTTTCATATGAAAGTCCATAAGTCCCAGTTTAAGCAAAAATAAAAATGTTGTTGTTGTTGTTGTTGTTGTTGTTGTTGTTGTCATTGCTGTTGTTGTTGTTATTATTGCGATAACTGGCACTATATCGTGAGTCTACAAACTTAGTACGTTTATTTGAAACTGAGTGAGTTGCAGTATCTTCCTAAATTATGTTAAAGTCTGTCTCTAACTATATGTTACGTGAGATTTGCGATGGCGCAAAATTGATCTTGCAGAACACAGCAGCTGTCTCTATTCGCGAACCTCTATACGTGACATCCAATTAATGACAGACTTTAACATGGTATTCAAACAAGGTATCAATTCGTGAGTCCTATTAATATGCATTCTTTCTTTTGCAGATAGAGAAAACATACGAAATATTTCCAAAAGATAAATAAAGCTGACATGTTAGGAAAAGGAGCGATCGTTGCATTCATTTATGGATTTCTTCTGTTATTTTGTAAGTTGTTTGACTTCATTGAATATGGACTGTCCCAAAAACCTATATGCTCCGTTGGAGCAGCTGCTGCGGAGGAGCCGTAACTTCACTTAATTTGTCTTTTACACAGCTGCATAGGTTAGGCTTAATTTTAAAGTTTGAGACCTTGTGTTAGCCAATTTGACAAGTGGCTACTTATTTATGGAACAAGAAAGTCAGAATGAATGGTTGCTTCAAACACAACACTTCCGTTGTTCTCCAGCAATGTCAGAATCAAGTCAATATCGAAGAAACATTTCAGGTGTCTTATTTGCATTTTGTTACGATTTGAAAAAAAGGTTAGTAATATTGTGTTATAGATAAGCAATAGTATCAGCAAATGTAGAAAGATTTTCAAATGCAATGCTGCAGCCCTTTCTTTCATATTTTCTTGAATTTGACGTCGTTGAAGAAGGTAGAGATGAAGTTGCGATTTCAAGCGCTGGGCTAGACTTATGACGATGAGTCTCTTGTTTCCTTGTGCTCTTTGACTTGATGATGGCGCTTCAGACATATTACTCTCAAAAACCTGGCCCTATTTAGGCTCAAACTTCGCGATTCTTACAGTACCAATCAGATTGCGAGATTTGTGAATTACTATTGTTACGGTGTAAATGTGATAGAATGATTGATTCGATAGAAGAATTGTAGGCACTCCCACGGGATTGAGATTCAAAGCCGTGATTCCATCACAATTCCATTGATAACTGAAGAAAATAGTGCCAAGTTTTTCACTGTTTCATCATGAGTCCCTCTTGAGCAAGGTTTACCGCAGGCATACAAGGGACTCATCATCATAAGTCTGGCTCTGGGCCTCAACCGGGTATCTAACCATGTTTGCCTAAATTTTCTGGCTGCAAGGTAAGAGGATTACACCACTACGCCACAATATTCAACAAAGGAAGGATAACAAAGAAAGTGCCTTTTTGTAGCAACCGCCTGCTTGACTTACTGTGTCATAAATCAGCAACCCTTTATCAGATTGACTCAAACAAGGATTCAAACTCCAAGACGACGCTTCTCTTGTGCAACTATTTTGGGCAGAAGCTAATGCTCCTACACAGGGGCAGCGCAAACTGAAGGCAAGTCGTTTGGTACGATGTGTATCAAAGGCGTTCTGGTGCAGTGGTGCAATCCTCTGACTTTGCAGCCAGAACAGTCAGGCGGAGTTGGTTCAGAACCCGGTAGGAACCCACCACTTGAGCGTCATGACAAGGGGTCGCGGACTCGATTAGCGCCTAGCTACTTATGCGATCTCAGCGCTTGACGTTAAAAACGGCACCTTCAGCTTCACCTCATGCTGAATTCGAACGCATCTTTTCACTTCTGCAATTGGTAATACTACGTAAAACAGTTGTGTGATTATTTTGAAAATGCTTTGCCATCTATTTGAAGCAAGCATAAGAAAACTCTCCTACTTTAATCTTTTATGAGGATACATGGAAACTGACATGTCATTTGGTCTATCATGAATCATGAACAGGATGCTTTTACTTTTAATTAAAGAATAGAGCTAATTTTAGAGTTTATATACCAGACATCAATATTTTAACTTTTAATTTGTATCAATTATCCTAGATAAGATTAGCCACCAGTTGCCACTAAAACATTTTTACAAATAGACTTTAAATCCCACATGACCTACCGGGTGTCCCAAAATGATGTGTGAGCATTTGCCACGATGTGCTATCTAAGACTGCGTTCACACGATGCCGGCACATTTTGAAAACGGTGAACAATGTGACGGATAGGCCTCCCGTTCACACGAAAACGGCACATTTTTTTGCCGGCAGACTTTGAAAACGATAGATTTTGAAAACGGAACTCTAACCGGTATAAATTTGAAACAGCATCGTAAACAGATCATTTTTCAACGCTTTTGGATCGAGACTGGTCGATTCTTAGTGTGTAGGTACTTTTCTAGCCTCACGACATAGTCCCAGATATCGCAAAAATAGCAACAACGACAACAACAACAATAACAACAACAACAACATATCTTATTTTTGCTCAATCTGGGCCTTATGGACTTTGATATATATTTTTGAGACGGAGATGCACACGTTTACGTGTGCCCTTTGGAACGAGGCCGCTGTGTAGTCTCAGAAGCGAGGCCAGCGACCCTCGGCAGTTGGAAATTCTCAATGCTGCGGTGAAGTTCATGGAAGCTAATTGGCCTTAAAAATGAGGAAACCCTGATTCACAGTGGAAGGTTTGTTGTTTCTTGGATTGAGGAGACATTTGTATGGATACTTGTGGCTTTTGTTCATGTACATTATCACTGTGAACTTGAACTCTGAGTTGTTTTAACATTGTAGGTTCGAGCCGGCAACTTAGGCCCATCCACCATTGCCTGGTGTTCGTACAGTGTTGCTATGGTTTCCATATCTAGTTATGAAATCGATCGGGGAAAACTTCATCCCAAATTTTAGTATCAAAGTCCATAAGTCGTAGTTTGAGCGTCCACCAGTCTATCAATAGCGATAACTACGAATATGCAATCAGTCTAATACCAGACATCAATATTTTAACTTTTAATTTGTATCAATTATCCTAGATAAGATTAGCCACCAGTTGCCACTAAAACATTTTTACAAATAGACTTTAAATCCCACATGACCTACCAGGTGTCCCAAAATGATGTGTGAGCATTTGCCACGATGTGCTATCTAAGACTGCGTTCACACGATGCCGGCACATTTTGAAAACGGTGAAAAATGTGACGGATAGGCCTCCCGTTCACACGAAAACGGCACATTTTTTGCCGGCACATTTTGAAAACGATAGATTTTGAAAACGGAGCCCTAACCGACATAAATTTGAAACAGCAACATGTGATCACTCGAAAATGATGTAGATAGAACATTCTTCGGCGCTTTTGAATCGAGAATTGTCTATTCTTAGTGTGTATATACATTTCTTTGGCATCAAAAGGTCTTGCAACGAGTTTTACCGTCAAATTTCCTACCGTTTTCAAATTGTGCCGGTATCGTGTGAAGGCTAGCTCAAATTTTGCTACCGTCACATTTTTCATCGTTTTCAAAATGTGCCGGCATCGTGTGAACGCAGTCTTAGATCATGGACCAATTTGAATAAAACAGCAATCATTTTGTAGCAGAAAGTGTAACTTAGATGTAGAATTTCATTTCAGTAAAAAAGTTTCAACTTTAAGAAATGAATGCGAGTTTGAATAGGAGTAAGACTTGATGGCAAATATACCGGGTGAGCCAGAAAAAGGTTTCCACTTTTGAAAATTCATAGCATTAAGATGACTTCACAGATTTGAATCATTCAAATTTTAGTTAAAAACTGAAAGATCAAAGTATTTTTGTGATTTTTCTCGCTGTCCTACCAGCTCTAGAAGTATTGGTAAATTAAACTTTCTAAAAATTTTATGGTTGCAAAATGACGGAAATAGGGCCTAAAACATTGATCAAATTGTAAGGACTCTATTCACACCGAACAATAGGCAATTGGCATTTCACCGCCCTCAAGTGTGATAAAACATCGATTTTCTAACAAATACTGAAGATTTTCAATCCCATGGCAATGAGTGTAAAGGGGATATCTCTCATTCATGAGAAGTTGCACTTCCTTCATTACTTTGTTCGATGAGTCAGTTATGCTTTGATCAATGTTTTAGGCCATTTTTCAGTCATTTTGCAACCATAAAATTCTTGTAAAGTTGAATTTACCTATATTTATAGTGCTCGTGAGACAAAGAGAAAAATCACAAAAATACTTAAACCTTTGGCTTTTAACTAGAATTGGAATCATTCAAATCTGTGAAATACTTTTGTTGTTATAGATTTTCAAAATTGGGAACTTTTTTCTGGCTCACCCGGTATATTCCTTACACTTCAATGTACATGGGTCTCTTAGTTGAATCTCTTAAAAGAGGATCAATACAATTTCAATCTTATCAAATATGATACGAGTGAAATTCGATTACATGTTTTAGCCTTTCTGGTAATTTATCAAAAATAGCTTCCAATTAAAATCGCCCAGGACCCTAGAACCATATGACGGATTTAGTAAAATACACTTCTACATCTAAGTTAGCATTTTGGCTTCAAAATGAGAGACGATTCATCTAAATCGGTGCATTATTCATGATTATACAGCTCTGCAAACGATGATACATCATTTTTGGACATCCGCAATAAATGTGAACACTGGATTTCGATTTAGCTAGGTGATGACTCTTTGCTGTTCTCGAACCATCTCTAAAGCTATTGACTTTTTATGAATAACGCGAGGCACCGGTTGGCTTGGAATCATTTTTTCAAAGACATATCAGACCTCAAATGACATCTATATGAATAGTGGATGCCATTTGGCAAGATGAGGGCTGCTTGCTGTCAGGTTCTCATTCATTCACTTTTCATTCATAAATTAAAGGCTCCCATTAGCCATGTTTGAAGAATGAGATCATGCATGTAGCTTACTTCATGTAGTAAAGAATATTTATCTGCAATTGCAACTGTTTAATGTAGGATTTGACAAGCGTCAGAATTATTACATTGGATGTATCGAAAAGCACATGATACTGACAAATTCTTTACTTTTGCCAGACAAGATTTGCCACTGCAATAGTGCCACACCTGTTTCTTGATAGTATTATATGGGTTGGTTGGTTTCCTTGACAACAGTCGTCCATATGAAGATTTCAAGCAGTAAGGGAACATTGCCAGGTCAAACTTTGCAAATAGCATTTTAATGACTTTGCAACTCTGTTGATGATTTCATTAACAGCGAGAGTTTGTTAGGAACACGTAGTAATTAGCCTTAATCAGGAGAAATCGATTGGCAACTCATCAAAATTTGATGGAGATTTTATTTCGCTCGATTGCTTTGATTGCATACAAGTATATTCTTTCTGGTTTGCCTAAAACCCCTTCCAGAATGTTTTCATTCTTAAAACATGAAACATAGCTCAAGAAACTACTTATTTTGACAAAGAAAATCCTTAACCTACACTTAATTTATTTTCACTTGCGTCCAGTATCACTTTGCTCAGAAATTACTAGAGTAATGTCTAAACACTGGAAAGGCTTCAAAAAGCCTTGTTTTGAAATCATCCCGAGGGCACAGATAGTAATCAACATGAAGATTGTTATGGAACATTTAAGAAACTCGTAAGAAACTCTGTGATCTCAAAATTCGATAATTTTAAGGAGTTAAGGAGCCCAAATCCTTAGTTTCTTATAAAAAATACGTGCATATGTAGGGGGAAAATGGTGGAGGACACTATTGACGTATTTTTACTTTGGCCAGACACCAGCTGCTACCTAGTCAGCGCAACACTCGTCCCTTGATAGCTCAGTATGAGTTGCTTGCCCCTTGACAACAGTCGTCCATGTTGAAGATTTCAAACAGTAAGGGAACTTTGCCAGGTCACAGAGGTCAGATTTTGGAAAATTACCTTTTAATGAGTTGGCAGCTCAACTGATGAATTCATTAACAGCCAGAGTTTGGCAGCTCACCCAAATTTGATTGTTGGCCCAAATATCTCTGAATTGTTTTGATTGTGTAAATTAACAATGCCAATAAATGCTTCAAATGCTTTATCAATTGTTTGGATTGTGTGCATAAATAATGCCTATTGTTACAACATTCCTGATTCCTTCCACTCTATATAGGTAGGTATATTGGTATATAGGTATATAGGTGTATTCCTTCCGGTTGGAGAAAAGCCCCTCCATAATGTTTTCATTCTTCAAACATAAAAATCATTCGAAGTAAAACTGAACAACAGCATTTGGTAAACTGACAGGCAAGAAATCCATCAGTCATTTTTCAGTCAATTTTATCAGCAGTTTCATGAAATATTTAAGATCAATTGTCTACTTTTATGACAGAATCTTAAATTTTTATAAGTATTGAGCAAAGTTTTGGTAGCTTGTGTAGATCATTTTTCGACTTAGAAATCTTTCCCCAATTTTTTTAACGGTCAGTAACCAGTTCGTTTTCATGATAGTTTCATTAAGTTTTAACGATCAATTGTCTAATTTTTGACAGAGATGATATCATTACTTGTCTAGGAGGACAAGAACGACGACAAAAAATCATCTTATTCATTTTCAGCTTTCCATACTTTTCGACAAATCCATGTTATAATTAAGCGAATTCAAGAGACAAATCCATGATGAGACAAATAAGTGGCTAAGCCATAATTTGATTTCGAACGTTTCGGACCAATTCCAAGGTCCATCATCAGCGTGCAGATATGGCGTAAACAGCCATTATATAGGGCAGTAACAAAGGGCACCAAAAAAGGCAAAAAACGTGCAAAACAGCGAGTAAAGGGGAAACATGTCAATCAAGAAGGTAAACCAAAAAACAGAGGGTAAACATGGAAACAGCAAAAGCGGGTAAACAACTAAATTAGAACAGCGCTGAGGGAATAGAGGAGCTGCTATGCCAAGGAACTGGAGTGCTATATGAGGCGATAAGAATTTGACCCAGCACTGGAAGTATCTCAAATTCTCACGATGAAACAATGCCTAGCTAGTAGTACAAACACGACAGCTTTTCGGGATGAGCGGTGGTACTTCCCAGGCGGCCAGAGAGGAGCTAAAATTCGCAACCCTTCTCACATATATGAGGGTAATATCCACAAGGCCAGCCTCACGTCTAATGTATCACCCATTTAGTCTCTGTTTACAGTATGGCGACATGAGAGAAACGCGGCATAAAACTTTGCCGTATTGGTTTTTTGGTTCAAGCAAAACCTGACGGTACAAAATGAATGCGTCAGGTTTTGAGCGTGCGCAATGTGAGGACTTGTCAAGGCATATGCTCTCTTTGCCAAATTGTCGCTTCGATACGAATCCGACTGCCGCCCGGTTTTCAAAAAGCTACCCTCTTCTAATTACCGACCGTTGCCGTCATACCCACTTTTATGATGAATTTCTGGTGGAAAACTACCCATTTTTGACAATTTTTTGCCAATTTCTAGAAAGCCCACCCATGTTTAAGGAAAATCTGCCGAAAAAGAGACCCTTATTTAGAGAATTTTGGACCCACAAACCCACTCATATGGGCGGCACATACCCGTACCAATTTATCCGTTTTCGCTGACGTTTTAGAGAAGTTTCCGTTTTCACAACGGAGAAGTACTAAGACAAGTCAAAAACGTTGTCATATGAAAACGGAGCAATGTGAGATATCTGAAGGTACTAATGACTTCTATTTTCCTTTTTCAACAGCACCAGAAAGAGCATCATCAAAGGAAACTGAAACTGATGACGATGAGTTGAGGTTATTGTCATATCTCTTTAAGGAAAAGTATAACAAAGAAGTGAGACCAGTCAACAATAAGTCACACCCTGTTGAAGTCACTATTGATCTGGCATACACACAACTCATTGACCTGGTTTGTTTCGTGTTTGCTTTCTTTTGTTTTTCCAAGTGACTGTTTACATGATGCCCATGATGATCACTTCACTTGCGAGACCTTGGGCTGACAGGCGACATTCCACCTTCCCGTAGAATCTTTTGTTATTTTTCATTCCGTGTTTGTATGAAGAACGCAACACCACCGGTATGGCGAGATCCTACCTCACCAGAAGTGGAATCTCCCTCCCCTGTGTGAGGCGAAATGTTTACCATTGATATGACGAGGGTAGTTGAATCATTCGTTGATTGTTACTCGTTCTGATGTCACGAAGACAGACTTAGCTCCCGGGGGGGGGGGGGTCACTCCCATACTTGACTTGACGGGATGTGCCGCTCAACAGGGTGTCCTTTTGAGGGAAAAATTATGCGACAGGGTGTCCTTTTCTGATAAAAATTATGCGACAGGGTATTACAATTGATAAGAAAATTATGCGACAGGGTATCATGTGGAAGGAAATTTTTTAGATTTCTCTCGAAACAATGGATTTTGGCAAAATTCTTATGCGACAGGGTATACTTTTGGGCCATTTTTTATGCGACAGGGTACAGGGTGTGGAGAGCTTTGCCACACACCCCCGTCACTTCCCTAGTCAAGTACTCCCCCCCCCGGGACTTAGCTCCACCTTGCCTCTTGGCCATGGAACTGACAGGTCAGGTAAAGATCTCACATAAACTGTTGCTGAAATTTTCCTCGCCTGTCAGCCCTGGGTCTGGCAGATGAGATGTTTATCCTCATATAAACAGGCTGTAAATGTTTCTTGCAACAACATTGGTGTTAAATCCTAAAAAGGCCTTATTTCTGATAAAGCCTGATAGAGTGTGCAAAAAGGGGAACACCATTCTTAGGAGAATTTTAGCTAGAAATTTAGCTACGGGAAACTTTTGCAAATATTGAATGAGGAGTTTTCAGATGCTACCGAACTTCAAAACCATTTCTTTCAAAAGCATTATTTTTCGTTACATTTATACAGGTACATGTACCCCAAAAGCCACAAAAAAAGCGTGTGGTTATAATTTTTTTCCTACTAGTTGATTTCAAAAATGGTTTTGTGTCAATGAAGGGCTGCAGAAAACGAGGTCTTCCCGTTGGGTATTATTATTTTTTGCCTAAGATTGACCGAGTACTGATGTGACAAAGTTTCTTGTTTTTCACTATATGTACCCCAAAAACCACAAAAGCAAAAACACGGAAAAGATTACAGCTGATGCACCTATCACTGTGATATTTGGGAAGAAGTCATCATTATAAATCAGTAATGGACAGAAAGTATAGCTGCAAACTTATTTTCAGTGGAAGTATCTAATGTGCCACAAAACCCGCATGGGGTGTACCCCAAAAACCACATTAGTTTTTCACTTATCAAGCCGTTTGCAGCATATCAATCTTCAAAAGCATTATTTTTCTTGATTCTGCATATATTTTGAAATCTGCTGACAATCCGACCTAACAGAGAGGAACTGTGTTATTCATTTACCAGCAATTACAAAGTGCATGCTTTTTCCAAGTATAAAGTATCAAAATATTTGAGAATATCAATGTTCCTGGTAATTTTTTCATAAATAATGAAAAGTTTTGATGTTTCTATTCCATGGATAAATTTTCCTTGCTTTTAATTTCACAACTGCATTCATTTTAGAGTCTACCAGACTTATAACCACCTCAGAGGTTTCATTTATCACCCCCAAAATGTTTGAGAGCAACCTCAAATGGTTTAACCTCAAAGTAACCTCAAATGAGAGTAACCTCAAATGAGAGTAACTTTCCAGTGGTATCCAAAATTAACAGAAGTCTTCTAAAGTGATTTGGTTAGTTAATAATATCTGGACAGCAAATACCTATGTTGATTGACTTTTAGAAAGATATTTTTGTTACTGTGTTAAAATATGGGCAATTTTAATTAACTATCTGTCAATTGAATTGCATAAAATGTTTATTATTTTGTTGAGACATATACCATTTTACCAACTGTATGTTGATTGTCTTGAAGATGTGTTCGTTATTTTGCTGAAAAATGGAAAATGTACTTGCTGTTTGTTTACAGACTTTCAGGAAATATTTGTTATTTTGTTAATTTTGTTAAAAACTTGACCATTCTAACCTTGACTTTCAGAAGATATTTTGTTATGTGGACAAATACCTTATGTTAATTGCTTTCAGAGAGTGTTAATAATATATAAATATAGATGTGATTTTGCTGAAAATACATAATTTCATTTGGTTTCTCTGTGGCACACCACACCCTGTACTTGTGTTTTCCATGTTTCAGTGAAATGTACCCCAAAACCACACAAAAAATCACCAAAGTCAGGATGCCCATTCAATAGGTTCACTATATTGCAAGGTAACCATTGTGCTTTTCTGGCAAGAGGACACATGAAAGATACTGAAAAACACTGGTTTGCAAACTTATAGTAAGAATTTGCGACTTGCTACTCGTTCATGGAAATAATCTGTAAAATTTCAAGTTCAAATTTTTGCGTTTACACCCTATAATGTTTTTTAAATCCAATTTATTCATGGCAAACCTACATTTTTAGGTAGCCCAGTTACCTAAGCATCATTGATCAGTAAGAGTTTTATGTTGTATGTTGATCTTCTATGGATATTGCCTTTCAACTGACCTTGTGGTTTTTGGGGTACCTTAGTTTTTGGGGTACATGTACCTGTAGACAGGCCTTTATCACCCTATGGTCAGGCCAGCAACTCTGTTATCCCTCCGTTATGTAAGCTGATTGGTTGAAAACATTCGAATGTGACGTGATGATAGAGCATTTATTATCCGGTAATGCCCGCTCATTACGTCACAACCTAGTTTCGACTTCGAATCGAAACACAAATCGATGCTTCGAACACGTCAAGCAACAATTTCGAAAAGGAACAAGTGGCTTTGTCTGCAATGGCTTCATGCTAGGCCAACGATAATTTTGGCTGAACTCATATCTTTTGTTAAAAACAAAGGACCTGCATTCTGGCCTGGCTATAGGGTAATAAACTATATAATAACTGTGTAACCCTCAGCCTCGTGTACAAAACCTCGCAAATTTGGTTTTGTACTGACGGCTTCGGGTTAATATTATGCGCATACCAACAGGTTTTGTGTTGTACAGGAAAATATAAAACCCAGGGTCTTGAAGTACAGACCGAACTTGCGAGGTCTGTGCATTAAGACCGATGGCTTTATATTTTCCTGTACAACGGCAAAACCGGTTAGTATGAGTTTTATTACCTGACAGCTTCTAATTTTGACTCGCATCATTTATCAAACACATTTTGTTACAGTCATGTTGTTTGAGTTTACTGTAAATCTCACAGGCCTAAAGCAGTTGCTGTGGCGACAAGAACGCGTCTTTGTATCGTATCATACAAGGCTACGGGAAACCCGCGGGAAATATGCGATTAACCAATAGGATTGGCGGGATTCTGTATTGCCTCGTTTTTGAAACTTCAATCAGGTAATATTTTCTGGTATTGCCCTCGGAAAACAGTTATTATAGTTATAGGCTTACTTTTTCATTGCGCATTTCCTTCAACCTGTGTTTCATTAAGTCCTAATCTCTTGCTTTCAAGGTTGAAAAAGATCAAGTACTTATCAGCAACACATGGCTAAGAATGGTATGTCCACATATTATTTATTTTTTCACAACAAGCGCAATCTGAGATGTTTTGAGCCAAGATATGGCTTCTAAACGTGGCATGCTATTCTGACTCACTGAGTAGAAAGATTGATCGATCAATAAAGTTTTAATTATGAAGTATCATATTCATTCAGTTCGTAACCTGGTGCAACAAATTTTATTTTGCCTTGTTGTGCAAAGTGAACAATTTTCAGAGTACTCATTTTTGCGCAAATGTAAAGCAAATTGTTCGCAAAATTCCCAATTTCTTCAGAGTTTTTTTTTAATTTCTGCAAACATTTTTAGCTTTCTTTCCGGGTACTTAGTATGAATTCAGGATCAAAGAGTAAGAATTTAAGCATACCTTTCTCTTGAAAATTAGCCATTCTTCAGGGTACTCATTTTTGACTAATGGTCCGACTTTGACAACATTGATAAACTTTTTTGAAGAATGAGCTTGACAAGACAAGGCCTACCAAGAAGAGGTACTTTGACGTTGATTATATTTTATTTGTGTTTTGTTTTCGTAGTTCTGGAGAAATGATTTACTGACATGGGACCATCAAAAGTTTGGCGGAATAAAATCGATTAACGTTGCTCCTGTAAAAGTTTGGGTGCCTGATATTGTGCTATATAACAAGTAAGTTCGAATCATTCGATTTAGCCGATGCTGATGCTGAGTTCAACATTGGTTGAGTTTGACTGCATCGCGTATTTTGCTTTTTGTTTACATGGAATCTCAACACAAGCTGAGATACCGGTTGAGCCATAAAAAAAGTTCCCACGTTTGAAAATTCGTAGCACCAAGACTACTCCACCAATTTAAACGATTCGAATTCTAGTTAGAAGCCGAAAGATTGAAATATTTTTATGATATTTCTCGCTGTCTCACCAGCACTAGAAGTATTGGTGAATTTAACTTTATAAAAATTTCACGGTTGCAAAATGAGTGAAAATGGGCCTAAAATATTGATCAAATTGTAACTAATCTCCTTACACAAGATAATATGCAATGGGCACTTCACCTCTCTCAAGAGTTATATGACATCATTTTTCAAACAGATACTACAGAGTTTCAGTCCCATGGTAATAAATGTGGAGTGGATATCTCTCACCCATGAGCAATTGCATTTTCTTCATTGATCTGTGAGGAGTCCATTATGATTTGATCAATGTTTTAGGCCATTTTTCAGTCATTTTGCAACCATGAAATTTTTGTAAAGTTGAATTTACCTATATTTCTAGTGTTCTTGAGACTGCGAGGAAAATCACAAAAATACTTTGATCTTTCATCTTTTAACTAGAATTTGAATCATTCATATCTGTGAAGTACTCTTGATGCTATGAATTTTCAAAAGTGGAAACTTTTTTCTGGCTCACTGGGTACATCAAGCTTAATTTTAGCCGGGCGTGAAAGTGTTAAGAAGGAGTTTTTGATCGAGCGTCAAAATCTGGTAAATTTGTAAAGGAAAACAATAGCATTACCCCCGTACTCGGTATAACGATGCTACACTCACTACAAAATTGTTGAGCCACCCCCAGATTTTCACTCTCTTTGCCCTTTTCCCCCTCCCCACTATTCAATGTTGCAGTTATACAAAAATTTGCCGAGTTACGCGTGTCATCTCGATCAGGTCCTTTTTTCAAAACAACATTGACATGGGGGGAAGGGAGGACGAAAATGTCATTCCCTTCAAGGTGGCTCAACAATTTTGCAAGTGATTGTAGCGGCAACAAGAAGTTGTGTCAGATTTCAGGACGCTTTTCAGAGAGTGAATCAACGATAACTTTTACTCAAAACGAGCTAGAAATGATTTAGCTGACACACAGGGAAGATTTATTTGCCTTGTGGCCTTGGTTATCGTTGTTTCCATTCATCGTTAGCTGATTTTCCTGCGTAACAGCTACTGATGAAAAGTGTGAACATACAAAGGTTTCATTTTGCGATTTTGCCGATCGAAGTTTGCTGATTTCAACCACAGTTATTCAATTGAAAAAGTCTTCTAACAATCAATGAAAAAACGAGGTACAAAGATAAAAGACCGTAAATACTCGCCTCTCTGCAAGCTGAACCATTGCTAGATCATTTTGCGCAAGTTTATCGATAATAAACTTTCTGAAAAGTGTTCTGAAATCCAAAGCAACTTCTTGCCTAGACTTACTACGTTGAGTCCTAGTAATCGCTACCACCTACCCACCCACCTCTCGCTCATACTAGCATACTAGTATACTAGTATGCTGGTATGAGCGGGGGTTGGTTGGTTGTTAGCGATTACTAGGACTCAACGTAATAAGTCTACTTCTTGCCATAACTAGCATTGTTAACGAGAACAGGGGTCATACTTTTTTTCTGTTTACTTGGAACTTTTCAAAATTTTAGCCAGTGCTGAAAATTCAGTATGAGCTGAGTTGCCGAGTTGAGTTGGGCCTGTATTGAGTTTCAATCCAGCCTCCTTCATGTAAGCACGATAAAGGCTTCAAGCTTTGCAAGTCAACCAGTTCTTAGCCTGCTAATCAGACCCAAGTTAAATTTCCTTTAAAACTGGGTCTTGTTAACGGGCTACGAGCTCAGCACGAGCAGACAATTCCCTAGCCTGCGCGCAGACCCATTGTCCGAAGGAGGAAAGTGGGTCTGCGCCCAGGCTAACAATTCCCATGCAAGGGCCGTCTCGAGGGGCAATTCACTTATTGGAAAAAGCGTACGAGATTTTTTCAGAACAAAAGGATTCATATGGATTTTTCAAGAAAACAAAAGGATTTTTGCCAAAGGTGTACGAGATGTTTTTGGAGTGAAATGCCCATCGGGCCGTCTAAAGTTTAAGGCGGCCAGAAAGCAGTTTAGCGGGCGGCATTCCGGTACTGTGTTGTTGTTTTTTTGTCATGCGGTAATGGTCAGGGTTAGTTTCAGAAAAGGATTTTTGGGGTTAGTCAGAGTTGGTTAGAGCTAGTTAGGGTAAGTTAAAGTAAGGGGGTAAGGTAGTTTTATTCATGTTAAGTTAGGGTTAGACTGCGTTCACACGATGCCGGCAGATTTTGAAAACGATGAAAAAAGTGACGGTAGCAAAATTTGAGCTAGCGTTCACACGATGCCGGCACAATTTGAAAACGGTAGGAAATTTGACGATAAAAACTCGTTGCAGGATTTGATGCCAAAGAATAGTACCTACACCCTAAGAATAGACCTTTCTCGATCCAAAAGTGTCGAAAAATGTTCTGTTTTCATCTTTGTTGAGTGTTTAAACGATGCTGTTTCAAATTTATGCCGGTTACGGTTCCGTTTTCAAAATCTACCGTTTTCAAAATCTGCGGGCAAAAAATGTGCCGTTTTCGTGTGAACAGGAGGCCTATCCGTCGAATTTTTCACCGTTTTCAAAATGTGCCGGCATCGTGTGAACGCAGTCTTAGTCAGGATAAGTTAGGGTTACTGGCTTCTTCAGTTTAATATTTACAAAGTAATATGAATTTTAAGACCGCCCGCTGAACTGCCCTTGTCCCGCTGCAGGCTTGTCGAGTTTAGACTTTGTTCACACGATGCCGGCACAATTTGAAAACGGTGAAAAATGTGACGGCTGCAAAATTTGAGCTAGCGTTCACACGATGCCGGAACAATTTGAAAACGGTAGGAAATTAGATGGCAAAGACTCGTTGCAAGGCTTTGATGCCAGAGAAGTGTGCCTACACCCTAAGAATCTATCAGTATCGTTCCAAAAGTGGCTAAAAATGTTCTGTTTTCGTCATTTTCAAGTGCTTACACGATGCAGTTTCCCGAATGTGCCGATTAGAGTTCCGTTTTCAAAATCTACCGTTTTCAAAATCTGCCGGCAAAAAATGTGCCGTTTTCGTGTGAACAGGAGTCCTATCCGTCGAATTTTTCACCGTTTTCAAAATGTGCCGGCATCGTGTGAACGCAGTCTTAGTCACAGGGTTACTGGCTTCTTCAGTTTAATATTTACAAAGTAATATGAATTTTAAGACCGCCCGCTGAACTGCCCTTGTCCCGCTGAAGGCTTGTCGAGTTTAGACTGTGTTCACACGATGCCGGCACAATTTGAAAACGGTGAAAAATGTGACGGCTGCAAAATTTGAGCTAGCGTTCACACGATGCCGGAACAATTTGAAAACGGTAGGAAATTAGATGGCAAAGACTCGTTGCAAGGCTTTGATGCCAGAGAAGTGTGCCTACACCCTAAGAATCTATCAGTATCGTTCCAAAAGTGGCTAAAAATGTTCTGTTTTCGTCATTTTCAAGTGCTTACACGATGCAGTTTCCCGAATGTGCCGATTAGAGTTCCGTTTTCAAAATCTACCGTTTTCAAAATCTGCCGGCAAAAAATGTGCCGTTTTCGTGTGAACAGGAGGCCTATCCGTCGAATTTTTCACCGTTTTCAAAATGTGCCGGCATCGTGTGAACGCAGTCTTAGTCAGACACTTCAAAGAAATATTGTCCAATGATATGTTACATTGTTACTTTTGACTAAATTATGACGTTATCAATCACAATTCAACAAAAGTTTTATTTCTGAAAATGGTATCGGCTGATCAAAGAAAGACAGTATCCATTTGACTGACGACTACTTTTTGCATATCTAATCAGTAATATTGGCACACTTATTATTCAACTTTAACAGTGGATACAGTAAAGTCCCGCCTTTAAGAAACTGCATTAAAAGAAACTCAGGCCTGATTTTGGTAAATAAAATACCTGTCTACAAGAAACTATCCAGGCTGATTCATGTTCAGTTTCTTTTATAATGGTACATAGTAATATTTTATGGCATATATTTGAATATGGCTCCAATAAGTCTCAGTTCTCTAGAAATAAGAATGAAAGTTTTAAGCCAAAATGATTATAATTTCAAGAAACTTTCAGTACTGACCCAAACTATCAGCTTCTTGTTCAACTGCGCGTATTTAAAAAACGCTTTCTTAACAATTTTGACAGCTGTTTGGAATACAAAAGTGTTTCTTATACCATGGTATACACACCCTGCTTTGGGGAAATATATTCTAACATAAGAAACCAATCAGGCTGTTTTTGTGAAATGAGTTTCTTAAAGGCGGGACTTTACTGTATTTTCTAATACATCTGACTGAGATCTGCCCTTCCGTTCTGATGAGTGATTTTCTTGATAAAGTTCCATCAAGAAGAGCATAGAGCTCAAATCTTTAGAAAGGTGGATGTAAAACTCCATTACATTTTTCTTTGAATTAAAGTGCGCGGACGGAACTTTGGATAATTTCTGTAAATTTGCCGTGGCAATTTTTTGATATCTTGATTATTTTCAAAATGGCGGCATTTATCAATTTTGAGGCTGTGACGTCATCAAATTTCTAAATCCTCAGCTAGAAGAGCCACAGATTTCTACTTTCAAGCACTTTAATTCAAAGAAAAATGTGATACAGTTTTACACCCATCTTTTTAAAGGCGCACTGTCGTGGTTGTGATTGGCTAGTTGTGATGTTGAAATCAAAAACAAAGCACTGGTCTTTGAGTAATTACCAAGCCTTTATGCTCTTGGATCATCCTTTGTTTCGAGAATAAAGGGAATCAGATCATTATCATCTTCATGAATTTCACTGTACAGCGAAATTACTGGAAATTACTGGACCTTGCCTAATTCTTTTCTTCTTGATTGTCTTGTTTATCCAATCAGCACCACGACAGTGTGCCTTTAAAGATTTGAAAGATTTGAGCCCTATGCTGTCAAGCTTTCTTTTTTCCATACTTTAGCGCTGACGAGACCCTTGCAAGTGGACAAATGGATCAGTTCAAAACCAAAGTCATCTTGTCGTACGATGGTAACAATTCATGGTTTTCACCAACGATACTTCGAAGTCGTTGTGCAATTGACATCGAGTTCTTCCCATTTGATGATCAGCATTGTAACATTAAATTCGTCAGCTGGACATACAACGGCTTGCAAGTTGATTTGAAAAATAAAAGTGACGTAGCGGATACTAAGTCGTATTTGCCGAGTGGTGAATTTGAACTAATTTCAGCTACAGCTTGGCGAGGGGTTGACAAATATAGGTAAGTAAAGGCACCATTTATAATTTGAAGACAGGCTTGAAAAACGGACCCGTCGTAATAAGGCCACAAATGCAGCATTAGGCATTGTAATCTTTGCAAAGAAGCTGCTAATTCCTGTACAAGAATAACAACTAAGTTAACATATAACTGGGGAGAAAACTGAGATCCTGCTAGAGAATCTACGAGTTAGCCTGAAACCCTGAAAGGAGACTAAATAAGCTAAAAGATGCAATAATGAGCAAGGTTGAATAACCAAAACGCGTTTCTTCGCACACTCATCAGTTTTGTGCGTGCGAAGAGCATATCAACAACACAAAACAGCCGATTTAAACGTAGAGAAACAAAAGAAAATCCAAAGCCACATGGCCATGACACCCAAGCAGTGACACATTAAACTCACATTCATATAGAATTCGGAGAAAGAGACTTTCATTCATTCATTCATTGATTGATTGATTGATTGATTGATTGATTGATTGATTCATTCATTCATTCATTCATTCATTCATTCATTCATTCATTCATTCATTCATTCATTCATTCATATATTTATTTGAAGTTGGCTTCATACATAGTTTTACAAAAATAAATCTAATTTACACCAACTATTTACAATAAACTTTAAGAAATATTGAAACCAAATGAATTCAGCGTCTATTTACAAATAATACAAAGGCAGCTGGTTCCAATATTCCAAATCTTAATTTCTTTTTTGAAAGCTGCAACAGACTCTGTCTTCCTTGCATCATCATCTAGGATATTCCACAGCATAGCTCCTCTAAATCTCAGGGAGTTTATCCCATATTTCATGATGTGAGACCTCTGAAGAAGTTCGCATAAAACATTTTGCGTAAGTCATAACTTATAGATTTTGTTTGGAAATTCTCCAGAGGTATTTCGAATTTAAGTGATGGAGTGCTTTGTAAAACTTCTAGTAGCAGTTTCTGTAGGTTCTATAAGCTCTGTAGGACTCGAGAGCTTGACCAGTTATGTTTCAACGTGTTATGTTCTGAGGTTAGGGCGTCTTCGGATTGCTAACCAGAAAAGCGACACACGTCTGCTTGCCACAATATCATAGAATTTCATATACCACGGTTTGCATAAGCTACAATGATTTTTCAAACTTTGCTCCAAAGCATAGATTCCAAATCTTCAAAAAGATTGATTTAAATAATTCCATAACCTATTTCTTCGAACTACTTGTTTTGTTGCGTGCGTTCGATAAAAGAATAGTAAGGACATTACGAAAGAGATTGCTTCTTTAACAGTCTTTAATGTAGGCTTTTATGGAGATAGTTTCAACCACCATCGAAAACAGGCGTGGGGTTATGGCAAGTCACCTTGTACCAATACCTTAGGATGTTTTATTGAGCTACTTCGTGGACTTTCAAGAAACTATGTACCAAAAGAATTGTTTCTCAAAGGCTCATGTCGAAGAGACCTAATCTACTTTCCTATTAGCCGTAATCAAACATTGGTGTGGGCTCAGGGACCATAATCGAAGATTGGCATGGGATTGCACCAATCCAGCTATTCACTTCCATCCAAAGGTCAAAGAACCCATTAGATACTTCATTTTCCGCATTGTATGGATGGCGGAGAAGACCACAGTTGTTTTTAACAGTAGTCTATCTTTTATCTCGGAAGGATATAGATATGTTGTTACTTTTGAACAAGGAATCTGAACCAGACTTTCTGAAAATTATTGATAACGCAACTCAAGGTCCCAACTTGACTTGCCCAAGTCTTCTTGTGAGAAAGAAAGAGTCCTGCGCGCAGACTCAATTGGAGGACAGACAGTGAAATTCTGTTTACCGGCTCCTCCGCATTGGAAATCAGTTGAGGCTGCGCGCAGGCTAAGAAAGAGACATTCTCCTTTTTCTTGCAAGACGACTCGGGCAAATCCATAACGCAACTGTTGTCTTACAGAATATCTTTGAAATCAGGCCAGACAATGGAATTCTGTTTACCGTCTCCTCCGCATCGGAAGCCAATTGAGTCTGCGCGCAGGCTAAGAAAGAGACATTCTCTTTTTTCTTGCAAGACGACTCAAGCAAGTCCATAACGCAACTGTTGTCTTACAGAATATCTTTGAAAACATAAGAAATTTTTCATTATGCGTTTGGAAGTAGAATTGTGAAGTAGAATAGTTACGGAGCCATCTACACCCATGCTCCTTTGCAGGCACCTGCAATTTCAGATTGGATTAACAATCAAATTTGGCCCAAACAGAAACACTAGGTCCACAGTGCTGTGAAAATGAGCATTTTGCTTGAATCTTTGCAAAATTCTAAAACTAAATGTGTAAAACGTACCTGCATAATTCTTTCCACTCAATAGGTCCAAGGGAAACTTTAGTTCGTTCGCCATGATTCCAGAAAGAGCATTCTTCATATCAGCAATATTTTCAGAGTCACAGCACTTTTTTATTTTCTGCCAGTTTTGAAGTTGTGACGTCATCAAATTGCTCAATCGTAAACTATTGAAGCTACAGGCTTCTGCTTGCTACCATCTTGTAGATCTTTCAAAATTGAGTATTTACTGTATTGGTCACTTTGACTTTCCTAAACAAGTTTACAATTTATGGTGCTTTTGATCTTTTTCAAAGCTCCCGATATCTCTTCTAGGCCAGTGCTTCTCGCACATCCTTTCAACCTCGTTCCCACGGTGCTCTTACTTTATACGCTGATCACGAAGCCGAATAAATGCTCTGGCACACTTCGATAAATTGGGCCCATAAAATAGGTGCATTAGCAGCTATTTTGGATTTCACCGTTTGCTATCGCTAATCGACGGAAAATGGCCGTTGCTCTAGCGCTAATTCTGCAGAAGATGAATTGAGAAACTAAAAACAAACACTTTGAGGACCTTATTTCAACCTTTTTGAAGGTATTTGAACAATAATCAGGGGTTGGCAATTGTGTTTAATGTGAAAATATGCTCTGTTGTTTGGAGCGAAAATGGGCGTAAGTTGCAAGAATGAAATGTCTCGTTATTCTTCGAATTTCGGAGATACGTAGCAAGGTATGGTTGAAAGGGGTAAAGAATGTGGTTTCCCGTCGAATTTTGACATGCCGCAGCTGTTTACCCCGTGCAAAACGGAGTTACCGCTCAAAACGGGGTTACACCAATCAAATCGCCGAACGGCCTCTTGTACCCTAGATCAGAGGTAAAGCAACGAACTCACTTCACTCTATGGACGAGATTGACATTCGTCGCTTGCCTCATCCTGAGATTGACATTCTTTCACAAAAGTTTTAAAACGCTGTAATTTCAAAGGTAATAATGATAACAAAAATACTCTTTCTCGGATCATGGCGAACGACCTAAATTTCCCTTCAATCTATTCAGTTGAAAGACTTAAGCAGCAACATTTTACACGCTTAATTTTCAAATTTCGCAAAGAGTCGAGAGATTCGAGCCCTATGTTGTGAAAATGATGACTTTCTCATTTTTCAGCTGCTGTCCAGAGCCATATCCATACATCGTATTTACAATTCAGATGCGAAGAAAGACCCTATTCTATTTCAATAACCTCATCGTGCCTTGTTTCCTTATAACTGCATTGGGACTATTAACATTCGTTCTACCACCAGCGACGGGGGAGAGAGTTACTTTGGTCATCACCACTCTGCTAGCTATGACTGTATTCATGCTGATGATAGCTGAGAATACTCCCACAACATCTGAAGTTACCCCCCTTATTGGCAAATTCTTTATTGCTTCGATGGTGATTATCGGCTTGTCGCTAATAGCAACTTGTGTTGTTCTAAATCTTTACGAATGCAGTCGATCCGTCGATACAGTGCCGCATTGGTTACGACATATTTTGATCGATATACTTGCACCATTTTTGCGAGTTGACCCGCCAAAACCACGTCCAAATATCGATTTTAGTGTTACGAAAGAAGTAGAAACTGTCGCTGTTAAACGAGATGCGAAGACCGAGGTTCTGTGCCTGCCTCACAACAAGGGGTATGGTGACAAGAATCACGTATCTGGCCAAGCTGTCGGTTGGAATTCAAATCGACAGGGGGTAGACATTGATAATAATTCAAAACAGAGGATCAACTGCATACCTGAGAAGTTGGCAGAAGGGATATCAATTTTGGGAGAACGTGCAAGGAAGCAAGAGAAAGTTGATGGACTAACTGAAGAATGGCAGGTCGTGGCCAAAGTCGCCGATCGATTTTTCTTGTTAGTTTTCCTGTTGACAATAACAGTAACAACATCGTACATATTCTTGAGCAGACCGAGAGTTGACGATTAAATTTAGGTTGATTGAAAGAGAGGCTATTCAAAAATGGTTCCCGATAAGTAGGGGTGAGGAACGTTATTGTGCGCGCAGGGTCGGGCTTAGGCATCGTTCGTGCGTGGAATACGAACGGCAAATGGCGACGTGCTTATTAGTGCTTATAATAAAACTGCTAAATGTTAGCTTGCGTAGCGACAAGTACGAATAAATGAATGTTCGTTTGGGCTTGGAATAGGACAGATAAATGGTGGTTTGTGCTTGGATCTAGTACAGATAAATGTTAGTTTGGGCCTGGAATAGTACAGGTAGATTAAAAGGACATTGTCGTACTATTGCAGACAGACATTTAGTTGCACTTGGTAGAAATGATAGGCTTTGCTTGGAAAACTACGAAGAAATGTTACAGTGTTTGTTTGGCGCGGGAATACTGCAGCTGAACATAGTTGCTCTTGGAATGCTGTAATTAAATGTTCAGTTAATGCTTGGCATGGGTAGTGTCAGTCGGCGCATCAAAATACTACAGGAAAATGTTATTTGGCGCTTAGAATGCTATAACTAAGTGTTTTTTTATGCTTTTAATGCTACGGATGGAAGTTGACACATGGAATGCTATGGACAGATTTTAATTTTAGTGTTTTTAGCTTGAGAAACTACGTAGAAACATCAATTTGTGCATGGGATTGATCGACAAAATTTTTATTTAAGAATGCCTATGTCAGGTATATAGTTGCTACTTAGATTGCTAAAATCTTACTGCCATTGTCAAATGTTAGATTGGCGGATGGAATGCCAAGGCAAATGTCAGCTGTCATTTGAAGTACTAGCCAAATGTAGCTGAATTTGCTACAAATTACTATATACTTGACGAGAAATTTGTCGTCAGGTGTTTGTTTACGATGAAGAAGAAAAGTACGGTATAATGCCTATTAATGCTGGCAATACTACGTTCAAACGTTGGTACGCTTTTCAATGCTACGGTGAATTGTCAGTTGACCCTTAAAATGCTAAGGCGAAATTAATTTGCCTTTAGAATGTTGCATCTAAATGTTAAACACAAACACAAACACAAACAAGGCATGAAATCCTAGAGCTCGAGGGGGGGGGGTAACTTCGTTTGGCTGATGACAGGGGTTTGCCACTTTGACGTTTCAAATTATCCTGCAGAATTCAGCTATTCTTGCGAAAACCATACCCTAAAGTATATGGGCCATTCAAAGAATATATACCCTAAAATTTTTATAAAAGTCTAAAAGTTTAAGGATTTGATCAAATTCTATGCACTAAGAGTTACTTTTCCAAAATGACACCCCAAAATTTATGTTCATTTGTGTTTACCAAAAATGACCCCCAAAAATGTATTTTCTGGCCGAAAAAACGCACCCCAAAAGGGGCACATTCTGTACCTGTATGAATAGTAGTCACCCCCTCCCGAAGTTTTAAAAACAATCTCAGTGCTCGAAGACTTTGGAAAATATTGCAGTACATATAAAATAAAGCTTCCTTACATGCATTGTTAATTTTGGGTAGGTTGATAAAGTTTGTCTCAAAAATCTTGTTGCTAAATGTTTCTTGTGAGAGAGAATAAATGTTGTCTTTATACTGGGTGAGTCAAAAAAAAGTTTACGCGTTTGGAGGGCTGTGGAATAAAAAGTATGTGACCATATTTAAAACTGAAATGTTCATCTATCAGTCAATAGTCAACTTAGATGAGAAAATTTTGTTTGGTAGTATCCATCATCTTACAGACCCAGAAATTCGGAAAATGCTGGTAAAGGGCATGTTTGGGAACAACAATTCCACATTCCATTCTGGTCTATGATTTACCTTCTATCGAAATTAGAATTCAGCATCCGAAAAAAGCAATGTAAAAAATTTTCACATCTAAGTTAGCCTTTGAGTGATAGATTAGCACTTTAGTTTTGAATATCGGCCACATACTTTTAATTCCACAGCCCTCCAAACGTCTAAACTTTTTTTGACTCATCCGGTATATATATAGATCCATTCATTTTATCCACTCAAAGTAAAGATCCTTTTTCAGATGGTGGAAGAATGTGGATAATGCTAGAGCATTCTGTTGCAATATTTCTTTGGTTTTTCAAAGCAACCACTTCGTTTGACTTTAATCAGCACGCAGTTGTCAGATTTAGAAAACAGGGCCACAAACTCTGGGTTGAAGCTCCTCCTTTGCAACCGTTTTTCTGGCACCCAGGGTACAAAAGAGGGAAAGTGAGTTTGAGTTACAGCTCCTACCCAGCAGCCTAACAAAAGTAGCACCAAGTTTTCGGGACAACCTGTGAACAAATTTTTCCAGACATTGAGTGCCTGAGGACACAGTGTAAAGTTTCGAGAACCAAGATAAGTTTGGGAAGATTTTTGAGTCAGACTACAGTCAGTAAATTGTGTTTTCCTAAAATGTTTAGTAGGGGTTTCAAAACTCCGATTGAACCAGTCGTATCAGGAATTGTAAAAAATTTTAGAATTAATCTGCAAAATATAGCTTCGTTCTCGTTTCTATGTTTTAACACTGCAGTTTATACTAGACTTCTTCTGAGAGGCTTCCCGATCTCATGCTTCGGCCATGTCAGCAAGATTCTAAACATAAACCCCCTATGCGCCATGACTTGCACTGTGACAAAACTTTTTGTGGCAAAATTTGATGCGAGCCTGGGGCAAACAGACTAATGGCAAATCGTTTTTATCCAAGCAACGGTTCATTTTGTCACCAGGGTTGTAGTATTTGAGAGAAACTCTTACGAGTAGACTCAGTGAAGTAAAAGTCCAACGTTGTAGGACTTTCGACCCTGGAGATGAAAAACACTACACACCTACAAACCTGGTTTGGAGGCCCGGGGGGAGTAACATAACATGTTGTGGTTGAGGGTATGGGTATGTGCCGCCCATGTGGGTGGGTTTTGGGGTCCAAAGTTCTCTAAAGAAGGGTCACTTTTTCGGCAGATTTTCCTTAAACATGGATAGGTTTTCCAGGAATTGGCAAAACATTTTAGAAATGGGTAGTTTTCTGCCAAAATTTATCATTAAAATGGGTATGACGGCAACTTTAGGATAGTTTTCTGAAAACCGGGCGGCAGATCACCGTCCATCCGCAAGTCATGTACCAACTATCCCCTGACTACCCCGACGCCATGCCATAAAAGACATAGAACTAAACTAAAATTAAATATACGATTACAAGAAGCTACATACAACCAATTTACCGATAAGTAATAGAAAGAAACCTGTTTCGCAGTTGATGTCGAGTTAACAAATTCGAAAATTTTCGAAAACCAAAACACTGAGCCAGTGCTAGTAAAGTTTGGATATGGAGGTCAGCTGTGACGCCTGAAATCAACTGCGAAGCAGACGTAAGACATTCTTAAAGGAACAAGGAGGACTTTGTGACTTTTGCGAAGGAAAATTTCTGAAAATTGCGTAAGGCAGGCCACTGGTCGAAATTCTTAAATCTTTTCCTTTAAAGATATATTCCTTAAACGAATGTTCAAAGGTAATCTCAACAGAAAATTGATTATTTGAGAAGAAATTCATGAGATTTTCGACCAGTGACCTACTTTAATTAGTCAAATCGACCAGTTTTCTGAATGAAATTTAGGCTCAATTCGAGTATATTTTTATTCATGTTATCCGAAAGGTCTGTATCACCGTACAATAAAAGCTTTATCAGAACAACATTTGAAAGACTGTTGATTTGAACAAACAGTCTTACTAATTGCGAAACTTCAGCGAGAAGATCTCGTCGTTGGACATCAAAGGAAGGACAGAGCAACAAAAAGTGTTCCGTATCCTCAATGCCATCATTAGTTGGACACATCGGGTTTACAGTATCCCTAAAATTGTGCTTAAATTTGTGAAAATTCAATTTACTAAGGCCGACTCTTATCTGCGAGAGATACGATAAGCCGATTGGGTCATAAATCCCAAAGACAGATTTTGTAGGAGGACGAATTATTGATAGAAGCTTTGCCTTAAAGACTGCAACAGATGGCGCTATCCTGCTCTCAGGATCAAGTTTGTTCCACTCACAGATACAATTAGGATGAAACTGGACTGGAATTTTTCTGTTCTTGCCCCGATTCGCCGAACCACATCCCGCTTACGAAGAGAGTATTGTGACTGATGAAGTGCTGGGATGGGATCCCTTGTATACAAGGGGGTGAGGTTGTTTATAATCTTATAGAACAAGGTAAGGCGCCTACTCCACCTTCGGGAACTCAGTGACTCCCAGCCGAGCTCAGCATACAGCTTTTCCCGCGACGTTCCCCTCCAAGTTCCAGTTACAGCAAGCGCAGCAGAATACTGTACAGACTCTAATTTTTCCATTAAACTTGGTAGAAATATGTTTTGACTGAATTCGCATACTTTCGATGGGATATGGTAGATGACATCTCCATAGTCAAGGTGGGGTCGCACATAAAGCTTATATAGTTCATTCAGGGTATGCCTGGGTAGATATTTGGAGAGATACTTTAGCAAACCAATACCTTTTCTCGTTTTTGAGATAGCTGCTTTAATATGAGCTGAGAAGGAAAGCTTCGTATCCAAAATAAGACCTAGATGTTTGTGTTCTTCTACCTTTTTCACGGGTATGTCATTAAAAAGGACCACTGGATGATCTATTCCATTTCTTTTCTTCGAAAGAAGTAATTCAACAGCTTGGTTTTGTGGATCGGGATTAAATGACATCTTCCAATCATGGGCCCACTGGCCTATTAGCTCCAGGTCATGGTTCATGTCATTTGCAGCTGCATTAGGGTCTCGGACAACCGTAAATAAGGACGTATCATCGGCAAAAAGCTTTACGCTACATTTCAAGTCAGCAGTGAGATCGTTTATTACAAGAAAAAATAGTGGCCCTAAAATCGAGCCCTGGGGCACTCCTGCTAAAATATTTCCCCAATTAGAACATTGCCCGTTCAGAACAGTTCGCTGTTTTCGATCCTTAAGAAAACTTTCGATCAGAGTAAGAATTTGTCCCGAAACACCACATCGTTTTAGTTTATAAATAAGACCATCATGCCATACCCTATCGATTACCAAGGTTCCTTTCGGATCAAGGACGCTGTGGGGACGGATCGTAATCCTGGTCATTTGGCAGCATTTACCTTGCCATTTCAATTTGTCACTGCGAAGCTGGAGGAAGGAAAGAGTTCTTGAATTGAAATGATCAGCCAAGGCTTCTCAAATCGAATTTAGAGAAGGATATTTGACGAAATAGAAGGTTAGTAATTTAAACTTTTATTATGACTTATTTGATCTGTGGTTTAGCCTTCCAGTCGCAAAAGGGAACGAGCCCAAACTTGCAGTCAAACAGGTTTGCACGCTACTTCCCTTCTCAACCAGTGTCCATGGATGTGAATTTTAATTTTCGCTCATATCTACATTCAAAATCAATGCGAGAAAGGCTTGTCTTCACTGTTTGGTAAATCAGTTGCCCCTGTTTCTTATCATGTCATCAGTTTCGGAAAACAGTCCTGAGATGTTTTGTTTTTTTGTCTGAAAAAGTGACAACGACTTGATCAATCTTCAGCCTATCACAGAATCTCTAGGCCAGTTTTATTTACTTGCCCTTTACCTCGTGTTGTGCTGCTAAAACCCTGATCAAATAAAATTAGATCAAATAAAATGTGTATTTAAACATGCTAAGGTTGCCCCTGCAATTAAAAAAAAATTTGTTTAGGTAGTCTTGATCCTTGAAAAAATCGAGTGGGCTCTATTTATTTAGCGACCTGCTCATCATTTCACGAGCTGGCGTGATTACGGAAGTAAATGGACGAAAGAGTCTGCCGATCGATCGATGGCGATCCTTTGCTGTGTCAAGTGCTTATTTATTTATGACGATGTTGTGAAAAAATGCAATAAAAAGATCATTAATTCAAGTGTTAACAATTTAGGTAATCAAAAGATAGACTTCGCAAGCTTCCGCACGTCTTCGAACAAGAAGTAAGTTTGATTTCTTCGCGAAGCTTCAAGCTTAGGCCATGTCAGTGTTGTGCAAGAATTTTGTGCAGTCACGGAAGTAGAATGATGGTCATGGAATTTGTCTTATTGTCAAACGAAATTTGCTATTTTAGGATAATAACTTTCAAATAACAAAGAATGAAAGAATGTGGGGGGTTAGTTAAACCCAGCTAATTAGTTTATTAAGAGGTTGGTCCATCTATTTATAAGTTGTCTGCAATGCCCACAAGGCTTAGTGGCTTTCAAAACGTAATTGATACTTCTCTTTGAGAAGTGGGTTGTTATGTTGTATTGTGATTGTGCAGCAAATTTGCAATCTTCTAAAATCATGCAGCCAGGTGGGAACTGGGGCACTGGCAAGGGGACCATGGAAATAGGGGACCATTAGGAAGCAAGGTCAGCTTGACCCATCAATGATCCCTGCCATTGTAATTAGGGGTATTTTCCTTTTACCTTCTTAACCATAAAGTTTATATTGTATTGCATTGTATCTAATTTTTTATGTATAGTATACTTTTTAATGTTTTATATGATGAAATAAAACACGTATAGTTACATACAACTTTTCTGTGTCCTTCCAAGATTTATAATGAAAGTGCCTTTGATAATGTTGTGCCCCGCCCCCACAAGTTTAAGTTGCTTTCTGCAGCCCTGCACGCCTGTTGCATCACTGAAGCTGCAGCACAATTTTACAGAGATATAGACATGAATTGTCTTGTCTCAGTGGTTATAATTGATTACCTCATAATTACAGAAATCTTAGGCCCGTCTGCACGAGAGCAAAAACCAAGCATTCTCACATTCTTTGGGGCATTAAGTGGATTATCACCTTCAACCAGCATCGCTGCCTGTGTAGATGGCCATTTTTGGCCACTTTTCATGAGCACGATCTTAAGAACACATGAAAGAAGCCACTTGGCCAAGTTAAGCACCTCATGGAGGTGCTCAACGCTCTTATTTCTATTGTTTCACTAATCCTTGCCTGTCATGATGAATCGAGTGTGGCGTCTGTTGTCACACGCGAAGACAAAATGTCGAAGGAGGAATTCTTCATGTTTCTCCTTCATGTTTATTTTCTTGACCGAAATTTGTAAGTCAGAATACGTAGGTTTGCGTCATTCACTAACATGTTTATTACAAATTTCTCTTCAAAATGCTGGTCCTCGTAGTCTTCACAAAATTCATCGAGTTTTTCCTCGAAATTAAAGTGGTTGTTCACCATGCGTCTAGGACAAGCCATTGTAACACCGTATTTGAAACTTGTTTCTGTGTTTGACCTTAGTGAGCAAAAGTGGGCAGTTGAATTGAATGAGAGGACGTGACCGCACCTTGAATTCAGTTTGATTTGCTTGGTGCTGACAGATCGTGATTTGACGCGTTGACAGCAGTTGAAGGACCTTGCTGCCGCAAATTTGGAATATTTCAAGCCGGAAACGCATTAATTGGATAACTGAATTACGACGCATGCAGAGTTGGACCGACTTGGTCGTGTTTTAAGCTCTCGTGTAGATGGGCCCTTAATCTTTGGAAATAAGTTTTTTCTGCTTTTGCTCCCAAGGGCATACTCTTCTTTGCTATGGTACCCTTTTGAACATTTGACCGGTACTCCCTTTACCCAACATTCAGCCGCGAGTACCCTGCATATGAAGTAAAGTGCAAAAGGTGACATGTTAAATGCTGCTGACAGTTGGTGACACCAGGCCTAAACACATGAAAGATATGGGGGATTCTGATGTACGTTTTCACTCTAAAGGTATATATACCCAATAAATTTGTCACTTTTCTTTGGCAATTTTTGCCAACTTTTGGAAACTAGGGGGACATGCCCACCCGAATCCTATCACTGCAGAGTGCCCCAAGTGATGCAAGCAGGATGTGGTATTTAAAATTGCAAGGTTCTGTTTACCTCCTTCTCTTGAGCCAAACTAAAGGTCCTATAAATTCCTTGCGATTGGTGCAATCTTTAAATTGTTTAAAATTTATCAATTTCAGGAAGATTTTGGTAATGACTTGATTGACAAAACATTTTCAAATTGGTGAAGCTGCTGAGATGGCACAAAGAAGTCAGCCAACACCTGCTCCAAGGCCAATACCAAGAAATTTGGTACCAGCATTGCCTAAGAAGACAAGTAAGTTTTTGATGTTAATAGTAAAACACCATTCTGTCTGTTTAATCACTTTCAGATGCCCTTATTTTGCACTATGAAGACTTGTCATTGGGCAATATAGTCATGCTGAGTGGTATGTGGTTGGCCTGGACATGTTGGGATGCAATGCCCAACCCTTCATCAAATTGTTTGTCTTAATGTTTTGAGAGCCCATGAGGGCACTTTATTTTCCGTACTTGATATGTGCCACTGAAAAGGTTATGATTCTCAGCTCTTTGCTCCTGAAAAGGGTATCTGTTTTCTAAAATGGTGATCTTGAAAGGATACACAATTTTCTAATAATCATCCTTTTAGCTGTCTAACTAGATTAGTAATTTGCAATCTTTCTTTTGTTTCTTGCCGACAGGCAATTATGGAAAAGATTGGGTTGAATTTGACCAAGATGAATCATGATTGTGTTCAAAAATGGAGTCTGCTATGATTCACAGGGCTGCCAAGAGGGGGACAGGAGGGGCAATTTGCCCTGAGGCTTCAGGGTCTAAGGGACCTCATCATTGAAGATTTTCAACATTTTGACTGTAGGAAATGCTCTAAAATACATTTTAAGCCAATCTGGCACATAGAAAATTTTTCTGCTTGCTTTGCTCGAAGGGGGCATCATTTTGCAGTTTTGTCCTTGAGCCTCCAAAGCTCTCATCTATATGGTGAGCCAGCCCTGATGATTCAGTTGAAATTTGATCATCAAATGCAGTGCAATTGTCAAGTGCCCCCTGGCACCATCTGTTTGGTAATCCTCTTTTTGCTCACAGTCAGGGGAAGTCAGTTTGAAAATCACCCTCGCATGGAGTAAGAATCTCTTTTCCCGCAGCACACCTCATACCTTCATGGTTCTTGTGCCCCCAAGAATTAATATTCAAAGCTACATTATCTCATTCAAAGGACTAGTCAAGTGAAGTGAATGACAGTTTACTTGTTCCTTTTGATAAGTTTCTTGTTCTTGGGCCTCTACCAAACAAATACATTTATTTGTACGGTTCTTTCTGTATGACTTGTGTTGTTGACAAGTGAAGTAATTTTTTGGGGTAGTGCATTTACCAGGTGGGCGGAAATAAAGTTTCCACTTTTGAATGTTTCTTTGTTACAATCAAATCGTAAGGAATCACTTCACAAAGAACAATACGCAGGGGTATTTCACTTCTCTCATAAGAAATAAATTTTCGAGACAAATACTGAAGATTTTCAATCACATGGCAATACATATGTAGGTGATATCTCTCATTCTTTAAAATAATTGTACTTTCATCATTGTCCAGTGTAAGAAACTTGTTTATGATTTCATCATTAAGTGTTTTAGTCCTTCAGGCATTCAAAATCCATGAAATTATTGCACAGTCGAGTTTGTCTTTCTTAACATCAGTTCTCTTAGAAACGAAAGAAAAATTACAAAAATACTTCGATCTTATGGATACGAAAAAGAATTAGATTCATTCCAATACAGTAGGAACTTTTTGATGTTACAGCATCATTAACGGAAGGTTTCCTATGTAAATGCAAGGTTATGTCCAAAACCTTCAGAGTTAAGACAATTGTATCCTTGATCTCACATGACATATCGCCAAACCACATAATTTCCTGCTTTTAAGTTTTCTTTTCATGTGACAGCATCTCTTTGTAAAGCTGAAATGGAATGAAATGAAACGTATCATGTCCTGTTGAAAGGTTGAAAGAAGTTCTCCGAAGGAACCTACAAGAGGTCCACATGTACTCAGCTAGGTTTCCTTCGACTTTCATAGAATTTTAGGGAAATTTAGATCTTTGAAGAGAATTTGATCAATATTCCGGGAGGACTGCGGTTATGTTATGCTTTATGAATGAGGCAAAGGTAAATGGACAAGTATCCTACTCAGTTGGATCAACAAGGACAGATTTTATAGCACAATAGCATGAGTTGCTTTTGACTGACACTGCAATGCCAAGCGATTAGTGATCGTAGACCGACGCTCCCCGTCGTAGACAAAGAAAATTCTCTCAGCTGGTAAATCAAAGCGAACACTGCCGCTAAAGTTTCCCAAAACCAGTAGGGTACATTCTCGCCTTGTGCAGGCGAAAGATGGGTTTAATGAGAATTTATGTGCTTTTTACGAAAGAACTAGGATGAATCTAAAGTTCTGTCTCGCGGATTTTGTTTAGTTGATTCAGGAGCTGTGTACTACTTAATTCATTTAAGTTATAAATACTCAAGAATTGTAATGCCCCCTGCTCGGCTACTAAATCAAATCAACAACATCCGCGAGACAGAGCTCTAGATTTACTCTTCTTCTTTTGTTATAAGCACAAAACTCCTCTTAGAACACACTCTTCGCTTGCACAAGGCGAGAATTTGCCGTGCTACTTTCCGGGTGACTTTTGCGACCGTGTTTGTTTTGATTTACCGGCTGAAAGACTTTCCTTTGTCTGCAGTCATTAATCACTTTTGATTTAGGTGTCAAGTAAAGCAACTGTTGCTAGTTTTTGCTAAATTTGTCCTTGTTGGTTGAATCGTGAAAAACGATCTCTGATGGAATGGGTACGATGCCTTCATATCAAAGCAAAGGTATTGGCAATAGACATATTCAGTTAGATTTTAAACTTTACCCCACTATAATTGGCCACTCCTTACAGAACATATGAGGGATTTTGTGGAGAGCCTCTTCGAGAAGCCTTCAGCGAACGACTAAAATTACCATTTACCATGAGCTTAAGGGGCAAGGGGTCCAGGGGGGCTTCAGCTTCTCTGTACTTGCTACAAGTCTACTTTCTCTCGTTCCCAGATAAAAAAGATAGACTTGTAGCAAGTCCACAGCTTCTTTAATCAGGGTATGTTTGGCGTACTTCGGGCTCCATTCGGACAGTTTTAACTCAAGGAAAACAGTCCAACATCTTCTATGATAAGCCCCCCCCCCCTCTAAACGTTGGATATCCCCTACACTCATGAAAATCGTAGTCAAGTTAGTTGAGGCTTTTAAAGATTTGCAAGCCTCATCTTTAGCTTCATTAGAACTCTGAGGCATTTCAAATTGAACAAATGGAGAATTTCAAAGCTGCCTACCTTCAACTGTTCTATGTTGTATGATGGATGGTTAGAAACCGCAGTTGTACTTCATTACCGCCGCTTTGTTCTTTTGCGTAGGATAAATTATTTGCTACTATGGAGGACTTCTCCGCAGAAATGTTCAATTTTTCCTCCACATAACCAAATACACTGAAACATAACTGCAATGCCTCACTACCTAGACTGATCACATGTCGTAGTTGCGCTCCTTGATAAACTGATAATCGCTACAACTACGACTCATGATCAAGCTATTCGAAAAATCGGCCAGTTGAGGCTAGTAGAAGCCAGCCTCGTAATGATAATTCCGGTTCCGCAGAATACACATAAAGCGGGTGTTCATGGTCGGCAAATTATCGAGCATGCCTTTTGATCTGTTGTGTTGTTTTTTCTTTGCCAGGAACCTCTTAAGTGCTCCCGTCTCTTGATGGCATTCTATCATGCATTCATTATGGGCTCCGAAAACAGAATCATTTTGTAGAATCGACTTTTCGCATAGCATAGGTCGCAACGCTGATCCTCTCTCGACGAATCAGATCACAAGTAGAAGGTCCTGCGATCTGATTGGTCGCGCCATTTTTGCGGCGATTTTGGCTGGATTTCCAGTTAGTTTGATTATCAGGCCCAGATGAAGCGCAGTGGCGGCATCCAATTCAATGAACGAAGCGGAAACTGGGACTGAGGTAGTTAGTCTACTCACTACCCTTGGTTGAACTGCGAAAAAATGAGGATTTTCCCAGGAATCATGAAGTTATGTTTTTGGTATGGATGTCTTTATTCTTTGATGTCAGTTATTAATCAGAATTGTTTCTTCGTTAAAGGAGCTGCAGCAAGGTCATCTTCAAGTGATTTTGCTATAACACATATCTCCCCATCCTCTGTTATTTATAACGTAAGTATTCTAACGAGTGGGCCAGGAAGGTTCTAGCCTGCGCGTAGACCCATTATTCCAAAAGAAGAAAGGGTCTACGAAACAAGGAGCAAAAGCTTGCTACGAGGTTTCTGGATTTCTGGAAACTTAATTTATGCAGCCTTTGTTTAGACGCGCTTCACAAATAATTTGAAAAGAGGATTAGAATAATTAATTGGGCGGCCGTAGCAAGCGTTTGCTCTTTGTTTCGTAGACCCTTTCTTCTTTTGGAATAATGGGTCGACGCGTAGGCTAGAAAGGTTCCCACTTTTGAAATTTCGTAGCACCAAGAGCACTCGATGGATTAGAATGAACTGAATTCTGTCTAACAATGGCAGATTTTGTAATACAATAGCAACAGTTGCTTTAATTGACACCTCAGTTCAAAGCTATTGATGAGTGCAGACAAAGTAAATTCTCTCAACAAGTAAATCAAAATAATCGCGGCCGCAAAAGTTGCCCCGAGACCAGTAGAGCAAACTCCCGCCTTGTGCAAGCGAAATGTGGTTTTTAACAGAAGTTATGTGCTTATAACGAAATACGAAAGGGTAAATCTAAAGTTCTGTCTCGCGGATCTTCCTTATTTGCTTCAGGAGATGTGTTGTAATTGCTTCATTTCAACCTTACATACCCGAGAATTATAATGCCTTCTTCTCGGCGTCTGAATGAACTAAACAAAATCCGCGAGACCAAAGGTTAGATGTACCCTCTTTCTTTCGTTATAAGCACATGAAATATCTTAAAAAGCATGTATCACTTGCACAAGGAGAGAGTTTGCCCTACTGGTTTCGGGGCAACTTTTGCGGTCGTTTTTGTTTTGATTTATTTGAGAGAATTTCTTTTGTCTGCAGTCACTAATCGCTCTGAATTGAGGGGCCAGTTAAAGCAACCGTTGTTGCAACTGCATTGCAAAATCTATCCATGTTAGTTTTTGACAGAGCAGAAGCTAAAATGATATGAAAATTGAAAAAATAATGAAAAATATATAACTGATAGAAATAATAGGAAACGAGGGAATCTAGGTCATAAATCTCAAAATAACAACAGGAGTAAGAATACGATTTCACTCATAATATATGCCTTATCAGCGATGCATTATTGCCCGCGGTTTGACAGCAAAATTTGTAACTAACGACATCAACAACATCAGTTTAACTTTTTTGTTAGGCCCTGGGAAGAGCTTGCACAACTCACTAGTTGCATTGATAACTGGCTAAGAATTTGATCCAGTGCTGAAAGTTTTTTGAAACTACCCATTATTCGAGAATCAACATGCTCGGTAGGAGTTTCATCAAATTGTATATGTTCATGTTCTTTGCCCTTACGATCATTCTCCTCCGCAGAGGCTTGCTATTATTTTAATAGCTACTCGTTAAGGCGCAGCAACTCATCCCTCTCCTCCCAAGCCTCTGCGGAGGAGGGTGCCTTACGATTATTTCACAGTTTGTTTTTTTGTCGAAGTTTTCTGGAACAACCGTTTTGATTCTTCAGTTCTGTTTATGTTTCTAGAAACAACAAATTGTCCTACTTGTTTTCAATGAATCCTTACCATGCAATGTCGAATTTACTGTCAAGTTCATTGGATTAAACACTCAAACTGAATCGACCACGACAGCGGAGAAAATTTCCGAAAATGTGTTGAAGTTCGTTGCACCTGGTAGGTATTTTGTCAGTGATTGCCTTCCCTAATCGCAGATTTATTCAATCTCGTTTTCATCAGTATTTATACCGGGTGAGTCAAAAAGGTTTAAATGTTTGGAGGGCTGTGGAATAGGAAACTCTCGAGGACCGAATAATTGCCCCCACTCTTATTAATTTTGAAAGATGTTCCAACCTCCCCCCCCGCTTTTATTCAAACCCCCTTTTATTAATTTTGGAAAAATGAAATGACAGTAAACATAATTTCTGAATAAACGCAAGAAAAAGTCTCAAGAAGTGCATTTAACATAACCAGAGTTCATAAGTAAATGTATCAGTAACATCACTGTTCACATAAGTACACACAAGATATGTGTTTAGCTAAGAAAACGACTATTTTCAATTTCTCCAAAGACCCCCCCGCGATTATTCCAACCCCCTCCCGATTATTGTTATATCGAACCATTTCCAACCCCCCCCCCCCGATTTTTCTCACCCCCCCTCGTTTATTCGATACTCGAGAGTACGTGGCCAGTATTCAGAATCAAAATGTTTATCTATCAGTAAAGGACTAACTTTTTTTGGTAAAATCACTGATCTTTTACGCCCAAAAGTGAGGAAAATACTGGTAAGAGAATTTATGAGTGTGAAAGGTCCACGTTCGATTCTGGTCCATGTTTTACTCGCTATTGACACTTCAATTCCATTTCTCGAACTGACAATCGTTTTGAATTCAAATTTCAGTGGCAGGTAAATTATGGACCAGATCTGACCTCGGAATTATCGTTCCTATTAAACCCCTGACCAGTCCTTCCTTTTTCTTGGCCCTTCCTTATTTCTTGTTCTAAAAGATGTGTGATTTTACCAAACATCCAATTTAGCGTTGGACTGATTGATTAAATTTTTGAGTATCAGCCTTTTACATTTTACTTCACAGCCTGCCAGTTGCGTTAATCTTTTCTCACCTGGTAAATTGTTTTTTTCCCAATTCTTTCAGAACATTATCCACCAGAAGAAACCCGACTCTCTATTCACCATGGAAATCATTTTACCAAACTCTGCAGTTATCATCCATTTGTTTTTAAATCATATTTAGAGCAGATCAAAGAAACGTTGTTAAACGTTAGCGATCCTATCGAATTCATGTGTGCAGCACTTCATTTGAAACAAAAAAGCACCGTGGCGCTGGATTTTGAACTTGAAAGGCAATTCAAGAAAAATCTTCCACCGAATTTTGATTTGCTGGCTGGTGACAGGCGACATCGAATCAAGGAAGGTGGGATAAATTTGTTCTCAAAGTACCTGTTTTTTAGGTGGAATTTGTTTTTATTTACTTTGTCTCTTAAAACTCTTTACTGATATGAACGGCTGGAGACTAAGAGCCACTGACTAGTTCCCACTTTTGACAATTCATAGCTCCAAGAGTACTTCACAGACTTGAATGATTCAAATACTAATTAAAAGCCAAAAGATCAAAGTATTTTTGTAATTTTTCTCGCAATCTTATCGGCACTAGAAGTATAGGTAACTGTAGCTTTATAAAAATTTCATGGTTGCAAAATGACCGAAAACTGCCCTAAAACAGTGATCAAATCGTATGCATAGTGGAAGAAAGGACCGATTTTGCAGACTGAATATTGTAACTAATTTGATCTTTCTTCTGCAATGTAAACATGAACCGACGCTCTCATGTTCGAACAACAAAGACATTGTCAAAGAGCTTTCTGTTCTTATTCTAGCGGCTTATCTTGATGTTACATTTTATATCATTTTCGATCTCATTCATTTTAGTGCAAGACTGCGTAGCCAACCCTACGTTACTACACTTTGCTGCCCGTTACAACCTGGTGAAATTAGCAGTGGCAATTTTAAGTTGCCCTGGTGGATACGGTGCGTTGAATATGCAAAACATTGATCAGTTAACTCCGAGTCAAATTGCACATGAGTGTGGACACGAATCGCTGGCAATTGTTTTGGTGAGATATAATTTAATAAACCGTTTAGCTATTCTGCAAAAGAGCCTGGTTTGAGCGATGGAAACTGATTTTAGATTCTAGACTACTTGCATACGTCTAAATTTCGCTCATTGAACTGGATGGTTTTCGCTCAATTGAGAGAAACTAGAACAAACCAATAACTTCGCGTTTTATCATGGATGTAAGGAATCGCAGAATGTATAGTAAGTTATTTGGCATCATGATATTAAGTATTCAGTTTTATTCAGCTTCTCGTGCAGTCTCACTGTCTCTTTTCTTATCCCGAATGCTGTAGCAGCCATTTTGAATTTTCAGCGATTTCACTTGTCATTCATTTCATCATGTTTTAACACAATCAGCCAAAAAATTAAAAAAGCTATACAAACATCTATTATCAGATCATACAAATTCCTTGTCTTCCTAGGGATCATGCTTCGGGAAGGATGCTAAATTTGCAGGAATTCCTTCAGTTTCATTCTGAACATGGTGATCGTGGAACTCATTCTGATTTCTAATGGGATTTCGTTCCACGTCTTTGCACCAGAATAGAAAAAGCAGCTTTTGGAGAATTCTAGGTTCTGCCTTTGAGTGTCAAGATCTAACTGATTTCTTGTTGGACAGTTAGATATTTGGGATCTGGTAATAATAAGTCTCCCTCTTAAGTTGTCCGGGCAGAGACCATTCATTATTTTATAGATCATCACGGCCCGGTCAAATATTATTGAATTTGAGATTGAAAAGCCATTGCAACTCTATCCATCCTTTAATCTAGAGCTTTCTATTAGTGTTTGTGCTCTAGTTTGCAGACGCTGAAGATGATCAAGCTCTGTGTGTGACAAACTGAGTTCATCAATGTATCTCAGATGACTCTCGAGCAGTGCCGTATACTCCTGAACCAATTTTGATTGCGGTAGTACGAAAGAGCACTTTTAATTCTACCTTTGAAGTGCTTATATTGCTCATTCCATGTAAGGTTTTCGTCCACTGTATTTCCAAGTTATTTAACATTTTTGACCCATTTGATTGGTCCTCGATTTATCTTTACCTGATTCCTGTAACGCACCATGGATACGGTTAGTATGATGAGCCTAGGTTTGCATCATATCTCGATATGTGTTCATGGATGGTTTAGGTCCATGCCTTTTCAACATCGAACAAATCGTAATTTCCCACCTTAGGCCGATGCCCAACAACATCCAAATGTCTTGGAAGAACCAGAACAAATCTATGAATCAATGCACGACCCCTGCTATGATACATACGTAGCGTTGGTAAACAATAATCAGTGGGACGATATCTATGTACCAATGAACGAAGGGAATCAAGGAGAACTCTACACAACTATGCCTGAAGAGGAAGGCGAAGAGATTTATCAGAACACTGTAGAAATTACATCACAATTCCAGAACGATGATTATTTTGCGAGTTCTACCAGAGGTAAGAAATCTGTTTTAAGTCGTTTTGCTGAGTGAAGAGCCCCTGTGTGTTTTTGACTGGTTACACGAGTTCATCATCATCATCATCATTGTTATCTATACACGATTCCCGATCAGCTAAAAACATAAAATATAATTTCTTCTGATTGAATGAATGAGAACATTATATATGATTAACGACGGGCTGTTCTTCCAGAGGGTCATGTTTCAGACTGCTTTCACACGATGCCGGCACATTTTGAAAACGGCGAAAAAGGTGACGGATAGGCCTTCCGTTCACACGAAAACGGCACATTTTTTGCCGGCAGATTTTGAATAACGGTAGATTTTGAAAACGGAACCGTAACCGGCATAAATTTGAAACAGCATCGTTTAAACACTCAACAAAGATGAAAACAGAACATTTTTCGACGCTTTTGGATCGAGACTGGTCCATTCTTAGGGTGTAGGTACTATTCTTTGGCATCAAAGTCCTGCAGTGAGTTTTACCATCAAATTTCCTACCGTTTTCAAATGTGCCGGCATCGTGTGAACGCAGTCTCAGTGTGTTTGCTTTAACGTTTTCAGCTCGTCAAATGCGCTTTTGGTTTTGTTTTGAAGCAACCGAATGTTCTTTGTTATTAGCTGGGATATCGTTCCAAGCCTTCAGTGCAGAGAAGTAAAGTCATTTTTGGCATGTTCTGTTTTAAGCCTAGGGATCCTGACAATTCCTTAATTCATTTCTCACCGCACCCTTTGACTTGATGCCACTTCGGTCAGCAGAACCTCATGATAGTTCTCTGGAAAATGCGACCCCAGTACACCTTTTCAATTGACGTACTCACTTTGCAGATTGTTGAAAATTTCTTAATACGAACTTTCTGGCCATGAATTTAGATTCAGCACCCCAAGCTTATTCAAATTTTCAAATTTTCATTTTCCTAGAGTTTGCGATTTCGAGTTTATGATGATAATACATTTGAGAATTTATAGGATTTGACCGTGAATGTCGCTCTGGGCGTAACTTTACACCCTCAGTCATTATTCATAGTCAAATTCCTTTTCAATTTTTTAATTTGTGATCCTCAAAATCAAATTCGCTAACGCTGTGAATCTAGGGTCAGATATTTCCTATGATGCATGCTAAAGAAGGTTTGAAAAATTCCAAAATAAGGCCGCATAGTTGAAGTTAATCCGTTTTCAAAGTGAAAGCCTCGTTTTGAAGACAATTTTTTGTGTCTCACGGGAGAACGAACCCAGTATCCAGATCTCTTGCGATTGCTCAAATATAGTGGGATTTTCACAGTTACTTTCAGGTGATCAAGGAAAGAATTGTATAAGACAACACAATTAGTCCTTTTGAAAATGTAAACAATATTGAATGCAACATTAACCAATGGTATGCTGACGATTTGCAAGTGGCCTATACGTTTGATCGTCCTAAATTTAGTTAAATCGGGTATCACAATAAACAAAATGGCTAAAGCGTTGATTGCCTTTATTAGTTGAGCAAGTTGATGGTGTTCTCCGCGGTGTTTTCTCTACTTATTCTTCGCTGTTCATTTTTGAGTTGCCTAAAAGTTTCTTTTACGTGGTTTCGTAAATACGGGGCCTTACCATATTCAATAACTTCACAGGGAAATTTAGAATTATGATAATTCTCTCGTAGGTGCAGTTTCTTCAACTGATGGTTTCACTTCTCCAAGACACTCGGATTTACCCGACGGTAAGTAAATTATTTTTTGCAGTTACCTTTGATCGAATCAAAGACTTTTATCCTTTACGCTGCATCTACCTTAGATTGAGCACACACCGTCCGTCATACTTCAACTTTCTATGTCCAAAATACAGCATTAGAAAACGTTGCTGAATACACCTACTTGGGAATTACTATTAATTGTAATGGATCTTTCCGTACTGCCCTTGTGGACCTAAGAAATAAAGCGAATCGTGCTTTCTTTTCTCTTAATAGCAAATTCCAATTCGAGAAACTGCCAATCCGAATATGTCTAAAACTTTTTGATTCCCTGTTATCTCCAATCCTTTTGTATTGCTCTGAAGTTTGGGCTTCTTTCGATTACATGGACCTTAACAAATGGGATGCATGCGAAATAGAAAAAATGCATGTCAATTTCTGCAAGAGAATCCTTGGAGTTAACAGATCTACAAGCAACATCCTAGTAAGAGGAGAACTAGGAAGATACCCCCTTAAACTTGCAGCTGATAACCGTTTCATCTCCTTCTACCGCCATATTGAAAATATGCCCCAAAATAGCCTTGTCTACCAATCTCTTCTCATGAATAAAGAACTTCCACAAAACTTGAGCTGCATAACCCATCTGAACAATATAGAACACTTCACGTCCACCTCTTCCGTGTCAAATCTCTCTAAAGCTGCCATGAAACAGTCTTTAAGACAAGCCTACAAATTCTTCTGGAAATCTAAGATTTGCGAAACGCCAAAAGGATCTTTCTTGGCTGAAATCAATAAAGACTTTGCCTATGAAACTTACCTCGATTGTCCGATCAGAAAATCAAGAATACCAACAACCAAACTGCGCACCAACGATCACAATTTAGCCATCGAAAAGGGTAGACATTCAAGACCCGTGGTCCCCAGAGAGAAACGACTATGTGAATTTTGCAACCTTAATTCCGTCGAAACCGAACTCCACTTTCTAAAGCCTGCCGCACACGGCGAGGAAAATGCTCAGCAAAGTGGCATGAATGTCATTTTGCTCAGCAAAATTCTCGCCGTGTGCGGATGATTTTTGCTGAGAAAATATTCATTTGTGCAGCTGAGGAAATATCTATCGTGTTTGATAATTTCTGCCATTCGTGCCAAAATTCTCACCGTCTGCGGTATCACTGAGAATTTTGCTCACTGCCTTGGCTGATCACGTGTTCATGTTGCCATGGCATCGACCAAAGGTCACAGGATTAGATCATGGACACGTGATCAGCCAAGGCAGTGAGCAAAATTCTCAGTGATACCGCAGACGGTGAGAATTTTGGCACGAATGGCAGAAATTATCAAACACGATAGATATTTTCCTCAGCTACACAAATGAATATTTTCTCAGCAAAAATCATCCGCACACGGCGAGAATTTTCCTGAGCAAAATGACATTCATGCCACTTTGCTGAGCATTTTCCTCGCCGTGTGCGGCGGGCTTAAGTGATTGTTCAGCTTACAGTGACCTTCGAGTGACATTCCTGTCAAAAATAATGAAACAGTTTCCAAGTTGTAAACTATTGAAACCAAATAACCTCTTTCAATACCTTTTTATCAATAAAGAGGTAGTCCAAGATCTCTTGTCATTTGTTCTGACCATACATGATAAAAGGAACGAAATTAACATTAACTTAAACCCCACGTCTCACAGTATCTAATTCTGATTTTATTCTCGTTTCTTTCGCTTGTTATTTTAGTTCTGATTAATATATTTGTTTGTGGATTTAGTTGTAGGTATTTACCTGTATAACATTAATGAATCTACAAATGGAAAAAAAACACAACGCACACAACCAAGGTCTTTAATAAATACATTGAGCGTGAGGGGCTCGGAGGGGGGGGGGTACCTTAGTACTGTACGTGGTACGGGGACGTGCCATTTTTTAGGGGTACTTTTTTCAAACCATTACGGAATTTTGGGTATCATTTTCACAATTTTTTGACATTTCACGGAATTATGGGTGTCCTTTTCAGGGATTTTTCATAGTTTCTGGAATTATGGCCCAGATATTTATTCGATTTGTGGAATTATGTCCCTAAAATCCAGCAGAATTTACGGAATTATGGGTACCAATTTTTCGGGCAAAATGGCACGCCCCCTGTCACATAATAGGTTGAGTTACCCCCCCCCCCCCTCGAGGTGAGGGGAGGTAGCCTGCGTGCAGACGTTACTTGCCACAGTGAATGAGAACCAAGGCGGAAAGTTCCGCCCTTGCTCTCCTTCGCACTGGAAAGTAAAGTCTGCATGCAGGATAGAAGGGAGGGGAGTTTGTGCGTCAAGACTAGGAGCGCTGGGTTTTCCTGTGCCACAGCAAAAACCGGTTAGAAAGAGTTTCATTTCCGGACAGCTTCTAATTTTGAATCACATCCCCCTCACATCACTTCAATAGATTTAGGCCATAGACATTTGCTATGGAGAAAAACAAGAGCCTTGTGCTGCGTTACCCAAAGCAAAGCCGCAGAAAATTTGCGGTTAGGAGCGGCGGAAACAGCGACATAGGAACTGGGGGCACTGGAGGCACGTGCCCCAAGATTGCGCAGCTGTAACGAAAAGGTGCCCTTTCTCCCGGGACACTTCCTTCCTTTGGGACATTTCCTTCCAGGAATTGTCCCGTTATTGTGAAAAAATGAACGTTAAAGGCATTGAGTCCGTATAAATAACGCTCTCATGACCAATATCAACTTCTTTTCAATCATGAAACAAAAGTTGTCCTTTAATCCCCATTGAAATTAAACCAAACAAATTCCTCAGGATAATGCAAGGATTAAGAAGTCTTTGGTCTCCACTGCTAATGACTTTAGCTCTATTGTGCGATAACAAAGGGCCGTCAGCGGTTTGTCAGCAAAAATTCAGGACAGCGTTGACGCTCAACTATTTATATGGACTCAGTTCCTTTCAAGTGTCGTGCCCTCCCCAGTATAACTGTGGCTATTACTGTAACTATGTAGACAGATCTTGGTTCGGTTGACAAGAAATGCCGAAGAACCTCTGATTCAATAGTATTTGCACGAATTTGTCTACATGTCAATGCTATTTATTAAACTTTCTGGAGATGTGTTTTGAAGAATATTCATATTTGGAGTCGCTGTTTCAGATAGGTCTCTTCTTTCACATAGATATTTTAGTTTTCTGCTGAAAGAAGCTTACTGATAAGGTCGACGTCTTCAAACTGTCTTTTCCCTTCAGAGATGCTTTTGCTCGGCGGGTCTTTATGCTGCGGGCATGCCTGTCCCTCTTTACACTCACTTGACTTAACTTCACCCAACCCTGTGATTTGGCTTCCAGATGTTGCTGCATTGCCAGTTTTGAATCCAAAACCAAGATCGTAGAAGTCGGAGGGACTTCTTGGGAGGTCTTGAGATTGCCCTAATGCTAGTCTCCTCTTGCATTCGCTCGGTGTAACATTACTGCAGGCTCCAAATTGGCTCCCAGATTTTGCTTCAAACATGATGTCGGTCATCCCATCTTGTCGGCGGGACCCTGTGTGAAATTCCTGCGTTTCAGCACTTTTACTTCCATCATTATTCACACTGCGCCCTACCAAATTCTTCGACATGGCCATTACATGTGACACTCGAAGCACTACGTAAAGGCATGCTATCTGCTTTAAATTCATCTTTAAACCTAGAAAACAACAGATCATTTCCTCAGGACGAGAAAAAAGACGACAATCATTGTAATTTGTTTATTCACTATCATTCGACATATCCAGTGGCTAGATTAAGCAAGGCCTAAAAGTATACGACTCATTATTTTCAGTGTTCAGAATTTTCTAGAACGTTTCGAATCAAGATGATTCATTATAAACCCATGAAACTAAGAGTGAACAAGCTGTTTATTATCATGTGGTATTCTCAAGATAGATCATTTTCTTTTCACATTCCACAAACAAGTTTACAGCATGCGCAATACTACATTACACTCAAACCACTTTGCAATACTACTTAACGATGACAAGGGGAGTGAAGAAACTATAACTACCCGTGGGCCATTACATTAATACCACCTGCGATATATTAATAAGAATAAACATGGCTGTACCTCGAAGTCCCTATGAATAAGCCAGCGAAGCACCTATCGTTTCCTTCGTTACACAGTCATACTGCATTTGTCACAGTTATAATTTTCAATGAATTATATGTTTTTAACTTGGCCTGAGAGAGGTTTTAAAACTATGTCGATTTCCGTTGATACTTTAATACGTATGGATTAGAAAGGATGAAAAAGAAGATGATATGAAGATATGATGATATGAAGGTGAAGATGAAGTTACGCATTTCAGCGCCAAGCGCTTGGATCGCAGAAATAGAGCAGATCTAATTGAGTCCGCAGCCCTTTGTCATAACGCTCAAGTTGTGTGATACTACCGGGTATCGAACCCACTTCGCCTGACTGATCTGGCTGCAAAGTCAGAGAATTACACCATTGTGCCACACAACACCTTCAAGATACATAGGTAATGCCTACTAAATCACAAGAGGGCACCACAGTTTACAAACATAGAAGGTCTTCATTTTCGACTTTCCGCAAACAGTTTCCATGAGAGTGCATCAGTTTTGAAATTTAGATGGTGCTTTGGGAATTTAAAGCGGCAAAAGGTTGTTATTCATTTTCATTTCCATTTTATCATATTTCAACACAAAACCCTATCAGCTAGAAAAGAACAAAAAAAGCTATACAAATATCTATTAACATATATATATATGTTAATTAACATATTAACATATATATATATATTAACATATATATATGTACTCATTAGCTCAATCTCAATATGTAATAAAAATAGATATAGAAACTCAGAAAAAACACATTCGTTTAAACGTTTCGGCCAAAGCCTTCATCAGTATGACTTTCACAATCCGACGGAGCATACATATAGATTTCGAATTTCAAAAACGATACACAACAATAGCCTAAGCGGGTCCTACCTATTACAATGCGTAATATAAATGTGTTAAAGCAGCCGGTAATACAAAGGTGGCGGGAGAAAGATAAAAGAAAGCGCAGACACAGCCACCGACTGCAGCAGTTCTTAACTCTGCGCTTTCTTTTATAAAAAATCTTAGAAAATTGCTGGTCTTCCTAGAGGTCGTGCTTCGGGAAGGATGCTAGTTTTGCAGGAATTCCTTCAGTTTCCTTTTGAAAATGGTAATCGTGGAACTCATTCTGATTTCTAATGGGATTTCCCTCAGATCATATTATTTATGCTTTTTTAAATGTAAGCGTTTCAGCAAGGCTTCTTGGCGACTCTGTGAATTTTCCAGCACTGCTCTACTCGAGAAATTTCACGCAATAAGTGCTCACCTCAGCAGAATCTTTCAGAAGTCCTCAAATCTTTACTGTCGTTCTCTCCGACCTCTCAAGAAATGGATGCTCGAAGAGCTAAACCTCGGCATTTGTTGAGATTTACTGGATTTGTTGATAAAAATCATTTCCGATATATTTTTTATCTCACGCTTGATTAAATTCGAACTTATCTTCCTTCCATCTTGAATTGATACTTCCGAATGTAACCAATTATTTTACTCTCAATCATTCTCATTCTATTTTTAGATTTCTTTATTTTGAATTTTAACTTCCCTTTCAAAATAAGTACGTTACATCTTGATGTGACATCATGGGTGAGAGGACCCATGATGCCCTTGGTGCGGGTGAAGGGTGGTTTTTTTAAGAGAAGTTATGCGCTCATAACGAAAGAAGAAGAGTAAATATATAGTTTGTGTCGTTTGTATTTTGTTTATTTGATTTTGTTTATTTGATTTAGGAACTGAAGAGTAACTGTTAACATTTGAGCACTCTAAATATGCAAGAATTCTTATGCCTTTTGCTCGGCTTCTGAATCACGTAAACAAATTCCGCCACACAGCACTTAGATCTACCCTTCTTATTTCGTAATAAGCACGTAACTTCTCTTTAAAAAACCACCCTTCGCCCGCACCAAGCGAGAGCTGGCCTTAGTGGCTTCTGGGCAACTTTGCGGCTATGTTTGTTTTGAATTGCTGGTTGATAGAATTTCTTTTGTCTGCATTCGCTAATCGTTTTGAATTGAGGTGTGAACAAAATCAACTGATGCTATTGTCGTGTCGTACGAAATCTGCCCGTGATACTCTGTACATGTGTACAGTGTGTCCCACTAAACTTGAGCCCCGTTTATGTAGCATAGAGCTCAAATCTTTAAAAAGGTGGATGTAAAATTCCATTACATTTTTCACGGTAACAGAACCTATTTAGTACCCTATTCATACCAAACATCGCACCAATTCTAGATGAGTGCGAGGAAACTCACTTTACGAGAACTCTGTTGAGGTCCAGTACAATCCAGGTCAACTGAATGAATCTCACGAGTGGCAATGTTTAGTTTAAGATTACACACAGCCGTCTTTAAAGACGTACGTGGATTGGTCATGTGATTGGATTACAACTTTTTGCCGCACTCTTTGTGTAAAGGTTGTCATAGGCCTAGCCACGTATCCAGAGCTTGCGAGCAGTGGGAAATTGTCGAAGATGGCGTTACCTGACTTGAAAACACTTTGATTATGGTTCAGTTGGATGGTAGTAATTAGAATAGTGTTTCTATGACGGGTAGTGGTTTTTTGTTTCAGTAGTGTCTTATTAGCTGCCATTTTCATCACCGCTTCTACCATAGCTTTGCTTCGTTTCCTGTACTCAACAATCAAACTCGGCTAAATATTGTTTTACTCATTTCAAGTCCATGTGACCATACTCTTAGGAAGTTTTGTTACTGTAATACCTCTTGTATTCATGGAACAACATTTCTTGGCACAAAACATGTTCAAGAATTCAAAAGATATTTTAATTTTATCAAGGATTGTTTTCGATTTTCCAGGAAGTGCGCAATTCTGGCACTTTTTGTCCGGTAAAGGGTATTATTCCACAAAATTGGTCTAGCCAACGGTGCCATCTTCAAAAGGCTGGCGACACACCCCTACCCAAATTCTGATAGAGAACGCCCCCTTGTTTGTTTGTTTGTTTGTTTGTTTGTTTTCAATTTGTTTTGAGTGGGCTTGTCAGGATTTGTAGCTACTGAAAGCTAATTTAGGCCCACTGTGCATGCCGTATCCAGGCATGGGACCCCAAGTTTAATGTCGCTGCCGAAGGACGATGAGGTGAGTTGTGAGGTCAGGCCTCCGAGGTCACTCATCCGGAGTTTGACCTCACTCGACCGAGCTTAACTTCAGTCACCTGACGAAGACTGTTTAAGCCACTCGACTACTCACCCCTCTCCTTAAGTATCGAAATGTGTGAGCAACTTGTGTAAGTAAACCGAATCTAATTTGCTGTAAAGACTTGGACAACCATTCAGAATGCGAACGGACAGAAGATATAGCTACATGAAATGCTGAAGAAAGTATGATTCGATGATACTCAGAAAAGATCGTTTACACATACATCGAGTTTATTAAGATTTCTGGAATTATGATTAAAGAATCCCTTTGAGATTTCAAAGTTCTAGTAGCTATTTTCACGACGTCTCGGAGGATCCTTTTGAAGTACAGGTTAAGGTACAGGACCAGGGCCAGAGCCAGGGCCAGGGCCAGGGCCAGGGACAGGGCCAGGGCCACTGTCAGGGCCAGGGTCGGGCAGTCCGCAAATGCTCTCTGGGCCTTCGGATTTTCCTGCGTTGCTCTTCGCAGATGGGCCTTCGAATTTTGCTGCGTTGCCAGTTCGTGCTCGAAATATGATTTCGCCAAGCTGTCTCGGAACTTCCTTCTGAAACTTCTGCTCGCCATCCACTGCATTTTCATCTGTGTCCATACCGCGCCCAACCAAACTGCGTGACATCACCATTGAGTATGATACATGAAGCACTAGGTAAAGGTACGCTGTGTACTTGAAATTCATCTTTAAGCCTAGAAAATGACAGATCATCTTTTCAAAGATATCCTTCATGTACACTTTGAGGTTTCAATCTGTGCATGGATGATTAAACACCGCAGTTGCACTTAATTGCCGCAGCTTAACGCATTTGTCGAGGAAAAATTTAGGTACTGCTACGGAGGAGAAACCTCATCCCTAGAACGATATCATTTTCTTACTCAGAAGCATGCAAGCTGAAGCATCGCTGCAGTGTCAAATTGTTCATGATATATTGTATTAACAAGGCATAAAGGACTTCAATGTTCAACATAAAGCATTACGTAAAGGAACCCTATTTGCTTTGAATTCAGCTTCAACCTGGAAAAGTGGAAATTCAGACTTTGAAGAATATCCTTGAAGAGTTGGAGGCATAGTTGCCTCTTGAACATTTGACAATGAAGCTTTGTGAAGCCGCGCCATTGTCTGTCTTTACATTAGTCAAGTACTGTCCGAGCAATAACTGTTAGAGAAACAAGAAGATGCTGCTCTGAAGATGTCCGATTGGATGAAACTTGTCATCACTGAAGTAAAAAGCGCAAAAGACTTGATTGATTAGCCCATCCTCCCACAACTTACGCTCATCTGATTGAATTGAATTTATGTTGTTGTTGTCGCCACAGTGAGGGCCTTATTTACCACCTGCTCCCAAACGGCAAAAAATTGACTGCGGGGCACAGATTTGTTCCCTGACCAATCAGAAGGGAATATTTCGAATAATGTTTTGGATTGGCTGATTTTTCTTCAATTCAAACTTCCCGCCAAAGGCAAACACAAGCGTTTTCGACTAAACGGCAGCAACGATCAAAATCTTGAAGTACCGAACGAATTTAGGGGATCTTTTGCGTCCTCAAACAAGCAAAGTATCACTTGTAGGTAGTAGTTTTTTGGAGCGAACTACGACATACCATCAGTCTGTCAATTGATGCCTGTTTTCGTCGAATTGTTGGGCCCTCTTCAACGGTACACAATGCAAGAAAATATAGATTGAAAATGTCTAAAAGATTTCTTTGAGTGACGAAAACTTTGTGGGAAATTTGTTTTTCATAACTAAATCTCCTTAATTTGGGTTGATCTAAGATTTGGGTCTTCTTACAGAAGATACATGTAACCTTGTTAAGTTGCTCTGCTCTACTATAGAAATTTTAGTAGCACTCACCTCAGAAAAAGCTCTCAAAATTCTTCGAATCCTTTCCTTCCTTCTCCTCGATCCTTAAAATTTCAAGAGTGCTGCAAGTAGTCGCCAGAAGAACAAAATCCTCAGAATTTATTGAAATTTTACAGTATTTATTTGTAAATTTATTTCCAATCTGTTCTTTATCTCATTCTTTAACTAAATTCTAATTTATCTTTCTCACACGTTGAATTTATATTTCCGATTTTGACCAATTATTTTACAAGTGTTCCTCCGCCCGTTGTATTTAGTTTCCGTGTTTTAAATTTTTAAAAACTTGTAATATCTTATTCAAAATAAGGCGTTAGATCTTGATGGAATATTTTTCACATCTGATAAGAATCCTTTGCGATTTTCATTTGATATTAGTTAAAGCGTTGAAAAGTTATTGATTTCACCATGATGAGGCATTATCTTTTGTTCCCCATTGTATCGTTCCTGTACGGGGTGAGAAAAAAAAATTTTCCGCGTTTGGCGGGCTATGGAATAAAATTATGTGGCCGATATTCAAAACTAAAATGTTAATCTATCAGTCAAAGGCTAACTTAGATGAGAAAATTTTTTTTCTGGTCCATGATTTATATGGCTTTGAAGTTTACATTGGAATATTAAAGTGGAAATCGAATTTCAATAGTATGTAAATCATTGAATAGAATGGAATGTGGAATTTTTGTTCCCAAGCATGCACTTTACCAGTATTTTCCAAATTTCTGGGTCTATAAGATGAGAGATATTACCAAAGACTTTTCTCATCTAAGTTTCGCTTGACTGATAGATTAAGATTTCAGTTTTGAGTAGCAGTCACATACTTTTATTCCACAGCCCACCGAACACGTGAACTTTGTTTTTGACCCAGCCAAGATTTAGGAAAATATAGTAGAATATAAGATTTATTGGAAAATATAGTACAGTAGAATATAAGATTTATTGTATATAAATAAAAAGTCAAGAGCCAAAGCCACTAGACGGTTGGCTCCTATTTCAACTAAACATTCATCTAAACTTACATCTACATCTAAACTAAACTTAGAGATATTCAGCCAAACTAACCTAAATTTCTGAAGTAACATGTAATTTATCACAAGATTATAACAGCTAGTAAATTTGATCCAAAATATATGACATTAAAAGAACAATAACAGCGAATTAACATTAAAATTAAAAGGATGCTGTTTGTGGCATATCCATTTCACTGCTTTTTTATTGTATCGACATCAAAAACAATTAAGACACCAAGATTCGTTTCTTTCTACTTTGCAATCCAAAATAGGAAAAGACACAAGGTCATCTGGTCCCTACTTTTGATGGCACTCAAAATTCTAATACTTTCGAGGAAACAAAAATAGAATCCAAGGTAGCTTTGTACCAAATAATTCAAGAACCCTATAATGTTTTAAATGAACGATTGTGGAAAAGACAGTAGTATTATCTTCCAACGAAATCCCTGGCGTTCTACATTTAATCCATCCATTAATTCGACATATTCGGTAGAAAGCAGGGACATTATTCTGATACACATCTCCCACAGTCTTTATGCCGCAATCGTTCATTGTGATTGATTTGAGTTGTAGTTAGCGTATAGTGATTAGTTTACACGTATTCTTCGTTTCTTTTTTGTGTATTATCCTAGTACCGCTTGTTGTTTCTTGTTATATGTAAGAACATGGGGTAGCCATGCAATTTTGCTCCTCATGTTATTGTCCCTGTAGTGTTGTGCAGTTGTATAGTATTGATATGTAGAGTAGGTAAACATGTAGTGTAAGAATTTTATGTGGATATGAAAAAAATGTTTTAAATGTGGAATCCAATCAGGTTTTCACTTCTATGTCTATGGAATGCTTTTTAGATATCCTCCTAAAACTCTTGTCTTTTCTGCACTGTCATCTGCAAATACTTGCTTTAAAAATTCAGTTCTGTACGGTACTTTATTATCATTATCTCATTATGTTTATCAGTAGTGGACTGCGGTGGACAATTTCGGACAATAGAGAATTGCTAACTGGTTTAGTTATTTTTAGGAGATCTGTGGAGAGCGAGCACGAGACAAGATGGTGAATCTTATGTTCCCACGCTAGAATGTGAATTGAGAATTCTGAGTGATACCAAACATCACACCAGTGCTAGTGGCGATTTTAAATTTTTTAGTGAATTTGTATACGGCGCAATTCCGTATAGTTCTATCAAATGGGGGATTTCAGCTTTCTTAAATCGATATTCGCGGATCATTCACAGAGAAAGTTGTTGTCATCTTCGACAGTATAATTTCTAGATTTCTTTAAACTCTTTCCTCAAAAGATAACTTCTTGTGCCATCTCAATTCAATCTCATGATGGCTACATGTAAATTTTGCTATTCGCTGTCTTGTAACAAAGTCATGGATCTGCTGCAAATACTTGAAGTGTTAAAACGTAGTTTTATACAACTTGAAACAGCTGAGTGCTGCTACTACTAAAACATTCAATTCGAACCAATTTTAAACGAATTTTTCTTCACATATATCTGGCTCCAAAGCTCTGCCCGATTGAATTTCCAACTGACAGAAAGGCAGGGAATGTAAAATTCTGTTAAATAGACCTGGTTTCTTTTGTTTCCACTAATGTGTTCAACGATATGGACAATGGACAGACATCTTGTTGGTTTGTTTTCTATTTTATATTTAACAATATAGACAATTGACAAAGAAAGAGACCATTCCATGTAAGACCAGCCTTTGCGAGCTTTTGATTGGTTCAAAAACAATGATAGCTGTTTTTGTCGAAGAAAGGATCATTGTCTCGACAGGTTATTTTAAATGTGAAAATTTTTTGTTAAGTTCACTCATCTTTTAGACCCAGAAATTGGGAACATTCTTGGTAAAGCGTTTGTTTGGGAACAAGAAATCCTCGTTCGATTCTGGTCCATGATTTATTAACCAACGAAATTCAATACAATTTTCAAATGCTGGAGTAGAACGTAAATGGCAGGTAAATCATGGACCATAATGGAATTTTGAAATTTTGTTCTCAAAAGACCCTTTAAAGGTCAGATAAAGGCAAAAGACATTTTTATTGATTTCTGCCATTTACGGCCTGGAGATTTCAAAATTTCAAACGAAATTTCGATACGAGTTCCGGAACCTATCGAAATCGTCTGTCGAATTCCGTTTTTCAGTCGAATTTTCCAAAAAATCCGCGCAAGCAAAAGAGCCTGGAACTAGCAGAGGCGTGACGTGGAATGAGTCGATTGAGTCATTGCAAAGCTGCGAGAGAATGGAGGAGTCTGTTTGCACTCACTGACAGTCAAGTCATGAAAGTTAGAAACGACTACCTGTTTTAACTATCTCAAACGAAAACGCCGAGAAAATTGGTAGTTTATGGTTGCGGCTAGTCACCTTGTGCAAAGAAGAATGTGTGTGCACATTATTCCTAACTTCGGTGCGGACAGACTTGTTGCAGCAGTGAGCACTTGCAACAACGAAAACATTGCGGGTCTGCACAAAATATTTCAATCCTTACTACTTTGAATATTCATTGGCTGCCATAAGTACATTGGCTGGCTTCCAGAGCACCTTTCTGAGAACTCTTCAATGTGCTGAACATGAAATTGTAGTTGAAATCGAATAATTCACTCACCCAGACTTCGAAGGATCATGATGACCGCGCAAATTGCCATGTCAGGACTGGGCCAAGTAATACGCTCATGGACAGGTAAGGGCAAGTTCTTTCTCCACATTTATGTTTCGTCTTCTTCGATAACGCTCTGGTTCTTTGCGAACTTTTTAGATGAACCTTGTATTGCCTAACACAATATAATATGTATTTACAGATCATTCGTGAAGCCATGCAAATGCGTCTTCGATAGGCGCTTCTCGGCCTAATGAGGAGAATGAATCCTGATAGTAACAATCAAACCCTGGGGAGATCAAGGCGTGTTTTTCTGTACTCTTTGCAAATAACACAATAGTTAACTGTTTGATGAAGACCATGCCTTGATCCAGCCATTCACAACTAAAGACAATCATTGCTAATTTGCATCAAAATAATTCAAATGATGTTTTTATGTTTTCATTCAAGAGTCCGTCTCAGTTGAGGAGAGCAGAACACAGGAAGCTTGGCCTGACTGTGTTCAATTCGTTCTTCTGCATCGAGGGAAAACTCTGAGGGTGTGTCGCTCAATACTCGATATTTGGAAATATCAGAGAAGTTATAGGCCAACATCCGAAATTTATTTTGTTTACTGTTCGATCTGTTCGATGTGTATCTGCCACGCGGCGTGTGTTCTTCACGATTACTTCTTCAAGTGCCTAGGGCCTCTCAAGTGATGAATTTCTTATGACTCATTCCACGTCACGACTTAGCTAGTTCCAGGCCTCTATCATCACGCGGTTTTTTGAAGAAGTGCCCTTTTTCAAAACCCCCAAACCTACCCTTTTGCACCGCAAAGATAAATAATATTATTGCCATCGGATTCCTCATAGTTTAAAATTATAAATATAAAAAAATCGCATTTGCCTTTATCTGACCTTTAATGTCTGGGGGAGGTTCATGGTAAACTTCGGGCAGGGCTGCGCCACCCACAGTTTCAAAATGGTACCATTAGCTAGACCAATCTTTGTGAAAATGATACCCTTGGCTAGACCAAATTCTACATCAAAAGTGTTATTAGTCACCGGCATGGCCAGACAAAATTAAGTGGGAGGGTAAAAGACTTAAAGAGTGTCAGACTGGGGGGGGCCAAAAGGTATACCCAGGCATTTTTATTCCATTTTTCAATTACAATTTTTGGCAGGTTTTGAAAAGTGGGAGGGCAATTGCCAGTGTTCGAGACATAAAATGCCAAACTTTCGCATTCTCTAGACCAAAGTCACCAAAATTTTTGGCTCTATACAGGAATTACTAAAATTTGACCTTTCATAGACCAAAGTTGCCAAAAAGCCCGGGGGGGGGGACAAATTCCATATGTAGAGCAACGGGTACGTGCCGCCGAGAAGGGTGGGTTTTGAAACTCGAAAATCCCTAAATATGGCTCTTAAAATGTGATTTTTCCACTAGAAATGGGTAGCTTTTTGTACCATAACAAAAACTTTTCGAGATGATTATTTGTGTCGTTGGATGTTCTTGGTCTTAGTTGTGAAAGTTGGCTTGTGGTAACGTTGTCTTCCATTAATATACCTTTAAAGTGAAATGCAACTTGATTATTGGGAGCGGCACGTCCCCATCATCCCAAGACTCGAGTTTCCCCTCCGTGCCAAAAAGCTCGAAAATCCTTGCGTGCGGCACATCACCAGCTATCGTCCCCAGGGCCTTACCTTTACGATAAAAGAACCCCCATACCCCGTGACTACTGCGGTGTGGGTCAATATATATGATTTTCACAACAGTTCAGAATGCGAGCAGAAAAACACGGCAGGAAGTATGATTCGATAATACTCCGAGAAGATCGTTTACACATACATCTAGGAATCTAGGAAGCTCTCTGGAAGTATGCTTAAAAACTTTGCTTCAAAAACATTACAGCTGTCAAAGTCATTTGGCATATATCTGTCTTACTTTCCATTTAAACCATTCCATGGCGAGGTCCTTGATCGCTTTGTCGCTCAGATTACGGAGAAAGTCTTGCCTTGTCCAAGTGCTCCTTATATCCTCAGGTTTTGCATTTTGGAAGTATTCTATGATGCCATTGATCATCATATTTCTTCTATAACTGCTCAATTCCCGCTTAAAATGCTCCGCTTCAGAAGGCAATTCACGTCTATCTGAATCCATTTCGTTCTTATCCAAACCACGTGACATCACCATTATATGTGATACATGAAGCACAAGGTAAAGGCATGCTATTTGCTTGAATTTCATCTTTTTGAAGCTAGAAAATGACAAATCATAGTTTTAATAATATCCATGTTTTATGTACGCTACTTGAAAGTGTTATTCTGAGCATGGGTAGTTCAACGGCGCAGTTGTGCTTGATTGCCGCAGTTTTAGAACCTCCGTAGGAAAAAATCATATGCTGGTACGAAGGAAACCTCCTCCACAATTTTCCTGCACAATGACTTACAAGCTGAAGCTTTACTGCAGTATCTATTACCCATGATCTATGAAAGATGAAACACTTTCTTCTCTGACCCTGAAAAAATCGAATTCAGGTTTGCAAAAATGACCTTGAAGTTTTGTAGGCATCGTTGTCCTAGCAAACATTTCACAACAAATTTTTATGAAGCAATGCTATTGCCTGGCCTGTACTATCCCAGTAATTTAATCAAAAGGCCAGTATCTATTGCGGAACGTTGAAATTTCAGGTTGCCTGAAGATCATATTTCCAACAGCGGAAACTGTGAACCACATTGCAGCATGGGCGATAGGACACCCAGTTTGTAGCAGTTTGAAATTCATACAAGTAGCTAGCCACCTTAACTTATTTTTCGTTGTATTTGAACTTATTTTTGCTTGTTATACCATGAGTGGTGGGACACTAGTAAATTAGATTAGGTTAATTTAGCTTCTTTACCTACCTTGAAATGTCATAAGATTCTCTTCCTTGACATTGGCAGCCTTTCTCAGCACATGAAAGAAAGCACATGTGATAGAGCTCTTCAGTTAGTTCAAGGCAAGAACTATGGCTGAGAAAGGCTGCCAATGTCAAGGAAGAGAATCTTATGGCATTTCAAGGTAGGTAAAGAAGCTAAATTAACCTAATCTAATTTACTAGTGTCCCACCACTCATGGTTATACAACCTCCTTTCAATGTTTCGTAATTTTGAAATTTTCAGTAGTGAAATACCTTAACTGGAGATCCACCTTAGTCATAAAGCTCCAAAGGTGGTTCAGCACTTAAAGCACGCCCGACAACACCAAGCCTGAATTCTGACGTCACTTCCGGCCTCTGTTGCATGAAAGCTGTGGCGCGAAAGCAAAATTTTGTAATAAATGGCGTCAGCAGGAGTCCCAAGTGTCGCAAAGTGAAATATCGAGATATAACGCAATAGTTGTATCTTTGCTCTTTCAACTTGTTTGAGAGTTTTGGGCTCAAAGTTCCTTGGTTTATCAAACTTTTCAAAGGCCGTGGACAACTCTGTTTACAAACTTGGAATGCAGCACAGCAGGTGAGCAGACTTTTTCGTAAATTTAATGTTTGTCGTTGGTTTCATAGAAATTTCGTTTAAAATTTTGGATTCCTCGATATTTTTTTGACCTGCTTAGTCGCTTTTTACGAACTGTTGACCAAATGAAGTTATATTTTTCTCGACTTAAACTCGGCCTCGATGTTTCACGAAAATCAACTTTTCTTGGCCTAAATTTACCCAAATTTTTTTCAAAGTGCAATATTTTCTAAACTAAGGCAGAAATTCCCAATTTGGAGATATAACGCAATAGCTGTACGCATCTAGTTTCTTAAAATGTTTGCGGTTTTTCTGTAGCCTTTGCCATTTTCCTACAGTTTTCAAAGGCAATTTTTGCTCCAGAGCCATGACCGTTTATTCCTCGTTAACTTTACGTGCTTCTTTTCACAAACATGTTTGCCTTTTAGTCGGAAAACAAATGTTGAACCCTACTAAATTTACTAGATTCAAAGTTTATTTGAAGTTTATGGAAACGGGAATGTTTTTTAGTACTTTTCTAGCCGTTTCGGCTCCAAGGCAAGAAGAATAATAACAAAACTTTGTCTTGCACGTTCTGTGAACTTTCATTGGGTTCGGCCTAAATGTAAACAATCATAAAGCATCATAAAGTTTCTTCACGGCAAGATCTTCTCGCTGGAGTTTCGGAATTGTTACGACCTTTTGTCCAAATCGACACCCTTCCAAACAACGTTCTTGTTCAATACTTATTGTATGGTAATGAAGAACTTTCTAATGACGTAAACAGAAATATACTCGAACATACTTTAGATTTCATCCACAAAACAGGTCGGCTTGGATAACTTATTCAAACTTTCTTTTTACGCCACACAGCCACTAGGTACATTTTTCCCGTTTCTTTTGTAAGTCCGTTTCACATTTGATGTGAGGCACATGAAGCAAAATATGGGAACTTATCCATGCTAACAAAAAGTATTTGCGCGGTGTGTTGAGGGGTGGGGGCCTGGAGGAGGATCAGTGGCGATAGCAATTGCTATTGCTGTTGTTCTCTCTTTCGGGGTTCCTGTTGTTCAGCACATTCTCCTATGCTGGCCTGACATCCAATGTGAAACGGATTCGAGTAATTAATCGTATATTTAGCGTTTTGTCGGTATTTGTTTAGTTATTATTTGCGTGTCTTTATGTTAATGGCCACAGGGTAGTCATTGTCCTTTGCTCCTTGTGGTCCTGTCCCTGTAGTGTTTGTATAGTTTGTATAGTAATTAGAAAGTATAGTAGGATGTAGATGTAAAATGTATTGTAAAATTTTAGATGAATATAGAAAAAAAAAAAAAAAAAAAAAAAAAAAAAGTTTCTTCGTAGCTGATGAACTTCGCATCAATAGGGAAGTTCTGACTTTGAAATAGGAGGTTACATGTGGAATAATATTTATCAAGACTGTCTTGTACAAAAAACTAATCAGCTTTCATCATGCGGCCTATAAATGCGAAGCCTACTGCCACTAGATTTATGCTATTTTCTTTGATCAGTTTCTTTTGCACATGAAATTCCCTATGAGGCTGAATGAGATTTATTATGCAGCACAGACATTTGCTGGACATTTCTGTTTGTTCCACTTTAGGATTCTCAAAAAGAGCAACTTTATCGTTATCAAGCACGACCGTGATGTAGCTTAAATGACCGATGCAAAACCGATGGAACATTGTTGCAAATGAATCATTGAACGAAGAAGCCATTACAAAGTATAAGAAACTTTTTTCTGTGCTGTAATAATTGATACTTATGATTTTGTTCATGTGATATGAAGATGGTAACATAGTAGCAATTGAATCATCACAAAATTGAAATTTTTAATGCTTTCAAATTCTGAGACAGCCTGAATCTTCTTCTGACTTTAATCCGCAAAGGTTGGAGGTTTGGAAACATTGATGATGCATGAAAATCGAAAAGAATAACTACATGTCTAGCCACCAAAATTTTTCTTTGGTCAAAGCTGATTGATATATCTTTCTAGTAATTTCAAAGTTTGATATCCCTTCTCCCCTTCAGACCAAAGCTATGAGTCAAAATTTTTTGAGTTTTCATGATTACTGTTTGACATTTTCAGAATCACTTAGGAAGGAAAAGTAAAATGAATCACTAAAAATAACAGACCTTTCATACCTAACTTCTTGCTGCACATTAACGATTGGCATTTGAATCTGCCAGAACAGGAAGGATAATTTCATAAGAATTATTGAATTCCAAATAATGCCATTTCAAGTGATATCAAAGAATAAAAGTCAAAGGAGACATTGCAAAGACTTCTCTTTCCAACAGCTGCATCTCATGAAGAATATGCTTAAATCACTAAAGTTTGCGCCTTCCGACTCAGCAGAATAAAAATTGATAATACATCGTGTTGCACTGCAGCGGAGGTAAAATGGGTAAGCAAAGGTTAAATTTGACACCTAGAAAACATTGAATTTTTACCAGTTCAGAGAAAAGTGTGAATCAACATTTTGAAGAACTTTTTTCAATTTTTGGTCATCCCATTGTACTTCCAGCGTGCCCATTTTACCTTGTGGATCCTATTGCTATCCTTGTTTTTGAGTTTCTGAAAATCATCAAAAATAGCAGTCATTGCACTTGTCCATCGGAAGTAATCATTTTAATTCCAATAGACGGCATCCCCCTTCTATCTTGTCTGTCATTTTTGGAGCCAATATTATCCAGAACTGTCAGTCATTTTTGGAGCCACTATTATCCAGAACAAGAGGAAGTTTCCAGAAAAGTTTCCGAAGTTTACATTTACAAACTCTCTTCATTGAGCAGTTAACCCATAGCTTCAACAAGTTGAACTCACTGTCCAGTACAAACAAGATATTCTTTATCATGTTTTCTCCATCTGTCCATGTGTTCTACATCTGCTGTCATAAACGAAATTTAGTTCTTGGATCCATAAACATGCAAAATATCTTCTTTCGAAGATGTGGCCTAAACAAGCGGATTCTTCTGTCGTGTCTTTCTTTCTGGCCAGTTTGTTGCAAAAACACGAACGCACCTCGAACAAGAAACTCAGATAATGTCCTTCACTAGTGGTAAAATGGATCACTAGTGCTCTGCGTAGTGATTTATTGCTTTGTTCAGAATTAAAAAGTTTCTTGAAGCAAGCAGCACAAACACCACGCCGTTTTCAAAACAATTTCTACACTGTTCTGTATTTTCCAAATGTCATGGCCTTGGAGGCGCTGCCAGTGACGTCAAAGACAATGAGTTCGAAAGATTGTACCGAAAGACAATAGAAATTCTCCCAAAATAAGACCACCCCTCTCATCCAAACTGGTGGAGCTTACCAAGGAGTTTAAATCAAAACAAACTTAGTTTTAAACGTTTCTTAGATAAATCCACTACATTTTAGAATTGAATTGAAAAGGAAAAGTAATACTTCGTTCCCGCAAGAAACCTTCAAAGTCGTCAAACATATTCACTTCCGGTCATTTTCCTATACATTTGTATAGGGGCATCAAAACGAGGCAAAGCTCCTCGAGAAAGGTGTTGTCGGGCGTGTAAAGGTAGCTCACTACTTAAGGTAGTCCAATTTTCTGCATTTCATCGATCGAATCATGATCGAACGACTGCCTTAGCTCTGTTCAACGGTCACTCCTTAGAAAGAAAATGTGAAAAACAAATTTAAGCAGACGTTTAATCAAAGAAACTTGGTATAAATCTGAAGAAGGAAGTTCACTTTACTTGGTGAGAGTAAAATAAGTCTTTCAACGCTCCATTTTCCATGTTTTAGACCAAAGAGCAATTTACAACAACCTGCCGCAGCAACTTCATTCAAAATCTAGTCAACTGCATCATTCGAATCGAAAATTCGACAACATTGTTCTCAACCTCGTCCCCAGGGCCTTTTGTCATATTGGGACGGAGATGAAAAGGCCCTGGCATCGGCTGGTCACATGACCATCAAAACACCCTCTCTCAGTGGGTGTCATAAATTGTAGAAATTATAATGTATGCAAGATTTTAGGCCACAGCCACACTGCTGCGATACCATGGCGGGGACAGGTAGCAGCAAACAGCCAAAGTTTCTGTCAGTTTTCCAAAGGTTGTCAATCGCACTATCGAATCATGATCAATGTTTTTGTCTAAAGCCAAAGCAGGTGCAGTGTTTTGAAAGTCTGATCGCTGGCTCAGATGTAATCGCAGTTTTGCCAACTGGTTATGGGAAGTCGGAAGTCCCTCCTCTTCCAGCTTCTGCCCGATATCCTTCCAACGAAGACGACAAGCAATATTGTGTTGGTCGTTACTCCCCTGAATTCGATCATTGAAGATCAACTGATGGTTTGTAAGTTCTCCGTATTTTCTCAAAGACTTCAGGGAAACTTGCCATTTGACCAGATTTCAAATACATTTCGAGTTGAGAGTTACTTGAAATGTTTGTACAAAGGATCACTCTTCGGTCATGCACCTCCGAGTAACACGAACATAATCAAAATGTTATTTTTAAATTACTTTCGTTCAGTCATCAGGGAAGTTTCCTTATCAAATCAAATGTACTAAAATGCCGCAGGAAGTTTGACAGCGAATTTTGCCAGCCCAAGGAATTGAAAGGTTTTGTTCTCAACCTCGTCCCAAGGGCCTCTTGTCATATTTGGACGTCTCCGATAAAAGGCCCTTGGGACGAGGTTGGATTATTCTTAATTTTGAAAGAAATGGATTTCGAAACTTCGATCACAAACGGAAGTGATTTTGACATTCACAACAATAAACCGGTAAGTCATTGATTTGAATTGTATATAATTTATGTGAAAAGCAACAGCCAATCAGATTGCTTAGGTGACCAGCCGATGCCAGGGCCTCTTCATCTCCGTCCCAATATGACAAAAGGCCCTGGGGACGAGGTTGCATTGTTCTTTGCCAAATCTCGGAATATGATTGGTACTCTTGGAATCGAAAAGTCTGGGTCTAAATAGGGCCAGATTTTTCAGAGTAATATTATGAGTCTCTGTTGACCGAAGTGCTATAATCAAGTCAAAGAGCACAGAGAAACAAGAGACTCTAGGTCATAAGTCTAGCTGTATACCAAGTAGAAAATAAGTTCAAATGCCGACAGTGAGTTAAGGTGGCTCGCCTCTGATATGAAATTCAAACTGCTATACATTGGGTGTCCTATAGCTTGATTGCAGCAGCTGAAGATATAGAAAATGCAGTTAAAAACAAACTATTGTTTACTTGAACTGCTTTGGTGTGATTCAACATTTTCCTCACTGGCCAAATCTTATTATCAGACTATCTTAAGTTGCAGCTTGCTTGCAAATGAACAATAATTCTCTAAGGAAGGAGCCAGTAAAGTACAAAGAAAGTGAAAGTATTTTACAGATTTCTTTGAGTTAATAAAATTTTGTTCCATCATTAACGGTCGTGATGTTTCATTTATTAATGTTTGTTATACAGAATTTATGTAGCTTCGTTGCGCTACTCGACTAGCAGTACTCACCTCAGCGAAATCCTTCCGTCTTCTTGGAATTTTTTCTTCTTCCTCTTTAATCTTCAGGGTGCAACAAGTTGATGGTAGTTGAGCTGAAGCCTCCGAATTTATTGAAATTGACAGTATTTGTTTGTAAATTTATTTCCAAGCTGTTCCTTATCGCACTCTGTGACTAAATTTTAATTTATCATTCTCACACCTTGAATTTACATTTCCAAGTTTGACTAATTGTTTTCCAGGTGGTCCTCCTTCCGATTCTTCTAGGTTTCCATGTTTTAAATTTTTACCAAAGTTGTAATATCTCATTCAAAATAAGATGTTACATCTTGATAGAATATTGTTCACATCTGATAAAAATCTGTGCGACTTGGATTTGATATTGGTTAAAGCATTGAAAAGTTGTTAATTTGGCCATGAGAGAGTCATATCTTTTGCTCTCCATGGTTTCATCCCTGTTATGTTGTATGTTATGTTGTAATCAGGATAGTATAGTAGAATGTAAGATGTATTGTAATATTTTCATATGAAGAAAAAAGTTGTTGATTAACTTTGCGGAATAAATATCCCAGAAAAGTATGCAGATTTTGGTTGGAACCAGCGATGTGAATTTAGCTTTAATGAATGGTTAATAAATTTCAAAATGTGTCTTGATATTTAAAGTGAACAATGGCGAAGCTAGCGGTCTTTATGGCATGCTCTGCATGACTAACAGTTTCCAGAGAAATGAATGATTTCTTTAACGAGCGAGAAACATTTTTTGCAAAAAGTCTCTTACAAACTCCAACATTGATGCCACTGTACATTCACATCCTTCTCTTTCCGGCAGTTTGATACCTTGGTTCCCTGTGCTAAATCCTGCTCGATTCGGCAAGCAGGACTCGTCATGGGGTTTCTGTACTGTTATGGTCAAATTTCGTTCTTTTCCGTACTGGTTCCCTATGTTATGTCCTGCGGATATGACATCGCAGGACTGGGGTTTCATGATAAACCTAGGAATAATGATAAATTTGATTAGCCGGAGCCGATCTTACACATGCTCATTGCACCAGTTTTCAACTCAAAGTCGTGCTCTATTTTTATAGCATGGATTGTGTTCTACAATTGAAATGATGACGAAACAAACCTTGTCTCGTGATTTCACTACGACTGACGGGGGTAGGCACAGGTACAGTCGCAGCTTAAGATAAGTTCTCGTCTTCTCTCCGCATCGAGGTTCACTATGCTTGCACAGTTTATTACTTTCTCATAGGAAGTCTTCGTGTTCATTTGAAGAATTAGTTCTGAATTTTGGTTATTATGGTGTGTAAAGATTCATTTTTAGTCAGTCGTTCTGGAGGGAGACATTGTCCAACTAGCTTATCGAGGAAACCTTTTCAAGCTTTAGCGAGCAGTAGGTGATGGTATGCGATTTTTAGGCCCAACTGAAAGCCAAGCCAGCCGCGTGTTCTAAAGAGGAAATACAGTGTTAGAGGGACTTCGAAAGTCTGGTGGTAAAGGAAGAAAGTTTGTCGGTGGGTAGCGAATGCATGAAGTGCCATTTGGTAGGCCATGTTGGTCATTTCGACCATCACAGCAATGCCGTATCTAAGTGTTTTCTTTTCCCTATTGTGCATATACAGCCTCCTTCATATAAGACTTCCTTCCCATCGAAGAAAATCGTTCTTTTTTGTGCAGTATTAAGGAATTCGCCAAGAGCACTTTCCTGTTGATAATAATTTGTGTTGCTGACAAAAGGAATTTTTGCAAGGTAGCTTTCCTGTTCGTGCATGTCTGTCGCTGACAAAAGGAACTTTTGCAAAGAAGCTTTCTTGTTGTTGTTGGTGCTTGCAGTATTATCATAATTTGAGTTGCTGACAAGAGGAACTTTTGCAAGGAAACTGTCCTGCTGGTGAAATTTTTTACTGATTTTAGGAACCTACCATCATAGTACCGATTGAAATTCAAATTCAACACAGTTGTCAGTTACAGAAGTAGAATTTCAATGACAAGTAAATCATGAACCAGAATGGAATGCTGAATATTCGTTCCCATAAAAGCCCTTAACCTGCATGTTCCTAATTTTGGGTCTAAAAGATGAGTGATTTTACCAGACTAGTTTTCAGATCTAAGTTAGCCCCCGATGGGTACACATATATTTTCTGTACAGGGACGTGTTGCTGAACAGGGTATCATTTTCAGGATTCCGACTCCGGGACAGGGTAGCTTTTTAGATTTTCCAGCGGCACCTCCCCGTATGTTTGTAGGCCAAGTACCCCGCCCCCCCCCTCCTCGGGAGTTACCCAATCACTGATAGATTAGCATTTCAGTTTCAATATAGTCTTCATACTTTTTATTCCATAACCTGGCAAACGTGAGAACTTTATTGACTCACCCGGTACACCCAGTCACCTTCGTGTCTGAGGTGCAAGATAGTACCTGCTTGTGCAGCAGTTGAACCCCATTGTTTTCAAGAGGCAATAGGCTGCGTAACAGTACTTCTTCAAAGAACCATCGTTACCCAGAGTCCTTTGCGGGCTTGCGGCAATTTCAAGCTGTCTGTGCGGCAATTTCAAGCTGTCTGAAATTGAAAATCGACCTGAGCGGAAAAGATGGATCTACACCGTGGTTATAAAGGCCCTCAACTTGCACTCATCTTATTGAATTGAATTTTTGTTGTTGCTATTGCTTCAGTGAGTGCTTTATGTCCCAACTGTTCTCTAAACGGAAAAAAAATTCCCCTCGGCCTACAGATCTGTTCCCCGACCAATCGGCTGATTTTTCGTTGATTTAAACTTCCCGCCAAAGACAAACAAAAGCGCGTTCGACTGAACGTCTGCTACGATAAAATTCTCGAAGAACCGAACGAATTTAGGAGATCTTTTGCGTCCCCGAGCTAGCAGAATATCATTTGTAGGTAAGAATTTGTTGCTGAAATCGCTCGAAGAAACATCCATTTGAATACTGATGGCTTGTTTCACAGTGTAGCACTCCAAGAAGACTGATTTTTCGGCGTTTTAGGGTGGGTTATTTTGAGAAGAAACCGCAGATCCTTCAGGCCATGACTGTTTCTGGAAGCGTAAGGATATGAGTCGCAGTTTGAGCGTCCATCAGTCTATCAATAGCGATAACTACGAATATGCAATCAGTCTTCACTGCAGTATTGAAATTGAACGACAAATCAAGTGAAATCAAGCCTTTGTATCAGTTGAACTAGTGCCTCGTAGGATGGAGGTTCTCGGGTACCTTATAGTACGGTGTGCCGCCCACAGTTTCAAAATGGTACCGTTGGCTACACCAATGTTTGTGAAAGTGACACCGTTGGCTAGAGTAAATTCTACATCAAAAGTGCCATGAGTTGGTGTTTTCTATGCAAAATTCCAAATTTTCGCCTTCTTCAGGCCAAAAATCACCAAAATTTTGTGTTCTACCGGGTGAGTCAAAGAAAAGTTTAGGCGTTTAGAGGGCTGTGGAATAAAAAGTATGTGACCGATATTTAAAACTGAAATGTTCATCTATCAGTCAAAGGTCAACTTAGATGACAAAATTTTTTTTGGTAATATCCATCATCTTACAGACCCAGAAATTAGGAAAATGCTGGTAAAGGGCATAATTGGGAACAAAATTCCACATTCCATTGTGGTTCATGATTTACATTCTATCGAAACTGGGATTCAGCGTCTCAAGCTGGCAATGTAAACTTCTATGCCACATAAATCATGGACCAGAATGGAATGTGGAATTCTTGATTCCCATACAAACACCTTACAAGCATTTTGATTGTTGTTGGGTCTTAAAGATGTTTGATTTTACCAAATAAAATTTTGTCATCTAAGTTCGCCTTTGAGTAATAGATTAAAAGTTTACTTTTGAATACCGGTCACATACTTTTTATTCCGCAGCCCTCCAAACACCTAAACTTTTTTGACTCACCCGGTATACAGCAACTACGAAAACTTGACCTTTCTTTGACCAAAGTTGCCAGAAGTCATTCCCTTGCCCAGACATAATGAAAGGTATACCCTTGGCCTTGGCCAGACTGGAAGTTCGAAAGAGGATGCCGTTGCGTGCGCCACATCCCCAGAGGTACCTTTACTATGGAAGAACCCCCCCCCCCCCTCCCTTGAGTACTGCTGTGTGGGTGCATATTCGTGATTTTCACAAAAATTCAGAATGCGAACGGAAAAGAAATATAACATGAAATGCAAAAGAAAATATGATTCGATAATACTTGGAGAAGATCGTTTACACATACATGGCAAAGAATTCACTGAGCTCTCTGGCAGTATTTTTAAATTTTAAGAGTCGTTACAGCTGTCAAACCCCTTTGAGAAATGAGACTCTTGATAGCCGTTCAAGCAAGTCTTGGATGAGCCTGTTGATGATAGATGCCTGGGCCAGAAGGCGGCGAATGTCGGGCAGTTGGCAAGTGCTCTTTGCGACTATAAATTTGGCTGCTTTGCTTTCTTTTGGTCTACGGATAAGACTTTTCAGTAAATCTCCGAAATCTTTGCCGAATTCCTGCTCAAGCACATCCTCTTCAGCCACTCCACTTTTATCTGTACCCATAGCTTGCTCATCCAAACTGCGTGACATCACCATTAAATGTGATACATGAAGCACAAGGAAAAGGCCTGCTATCTGCCTGAATTTCATCTTTTTGAAGCTAGAAAATGACAGATCATAGTTTTAATAATATCCATGTTTTATGTGCGCTGCTGTAAAGGACAAATACGGGGTTGTTATTATAGTTGTTATAATAAACAGCTACCTTTCCCCTTTTCGTAATTTTGAAGTTTCAGTAGTGAGGTACCTTAACTGCAGATCCACCTTAATCGTAAAGCTCCAACGATTGATTTGAATCAGCATTTAAAGTGGCTCACTACTGAACTTGTGAATATTACGAAACAATGAAAGGAGTTGTATACCAGGTAGAAAATAAGTTCAAAACATGAAGAAAGAATTTGTTAAGATAAAAGCAAGCTATTGCATGACTTGAACTGCTGAAAGGTGTGATTCAACATTTTCCACACTGGCCAAATCTTATTTTCAGACTATCTGAAGTTGCAACTTGCCTACAAGGAACAATAATTCTTTAAGGAAGGAGCCAGTAAAGTACAAATCAAGTGAAAATATTTTACAGATTTCTTTGAGTGAATAAAATTTTTTTCGATCATTAACGGTCGCGTTATTTGATTCGTTAAAAAAATATTGTTATACAGTATATGTATCTTTGTTGCTCTACTCGAGAAGCAGTACTCACCTCAGCGAAGTCCTTCCGTCTTCTTGGAATTTTTTCTTCTTCCTCTTTAATCCTCAGTGTGCAACAAGTTGATGGTAGTTGAGCTGAATCCTCCGAATTCATTGAAATTGACAGTATTTGTTTGTAAATTTATTTCCAAGCTGTTCCTTATCGCACTCTGTGACTAAATTTTAATTTATCATTCTCACACCTTGAATTTACATTTCCGAGTTTGACTAATTGTTTTCCATGTGGTCCTCCTTCCGATTCTTTTAGGTTTCCATGTTTTAAATTTTTACCAAAGTTGTAATATCTCATTCAAAATAAGATGTTACATCTTGATAGAATATTGTTCACATCTGATAAAAATCTGTGCGACTTGGATTTGATATTGGTTAAAGCATTGAAAAGTTGTTAATTTGGCCATGAGAGAGTCATTATCTTTTGCTCTCCATGCTTTCATCCCTGTTATGTTGTATGTTATGTTGTAATCAGGAAAGTATAGTAGAATGTAAGATGTATTGTAATATTTTCATATGAGGAAAAAAGTTGTTGATTAACTTTGCGGAATAAATATCCCAGAAAAGTATGCAGATTTTGGTTGGAACCAGCGATGTGAATTTAGCTTTAATGAATGGTTAATAAATTTCAAAATGTGTCTTGATATTTAAATTGAACAGTGGCGAAGCTAGCGGTCTTTATGGCATGCTCTGCATAACTAACAGTTTCCAGAGAAATGAATGATTTCTTTAACGAGCAAGAAACATTTTTTGCAAAAAGTCTCTTACAAACCCCAAAATTGATGTCACGGTACATTCAAATCCTTTTCTTTCCGGCAGTTTGATACCTTGGTTCCCTGTGCTAAATCCTGCTCCATTCGGCAAGCAGGACTCGTCATGGGGTTTCTATACTGTTATGGTCAAATTTCGTTGTTTTCCGTACTGGTTCCCTATGTTATGTCCTGCGGATATGACATCGCAGGACTGGGGTTTCATGATAAACTTAGGAATAATGATAAATTTAGTAATGATTTGATTAGCCGGAGCCGATCTTACGCATGCTCATTGCACCAGTTTTCAACTCAAAGTCGTGCTCTATTTTTATAGCATGGATTGCGTTCAACAATTGAAATGATGACGAAACAAACCTTGTCTCGTGATTTCACTACGACTGACGGGGGTAGGCACAGGTACAGTCGCAGCTTAAGATAAGTCCTCGCCTTCTCTCCGCATCGAGGTTCACTATGCTTGCACAGTTTATTACTTTCTGATAGGAAGTCTTCGTGTTCATTCGAAGAATTAGTTCTGAATTTTGGTTATTATGGTGTGTAAAGATTCATTTTTAGTCAGTCGTTCTGGAGGGAGACATTGTCCAACTAGCTTATCGAGGAAACCTTTTCAAGCTTTAGCGAGCAGTAGGTGATGGTATGCGATTTTTAGGCCCAACTGAAAGCCAAGCCAGCCGCGTGTTCTAAAGAGGAAATACAGTGTTAGAGGGACTTCGAAAGTCTGGTGGTAAAGGAAGAAAGTTTGTCGGTGGGTAGCGAATGCATGAAGTGCCATTTGGTAGGCCATGTTTGTCATTTCGACCATCACAGCAATGCCATATCTAAGTGTTTTCTTTTCCCTATTGTGCATATACAGCCTCCTTCATATAAGACTTCCTTCCCATCGAAGAAAATCGTTCTTTTTTGTGCAGTATCAAGGAATTCGCCAAGAGCACTTTCCTGTTGATAATGATTTGTGTTGCTGACAAAAGGAAGTTTTGCAAGGTAACTTTCCTGTTCGTGCATGTCTGTAGCTGACAAAAGGAACTTTTGCAAAGAAGCTTCCTTGTTGTTGTTGGTGCTTGCAGTATTATCATAATTTGAGTTGCTGACAAGAGGAACTTTTGCAAGGAAACTGTCCTGCTGATGAATTTTTTTACTGACTTTAGGAACCTACCATGATAGTACCCATTGAAATTCAAATTCAACACAGTTGTCAGTTACAGAAGTAGAATTTCAATGACAAGTAAATCATGAACCAGAATGGAATGCTGAATATTCGTTCCCATAAAAGCCCTTAACCTGCATGTTCCTAATTTTAGGTCTAAAAGATGAGTGATTTCACCGGACTAATTTTCAGATCTAAGTTACCCTTTCACTCATAGATTAACATTTCAGTTTGAATATAGTCTTCATACTTTTTATTCCATAACCTGGCAAACGTGAGAACTTTATTGACTCACCCGGTACACCCAGTCACCTTCGTGTCTGAGGTGCAAGATAGTACCTGCTTGTGCAGCAGTTGGACCCCATTGTTTTCAAGAGGCAATAGGCTGCGTAACAGTACTTCTTCAAAGAACCATCGTTACCCAGAGTCCTTTGCGGGCTTGCGGCAATTTCAAGCTGTCTGAAATTCAAATTCGGCCTGAGCGGAAAAGATGGATCTATACCGCGGTTAGCCTCGCTTCATAAAGGCCCTCAACTTACACTCATCTTATTGAATTGAATTTATGTTGTTGTTGTTGCTTCATTGAGTGCCTTATGTCCCAACTGTTCTCTAAATAGAAAGAATTTCCCTCGGTCTACAGATCTGTTCTCCGACCAATCAGAATGAAGGGTGAGATCGGATTGGGTGATTTTTCTTTGATTTAAACTTCCCGCCAAAGACAAACAAAAGTGCGTTCGACTGAACGTCTGCTACGATAAAATTCTCGAAGAACCGAGCGAATTTAGGAGATCTTTTGCGTCCCCGAGCTAGCAGAATATCATTTGTAGGTAAGAATTTGTTGCTGAAATAGCTCGAAGAAACTTCCATTTAAGTACTGATAGCTAGTTTCACTGTGTATCACTCCAAGAAGACTGCTTTTTTTCGGCGTTTTAGGGTGGGTTATTTTGAGAAAAAGGCTCAGATCCTTTAGGCCATGACCGTTTCTGGAAGCTTAAGGATATGAGTCACAGTTTGAGCGTCCATCAGTCTATCAATAGCGATAACTACGAATATGCAATCAGTCAACACTGCAAGATTGAAATTGAACGACAAATCAAGTGAAATCAAGCCTTTCTATCAGTTGAACTAGTGCCACGTAGGATGGAGGTTCTCGGGTAACCTTCTAGTAGGGTGTGCCGCCCACAGTTTCAAAACTGTACCGTTGGCTACACCAATGTTTGTGAAAGTGACACCGTTGGCTACACTATATTCTACATCAAAAGTGCCATGAGTTGGTGCTTTCTGTGCAGAAATTGCCAAATTTTCGCCTTCTTTAAGCCAAAATCACCAAAATTGTGGGTTCTATACGGCAGCTACGAAAACTTGACCTTTCTTTGACCAAAGTTGCCAGAAATCATTCTCTTGCCCAGACTTAACCCTGTAGTGGTTAGGCTACATGATATGTCCTATTTTGGTGGGGGGCAAAAAGGCCCCCCCCTCCCTTACCTAACTCTTTACTGGTCATAGGTAGAGCAACCAAATTTGGAGTGCTAATGGCCTCAGGCATGTACTTTCTGAAAATGTAAAAATTAACCTTAAAGTAGCCATCATTTTTGCTCACGTCAGCATTTTCCTTTGTGTGGTCAAGAAAAGCGGCAAAATTGGCCAAAATCAGAAAAATTGCGATTAAATTAAATTTGGAGCACAATTTCCACCAAAACATGATAATTATGATAGAATATACCAAATAACAGTACATTACAAAAGAAATTTGCAAAATCTCTAAGTTTTGCTCCTTTTTTCGCGATAATTGAGATTTGAGAATTTGCGATTTTTCCAGGGTCAGGCCCAGAAAATTGTCTCCCGCCCCCTCATTTTCCAAAATGTTGCAATAAAACTTTCTGAGAAGTTGCACAATAGGTAGTTGCAAAAAGTCAAGAAGTTTCATGGCTATAAAATGTTTCCTGACAAAGTTATTAAAAAAAAACAATACTGGGGGTTTGCCCCCCCCAACCAAACTAGAGTTAATGAAAGGTATACCCTTGGCCAGACTGGAAGTTCGAAAGGGGATGCCGTTGCGTGCGTCACATCCCCAGAGGTACCTTTACTATGAAAGAACCACCCCCCCCCCCCTCTCTTGAGTACTACTGTGGTGGTGCATATTCATGATTTTCACAAAAATTCAGAATGCGAACAGAAAAGAAATATAACATGAAATGCAGAAGAAAGTATGATTCGATAATACTTGGAGAAGATCGTTTACACATACATGGCAAATAATTCACTGAGCTCTCTGGAAGTATTTTTAAATTTTTAAGAGTCGTTACAGCTGTCAAACTCCTTTGAGATATGAGACTTTTGATAGCCGTTCAAGCAAGTCTTGGAGGAGCCTGTTGATGGTAGATGCCTGGGCCAGAAGGCGGCGAAAGCCGGGCAGTTGGCAAGTGCTCTTTGGAACTTTGACTTTTGTTGCTTTGCTTTCTTTTGCTGTCAGGATGAGACCGTTCACTAAATCCCAGAAATCATAGCCATATTTCTGCTCAAGCACATCCTCTTCAGCCACTCCTTTTTTATCTGTACCCGTACCTTGCTCATCAAAACTGAGTGACATCACCATTAAATGTGATACATGAAGTACAAGGAAAAGGCATGCTATTTGCTTGAATTTCATCTTTTTGAAGCTAGAAAATGACAGATCATAGTTTTAATGATATCCATGTTTTATGTGCGCTGCTTTAAAGGACAAGTCCGGGGTTGTTATATTTGTTGATTATTCAAGAGATTACACTGTTGTGAATGGTGTGTAGTGTGTAGCGCCTTTTTTCAATTTTTTTTCCTCTTTTAATCTGCAAAACTACATGTTTCAAGCTGCAAAGAACTGCAAAATGACGTCATTTTATATGACGTCACTTCACGTTGACCTGAACGAGGCTGCCAAATGTGTTGACATTGCTAGCTAGTCCCCTCGTCACTCACATTGCTCGTCTCCTTATCGCGCCTTCGCACCCTCGTACAAAATACAAAATGGCGACGATGTTAGGCCTAACTTACGAAGAATCATAATCCGCATTAATGAAGGTTGGTGGCATGAAAACTTGGAAAGAACTCGCGATTGGTGTTCAGCTGTTGGTAACGTTGCTTTTTAACAATGTTCTTTTAAACTTTGATCCTTTGATGGGTGGCTAAACGGCGCAATTTTGCTTGATTGCCGCAGCCTTAGGTTGGACGGAGAAAAAATGTCATTAGTTTTTACGGAGGAAAACCTTCTCCGCAATTTTCCTTCGCAAAGGCATACAAGCTTAACCTTAACGGCAGTATCTACTACCCATGATCTGTGAAAGATGAAGCACCTTCGTCTTTGACCCTGAAAAGAAGAATTCAGGTTTGCAAAAAAGACCTCGAAGGGTTGAAGGCGTTGTTGTTGTTGCCCTTGCGAACATTTCACAACAAAGTTTATGAAGCAATAGACCTTTTAGCTATTCAGCAAAAGAGCCTGGATCGAGCGTTATTCTGATACATTTTTATCCGCGAGATTCGATCGAGTGGCGTTAGAGCTTCTATCACTATTGTGCACATTCGAAAATTCTACAAAATGTAGCAAAGTATCGTTCGATTGAGATTCTTTTTCAGAATAGCTGAAAGGTCTATGCCATACAATTCTGAAAAATAATCTCAATCGAACGATACTTTGCTATTTTGTTAAATTTTCAAATGTCCACACACGCCCGACAACCCCTACTGACGTGTGACGTCGCATTGAATCCTCGAAGCTGTGGAGGCAGGTGGAGGTCATGTGATTTTTGCGCGCCCTTTTCCTAATTTGATCACGCGTACACACCAAAAAACATTTCATTTTTACAAGATTTGATGTTGAGCGTGTTTATTGACAAAACTGTTTAAAATTTGAAGATTTTGATGATTTGCAAGCAGAGAAACAAACGCTATGGATGCTAGCAGGTAAGCAGATCCTCTTCGATTTCACGAAAATCTCGTAGGCCCGGGATTGCAACTCAACATTAATCTTTGAATTTCTTATCCATCTGCTGTGATATTCCAAAGATGTTTGATTTTATTTGGAAGAACAGGCTTTACAAACTTAGTTTTCTTTTGTTTGGGATAATTTGAAATGAAATTACCCATTTTCAAGAAGTGTTTAATCGTAAGACTCCCTTTAGATTTTTCTTTCGTTTCGTAAGACGAAAATTCATGATTTTCATTCACGGTTGTTTTCTCGAGAAGTGACGAGTTTATTTGAAAAGTGAACTATCCTATACCATGCAAAATTTATTTTTCTTTTATTTGATATGGCACTTTGCATCTTTTTGGCTTCCGTTTCAGATCCTTTGAATTAGGCGCGGATCAACTTCGCTTTTCAATTCCATTATTTTTGTTAGGCCAACAAGTCTCCACCTAGACTTTTTGTCTCTTTCTCAATCATAAGTCCTCTATTTGATCGATAAGTTGGCATTTTCTGGAACGACATTCATACTTTCTTCCAAAAACTAATTAAATTGTGATTCTGTAGCTTTTTCTGAACTTAGAGTTGCATTCCACCTGCATGTTGAATTGCTGCAATTCCCTTCGTCGAATTTTCCCAAAATTTCACTTTTTCATTCAAGGCCAATTTTCTTCCAAATGCTACGTCCTATGAGAAAGAAACCCTTCCTATACCATGCAAAATTCATTTCTCTTTCTTTTGAGCTAAAGTTTGGTATATTTTTTGTTGTTGTTATGAAACCTATAAAAAAGGCGTGGACTAACTATGAATTTTGTAGCCATTATTTTGGTTAGGCCAGTCTGTCTCCATTTCTATTTTTCAACGTTTTCGCGGCTTTCTGCTGCCTTGGCATCCAACTTTTTTCGATTTTACCTCACTATATCCATATTTCCATGCCAAAATCACTACTCCCATGAAATTTTGGCTTTATCTTGTTTCTAGGGTTTTTTTCAACTTGCACGCCATTCATTTACTTATCGCTTCGTCAAATTTTACGGAAATTGATCTGATCCATTAGGAGTGTATTTTCTTGCAGAAATGACAAGTTATAGAATCAAGAAACGTCCTAAGCCACGTAAAAATTATCTGCCTTTCTCGTGATGTAAAATATGACTAGCTTATTATTGGAGCTTGTGAGCCTATCAACTAGGCGCTGGCCAGGTTCATCTCTTGTTCCCTTCATTTTGGTTAGGCCAGTCAGTCTCCGCTCCAACATTTTGTGTTCTCTCACGGCTCGAAAGTGTTCTCTTAGCCTACCGTTCATGTATATATCATCTATCATCTTACAGTTGAATATACAATATCAAACTCCTAGATTGTGTAAGTAGTAGTGTCATATTTTGGAAAATTCAGTCCTGTGACAAGAAATTTTTCTTCCCGAAGCGGCTCGTCGACCTGTTTTATGTTGGAAAGTTGTGCCAAATAAGGATGAACCAATACCATATATGGGTTTTACCAGAAGAATCTATGACCGGTCTTCAAAAACACTTGATACCCGATCACTTAAACTTTTGGAATGAAAACAAATTTCCGGTGAACAAAATCTCTGATAAATTTGCTACAAGTTTTGCTCAGGTTGGTTGACACAGGCCATATTTGTCTTTCGCAAAAATCAGGCCAAAATTCGAGAAAAATTATGCTCCTATAGAAACACTATTAACATCAGAACGAGGCTACGGAAGTCGAATGATGGGTTGTCGGCCGTGACAATAGTGATAGAAGCTCTAACGCCACTCGAACGAATCTCGTGTATAAAAATGATAAAAATAACGCTCGATCCAGGCTCTTTTGTTGAATAGCGAAAAGGTCTATTGCTTTTTAACAATAATTTTATCAACCTTGGACTTGTCCTTTGAAACTTTGATCCGACCATGGGTAGCTAAACGGCGTAATAGTTCAAAAAGCCAGTGTCTTTTGTGGACACTTTGTAGTTTCAGATCTCCTGAAGATCAAATTTTGCCCGAACGGAAACTGTGAACCACATTGCAGCATTGCTCGGGATACTATCGGCGAAAGTCTTTCGGATTTTCTCTTTTAGAGCCAGACGCCCGTCGAAGAGCTTTGGAGTCTGCGCAGTATCAATCTGAAGGTCATTGCCCTTCATCCTTAATTTGCGTATGCCTCAAAACGCTTCGCACGTCCCATTGACCAGCGAGCCTATCAGAGTTAATTATTTTCCTTTTTGATTTACAAAAGGGGGAATTCGCAGTATCCCGAAAAAAGCATGGGCGATAGGACACCCAGTGTGTAGCAGTTTGAAATTCATAGCAGTAGCTAGCCTCCTTAACTTATTGTTTGTTGTATTTGAACTTATTTTTTACTTGGTATAAAGCTACCTTTCACTGTTTTATAATTTTGAAAGTTTCAGTAGTGAGGTACCTTAACTGCACATCCACCTTAATCGTAAAGCTCCAACGAGTAATGTGGATTAGCACTTAAGGTGGCTCACGACTGAGAATGTCAGAATTTCGAAACAGTGAAAGTAGCTGTATACCTAGTAAAAAATAAGTTCAAACACCACAAACAATAAGTTAAGTTGGCTTGCTACTGATATGAATTTCAAACTGCTACACATTGAGTGTCCTATCGCTCATGATTGCAGTAGCTGAATATATAGAAAATTCAGTTGAAGACTAACTATTAAATCAATTGAACTGCTGTAGTGTGATTCAACATTTTCCACACAGTCCAGATCTAATTTTCAGACTATCTGAAGTTGCAGTTTGCCCGCAAAGGAACAATAGGGACCTTCAGCAGCAAGGACGGCAACGCCAGCCAGAACGTCATCTTGTATGATACAAACTGAGCATAGTTTTCCACGTTACCTTCACATGTTCTAAATTTAAATAAGACGAGACAAAATTTCCCTCTTCACCTAAATACTTTGGAACCTTTTCCTTGATAATTAAGATTTAAAATGACAGAGTTTCACTTTGAAGATCCAGATCTGAAGAACAGCGCGTTAGAAATAGGATTTCCAAGTTGTGCAATTGAAAAGGACAACTTCACAGACTCTCAAGGGAAGCAAATTCGAACGGAAAACAAAGAGTCTTTTCAAGCCGAAGTTCGGAAACAAAAGCACATTTGCGTTGTCGTTGCAGTCGCCGTCCTAGTTGCAAAAGGTCCCTAATAATTCTTTGAAGAACAACTAGAGTGCAAATCAAGTGAAAATATTTTATGGATTTCATTGAGTGAAGAAACTTTTGTTCCATCATTAACTGTCGTAATGTTGGATTCATTGAATAAACGTTTGTTATCAAGAATAATATATATAGCTTTGTTGCTCTACTCGAAAAATTTTAAGAAATACTCACCTTAGTGAAATCCTTCAAAATTCTTCGAATCTTTTCTTTTTTTAATCCTCAAACCTCCAGATGCAGCAAGTAGATGCCAGTTGAGCTGAATCCTCAGAATTTATTGAAATTTACAGTGTTTGTTTGTAAATTTATCTCCACAGGGTTTTTTGTCTCAATCTTGGATTGAATGATTTATCTTTCATGACGATTTATCTTTCTGCCACCTTGAATTGATATTTCCGAGTTTACCAATTATTTTAGAAGTGATCCTACCTCTCCTTTTTTAAGATATCCATGTTTTGTAGTTTGAAACAAATTTTGGATTTTTCATTCAAAATAAGGATGTTACATCTTGACGGGATATTTTTCTCACATCTGATAAAAATTTGATTTGATTATAGATCTTTTACTTCTTAAAAAGAGGTTTGGATCGAGCGTCCAAATCTGGTAAAGTTGTAATGAAAAACAAAAGCATGAGCCTCGTTCTCGATATAAACACTGCTAGCTGTGACAACAAAGTAACAGCAGACAAATCAACGATAACTTTACTCAAAGAATGCTAGGAATGATTGAGTTCATACATGGGAAGTTTTATCTGCCTTCTGGCCTTATTTGTCGTTGTTTTCATAAAGGCTACTGCATAAAGAATCAAAAATTCTTAAACTGACAAACCTGAAATGCTGCAGTTGTAAGTTTTGGTAGCTATGCGTTGCTAGGGGGCATATTCCTATCATGCATTGCGTGAAATGAGGTCCGCCATCTTTTCCGTAATCGTCTATTCCCTTGAACAGGCAAAATTTCTGAGGCAGCCTAAGACAGACGGTTATTGAATTATGCAGTTTTCTTATTTATGCGTAATCTGGAAAAGCTTTTGGGGCAGTTCAAAAATACATTATTTTTGAAAGTTTGTTCAACCATGAAAGTGAAATTTAACTCTTCACTAATTTAAAAGTCCAATAACTGAAAAATCACAATAGTAAGGAAACTTGGGTGAGAAAGATCCTTTGGGATCGGAACACTACTTGACCCCGTTTTTGTCCCTTTAGTCCTTCAGTCCTAGAGAGTTGCGCTGTGAACTGTAAAGTGCATTAGCTTATTTTCTTATCGATGTAATAGTTTGATTGATCAGGGAGTTTTTAAGGGTAGAAATTGTAATGGTTGAGCTGACTCAATATTTTCTTTAAATGCCACATAGATAACAGTAGCACAATTCAGTAAAAATCTGTCTCAGGCTGTCTCAGAAATTTTGACTGTTTAGGTGAATTACTAGACTGATTACGATGAGTCCCAAGAATCGCTATCCAAAACGAGACTAATATGCCAAACCGAGGCCGCTCATCTAGTTAGAAGCGTCCGGCAGTCTTTCAATAGCGATAACTACAGCCATATAGCAGATCCAAATGGGTTCGGATCCGTCGAGTCCCGTGTAAACGCAAGGCCTATCCGTTACAGTTTGGGTACGGATCCATTTGGATCCGATCCACTTTTTGAGGGGCGTTTACACGGGATCGGATCCAGAAGTGTTGGCGTTTACACGGGATCGGATCCATTTGGATTTTAAGAACTCTTAGCAGCGCTATAGTAAACCTTTCTTCTTATTTCAATCAGATCCTTTGAAATTTTGCACTCTAATAGACTCTGTCTCATCTCTGATTCCCCTCCTTGAAATGTCGACAAAGAATTTTCAGTTTAATCGTGTCACTGCCTATCTGTACTAGTTTGGATCCGGTCCCACCCGTACCTTTTTGGGATCGGATCCAAACGGGATCACTTTCGAAAGTGATCCCGTTTGGATCCGATCCCAAAAAGGTCTCGTGTAAACGGGTGGGATCGGATCCAAACTGGTACGGATAGGAAGTGACACGATTAAACTAAAAATTCTTTGTCGACATTTCAAGGAGGGGAATCAGAGATGAGACAGAGTCTATAAGAGTGCAAAATTTCAAAGGATCTGATTAAAATAAGAAGAAAGGTTTACTAGAGCGCTGCTAAGAGTTCATAAAATCCAAATGGATCCGATCCCGTGTAAACGCCAACACTTCTGGATCCGATCCCGTGTAAACGCCCCTCAAAAAGTGGATCAGATCCAAATGGATCCGATCCCATTTGGATCCGATCCCGGCCTTTCGTCTTTGCCATAAACTGCTAATAAACGTGTTTGAATCCAACTCTCCTTCGCAGGAACTGTTCAAACGCTTATACTTTTTCATACCAAAAAAGCAACAGATTTGAAACTTCTAATGGAAGCTGTTTCATTCTTTTTATCAAACGATTATTTTCTTTGCAATCTGCAATGATTAGATTAAATTTCAATTTATTTTCCAGTATTTTTGGTGACTTGGTTGTAGAATTAAAAATCAGCAAACTTCAAAATTGCCCCTCGGTCAAAACCAGAGCTGCTGCATTGTCAATAGTGGATTATATTGTCGAATTATAAAGCATGAATGTCCCAGCGATTACCGAAGATCGTTGACGAGCACGCAAACCCACAAGTTAATTGTACATTAAAGGGAGTCGACATATGTAGAAGCTGGCCCGGGCCAGGTTAAGCCTGGTTTCCATATAATCGCAAGGAGTCGCAGAGAGTCGCAGTGAGTCGCAAGGAGGTGCAATAGCTAATTGTGATTTGAAAGAGTGGTTTCCATATGATCGCAAAGGATCGCAAAGGATCGCAAAGGATCCCAACAAACTTCACTTTCATCAATTTCAAACCGAAATATTGATCACGGAAATGAGATTATCCCCCGGAACGATATTGTCATCGCAAGGAGTTGCAAAAGTAGTGAACAGTGGTTTCCATTAATCGCAATGGATCGCAACGAGTCGCAGAGATGGAAAATTTTCTATCTCTGCGACTTCTTGCGACAGCGATCGCAAGGAGTCGCAAGGAGTCGCAAACAAATTTTTAGCCGGTTTCCATATGATCGCAGAGAGTCGCAAGCAAACTTGATCACTTTTATTGCGACTCGCTGCGACTCCTTGCGACTCCTTGCGATTATATGGAAACCAGGCTTAAAACATAGAATCTATTGAATATGATGATTTCAACACGTGTGGCTTCATTGTTGAGCCAAAGAAACAATGAGTACGTACGCGTTTTCTATAGCCTATTTATAGCGACTACGAAAAATAGTTATGTCTATTCCCTTTAACAGACACATTTTGTGAAGATTTTGGTCAAGATTTCTGAGCGTTCTTCCATAGTAAAGTTACCTGGGAATGTGCCACCCGCAATGGTATATTTTTTTCAGACTGATAGTCTGGCCAAGGGTATACTCCGTGGCTATTTTAGTCTGAGCTAGGGTACGCATTTTGACAGTTTTGGGTCAAGGGAAACTCAAATTTTGATAATTCATGCATTGAAATCCAAAATCATGGTAATTTTGGTCTAGGGAAGACGAAAATTTGGCAATTTTTGTCTACCAAGCGCCAACTCATGGCACTTTTGATGTAGGATTTTGTCTACCCAAGGGTATCATTTTCTCAACAATTGATCTAGCCAACGGTACCATTTTGAAACTTTAGGCGGCACACCAGTACCCGAAATTTAGCCAAGCACCCTCACCCCCCCCCCCATTTTTAATAATTTTACTAAATTCCGCCAATAGTTTGTCTTAAGGAGAGATAATAAATTATCTGGTGCTTCAAACGTTTACGGTAACCTTAACATATGGACAGAAGTGTGTTTAGTACAAGAATTCAGAATACAAACAGAAAAATATGACAAGAAATGCTGAAGAAGGCATCATTCGATAATTCTCAGAGAAAATCGTATATAGCATTCACTAATCGTTCTAAGGAATATGTTTCAAGAATCGCTTTGGTATTTCAGAGTTATTGTATCATGTTTCCTTCTGGCACTTTCGGAGGAACTGTATCTTGAGTCATTGCGAACTCTGCGCATAATTGCCTCATACACGGAGGCGGAAGTGGTGGTTTTCGGCACCCATTATAATTATTTCCAGATCCTCCAGTTCTTGCTTGAAAATTAATATCGGCCGAAGGAAGTTGTCTGCGATATTCTCCTTGAAACTGCTGCTTATTAGCAACTCTACGTTGATCTTCATCCATACTGCGCCCAACCAAAATATGTGGCATCACCATCAAAGATGATACATGAAGGACTAAGTAAAGGCATGCTATCTGCTTGAAATTCATCTTTTGATCTGCAAAATGATAAATTACTTTTTGAAAATAACCTTGAAGATTGGAGGGTAATCTATGAAATGGGCATTCTTCGGAAAAAAGCGGATATGGGTGAAATGGGTCGTTTACGGTTGAAACGAACATGAATATCATTATCAACACTTCCCAGTATTTCTCCAGCTCTGAAAAATCTCAAACCGGCCACAAACGACAGACCGAGAACTGAGCCGTATCCTCGCACTTGAATCCGAGACAGATAACGAGAATTGTTGGTAAAGCCCAGCAATTCTCTTGCCCGTAGTCGACCGTCGACTCATGAATGAACGAATGAGCGACGCACAATTAACCCATAAAGACTCGCCAATGTCCACCGACTGACAGTAAAGAAAATAAAATATCCGACATTTGTTCGCTACCAACAATGCATACTAAATATGATGGGTAATAAAAATGGAGTATTCCAAATGTTTTTCTCCATATCTGGTGTTTGAGAAGTGTGATCGACAGCAGGAAAACGATTCTCGCGGGCTGATAAAATCTTGTTCTTGATCGGAACAACGATATGAATCTTTGCAAGCATTTGATCATCGAGGGATGTCCCTTTAAGCCCCCAGTAACTTATTTGATTTAGTTTACGGGGAGAATCTCAGAGGGAGAAGAGGATAGAACGAACAATTATATTGGGAAGATCTGGACTTTCGAATGTTGTATAGTAGGTGAGCATTGACTCCTTAGGCTTAAGTAACCAAACTTATCACGCTTGCAAGAATCAAATTCCGCTCGCTAAACTCTTTTCAATGATATGTAGTCTACATTATTTGTAGAAAATAATGGCAGCTTAAAACAGATTCACCCTACATAGCTTTTGGTTGTATTTTGGTTTTCTGAAACCATGCGTCAGCTTATGTATGCATTGCTCGACTATTGCTGAGACATTCTAACTTTCTTCGGGATTTGAGAGTTGAGTTTCATGTAAAGAGTTCTTGAAAAATGTGCACTCAAGAAATTTTAATCAATGCTCACCTTAGCAAAATTTGTCGAAATCCTTCAAATCTTTCCTTTCTTTGTCTTTGATCTTCAAACTTCACAGTGCAGCAAGTGGATGTCTGTCAAGTAAATGCTCCGAATTTATTGAAATTTACAGCTTTTGTTTATAAAATTTGTTTCCGATACAGCTATGCTTTATCTGATTCCATGATTAAATTCTGCTTTACGTTTTTGCACCTTGGATTAATATTTCCGAATGTAACCAGTTATTTTACAAATGATCCTTTTAGGCGCGATGCCCTATCAGCTAATACATAAGTATAATAAGAAAATGAATAATTGAAATTTCAAAACCCTAAAAGGCTGCTCTTCCTAGGGGTCGTGCTTTAATTGCCGCCAAGGTAGATGAATGCATCCAGCCCCCCACGGCCCCACAACACCCAGAGGGACGGCACCCCACAGGCCCCAACCCGGTTCAGAACAGACCAAATCAGGACCAACCGGGCACCACCCCCCAAAGCACCACGAGGCCCCAGGGACCCGAACGCACTCACCCACCTTAGCTCCTGAGGAGTTGTTTAACTTCCTTTTTGAAGCAATTTAGAGAGGGTAAGTCTCTGTACTGTTGCGGGATCTCGTTCCATGTCGAGGCTCCGGTAAATTGGAAACTCTTTTTGGTAAATTCCAATCGAGGTTTAGGCAAATGGAGATTTTGGCTATTCCTTGTTGAATAGCTTGAAATTTGGGACCTCCACATAAATTGATTTTGCAAATTGTCCGGACAGTTTCCATGAAGGATCTTGTGCGTCATAACTAACCTGTCGTACCTAATTAATTCTTTAACAGGCAACCAGTCACAGGACCATCCATCCTTGTATTTTGCATTTTCAATCAGAAGCTTTGCTCTTGACTGTAATCTTTGGAGAGCGCTGAGCTTCGTATCAGAAATGCATCCCCATAATATGTTACCATACCTTAAGTGGCTCTCGATCAGAGCTCTATAGACTGCAGCTAGCTTTTACTGAGGGAGAATATCTTTCAGCTTCCGAATTGCAGAGAGACCACTTTTGACCTTAGTTTTCACTGTTTTATATTGATCTTTCCAGCTCAGATTTTCGTCTATATTAAGACCAAGATACTTTGTATTGGTAACCCTATTTATTTTCTTATGATTGACCTCAATTTCTCTGAGCTCATTTATGACATTATGCTGCCTTGAGTGGCCTATGACCATAAATTCGCTTTTGTCTGCGTTCAAACTTAATTTATTTTGCCGCATCCATTCCGCGATACTAGTCATCTCATTATTTATATTCCTAAGCAGAGAATCGCTGTCAGTAGAAGAACAAGTAATGCTTGTATCGTCAGCGTACATGTTGGGAGTTGCCCCCTGCAAACAGCGTTCGAAATCGTTAACGTGTATGATGAAAAGAAGGGGCCCCAAGCACGATCCCTGAGGAATGCCACAGTTTACGCTTTTTGTGGATGAATTTTGCCCATCAACAATTTCTCTGAGCTCATTTAGGACATTATGCTGCCTTGAGTAGCCTATGACCATAAATTCGCTTTTGTCTGCGTTCAAACTTAGTTTATTTAGCCGCATCCATTCCGCGATACTAGTCATCTCATTATTTATATTCCTAAGCAGAGAATCGCTGTCAGTAGAAGAACAAGTAATGCTTGTATCGTCAGCGTACATGTTGGGAGTTGCCCCCTGCAAAGAGCGTTCGAAATCGTTAACGTATATGATGAAAAGAAGGGGCCCCAAGCACGATCCCTGAGGAATGCCACAGTTTACGCTTTTTGTGGATGAATTTTGCCCATCAACACGACAGAATTGTTCTCTGTTTCTAAGGTATAATGTGAACCAGCAATGCGTTTTCTCAATGACTCCAAGTGCTGACAACTTCGATAGCAAAATATCATGGTCGACTGTGTCGAAAGCTTTTTTCAAGTCCAAAAATACGCTCACATTTAGTTTGCGCCCATCAATATTTTGTACCAGGTTTCCGTGATATTAAGCATCGAGGTTATCGTGCTGTAAACGATTTATTTTGCGAAAAGTATGCATCGCATGAAAGTTGGGCTTTCAGGAAATTAAACGTCTCGTTATTGAGAAATTTGGTGTGCTCCCCGCTCCCTTGTTTCCGTATCATAACAGCCATGCTCCCCTACTCCCAGCCGTTTTTGGTTCTCATCCCCTTGCTGTCATTCACCGAATTTCGAACTTGATGACTTTCTGATAGTTTGTAATCTCTTCTTTTTTCAGCTCGGTCCATCTCTTCGTATTCGTCCACAAGTAGTGGAGGTATGTTTGCAATTTGTTTATCAAATTTTTGCTTTGTTTTCTACTTGCTTGCTTGCCTGCATGCTTGCATGCTTGCTTGCTTGCTTGCTTGCTTGCATACTTGCTTGCTTGCATACTTGCTTGCTTGCATACTTGCTTGCTTGCTTGCATACTTGCATTTGCGTGCTTTTGTTTGCATGCATGCTTGCTTGCTTTTGCTTTCTCTTGCTTACTTATTGCCTTGCTTACTTAATTTCAGTGCTGAATCGTTAGAAATTTGATTAAGAACGTCAGGCCTTAAAGGCTGATTTCCACTCAGCGACATTTTGCGAGAGAGCGAAAATTTTAGTGTTTTCGAGAGAAAACATCGTTTTGAAGGTGAATAGAAAGTTACGGCTGAGTGACCTTTGATTGTGTAAAATTCTGCTCGCTCGCAAATTGCCGCTGATTGGAAATTTGCCCAAAAGCTTATTTCCACTCGGTCGAGTTTCCGAGCCGACTGGAAATATCGCTTTGGCTAACAAGGACGGATTTTGCAATACAATAGCATCAGTTGATTTAATTAGCACTTCAATCAAAGCGATTAATGACTGCAGACAAAGGAAATTCTCTCAACCGGTAAATCAAAGCAAACAAAGCCGCAAAAGTTGCCCCGAAACCCAGTAGGGCAAGCTCGGCCTTGTGCAAGCAAATGAAAGAAAGGAAATTTCAGTTAAAAGCCGAAAGATCGAAGTATTTTTGTGATTTTTCTCGCTGTCTTATCAGCATTAGAAGTATCGGTAAAGTTTACTTGATAAAACTTTTATGGTCGCAAAATGACTGAAAAATGGCCTAAGACATTGATCAAATTTTAAAGACTCTTTTTGAGCAGAACAGTACGCAATGGACGTTTCATCTCTCTGAAGAGTTATACGACATCAATTTTCAAATAAGGACAAAAGATTTTCAGTCCCATGCTTATAATGAAAGAAGAAGGGTAAATCTAAAGTTCTGTCTCGTGAATTTTGTTTATTTGATTCAGAAGCCGAGTAGAAGGTGCTATAATCCTCGAGTATTTAAGGCTTAAATGATACAACTACGACACACCTCCTGAATCAAATAAACAAAATCCACGAGAAAGAACTTTAGATTCACCGATTTGAGTCATACGTGAAGTATTTTTGGGTCACCCGGTATGTTTCGTTTCAATTAGTTTCTGAGGTCCATTAAGAAACTTATAATTTTTTCTTCTGCCTAACTATAAATTCCTTTCCTTGTCATCAGTGATAAAGTGTTATTTTTTCTCATCCAAGAAAGATAGTTGGGGTCTGACGTTTTGCTTGTTGGGGTCTGAGATTTTTCAGCAAAAATCAGATGGGGTCCTAAATTTTATATGGCTGTAATGCTAGAGTCTAAACTTTTTGTCTCAAATTTCTGAAACGCTTCCATCGCAGTCCCTGTTATAAATAATGACAGCTTGCAAACTGATGGAGTTTTCTTTACCGTCCCCAGATTCAAACGCAAGTGCGGCATCTGGTTCAGGCGGAGTGGTAAGTAGATTCATTATTATCAACCAAGGAGCAGCAAATAGATCGAATATTCGCAAGACTTTGAAGTTATACTGTGTGAGTCAAAAAACGAGTGAACACGTTTAACAGGCTATGGAGTAAAGAGTATGTGGCAGCTATTCAAAACCGAAATTTTGGTCGATCAGTCAAAGGCTAACTTAGACTGTGTTCACACGATGCCGGCACATTTTGAAAACTGTGAAAAATTCGACGGATAGGCCTCCCGTTCACTCGGAAACGGCACATTTTTTGCCGGCAGATTTTGAAAACGGTAGATTTTGAAAACGGAACTCGAACCGACACATTTTGGAAACGGCATCGTGTAAACACCTGAAAATGATGAAAACCGAACATTTTTAGACACATTTGGAACGAGACTGATCGACTTTTAGGGTGTAGGTAAGCTTCTTTGGCATCAAAGTGTTGCAACGAGTTTTTGCCGTCTAAGTTCCTACCGTTTTCAAATTGTTCCGGTATCGTGTAAACGCTGGCTCAAATTTTGCAGCCGTCACATTATTCACCGTTTCAAAATGTGCCGGCATCATGTGAACTCAGTCTTAGATTAGAAAATGTTGTCTTGTGAAATCACTCATCTTTTAGACCCAGGAAGTAAGGAAATGCTGGTAAGGGATTTTTATGAGAACTAACATTCCACGTTCGTTACTGGTCCATTATTTACTTGCCATTGGCTTTTTAACTCTATGTCTGAAACTAACAATGGTATTGAATTTAAATTTCTATGGCTAGTAAATCATGGACCAGCATAGAATGTGGAACTATCGTTCATTTGGATTTAGAAATTTGATGACCTCATAGCCTCAGAATTAATAAATGCTACCATTTTGAAACTAATCAGGGTATCAAAAAATTGCCACGGCAAATTTACAGCAAATCACCCAAAGTTCTTATCAAACACTTTAATTCAAAGAAAAATGCAATAGAACTTTACACCCACCCTGTTAAAGAGTTGAACCCTATGTTAACTTTTGGTCGTTCGCCATAATTCCAGAAAGAGCATTTTTGATGTCATCACTTTTTTTAGAATTATATCTTTTTTAAGTTCTATGAAATGACGTATGAGAGGAATTACACTTAGGCTACAAAAGTATGGAAACGATGGCCTAAAACATAGCGGAAAGATGTCCTATGGCCTATGAGCCTCGTAGCAAAAGGGGAATTTTCTTCCTAACCCAGGCCTCACAATTTAAACACCCGTGGCAGGAAAATATTCGTCATTTCATCTTCTGATTATCAAACCAACAAGAACAAATTTCTGAGAAACAATTTATGAATTTGAAGACGAAAACTTCGAATTCATGTTGTTGTTTTGAGCTGCACGAAACGAAATGAAGGAGATATGAAATGGAAAAGTTGTCAAAACGCCAGTTTGCTTCAGTGAAGAGTTGGCTGAAAGGCTTTATTTTATGCTGTTTTTTTGGACATTTTGATGTTAAGTCAAAGTTTTTAGGAATAATCGAGAAATTTTCATAATTTTGGCTGTAAGCTCAAGGCAAAATGTGATGGCAGCAAAATTTGAGCTAGCGTTCACACGAGTATCGGCATAATTTGAAAACGTTAGGAATTTTGACATTTACAAATTCATTTCATTCTCTCCAGGAATTTAATGCCAGAGAATGGCACTTGAACATTAAGAACCGATCAACCTCGTTTTGAAAGCGTCAAAAGTCTTCTGTTTTCATCGTTTTTGAATGTTCACGCGATGCCGATTTCAAAATTTGCCGTGTAGTCTTCCGTTTTCAACATCTACCGTTTTCAGAATCTGTCGGCAAAAATGCGCCGTTTTCCTGTGAACGAGAAGCCTGTCCGTCACATTTTCACCGTTTCGAAAATGTGTCGGCATCTTGTAAACGCAGTCTTAGCTAAACAGTGTGACATTAAGCATTTGTCGATGACTTTTGATTTCAGACTGTGTTCACACGATGCCGGCACATTTTGAAAACGGTAGGAAATTTGACAGTAAAAGACTAGTTGCAAGACTTTGATGCCAAAGAAATGTACCTACACCCTAAGAATTGACCAGTCTCGATCCAAAAGCATCGAAAATTGTTCTGTTTACATCATTGTCGAGTTTTCACACGATGCTGTTTCAACTTTATGCCGGTTAGGGCTCCGTTTTCAAAGTCTACCATTTTCAAAATCTGCCGGCAAAAAATGTGCCTTTTTTGTGTGAACGGGAGGCCTATCCGTCACATTTTTTGCCGTTTTCAAAATATGCCGGCATCGTGTGAATGCAGTCTCAGAGAACTGGCTATGATCTAGCTCGTGAAGTTTTCCCTTGCTCACCCAGTAGTTGAGTTTGAAATATAATTTTATCCTCCAGGTTGGAAGACCGATGATGCCAACTCCGAGAACAGTTCAAAAAAGCCCAAGTTTGCCTGAGAAAAATTTTCATGAGAGTGAGTACTGATTCTTTTGCTTCTTTTCCACCATTTTGCTTCGAGTCTGCTGCTCAGCTTTAGGCTGTGTTCTCATTAAAGGCTTGTTTTTGCGTGCATGCTTTTGCTTGTGTGAACGCGCTTTTGTTTGATCAGATTGATATCCCCGTTGGATCCCATATAACAGGTTGTTTTTCTGCTTCTGAAATAAAAAGCTCAAAATCCATCTCGCTTGCACGGGCGTGTAAGTAATCTGCTTGCTAACCATCAAGCTTTCTCGCATGAACAAGCTTCTTTCCGGGTGCAAATATTTTGCAGTCCGAACACTCTAAGGTATTAGTATAATAATAAATAAATCAAGGGGAATCTTTGAAGTTAAAAATTCGGAATGATGAACTTGAAGTTGTGCAAAAAACAAAATATCTTGGGGTGCAGATTGACAATAAGTTGGATTGGAAGGAACACATTAAGACAGTTTCCTCAAAGGTATCAAGAGCAATTGGCTTTTTGAAACATGCAAAATCATTTCTGCCAGAAAGGACTCTGAGAACTATGTACACAGGTATTGTGGAGCCGCATTTTTGCTATTGTTATTCTGTTTGGGGCTGTTGTGGTCTGACTGAGATTAACCATTTGCAAAAATTACAAAACCGGGCTGCACGTATTATAACTGGCAGTCACTTTGATGCACCGGGCTTGCCACTTGTAAAAAGACTTGGCTGGAAGACCATTGATGAGCTAATCAGTAGTGAGTCTAATATCATGGTCTTCAAATCCCTTCATGGTCTTGCTCCACAATACATGTCCAATCTATTCACAAAGATATCCCAGATAACCTCAAGGAATCTTAGGAATTCAGCAACAGATCTAAGAGTACCAAAGAAAAAGTCAACAAATGGGCAAAAATGCTTCTCATTTAGAGGTGCTAAATCTTGGAATGGCCTCTCAGCTGAGCATAAGAATGCTTCCACAATTTGCCAATTCAAACGTGTTGACAATCAGTAGGTGTATATATGTATTTGGATTTCTTATTATTGTAAATATTCATCTTAGATCTTAGGCTATTTTATTAGTATTTTATGAAATTGTAATTAGGTTAATTTAGTTTTTTTTCCAATATATTTTAATTTGTATGTATCTGAGTGGAGGCCCCTTGTAAATCATCATTGTTATTGATGAAGGGCTACCCTCCTTAAAAATTTGAACATGAAATGAAATGAAATGAAAAGTATGGCGGAAATCTGCACGAGCGTTTAAGCACTTACAAATGATTGTGCAATATGAACGCAGCCTTAGGTTAAAGACCTTTTAGCTATTGTACAAAAATGTTTGGATTGAGAGAAGTGCTTATACTTTTTTATGCGAGAGGTTTGATCGATTATTGGCTACGTTCACAGGATGCCGGCATGTTCGTGACGGTATCAAAATTTTTAATCGAAAAAGAGAAGGCCACGATCTCAACGTCGCTCGTCAGATCGGGAAATGCTTGAGATGACGAATAAGGACTGAATTTGTTGGTAGAAACACTGCAAAACGACGAAAAACTACAGCGAATGAGTCTAGGCTTAAAATCATATACGAGTATACACATATTACCAATATTTCGTCCTGCCATGGACTTCTTCAGGGATATCATGTGCTGAAACGTCATTTTGAAACAGCTTGAAAAATTATGCAATTTTCGTCGTTTTCGAGAGTCGTTTTCGTTTTCGTTTTCGTTTTCGAGAGTTCACACGCCACCGTTTTCAAATTGTGCCGGCATAGAAGCTGCTGTTTTCATGTGGATGGGAAGCCTTATCGTAATAGTTTGGTTATGCTGTTTTCAAATTCTGCCGGCATGTGAACGCGTCTTGAGCCAGGGAATTTGACGAATTCCTTTCCAAACTTGTTGACTGTTGTCTCGACTTGTCTAAAGCCTGATTCTCACTAGATCGTCTGGGTCGTTAGAGTCGTGCAAAAATACCCAAAAGACAAAGATTCAGGATTTGATTCCTTTGTCTTCTAGGTCTTTCTGCACGACCTTAACGACCGAAACGACTTAGTGTGAACCAGGCCTAACGATTGTTTTTATTCCTTTGTAACAGAGTTGGAAGCTGTCCATAAAGGAATAGGAATGTATTCCCAGTCACAAAAGTATAACAAGCCAACGAAAGAGCCCGATCGATACTCATCTCTGCCAAGGAAAGGTATCGAAATTCAAAATATTGTTACGCTGAAAGATCTACGGAAACATAAGCCTCTTATTGCCGTCTTGTATATGTATACGAATGAATGAATAAGTGAATTTGAGTGAATGAATGAACGAGTGAATGAATAAATGGATGAATAAATGAGTGAATGAATGCATGAATAAATGAATGAATGAATGAATGAATGAATGAATGAATGAATGAATGAATGAATGAACGAATGAATGAATGAATGAATGAATAAATGAAAAGTCAAACGAATAAGTAATGGATTGAGTGAATTAGATATCAAATGAATGAATGGATGACGAAGTGAAAAATCAAATGAATGAATGCATTAATGAATGAAGGAAGGAATAAAAAATTGAATCAACAATAAAAGGAATGAATGGATAAATAAATATAGACTCAAAATAGACTCAAGCAGATGAATAATGGAATGAATGAATGAAAAATCAAATGAATGAATGAATGAATGAATGAATGAATGAATGAATGAATGAATGAATGAATGAATGAATGAATGAATGCATTGGTGAATGCATGGATGAGTGCATAGGATTTTATCTAGACAAGGTCAAGATGGTGGGATGCATTCAAAACATCCGTTTTCAACCATGGGAATTTTATCTGAAGTAATTCTTGATGTCAAAACAAATCTGTTATCTCATTATCACATATTGCGATTCAGAATGAAATGGTTTTTATCTTCCTTTGTAATTGTTATGAAAATTTTTCCTTCCAGTTTCAGGACCAGCACGTTTGGAGAATGACTACACCACGTATCATGTAAGTAATGAATTCCTTTTCTTGTGTTTGAAAATTTATGAACAATATTTAGATGTTTCAAAGCAAGTAGCTCGTAAACCATTTTTATATCCCGTGTACACGGAGCAAAGGTACGGGATCGCAATTTAGACTTCGATCGAGACCTTGGGGGTTAACTCGAGTCTTGGGATGACGGGGACGTGCCGCCCAACATTTAGGAGAAGACCCACATTTAAGGATCTTTGGTCAATTTCCAAACCCATTTTTATGGATTTTTGGGAGAACAAGGCCGTTGAACATCCCAGAAATCAAGTTTCATTTCACTTTGAATGCACAATATGAAGGTAAAGTTGCAACCAATCACGTTTCATAGCTATACCGATAAAAGTTGAGTGTTGCAAACACTAAACTCGACAACCTTTTCGTTGCAAGTCAAAAAGCTGCCCATTTCTAATGAAAAATTTAAATTCTGAGACCCATATTTAAGGATTTTCGAGGTTCTAAACCCATCCTTATGGGCGGCACGTACCCATTGCTCCATATATGGAAGTAACACCCCGGGGATCCAGAGCTCCTTGTAAATAGGATTACTTAGTATTTTTGTAGGACTACCTTTTAAAATTTATTTTTATGCAAAGGCACGGTCCACTGTAAATCAGTCCTGTACGTCTGATGTGGCCACCGTGCCTAATGAATTAAAATGAAATGAAATCAGGATCTGGGTTGCGTTTACATCAGCGTCAAATGAAAACGGATAAGGATGATCCATTTGCAAGTGCTAATGCACATAGTTACGGAGCCTATAAATGACAACAGCTATGATGCATGTATCCAATTTTAAGCGCCCATGAGCCCTGGGGAAATATGGCGCTATAGACGTGGCTATATTATTTATCATTATCTAATGCTCATGGTTAAAAGATTTCGATCGGGATCGCCATCCGATATTCGTTTACACGGCACACTTTTCAGGATTGGGACTGCGATCGGCATGGCGATTCTGAAGTTTTGCTCCGTGTAAACGGGGTATTAGTTTGCTATTGGTGACCAAAAAAAGTGACTCGACATAATCTGTGATAGAAAACAAGCAAGAGGCCGATGGAATGCTTCAAACGTTGTTCTCTCACTTAAAGACTACCCTACATTATGAGTAATTTTTGCAATTTTTTGGCACATTAAAATTCGCGAATTCCGGATTTTGAGGAACAGGGCAAGCCTGAAATCCGCAAAAAGTCGTCAAAAACAGGGGATCGATTTACAGCCATTCAGATCTTCAAAGCAATGAGGAGCATTCATTATTTCTGGCTTTCTATTTAAGTACCTATTATTTTCGTATATCTTGCAGGCAGAGCTGCCGCCCCCACCACCACAACGATATCAAGACAATCGCCGCTGAAGAATGAAGTCGTGGGTTTGAAGACTGAAATTCCAGCATCTCATTAATGACAGTAAGGAAGCAAAGGGCTCAAATCTTGAAAAAGGTGAGTGTAAAATTGTGTTACATTTTCTTTGAATTCAGGCCCCGCTCACGCTTATCCGTTTTTGCATGAAATCTGATAAGTTTTGCTCTGTTTTTGGCTTTGCGTTCACATCAATCCACCCCAAACGGAGCTAAATGAATACGCTGACAAAAACGGGGCTGAATGAAAATAGAGCTAAACAAAAGCGCATATCTGTAACGCATATCTGTAATGTGAACACCAAAAACGGAGGAATTTGAATACGCTAACAACAACAAGCCTTGCTGGTCTTGTAATTCAAAAGAGACAATCAGATGCATTTTTGAGAACAAGTGTGAACACTTGTTGAAAGAAATCCGTTTTAATGTGAAAATGGAGCAATGTCAATGGAGAGGAAAAGTAGCTCTGTTTTTAGGAGTAAAAACGGATCGATCTAAATGAAGACGGATTAGTGTGATTGGGGCCTTAGTGACTTGATTGGAAGTCAGACTGCATTCACACCATGCAGGCGCACTTTGAAATTGGTGAAAAAATGTGACGGATAGGCCTCCCGTTTACACGAAAACGGCGCATTTTTACCGGCAAATTTTGAAAACGGTAGATTTTGAATACGGAAGTCTAACCTGCACATTTTGAAAACTGCATTGTGTGAACACTCGAAAATAATGAAACTGGGCCATTTTTTCAACGCTTTTAAAGTGAGGCTAAACGATTCTTGACGCGAAGATTCTTTTCTTTTGCATCAAATTCTTTGATTGCACCGAGTTAGTTACCGCAGAGTTTTCTGTCGTTGTCAAATTGTGCCCTTATTGTGTGAACGCCAGCTCAGGTTTTGCTACCGTCACATTTTTCACCGTTTTCAAAATCTGCCGGCACCGTATGAAGGCCGTCTAACGGGGCTTTGCCGTAAACCTGTCATAGAAATTTTTTGACGTCTAGGTTATTTTTAAAGTGATGGCATTGTACTCATTTTGGTAAGAATGTATGGAAATATTTGAAGACATTGAAATCATCGAAAATCGTGAATCAAGAGAGGAAAAATGATAAAATCTTCAGGAAAACCGTATTTTCATAAGGGTCTACAATATGGTGGCAACAAGAAATCTGCAGCTGTTTTGGTTTCAGGTGACATCGCAGCCTTTGAAAAGATAAATGCCGCCAGCTTGAAACCAATCAAGAAATCAAAAAAGTTTTGTGGCAAATTTACACCAAAGCACCCCCAATCGCCTCTCAAGCACTTTAATTCAAAGAAAAATGTAATAGAATTATACACCCTCCTTTTTAAAGATTTGAGCCCAATGCTCAGTAAGGTTAAATTATTAGGAAAGCAGAAAATTGTTCAACCTGGTAGGTCAAAGATATCAGGAGTGTTTGCATTCCTTTAGTTTTTTATTATTTCATTAGAGTCCTTATGTCTCATTCAATTTTTACCCCCACCATCCCCCCGTGGTGCCCCCGGACACCCCCGGATATTTGCACATAAAATTTCCCCGGCCCCTGCATTTGACTGCAGATTTTCTCCACATCGTCCGGGTTATTTGACAATACTTAGAATTTTTCTCTATTAAATGGCTGGGACTATGAAGGTTTTCATTGCCCGGCCCCCGGGCATTTGCCATCAAACATTTTCTCGGCCCTCGAGCACTTGTACAAGAAATTTTTCTTGGCGCCCAGGCTGCCCGGGGGAGGGGTGATTTTCAGGGTAGGAATTGAACGAGGCGTTAAAACTGGTTACCAGTGTGCAGTAACGTGCAATAGACCTCATAGCTATTCTATACAAGAATCTCAATCGAACGATGTTTGTATGCATTTTGTAGAATTTTCGAATGTGCACAATAGTGATGGAAGCTCTGGCGCCATTCGATTGAACCTCGCGTATAAAAGTGTATTAAAAATGGCGCTCGATCCAGATTCTTTTGTAAAATAGCAAAAAAGTCTATTGTCTGTCTCAGAAATAGAATTAAGATTTCCAGTAAACTATGGACTAGAATGGAACGTGGAATTGTCGTCCCCATACAAACTTCTCGCCGGTGTTTTCCTAATTTTTGGGTCTACAAGATGCGTGGTTTCGCCCAACAAATTGTTCACATCTAAGTTCGCCTTTGCCTGTAGATCAAGATTCAAGTTCTGAATATCGGCCGCGTACTTTTTACTCCAAAGCCCACCAAAAATGCTGAGTTTTTTCTCATCCGGTGCAAAGTGTTCTTTCCGAAGCAATTTCTTTGGTATCACAGTTATGATGAAAAATTTGCAAAGCTTCCTGATCTTGCGGCAAATAAACGCTTATTGGAAGCGTATTCCATTTTGAAGTGATTTATATCTAAAAGTGTATCTGAAATAGAACGTTTTTTATCCCGCTTTCAACCGGTCTTTTTTAAATTTTCTTCTAAAGTCTCAAATTGAATGTCACATGAAAAATCCCGCGAATAAAAAGAATTAGCGAGCTTTACATCAGCAAATTTTGCGTTTTCTCAAGTCTCAAGTGACATCTGATCTTATGAATTATATTGACCTGATTTATATTCGAACAACCTCATAGCGGTTGGGCCTACACCCATGCTAAGTTGCACACATCATTTATAATAACTCCCTTGTATTTCTGTGTCTTAGTGCTGAAAACTTTCTTCTGTGAAGGTGCACTAAGACACAGGAATACCAAGTAGTTTTATTCGAATAACTTGAGAGCGTTGGGCTTAAATCTACGTTCAGTTGCACACATCAGTTGAAGACCAAATAGAGCAGAAAACTAGGCAAGAAAACGAGACACAAGGGATCAAAACAAGGTAGATAAATAATCAATCAGAACATCTGTGTCCTAACACCCTTGTTCTAACCCGCCCTGGTACCCAGAATTTCATTTCACTGACCCCTTAGTAGTTGTAGCTAATTTGGATTGTTAGGCCAGATAAGCTTAATTCGTTAGGCCAGATAAGCTGATCGTCTTTTGATTGTTGCTTTAAGCTATGTAGTTAAACGTTTGTTATATAGACGAAAGTGTCAATATCTATAGCACATATACTCATCGTAGTATTGTATGTTATTTTTGTAACGGCAAAAGGGTAGTTTGTAAGTTTTAGTTTTGTGCGGCCTGTTGCAGCCCTTCGAGCCTAATTGGTTTGTATGAGCCCGGTAAACTGCATGCCTCGATTGTTCGAGATTTTAGTACCCTAGGGAATCGCTAGGCACATTTTTCTTCGTTTGTATGGGAAGGTGAGCCTCTAGTAAGAACAGTTTCCTGCCACCCTGAAGAGAGGAGATTGAGATGACCCCGTTTAAATCAGGAATCACTCTAAGCATGGGCAATAATGTGCCGTGTTTGTAGCTTAGAAGTTAAAGTTTATCACCTCAACATCACTGCTTAATTTTTGTTGTTTTCTCTTCGGCCTAAGTCTAACCAGTGCTACAAATCAAATTCAAATAGCTCTTGCGCGTCTGAACAGTTAGCTCCTACACAGCGTTCATACTCGTTTCAGACTTCCCCGTAAAATACGTCATATTGTAAGGAGAAGTTTGAAACGAGGATGAGCGATGTGTAGGAGCTAACTGTTTAGACGCGCAGGGGCCATTTGAATTTGATTTCTAGCACTTGCTAGGCTTGGGCCGAAGAGAGGGCGACAAATTAAAACAGTAATATCGAGGTAATCAACTTTAATCTAAGCTACAAACACAGTGCACAGTGCACAGTGCCCATGCTCTAAGTGCACCTAAGGCTCAATACCTGACACTCAAATGATCATTTGTTCGCCAAATGAAACCGCCAAACAATGATCATTTGTTCGCCAAATGAAAGGAATACAAAGAGAACCTAGGCAAAAAACGACATTAATGTCAGATGAACGAGGCGAAATAAGACTTTGAAACCGCAAAGGACCATGGTTAGCAAGGGGTCGTTAATATCTTTACTTTTTCTGGCAAACTTTCGAGTGAAAATCAAGAAAAGACCTGAATGTACGCTTGTGTTACGTATGTTAAAACGCATGCCCAGCAGGCCCCTTAAAGATGCAGCATCGTATAGCATAGACATCGAGTTTCTGCAAAAGTTTGAAATTGAATGTGTAGAAAATATTACTGTCCTGTTCTTTCAACTGAAATGCACTAAGAAAACTTAGATTTATTTTGCCATAATCCCAAGGAGAGTATTTTTGAAATCATGATTATTTTGGAATTTTATAAAAAGGTTTGCAGGAGAGGAGGTATCATAAGGTTTCAAAGCCCCATAAATGTTAGATTCGTTAAGGAAAATCAATATGGCAAACGCAAGAAGTACTAAGTTTTTGAAGGTCCATAAACCATAAACCTTTAAACCATAAAAGGTACAGACCTTTACGTACTGCCATAATAGCCCTTGAAAATTCAAGCTGTTCGTTGTAAAGTTTAGGGAAATGGCATTTTAGAAGACTGATCTGAAAGTATTGCGAAGATTTGAGGCCCATGCTCAGGATCGCCGAAGCTTCAAAGGATTCAGCCAGACTTATTAAAGTGTTTTCAATATATGCAATTTTTTATAGTACTTCTTTCACATGGTGTGCTTTTGTAAGAAATTTGTAAAATCAGATATAGGATTACTTTGACAACGATGACTGATTTATCTGATTCAAGCTACTTTCTTACATCGGTTCGGTCAAGAAATAACACCTTTTTGGCTTTCATTTTTGCAAAACATTTTCCAAATTCTCTTGTTTTTGCAAAGGGTAAAGGGTATAGCCTTACTTGTTTGCCAAAAATAGGGACCTTCAAAGAGGGCAACTTTGTCCTCCGGGCCTTTTGTCATCATATTGGAACGGAGACGAAAAGGCCCCCGTGCCGTCTATTTTCGTCTCCGTCCCAATGTGACGAAAGGTCCCGAGGACGAGGTTGCAAAGAGGGCCTATTTTCACGAAACAACTAAGGGTATAGCCTTACTTTTTTGCCCAAAATAGGGGTTTTCGACTAGGGTCAATTTTCACAAAAACGCTAAGGGTACAGCCTTGCTTTTTAGCCAAAAATAGGGAGTTGCGAAGCGGGCCTGTTTTTGCGAAAGAGTAAATGGTATAGCCTTACTTCTTGGTCAAAAATAGGGGTATTCGAGAATTCCTCATTCTCACTATAACCTTACCTGTTGGCCAAAAAATAGGGGGACCTTCAAAGAGGGCGTATTTTCGCCAAAAACTAAGTGTATAGCCCCATCCCTTTACCCAAAATAGACATTTTCAAGAATCCCCTTTAGCGAAGACGCAGAAAGTGCTTGCTTTTTAGCTAAAAATAGGGATTTTCGAGAATTCTTTATTTTTGCAAAAACGTAAATGGTATAGTCTTACTTTTTGCCCAGAAAAATAGGGATTTTCGAGAATTCTTTATTTTTGCAAAAACTTAAATGGCATAGCTTTACTTTTTGCCCAGAAAAAGAAAATAAGGATTTTCGACAATTCCTTATTTTTGCAAAAAGTAAATCACATAGCCTTACTTTTTGCCAGAAAAATAGGGATTTTTGAGAATTCCTTATTTTTGCAAAACAGTGAATGTTATAGTCTTACCTTTTGGCCAGAAAAAAGGGATTTTCGACAATTACTTATTTTTGCAAAAAAAGTAAATGTTATAGTCTTACCTTTTGGCCAGAAAAAAAGGGATTTTCGACAATTACTTATTTTTGCAAAAAAGTAAATGGTTAAGTCTTTCTTTTTGCCCAGAAAATTAGGGATTTTCGAGAATTCCTTATTTTTGCAAAACAGTGAATGTTATAGTCTTACGTTTTGCCCAGAAAAATAGGGATTTTCGAGAATTCCTTCTTTTTGCAAAAAAGTAAATGGTATAGCGTTACTTTTTGGCCAGAAAAATAGGGATTTTCGAGAATTCCTTGTTTTTGCAAAAAAGTAAATAGTATAGCCTTACTTTTTGGCCAGAAAAATAGGGATTTTCGAGAATTGCTTATTTTTGCAAAAAAGTAAATAGTATAGCCTTAACTTTTGGCCAGAAAAATAGGGATTTTCGAGAATTGCATATTTTTGCAAAAAAGTAAATAGTATAGCCTTACTTTTTGGCCAGAAAATTAGGGATTTTCGAGAATTCCTATTTTTGCAAAAAAGTAAATAGTATAGCCTTACTTTTTGGCCAGAAAAATAGGGATTTTCGAGAATTCCTTATTTTTGCAAAACAGTGAATGTTATAGTCTTACTTTTTGCCCAGAAAAATAGGGATTTTCGAGAATTCCTTCTCTTTGCAAAAAAGTAAATGGTATAGCCTTACTTTTTGGCCAGAAAAATAGGGATTTTCGAGAATTCCTTGTTTTTGCAAAAAAGTAAATAGTATAGCCTTACTTTTTGGCCAGAAAAATAGGGATTTTCGAGAATTGCTTATTTTTGCAAAAAAGTAAATAGTATAGCCTTAACTTTTGGCCAGAAAAATAGGGATTTTCGAGAATTGCATATTTTTGCAAAAAAGTAAATAGTATAGCCTTACTTTTTGGCCAGAAAATTAGGGATTTTCGAGAATTCCTATTTTTGCAAAAAAGTAAATAGTATAGCGTTACTTTTTGCCCAGAAAAATAGGGATTTTCGAGAATTGCTTATTTTTGGAAAAAAGTAAATAGTATAGCCTTACTTTTTGGCCAGAAAAATAGGGATTTTCGAGAATTGCTTATTTTTGCAAAAAAGTAAATAGTATAGCCTTACTTTTTGGCCAGAAAATAGGGATTTTCGAGAATTGCTTATTTTTGCAAGAAAGTTAATAGTATAGCCTTACTTTTTGGCCAGAAAAATAGGGATTTCGAGAATTGTTCATTTCTGGAAAAAATTAAATAGTATAGCCTTACTTTTTGGCCAGAAAATAGGGATTTTCGAGAATTGCTTATTTTTGCAAAAAAGTAGATAGTATAGCCTTACTTTTTGGCCAGAAAAATAGGGATTTTCGAGAATTGCTTATTTTTGCAAAAAAGTAAATAGTATAGCCTTACTTTTTAGCCAGAAAAATAGGGATTTCGAGAATTGCTTATTTTTGCAAAAAAGTAAATAGTATAGCCTTACTTTTTGGCCAGAAAATAGGGATTTTCGAGAATTGCTTATTTTTGCAAAAAAGTAGATAGTATAGCCTTACTTTTTGGCCAGAAAAATAGGGATTTTCGAGAATTGCTTATTTTTGCAAAAAAGTAAATAGTATAGCCTTACTTTTTGGCCAGAAAAATAGGGATTTTCGAGAATTGCTTATTTTTGCAAAAAAGTAAATAGTATAGCCTTACTTTTTGGCCAGAAAAATAGGGATTTTCGAGAATTGCTTATTTTTGCAAAAAAGTAAATAGTATAGCCTTACTTTTTGGCCAGAAAATAGGGATTTTCGAGAATTGCTTATTTTTGCAAAAAAGTAGATAGTATAGCCTTACTTTTTGGCCAGAAAAATAGGGATTTTCGAGAATTGCTTATTTTTGAAAAAAAGTAAATAGTATAGTCTTACTTTTTGGCCAGAAAAATAGAGATTTTCGAAGAGGGTCTCATTCAAAATAAATCGAGACAGAAGTTAGTTTCTGATTAGCATTCCATAATTCAGTTTATTTACAAGAGTATCACAGTAACTGGCTTAACTTCAATCATTATTCCAAGCTCAGTACGATGAATTATAACAAGATTCAACTACGGGCGATATGAAGAAATAAATGGCCCTAAAACTACATAACTTTTTGGAATACCTGGAGAATTAATCTTCAAGGTATGGGTACTGTCAAAGCTCCTTCAAGCCCTCGGAGGCTTAAAGAATTTGGAGACTGCAGAGGGATAGGGGGGCTTATTTACAAAGTCAGATGACATGCATGTAAATGAGCTTTTGGGGTGCTAGCCTGATAAACAAGGTCTTAGGAAGCATCTTAAAGTTGGGGCATGTCACTTCAAGGGCACTTTATATGAAGTCAAAGAAGCTCTTCCCAAAATAAAAGGGAAATTTATCACTATAATTCCAAAATCGTGGGGGGGCATGTGCCCCCCAGCACTCCCCGGTTGCTACGTTACTGCTAAGAAAGCCCGCTTATTGTCATGCTTTGATTCCTTCGTTGTCTAGAATGCTTTATTTGCATCGTGATTCTCCGAAAATGCTGACTTCTAACGGCCATTAACACTAAAGCCAAATGTAGAATGTTCCTTTAGGAGGGACAGGAACTTCCTCATGCCGCCCTTGATTTAACTGTTTCGCAAAAATGATTGGTTATATAACGTTGTGTCCCAAGGTATTAAACTATAGGGTGTTTCAGAATAAACCCAATCCACTTTCATTCGAGATTTTTCAGGAGATGATAAGATTTGAATCAACTTTAGGCATACGATCCGGAAGTACAGTCTATCTTCTTTCCATTGATATCCAAATTGGGTGAATTTGAAATGTTTATTGCTTAAGGCTAAGGCTCAATAGACGTTTTCCTAAGTATGGCCTATTTTAGATGTCGGAAAGTGGTATGGAATTTACATAGACGATAATCCACCTTTGTGAGAGCATATTTTATCATTATCTAAAAACGCATCTCACGAGGATGAAATTGTCTTTTCCCTCCTCAAAGCATCCCTTCAAGTCATCCCTTCATTGTTGAGTTGCGTTTTTTCTGAAACACCTGTATGGCGGGTGAGTCAATAAAAACAATCCCCACTGCTCCTAGACTTGTGCCTTTACTTATCCTTGTGTTCTTTCACTTGCTGATATCCTTTGGTCAACAGGGACTTATAATATTACTCGTAAACCGTGCCCACTTTTTTAAAATGGCCTAAACTAGCGGCAGCTTTTGTACACTCATGAGCAATAGGACACCCAGTGTGTAGCAGTTCAAATTTATATCAGTAGCGAGCCACCTTAACTTATTATTTTTTTTATGTCTAGAACTTGTTTTTACTTCGTACACAACCACCTTTCAATGTTTCGTAATTTTGAAATTTTCATTAATGAGCCACCTTAAATGAAGATCCACCTTAACTCGTAAAGAAGGGGTTTTCTGCAGAAAATTTCCCATATCCAGGCAAATGTATGACCGATTAAATCCGGATCAATTAATGAACCTCACTGCACATATTGGCCAGTCAAAGAGGGATTGCTTTCATTGACTCGCCCAGCATCTCGTTCATACACACCCCCGCCTAAGTGCCCCGGTGAGAGGTCAGATATTCACCGGAGTCCTAGTGACAGAAAAATATGGTCAAATTTTCACCGGGGAACTCGAATTATGTAACGAGGACATCATTATTATTGGCGGGGAACTGTTTCTATACTGAAAAGATTTCTCAAATTTCTCTCCGGGGTTCGCCTGTTTGCAGCCGAGGTTTCACTTGCTGGGCGTTTTATAACGGGAAGATTCACAGCTTGTCTGGGGACTGATTTCACTCCAATTTTTTAACCAGAGGAGTCGAATGTAGCCGGGCACTTAGACAGGGGTGTTCATATAATCACAGACATTGTCGAATGGTTAGGGATTTGGTTACAGGTAAGCCAACAACTTTCAAGCATAGCTGCATCTTTTAAAAAGAATAGTCAAATCTAGTTAACGATAGCTAATTAAAAACCACTGCCTAAATATATGTATAACCCATTATCAGTGCTGGTTTATCAGTGCTGAGGAACACAATTACCTCTGTGATACGGAATTTTTGCTCCTTTGCAGCGTCCCCTTCGTGGCTTACACCCCTGCAGAAGAGGTAATTGTATTCCTCAGCACAGCATCAGGGAGTTTACGAAACCACGACGGCAACGGCGACTGCAACGCAAAGTTGCTTTTGTTTCAGAACTTTAGATTCAAAAGATTCCTTGTTTTTCGTTTGAATTTGCTTCCCATGAGAGAATCTGAAGTTGTCCTTTTCAATTTCACAACTTGGAAACCGCATTTCTGGCGTTCTGTACTGCAGATCTAGGCCTGCAAAGTAAAGCTCAGTCGTTTTAAATGTTTGCCATCAGGGCAAAAATATCGTTTTCAGGCATCTCTGAGTTATAGGGGGCCTTATTTTGGCCTTTTGGATGATATAGTAAAGGTAGCGTACGGAAACAAGACTTGCTTTCCAGAATTTCAGATGACGTTCTGGGTGGCGTTGCCGTCTTGGTTTCGTAAACTCTCTATTGATAAGCCACGGCACAGACACGGAACAAATCTAGGCAGTGGTCTGAATGGGCAACAAGCAGTGTACAACTGTAGAGCCTTACCGACTGGCCTAGCAACTTCTTACAAACAAGGAGAACAATCATGGAACGCAAATGCTCTCCAACAAATCTAGGCGATGGCCCAACAGAGCAACCAATGCTTTCGTTGGCTATACCCATCATTGAAACAAAACTGACACTAAGAGCTAATGTTGCCCATATTTAGGCAGTGGTCCAGATGGGCGACAACTTCTTACAAACATACAAAACAATCATTAAGAGCTAATGCTGTCCAAGTTTAGGCAATGACCCAACTGGACGATCAATGCTTTCGGTGGCTATGCCCATCATTGAAACAAAACTGACACTAAGTTCTAATGTTGCCAATATTTAGGAAGTGGTCCAGATGGGCGACAACTTCTTACAACATACAAAACAATCAAGTGCTGTCCAAGTTCAGGCAATGGCCCAACAGAACACTGGCTATGCCCTTAGCAAGTTCTTGATGGCAGGACCTAACACAAAGCTTTAATGTTGGCGATATTTAGGCAGTGGTCCCCCGAGTAACTCATAATTGCTTACGGTTCGTTTACCAAACAATTGTCGAACAATAAACACGACTGCTGCAGTACCAACTAATGCAGCGGCAATGCCACAACCAATTGCAACAGTTAATGCTGATATTGATTCTGTGTCTTTCACACTTGGAGCTTCATGGATCTGCAAAACAAAAGTTAGGGTATAGTCATGAAAGAAAGAACATTACCTGGTGTAACCCAGGTGTGGGGGGGTGGGGAGTACTTGATTGTTAAGTGATACTGGATGTGCCGCTCATATGGGTGGGTTTCCATCTGAAATTCCCTACATATAGGTGTGCTTTTAACCTTAATTCTGGTATATGGGTGGCTTTTTCAGAATTATTATCACAGCTGAAGAAATTTGAATAGACCTTGCATCCTCAAATCAATAAAGTTCATAGACGTGGTTACGAAACGTCCTGAAGTTCATTCAAAAGGGCTGGAAATTCTTGAAAAATTCAATCATATAAAATGGGTCCTTTTGTCAAAGTCCAGATTCACGGATTTACGACGAGTTATGTTCACAGTGTGTCTCCTACGCCAATAAAAATCAATATTGAAAACTTTCTTGTTTTTATTGGTTGCTTGAAACAATAATAGATAAAGTTGCAGCATCCAAACTGATGAACGAGTGAAAAGAAAAATAAAAGATAGGTGTGAGTTATTCGCCATCCTCACACCACTCCAAAATCAGTCCAAAGCAAATGTATGTTATAACATAACAGCCCCGAAGAAGCTCTTCATTGCAGGACGGGACGAAATATTGGCAATACATATATATTCATTAAATCTACTCATTCGCTGTTTTTCGTCGTTTTGCGGTGTTCCTATCAACAAATTTCTTTGGCAGCCTTAAATCAGTCTAAGCATTCCGGAGGTTGCGGGAAGGACACGCTGAGTTTTTGGTAAAGAGGTAACTCATTGAACGACTTGAAGACCATTGTATCTTTTTAGACTCATTGCCAATGAGTGCTTCAACGGTCTACCAGCCCAACTCCTAAATAAGTGGGTATTACCACAAACGAAAGGAGCATAGGGAGGCGGGGACATTGTTGTTAGCTATTTACTTGATTCCAAAGTTCAAGGCATGATGAACTGAAGATTAAGCACACACTGTTGGAGTGAGAAAAAGTCAAACTTTTTGAAAGCCATTGTCCGAATTATCCAAGCTTTTGCTGGCAGTTTGCAGATGCTACTTCTGAATACGGGAACGTCAAAGATGGTCAAAGCAGGCTATCAATGACGAAGAACTAAACTGCTATCATAAATATATTAACTTGATAAGGCCATAGAGTGCAGTTTGTTCACAAACGGTCTTGTAAATACGAATTAAGAATTCCAGAAACAAATTTTTATAACAACATCACCAATGAAATCATCAGATTAACATACTATCACAATCTACATATGAACATGAATTTCACGTTGAAGAATCAAATCATCAAACTGAATTTGAAAAATAATTGAACGCAAATTAGCAAATTTTTACTTGAAGCATTGTGCTTATAATTTGATGAAATTCAATGTATTAGCCATGACCCAATGTGCTCTAATGCAACTCACAGAATACTGCTAAATGGCAGGCTCATTTTGCGCTAAGAGTAGAAATTTGGAGTAAATTAATCATCATATTACAAAGGGCAGTCCCATGTTTAAAATGACGCAGCCAAAGCAATTTATGTTTGATGCGGATGTCTAATATATTTTTGCAATAAAAACAAACGTGTCGGTCGTTCAGTCGTGTACATATTCATATTCCTTGGTAGGGTGTCGTAAACGTTCACACGGATGGGTGCGTCATTAAGTTTCAAGCAGCTTTGCCGATCCCTTCGTTCACGTTGGGAATGGGCCTGGCCACGTAGCCAAAGCTAGGAGCTTTGCAGAATACTGCCGAGGACTGCAGTTACCTGCCTTGAAGACACCTGGTACATGGCTCTGTTAGATAGTAGAAAATTTGAATAAAGTTTCTGTGGCAGTTCGTGGGTTCCTTGTCTCTGTTGCGTCTTGTACCTACCATCTCGATGATCATTTTCATCACAGCTTTGCTTCGGTTTCTTCCACCTAACTTCCATTGAACTTCCACGTAGTATGTAAATTCGGATTTTGCACTTGACCCATTTGTGTGCATATAAACGTGGCTATATAAACGTGTAAATTAGGCTCGAGTTAGAATCGTTCTTGTCCTTATAGTGAAAATCAGTCATATTTTAATCCCCCTGCTCTTCAGCTTCCCTGCCCTGGGTACCAGAGTATCCAGGGTATAGCTTCCCCGACATTCTAATCTTCTCGCCTTGTGTCAATAACTGTTCACTTAATTCTCACCATCTCTTGTCCTAATTATTTAGCATCTAAAGGTATTCTCCTGCAGCTTACACCCCATTGACACTGGCAAGCAAACCAGCTTAAACTAAATCAGATTATCGAGTGGAGCTTTCTTATTGGTCAGTCCAACAAATCGAATGCATTTGATTGGTTGAGAATTAACCTCGCTTAGATAAAGCAGGTTTAGCTTGCCAGTGTGAATGGGGTATTTATTTGGCCTGCAATGAAAACTTAAATCCTATATGTTAAAACTAAGTTTTGAAATTTACCTTGATGTCCATCTCCGCCTCAGGATCCATATCAGTAAACAGCACTTCTTCCCCAGATGATGCCACTACTACTTTGTCTAATAGATGAGGAAACGAATAACAACTAAATTCAGAGTTACATTTTACAACCAAATCGTTGAAAAAGGTGACGCAAATTAGATGGCCATTGCATCTAACCTTGTAACTTACGGGTGTGGGGTGTGTTTGATTGGTAATAGACCATTTTGACATTGATAAAAGGGGATAGCAATATTTTTCTAGTAAATGGCTGCCAGGCAGCTTTCAATAACGATAAATCGAACTTTACGAATCTATTGGCTTTATATTCACGATGAAAAAAGGAAATAAACTGCCCAACATGATCTGAAAAGTTTTCCTATGACCCACAAGCTTTGTAACCTTCCAAACCTGCCAAATTCAGAAACGACAGACTTCACATCGACCAAGATTAGATATATTTCGCCATCAAAAATGAAATCTTTAAACGGTAGGTATCGAATTCACCTTCAGGTTGGCCAATGAACGCGATAATCTGTCTAGAGTCTGCCAAACCTTCTAACTTTTGGAGCAGAAGTTTCAGTGTAATCTACTAACCTACCAGACCTACCCTTTTTGGAGTCAACCAAACACAAATTCCGAGTCTACAAGTCCACTGTCAGAATTGCACCCAGAATAAGCACCAAGCAAATACACCATGATAAATGGCTATAACATAATTACTCATTATGTGGGTAACATGTAAACTTAGATAATAAAGTCTATTTGGTTTGAGTCTGTTGCATTGGTCTCTAGCAATGAGTAACTTCACAAATTGCTCAATCCTAAAATGCCTCTTCAAGCAGGCCCAAAATCGTCGATCAGATATGTAAACAATTCAACATCTAATGCAATTTTAAGTCTGTTTTGAATGACTTTGACAAAAAATTCTGTGATGTGATGAAATCATTGTAAGTCGAAGAAAATATTAAGATTTTAACCACCTAAATTTTGTCATCTAAGCTCGCATGTTACCTACACAATGATAATCAGTATGAAGGCATCTAGCGAGCAAACCACATACTTGCGAAAGTTTTAAATTATTTTCGACTTGCCCAGTAGATTATCAGAAGCAAACATTTTTTGGATCCCTCAGAAAACAGGGGGCAAAGATCTCAACATTCCTTGACGTCTCTGAGATATGATGACAAATATTTACCAGAATTTGTAACATTACAGAATGGTCCTTCCCAAGATTCGTCACATCTGCATGACGTGGTTCCATCTCCATTTCGAATGCATGTTCCATGAAAGCAAGGATCAGTGCAAGAAACTGTAAACAAGATATTTGTAAATTAGTGACGATAACAAGTGTTCTGTTTCAAGATAACAACATTATCAACTCTTTCTTAGCGTGAAGTCAAAGCTATTGTTGAGACCCCTTTTGATGCCCTTAAACCCTTTTCGAATGCATAACAGATGAAAATAGTACCCCAGGACCCCTTTCTTTCGATGTCTACTTGATCTGGACATTTTTGGAAAGGAAAAGAACTGCTGTTTTTGAAGTAACCAGACTCCAACAGCCTATCCTTTACAACTATATCAAAACAGGACAATTGCAGTTGCAGCTCCTCCACAATGGCCGTATAAACCCGGCTAAATTTTGTGGAACTACCTAAAGAATTCAATTCAAGTCAGTCAAAACATCACATATTAAAGATCTATCCTTCTTTTTCTTCTTCTTCGACTGACTTTTCCTTCTTATTCAAGACATTAGGTTCTTTTAGCAACAAGACGCGGACATCTTTGAAAGAGCAGCTACTTTTTTATGTTTTAGAGCATTCTAATTTCCCAGCCTCCTCCCTACCAGAAAGCTGCTCACAGACAGACAAATTCCCTAGGAACAGTTTGCATTCTTGCTTTTCCATCCCTTGTGAATATGATCACATTGCATTTTGCTTCCCTTCTTGACGTCCTATTTTTACAGTGCGGCCTTCAAGAGTATACTTTTCAGAATTGTATCGAGAAAAAAAGACGATGGCAGGCTATGCGACAATACTTTTCAGGTTGTCAGTTTCAGAATAGAATGTACAGTAAGCCTCTCGAGACTCGCAAAAAGTTTTGAAGTTGATTTCACTTTGTAATTTACATCCTCGAACAAAAGAATTATGCTGGCGTCTTCTTGACTTGCGTCTTCTTGCTAAAACAGTATATTAGCTTTGCCACTGTTTTCTTCCATTCCTTTCACTCATAATTGTTCTTGGTTAGTTCATTCAATGCTTTGTTTAATGGCTTCAGATCTTTATTCATTTTATTGATCCATATTTGTTTTGGTCTTTGTCGATTACCTTTGGATTTTTTCAAATGCTCTTTGCAAGCTAATTTTGCTGGTGTGATGTTCTTTCTGGCAACCTTAACTTGTGCCCGAACCAGTTTAATAGACAATTGCGCTAAAGATGGCGGCGAGGAATTTTTTACCGAGATGCACTGCGTTCTTTAATCGAATTCCTATAGAATCTTTAAGATTTGTAATTCGAACGCAGTGCATCTCGGTAAAAAATTCCTCGCCGCCATCTTTAGCGCAATCGTCTATTGCCGTTTCTTTATTCGGTTGTGATGGGTGTCTGATGTAATATTTCATATATTTCTTCATTTCTTATCATATTCATAAGTTTGAAGTTTAGCATTCTACGTAGCAGTTTTCTTTTGAAGATATCAAGATTTTCTTCCAATTTCTTGGTTAAGGTCCAGATCTATCCTATTAGAACTTTATGATGATGATAACTCTGATGATGAATAGGCTTGAAAGGCCTCAGTGTGTAAGTGTGTCAAGACGTTTTCGTTTCTTGCATCTGGCATTTTGATACTATTTTGTCGTACCATCGTTGCCAAATATATACAGTAGAACTTTATGGATATGTTGCAAAATCTGCAATGAAGGCGAGCCAGTAAAAACAGAGAAGAGAAAGCCCGGACAGAAAATATTCATTTGTAAAATGTTTACCTTTTTTATGGCATTTATAACCAGTGTATTCTTCATCACAGTTGCAAGTATCATTGAAAATGCATTCACCATGTTCTCCACAAGGAGGATCACATTTTCCTAAAATATGGAAATTCGTTAAGAAGGTTGCAAACAAAATTCAATTGAACAATGCCATAATTAATTAGAAAGTTATTGGTTAGGAAGATCTTAGTTACTCGAAAATTTATCAATTCATGTACTTGATTAATAAAGATTTTCTACGCAAAGAAGAGAACTATTAAACTCTTCGGGATCCCTCGCTTTGCCGACAGAAGGAGTTTGTTTTCGCTCTGCAACTGTTGGAAGCTGCCGCCAAAAGTTTCAGAAAACATGTTGTCTGAGATACGTCAATCAGTGGCTCACGTGTGATCTTCACGTGATACTCAAATGTCTTTTGTTGTGTTCGGTATAAAACAGCCCAGTTGTTTCATTTATCTGTTCTTCGCATGAACCAAACTGAAGAGTGTGCGACGAAACGCGTATTTGGTGTAATAATTTGGTATAATAGCATTGTTGATAAGTGATCAAAAAAATCTTCTTGCTGCGTGTAGTGCAATAATACAAAGATAAACGGTAAAAAACATTAAATGTAAGCACTTTGATGCGAATTGAAATAAGCGACGTTTCGAGCATAGCCCGTTATCAAGCCTGATAACTTGATAACGGGCTATGCTCGAAACATCGCTTATTTCAATTCGCATCAAAGTGCTTACATTTAATGTTATATACTTGTTTGTTATTGTTGATAAGTGATTACTTGATATCCTTACAGGCTTAACAGTTTTGTCTCTAGTTACAGGTTTATCTTATATTTTGACTATTTTTCTTTTACAGGAGTTGATAGTGTTTCCCTACAGGTTACAAGTTTATGTACGTACGTCCATGGGTTTTTATGATGAGTCCGCTATTTAAGGCTATTTTAAAGAAGGGAAATGTTTTGCAGAACATACTTTCGGTGATGCTTTATAAAATGTTTCCATATAAAATAAAGCCATCATTTGACTTGCCCAAATCGTCTTGTAAGAAAGAAAGAGACGACTTGTCCGGAACAGCTCATCATTAATTAGTCATAAGATGTGTGTGACCTGACTGGGTCCGATCTTTGTAATAGGACCTAACCGCATGGAATTTGAAAACCAGGGAGTCAGTTGCAACTGTTTACACAGGCATGCCGTTGTGGAAATGTGATGGTGCTAATACATAAGCATCTATTCGTTTTGACCTACAAATCTTTATGTTCCAACGTTGGCTTGCCCCCCATCATTTTCTTTAAGGGCCAGCAGTATCTTGCCTACCATTGGTCAAATGGGTCAAACATTATGATCGAAGGTGCCGCCTGCCGTACCAAAAAGCGTCCGGCTATCCAGCTGTGCTGGAGGTTTGCACATGGTGTTTTCCGCAGATATTTGGAAGGAGGATGATCGCATCCATCGTTGGTTCGTAACTTGTAGTTGTCTTCCAGTGTTTCGTATCATTGCCACTTTGTTGTGTTACTGTGAGCTGTTCAAGACAAGTCGTCCCTTTCTTGGGCAAGTCCGAGCCATTGCAGGAATTTTGTGAACCACAACGATGTATCTCAAGCTGTTCACGGCACAAATTGTTGAATGCAAATATCATATCATCAATCTTCCTTTCCAGAAAATTCCTTCCCTCAAAGAAATATTAGAAGTATAGCAGTAAATTGATTGATCTAAGACTGCGTTCACACGATGCCGGCACATTTTGAAAACGGTGAAAAATTAGACGGATAGGCCTACCGTTCACACGAAAACGGCACATTTTTGCCGGCAGATTTTGAAAACGGTAGATTTTGAAAACGGAACCCTAACCGGCACTTTTGGAAACAACATCGTGTGAACACTCGAGAATGATGAAAACAGAACATTTCTTGACGCTTTTGGAACGAGACTTGTCGATTCTAAGGGTTTAGGTATATTTCTTTGGGATCAAAATCTGCAACGATGTTTTTGTAGTCAAAATTCCTACCGTTTTCAAATTGTTCCGGCATCGTGTGAACGCTAGCTCAAATTTTGCTACCGTCACATTTTTCACCGTTTTCAAAATCTGCCGGCATCGTGTGAAGGCAGTCTAAAAAAGAAGGTACTACATACCAATAGTCTCGCTTTCGTTACAACTAGGTCCCTTGAAACCAGGGTCACAAATGCACGTGTCGAAGCGAGTACATAGACCATTGACACATGGCAGAATGCACGAATCTAAGGAAGATAAAGAGCTAACAAATTTATTTACGATCTATCTTTAAAAGGGCCAGAAAAAGAGCAGGTAAACTGGCATCAAGAACATGGAATGAGAAACAAAACTGACATATGAGTCAAATAATTCTCCAAAAACATTTTTAGGTTTCACTGTTCTACACCTCTACAATCCTTCACAAAAATTATGAGACTGCATCCCCTTCCCCCTCAGTCAATGTTGGTTGGTGTGACTATGGGGTCACTGAATGTCAATTTTCAGGGGAAACATTGCCTACAATCACAACATTGACTGAGGGGGGAGGGGGCATTACATTCGCAAGAAAAACAATGGTTTTCCTGAAGTAGAGATATAGGATTACTAAAATTTCGGGACTTAAACTGCTGGTCTCAATATATTTTGTGAAGGATTGTAGAAGCGTCTCTTTCACAAAATCACTTATAATTGTAGTATGAAACGTCCACTCTTTTGGAAGAAAACTGTTGAATTTAAGTTACGATCTTGACTATTCAAACAAGCATTTCCAAACATTATCCTATGAATGGGTACGAATTTCTTGTTATTGACCAAGAGAGCATTCTTTTACTCATTTCATACTTGGTAAGATGAAATAAACAAGATTCGCGATTTTTGTCTCAATGTACGATATATGTATTTCATTTATCACTGTTATAGTTAACGTAATATAAAATTCAAATTGTATAAAGTCCTTCTTTGTTGTATTTCATAAACTCCTTATTTTCGATCCTTGCACCTTTTCATATTGTTTCATCTTCGTAGTATCTAGGGAATTAATTGTTTTAAAAAATTATTCAGCTTATAAACAGTTTCAGAACTTCCTAAAACAACAGGTGGTGGAGAATGCTTCAGTAATACTTGCACGATTCAGTAATACATACAAATGTACTAAGATTTAGTCATACCTGCTAGGTAATTGTGTCAAATTTCTCTTGAACCCTCTTTTAGTTACACGGACTCCCATCTCCACTTGTCTGTGTTTTCGTTAGGCCACAAATTGTGTTGTATTGTTGCAGTTGTATTGAGTACACACTGTGTATTCAATACAACTGGAACAACACAACACAATTTGTGGCCAATGAAAACACAGAGATGAGGAGACGGGAGTCCCTGTAACTAATAGAAGTTTAAAGGGAAATTTAACACAATTACCTAGCAGGTATGACTAAATCTTAGTACATTTGTATGTATTACTGAACCATTCTCCACCACCTGTGCCAAAACCATATCTTCCTCTTAACTGACTTTCGCTCCAGTTCAGAAAACCCAAGCCAACGATCAAAAACTGAGTAAACTCCCAGGGGGGGACTTCTATTGGTATGTGACGGGGGGGTCAGACACAGTAAATTTTTGAAAAACCCAAAAATATACTAAATTTAGGAAATTTTAGACCCCAAAAATATACTCAGCCTAAAAATATACTGAAATTAGGACATTTGTAGACCCCAAAAATATACTCATAGCTTCAAGGTATATGAAAATTAAAGGTTTTATAGCATTTTCGGCAACTGCCCTGCGATATTTTGGTGAAAAACTCAGCCTAGCACTCACCTTGTCAAATTTTCTTATCAGCAACCCCAAAAATATACCGATTATGCTCCAAATCGCGTACCCAAGGGTATACTAGACAACGTCTTACAAACCCAAAAAATGTCTGACCCCCCGTCACTTACTAATAGGGAGTCCCCCCCCCCTGGGAGTAAACTCAAGAATTCTAACCTTTGTCATTCTGGCGCATATGATTTCTTTTATTCATAAAAATCAAAATCGAATCTGAAGTTGCGTTTGCTGCAAATGGTTTACTCTTGCAAAGTTCTTTAGTATAGCAAGCCATAGCATAACATTTTCCTCTTTTAATTTGCGCAACTTCGCATGAAATATGATCACAACATTTCTGAGCACAATCTTGCACATCAACAAGAGGGCCTAAGTCCATCATTTCTCCTGCGAATCTTCCTCCCTCTAATGTGTAATTGTATGCTACTCTGCTTGGCAGACATACGTCCTTTCTAGGAGCTAGGAAAAGATAATAAACATACTTTTATACAAAGATTTTCTTTAGGCTGCTTGATAAGTTAAATGAACTGTTTGAAATCATGAAAGTATTCTTCATATATTTAACAACACAGACCGATAAAGTTCCTGCAAGCTGTCTACAAAGGGGCTTCCAGCTGCATCGTCAATGATGTGAATTGATTAGGACCGAAGTTATCTACCAAGGTTACGGGGTGAGTTGCCGAGTGGCTTATACAGTCTTCGTCAAGTGACTGAAGTTAAGCTTTGTCGGGTGAGGTCAAACTCCGGATGGGTGACCAAGGAGGCCTAACCTCACAACTCACCTCGTCGTCCTTCGGAAGGAACGTTAAACTAGGGGTCCCGTGCCTGGATGCGGCATGCACAGTGGGCCTAAATTGGCTTTCAGTAGCTAGAAATCCTGACAAGCACACTCAAAACAAATTGAAAAAACATATCTGTGCAATAAACTTGAAATAAAGACATGAAAAAGTGAAAATGCTTCAGTATATCGATTAGCAATTATCTGCAGTGAAACATGCTTTATTGTGTGTCTAAGAACAAGGGCAGATTTTGTAATACAACAGCATCAGTCGCTTTGGTTCACACCTCAATTCAAAGCGATTAACCAATGCAGACAAAAGAAATTCCCTCAAGCAGAAATTGAAAACAAACGAAGCCGCAAAGTTGCCCTGAAACCAGTACGGCAAACTCTCGTTTGGCGCGGGCGAAGGGAGGTTTTTAAGAGAAGGTATGTGCTTATAACAAAAGAAGAAGGGTAAATCTAAAGTTCTGTCTCGCGGATTTTGTTTGTTTGATTCAGAAACCGAGCAGAAGGCATTGCAGTTTTTGCATATTTATTGATCAGATGAACGCAGTCACTCCTCAGCTCCTGAATCAAATAAACAAAATCCGCGAGACAGAACTTTAGATTTATCCATCTTCTTTCGTTATAAGCACATACCTTCTCATAAAAACCTCCCATCGCCCGCACCAAACGAGAGTTTGCCGTACTGGTTTCAGGGCAACTTTGCGGCTTCATTCGTTTTCAATTTCTGCTTGAGGGAATTTCTTTTGTCTGCATTCGCTAATCGCTTTGAATTGAGGTGTGAACCAAAGCGACTGATGCTATTGTATTACAAAATCTGCCCCTTTTTGTGTCTAAACCTATGCGTTTTGGTTAGAACGGGGCGAATAAAACACTCGAGAGCTCAAGTTCTTGCAAGGATTAGGTATATCAGATCATGGTCATGATCAGATGATCTTTTCTGATATCATATTTTCAAAGCAGCATTCTGGCACATTTCCACATGTTATTAGATCTTTTAGAAATTGATAATATTTGAATTCCTCTGACGAATACCATCCAAAGGCACAATTTATCTTCTTTCAGTAATATGCAGTTTGGATACAATAATGAAATTTTTTATCATTTACTTGGAATTGATGAAATTGGCTGAAATCAAAATGGCTGAAATGTTCAGTCTTAAACAAAAACTGTCAAGGAAAGAAAGATACTTTAAAACACTGAAAATTCTTTAAAGTTGGTTAATAAAAATATCTCTTTATTAGTTCTTATATTAGATCTATTCTTGTAAGCCAATTTTAAAGAATTTTATAATGATGGTAGTTTGCTTTCAAAAGGATTTGGCTAAATCTTTAAGTAAATTCATTAAAAAATAAGATTCTTATTGAAAAAAACTTACATCTATTTTTGTTGATTCCAAATTTTGTTCTGAATTCATCCACATCATCCCCTTTTCCTCCTCCCCTAACAATATGAGATATCTGTACACTTCCATTTGCTGCCTGAGACGGATTAGCGGGAATGCTTTGACAAAGTTCTTCGGAATAACAATGTACTGTGTAACAAATTCGGCCAGGCATAAATGCTACGGTGCAGGCCTCGTCCTGAAAGGCAATAAATAAATCATGACTTGGAAATATTTCAACGCGAAGATACATCATTTCCTATTTTCGTACAAACGTACAACTACAAGTTAAATCAAGTGGTGTTGCACTCATTCAAAAAAGAGTACAAAATTTTTAACAGAAAAGGATTTTCACTGACTTTTGATGGATTTTCCTCGTGTGAATGCGGATATTTTTGATGCGGATAATGAAGATGCGTTTTCAAAATATCCGGATATGTGTGGACGAACAAGGGCAGATTTTGTAATACAGTAGCATCAGTCGCTTTGGTTCACACCTCAATAGACGATTACGCTAAAGATGGCGGCGAGGAACTTTTTACCAAGATGCACTGCGTTCTTTAATCGAATTCCTATAGAATCGTTAAGGATTCGTAAATAGAACGCAGTGCATCTTGGTAAAAAGTTCCTCGCCGCCATCTTTAGCGTAATCGTCTATTCAAAGCGATTAGCGAATGCAGACAAAAGAAATTCTCTCAAGCAGAAATTCAAAACGAACGAAACCGCAAAGTTGCCCTGAAGCTAGTACGGCAAACTCTCGTTTGGTGCGGGCGAATGGAGTTTTTTAAGATAAGATATGTGCTTATAGCGAAAGAAGATGGGTAAATCTAAAGTTCTGTCTCGCGGATTTTGTTTATTTGATTCAGGAGCTGAGGAATAAATTGATGTGACTGCGTACATCTGAGGAATAAATATGCAAAAATTGTAATGCATTCTGCTCGGTTTCTGAATCAAATAAACAAAATCCGCGAGACAGAACTTTAGATTTACCAATCTTCTTTCGTTATAAGCACATACCTTCTCTTAAAAACCTCCCTTCGCCCGCACAAAACGAGAGTTTGCCATATTGGTTTCAGGGCAGCTTTGCGGTCTCGTTTGTTTTGAATTTATGCTTGAGAGAATTTCTTTTGTCTGCATTCGTTAATCGCTTTGAATTGAGGTGCGAACCAAAGTGACTGATGCTATTGTGTTACAAAATCTGCCCTTGTTGTGGACGTAGTCTTAGCATGTACGAAATATTTTTTTATATATTTAATACAAAAACAACTAAAATACAATAATCTGAGCCAATCATAGCGGGAAAACACACTCCCCACTATGAATGGCTCTCACAATGAGATTTGATAAAAATCTTAATTAACAAAACCACAACCGTAACACTACACCACATCAAACCAATAAACACAACACTACATTAAGGTAGCAAATAACCATTAAGGGTGAATCTATTACGAAAAATGTTGCATGTATTAGTCCTAGCATCCGTGCAGCGTCAAAAAGCCTGCAAGAGCTTTCCTGGAAGAGTACTGAGGTTGCAGGCATGCTGAATACTTCTCAAGATGAAGATGAAGTAAATTTAAAGCATCATAAAAAAACCTAACAGTCGGTCTCGAATTATATGTTATATGAGATTTACGAGTGCGCAAAAGTGCTCATACAAAAAGCTTCAACTACTATTGTTCACGGGCATTTTCAGGCGACATCCAACTTGAGTTGGACTTAACATCTACCATTTTAGCCCCTGAGGTTCTTGGAGGAAAAGATTTAAGACAAAACTGTTTCATTCTACAAAATGGTCAATGCATCAAAAAGTGATTTCTTGAATATCTAGCGCAGCATTTTTACAGTATGTCATTCACTGCAGCAAAAGATGTCGCAAAATTTATTTAATGAGAAAGAAAATCGAGAAAGCAGATTGGAGTTAGGGTACCTGGCAACAAGCGTCGACACAAGTCTGCATATCTTTGACTATACCATGTTTGGTAAATTTCCCCGAAGTAATTCCACCCCTCAAAGTTACATTCTTTCTTTGATCGATGTGTGTGCAAGTTGGAAGTTTGACAGTGTCAATCACCTTCGTTGTTGCATCATTTGAATTGACAATGAAATATTGAAAGACTGGAAAATAGGTAAAAAGAGTCTCGCTTAATCAGTTTTAAGGACTCCCAAAATCTGGTAAGCTACTTGCTACGTACGACAAATAAACGAAATCTGCCAGACAGATCACAGGAAGCCTCGACAGTTAACTGAACAATTGTAAGTTCACAATCTTAAAATTGTTAATTGCATGATTACTTTGTGTGCTATTCGTTGCACCTCTCCATGTTTGTTTTTGTCCCACTGACTTCTGCACTGCACTGCACTGCACTGCACAATCGTTCGAATGCGAGAGCTTGCGAGAGCACTGCACAATTGTTCGAATGTGAAGTGACTGGCAGGTATTCTTATATATGGTTACAAGGAATGAAAGTTATCTTCGAGCTAAATTCAATAAACTGCTTTGTCTTTGTCCTTGCTCACGATCCGACATCCATGCTCAAAATTCCTAATAAAACATATCAGAATATTCCTCGATCATCGAATTATACTTTTTGATACTTTGTTTCTTCATCTGCAATATTTGAAATGCAACCTGTCCTCCGATTGCGAGCGAGGACAAAACAGTTTATTGAAATTGACTTGAAGATAACTTTCAGAGTCCTTATAACTATACATCAGAATACCTGCAAGTTACTTCACATCGAAATCTACTATTCAAACAATTATGCAGTGCAGTGCAGAAGTTTGTGGGACATGACACAACCGTAGAGAGTTGCAACAATAACACACAAAGGTATTATACAATCAGCAATTTGTAAACTTATCATTGTTCAATTAACTGCCTGGGCTTCTTGTGGGCAGATCTTTGGATATATCTTTCTGTCGTTAATACAGGATATCTCAAAAAAATTGTTCAACGTTTGATCAAATGCTGAAAAAAAAAACGATATGCTGAATGGGCAATTGGTCCAGTAACCTTTTTCCTGAGATTTTGAATTAATTTTTGACACAAGAATCTTGCAAATCCGTTAAAAACGCATTGAGGTACAAACCTTTGAAGTTCTATTTTGTGCGAAAGCTGAAACCGGAAGGCTCTTAAGGTAACTCTGCTTTCCGCTCCACTGAGCAGCGAGTAGCCATTTTGCAAAACCACTCTTCTCAGAAAACAGTTAATTTCTCCAATACTACTTGGTCTAGCGAAAAGCGGTAAAAAGGGCGTTATTCTACACAGTCTTGGCAGTAGAAAGATAAGCAATCGAAATGCTTCCGTTAAGGCTCGCTTTGCAAATTTTTTTGCAAAACTTTTTTTTGATTTTAGAAAAGTGTATTTATCTCCAAGTTACTGGAAAAATTTATAGCTTTCTTTTGTATATCTTTAGCTAGGTTGTTGCTATACAACTTTACCAAGTCTGACTGAAAAAGCTAGGCTAGATTTGTCGCACTAGCCTTGTTATATTTCTGTTTACTTTTCGACGGCGAAGGGTAGAAACCTTGGTCAACCGATTACCATGTTACGAATCACGCTTTCAAAAGCACTCAGCCTTACAATAACTCAACGAGATCTCGAGGCAAAAGAATCAACGAGATCTGTTGGGAATGCTGTATTCAAGTCTCAATAGACATCCTTGGAGCGCTTGTGTATCTTTTCTTGAATGTTAACAGCAAAACCAGCAATTTCACAACCTTCCGTTTCGTGTCCTTTGAGAGTTTTATGAGCATTCACAAAATATCAATTTCTCAAAGATTTCACAATGAGCAGAGCTCTGAAACTAAACTTTATGCAAAAGGGTTCAACTCTTTCCTATGCCCTGATCAGTTAACCAAGGTTTCTGCCTTTCGCTGTCAAAAAGTATGCAGGAATATAAAATTCGATTGCGACAAATCAGGCCTAGCTTTTTCAATGAGACTTGGTAAAGTTGTAGATCAACAATCTAGCTAATGATATAAAGAAAGAAAACCAATAATTTTTTGAGTAGTTTTGGAGATAAATCCACTTTTCTGAAATCAACAAAAAGTTTTGAAAAATGATTTGCAAAGCCAACCTAACGGAAACATTGCGATTTGCATATCTTTCGATTGTCAAGACTATGTAGAACGACGTCCATTTTACCATATTCAATCGACCTAATAGTATTGGAGAAATAGTATTGGAGAAATTATATGTATTCTGAGGAGAGTGGTGTTGCAAAACGGCAACTTGCTGCGCACTGGAGTGGAGACATAAGCGTACGAGGCGGGGGGCCGGGGGGCGGTAACCCCCCAAGTTTGGAGAAGTTTTCAAAAATCAGCCCCATTCGGACAAATGTTTGCCCTTAGTCGGGCCAAAATGTTGGCAAACAATGGGCTTTGTGTCGGACAGCCCCCTAGATTTTTTCTTCCCGTACGCTTATGAGTTCAGAGCAGGGTTACCTTGTGTTACTTCTCAATAATTTCAGGGCGAATCAACTAGAATTTGGACAGGTTTTCGATAATCTAACTTTCAAGCATATGGATGCTTTGAAGGAAAGAATTCAGTCTCTCGTCGATTATGTTTTGAACTACTGTTTTTGGATACAAGCAATCTTAAGCAAATATTGACAATGATTATAGGGATGAATTACTTTGGAAGTCATTGGGTTTGCTCTGATATCAATGAGATGTATGACATTGTATAACCTTCTTTTACCTCCATCTTCGAGCTTTTTTTGCATTACAAGTAATTTGGGGGTCTCTGGTTTCAGCTACCCCATATTTGTTATCTTTGATAGCTCGCAATTCAATGAATTTTCAACCGATTTCCAAGATTTTGGTCTCTAAAATTATTTCAAAATCTTAGGTACGGGTTATCATCCCATGAGCCTGTTCATGTTATGGTTATTTTGCAGTATTTAATTAAATGTCGAACAATTTTATGAGACACCATGTAAAGTCATGACCTCCCTTTAAAAACTACCTTTCGCGTGTACAAAGCATCAGTTTGCGCTACGGATTTCTTTTGCGGCTTTGTTTGTTTTGAATCATTGGTTGAGAGAATTTCCATCGCTAATCGCCTTGAATTGCGGTGTCAATTAAAAAAAACTGATGCCGTTGTGTTGCGAGATCTCTCTTTGTTATAGTGAATAGAACGACAGTTTCAGAAGGTTTAAAAGGAACATTTTGAAATAAAGTCGTACATACTTTGACAATAAGCAACACCAAGAAATGTTGCGAAATAGGCGGCGACATACCACTGTACCATCGTCTATCCTGCAGAAAAAAATGGAAAATTCTTAGATTCCGGTCTGACATCATATCACACATCGAAATTAATTATATCTTTAAAGGAAGGCGAGAAGCATATCGTTTGAGCTCAGCAGAGTGACAAATGACCCCCAATTTACGTTAGTCCACAGCTACCCTTGGGAACTGGAAAGATCCTCAAAATTTTATTTCAAATGGTAAATAATATGGGCCAGTTTTCAAGTTGCTTTATCGCTAAGCAGTTTGAGGGTTGAGTTTCGTAAGGAGCATTTCTTGCAAAAGCTTCGTGAAATCTGCAATCTCTTTCGATCTCTAGTTTTGTAGACTATCTTCTTATCAATCTGATGGATAATCACTGCAGCTGTAGATCATTATTATTACCTAGCATATATTCGTGTCGTGAGGCGATATCTAAAAAGTAAGGTGTCAAACAGAACGATAGGTCAAGGAGGCTATTTTGAACTCAAAGAAACTGTTTTCCGAGGGAGGAAAGAACTCATGAAAATGGTAGGTAGGTAATAAAGAGCTTCTAGCGCTTCTTAGAACAGAGGGATCAAATTTTACTTCCCATAGGGATCAAATTTTACAGTTTAACCTCAAAAACCTCCTCAATTTTATAAGCCGAATCAAGAATTTTGTAGGCCTAAATTGATGATCCTGAAGAGAATTTGTTGGTAAACCAAGATTGGAGAATCAAAGTTCACACAGCGAAATCTTGATCAAGACTTTGCAAGGAAGGCATGAACTTTACACTCCATGCACTGCTTTGCTGTTCAAGGAGTATCAAGGATTTGTAGAAGTTGACAAATATCTTATCGAAATCTACTTAATGAGGCTCAAATTATATACCCGATACACTGCTCTACCGTACAAAGAGAAACAAGGATTTGTTGGTCTGACTGGAAAATTTTGAATAAAATTATTGTTGGTAAGCCAAAAATAGATAATCAAAATATAGTTATCAAAGTATTAATCGGATCTTGATAAAAATCATGCTAAGGAACCTTAAATTTTTAACCCGATACACTGTACAAGGGGAATCAAGGAACTGTGGGTCTGATATGCAAATCTAAAGAATGAAGAATCAAAATTCACATGTCAAACTCTTGATCAAAGTTTTCATCAAATCTCGCTAAGAAGGCTTAAACTTTTCACCCCATGCACTTTTCTCCCATACAAGGAGAATCAGGACTTTTTCGTGGATCTAAGCTGCAAAATGTTGAAGGCAATTTTTGTTGGCAAGCCAAGAATAAAGAATCACAAAATTTACTTATCAAGAACTTGACAAAAAAATCTTGATCAAAATCCGAATCAAATTCTGATTAGGAAGAGCCAGATTTTACACCTGATACACTGCTCTATTGTACAAGGAGAATCAAAAGACTGTGGGCCTGATTTGCAAATCTTAAAGATGAATAATCAAAATTCACATATCGAGATATTTAGGGGTTATCGACAAATAATTTTCGTCACAGTTAACGGAATTGGGCCGTTAACGGCTTGACCCCCCCCCCCCCCTTCTTAACGGACCGCTAAATTTGCCGCTAGAGTTTCTTCTTTCCGTGGGCTTCCTACAAACCCTCTCCATATGCCTACTGTGGTGTCTTGGATTGAGGCCTAAGGCCTACCGCGACTCCGCGGTGCTTGCGACGTTAAAATTAGGTGGTGCCTTGTCGAAAAATTTACTGCTAAAAGCTAATCTTTAAAGATTGATGTAATATTAGGGCTTATTTCAATTTTCGTCATAAAAGCAACATTTTTAACGGATTTGAGCTGGACCCCCTCCCCCCTAACGGCCCAATTCCGTTAACTGTGACGAAAATCGTTTGTCGATGACCCCTTATCAGATCTTGATCAAAATATCGCTAGGTAGGCTTAAAATTTTACACCATTTACACAGGGGGTCTATTATAGTGTGGTGGTTAGGTGGATTCGGCCTTATTTTGGATGCGGATTACGGTTGCTGCAAAAAAATCAGTACGTTATACAGCATAGAGCTCAAATCTTTCAAATCTTAAAAAAGGTGGGTGTGAAATCGTATTGAATTTTTCCATGAATTGAATGACTTCAAAGAAACTTTAGGTAATTTGCCGTAAATCTGCCGTGGCAATTCTTTAATATCTTGATTATTTTCAAAATGGCGGCATTTTGATTATTTTTGTAAAAATCCATCAAAAATTTTGAGAAAATTAAAATCATCGTAACTCCTAAATTACTTGAGGAAAATTGACGCAATCTTCAAGGAAACCATAGTTTATGAAGGTCTACAACATGATTGCAAGCAGAAATTTGTAGCTCTTCTGGTTAGGGATTTAGAAATTTGATGACGTCACAACCTTGAAATCAACAGATGCCGCCATTTTAAAGCTAATCATGATATCAAAAAATTGCCTCGGCAGATTTACAGCAAATTACCTAAAGTTCCTTTCAAGCACTTTGATTCAAAGAAAAATAAAGAAGAATTTTACACCCGTCTTTTTAAAGATTTGAGCTCTATGCTGCGTTATACAGTGTTTGAATTGCTACGCGGTTGCGGAATATTGGAATTTAAACGAATGGTTTACGGTTTTTCACTTACTTTGTAGAACCTTCTACTAGATAACCGTTTTATCTATCAGGCTTCGCATAGCTGTACCAGTACGGTCATCCCAAATTTTAGATTCAGACAAATTACCTTAGGATTCTTGCTTCATTTACCTGAAATAGCTATCCTGAAAAGAATATTTATCGTACGGAAGAAGACTGACGGTTGCGGTTTATGAGAGAAAGTTGCTTGCGGTTGACGGGTAAGAGTGCAATTTTTGGCGGTTCTGCGGTTTTGAGGCACCCTATAATAGATCCCCTACACACGTATCATGTCGAAATTTTGAAGATGAACTTTCCTCGCACAGCAAAAATGATGAATCAAAATTTACACAAACAATCAGAATGAAAGTTAAAGGAATCACCTGTGTCTACATTCAGATTAAAATCAAACTTCATAATCTTTGATCGAAAAACATCAGCAAAAATGTGGAGGCTACTTCAAATCAAATATCTTGACTCCATTGTGTTCATTTGATCTTCTGAGTGACTTCGATGACGATATTAATTTACAACTCTCAAATATAAGTCGGATTTTCACGGTCAAAATCCCGAATGAATGTTTTTAGTGATTCAATTTAGAGTTTCTTCTTTGTTATGCTAAAAGAATTAGGTTGGTAGAGAGGCTTCTACGGTTGAAAGAACTTTACGGGTGGTTTTGATAGAAGACCTGCCCTCATCGCAATTCTCCCTCGACCTTTAGTTTCTTTCGAATTATCCTCTGTACATAGCACTGAAAAGAAGTTGATGATGTTAGTTAAATTCTAATAAAAGGATTGTTTATCTTATCTATTGGAGGTTGAAGTTGAAAATTTGCGATTAGGAACTTCTCTGCAAGGTTCTGAGGAACCTAAGACCAATTTAGGGTATGATAAGATGAAAATATGAAAAGAACAGCTTTGAAACGGTGTAAAACTTTTAACCAGGGTATCTGCTACTACTACAGGAAAGGATCATTTATCTTTTAAGGAGGATGGTGACACCTATAATGTAACACAGTACTAGACTTATGACGATGAGTCTCTTGTTTCCCTGTGCTCTTTCACTTGCAAGGACCGAGATACAACTTTTTTACTTGAGGGAGCCATGGGCAAACCCAGTGAGGAGCGAAGCGAGCCAAAAGTTTGAAGGGGGTATGGGGCACCCCCTGGAAAAATTTGAGACCACGCTTTGCAGATTGGCTTAAAACAATGCTAGCCTTTGTTCTTCAATGCAGGTGGACATTACAGGAAAATCTACGTTGGGATGTACATATACATCCCCAAAAAACAAAAAACCTTGATTTACCCAAAGGCTATTGTAGAGTTAATAGCGTCACGTATCCGGTGTGAGACAAGTTTGTTGGCTTGTAAATACCCCCACAGTGCTTCCCAGACTAATGACAGGTAGAAATTGAATGAGATATACATAAGAACCTGCAGTACCTATCTGATATTCTGAAACACTAAAGTAATAAAAGAATAAAGATTTACTGGAGCAACTACCGACAATTTTTGAGGGGGCCACGGCCCCCTGGACCCCCATGTATCTCGGTCCTTGTTCACTTGATGATGGCGCTTCGGTCAATAGAGCAAGGTGTACCGCAGGAATTCAAGGGACTCATCGTCAACAGTCTACCAAAGTACCACAGGGGCAGTACCAGGTGACAAACGTCTAGTACCCAGTGCAGTTAGCGTTAGTACCAATCGGAGAAAGAAAGCAGTATCAACGTCTCTCCAACAAATATCCCCCGTTAGACATATGGCGATGAGTCCCTTGTATCCCTGCAGTAAACCTTGCTCAACAGGGACTCACATTTTCTTCAATCATCAATGGAATTATGATGAAATCACGGCTTCGAATCTCAATCCCGTTTTCACAGTAATATTATGAGTCTCTGTTGACTTGACTGAAGCACCATCATCAAGTCAAAGAGCACAGGGAAACAAGAGACTAACCGCCATAAGTCTAATCCCCTGTCACCATCCTCATGTTCAAAATTTGCAATGAACGATTTTTTTGAAGAATTTCGCCGAGCTTCGTTTCACCTTTTAGTGCAATAAATAATATTTCGAGAGGAAACGTCTTTGGGATGGTAAAAACTTTCATGGACCTTGATTTCTGCTAAAATAGCAATAAAGGATTATTTATCAAATCAATTTTAAGTTTAAGTTCAAAATTTGAGATTAGGACTTCTCTGAAGAATTTGTCGAGCTTCGGATCACTTTAGGATGTGATAAGATGAAAATATGAGAGGAACAGCTTTTTGGGATGGTGTACTTAAACCATCAGAGCAGCATGCGCACGGATCTTTGGGGATCACGCAAGGGTATTGTGATTGTCTGTTTTCTTTTGTCGGAAATCGAACAGCGAAGTTTGAATGTAGCAGCGTCTTCCTGTGGACGGGGCTATTTTCGAAAACGCTCCTCGTGTGGGCGCGGATAGTTTTTTACGGATAAAAAAAGATGCAGTTTCAAAATATCCGGATACCTGTGGACGAGGCCTTAGCCATGGAGGCAAATTCGTCCTTTGAAGATTAATATCTTCACTCTCAACGCACCAATATCAACAAACGAGGTATCTCTATTAAGGTTGACCATCGAGGTATATTTCAAAATTAATTTTGGATTGATTCACGCCATATTCTTATCGCTACTATGAATCAAATCCGTAAACTATTTTTGTACATCAGGTATACTGAATCAAGATTTTCTTTCGGCTCGATTACCGGGTGAATCGAAAATAAGTTAACAAGTTTCGTGGGCTGTAAAACAAAACCTGACGTCCGAAATTCAAACTGAAATGCCAACATTTCCTTAACTTCTGGGTCTCAAAGGGGTCTAAAAAATGAGTGATTTTACCAAACAAGATCGATGTTAGCCTTTGATGTCTTTGATTGATCGACTTACGTTTTCATTTTTTATTTCATTTTAAAATATTTTTAGAGCTTACAGATTTCAGTAACAAACAACTGTTTACAAATCGACCTGTGCAAAAAACAGAAAAGCCTAAATTAAAGAGAATTACAATGTACAATAAGGAAAATGCAAAAGAGCAAAACAGAACTAAATATGAAAATAAAATGTACATGTGGATTTTTTAAAGGTATCCAGAGACGGTTTCAATTTAGTTTCCTTATTCAGATCTTTCCATAATTTTGCCCCACGATAAGAAAATGCTCTTTGGCCTCATCTAATTCCACAGCCCACAAACGGGTAAACTTAGGTATTTTCGACTCAACCTGTATAGGCCTAGACTGATGACGATGAGTCCCTTGTATCCCTGCGGTAAACCTTGCTCAAGAGGGACTCATCATGAAACAGTAAGGCCCCGTTTACACGATGCCGTTTTCATTTCATATCGGATTGGGTAAGGCAATCCGATATGAAAATTGCTCCTGTTTACACGATGCCGTTTTCATTTCATAGTGGATTGGGGTTCTGTTTACACGATACCGTTTCGCCTTGCACTGTAATGGTTGCACCGTATTCGGTAATGGTTCCACTGCGCATTCTGCGCAGCTCCCCGAATGGATTCGAGGCTAGTAGAATTGATAATGAGGTTCCGTACTGAGTTGATATCGGATTCGACCGTTTACACGATATCGGATTGGTTTCATGCCACTTTCAGAGCGTTTTCGTTTGAAAACGCGAAAACGGTATGAAGCATATCGGATTGGTGCGTTCTCGTGTAAACAGGAGGCCAATCCGATATGGAATGAAAACGATATCGTGTAAACAGAAGGCCAATCCGATATGAAACCAATCCGATATGAAATGAAAACGGTATCGTGTAAACGGGGCCTAAACAACTTGGCCCTATTTTCTTCAATCAACAATGGAATTAGGAAAGAATCAAGGCTTCGAATTTCCATCCCGTGGGAGTGTTTTCAATTCTTCAATCGAATCGAAAATTCTATCACATTTACACGTTAACAATAGTAATTCACAAATCTCGCAATCTGATTGGTACTGAAGAAATTGCTCAGTTTGGGCCTAAATAGGGCCAGGTTTTTCACAGTAATACTATGAGTCTCTCTTGACCGAAGCGCCATCATCAAGTCAAAGAGCACAGGGAAACAAGAGACTCATCGTCATAAGTCTAGTATAGGCTTTCAGATCACATTTCTTTGGTTATACCTCAGGAGGGACCATTATGGAAACAAGGGTGCATTGACCTTTTTAATGCTATCCCTGCCATTTTTAGCCTGGGGTATTTTTTAAATTAATCATTTAGCTTTTTTTCTTCTGTCTGTAAACTTAGTATTATTGTAAATAGATTTCACTTTGGTTTTTTTCCCTTTTTTATCATAAATTGTAATTTTATTTATTTGTATGGCAAAATTATACATACATACATACATACATAAAGGCCTAATAACTGGGTATATTTTCTGATCCACGCGGCACACAGCTGACCATTCCCTCGGGTACATTCCCGGATATCTTTACATAAAATACCCCCGGCCCTCAGGCATTTGACAGCCAAGTTTTTCCCTGCTCCAGGAGCATTTGGCAATACTTGGAGCTTTTGCTTACAAATTTACTGGGAAATGGGAGCTTTATTCAATGCTTGGCTTAGCTAAAAAGTTTTGCCCGGCCTCTGGAGATTTGTGCAAGAAATTTTTGTTGGCCACTGTGCTGCCAAGGGAGTGGCCAAGGTAGGAATTGAATGAGACATTACCAAGAGAAAGGAACGAAGAAAAAACGAAATGGATTTGTCATTCTAAAGGGTGAATACTCAAATAAACAGAAATGTACAAGCTAGCTTTCCTGTTCCCAGCTAGTCATTACAAATATAATGTGTAAGCAAATAACATGTGAGCTGCGTCAAACTTTCATAGATTCCATCGTTTCTTTTCGTGCTTTGATAAACTCTTCAATTCCTACAAAGATAATAATTTCTGTGCTACCGGGTGAATAAAAAATGCCCTGCGTTGAAATGCTACTGCTCAACTGAATACGCAAGCAACGATATTTTGCAATATCTAAATAGCTAAAACAAGGGCAGATTTTGTAATGCAATAGCATCAGTTGCTTTGATTCACATCTCAATTTAAAGCGATTAGCGAATGCAGACAAAAGAAATTCTCTCAAGCAGAAATTCAAAACAAGCAAAGCCGCAATGTTGCCCTTAAACCAGTACGGCAAACTCTCGTTTGGTGAGGGAGAAGGGAGCTTTTTAAGAGAAGGTACGTACTTATAACGAAAGAAGAAGGGTAAATCTAAAGTTCTGTCTCGCGGATTTTGCTTATTTGATTCAGAAACCGAGCAGAGGGCATTACAATTTTTGCATATCTATTGCTCAGATGTACACAGTCACTCTTCAGCTCCTGAATCAAATAAAAAAATCCGCGAGACAGAACTTTAGATTGACCCATCTTCTTTCGTCATAAGCACATACCTTCTCTTGAAAACCTCTCTTCGCCCGCACCAAAACGAGGGTTTGCCGTACTGGTTTCAGGACCACTTTGCGGCTTCGTTTGTTTTGAATATCCGCTTGAGAGAATTTCTTTTGTATGCATTCGCTAACCGCTTTTAATTGCGGTGTGAACCAAAGCAACTGATGCTATTGTATTACAAAATCTGCCCTTGTTGTTGTGACACGTTAAAAAACGTGCTAAAATTATGAACAAGTTTCTGTAATATGTTTACCTCACATCAATGACTTGAGCACGATTTATCATGTGCCATCCTCTTGGATGGAATTAAGAAGTCTTCCCCTAGTATAAATAACTTATTAGGGGGATTCCATAGATAAACATAGGCCGGGCAAATTACGGAACTTAATTGGACATATCGGGAATAAAATACGTTTTCAAAATCAATGCTTTAATATTCAAGGAGCAGTAGTTGTTCAAAAGCCAGGCCTCTCTATTGATTCACTCGGTAAATAGGTGAGGAGATTTACTTACCGCTATTCGTTGTTGAAGGTAGGCGATCTGAAGAATCCATTTCGAAGCCAACTGCTTACAAACTTTGTTCAAAGTTTCAAGCTTATAAGCATTTCCTAGTGTCTCTCTCTTTTCGCGAATTTCTCTGCCAGGATATAGGTGTGCATCGCATCTTTGACTAATTATGAAGGACGAAACTGTGATAAAAATGATTATGTTGATGTTTGAGAACATTTTCTTCTTGTTCTTCTCTTCTTTACTTCGTTTTAATTCTTATTGCAGTGATTCCAGGTAAAGAGTCTAAAATGAAAGAATGCGAGGAATGAAAAAGGTTTGAACGCTAATATGGAACATGGATGGACCACATGGGAAATCCGAATTTACATTTTGTGTTGGGTTACAATTCAATAGATCTTTTTACTTGCCAGAAAAGAGGTTTGGATCGAGTGTCTAAGACTATGTTCCCCCCGGGGAGGGGGTACATGACCTGTGGATGGATGGGGGTCTGCCGCCCGGTTTTCAGAAAGCCACTCTCTTTCTTAGCCTCGGGGGGAAGGGTACTTAGTATATTTGTTCGACAGGGATGTGCCGTTTTTCAGGGTATCGTTGTCGCCTAGTATTTTTTCAAGAACGGGGTATCAAAAGAAGGCAGTTTTTCTGGAGCCGGTTGTCAAAACATGCCAAAAGGGGAAATTTTGTTAGAGCGGGTTATTATCTGTCAAATTTTTCTGTTTTTGAGTACACTTTTTACCGATTTTTTCTAGAATCGGATACCATATGACGGCAAAACTTCTGGAGCAGGGAGAACAATTTTCTCGGGCACATCCCCGTACAAATTTAGGGTAAGAAACCCTCCTCCCGGGGACCTAGCGCATGAAGATGTTTTTTGGTCATCCAGTACAATCTGATAAAGATGAACGTAGGATGAAGTCCTTGCTTTGACTACTCCTTGCTTTCAGCTTTCAATAGCTCACGGTCTTGAAGTTGAAACAACACTTTCAAGCGTTAGAAAGGCCGAAGGAGAGACCATTCTATGATCAAGAATAGCACCTTCGGAGCGGTGCCCTCTGAGCCTCAGCATCTCTTACCTTGATGCTGATAAGTCGACGAAATTATTAATCAATTCAAGGAAAATAGAAAGAAAGAAAGAATGAATGAATGCATGAATGACTGAATAGCCTGCTATATGTGTAAAAGGAATGTATGAAATAGTGGATGAAGTAGTGGACTTCGTAAACTCTTGAACACATGAACCAAATATAAAATGAAAAAAAATGGATGAAAGAAAGAATGATTGATAGATTAATCTATTGCCGAAGTCTCTTACGCGTCAAAGTACGAAATATGACCGCTGCGAAGGAGAGAGGCACAAAGTGGAAGACTTTTCCACGCTTTCGTTTTTCCTTCTTCTTCGCATAGGCCTCCCTTCTCTCCTAAGCAGAGGTAATTTCTAGCTTGCAGTTTTCGTAGGCATAAACACAGGAGAGCTTGGGCAAGTCCAATTAATCTATAAACGGTCTACATGAACGAATGAATGACAGACCACATGAAATACATTAATGACTGCATTTACGAATGAAGGAAGAAATGTATAGATTAAATGCTTGAGTATTTAATTAATCAATTAATTCATAATGAAACGACGAAATGAATGAGGATGACTGAATCTCACAATACATGAGTTCGGTATTCAGCAAACCAGAAGGCAAACAAATCGTTTTGTTGGCAAAGTCGCCCAGGGCGGAGAAGCCCTTCTGTGTGGAAATGGGACGGACAAAATTTTCGACACATAAGCCGTCCGATTTTTTCCGTCTATTCTTTCGTCCATCCAGACGTTTTTATCAAATTCAAGCTTCAAAGGTCCGATTTAAACTCATACAAGACGAACAGGGAAAGATTTTGTAGCACAAAAGCATCAGTTGCTTTCATGAAATTCCCTCAACCAGAATCCAACGGAAAACAAGTTGCAACATTGGCGCCGAAACCAAAGGGGCGAGCTCTCACCTTGTGTACGCAAAAGTTGGTCTTTAAGAGAAGCTATGTGCTTACAGCGAAAAAAGATGGGTAAATGTAAAGTTCTGTCTGGCGGATTTTGTTCATTTGATTTAGGAGCCGTTTCATTTAGGGGCCGGCCATTAAGTATCTGCTAGGGTGTGGGCCGGAGGGAAATTCGAAATTTTCCCAAAGAATTTTGTGGCCCAACCTGATCGAAACAAAATATTTCTGTGGCCCACCAGCCATGAAGGAAAATTTTTCATGGCCCATCCACGGGGGGGGGCTCTCGGCTAAATTTCGGGCAGGGGTGTGTGTGCTGCCCACAGTTTCAAAATGGCACCGTTGGCTAGACCAATTTTTCTGAAAATGATACCCTTGGCTAAACTAATTCCTACATCAAAAGTGCCATGAGTTGGCATTTTCTAGGCAAAACTTGCCAAATTTTTGCATTCTAAGGACCAAAATTTGAAAAAAATTAGGGTTTCTTTACAGGAATTACCAAAGTTTGACATTTCTTTGACCAAAATTGCCAAAAAGTATACCCTTGCCCAGACTAAATGGGAGAAAATTGGCAAAAAGTATACCCTTGGCTAGAGTAGAAGGTTTGAAAAAGCATACCCTTGCGGGTGGCACATCCCCAGGTATCTTTTGACTGTATCAAGAGGTATCGTTAGAAATGAAATTATGATTAACTCTGTTTTTAGTGTATAAGAAACTTCACATCCAATATATAAAGTTCTCTTTTAAACAGTGTGTTATTAACAGCATCCCAGTTCAGTAGTCATGTCTTGAAAAAATATCTAAAAATTGCCCAAAATCAAGCCAATCTATCAGAATCATATCATAAAGAAGATATATTGTTTCTTAAACTTTGTCACCAAACAAATCAATATATTTGTTTCATGGCCCACCCAAAACTGCAAAAGTTAGCATTTGGTAGCCCACCCGATTTGTTAGAATATATTTCATGGCCCAGCCATATTCCCTCCAGCCCACCCTAGCAGATAGTTAATGACTGGTCCCTTAGGCCATAAGTACGTGAGAATTGACAATACCTTCTGCTCGGTTTCTGAATCAAATAAACAAAGTTTGCGAGAAGCTTTAGATTTGCCTTCCTCTTTCTAAGCACATGACAAACCAACTTTCGCTTGCTTTCGGCGAGAGTTTGCCCTACTGGTTTCGAACAACTTTTGCGGCTTTGTTTGTTTTGAATGAAAGGAATTGATGCAATTGTATTACAAAATCTGCCCTTGGTTGTTCACTAGACGAAGTACTGTCAGATGATTAGTCCGTCCAGACGACTGTTGTCTGTGTCAAATTATATTACAGGTGAAAGTGTCCACGAACAACAAGAACTGAAGTGTTTTGCATGAGTAATTTTGCGTTATTGGAAATTTTACATGACATCTTAAGCCAAAAATTTGTTCGTCTTCTGGTGTGAAAAGAACATCAAGAAGTGAAGGAATAGATGAATAGATAAAAATTAGTACATAAACAATTTATAAACAGGTGCATAATGCTACGCAAATCATAGTAGCAAGAAAATTGTTACACAGTGAAACTTAAAAATTTTTGTGACTCTTGGCGCCTTCGTACTCCTGCTTCTCAACAGACCATAGAGCTTAAACTGTGCTAGAAAGGATTCTCAATTTAGACAAGAAATGATGGGGATCTTACAAATGACTCTAGCAAAGGTCTGTCTTTGGCGCGAAACATCAAAGGACATACAAGCATTTTTTACGCAAGAAACTAAGAATTTCGGCCAGTACTGAAAGTTTCTTAAAAGTTATCCGACTTTGAGTACTCAGAGTTCCTTACGAGTTTCTTAAAGGTTTCACAGCAATCTTCATGTTTACTACCCGTGTCCTCGTGAACATTTCAAAAGTTTTTGCTTTATTACGACCATTTGGATACACAAATCCCCAAAATAATGTTTTAATGCAGATTTTATTGTATTGTGATCAAAACTTTCCCAATGAACGTAAACAACAATATACTCCTCCTAACTCTACAATTTATCCACAAATCAGATCGATTTAATTAGAAAATTTCTTACTCCGTTATGAGCCATAAAACCACAACCACCATATCCCATTTAAGTATTTCTTTGTTTTGTTTTTTTTTTGTCATTTGTCTTTTACTCGTATATTTCATAATTTCTACGTCAAATTAGATACCAGCCGATATCGTTGTTCGATTGATCGCAGACATTTCTCGTGGTGGCATGTAATCTAAGGCAGACTTTAGTTTTCATCACTATGTTAAATTGGCTTTGGGGTAGGCCTTTTCGCTCCTCGGGGTATCGTTCTAGTAGTATTGTTCTAGTAGTATCCCAGAAAAGGATAAGATTTGTCGGCGATGCAGTTTGAACTGTATTTAGAACGAAGAGCATTTCTTATTGACATGCAATGCATATGACGAACCTCGTAATAAACTTTTGCTACTTTTTCGAGAACTGGTCCCTAACTTTGAGAACCTAGTGCTTCACGAGAAATTCATGTCAAATGAAAACCTAGGCCTTATAAAAGGGATCGCCACTTTCCTTGAAATTGCTTTCAAACTACGTGAGCAGTCGTTAAGTTGTTAGACTATTGTTAGATGTAAGTTGTTAGATTATTTGTGTGGAGATGATGCTCTTGTATGTAGCAATCTTCTTTTAAATAAATGAAATGAAATGTATAGTTGTATAGTAATTTTGTAAGGTAGTGTAGTTTGTAAACTTATATTGTAATTTTTTAGTGATGAAAAAAAATTCAAACAATGTTTTGTGAAGCCTTTCGAATGTTTAGACAATATTCAGGTACATTCTAAGAAATATGGTACGGGAAACAAGTGAAAAATGCAAAGTATTTAATTTAATTTATCAAAGTCAAAATAGTTTCTTAAGCTATATTTTTCCAAAAACTGGATTTTCTTAAGTTTTTGCGATCTGAGAGTTGAGTTCTTATCAGCAGACTTTTCAGATAAAACATATGTGCATTTGGACTTACCTTTGAAAAGAAAGCTTTGTTGAACCTCTCTTCAGCGAGATGCAAGTACTTCTGGGAACATCGGATAATGAAACATCGCTTCATTTAAAGAAACTTTAAGCATTGTCTCAAATTCTTAGTTTCTTGTGTTCGACTTACCTTCATAAAGCAAGCTTTGTTGATCCCTATACCAACGAGTTGCAAGCATCACTGAGAACCGCGAATAATGAAATATCGGATGATTTCAAGAAACTTTCAGTGCTGTCTCAAATTCTTAGTTTCTTGTAAAGATACGTGTGTTCGACTTACCTTCATAAAGCAAGTTTTGTTGACCCCTATTTCATCGACATCGAGTTGCAAGAATCACTGAGAACCGCAGATAATGAAACATCGGATGATTTCAAGAAACTTTCAGTGTTGTATCAAATTCTTATTTTCTTGTAAAGAAATATGAACATTCGACTTACCTTCGTAAAGCAAGTTTTTTCTAACCTTCTTCCAACGAGTTGCAAGCATCACTGAGAACCGCGGATAATGAGACATCCAGGTGCTATCACTGCTATTTAACTGTTTTTTAACTGTTCATTGAAATATCCTCTCTATCGGGTTAAAATCAGCAAATTGATTAATCAGCGAAAATCCAGGGGGTACTTGGCTTGGTCTACGAACATACCAGGGGGTGCAGCTGGCAAATCTGAAAAGCACATTTTTCGGGAGTCAAATTTCTGAAAATGATACCCTGTACAGGCAGGGGCGGATCCAGTGTTGGAGCTTGGGGAGGGCCACGCCGAAGAAGCATGGGGGTCTGGGGGCGTAGCCCCCAGGAAAATCTTTCGTGGCCACGGCCTTCAGACTCCCGGAAAACGTGGGAAACGCCTTTTTTGCTTCATCTTAGATCGTTTAGCTCATCTGTTATACTTCATTCCTGCTGAAATACAACTGGCATTTTTGTGCAAAAGCTAGCGGACTGTTATTTGGAAAAGTAAGGGACCATGAAATGCTTATCATGAGCACCAATTAGAGAAAGGCTATGGCGAAAATAAGCTCCATCACCATGGAAATGCAAACTTGGCATAAGAAATGATGCATATCTCAATAATCCACAAGTCAAAGGCATTTCAAATTTAGGAGAAAATTATGTGGAATTTCCAATCGTAAGTTCCCAAATTCGAGTCGCCTGTTATCAAAGTTTTCATAGCTTAATAAGTTACTTTCTACAAGCATATAACTACAATAGAAGATATCAGTCTTTATCACCATGAACAGAGCCCAGGGGGGGCACTCAGCACATACACATACGGGGAGGTAAGTCCGATATTTTTGGGTCAGAATATTGTGAAAAGTGATATTTTTGGGTCCAAAGAAAACTAAAACTATGTTCATGATATTTTTTGATACCAAACATCGTTGAACTGATATTTCTGGGTTCATTAGAGGTAATGCTCTTTTCTATTTGCATTGTTTCGGGACATTTCATGTTCATTTACTGGTTTCTAAGAATAAAATGAGGTGATATTTTTGGGTTGCAGTGAAGCCGAAATGATATTTTTGGGTTGCCTGAAAATTTCTTGGACTGACCCCCCCCCCGTATGCGTATCTACTGAGTGCCTTCCCCCCTGGGGGAACAGAGCGAAAGTTATTATCAGTAAATTTCAACAGCTAAGTTCAGTGGAAAGTCCTGAATCACTCTGATACTTCGACAAAGTAAATGAAACAAAATGCTTTTAATCTCGATCTCACCACAGGAAGCCCAGGCAGTTAGTTAACTGAACAATGATAAGTTTACAATCTTAAAATTCCTAATTGTATAGCCACTACCTTTGTGTGTTATTTGTTGCACTTCTCCACCGCTGTACTTCTGCATAATTGTTCGACTGCGAGAGTTCGACACAAAATTACTTGCTAGTATTCTTATATTGATAAACATATATATATATATATATCATTATCATTCTTATTCTTCGTAGTATTCTTTTACATTGTTTACCAATATAAGAATACTAGCAAGTTATTTTGTGTCGAACTCTCGCATTCGAACAATAATGCAGTACAATGCAGAAGTACAGCGGTGGAGAAGTGCAACAAATAACACACAAAGGTAGTAGCTATACAATTAGCAATTTTAATCATTATTAAAATTCAAATTCAAAGTTACTTCGTGAGTTAGTTAGACAGTCTTGTCGTTAGCAGAGTTATCGTGCAGTGTGCCATGGTTATTTTGGGAGATAAAAGGTCTCAAACTTATCTGTTTATCCATAAAAGACAACAGATTATGCGTGAACTCTTACCGTTTAAGGGGGGGCCATGGCCCCCTGGCCCCCCACTGGATCCGCGCCTGTGTACCGGAGCAAAATTTTCGAAAACGATGCCCTGTCCTTGAGTTTCTTCAAAGGAAAATGCTGTGTTACCCTGGGTACCAGAGCCTCAAAATTTAAACGAAAGGAAATTATTTTTTGGCTCTGGTACCCAGGGTAATGCTGGGTTCGCCTGGAAATTTGCAAGATATCAATAAGAAAATGCAGAAATGTTGCCATCCAAACCAATAGAATCATTGCGAAGTGCAACCTAAAACGATGTTAATCAGGGCCAATTATGAAAAATATGGAACCTGACATGGAGCTGAAAATACAAAAATGTTGCCCCGTCCAGGAGTACAAATTTTTAGGGCCAGTTTTCACGAGAATAGATAATCGTGTTCTTTTGCCGCTAAGTAAAACAATAGGCCAATGTGACCTTTGAACCCAAGACCACTTCATCTCACCCTGATTTGAGAATAAGTTGCGTTTACGTGATGTTTTCAAACCGGGGCAACTTTTCAAACCGATATGAACAAGCGAGTTGAGTTTCGCCCTGGCTTGAGTTAGAAATCGCATTTTCCATGTAAACACTATAAGGGCTTTGACCAGACACCAAGTTTGATTCCCTGAAAATGATACCCTGTACGACAGCACATCCCTAAAGAGATATGAGTGCCCCCGGGCGAAAATCCGTCAGTTAAGTTACATAATACTCGTCAGTAAAGTTACATAACATATCAATTTATTTTTCGTCATCATTTCTTTTTAACACTGATAAGAAAACTAATAAGAATTTTTCATGTTCCTCTAATTTTGCAACAATTTAGCCACAAAATCCCAATCAGCTAAAAAAACAACAACAAAACCATCTTTATTGCCAAGCGATGATTGTTTGTTCTCATTGATTATTTGTTTTTCATTTTAGTTCTCGTTATATTTTATCTTATTCTTTATTCGTGTTTTGCTAATAGTTTAGATTCGTTTTGCTTAGTAGACGACGTGACGCGACGCGACGCGACGCTTATTAGTGTAGCAAATCTGATGAACTGATATTGAAATTGAAATCGATGAAAGTCACTTTGTATGTTTGTATGAATGAGGGTCGTATAGGGGTTCTTACCCTGGGTACCAGAGCCTCAAAAAATAAACTATTTTATTTTTTTTGAGGCTCTGGTACCCAGGGTAAGGGGTTCTAGGGAACAGGGGAACATGCCAAAAAGCGATCGGGGAAACAGGGAACAAACAAAAATCTGTAGAGGGAACAAGGGAACAATTAGTTTGCTTCCAGGGAACCGGGAACACTGTAAAAGATTCAGAAAGATTAAGTTTTTACACAGGAAAGCCAGATTGAATGTTGATTTTTGCAAAATTTGTTAACTGGCACAACAAAATCCTTCTGCGCTTTTTGGACATCAGCTCTATATCCCAGACGACTGCCTGCCTTCTTTCTAGAAGTAATGAACTGGAAAATGTAAAAAAGATGTTTTACAAAAGGTTTTCATGATTTTTGTATGGCATAATTTTTCCAGGGAACACTTCAAAATTTTTCTAGGGAACATAGGAACAAAGATAATTTTATGAGGAAACACGCGGGAACAAGGAACCCCTCTATATACCCTCATGAATCTGATAATCAGGGCCGATACCAAAACAGTGTCATCAAAGGGGACAAAGAACCAGAATTTTCCGACGGCAAAATCATCAAGAACAACAGTAATAAAATGGTTGTAGGAACATTCATTACGTTGATATGATTGTGTTAATTTTACAGTGCAGTGACTAAACTTTTGCCATATTTCACAATCCAACCTTACAAACCTCAAGATCTATCAACATCTAAACATAAATTCAATAATTGCTTTCAGAATTTACTGGAATTTATCCTCTAACTTTGATAATTTCATGTTCAATGCGTCATTTTCTCCTACCAAATCTTCCAAAAGTGGACCTGTAGGCCTAGATCACCAAAAACTGGACGGGAAGAGGTGGATTTACGACAGTTAGTATTTTTATCAATTTCTTTATCAAGTATAGATCTATCTTAAGCGCTAAGAAATTGCTAGGCCCCGTTTACACGACACCGTTTTCATTTCATTGGCATGGCTTCATATCGGATTGGTCTTCTGTTTGCACGAGACCGTTTTCATTTCATAGCGGATTACCCTTGGTACCAGAGCCAACAAACTTTGAGGCTTTAGTGTCCAGGGTAATATCGGATTGGTCTTCCTGCGGGGCACAGATCTGTTCCCGGACCAATCAGAATGGAAGATTTCAAATAACTTGATCAGATTGGCTAACTATTTTTCTTCAATTTTAAACTTCCCGCCAAAAGGAAACAAACCGCGTTCGACTGAACGGCTACAATGATCAAGATGGGAATCAAATGTTTTGGCTGATTTTTTCTCGTGGCCTATGGCCGGAAAACTTCAAAGCCTCATTTTCACGGACCAATCAGACAGCGAATAAAAGAGGGAGATAGAAGAAATGTGTGAAGATTTTGGTAAATTTTACCTACTTTCATAAAACGCAACCAGGGCAAAAAAACTGCTGGAAATTTCTCGAATTTTTCATATTGTTTATCCGAACGCATTGTCTTCGTCTTTTGAGATAAGACACTTGTCTCTCGTCTTTTACAGATAAGACGCTTCCTCCAAGCGATATGCTTCCTTCAAGGAGTGTACATAGGATGAGAATGCAGCCTTTGAACAGTGAAAGCGGAAATCGCCGTCCTAAAAATGCTGTTTTAGTGTGAATTTTCTTTCAGCAATCTCTCATAGTCTAAGTATATTCACCAAAATGGAGGGACAGAAGTTATCTGTCAGCAATCTCTCATTGTTAAATTATATGACAGTATAAAGATAAGGAAACTTCATAATGAAATGCTGCCTTCATAATGAAATGCTGCACTTTCCTTTTTTTAATCTCTCTATCTATTACTGTGAACACGTGCTTTCCTGTGACACAATAGGAAAGAATGAGAATTTTTTGTGCCTCATGAGAAAAGAAAGTGTCTTTTGACTTTCGTCTGATCAGGGTCATCTCTCTGCTTTCTTCATACAATGTTTGCAGCGCAACTAAGACGACCACGTGTACCGGGTGAGCCAGAAAAATTTCCCACTTTCGAAAATTCATAGCACCAAGAGTACTTCACGGACTTGAATGATTCAAATTCTAGTTACTAGCTGAAAGATCGAAGTATCTTTCCGACTTTTCTCGCATTCTCCTGCATAGTTTTGCTGGAGACATTGTTTGGAAATTCGAAATATATTCTGGGAAACTATGGGACACTGAGGTTAAAAGCAGATTTCCTTTTCTCCACTTGGAAACTATGGGGAAACTGTTCTTTTACCTAAATTTACAACTTAAAAATCATTGGGAAATCTCGTTATTTTTGGATGTGCTGCGTTTACCCAGGATACGTCATCCCGAAGTATCATCGTACAGTAAAAACCCGCGTATAAGAACCCAGTGATTAAGAACCTACAGGCTGAAAATTTTGAAATTAGACCCCAAATATATAAGAACCCATTCAGCCTGAGATTTGAAATAGGTTCTTATTCGTGGAGATCATCAAACTAGATCAAAACTCTAGTTCCTTTTTATTGAGCCTATAGGTACTGATTCTGCCATATATGCAAATAGCAAAGAGCTCTAAAGACACTTTGAAAGCTTTTCATTGTATTCTGTAAAATTTCTGATTCTTCCACGAACTGATGTTTTGAATAAGGCCTCATGAACTCAGGTTTCTCTCAACTGACAGTAAATAATGGGCTTGAAGTTTCAATCGGAACAAAAGAAATACCTGGAAGCCCTGGATAAAATAAGAACCAATTTAAGAACCTGAACAGCCTAATTTCCCACTAAATACTCAATATATAAGAACCTAATCAGGCTGACATGCAAAATTGTACGTTCTTATACGCGGGTTTTTACTGTAGCACTAGCATCTACTAAAAACAGTTTAGCAGAAGGGAAAAGGCCAACCCAGACATGGAAATTTGTTACATTGAAGTCGGTCAAACCATTCTGGAGTATAAAGAAGACTTTGCTAGCAGATTAAAATCCTACACAGCTCGAGGGGGGGGGGTAACTCCTATACGGGGCATGGTATACATGTGCCTGCCCGGGTTATGGGTCAATTTGCGGTATTTTGCCCGGGTTATGGGTCATGTTTTGTGAATTTTGCCCTGGTTATGGGTCTGCTTTACAGAGATTTGCCGCAGTTATGGATAAATGTTAGCAATTTATAGCCATTGCTAGATATAATGACAAAAAACTTTCGTGAAAAAGAATTTTCCTCCAAAAATGATACAAAACATAGTCTTTTCATGATACTTGTGGAAAATTTCGCCCTGTTTATGGGGTCATACTTCAAAATTTTGCCCTGGTTATGGGTACTTATTTTCAAAATGTTGCCCGGGTTATGGGTCCTAACTCTGAATTCTCAAAGGCACATATGAGTATTGCGAGTATCTGCAAAATCAGGGAGAATGTCAAGATCGCCAACAAATTTGAGTTTAGTGAGGTTTCCACTAGTGATATTGCCACTCAGATAAAACAACTTAATTCGAAAAATGCTTCTCCAGTTGATAGTATACCAGCAAGAATCCTTAAGGAATATTCTGACATATTTAGTGTGGTTCTCCAATTTTTGTTTAACTCATATATGTCTAAATCCACTTTTCCGGAAGAACTGAAGGCTGGAGATATAACTTCTCTCTTTAAACAAGAGGATGCTTTTTCAAAAAAGAACTATCGACCAATTACTGTTTTACCATCGGTCTCAAAAATTTTCGAACGGTTAATGCAAAAACAAATGTTGCCTTTCGTCCAAAGCATCCTGTCTCCACTCCTATGTGGTTTTCGAGAGGGCTATGGCACACAGCATGCACTTCTACGTCTTATAGAAACCTGTAACAAGTCGATAGACAGTGGGGGATCGCAGGGGCTGTTTTGACAGACCTTTCGAAGGCCTTCGATTGTCTAGATCACGAATTACTAATCGCAAAATTGAATGCGTATGGTTTCAGTAGATCTGCCTTGCTGTTTGTGCGTAGCTATCTCGATAACAGGAAGCAGAGGGTAAAGGTGAATGGTTCGTTCAGTGCGTGGACAAAAACCTCTCTGGGTGTACCACAAGGTTCAGTCCTGGGGCCCCTTTTGTTTAACATATATCTGAATGACTCGTTTCTGTTCCTGGAAGAGACTGAAGTCTGTAATTACGCGGACGACACAACAATTTATACCTGTGGTCCTAACGTCGAGAATGTTCTCGCAAAATTAGAGAATGACGCTCTCGTGATAAGTGAATGGTTTCCAAACAATCGTATGAAGTTGAATGAAGATAAATGTCATTTGATGATTTTTGGTGGAAAGAGCAGCGAAGTCTCCGTCAAAATAGGAGAGGCTAGCGTGAAAGAAAGCAAAGAGGAGAAGCTCCTACGGATAATTTTTGATCAAACATTGAGCTTTAAACAGCATGTCAGAGCTCTTTGCAAAAAAGCCAGTCAAAAACTTCATGCCCTCGCCAGAATATCCTGCTACATGGAAACGGAAAAGTTGAAGCAGGTAATGCAAGCGTTTTTCTTATCTCACTTTGGCTACTGCCCCCTTGTTTGGATGTTCTATGATCGAACTTTAAATCATAGAATAAATCATATCCATGAAAGAGCATTGCGTTTTGCGTACAAAGACTATCAAACAGATTTTGAGTCTCTTCTGGAGCAAAGGAATTGGGTATCTATTCACGTAAAGAATCTACAGTTGCTTATGACCGAAGTATCTGGCTGGTCTGGCTTAAGTCCTCCCTTTATGAAGGATATTTTCACTGAGCGCAATACTGGTTACAATCTAAGGCACGGTAACGACTCGCAGATTCCAAAAGTTCATACAACAACACATGGAATTGAGACTATATCATTCCTTGGAAATAGACTTTGGTCGACTTTACCAAATATAGTCAAACAAGCAAGCACACTTCCTATTTTCAAAAACCATATTAAATGTTGGAAGGGCGAGAACTGCCACTATAGACTTTGCAAAACATATATACCACAGGTTGGGTACCTAACATGATACGATATGTTGTAATTATATTTTTAAGCGATTTGTAATATATTTTCTTTTAATTTTAAGTTAAGTAGTAGGCCTTAATTAGCAGTAATGTTGCTATTTTAAAACTTTTTAGCCTACTGTAAATAAATTAATGATGATGATGATAATGATGACATATATACCCGACCCCCTATAGGAGTTACCCCCCCCCCCCTCGACACAGCTACCAGTTTTAAGTCCTTGACAAACGATAAAGAATACAGATCAAATTTTCTCCAATTAAAATTGGATTGCAAAGGATTTGCCAGCTAAGATAACAAACGTGATCGATTTTCAAATTTAGTTTAAAGATTTCCTGATAAATCTAATCATCTTTCTCCCCTATTTCCTGCGATTTTCACTTTCGTAGAATTCACCTTTTCAAAAACTGCACTTGGCAAATAAAAGGCAAAGATAGCTCACTCCGAAATTTCACTATTGCAAATTTTTAATGTTCCTCAAACAAATAGTCTATAACACATATAATGCAAACATGTTAACGGGTGGCCTAATATAAATATTAACGTCTGTAACAATGCATTTGTACAATATTGCCTGCAACAGAAAGCTAAACTATCTACACACTACCTTCAACTAACGATAATGACTTAGTGTTTACTGAGGCCAATTGCAAAAATCAGTTGCAAGTTGCTCTTGATCTACCATGGGCATTGTGTACGCGATTCATGTGTTGATCGTGTCCACAATACCTGGCCTAAACGTTCCTGAATGAATAAATGTATTTCGTTACCTTTCTTGTCTTCAGTTCAATGTTTATCTTCACTTTCTTTTTTCATTTAAATTCAAATTTAAATTCATTTTAAATTCTTTAAACACGGTGGCCCCATCAGCCAAGAGTGGCTGCTTTTCAGGGGTCTGACGGTTTGCTCTCGACAATTTGAAATGGGCCTGAAGTCCGAACTCTGAAAAATTACGACCTGAGAACTAGTTCCCAGATCGACGCGGCCTCCCAACGACTTACTTTTTAAATTTTTGGTTCAACTGGGATTTGCAAGGAAAACCAGGTGTTCCTGGCTCTTTACTTTAAGATTGTTACTAGACTACCCGTTTACGTTTGTAAATGCATACTTTCTTATACGTTTACACCTTGCGTCCACACGTAAACGGCGTTTTAAGTTACCCTAAACGCATACATTCGAAAATGCTTTCCAAAGTGGATACTTTTGAAAACGCTGTTTTCATGTCTTCGTGTGGACAGTCGTAAACGCATACTTTCGTAAACGGTGACGTTGCAGACTTAATACTCACCAGTCGTTTTCAGTTATTTTGAAAACACCGTTTTTGCGTTTTCATGTGGACGGTCGTAAACGTATACTTTTGTAAACGATGACGTCATAGTCTTCATGCTCATCATTCATTTCCAATTGTTTTGACGTTTACGTTTGGACAGGCTAAAACGCTCCACGATTAGTGGATCAGTGTGGACGGAAAACAATCTATGCGTTTACAATTTGTAAACGTATACGTGTGGACGGGGAAGATTTCCCGGGAAGCTAGATATGCAGCTATGCTCTACGTTTTGTTGTAGATCCATGGGTATTGTGGAAACATGGAATTTTATGTTGATTCCCCAAAACATAGAAAAGAGAACTGACAAGTTATCAATCATATCCTTGTCATTTTATTTTGTTGATAAGCCCCCCTCTCTGATAAGTCCCCTATCTCTTAAGCCACCTCTGGCTTAAGACTTATGACTTATGACGATGAGTCCCTTGTTTCCTTGCGGCAAACCTTGCTCAACAGGGACTCATAATGAAACAGAGAACAAGCTGAATCTGGACTTATTTTTTGCATTCAATCGATCGAAACATCATCGAACGACTGATTTGGCCCTGTTCAATAATCACTCCTTGGAAAGAAAGTGCGATAAAAACCACGTTAGGCAGACACTTAATCGACGAAACTTGGTATAAATCTAAAGAAGGAAGTTCACTTTACCTGGTGATTGCCAAATGAGTCTCTCAACGCTACATTTTCCATGTTTTAAGACCAAAACAAATCAGAGAAATCTTCATCTACCTGCTGCAGCAACTTCGTTCAAAATTCGAATGAAAATTCGATAGCATTTGCCAAATCTCGTTATCTGATTGGTACTCAAGGAATCGCGGAGTTTGGACCTAAATAGGGCAGGGCCAGATTTTTCAGAGTAATGCTATGAGTCTCTGTTTTTTTTTTCATTTTATTAAGGAGGGTAGCCCTTCAACCAGAGTTGTTTTACAAGGGGCCCTCCACTTAAAAACTTTAATATACAATTACATACTAAAAAGAATAATTACAATATAAAAACCATAATATAAAAACCTAATACAATATTTACAAAATCTAACATAAAAGAAAGGGAAAAGGAAAAATTCCTAAATAGATTTTTTAAAGCTATTCAGGGAAGATGCCTGTTTGGTATCGGCAGGAAGTTCATTCCACACTTTTGCTCCACGATAGGAAAAGCATTTTTGCCCATTACTTGACTTTTTCATGGGTAATCTTAAATCTGTCTCAGAATTGCGCAGGACATACGAAGAGCACTTTGAGTTTCGGGTGAAAAGGTCACACAAGTATTGGGGAGCCAGTTCATGCAGGGACTTGAAGACCATTATTTTAGATTCACTAGCGATGAGTTGTTCAATGGTCTTCCAGCCCAGCTGGTCGATAAGTGGTCTGCTTGGGGGTATCAAAGCTGCTGTTGGTTATAATTCTTGCAGCTCGATTTTGAAGTTTTTGCAACTGATTAAGCTCAGTCGAACCGGCACAACCCCAAACAGAGCAACAATATCGAAGGTGTGGCTCGACAATAGCTGTGTAAAGAGTCTTCAATGTTTCCTTCGGTAGGAACGTCTTGGCTTGTTTCAAAAAGCCAATAGCTCTAGAAACTTTGGTAGAGACAGTCTTGATGTGTTCCTTCCAGTTAAGAGAGTTGTCGATCTGAACACCAAGGTATTTTGTTTTTTGGATTATTTCGAGCTCATTGTTGCGAATTTTCAAATCCAAGTCTTCATTTCGACTTTTGAGGATATTATGCTTTTGCTTGGTGGAGACAAGCATGGAATTTGTTTTTGCAACATTTAAGGAGAGCTTGTTGCCTTGAAGCCAAGTATCCAGTTGTTTGAGGTCGTTATTAATGGCCTCGTTCAACACATTTATGTCCGAAGACTGGTAGCACAGACTTGTGTCATCAGCATACATGGAAACAGCTGAATTTTGGACAGCTTACGGCAGATCATTGATATAAATAAGGAAAAGAAGGGGACCCAGACATGAGCCTTGGGGAACACCCACATCTATACTCTCAATTTTTGAGCTGACACCGTTGACCCGACAGAATTGTTTTCGATTGCACAGGTATGATCTGAACCATGCGAGTTCCCGCTGTTGGACTCCGTAGTGCACCAATTTCTGGCATAGAATCTCATGGTCAACAGTGTCAAAAGCTTTTTTAAGATCAATGAAAACAAGGCCTACAAGCTTACCAAGATCCAGCCCATTGTACCAGTCATCTGTATTTTTAAGTAAGTGAGTTACAGTAGAATGGAGGCGTAAGTAGGCAGATTGGCCAGATGAAAACAAAACATTATCTTCCATATGCTGGTACACCTGATTGGTTACAAGTTTTTCAAAGAGCCTTGAAATGACAGGTAAGACTGATATAGGGCGATAGTTTGACTTTTCAGCCCTATCTCCATTTTTGTAAATAGGAGTAACCCTAGCAACTTTCCATGAGTCAGGAAAAATACTTGTTTCAATTGATGTATTAAACACGAAAGCAAGGGAATTTTCAATGAAGGGTAAGGCAAGCTTCAAGAAGTAGCTGGAAATATCGTCAGTTCCAAAGCTCTTTGCTGTTTTAACCTTGGCAAACGCATCTCTGATTTCCTGCACCTCAATAGTCCTGAAGTGGAACTTTGCTTTGGTATTATTCATTTCAAAGTCACCTGATAGAAGGGGGTTAGGAACTGGACTGATTTTATCTGCTAGATCCTTACCTACTGAGCAGAAGTAACTGTTCATTGCATCAGGAATGTCGTTCCTGTGAACAGTTTCTGAACCAGACTCCTTTAAGCTAACAATGTTACTTGACTTCGACCTCTTATTGAGAAGTTCATTGATTGTTTTCCATGATTCTTTCATGTTACCCTTGCATGCAGAGATCTTGTTGTTGTAGTACTCCTTCTTCTGCTGGGTGTTTAGAGAGTTGACCTTATTGAGAACTTGCCTATATGAGTCCCACAAAAGTGCAGACTTACTCTTGATAGCAGATTTTTTTAGTTTATCTCTTGTCCGCATGAGATCCCTTAATTCTCTATCAATCCAAGGACAGTACTTTTCGGAGACACGCATTTCACATAATGGGGCATGCTTGTCAATGATGAGAGAGAATATGCTAGTCCAATGGTTGACAAGCACATTGATATCATCAGTGTCGTTAAGCATTTGTTCCCAGTTTATGCCAGCAACATCAGACAGGAATGCCTGCTCATTAAAATTTTTCATCTTACGAGTTTTGATCATTTTATGGCTTTTTTCTACTACTCAATTAAACTTACGGATGCAGTATACCATATAATGATCACTCATAGAAACTTCATGCACTCCAGATTTGACGATGTTCCTGGCACGAGTTGTAGCTATATGATCGATTATGGAAGAGGTGTCTAAAGTAACCCTGGTAGGCTCTTTGATGAGCTGATTGAAGCTGAACAGCTCATACAGACTAGTCACGTGTCTAGTGTCATTGTCAATGCGCTGATCAGCTTGTTTTGTGGTGAGATCACAATTCGTGTCACCAAGAAGGATTATTTCTTTCCCTTCCTTGTCCAAATAGGAAAGGACCTTTTCTAGCTCATCGAAAGAAGCAACAGGGTCACTAGGTGGCCTGTACCAAGCAAGAACAAGAAAAGGTTTGCTTTTTGGTGGTTCAATCAACCTCAATACAAACGATTTCCAAATCATCAACAGGAACATCAGAACGCAACTTGTACGCAACCTGTTGATCGAAGCACCAAAGAGCACAGGGAAACAAGATACTCATCATCATAAGTCTACTCCCTCCGGGGGGCTGGAGTCATTACAGTAGATGCTAATGCAAAAAGTTTGTTGATAAAGCGTTTGATTCTATGTAGCTATGCACGATCGAGCTCGTGGGGCTTTGTAGAACAACTGCTGATGGAATTTTGAAGTGAATAACCTGAGTTAGTAGATGAAATCTAATAGGTTTATAAATAGCCTATTGTAATTGACAATCCAGCGTGAGGTGAAAGATAGCTTAACCGAAGAATACCATGGCATTTATGGGTTTTCCTTCGTCCTATTGATAGATCAGGACAATTTCGCTACGAGACTAACAGAGCACATGTCAAACACAGGTCAAACAGTGTGGAGGTACTTGACAAAATTCTGGCAGTCCTTAGGTTTGGTCGAGAGGGGTAGCACTTCTCCGAAGAGGAGTACGAGATTTTCTAAAACAGTGGGATTTTTAGGAATTTCTCGCGGATTTTTCTTGAAAACAAATGGATTTTTACCAAAGGTGTATAGGATTTTACCAGGGGTGGCGCCAGGGGAGGGCTAGGGGGCTACAGAAATTTTGGGTTCTCGTCGGAGGAAATGTGGCAAAATAACGCACGGAAACACCATTTTTCAGTCATTTTAGCCCCCCTGTCGGAAGCTCCAGCCCCTCTGTCGGAAAATTTCTGGCGCCACCCCTGGATTTTACAGAGTGGTACGCCCTTCGGATTCGGTTGTGGCAATTTTCGACCTGAGATTTAGCTTGCCTCAACTAGTTGTGGCAGTGTTCTTTTCGTTTTAGCAGTCTTTGCTTTGGTCATGGCAATCTTCTTTTGGTGGCGGCAGTGAACGCTGGAGGATCATGACTATGGAATAGTAATTTGATTGCCAGGTGTTTTGGTCATTGAATTGGGTTGACAAGCGACTTTAAATGAGACTAACTGAGCATAAGTCAAATCTTTGCCTTGTCAAATTGCAGAAATTATCTGATTTTTACGAGCTAAACCTTCACAAAATCGTTCAACTCTGCAAGGAATCCCCTAAAATACTTTAAATGACGAAAGAAGAGTTAACTTTTTGGGCGTCAACTGAAATCATTCAAATTTTCAAGCGATCCGCAAGATCCAAATGGCTGTGCTATCAGCAGATAATTACTATTCTAAGTCAGAAACAGTTTTTTCTAACTCAGAAAACACGTATCTTTTCCGCTCGTTCTGCAGCACTATTTTAAAATGTTACGATTAATCTATGCTTTGCAGTCTAGATTTTGTTTTTTAAGAATTTTCTCTTACGGAAATTCAAGAACTTGCTTCCTGCAAATTTCTGAGCAAACTGCAAAAATCGCCTCAAGGAAGACTAAAGTTTTTCAAAAGACAAGTCTGGGGTTAGTTAGCCTACGCGTAGACCCATTATTCAAAAAGACGAAAGGGTCTACGAAACAATGAGCAAGATCTTGCTACATCGAGTTCCAGATTTCTACAACTTAATTTATGCAGTCTTTGTTGAGACACGTTTCACACATTATTTGAATCATAGTCACAAGACTATGTTTCAACAACGGATTAGGATAATTAAATATAATTAATCGAGTGGCCGTTAAAGTTTTTCAAAAGACAAGTCTGGGGTTTAGTTAGTTAGCCTATGCGTAGACCCATTATTCAAAAAGACGAAAGGGTCTGCGAAACAATGAGCAAGATCTTGCTACATCGAGTTCCAGATTTCTACAACTTAATTCATGCAGCCTTTGTTGAGACACGTTTCACACATTATTTGAGTCACAATACTATGTTTGAACAACGGATTAGGATAATTAAATGTAATTAATCGAGTGGCCGTAACCAGCGTTCACAGTTTCGTGGACCCTTTCTTCTTTTGAATAACGGGTCTACTCGTAGGCTAGCGGTTGGTATGATTCATGGTGAAATACAAGATACTGCTGCTGTGAATGGTGTATTACACTTTCTCCACTATTTTTGGCCTTCTCGTTGTGAATTTACGTATTCAAATAAGCGATTTGAGCGCAGTGACGTGATATCCCTCAAACGATTAAGCCCAGTAGCTATGTCGGTTCTTAGCAGGAGTCAAGCCTCGGAAGATACTGTGCCAAATTAATCCTTCTTGAATTTTCGTTCATCACATGACCTGTAGGACTTTCTTCCATCTAAAATGCTACTACAAGGTTACAAACTACTATACTTTCTAATTACTATACGAATATACCACACTACAGGGAAGATACCACAAGGAGCAACAAACAATGACTACCCTGTGGTCTTAAGGTAGGACACCTATAACTTTTGGGCAAAAAGTGATAAATTCAAAAAAAATTTTAGTTATCACATCCCAATAGGAAAATATCTCTGCTTTAAGATTTTTTAAGAATTTCCTCTCTAAAAGTGATACTTTTTGCAGAAATTGTGAAAGTTTGAGGGGCATATTTTCCATAATTCCCTAGCAACACCCTTAGCAACCGATTTTCAGTGGTTTGGGGATCGTTTGTCTGATCTAAACCCTCCCAAGGAACTTCAAACATCAGATCTATTATGTTTAAGCCTCTGCGAAGGAGCAAAGGGTGATTCATACTGAGGTTGTTTAGAAATGGTTGAATTGTTTGCACGCACTTGAAAGAAGTTTCTTTAGATTCTCAAAATGGGAAATAGAAGGTCAAGGTTAAACAGTAAGAGAAGGCGAAAATTTAAAGGAAATCGGTACCCAGCAGTTCAGAGAAAAGAAGAGTTAGAAATACAGAGAAATGTTTGTCCTGCAGAAAGCTTGGACACTGCCTGCGAGAGCAGTACTAGCAGTGGTTGCTCATCCTCTGTTAGGCTTAGGCCTAAGCCTGATTTGCCACGTTTCACCAAATCAGCTGTTGCTGGCAATCACCCGAACAAAGATATTATCAACGAAGAGGAAGACTTCAACATGATAATCTATTTTACAATCTTAGTTTCAATGTTCTGTCAATTTGCCCGATGCAATCAGGAAGACTGCAACTCTCCACTCAAAATGGAAATTGATATGCAAAGGAAGAGTGGCTTATGCCATGAAGTCAAAGTTTTTTGTCCAAATTGTAACTTTAGCCAATATTTTGATACATCTGTTCGACAGTCAGAGCTTACTAATGCCAAAAGTGGGAAGCCATTCTTTGATGTGAATTTGAGAACTGTTCTTGCCTTTCGAGAATTAGGGAAAGGATATGAAGCTATGGTGAACTTCAGTACAATAATGAACATGACAAAACCAATGACTTGCTCAAGCTACCAGAACTGCATTGATGAAATTCATAAAGCTTTTGAAGAAGAAAAAACATTGTCTCTAAAGAAGGTTGGCTTAATGGCATCATATACAACAACAAGTAAAGAAGCAAAAACTGCCAGTGAAGTATCACAATGTACAGTGTCCTTAGATGGCACATGGCAAACACGGGGATATTCATCAATTAATGGCATTGTCACTTGCATGTATGGAAATAAATGTTTTGATTACGAAGTCCTCTCTAAGCACTGCAGAGCTTGCTCAAAATGGGAAAAGACAAATAAGGACTCTGTAGAATATATTGAATGGAAAAGTAGCCACAAGTGTCCAGCTAACCATAGCGGATCATCATCATCAGTGGAGTCAGTTGGTGCCCTTAAGATTTTTAAGCGATCAGTTGAAAAACACAGCCTTCAATACTCAAAATATTTAGGAGATGGTGACAGCTCTTCATTTTCCATTGTTCAATCATCCTATCCATATGGGCCAGGTGTGAAAATCGAGAAGCTTGAGTGCATCGGTCACATTCAAAAGAGAATTGGAGGCAGGGTTCGAAAGCTGAAATCTAATTGGAAGGGGAAAAAGCTTGCAGATGGAAAAAGTATTTCAGGTGTGGGTAGACTGAGTGACAATGCTATAAACAAACTTCAAAACTACTTTGGAATTGCTATTAGAACAAATTTGGATTCTGTGTATGAAATGAAAAAGTGTATTCTTGCGTCTCTATTCCATAATTCCTTGATAGAAATTAATAAGCATCACCAATTTTGTCCACGCACAGCGGACAGTTAGTGCAATTGGCAGAAAGAAAAGGCAGAAGGCAAAGAAGCAAAATTTCAGCCAAAGCTGAATATCCCAGAGATCATCTTTGACATGATTTTACCAATATACAAGGAGCTATCTGCAGATGAGCTGTTAAACAAATGCCTCCATGGCAAGACGCAGAATTCAAATGAATCGCTTCATGGATTGATTTGGCAACGGTGCCGAAAAATAACTTGAAGTGCAAGAAGAATTGTTGAAATAGGAGCAGCAAGTGCTGCTTGTCATTTGAATGATGGCAGAGAGTGCATAAGAAATCTTTTGAACAGAATGGAACTAAATGTTGGAGCTCATGCAGATAGAGAGGTTTGCAGCGTAGTGCATTGAAGCGCAAACACCATAGTGAATTGCGTAACTCAGAAAGAGCCAAAAGAAGAAGAAAAGACTTGAGGAGCATCAAAAAGGGTTGGAATGATAAGATAAATGAGATAGAAGGTGAATCATATGGTTCTGGCAAGTTTTAGGTATGACAGGTTTTGTTGCAATTACTGGAAATATAAAAAAACTGTGTAAAAACTGTTTTAAAACTTTGCGTTTTAACGGGTGCATCAGAAATGTGGACGTAAATATTTCAGAAACTGTTCAAGTTATAAACTTGCAACTTTTACACAATAAACTTCATTTCTGTTCCTTGTGTATGGACTAAAATGGGCTAAATAAGTGGTGTTTATGTTGCCTAATGATGATGAGGATTTTCTGCAAAATTTGCCAAAACGCATCAATTTTTGCAAATCCTTCAAAAATATTTCAAAAAGCATCTCAAAATTTATGTCTTTAGTACAAACACTAAAACAACTCTTATATAACAATTTTATCAAAACCCCCCCTGTTCCTTGCTTATAATTTCAGAGGAGAATTAGTCCAAAGTGTGTTATTTTTCTCAAATGTATTTGTTGCTATGGCAACAGCTAATTTGCATATTGAATATTATTAATCAAAATATTTCATAGAATCTCAATATTTATCAAATCAATGCTTTCAGCATTAAATATATTAGGTATTCTAGAAGTTTGGAAAGTTATAGGTGTCCTACCTTAATATAAAGAGATATCCAGCCTAATTACAAACTAAACATACAGTTACAGATAGATGCGCATAAACAATCACTACAAACTACAGATAGATTATGAGATAGATACTGACGCCTGTTTCATGTTAGATGCCAGGCCTTTCAGGTGCACTATGCTTATAATGTAGGACTTCTTGATCTTTGCACAACTGCACTAAACACAACAGGAAGATCTTTTTTATCACCTGGTAATTGGTTTCAATTGTGACATACAAACCAGCAATACACGCCAACGTAGATAAATCTTTTGTCTCATCCTCACAATAGATGTATAGTAAATGTAACTATGTTGCTGATGACCATACCAAAATCTGTTAACTTTCGATATCCATCATTTTTCATTTTTTTCATTTTAAATTATTTATACACGAAATCCCTTCAGCTTACAAAAAAATAAAGTTTTATTAATTATATTACATCAAACAAAAATATAAAATACTGAGGGCTAATCGCATCGCTGATCTTCCAGGGAGTCGTGTTTTAACTGGCTTTCAGCTCATCAAATATGTTTTTAGTTGTTTTTTGAATTGGCACAAGGTAGGAAGTTCCCTAATTCTTATTGGGATTTCATTCCAGACCTTAAGAGCTGAATAGGAAAATCCTTTTTTGGCATACTCCAGATTATACCTCGGAATCTGAAGATCTCTGCAGATCGAAGCAGAAGTTTCATCTATGTCTCTGTGATTGAGCTGCTTCTTATGGCAAGCGAAAGTCACCAAAATCAGAGAAACCCAATTTTTCTCAGAAAAACCGGATTTATCTACAGAAAAACCGAGTTTATCTGAGAAAAACCGAGTTTTTCAGAAAAACTCAGTTTCTCTGTCTTTTTCTGAAATAACCGAGTTTTTCGGTAGAAAAACCGGGTTTTTCAGAAAACAGAGTTTTTCTCAGGTAAGCTCGGTTTTTCTGTAGATAAACCCGGTTTTTCTGAGAAAAATTGGGCTTATCTTATTTTGTTTTTAGCAGAAACTAAGACTTTCTGCTAAAATGTCACCATTTCGGAGAAACCGAGTTTTCTCCGATCCTTTCCGATGAACCGAATTTGCTTTGTCAATTAAATTTTCACCCGACGATTCCCGAGACCTCAGATTCAAAACTTTAACGATAAACCGAGGATTCACGGCTGCACCGACCGACCAGACCGTGCTTACAGAGCCAAGTTTTTCAGAAAACCGAAATCTAGTTTTTCTGATCTGATTTTGATGACTTTCACTTGCCATAGGTTCTCCCTTAGGAGACATCAACAGAACTTTAGTATTGCTATTTGCTAAAGATTATTCGGGGCAACCACGCCTATCATGCTCCCAGTTGTTTCATCTTTGTAAATATATCATCGTAAAGTTGTACATTTCTAGATTGTGAATAAAAAATTATAACATGGTTTGAATTTGCAATATCAAAAGACCTGAAATCAAGGCTCAAAGGGACTGTACCTCGGAATCCAACTTTATTTCAAAATCGTAGACGCAATGGCGCAGCAACAGGGGCAATGGGGGTCCGCACCACCTCACTTTTCCAAAAGATGGTTCCTGAGATTCGTACAAAAATACAATAAAATTGGTCTCTCGGGAAGGATAGTAAAATTTTCCTGCTACGCCCCAGACCCCCACAACTTTTCAAGCTAGCTTCCCTGCTGCATTGACGGCATTCTATGATTGATGGCATTGGATAATCTAATTTCACGGGCTGATTTTATGGAGTTGAAATTTATAAAAGATATCGTCGTTTGCAAATTGCAATGTATCTGCTCTTATTTTTTGCCTGGCCTGCATTAAGGAGAAAGAATCGTAATTTTCTTTAAGTTTAGTTTAAAGTCTCTTTTAAATGAGCCAATAAGTCACCTACAATTATTTTCGTACATTTGAAAGCTGTGCATCTACTCCTATCAACATAAAGTGTCATCATTGTCGGGCAGCAAATCATCTTTTACTGTTTCTGCTTCTGCTTGTTGTATTCCGATATCCAGAATCATGACTTAATGTTTTCTGCCTTGACTTGCTTTCTTCTACCCTTTTCTCATGTTCTTTCCACAACAAAGGGGGCGATTGATAAGTCTGTCCACTTTTGAATCTTATTGGTTCGTTATACGAAGAATGCCGCTTGTCTAAAGTACCTTTCCAAGGAATTGGATTTATATAGCTTGGTGTTGCTCCAACCATTTTCTCAAAATAGCTCCCATTGTTAGGTTTAATATGTTTTCCTCTAGTTTTCTTTTCATGTGTCTCCTTTTTTACTTTCTCAAGCCATTTATCATATGCTTCTTTATTTTGTTCTCGTCTCTTAATTTCTTCTCTTGACATCTCCTGACGCTTTCTTCCTTCTTTAGCAATTTGCTCTTTGCTGATTTCCCGTTTCCTTTTCTTCCATTTCTCAAAGGCTTCCATTGACTTGGCTTCAGTCATTTCACGTTTCTGTCTTTGTTTTAAATTTTCAAATTCTTTTTGAGCTGCCAATTCTTTTCTTCTCTTCTCATTCTCATAATCTTTAGCTGAGATCCATCTTTTTCTGTTATCCTTTTCTTCGATTTCTTTCCTTCTTTTCTCCTCTTGTTTCCTCCTCTCTTCATCCTCGTTTCGTTTCCTGATTTCTTTTCTGATCTGAATTTTCTTCAAGTCATCAACAGTTTTCTCAATCAGCCATTCTTCCCATGACTTTGTGAAAACTTGCTGCTGACGTGTGATCATAGCAAATTGCGGACTGTGAATGTAGATTAAAACTAAGAATTCTGAAAATCTATATTTTCTCAGTGGTTGGCTATGGAAGTGAAGCTTGGACTTTCAGTAGTACAATAAAAGAAAAGATTAATGCAATGAAAATAGGGTGTTATAGGAGAATCTTAGAGATTAGTTGGAAAGAAATGATTTCTAATGAAAAAGTACTTGATATGATCGGGAAAAGAAAAAGCTTACTTCAATACCATATAAATAGAAAGATGAGATTTGCAGGGCATATCATGAGAGGATCATCAATGATTGAAGGGAAAAGAGACAGAGGAAGACAGAGAAGAACTTGGGGGAGTTGATGTAAAGGAGTGGAGCGGGTGCCAGAGCATTGGGAGTGCGAAAAGAATGTCTGAGGATAAGAGGAGATGGAGAGTCTTGGTGACCAACCTTCTGATAGAAGATGGTACTTAATGATGATGAATGTAGATTGAACGTGGTCCAAGAATTTTTGTACTTTTGCATAAAAAGAATTCCAAAGGCCTATCCTATTTATGGAACAACCATGCAGACTAAAACTTGTATTTGTATGCATAAAAATTCACAACTTTGAGCATCTTCAAAACTTATTGAAATTGGGGTCTTAGATCCTAATGCATCAATTATATAACTAAGTTTGAAAATTCAATAGGGAAGACAAACTCTTAGTAAGAAAGTAATACACTTAACACGTTTTATCAACTTTTGAGGCCATGTTACAGAATTTTGATTTAGCAAAAAAGCCAACATTTCAAGGAATGAATCTAACAAAAATTACATTCAAATGTTTTTTTTTATTCATTTAAAAAACAACAAGATATAAAAACAACAAGATTAATTAACTACGTGCCATCCATAGTGGGAAAGGACTTATAGTCAGCGAGTCCCCACTATGTATGGCACTTACAATTTAATATAAACTATTCTAATCAAGGCCGTAGGAGAGGGACATCCCAGGAGCAAACATTTCGCCGCCATTGTGTTCGGCGCTTGAGATTAACAAGCAGCGAGCATGCACCGTTGGAGGTCCATGCTTGAGTAGAATCCATTGAGAATTAAAATTGTAGTGTCACCAGGCCATCTCCCTCCTACAGCTGTGTTCCAACGAGAAAAAAAAAGAAAGCTACACACACTAACACACAAACACACACAAGCACACGCACACACGCAAACACCAAAACAGAAACTACGTACACGGACATATGAAGATCACGAAGCTCCTATTCTCAAGGGCTATTAATTTTCAAATGTTCAAATGTCCTTGTAGATGTGATGATCACCATGTACCTACTGCAAGTAGACATTTATGATAGAATCACAAATATCTTTAACACATATTTTGGCATCATGCTTGTTTATTGATGTCCTGTTTGTCCGAAACTCCTGAAAAAGCCTCTGAAAGCTTTTTGTCCGAAGTAGTTTTTCAGCAACTTTTCTGTCTGAAAGTTTCCAATTTTAATGTATGCATTTTAAAGAATTGTTGAACATGCACAATGGTAATAAAAGCTCCAATGCTACTATATCAAATGTCTCATCATAGACAAAATTGTAAGTATCATTTGATTTGGGCTCTTTTATAGAACAACTTTATGAAACGTCTATTCATTTTTTCTTCAGTTTCACTAGCTTCACCACTGTGGTGGTGCCAGGGGGGCTAGTGGGGCTACAGCCCCCTGTTGGAAGCATCTAGCCCCCCGCCCCATTGGAGGAAATTTTGAGTTCTTGTTGGAGCAAATCTGGCAAAATACCGTACGAAAACTCCAGAGAGGAAATTGCTCAGCAAAGCGGCATGAGTGTCATTTTGCTCATGAAAATTCTCACCGTGTGCAGATGATTTTCGCTGAGGAAATACTCATTTGTGCAGCTGAGGAAAATATCTGTTGTGTTTGATAATTTCTGCCATTCGTGCCTAACTTTTCACCGTCTGTGGTGTCACTGAGAATTTTGCTCACTGCCTTGGGTGCACATTTGTTAATGTTGCCATGGTATCAACCATAGGTCACAGCAAGATGGCGGCTCAAAGCTCAAACTGAGCACTTACTCACTCACTCACTCACTCACTCACTCACTCACTCACTCACTCACTCACTCACTCACTCACTCACTCACTCACTCACTCACTCACTCACTCACTCACTCACTAACTACTTAGTCAACAGATGGTTCCACTGAAGATGGTGGCAAGGAACTTTTTACCATGGATGCATTGGATTACTTCATCAAATTCCTATAGAATTGTTAAAATGTATAATTTGAATGAATAGCATCTTTGTAAAAGGTTCTTCACAATCATCTTTATCTCAATCATCAATTAGTGAAAGAATCAAGATAAAAACACACCTTTCATTTTTGAAAAGAAGCTTCTTATTTGATGCTGGTGATACTTTCTTCTTCTCAACCTTGCTACTCTTATTTGCTTTGGCCGATGCTACAACTCTTTTGTTAATTCTTGGTAGAGGGCTTTGAGATGTGCTGCTAGAATCTGACTCATTGTAATCACTACTGAGTGAACTCCCTTCTGATTGTGAGGATCTAGGTGAGTAAAATAGAAAAAGCATATGAGTGAGAGAACAATTTGCTGCCATTGAGATTTGGATAGGCTACACAAACTTCTTTAGACTAGTGTCATCTCAAACATCAAAATATAAGTGGGGTTATCAATTGGCCTAAAATTATTTGTATGTTCCATATTCACATACAAGATTGTACGGTTAAAAATATGTATATAAGTGTGATGAAACATCCACTTTCAAAGGAAGGGAAAACCCATTATTCGTCATCAAGTTGAATAATGTGTTGTCCTGTCAAATCCCTGCTATCAAGGTTACCAAATCACTTGATTGGCTTTTAAAAACCGCAGGGGGCATCTAGCCAGCTTTTAGACGTTAGCACAATAGTCCCTCTTGTATCTCATACACACAGAATGCCTTTGTTCAGCCTGTTACGAGTCTTTGGCCCTCACAATGACCTGCCACTGTGGTGACCTGCAAAAATATGACCTGCATTTTACACAAGCCATTACACTTACAAATACATGCGCCTATTGGGTTTTGTGGTATATTAAGTTATGGACAAAATTACTACTGGTCCATCTTCAAATAGTGTAAGGTAAATAGGCCTAGAAATAAGCAATTGCTTTCTTTCAATGACCATGATCTGTAAATTGATTCAATTTGCTTTCCGCAGTGGCCTGGTGGTAGAGTGATATCAGGTAGTCGTCGTCCAGTGTGCATTTTATACAATGCCCTCCCACCTTTTATTGTGGAGGAGCAGCGTGAAGGTGAAGGAAAACTTCCCGCCAGTGGTTTTTGGCGTGAAGTTTATACTGTTTTGAGCTGCTGGGAACTTGATTTAGTTATTGAATTAGAAATTGTGGCGTAAATTTTCATGCTACCTAATTACTGGCGGAAATATGTGGCGGACAAAATTTACGGAATGCAGACGTGGTTGGTCGCCGCCGTCGCGTGGGGCCTGAGTGACGATGTGGGTAGGTATATCCTAGAAGAACAATTCTGCCTTTACCTTGGGATGCTTTCATAATCTGATGCATACAGTGGTGTCAGCAATGATCTTGTTGAGTCCTCAACAACCAGAGAATCCTCTGAAAATATCGTTTCTTTCGTTTTATTGCCAATCACAAAAGTACCGTTCAAATCCTCCGCCATTGCACTTTTGCATTGTACCAACTGACGCAGTCTCGTTCCAATGGCTTTGTTCCCAGACCCTTTGACCCTTGAAGACCCTAGACCAGCACCAAATCTTGATTGGCCGAATGACGAGACACAGGATTACAAATTGGACCAATCACAACACCTAAAAAGCAAAACTATCACGGAAAGTGAAATAAAATACGATCTTGTTAGATTTTGAAGGTGCCTTCTCAAGAAAATCTTCCATAGGAAAAGGAAAGACCTGTTTAACATAAATCAGCACCTGTTGCTGTTTCTAATGAAAACCTCTTATGGATAATCCGCCCCTGCAAAATCTGTCTTTCGAACTCACGATTCAAAAGAATTATCCTTCAACTCAGAGTTTGGTCTCAGCAAATTGAATTCCTGCAAATGCAATCATAAACTTAGGGATACCATAAACTCAAGGTGGTCAAGCAGCGCTGGCATTGACGATATAGAGCACTTTGTTGCTGTGCCCTTCTTTGTTTCTTTTGATGCATAACTTGGAGATCTTCTCGCTGGAATTGTTGAATTAATACGACCATTTGTACAAATTGTCGATCTTTCAAATGATGATCAATACCTTTCTAATGACTTGGACAGAACTGTACTCGAATTGAAATCACGTTTCATCCACGAAACTGATCGGTTTGATCGAGATCCTTTGCAACGCCATTACAAAGCGACCACCAAGCCTATTAATGTTGAATGTTCTTTTTCATTGCCCATCTTAAACTTCACGGAGTTACGCTCGTGAAAACATTTTACGTCTTTGAAATCTAATGCCAGACAGAATCTAGAATGAGCGTCAGTGGAGATAAAACGTAGGGGGGTTGTCCGATAAAAAATCCATTGTTTACGAAAATTATGCACCACTTTAAGCCGATTTCCTGCCTGATTATAGCCGATATTTGCACATTTTTCCGTTAGGGGCTGTAGCCCCCCCCCCAGCCTCTGTGTCTCCTCTCCTACGCCTATGGAACTTAGCATTGTATCTATCAGTTTTTAATTGTGAGTAGAGAAGTCACATATTAGCTTAATGTTGGATGTATTTTATTGGCAATGGGGCAGTCATTATCTTTCGCTCCCCATGCTGCCATAGCATCGTCCCTGTGGCATAGTACAGTGATGAGAATATGTACAGTAGAAAGTAAGGTTGTTAATTGTAGTAATTCAAATGGATAAAGGTTTATTTGAGACAGGTAAATTTCAGACCTCATTGCTGAACACATCGGTTATCAAACAAGACATTTGTCAAAGTGGTTGCTTTGATATTCAAGAAGCATTATTTCTTCAAACGTTGGTGCATTTTTTCCTCATAATCCGACCGACCGGTATGTTTTCTCTGCTCGTGCTCTTGCAACTTTTGTCGCGAAATAATGCCACTTTCATGGAAGTTAAAGGAAATATGCAATAGTGGGCTTCGCTTGTCTATGCTTAAGCCTATGCCAAAAAGACAGAAACTATGCTTATCACCAAATATGATGATAGACCTCAAGTAAATTTGGACATAGATGATGCTAAGGTAGAGCAAGTAAAGTCCTTTGTGTACCAAGACCAATGAACAACATCAGATGGAAAATTTGAGCATGAAATTGTCAAAACATACTGGAATTGCAAGAAGAGCTTTTAATAGAATGGCTCAAGTCTTAAAATCAAAAGATATCATGGGACGCTGCGAGGGTATTTCGCTAGGGTAAGCTAGGGAGGCGAAATGTTGTTGCAGTTGGGTTGAAGCCAGGGCCTAACCAAAGCACGATGTTGGAACGGAATACAAACATTGCTTGGCTGGGGTGTGTATTGAATCACTATTATTTCTTCGTTAGTTTAGAAAGCACAACAATGGTGTCCGACGTCCGAACTGCCCATGAAGATATCAGTCTAACAACAAAGAAAAGGATAATAAAGTGCTACATATGGTCCATCTTAAGGTATGGAAGTGAAACATGGAACCTTACACAGGTGACAGGTGTGGGTATCCGGTATATCGGAAATTGTTGAAAATATCGTGAACACAGAGAATAACAAATGCAGGAGTAATGAGAAGGATACGATAGAAAGAATACACAACACCGACAATTAAGAAAAAGAAAAGTTGCGTATTTTGGTCACATGATCAGAAGAGAAAATATGCATAGACAATGGTTAGAAGGACAATTCAATGGAAAAAGAAGCCAGGGCAGACCTAGAGCTAAGCTGATAGACAATGTCATGGAATAGTGCAAAAGAACAAGTGAACTGGTGAGAGGTGCAGAAAACAGACAGAGATGGAGGACCATGACCACCAACCTTCGGAACGAAACCAGCACAAAATGATGACGAGGCTTGTCTATAAACAGAACAAAGCAAATACCCAGCAACAGCATTCATTTGGTGATCTATTGTTCACGACACGTGTTCAACTTCAACTTGAATAGGTTGATTTTAGATATTCTGCTCTTTGCAAATGCAAGCATCCAACCTTGCATAGAACCTTTAACTTTAGCAACATTTTGAGAAAAGTTTTGAAATAGAACACAATAAATGAGTAATTTGCAACAGAACAGACCAACGAACTTTAATGTCACATTTTGAATTTCATCAATGAACAAGCAAGAAAATTTACTTCACATATATTAGACACAAACATTTACTTACAAGCATTCTATTAACTGCATCAAATTCAGCGCTTCGACTGGAATAATAAAACACAGGAAAACTAAAAGTGCACTAGACAACAAGATGTTCCTGCAAATAAATGCCATGTGCATCTAAATCAATAAATTGCCTCTACAAATGCGATATTTTGGATCATTTCATCAGATTGAATCTTTTCAATTCTATGTCAAGTCGGTCTAAAATCAGATGTCACGTGAAAATTTCCGCGAATAAAAACAACCGAGCTCTTTTGCAAGAGTATTTTTGCGTTTACACCAATTTCACGTCACGTGATATCTATTTTGAGATAGACTACCCTGTAGTACATCATTTCGAAAATATGTCCTTGAAATAATAATTCGATCAAATAAGCAACATAACAAAAAGAAATTTGACAACAACGACAACATTATCAATTTCGAAACATGTCATCGAAACAGGTCTGTCGTCTTTTGTATCAAGTATTATATTTACAGAGAAGTACCAGCCACGAGTGCCCAATAGACCATTTAGCTATTCTGATAAAGAATCTCAGACTGCGTTCACACGATGCCGGCACATTTTGAAAACAATGAAAAATTCGACGGATAGGCCTCCCGTTCACACGAAAATGGCACATTTTATGCCGACAGATTTTGAAAAAGGTAGATTTTGAAAACGGAACTCTCACCGGCACATTTTGGAAACGGCATCGTGTAAACACTTGAAAATGACGAAAACAGAACATTTCAGCCACTTTTGGAATGATACTGACCGATTCTTAGGGTGTAGGCACACTTCTTTGGCATTAAAGTGTTGCAACGAGTTTTTGCCGTCTAAGTTCTTACCGTTTTCAAATTGTTCCGGTATCGTGTGAACGCTAGCTCAAATTTTGCAGCCATCACATTTTTCACCATTTTCAAAATGTGCCGGCGTCGTGTGAACGCACTCTGATTCGAACAATATTTTGATACAATTTGAAGAATCTTTGAATGTGCAGTATAATGATAAAGCTCTAACGCCACTCGATCGAGTATCGTGTATAAAAAAGTATAAAATGTAGCGTGACCGAGGCTCTTTTGTAGAATAGCTAAAAGGTCATTCGCGAGGAACTGGTAAGCATTTAATATGCAATATCTACGTGGCAGTCATTCAAAATTTAAGGTGGTTGTGGCCCTTTTACAATAAACCGCTTAGCTATTCTGAAAAAATCTCAATCGAACGATACTTTACTATATTTTGTAGAGTTTTCGAATGTGCACAATAGTGATAGAAGCTCTAACGCCACTCGATCGAACCATGCGCATAAAAATGTATCAAAATAACGCTTGATCCAGGCTCTTTTGCTGAATAGCTAAAAGGTCTATGGCCAAAGAGTGACAAGTAATGACTTGCAAAGCCTTCACCAAACTTGCCACTATTGGAAGCCAATACTATGAGAGATACGTAAAGAGGTACTGTAGTGCTGTTGTAAAATCCTTTTCCCTTGAAACAAAATTGAATAAAACTAATATACTGCAATCGTCGCAAATATTTCAAGGCTCAAAAACTCAGCAAACTGCCAATGACGAAGCCCCCCCTCCCCCTAAAGTTTCTGCGAAAAAAACAGAGTCTGTACCAGTTTACGGAAACAATATCCTATCTGGCAGCAGACTTACACTTGCCCAAGTCGTCTTATAAGAAAGAAAGAGACGACTTGTCGCGAACAGTTCCTCATTAATTATTCATAAGAAAGTGTGACATGACTTGAGCCAATGTTTGTAATAGGACCTAACCGCAAGGAATTTGGAAACCAGGGAGTCAGTTGTAAATGTCTACACAGGTGCGTTGTTTTGGAAATGGTGGCGTCAATATATAAGCATCTGTTCGTTTTGAAATACGCCCATTTGTTTAAGTGTTGGTTTGCTCCCGTCCTTTTGCTTCAGGGAAAAGCAGTATCTTGTCTGCCATTGGTCAAACATTATGATCAAAGGTGCCGGCTGCCGTACCAAAAACCGTCCGGCCATCCAGCTGTGAGCTGTTCGCGACAAGTCGTCTGTTTCTTTCTTACAGGACGACTTGGGCAAGTCCACCGCAGACTTGCCTCAAGTATAATACAGCCATTGAATCAAAACTAGATAACATTTTCAGAGGCGAGTACGATTAAAGTAATTACACCTAATACCACGAGGATAACGAAAATCAAAATGATGCAACTTCTTGTGTTTTGCCACCAATATTTCTTTCGAAGTTTCGTTGAAGCTTTCTTGAAACTGTGAGCCTAAGAAACAGATGGAGCGAAGCCAATTTAATTTCAAAATGCGCTTCAACAAAAACATATACCGGGTGAGCCAGAAAAAAGTTCCCACTTTTGAAAATTCATAGCACCATCAGTACAGCACAGATTTGAATTATTCAAATGCCAGTTAAATGCCGAAAGATCGAAGTATTTTGGTGATTTTCCTCGCTGTTCTACCAGCACTAGAAGTATCGGTAAATTCAAATTTATAAAATTTTATGGCTGTAAAATGGCTGAAAAAGGGCCGAAAACAATTATCAAATTGTAAGGACTCACATAACACAGAACGATACGCAATGGGTATTTCACCTCCAAGATATATACAACATCAGTTATCAAACAAATACTAAAGATTTTCAGTCCCATAGCAATAATTGCGAAGCGGATATCTCTCACCCATGAACGATTACTATTTCTCTATTGATCTGTGCGAGGAGTCCTTTACGATTTGATCAATGTTATAGCATGGGAGTTGTGGACACAATTTGGGTGTTGATCGTGTCCACAATGCCTGGCCCAAATTATCTTTAATGATTAAATGTATTTCGTTACCTTGCTTGTCTTCAATTCACTGTTTATCTTCTCATTCTTGTATGGGTGCACATCAGCATGCTATCAACGGTTCTGCATATGGCCTAACTGTTTTGAACTGCGCTGCGATTCGAAAGCCGTGACCTGATAACTAGTTCCCAGATTGACGCGGCCTTCTAAATGAGTCGTTAGAAGGCCGCGTCGATCTGGGAACTAGTTCTCAGGTCACGGCTTTCGAATCGCAGCGCAGTTCAAAACAGTTAGGCCATATGCAGAACCGTTGATAGCATGCTGATGTGCTCCCATACAAGAATGAGAAGATAAACAGTGAATTGAAGACAAGCAAGGTAACGAAATACATTTAATCATTAAAGATAATTTAGGCCAGGTATTGTGGACACGATCAACACCCAAATTGTGTCCACAACTCCCATGGTTATAGGCCATTTTCAGTCAATTTGCAACCACAAAATTTTGTAAAGTTGATTTTACTATTTCAAGTGCTCGTGAGACAACGAGAAAAATCCCAAAAATGATTCGATCTTTTGGCTTTTAACTAGAAGTTGAATCATTCAAATCTGTGGAGTACTCTTGATGCTATGAATTTTCAAAAGTGGGAACTTTTTTCTGGCTCACGCGGTACAAAGTGTTCCAAAAACATTGTTCGACCTTCGATTAAATGTGAAAAAAATTACGATTTAATGAAGGGCTCCTGGATGAAGAAACGTAATTCCTGGGATCTTCAATTAATTTTAGACACCGAAACCTTCCAAATCCCCTGAATATTCATGGAGGTACAAGCTTTTGAAGTTCAAATTTGTGCGAAAGCAGCTTCTGGTTTTCTGCGAATTGGAAACATACGAAAATTAAGACTGCATTCACACAATACCGGCACAATTTGAAAGCAATAAAAATGTGAGGGAAAGGCCTATCGATCACATGAAAATGACATACATTGTGCCACCAGATTTTGAAAACGGAACATTTTGAAATCGGTAGATTTGAAAACGGAGCACGGAACTCTTACTGGCATATTTTTAAAACGGAACCGTGTGAACAGTCAAAACTGAAAACGGAACGTTTTTCGAAGCTTTCGAGACGAGGCTAATCAACTCTTAAGGTGTATGTACATTTCTTTGGCATGAAATTCTTGGATGATTGCAACGACTGTCAAATTACGGTCAAAATTTCCCAACATTTTCAAATTGTGGTGGAATCGTGTGAACGCTAGGTAAAATTTTGTTACCGTCACACTTTTTTAACCGGACGAATCAAATAAACGACAAATAAACGAATCAAAAAAAAATACCAGACGAATCAAATAAACGAACGTATATTTCTAAACATTTTCAAATTGTGCCGGTAGCGAGTGGACGCTAGCTAAAATTTTGTTACCGTCACATTTTTCACCGTCTTCAAACTGTGCCGGTATCGCATGAACATTGCCTTAACTCGTGAAAATTCCTTATTTTCATTGCGTGATAAGAGGCCTATGACAGGACACGCTAGTGCATAAACATTTAGAGCGATATGCAAAAGTTTAATAATGCTAAAAAGCGAGAAGAGTCAATACACTACTTCAGCCGCTCGGATAACAACCAAACTTTGATTCGTTTATTTATCAAGTATTCTCTGTAATACGAACTTCACAAGTGCGAAGTTCTTTTTGGTGCATCCAAAAAAGTACCTCTTGGAAAGGCCTTCAGACCAGTACCACTATATGTTTTAGCAAGTTTTAGGGAGTACATTAATATCGAAAACTTTCGGACGATCAAACTTTCGGACAAAATTTTTTCCGAAAGTTTAATTGTCCGAGATCTGGTGATGTCTGCATGTTGGTTCGTCCGAAAGTTTCGAAATTCATTGAAAATAAAAAAACACAAAGAAACGTAACATAAAAAGTGAACAATGACTGTTTAGCCAGTGGTCCTCAAGTTTCTTAAATTTTTCATTTAAATATGTCGTTCCTCGACGAGTTTCTTGTAAACAGTTCACATGTGGCAGCACCTTTTTAATTTGATTAACAGGAAGTTTTACCATCGCTCAAATCTGGCAAAATCTTCATTCAAATGTTTTTGCAGATGTGATGATGACCATGCACGCAGGCTGATATTTTTGATGGAATCACGATTAGTTTTAAACATATATTTTCGTTTCATGCTTGTTATTTGGTATCATATTTGTCCGAAAGTTCTTTTGTCCGAAATTCCTGAAAAAGCGTCCGAAAGTTTTTCATCCGAAGCTGTTTTCTCCGAAACTTTTCTGTCCGAAAGTTTTCGATTTTAATGTAATGCTTCAATGACACAAGGCTTCCAAGTGTAGTTAACATCATGGATAAATACTGAAAACTGTAGAGATATGGTGGCCTTGAACAAAGTAGACTCAGATCAATTAACTTGTCATTGCTACGAGAATTTTTCTTAAATGAGCTGTTAAAAGACAATCTGCTCTCGATGGAAAGTCAGCAAATTAACCATGATTTAAGATGGCAAAAACAACGACAAAATAACGAAGGACATGACTATATTTTGAAGAAAGCAATTAACTTACCGATGCTTCCAGGTTCTCTGTTTTGTCTATCAAAATATCCAGTTTTTCTCCTCTTTCTAAGACTTTTTCTGGAAAAGGAAAATCGTCAACATAAGACTGTATACATATAACAGGTACCGGTGCTCATCATCATCAAATATCATAGAACTAAATTCGGCAAACGTCTTTATGAAATAAATGTAAAGAGAAGTGACCCACACTATCAAGATATTCTTGCAGTTAAAAAGTCATAAATCAGTAAAGTCAAGAATAACATCATAAAACCTCGTTCAAATCGATCAGTTTGCTTCTTAAAGTTGGAGTCCACACAACGTTCGCTTCAAACTGTTTGTTCTAATTGCCTTCAAAATGTCTGGAGCATTTTGTGCCTATGTATATATTTCTTATTTCATTCAATGAAGTCCCCTTCATCCTGGAAGTCACCCAGCTTGAATAACTGATTTATGAGGGGGGCAAGCAAAATACCTTATAAATAATGATTTTTGCTCAGGTACGAACTGGAGTATACAGTGCCATTTTTGGTTAAAGTTTACACAACTCAAGCAAAAGACTTCACTTGTTACTCCAGGTGCCAAAAACAGACATCGTTTCTATCCTTTCAAAATATGAAAATATTTCCAAACATTTTTGTCCAAAGTTTTTTGTCTGAAACTTTTTATTCGAACCATTGAGATTCCAATGTATTTTCATAACATCAAAACACTAATTGAAACATTTCCTTCATGCATACCAATATTTTTTGTCATGATTCCCTTGACATCTTCAACTTCTCTCTGTGCTTGGTTAATTTTTGACAGTCCTGGATCTTCACCCTCTCCTCTGTTATATCTCGTCTGAAGGGCAATGAAACAAAGCATAATATACTATACAGGAGCAGTTCAGTTTTTAATTTTAAAATTGGAGCCAAAAATTATTCGAATTAAATTTTATGAAGTACAGGTCTTAAATGGTGTTAGTTTCTTAACATTTCTTGTTCAGAAATATTTACAGTCTTTTATATGTCTCAAGGCAAAAGATGTGATTCCCTGTACAGCAAGAAATCTACGTCATATCATCATGTTGCAATTACAAAGGTACAAAGCAGTTTCATGCGTTGCTGAGAGCAATGCATGCTTTTGAGATTTAGATCCACATTAAATCGAGGCAAGTGATGTTACTGGAAGAATTTCAAGAGAACTGATGTCATTGTGAAGTGGTTTATTCTTAAAATACGGTAAAGAATTCTAACAGTCACAGCAGAAGAAGCTTAAAACATGTAAAACTGAAGATTACTTGAAAATGGATTTGGGTGAACCGGAAGGAACGTACCTTGGTAAATAGGAATCGAGAATGTTGTAACAATTGGTATCTTTTGCACAAAATCGAAACACTTGAAGCATTTGAGATATTTACTGGTATTGCTTATGTAAACAATCTCTGTTGTCAAGGGAACCTACCAATCCATATAACATTACCAAGAAACGGGTGTGGCAATATTAGAGTGGGTGTGGCAATATTTGAGTGGGTGTGGCAATATTAGAGCGGGTGTGGCAATATTAGAGTGGGTGTGGCAATATTAGAGCGGGTGTCGCAATATTAGAGTGGCAAATTACATCTTGATCAGGGGCGGCTGGGACTAAAAATATTTAGGTATTCAAAATTAGGAAAGGGAGCCTTCCCAGGACAGGGGTCCGGAGCATACTCCCCTAGTAAAAAAATGTTTTTAAAACATTCTAAAGCGTTGCAGAGTGCCCTTCATAACTTGTTCATGAGAAAAATCATCTTCAGCAATCATCATACAACAGATATTAATAACGTGTCAAATGTCAAAAGTTGTTAAAATCTTCTAAGACATCTAAGCCTTCAAAGTTTGGAAAAGACTAGTAAAATCCTTGTACTTGTGAATCCCAGGAGCTGCAAGTGCACAAGAGGAAGAGAAAGGGCCTTGGGCTTTAAACCGTGAGGGTTACCGTTATCGTCAAAGATCAGATTGCAATCAAAACTTGCGGAGACTTGCCGCCTCCAGAAAGCCACCAAAAGGGCAAGGTATTGAGATTTAGACTTGAATACCACGGCCTCTCAGAAGGACCTCATCTTCTCATAAATGCGTTCGCATCTGCATTCTGAAGGTCGCTGAAACATTCCTTGGTACTAGTAAATGTTTTACAAAGTAAATCGCGTAGAATCAGAAAGTTTTTTTCATTCAAGATGTTAGAAATTTGAATTAAATCAAGGACCCCTTTATCGATGGGCATTTCAATCCCAAAAATCCGTATATCTTTAAGAAAATTATTTTGTTTTCAAGGGAAATTCCTCAAAACCCGTAAAAATCATTTGTTTTAAGAAAAGATCTTGCACGCTTTTCCGAATGAGTGACATTGCACCCACTCTGAAACATGGCTTCTACAAGGTTAAAAGACACCTTCTAAAACTTACCTGGACGCTGCTCGAGAGTGAACTGATTTCTTTATTTTGATCAAAAAAAGGTTGTTGAAACACCCCAACGATACTCATTTCCCAAAACCCAATCCTTCATACACAATGGCAGTCGAAAGTGAAGACACAAGGAAACCTCACCGTGGTATTCAGAATGAGAACTGAATATGTTCAGTTCAGAAAACCTTTGTTGTCTTGCTGAAAGTTCAATGGCAGTCAACGTCACAAAGGGCCATGGAAACAAAGACTTAGTATTCAGGATGGCCTCTGAATACCTCACGGCCAACGGGGCTGTAGTAATCCCAGATATCAATATCCACTATTGACAAAATTCCTCAATGGATTAGCGATCTATTATCCACTTTCTTTGAGACAAAAAGGATGGTAAATATAGTCTGTGCATCATTTCCGACATCATAAAAGGGTCTTTTCATCAAACCCGGCATCTCCTGGAGAGAGGTTTTCTTGTTGGAAAACTTATTTTCGAGGGTCAGAAAAATATAAGAATTTTTTTGCAAAAAAATAGGTATTCAGTGAATACCTTGAATACCCCTCAGCGCCGCCCCTGATCTTGATAAAGTAAAAAATTTGTCAATATCATATGCCATCCTTATTTTTGGTAAAGAATGTAATACTTCTGATGGATATCAAGAAGTCTGGTCTGCTTGAAGTGGGCTAGTAATTAGGCTATTGCCAATCCCAATATAAACTAAATCGTGCATTAAACAGTTGCAGTTACAAATTAATATTCCATTACTTCATGAAGCAAGCCACATGTGCATGATCTCATTCTTCAAACATGGCTAATGGGGGCCTCAAACTTTCATTATACCATTTGGATTGGCTGTGTAAAATTGCTTTTCCTGGTGTTATGATCAGATAAAACACATATACTTACAAGTTGACTGGACAAAACTTGGCTGAAGTCTCTTCTCAGTTCATATGCATTGCAAACCATTGCTCTCGTCTTGAGTGCACCAGCTGTAAAGCGTCTTTTTATCTTGAAAAGGAGAATGAATTCAATGTTAATACAACTAAACGGTTTTGATAGTAACTGTTACTTAAACTCAATTATATATAGCTGATGTATGTGCAACACAGAGTCAGGGGGGTTGTTCTGCCCGCAAGGGTGCACTTTTTTGGACTTCTAGTCTTGCCAAGGATATACTTCTTGGAAGTTCGTCTGGCAAGGGTATATTTTTCGGCAATTTCAGTCAAAGAAAAGTCAAATTTTGGCAAATCCTGCAAAGAAACCAAGACTTTCGGTGATTTTGATGTAGAGAGGGAAAGGGTTGGCAATTTTCGTCTAGAAAGCGCCACCTCATGGCACTTTTGATGTAGGATTTCGTTTATAGCCAAGGAATCATTTTCACAAAAATTGGTCTCCCGATGGGACCATTCTGAACTATGGGTGACACACCCCTGCCCAAAATTTAGCCAAGAGCCCCTCATGCACAGAGTAGGCATTTGCTTCATGGATTAAGAAGTTTTCTTAAGAATTTTTTGCAAATTCTTCCAAATTCTAACAAATTCTTGATAATCTTTATCCAGTCTGGTGGATTCTTATGATTTCTTCCCAATTCTTCACAGTTATCAAAATTTCAACTTCTTGAATATGAAGTTATAAAAAATGTGCATTATGAAAAGTTCTTTGCAGTTCACTCTAAAATTGGTACATGAACAAATTCTCACAGCTTTGTGTGCCCCTTGAAAAATTCTCAAAAATTTTCCAGAATTCTCACAAACTTGTGGAGTTAAGTTACAAAAAGAATACGGCCAAGTCTGAAAAATCAGACAATGCCTACAAGATCTCACGGGAAAGCAATGTAAATCCCAAGGAAGTATTGGACAACTAAGTATATATGCAGTAAAAATATCTAAAATCACAATGAAACTCATCAACTTTACTGTATTGTGAATACTTTGCAGGTAGAAAATTCCCAGAATACAAATTACAGTATGTACCTCATGTAGGAAAGCATAAGGTAATCTTTTTCCCATAGCTGCATCTGCCAAACATAAGTAAGTCAACTGATCTTCAACTATGACATGAAATTGATACCTAAAAGAAAGTACAGTTAGATGCTTGCTTTTGAAATCTATCTGCTGACACAAACATTGAAAACTGTTAAGGGCAGTCTGTCATGTATCTGATTGGCCACAATTTTCTAGTCTTGATGCCAGGTTGGAAAGTTCGGACTGCGCGCCGAAGAACTTCGGGGCGCACTTCAAAACATCGGTGCGCGAATGTAAAAAAATTGGTGCGCAGAGTGCATAAATTACGGGGATTCTTGCCACAATGAGTCTGAACAAGAGGGGCTCTGAGTTGTAATTGGTATTTTACCTAAAGTTGAGATGCGCCAGAAATCAAAAGTTTGTCCAACTGAACGAGAACTCGGTGAACATGATAATATTATAAAACATTATCATAAAAAATCGGAATTGGGCCATCCCTTGCTATTTCTATTTTAATTTTGGTGCGCACATTAATTTCATTTTTGGTGCGCAAAATTTTATCGGTCTCTTGGCATTCGGTGCGCAGTTGACAAACTTTCCAACCTGGTCTTGCTTGATGGGCCACATCTTGTGAAAAAGGGCCCTATTATTTGAACACAACTGACATATTTTCCTGCTTATTGTTTCAGATTATTTATTGTCGAGATTGTCAGACAAAGGAATCTGCCGCTCGCTGTTCATGCACCCCGACTGCTAGACTGCTTCTTGAAGTGGGCTGGGTTGGCCTAAAATCATCCCATGCTAAAATTCTCCTTCCTCTCCCTCATTTTGTTGATATGCCTCAAACAACCCTTTTTTATCGTATGAAAAATAAAGCATCCCATGAAATAGGCCTTCTTGCATGATGTTGAAAACCCGGTGCACTTGTACTTCCGTTTATGGTTCTCACCCTTGTGAAACGTAAGTGCATTTTGTATCCTCATTTGGGATCTTGGGCAAAATAGACGCTGTAATTTGCTCGAAATTTCCAGAAGCTTCGGTGTAATCAACCAGAACAATCGTCCCTCTAGCTATCAATGCGTAATATATCGACATATTTGTAGTATTTTGCTTCCAACTTGAGGTCTTCTGGGTTCTTTTCCAACGATAAGTTCGTTTTTGCTCCACCTCTTTTAGGACCTTTTCACCTTCCACCTTCTCTTTTGTCATGTCACGTGAGTAGATTCGAGCCTCCTTTTCGCTTATCGTAAGTATCCAGTGACGTCATTGATGGTTCGCTGAAGAACCGCAGTTTGAGTAACGGTTTTGAGCTGGTTTTGAGCTACTGTTGTTCGCCAGCTACTCTTGCAACACGCATTTCCATCTTTAGATATCATAACTTTCTCATACAAAGAATAAGAAACGACTTCAAATTTTCAAGCGTCGGCTTTGCTGTATAGTTTTTACCACCAACACACAAAAATGCATCAGGTCTTCCTACTACGAATGGATGCAAGTTATTTGAGGTGGAGAAATGGCGGACTCGGATGATTTGATTACTTTTATGATTTGATTGACTTTTGGTTACCTTGATTGCCATGCACTTGCATCTTGCTTGTACATAACTCATCATCTGTCCTAAACCCTAACCCTGGAGTTTTATCTTGATTGTTTCAGGAATCAAAGCCATCAAGGCCCATCAAAGTATGCTTTGGGCACAACGCAACCTACAGAGCAGACGAGGTAAGCAGACGAAGTAAGTTAATATTCTATGATATACTTGAAGTCTTTTGGATTACAATCATAGCTTTTGTCAAAAACTCACAGACGAAAATTCCCCACTGCATATATTTAGCGAGGTCATCTACTCATGACCTCAACAGAAATCTACTCGAGCTTACTTTGAAATACATTCACGCAACTGGTCGATTCGATTAATATCACCGTAGAGCCACTAAATCGTCACCCACCAAGTCCATTTTCGTAAAGTCTCTTGTCGCAGAGTCTCGTCCGCTCTTTTCTTTTGTGCGCCCGTTTCACATTTGATGTTAGGCTTACGTTATGTAAACGATTATCCATCCTGATTACATATATATTTGCAAAATCAACGTCAAACAATTTGCTTTTGTAGTACCGGGTGAGCCAGAAGAGAGTTCCCACTTTTGAAAATTCATAACACCAAGGCTACTTCACGGATTTGAATCATTCAAATTCTAGTTAAAAGCTGAAAGGTCAAAGTAATTTTGTCATTTTTCTTGCTGTCCTGCCAGCACTACAAATATAGGTTAATTCAACTTTACAAAAATTTCATGCTGCATTGATTACTGAAAAATGGCCCAAAACATCGATCAATCCATAAATGACCTCTCGCACAGAATAATGAAGGAAATGCAACTTCTCATGGGTGAGAGATATCCTCTAGGCATTAATTTCCTTGGCATTGAAAATCTTTCGCATGTGTTTGAAAATCGATGTCTTATAACTCTTGAGGGAGGTGAAACGCTCATGGCCTATTGTTCGATTTGAATAGAATCCTTACGATTTGATCAATGTTTTAGGCTCTTTTTCCGTGATTTTGCAACCATGATATTTCTATAAAGCTGAATTTGCCAATACTTCTAGTGCTGGTAGGACAGCGAGAAAAATCACAAAAATACTTTGATCTTTCGGCTTTAAACGAGAATTTGAATGATTCAAATCCGTGTAGTAGTCTTGGTATTATGAATTTTCAAAAGTGGGAACTTTTTTCTGGCTCACCCGGTAGACTTTATGGATCTACGATTCAATCAGCCAAATTTTAAAGCATACGAACAGCTCGAATTGCTAATCCCCGAGGCATTGGCAGCCAATGATTTTGCAGATGAAATTGAATACCTGAAACTACTCACTATGATGGTGATATTTTCTTCATGTTATTATGAGAAGGGCGTTTTCCAGCAATCCAATGAGCTTGATCCTAAAACATTTTTCCGGGGGCTGCCCGGACCCTCAAACTATTATCGCTTAGCGCTCCCTTCCTAGCCCATCCACATTTTGGATCGCTCCGCGCTCCTTGATTGAGTTTATATAGAAAAAAAGGTCATCTACTCTGTGATAGGTGATAGCTAACACGCCAACACGTTGCAAATTCGGACTGTCTGAAAATCAAATTTGGCCTCAAAGGAAATATCGCTCCACAGTGTAGCACTTAAGCTGACAGAACGGTTTTTTCTTTGATGTTCAATAAAAATATTTAACAATGACAAATTACCTTCTACACTAGCAACGAACTACTAAACTACACAACAAGGACGATACCAGGAAGAGAAAATTTGTCGTGACAGTCCCCATGGCATTAACATAGCATAGGTTCCAAATCTTTAAATCTACGAAAAAAGGCGGGTGTAAAATTCAACAACCTCTTTCTTTGATTTGAATGACCTGGAGGAAACTTTAGCCACTTCTCTATGATTCTACCGTTGGACTTTTCAGAAATCTTGAATATTTGTCTAAATTACAGCCTATTTTATATTTCAGCTCATTTTATGATGTGACGTCATCAAATTTCAAAATCATAAACCAGAAGAGTGAAAGAGTTTTGCTTGATACCATATTGTAGGCATCCAAAAACTATGGTTTTCTTCAAAAATATTTGATCTTTCGTCGAGGGGTTTAGAAATTACGATAGTTTAAAGTTTTTTTCGAAAATTTTCTTGAATTCTTATCAAAGAAGAAAAACACTGTAATTCTGAAAAAACTGAAGATTTCACAAAAGTCCAACGGCAGATTTACTGTAAAACAGTTCAAGTTTCTTTGAAGCCATTCAGATCAAAGAAATAGGTCATTAAATTTTACACCCGGCTTTTTAAAGATTTGAAACCTATGCTCATTAACATACAACTGAAATACAACTAATTATCCAATTAAAAAACGCTTCCGATAAAAACATATAGAACAATACAACTACCGGGTGACCAAGAAAAACTTCACGAGCTAGATCATGGCTGGCTCCCTGAAATCAAAACCTATTGCCAAATACTTTCTATTAAAGTTTAGTTGAAAGGCGTGGCTATCTTCTGAGATGTTGCATGGTCATTTTAAGCAGTTATTACCATACGAAAAACCAGATTCAATGAAATTTCGAATCCAGGAATCCTCATTTTGAGTGAAATAATCGCCATCATTTTCCAGTCAACATTTTGTGAAAACTCGACAAAAGCGATGGATTAGAAGTCGTCTGGGGAAATTTTTCGTTTGCAAAATGATTGACCTCTGTTCCTCATTCAAATTTCACGCTCCAAAGCAACGTTGGAATTCTGCTTTTTTCACACTTTTCAAAACATGGACTGGAAAGCGAGGGAATGGTCCGAGAAATGAATGAATTTCCATATTTTTGAAACAGTTTTTTCGGACAATACGCACATCTTAAACTGACTAAGCAACAAGTCAAAAGATAGCGAAGCCTTTCAGCTACAAGCTGATATCTTGTTTGTCTTCACAACGTTTGCTTTCAGGAAAATATGTGCGATCTAGCTCGTGAAGGTTTTTTTGGGTTACCCGGTAGAATAAAATTGTTCTATCAGTGCAACAACCACTGCAGTTGAGTTCCTGTTAGGCCAAATTTGACTTTAGACAGTCCGAAATTTCAGCGTACCTACAAGGACCCTGGTAGCCTGCATCTTGCACACAAGCTAGGACCCTGGGTGTCGATGGCTCTTTGATTCCCGGGGGGGGGGAGGTACTCATATATTTTTCTGTGCGTGGACATGCCGCTGAACAGGGTATCATTTTCAGAATTCCGACTCTGGGACAGGGTATCAGTTTTGTAAAAATCGGCTCCATGACAGGGTCCATCTTTGTCACTTTTGACTCCGAAAGGTCGTTTTGGGCCATTTACACTCTGCGAATGTGATTCAAATCGCTTGGATGGCAATACTTCCACATTTTTTGATAGATTTCGTACAAATTCCTTGCAGAGCGCAATTCTGTCTGTAGAAACTAAAGGGCAGGATATTGGTTAAGAAAATTTTACTCTGGGACAGGGTATCATTTTCAGGAATTAGACTCCGGGACAGGGTAGCTTTTCAGATTTTCCAGCGGCACCTCCCCGTATGTTCGTAGACTAAGTACCCCCCCCCCGGGCTTTGATTAGCTAATTTCAACTCTCTAACTCTTTACATTCTTTTCAGTCTTCTTCTGTAGCCTTCTATTATATATACACAAACATACACACACAAATAATAACGAAGGTTGTATCGCTCTTCAGAAAAAGAATACGAGATTTTTTAAAACAACACGATTTTTAGGCTTTTTCGCTGATTTTTCTTAGAAACGAAAGGATTTCTGCTAAGGGTGTACGAGATTATTACAGAGTGATGCGCCTTTTGAACAACAATACTCTTAAATTGCTATACTTTTAAAGTAAATCACCTTACTGATATAAATTACATACCCGAGTTATAGTCAGAAAGAAATCCCTTTACGGTTACAAATCTATGAAAATATAGTATATTTTGACAAATTTAGGCCCGGCCACATGAATAATATGCCATCCAAGTCTTTCACAAAGTTAGGCAACATTAAAAGGGTTGAGTCACAAACCTGTAAACAAACGTCTCTAGAAACGATGACTTTGCAGTTTTGTAGGCAGTATCAAGAGGCTTTTCAAAGACTTTGATTTCAATATGAAAGCGTTATTTTGAAGTTGGATTCTTGAATTTCATTGAGAAATAAAAGAAAAATTTACAAGATCATGTAGATATCGGTGGATTTCTAATAGTAACTTATTGTGGATTTATCACATTTATCAAACACATTAAAAATAGAGACCATAGATTGTCTATGGTCATGTAACTCAGCCCCTTTAACTATCAAATTCAGAATCAGGATCTGAATCCACTTGCTAATTTCTCCAGTAGTTCCATAAACCTACTTTCATCTGCTTTGGCTACAGTCGTCCAAGCGAGTGGAAGGTGCTTCTTCACAGCTTTACGATCTTGAAAGAATCCTCCGCTTGGCTGCTTAGTTGCGTCAGGTGATAAACAAAGCCATATCAATGTATCTGCTCCTTCTGCCGCTGAACGTAAACGGTTGCCCATTTGACGATGGAAGTCTGGCATTGAAGAGCGCACTGCTGGTGTATCTGCCCAGCCTAATGAAGAACATTATTGAGAATGTTAGCACGCGGCTCTACGCATTCAGCCAGAATGAGGGCCCCGTCGTACTGACGATGCTTGATTTTGCTCAAATTTGCTTTCTTCTGCTGCGTTCAAGAGGTAACTTTTAAATGGTCTCTTGGGACGGAAATGAGGAGTTACAACGGATGAACAAAAACAGATTCTCATCACAGCATTTTGCCAACAGTGACCTTCACACATTTTTGCACAACATGGTGTTACTAAAGGATCCATCCTTGTTCCAATAAATTTGGTTTAAACAGAGAACACGTGCGAACGAAGACATGCCGTTTATATCGGGACAAGATAACATTGGACGTTTAAGTCGGAAGAGAACTTTTACCTATCCTAAGAAATAGTTTGAGTCGAGTGATTTCTATACATTTCATAGAAATCCGACGACATTGCTCCAACGAATTAACACAGTTGTGCAACAACTATCGACAGAATCTCTAAATAAAGCCTACTTTCCACTTGGCGGAAATTTCTCTTTGCAAAAACCTTCCTTTGTTCGCAAGCATGATTCCTCTCAAAAGCTGAATGTGTTTCTACTTTTGAGCAACGTCATTTTTCCGCAAGCCAATAAAGAAATGTATGAAAATACCGCGTGAATCAAAAAGGTCAGGCGTTTGAAAGGCTACTACTGCTCCCGGAGTCTATAAGCAATGACATTTTGCAATATTTCATTAAATTCCGTTCAGATTTTACAAAGAATTTTCTGAAAAAAGTCCTTTCCAGTAACCTTAAAAAAACTTGCCAAAATTACAGGTAAGTTTCCCTTATGTATTGACCTCAATACAATGCCATGAGTACACTTTAGCATGGGCTATCCTCTTGGGGAATGAAAGTCTTCCTCCTGGTATGAATAACATATTCAGGGGTATTCCATTCTCCCAAGAGGACAAATTACATGAACACATCCAAATATCACTATTGCTAAGAAGGAGAACACAGGGAAATCTAGTTTGTTGTTTTCAGTCGTTTTTCCAGGTTTTTGAAGGGTCTTTCTTCAGAAAGTTTCCCATTTCAACAGAAAGAAATGGCTGATTAAAGCTGCGTAAATTACTCAACCTAAATGGGCATATCAGGAGAAAACAAGGCAGTTTTTGATATCATTGCTTTGACATTCAGTGAGCAGCATTGTTTCAAACACCGGACCTTTTTATTGACTCAACCCCCCGGGGGGTACTCCCATACTTGACTTGACGGGATGTGCCACTCAACAGGGTGTCCTTTTACGGTAAAAATTATGCGACAGGGTGTCCTTTTTTGATAAAAATTATGCGACAGGGTATTACAATTGATAAGAAAATTATGCGACAGGGTATCATGTGGAAGCACACCTTTTAGAATTATCATGAAACAATGGATTTTGGCAAAATTTTTATGTGACAGGGTATACTTTTAGGCAATTCTTTATGCGACAGAGTACAGGGTGTTGAGCGGTTTGCCACACACCCCCATCACTTCCCTAGTCAAGTACCCCCAGGACTCAACCAATATAGCTCGATGGTCATTGTTACCTGGATGCATAGTTGAGAGATGTACATCTTTATATTTGTTTGCCCAATGGTCAGTCATAACAACTTGTTGTCTTTTGTTTTGTGCATATGCCATTGCTCCATCAAATGGTGTCATTCTCTCAAACTGCAAGTCTGTTGTGTCTAATTTCTGCAGTAGCATTCCTCCTGCAGAGAGAAATGGATATAAAAGTTTTTTCAACATTTGAGCACACTTTGAAACCTAATTATCTTGCTATATTCAACATTTTTCACTCGATAAAATGTCTCAGTTTAGGAATCTCTCATCATTGATATATCAAGGTTCAATCTGAAGAACTGAATCATAGTTCATCAGTAAGCTGCTTTACAAAGAAACTTCCACCTGATAATAGACTGTAACATTTCCTGAGGATGCAGTTTGTGCAGATGTGACTGTTAGGAGTCAGCTGTGAACATCAAGAGGCAAAGGAAAGATGCATGCGGGATTCAAGCAAATAAGCAAGCAAACAAATAGAAAAACATGGCAAAGTAAAAACAGGATACTTTCTAATGAGAAACTGCAACATTCTATCTGTTATGCAAAATTTAGTTTCATGACTTTGATTTCTATTACCAGCTAAAGCAAAGACATTTATTTAAAAATGATATACAGGGTGTCTCAAAAAATTGTTTGACATTTGATTAAATGTTAAAAACACAGACTCATGGGAAGATAACCCCATCCCTAAGATTATGAAATATATAATTTTAGAGACCAGAATTTTGCAAATCCATTGAAAAGTCATTGAGTTGTGAGCTTTCAAAGATAAAAAATATGCGATAGCTGAAACCAGAGGCCCCCAGACCAGAGAAACCAGAGATTACTTGTAATGCAAAAAACCTGGAAGACCGAGGTGAATGAAGCTTGTCCAATGTCATACCTCTCATTGATATCAGAGCAAACCAAATAGGACTTGCAAAGTAATTTCATCTCTGTGATCATTGTCAAAATGTGCTAAACATTGCATATGTCTAAAAACATTTGTTCAAAACAAAACCAGGGAGAGGCTGATTCTGTTCCTCACAGCATCCATATGCTTGAAAGTTAGGTTATCGAAAACCTGTTCAAATCCCATTTGGTTCACCCTGAAACAATTGAGATTTAGCAGGAACGACTGGTCAATGAGATTTTTACCAAAAATGCCATTTTGAGGCCTCTGGTTTCAGTTTTCGCATAAATTTGAACTTCAAAGGCTTGTTACTCCATTACGTTTTTGCGGCTTTGGAAGATTCTTGTGTCAAAAATTAATTTAAAATCTTAGGAAAAGGGTCACTTGACCATGTGCCCATTCAGTGTATTGTTATTTTTTAGTATCTAATAAAACACCAAGCAATTTCTTCGAGACACCCTGTATTGTAGATTTTTCAATACAGATACACACCTGAAGTAACAGTTATTATCCTGGGAGATTCATGCTTTTTCACATGCTCAACCAAAGCTGTTGTCAGCATATATGTTCCTAGTGTATTCGTTGCAAAATTCTTTTCAAGGCCATCGTTAGTTGTCTCTCTTTGATTCACCATACATCCTGCATTATTTACTAAAACATGCAGAGGCTTTTCTTCAGAAATGAATTTATTTGCAAACTCTTGCACTCCACGTGGATCAGACATATCAACAATATGCAAATGGACTTCTTCATTGTTTGATGCATCTTTAATCTCTTGCTGAGCTGCAGCCCCACGCTCCTCGTTTCTACAAACCATGTGCACAGTTCCACCACATTTGGCAATCGCAATTGATGTTTCTTTGCCAATTCCACTGTTGGCTCCAGTGATCATGAAAGCTCTCCCTGATACATTAATACCATCTAGTGGCTCAAAATGCTTAGCTGCTGCATCATAACCTTGTTTTGTATAATGGCTAAGTCCTTTCACAAACCAAACACCTTTCCTGTAAAATGTCATCTTTTCACCTACAAAGAAACAATCCAACAAACAACTTATATAATATGTTTCATTGCTAATAATAGCCTCTTTGCTATTTGAAGATCTTATTGAAGTTCCAGCAGAAATAAGCATTCAATTTCTATGTGAAGCACTTGCATCAATGTACTATTAAGTGATCTGATATATACTAAAGTTTCCTGGCCTTATCCCCATAATGTTGGATTCTATTGGATGCTTATTTATAGCTCTCAATTGAAGGTGATGTGTCACAGGTGGTGCAGTGCAATCCCAACTCTCAAGCCAGAATAGTCAGGCTGATTGATACCTGGAGGAGCCCAATCACTTGAGTATCATGATAAGGGGCTGTGGACTGGATTAAACCTTAGCTACCTCTGCAATCCCCACACTTAGGTGCTAAAAAAGCAACTTCACCTTCACCAATTTCTTTAATCTTTCAGTCTCTTCTGCTACTGCCCGGTGTGTTCTATTTTTAATTGCTACTGATGAAAAGGGTTATTGCCAACACATCTATGTTTTTCAACCATGGCAAAGGCTGATAGAATTTCTTAGCCAAGCAATGTTTGGATTTTAAGATATTTGGATAACAGCACAAGCATCTAACTACAACAATTTCAAGAAATTTTCCTTTCTGTTGTCAGTGAATTACCAAAGGGTGCATTTCACGCACTTAGGCCCAAAGATCTTTGGCGTAGACCTGACTTTTTTGTTGGCGTAGTGGTATCATTTCTTGAATAAAATTGATTCTTAGCATGACGGCGTTTGAAAATCTGCCTACCTTGGCGTGAATGAGAAGTTGTCCTCGATCTATTAGCAGTTTCTTTTGATAATACACAGCATAGGTTCCAAATCTTTAAATCTACGAAAGAAGGCGGGTGTAAAATTCAATGACCTATTTGTTTAAACTGAATGACTTGAAAGAAACTTTAAGCACTTTTTAAGGATTCTACCGTTGGACTTTTCAAAAATCATGAATATTTGTCAAAATCACAGCCTATTTCATATTTCAGCTCATTTTTTGATGTGACGTCATAAAATTTCTAAATCAGAAACCAGAAGAGTGAAAGAGTTTTGCTTGATACCATATCGTAGGCATCCATAAACCATGGTTTTTCTTGAAAATTATTTGATCTTTTCGTCAACAGGTTTAGAAATTACGATAGTTTAAAGATTTTTTTCTAAAATTCTCTTGAATTCTTAAAAAAGAAGAAAATATTGTAATTCTGAAAATATTGAAGATTTCAGAAAAGTCCAACGGCAGATTTACCGTAAAATAGTTCAAGTTTCTTTGAAGCCACTCAATTCAAAGGAATAGGTCATACAATTTTACACCCAGCTTTTTAAAGATTTGAAACCTATGCTATAATACACATATTTCTTTTATAAGAAACTATGACTTTGGGCCAGTACTGAAACTTTTTTTAAATCATCAGATTTTACAGTAAGTACTCAGATTTTTTTGCAGCTTCTCTCTCCCAGAAAATACATGGCTTACAAAAGCTTAGGGCTCGGCGTACCTTCGGCGTAGGTTTTACATGGAATGCACCCTGGGTTAATTAGCAATTTTAGCAATGCCTTCTTGGAAAATGGTGTTTACATATAAGGGAAATTTGATGACAAAAGGTTAAAGGTAGTAGGCTTCAAGTGACCTTGATTTCCCATTGGACAGATAAGATTTTGCCATTTTGATATCTATTAACAATTGAATTTCCACAACCAGCAATTCTACAGTTCCCTGTATTTAATGGCTAAAAGGAAATCTTCCCCATCATACCAAATTCTGTGTGATCCCATCATTTCTTTGTTATCTTAGACTTGCCCTAAGTCTTCTCTGTTTGTTGTTGGGGGTCAACAGAGTGGGCCTAAACTAGATAGTGAATGAGACTTGTTGGGGCAAGTTTATATATTCTCATTTGAATTGTATGTTAATTTGGGATAGTGTCGGCCTATGTACTGTAATTGAAATTTAAAATCTAACTGAACTGAACTGAGCTGAGCACCCATTTAAAATTCCATGCTTGTTGAGTCTTGTCTGCTTTTCATTTCGTTCATACTTAGATGTATTTCATTTAATGCCTTACCAGTATGTCTTGAAACTTGATAAAAAAGTTGTTGGTTTTTTCCTCACTTTATTTCTTCTTCTTCCCTCAGCTTTCAGTTGCAATAGTGTTGCCTACTCCTTCAGAAACACAGAGATAAAATCTTTGTTTTGTCTCACTCCACAACTCAAGCAGCTGCTCGCTTGGAAACGACGTGAAAACGGCAGATTCAGTTTTCACAGCTCATAATCGATGACAATGCACATTTCACAGCATCATACAATGAATGCAGCAAAGTTATGCAAGTGAATCGAGTGTTACACAATTTTCTGGATGAAGTTCGGGCTCCACCTCCTCACCCCACACCCTCACGAGATGAATTGGCCTATAAAATTTGCCCAACCCACCACACTTGTTACTTCTTTCTTGTCACGCGACCAACACATCACTCACTTCTGAGTTTTGCTTATGCAATTTGAAGATATTGGCCAATCATTCACTGCTAGCAATACGTACCACTGGTGTTGCTTTTCGGCTTCTCTCCGCTTCTATTCTCTTTGTTTGGTTTTCTTTTCTGTTTCTTTGAACTGTTTCTTTTCAGTTTGTAGTTGAGCTTGTTTTGTTCAGTTTTTGAAGTTTTTGAGATTTCGCATATCGCAAAGTGAGGCAGAATTTCCATACGAGGCAAGTTCAAAAGAGACCTACCTACGCAGCAACAACAACTTTTGCAATAACTCGTTTGGGAGGAGTCAGGTCATGAGATGACTTCATTACACGATGTTACACATTAATTTTTGAGAAATTGATCTAAAATGAAAGGTTAGTAAAACGAAACTTATTTTTCTTGCTTGACCTGTCATGAAATTATTATTTGATATGAACCAAAAATTTGGATATCAACGCAACGGTCTTCTGTAAAATTGTATTACCTACTACCCAGTCTGCAGAGTATGGCACTTTTCGACGAGATCTCCGGTGTGCAAGAAGAAATTTCTTTTGTTCTCTATTGTCTATTTTGAATAGTCTATTGAAAATCTCCGGTGTGCAAGTGCCATAACTCTGCACACGAGCCTACTACAGAGCGTTTAAGAGGCCCCGGGATCTCGGGCTCCGAGTCTCCAGGGCGTATTTTAATGGGCTCCGGGCTCCCAAAGACAAAATTGCTGTTCTCCAGGGCTCCATTTTATGCTCTTCTGGGCTCCAGTGGCTCTATTTCTTAAAACTCGAGAAAACTGCCATGGGAATTGTCTGGGCTCCAGGGCTCCAAGCTTTCAAAATGATGGGCTCCAGCGACCCCCCCCCCCCCCGCCCTTTGGGGGCCTCGTTTAAATAAAATACCTCACGAAAATAGAACAGAAACAAAGTGTTAGCTAGGTTAGGATCTTATCGAAATCGTTGTGGTCAATTTTGCGTCAATTTTCAAAAAAAGAAGGATTTCATGAAAACATCGAATCATTCATTGTCTTGAAATTTCTAAAATTCTGTCCTTAAATTTGGTCACGCACGTGGGCAAAGATCATTCATCAGACTGATTTCCTGCTCTGTTTTAGGGGTCAGTCATATATCGATTTTGTCCTCGCTTAGCGTCATTTCGACGTTAATGGGTGGGGGGGTCAACAGCCTTCAGCAACAATGACGCTAAGAACAAGAATTATTTACATCGATTTTGATAAGGATATATTTCTCTAATATTGTGAAGATTGTGATAATTTATGCTTTATTTTCTTTCCTAAGCCCACTTTCGCGCGATCTGCTCGGTCAGAGAATGTTCGCTGTTCGCTGAAGCTTCATTGGAATGCCAAAAGAGTTTAGGCCCCGGTACTTCCCATGCCTTTCTTGTAAGGTCTACTGCAGCCCTTTGTCAGCCCTTAGTCAGTTTTGAGTGGACTGACGCTAAGGATGGGGGGTGGGGGGGTCTGAAAGTTAGCGTTGAAATGACGCTAAGCGGGGACGAAATCGATATACTGTACTATGACTGACTCCTTACTGCTTCTTCGCAACAGGCCTAGAAACGTGAACCAGTTTGAGATGATGAAGGAATTAAAAGCCCCTAGGATTCATGAATAATACCATCTGCAGGTAACAGGACAATTGTTGGTTTGCTTGTGAAACTTTGTTGGTAGCAACGTATCTTCATCACTGTATCTATCTGTATGTATGCTTAACAAAAATGAAACTTGATTTCTGGGAAGTTTAACAGGCTTTATGCCCCTAAAATGTTTAAGATAGATGCAAAGATGGAGTGAAAATCCGTAAGGATGGGTCCTTCCCTGGGAGATAGGTGTCAGGTCCCCCAGCTCAAAGACTTCAAGTTACCCCCAGGATTTGAAGGTACAAAAATCTTTCAATACTTTCTGTTGTAGGTTTTAATTTAAAAATCTCAGTCAAGCCTGTTCTAGCCTGTTAGATTTATTTCAGGGCCAGACAATGCAGGTTTTTTCATTAAATGAACAAGCGCAGCAGTGCTTAAAACATTGAATCTTATGCAACCACTTATTTTTCCTTTTCTCTGCCATAAATTAGCAACAGCTTGTCAGAGCAGATTGAATCATACAAGGTCTCAAACTCTAAGTTGAAGCCCAACCTATCCAACAATGTAAAAACTGAGATAATTGAATCTAAGGCTCCTCCACAGTAGCCACGCAAATGGGACACAATCATTTTGGACACCCTGTACATATGTATCAGGCCTTGGCAATTCTATGTATGTAAATGTAGAAGAGATTTGAAACAAACTCAAAGGTGGATTGAAAACTTTAAAATCATTTCACGCTAAAACTTCATTTGGTCAACAAATGATTAAGCAACTAAGCAACAGAAAGCTTTGAACCGTCATATGGCTATCTAAAAAGTATTACTTTATTTAAAGCAATTCAATCTTCTCTTTAAAGGTTTTCAATGCTGACATCCAGACCTCACTGTCCTCCATTTGTCCTAAGTCTAATAATTGCTGAGAAAGCTTTGCAGAATGGGCCATGCTTGCTTCTCGTGGCAGCATGGATGGTAAATGGTCAATAGCAATGACATCAAGAGGCTTGACACCATCACCTAATCTGAAGGTGCGTACAGGATTGCTAATGGTAGTAATGTCATTTATAAATGGCAGGGGATTATTTGGGTTGCTTGTATCGCAACTCACATCAACAGCGACAGACAGATTTCTGTCTGCAACCTTCAACAATTCTTCTGTCAGGAACGGAGGAGTTTGTTTTGCATCTGCACTCAAATATATGTTGTTCACAAACACATCAAAATCTAGGATTTCTTGAAAAGGTCCACCCTTTCTTGTTTCCTCAAGGTCCCACTTAATTATCTGCTCTTCAGGTAGTCCTATTTTCTCAAGCATTGATGAAGCCCCTCTTCCACAACGACCAAGAGCACCCATCACAAGGACTTTTGGTCTCCTCTTCATGTTTTCATCTGCAAGCCACACTTTGTCAAGGCATGACTTGATATGTGAAATAAACAAGCCTTCTGAAGCGTAATGGGATGGTGTTGTAAATTTACCTTGTGGGCTTAGCTGTTGAAAGGTCCATAGTTCGACTCCTAAAGCAGCCCCCACTGCTCCTGCAACCGGACTAAACTCTGCAACTGCCCGTCGACCATCTTTGAAGCACATGAACTCAACATCCAGTAACACGCCCCCTCCTGCTTTAAAGCGGCCTAAAATATCTTTCCAGCCTGCCTGATTCTTGTAGCAATGGCCGAAGAAAATGTGGTGATGCACAAGTGGAAATGAATCTTCCGGGAGCTCTTTTATTCCGACAATGAAGGCTTCTTTCGGGGCATCTTTCCAGGAACCTGCGTCTGCCAATGTACATCCGGCCTGGCTGTATTCTTCATCGCTGAATATTCTCTCCTCAGATTTTTCAACCGTCACTTTGCAGCCAGCATTTTGGATATCCTGACATGCTTGAGGCGTCAGTGGTGCTCTTGCTTCGTTTTCCTTTGTTTCTGCTCTTACCCAGAGGTGTAAAGATGATCTTGAAGCGGTGGGTGCACTTTGCGCCATTGCTGAGGATGAAGAAGACAGAGTGGCAAAGGAGGAAGGACAAAGACAAAGGTCACGGTGAACAAATGATTTTGAAAAGGTCGTGCATTGATGACGTGGTTCTGCGTGCTGTTGCTCACACCCCTTGATATCCTCGTTTTCGTTTTTGCACCACAGGAAGTTCATAGCGACAATTCACTGGAATACAGTGACGCGACCATATATGGACGCGACAGCCTTTTACTGGTTTCAAAATATGGTAATTCATTCATTTCTTGGAGGACCATCCTCGTCCAGTTCATGTGCTGGAATGAGCATTCCAAGTCTGATAAGAGCTCGAAATTCCAAAAAGGAGCAGTGTTTGGTGTTTTCTAGACTTGCCCCAAGTCTATTTCGTCAATAAAAAAAAATTAGGAAAGGGAAAATTAGGAAAGGGGAAAGCGAAATAGACTTATGTATTCCGGGACCTCATGAATAATTGATGAGCTAGCTAATCTTTTTGCGATCAACTGAAAAACCAGGGGGTTTTGTTTCAACGGAAGCTGAGCAAAGATGGCGGCACGCAGCAACACGTGAAAGATCAAATCTGCAGCTGCCCAGGAATCAACACTGCCCATTTTACTCCCAGCATACCCATGTTACCCCGTAGACCCTACTAAAATGAAAAAACTCAAGCTGAATGATGAAACTTATAGCATTACTATGGCCTGTTGCTGTTGTTTTGTTTGAAAGTTCGGAAGTCAAGTTTAGTAACATGTAATGAAAACACACAAAGATAATTCAATAATGGTTGGAAATTGCATATCAGTTCGCAAAAATAACACTCTGAAACAAAAGGAATGTATCTTTTAAATACAAAATATTTTGAAACCTCAAATACTGCTCCTTCAGTGGTGGTGCCAGGCGAAGGTTAAGGGGGGCTATGGCCTCCTGTCGGAAACATGTAGCCCCCGTCTAAGGAAATTTGTGGTTATGGCTGGAGAAAATTTGTCAAAAGAACATTTGAAAACTAGAGATCTTAGCCCCCTGTCAGAAGCTTTAGCCCCTCTATGGGAAGATTTCTGGCACCACCCCTGTGCTGTGCAGCTTGCTTTGATTGAATTCATGGATAAAACTTCAAAATAATCTGCAGTGTATTTCTCTGTCAGTTTCACAATATGATTTTTGTGCAGGGTGCATAAGAGATGTCCTTCCATCGGCACAAGCCAATCCTCCTCTCAGAGCAGGAGATCTTAAATGGCTCTGTGCATATCAAGCACTACTTTTGGTGAGGATAAAACAGTTCTTGCCCTCTCAGATTGATTATGTAAAGTTATCTTGTCCCAAGATAATGCCCTTCGTTGATGAATACATCGACTCTAGTGATCTTTCGGCTTTCATATAAAAGTTGAATAACCAAAACTGCAAAGTTTAATTTCTTGCGATTGATATGCCTTTAACAAGCTGCTGTTCCTCTCCCAAGCTCAAACGGAGGCAACGGAGGCAATAAGCAACAAGGAACATTTGTGGACAGTTTAATATCGATTCTTCTTAGGCTCAATAGCTAATGTATCTGTGCTTGTTAGCTTTGAGGAATGGTCCATAATTTACTGGCAGTACGTTTAAACTTTCCATGACCTTGTGTCGTCTTTATAGCTCTGTAAACATTTAGAATTTTGGAAATTCAAAATAAAATATCGCACGACATGGACAAAAACACCCGGTGGATACACCAGTAAATGAAGTAGCTGTCCTTCACGCATGTTGCGACCTTGAATCAATCCAGAAAGAAGATTCACTTGATAGGATGTGGCTAGAGTTCATCAGTATTGAAATCTCCTAATCTTCTCTGTTGCAAAGATTCAAGCCAACTCGCATCACAGGAACACAGCTTTCCATTTTGTTCAAACTCAATGAGAGGAAGTTAAGTGTGTTCAACGCAACCTACGCAACACCCCGATCTGTTCTACAGTTTTGCTAGCCTATTGTATTCTTTTGTGTTTAGGAGCTCAATGATTGGCTGAAGTTTACATCAAAGGTACCGACAGCGTCCCAAAAGTGGGACGCTTCGGATCAAATTACTCATTAATTATTCATGAGGGCCGATGTTCGACAAGTCTGTTTCGTTGTTCACTGTATCAGCCAGACTTACTATAGATGACGAAATAGACTTGGGGCAAGTCTAGGTGTTTTCATAAGATTATGACTGGGAAGGATTACGACTATTTCACTCTTGGTGAGAAATGTAGGATTCAAAATTTTCTTTTAATCTGGTTAATCACAGCTCAAAGATAGCCTGTTCTTTCCAAAAAGACGATACAAAGCATAGTCACAGCATCCCACAGTACAAAGCATCTGCCTCGCTCGTGAAGATCTTTTGGTCACCTTCTTTTTGTAAAATACACGTATTTTTTCCTAAGAAACTAAGAATTTGGGCCAGTACTTAAAATTTCTTAAAGCTATCAGATTTTGAGTACTCAGAGTTTCCTAAGAATTTCTTAAAGGTTCCATAACAATCTTCTTGTTCACTTGCAGTTCCCTCCTGAACTTTTCAAAACAATGTTTTTTACTACTTTCCGATCACACAAGTACATTCCGAGTAATAGCTATGATACGATACAGCAAACAAATGAAATACAGTAAAGTGAAATATGTTATGGATTTCCTTTGTTAAAAATGAATAGTTTCTAAAGTTATATTTTCCCAGTGCTGGAGTTTCTTAATTTTTGACGATCTGAGAGTTGAGTTTCTTATGAGCAGTTTCTTATGAAAAGATATTTATTTTGACGATTACGCTCAAGATAGCGGCAAAGAACTTTTTACCAAGATGCATTGCGTTCAATTTATGAATTCTAGAGGAATTCGATAAAAGAATGAAGTGCACCTTGGTAAAAAGTTCCTTGCCGCCATCTTTAGAGTAATCATCTACCGCGTGAGCCAGAAAAAAGTTCCCACTTTTGAAAATTCATAGCACCAAGACTACTTCACGGATTTGAATCATTCAAATTCTAGTTAAAAGCCGAAAGATTCAAGTATTTTTGTGATTTTTCTCGCTGCCCTACCAGCACTAAAAGTATTTGTAAATTCGACTTTACAGAAATTTCATGGTTGCAAAATGACGGGAAGGGCCTAAAACATTGATCAAATCGTAAGGGCTCTATTCACATCGAACAATAGGCAATGGGCGTTTCACCTCCCTCAAGTGTTATAAGACATCGATTTTCAAACAATTGCGGAAGATTTTCGATCCCATGGCAATTAATGTGCGGAGGATATCTCTCTCCGATGAGTAGTTGCATTTGCTTCATTATTCTGTGCGAGGAGTTATTTAGTTCGATGTTTTAGTTTGATCGATGTTTTAGGCCATTTTTCAGTCATTCTGCAACCATGAAATTTTGTAAAGTTGAATTTACCTAAATTTGTAGTGCTCGTGAGACAACGAGGAAAATCACAACAATGCTTCAATCTTTTGACTTTTAACTAGAATTAGAATCATTCAAATTTGTGAAATACTCTAGCCTGCGTGCAGTCTTTCTTTTGTGTAAATTCTTCTTTATATTTTACAAAGGAAAGACTGCACGCAGGCTAGAAATACTCTTGCTGTTATGAATTTTCAAAAGTGGAAACTTTTTTCTGGCTCACCCGGTATTGTGTAATAAATGTTACTTACTGCCATTTGCTCCCCTTGTTGCCATTCTTCTCCATCCATAGTCTAGGCTTGTGATTCGTCCATGGAACAGATTGCTGGCAATACTATCTGTTGAAATGATCTTGTGTTGTTTTGATATCGTTCTTCGAACAGTTTGCATTACTCGAAGACAGAACATTACTGCTGCAAACTTTTTAGATGAAAGATGACTGCAGTGGGCTTTTAATATGAATATTTTGAAACATTTCGAACGAATTAAAGCCTATCAAAATTCTGAGCTATGCCTAAGGCTGCTTAGAATGTGATCGTAATTCTAATGCCCTAGGTAAAGCTGGAGATATTAAGCTAAGATTATTTGTACAGTAAGAAAGAATAAGTCTTTTTGAAACTGTTTATTCGAATTGTTCGATTGAGTGGCGTTAGGGTATCTTTTATTGTTGTGCTCATTCGAAAGTTCGTCTGGATTTCTGCAAACTGTATGAAGAATCTATTAAATATTAGATGGATTACAACATCATATTTATCATAATTGGGACGAAGAAATTAATTCTGGGCAAAAGTCACACTGAAAAGATACGAAAGTAGTCATCGCTATGATTCGAGTAGAACAGAACATCTCACCGAGTAACTGCGCTACATTTTGCACTGATCATAGGGACATGTTAAATCTGAACGGACCAACTGACTTCAGCCATGTAGATTTTGAAATATATTTGAATACATCCGGGACGAGTGCAGTTTGGCGGGCAGCGCTAGATGTCATATTCATTTTGCTAATGTTGAACCAAGCAAACCCCTAACCCTAACTTACCCCCAACTAATCCTACCTTACCCTTTCTAACGCTAACTAACCCTAACTTACTCTTATTAGCCCCAAATTTCATTTATTATTCATTCATTATGTTATATATTTTGTCTATTTTAACAGGGCATAGATATTGTATAACATCTTTTTCTTACAAACTGAAGTCTTTCACCTATGCTTGACATTCAACAACACAACCAAAGTGGTGTGGATTCACACTGCAGTAAATGATTTGATAGAAAAATCAACCAAACACAAGCATTTCTGTCAGTTTTATTACTACAGTGTGAATCCGTATTTTCCACATATACCCCATTTATACGGACACAATTAAACCTGCTTCATCTAAGCCAGGTTAAATTTCAGCCAATCAAATGCACTCGATTTGTTGGATTGCCCAATCAGAAAGCTCCATCTGAATTTGCAGAATGCCCGCAAAGGACTCTGGGAGACAATGGCTCTTTGAAACAACTTAAAGGTGATCTGAAGCGAAAATTTTATTGATGCAGATGAATAGCAGTGTCGAACTATGAAGAATATCATTAAAATTTTTTTGATACTTTGTTGCATCTTCGAGTTATCCACTAATTTCCACGATTGGCTGATGACGTCATTTTGTTTGCAAAATGTACGAGAAAGTATACAAGGATGACCACGTTTCCAAAGGAAAATAAAGTCAACGACCTTTCCTTCAAATAAAATACCTTTCTAAAGGTCACATCAGTTGATGAAACAATGTTTATTGCATTTATTGTGCTCAGCTGTAATGTCTCCTAAAACTGTAACCTTCCAAAGATTAGATGCAGCTTCTTTCCACATAGAATCCTAGTAATTTGCAAACAAAATGATGTCATCAACTGACACGTAAAATCATTGAATAACTTGAAAACGAAGTGAGATATCAAAGAAATTTAAACAGGAGTCTGTATCATTTGACAGTGCCGTTAATTTGAATCAATAAAAATTTTCGCTTTAGAGCATCTCTAAAACGCTTGAGAATTTTCATGTGTTTATTTCTCTTTATTTCAGTATCATCGAAGCCCAAGCTCCTCATAGAACATGAGAGGATAAATGGTGGCAGAACTGGCAAATGGATTTCAAATATGAGACGAGAGAATTAATTAAGTATGATATCACTTCATTCTAATTTCAGTAAAAATTGCTACAACAACAATTTTGTCGGCGAAAGAGAACATCGATTATAAATCGTACAAACAATACGTTCTAGTTTACAATTGGCTTTATAGTCTATTGGGAGATCTTACCGCTCATTTTGGTCAATATTCAATAAAACATTTTAGCATGATATGGAAATTTAATGTACAGTTTTATTTGATGACCAGGCAGTTACGTTGCTAAACTCGTTACAAAAATGGTACGAAAGATCGTGGAAGTCATCGTAACGATCGTCATAACAATTATCGTAACATTCATCGTAACGATTGTCGATACTTCTTGATTTCTAAGTTTCCATGGTCTGTTCAGTTCTTGGTCGACTTATTTGTTTATTTTTAGTTCAAATGTTTCGCTTGCAACTTGCTGCTTTCAAAATTTCCTCTGCCTTGTTTATGTTTTGTTTATATTTACTTCTTCTTGTGACCACCATCAGCGGCTCCCCAGGTCTCCCCATCGCAACATTCCCCACCAACAACATGTGGCTCATGGTGGACTATAGGGGCTTGATGGTAGACATTTGGAGGCGTTGATACATGAACAGGGGGAGCAGCAGGGCCAGCATGGACAACTGGTACTGAAGCAGGCATATGAACGTAAGGAGCATGGGGTCCGATGTGACGGATTGGTGCATGTGAGTTGACATGGATTTGTGGAACATGAGGAGGAATATGGATTGGTGCTCTGTGGATTCCCAGGTGAACTGGAGGAGCGTTAGGTCCAATATGAACTGGTGGTGAATGGCTATGTACGTATGTTGTGTGATCATGAGCTTCACGGAAATCTCCATGACCATAACCGACAACTCCGTTTCCGGCAAAACCGACATCACCGTGACCTGCAAAGCCGATATCTCCTCCGTGTGCGAAACCTCCAAATCCTGCAGCATCTCCGTGTACGCCGAATCCTACATCTCCTCCATGTCCAATGTATCCCTCACCTCCATAACCAAGGCCTACAGCACCTTCATGATGTCCGCCTACGAATCCGCCAAAGTCGGCGCCATGATGACCTCCGTATCCAAAATCTACAGTTGCTCCATGGCCAATATCTTGACGTCTTTTTGCTGTTTTTTGTAAAGGATAACAATTTGCTGTAACGATCAACGCAGCAGCGATAGCTGCAAAGTACTTTGCCATGTTTCTTCGTCAAGATAGGTAGCTAAAAGTGTGGAGCAATAAGGCTTGGTTTTCGAGTGATGCCTGTTTGGAGAAAGGTGTCGCGGGTCAATGGATGTGTGAGCAAGGGCAGCAAAAGTACCGGCTAACAAAGTCACCAGCTTGATGAGTGGTTTTCTTAGACGGGGGTATTGCTTATCATAGATTGACTGCCTTGTCTTATCGCCTGAAGATTATGCTGTGAGAGCCTAGATGATAATTGATAAGGAGTATATTATCGTAGATAAAACTCTTCAATTTAAAAAATTCACTAACCTCAAGCAAATGGTGAAAAATGGTACAAATCTTCATTTTTGAGGAGAAGATCTCTTGAACTCGACGCAAGAGTCTTTTTCGTACTGTATATTCATAATCTTATCTTTTGAAAGTCAAAATTTATTTCATCAGGCAAATGAGTACCAAGAGGAGTTCGATGAAAAAGGAATGAGCTTTATTTAGGATATTTCATGCAAAAATATTGTTATTGAATTTCCAGCTAAGTTAGACTGATGAAAATTATTCAGTCAAAGTTAGATGTAGCCTTTCGTATAAATAGCTAAATGTTGGTAGTAAATCGAAGAGTATCAAGAAACTTTGAGAAGCTGTCTCTCGCTACTATTGGATTTTGATTTGAAAGGGAACGAAATTCTGATGCAAAATCCTTGGAATTTTTTGTGGGAAATTTTGAAATGAAATTTAGAGCTATGATATCTGCAGGGCATAAGTTTGTTTCACATATTATGCTCTTATTTTGCTATATTTCTGAAAGCTAATCATAGCAAACGAATGATAGATGTAGCCAAATTGCAGGCGCAAAAATTGCGCTTTTTTATAACAGTACTACCAATAACCCCAACCCAATCTGTATACCACTGCAATTACAATTGTTTACTTTCTAATCAGTTGTAATCTAAAATGCTCTAAAATTTCTTTTTAAGAAAACATGTATCAAATTTTTTCCATCTGTGCAGAAAAATCACTGCAAACTTAACACACGAAACGTTACCCCCTCAAGAACGTTCTTAGGTTTTCCAGAATCAGTGAAGCGTGTAAGCACTGTTGATTTATTAGAGCGACCACCTGTTACCAAGGTTACCATGTTGTGCCCTGGAAACCTGATATCACAGAAGATCTATAGGTATTAGATAAACAATGAAATAAATATTTTTAACTGTGATACTTTTGTTTTTGTGCTCAGTCTCACCCCTGGTGCCCAAAAATTTTAAGAATTGCATTGCAGTGGCATATCAATGCGAGCCGAGCCTTAGCTGGCTTTGGTACCGTTTGACAGAGATGTGAAATTATCTGTTAATTAAGAATTCACTGGTTCCTTATGGTTATTGAGCTTAATTATGACCTGCGTGTGAAATCATGCTCATTTGATAGTTTCCGGCCCACCCTTCACTTACATCTACCTTTAGGCAGGTTTGGATTGGCCTATCATTACCAGCCCTATCTTTCTTTACTATTGTTTAGTGCAGAATCTAAAACTTTTGTGGCAGACCTGTTGGTTTCAGATCTAGAGGTCCACAAAACTTGATTATGGCCTGTATGAAAATTATGCTCATTTCATAGTTTCCCGCACACCCTTCACTTACATGTACCCTAGGACAGGTTTGCATCGGCTTATCATGACAAACCCTAGTTTAGTCTCAGAGAAACTAATCCCTAAATGTCAGATCCGTTGGTGTTACATGTCAACGGAATTTAATTGTAACATCCATGCAAAATTATGTGTGTTTGATAGCTTTCTTTCTCTGATTATGCCACACATTTGCTCATGGCCTAAATGCATAACGTCTTGAGTCTTGGCTTGCTTTCGACTATTTATCTGAAAGGCATTACTATCTTTTATGGCAGATTCAGTGATAGTTATAGAAATGGTTGGATATGATTAAAAATTGCAAGTAGATTTGTGTGATACTTTTCAGTTGACGGTATTACCCAATCTTTTACTGGAAAATATCGTAAGACAGGATTCAAAATGCTTTGTTTGTGAGAGCTGTTACGTGATTTGGCAGATTCACTTGCTCTGGGTATTTTTGTAGCTTGATTACTAACTGTGTGTGAAATTGTGTGATGATTTTTCACAGTTGATTGGCTTGAAACTGTCCTGGCTTGAGATTGTCGTGAAAATGAAAAAACGCCAGCATTACAGAGCCTTGTCTCTGTACGCTCTTAGCTCACTTTGGTTCTCATTTAAAAGAGATACCACCCGTTCTTCCCAGGTTTATTAGTTAAGATGTTCCTTGAACTTGAACATCTACAGGTTGTCTTGTAAAAATTGTTCGACGTTTGATTGGATATAGAAATATAACGATAACATGAACTGGCTCATGGGAAGGTAACCCTGTCCCCAAGATTTTGAAATTATTTTAGAGACCAGAATCTTGCAAATCAGTTGAAAATTTACTGAGTCGCGAGCTTTCAGAAAAATGTGCGACAGCTGAAGCCAGAGACCCCTTGATTATTTGTATAATGCATCATCGAGGTAAAAGAAGGTATCCAATGTCATACCCCTTGTTGATATCAGAGCAAACCAAATAGGACTTCAAAATTAATTTAGTCCTTATAATCATCGTTAAGTTGCATGTATCCAAAGACAGTAGTTTAAAACATAATCGACGAGAGACTGAATCTTGTTCCTCAAAGCATCCCTACGTTTGAAAATTAAGTTATGAAAAATCTGTCCGAAACCAATGTTTACGATTAAAGATGGTACAAATGACAACTTGCCGAATAAGTCAGAAGCATGCATCCGATCTTTGAAAAATCACGATGCAAAAACCACTTGGCGTTCATTATAGTATACAGTACAGTACAGTACAGTACAGTACAATATAGTATAGTATAGTATAGTATAGTATATTATAGTATAGTATAGTATAGTATAGTATAGTATAGTATAGAATGGTATCGTATATTCTATTATATATAGTATATATAGTATATGGTATATAGTATATAGTATATAACGTATATAGTATGTAGTATATAGAATATAGTGTAGTGTACTACAGTATACAGTATAGTATAGTATATAGTAAAGTATAGTATAGTATACAGTATAGTATAAAGTTAAAGCATACAGATTTAGCTTGATGCAGAAATGTGAATTTTGGGTAATAGATAGCTAATATCTCTCAAAATGTCCCTCGATTGTTAATTTAAACGTTGAGACCTTATTTGTTGGTTCTAAAGCAGCCCGATTGGTTTCTTACGTCAAGATATACTTCTTCAAAACGGGATGTGTATACCTTTGTTTAAGAAACACTATTCCAAACAGCTGTCAAAATTGTTGAGAAATATTTTTTAAATTGTACAAGAAATTAATAGTTTGGGCAAGTACTGAAAGTTTCTTGAAATCATAACAATATGGGCTTGAAACTTTCATTCTTGTTTCTAGATAACTAAGATCTATTGTTTTATACTGAACCAGGCTATTTTAGCTCTTTAATAATAATAATGATAATAATATAATAATAATAAAAACACAACTGTTGCCGACATACGTTTCGATTAAAATCTTCTTCAGTGTAAAACTTTTCACAGGGCAGCCAAATATTTATAGCAAAGACATGTTTACTTACATTATAAAGACTTTTTAAAAAAGATGAAATCTAATTTACAATTGAATGTGCGATACATAAACAACCTCAGTGAACCTAAGATCAATGCCTACGAGACCATCGTACTCCTGAGAGATTTTTAATTATTTCATTAAATTTGCAATTTATACCAGGTCTCTCGGGCCAATCAAGCCGCCAAGAAAGACCCAGAAGACAAGAACCCACACAGAGTTCCCGTCCCCCGGGGTCCCCCCGAAAACGACCCAACGAGCCAAAGGACCCAGTGGGAGCCAGAACTATAATGTAAAGAGGAACTGGAGCTTAACGAACCCCTTGAGGCTGTGCTAACTTTTCTGTGAATCCCAAGGGTAACTTTCCATAGATTCGCTAGCTGCTAAACAATCATAGCAAATGCTGAATCCGGGACAGCCCGATAGGGAATTCCACCCCACCACCACGTGCAGAAAGGCACGAAGTTACCAGAGGAAAACACAGAAAATAACGCTAGCAGGGCCTCCCTACACCCCATTCAAGTGTAATGGCAGAGTCTAAGCTGTTCCACATGCAAACATATCTAATTCCACATCCGCCGCTCTTTCATTAAGACCCTTGGGAGAGAACGTTTCAAGCCGATATTGCCAATAAAGCTCTTTTCTCCGAAGTGAATAAACGTCCTCTGCCCCATCGATAATTTTGATCCCAACCGTAAATTTCCCATTGTGTCCATTTTCAAAAAAATGCCCAAAGAAGCTGGCTTGTGGAATAGGCTTACCCTTGTCAAGGGAGCCTTCGTTATGTTTGCGCGAGTAAGACCTAAAATACGATTTGTACACATTAAATCTTTGTCGAAATTTTGTCTTAGTACTTCCCACATATTTTTTGTTACAACATTCACATTGCAAAAGATAAACCACGTGCTCAGAATTACAGTCATACTTTCCAGAAAACGTTTTGAACGACCTTGCAGGACAAATTTGGCAACTTTTTCTACCATTACACCTGAATGTGCCTTTTTCCATCAACTCTTCATCAAGATCTGGAAGTTTTGCCCTAACCAGTTTGTCTTTAAGATTTTTAGCCCTCCGAAATGAAACGAAAATTTTGTCTTTGAAAACATTCTTGTGTTCATTATCAACCAAAAGAACGTTTTCATTACCCCGAATGATTTCGTACACCTTATGCAAAGCTGGGTGATATGTGAGTACCAAAGGTATCCTCGCGTCATCCTTGGCCTGGGGATTGGTATCAAGTAAAGCAACCCGGTTTTTTAGGCGAACACGTGCAACTTGACTGTCAACCTCATTTTCTTTATAACCCCTCGCTAACAGCCAAGTTTTAAGATCCCCCACCCTTCTGTCGAAAAAAGTTTCCTCTGAACAAATGCGTCGAATTCTAAGAGCCTGACTATATGGGATACCCTTCTAAGTATGGCTAGGATGACAAGAAGTGCGATGTAAGAGTTGATGGGTATCCGTTGGTTTTGTAAATAAATCGGTGACAAGTTTGTTACCCTGTTTTATGACTTGAACGTCAAGAAAATTAACCCTCTCCGAGGACCATTCTGCGGTAAACTTAATAGAATCATGTGCCCCATTAAGGAAATTTATAAAATCCCTAAGTTTTTCTTCCCCATGCAACCAAACTAAAAAGACATCGTCTATGTACCTCCACCACAGCCACGGTTTCCACTGCACCTCCGAAAGTATCTTTAATGATAATAATACTATGATAATAATGATTTGAAACTGAGGAAGATTTTAAATCGAAACGTCTTGCAAAATTACAGTTGTGTTTTCTTAATGATAATAATAATAATAATAATGATAATAATAATAATAATAATAATAATAATAATAATAATAATAATAATAATAATAATAATAATACAGGAATTTTTATACAGGAATAACCTATCAGTACGACAAGCATACTGTTATCATTAGGGTCCTGTGCTAAAAGAAAAGAAATTTGCAATGTAAGTGGAGAAAAATTAAGCAAAGAACATATTTAAATACATTTATATAAATCATTTACATGTGATCTGAATAAAACCCTGGAGTCCAACTGTCTTGCTAAGATAGGAACTTTGTTATAAACGTTTGCTGCAGTCACAGAAAATCTTTTACGACCAAATTCTGTTTTCATCCTTGGAACCTTTACAGCTAGATTGTTATTTCTTGTATTTTGACCGTGTTCCTTTCCTTCAAAGTAACTTTTGAATGGGTCACAAACATTGTCTTGGAGGTAGTCAAATACAAATGAACACACGTTTTTCTTTATTGCACACTCAATGGTAGGAATCCTCAGGTCGGTGCTTGGATTGGCTTTTGATTTTATGATATTCCTGCTACGTTGTTCAATTTTTCGAATCTGGTTCACTCTTGAATTTGAGGGTGTTGTTGCGCGGAGGTCTGATCCTCTGACTTTGCAGCTAGGACAGTCAGGCGAACAGGGTTCCATGCCCAGAAGAGTCCCACCACTTGAGTGCCTAGTCGATTAGCACTTAGCTACTTCTGTGATCCCAGCGCTTTGCGCTAGAAATAGCAACTTCACTTTCACTATCAAGAAACTAGACTATCGGCTCATTCCTAATTTTAGCAGGAACTAATCGATCTAAAATCATGATGATAAAATCTGAAAAATTAAGTTGAAGCCTCGGGAAGATTATGAAAGTGATATTTTACAAATTTCTGGCACGACTTTTCCTGTATGATTTTTCAAACTTTACATATATTTTTCCGACATACCCAGCTTACGACAATCAGAAGCCATGGCAGATAAATAAGGCTCAAATTTTAGGACGCTAACAAACTGTTTCTGACGGCATAAATTAAAACTATTCGCGGCAGTGCAAGCCCACGTTCTGTAAAATTACCTTTTCAAAATGTACACAAATAGGAAGGTCGTTGAGTTGCTACCGCCTTTTGGGCAATTCCACCGCCTTGGGTCTAAGGCCCCGTTCACACTACTCCGTTTTTGTAAAAAACGGAGAGAAAAACCTCCGTTTTTGTGAAAGTGTTCACACTGATCCGCACAAAAACGCCACAAAAACGGAGGTTTTCGAAAACGCTATCGAAAGTGGATACCCACAAAAACGGACGTTTTTGAAAACGCATTTGATCAATGTGAACGCACAAAAACGGAGGTTTTTGAAAACGCTTCACTATTCAACAATGAGTTTCACAAAAACGGAGTAATGTGAACGCACAAAAACGGATGTTTTTCGCTGCGTCTTTGTTATCGGGCAGACCAGTGTGAACGCACAAAAACGGAGGTTTTTCTCTCCGTTTTTGTACGAAAACGGAGCAGTGTGAACGGTAGCTTCGATGCAACAAAAACGGATACTAACAAAAACGGAGTAGTGTGAACGGGGCCTAACATGCTCAATGTGAGCGTACAACGCAAAGTCAGTAGCAACGATCTAATGACTTGTAATCTGGTGACTTGAACATTCGATCAAAGATCAGCGGTGCTGTCTGGTATTGCAATGAATTTATCGATAACTGCAAGGAATTATTGAATAACATCACGATGATTTTAAGGATTTCAATCTTACTCATTACCGTATGGATTGTAAACAACTTTGCTAATCGTTGCTAATGTTGTGCATAAGGCTACTTTATTCGGACTATTTTCAGCGCAAATATTATTTTATGGTATGAGCACGGGCTGTAGGAAACACTGAATTTGGAAAAAGATTTATGTATGATACATTGTTATTCCCATCCAAAGTTTTCATTTCTTTCATGATATATCGACTTGTTTTGAGTGGCATAATTTCTTGAGTTCACGTCAATCTGCTGATTGCGCAGGCATTGAAATAGCGCCTTCGCAGGGAAAGTAGACACAAAAGAAAAACAAGTCGATATATCATGAACGAAGTGAAAACTTTAGATGGGAATAACTTGATGTATCGTACATAAATCTTTTTCCAAATTCAACGTTTCCTACAGCCCGTGGAAAGGAAAGCAATGTAATAGCACCTTGACAACCGGGTTTTGAAATATTACCTTCTTTTGATACCCGGCGTTAGAAAAAGAGAGGCGAAAATGATACTCGGGAAGTAGTGCACACCCTGTCAGCAAAATGTACAAAGTACCCCACCCGGGCAATTGTGTCAATTTTAGCTCTAAAGAAGCCTCTTATGCCGGGATGAAATATCAGCCCTTGTATGTATAATCAATATCCAACCAACCAAATAGTCATATTTTCTTTCGCATTGTTTTGCGCTGTCCCTGCCTTCAGGTCGTGCTAATGTTTAGGAATTGTTTCAACCTGTTCAGAAAATCATAAGTTCTTTTATCCGGGTTTCACGGTAATGATTATAAACTTGTACTCATTTTTTCTCCGTTTCTTCAACAGGAAAACATCATGACGGAGCCACAAACAACACAAAATGTGTGAGTAATTTCCTAACAGAAACTCGCAAGTTGAACAGCCCTATCAGGTTTTTACACTTTGTTTATTGCTAAGAGCGCTAAACGTTCCAGTCCTTCACTCAAGCGGCATGTGTTTACATAGTCGCAATTGATATGTCTATTTAAGACTTGGCTTTGCAAGGCCTAGATTTAGCTGATATATACGCCCGATGTTGGTACTTCGTCGAGTTTAAAACTTCTGAATTTCATTGTATGTTGGACTTCTTGGCGAAATAAACCACGAAAGGTGTTCTCCGCTTGTAAACAATAATTTTGCGCCTCGATAATTTGTTTCCCCTGGAGAGTATATTTTGTATAAACTTGATATGCTTGGCTTGCTCCGTATCCATCGAATCACTCAATTCATGAATCGCTATACACAGAATCGAAAACACCCGTAAAAGGTCATAGCCACTGAGATAAGCGAAACGGTCAGTGAGCACAACGCACAGCGCTACTCGCACATTAAGTAATATAGGTTAGCACTAAGAAAGTGATTTTGCGATAAAAAAATACGATAAATAGTGCATAAACACACTTTAAAATGGCGTGTTTTCGACACGTCTTTTTGCTAGGATTTCTCGCTATTTACGCCTATGGTAGACCTTACGAAACGGAGCAAAGTTCGAACGCTGATAGACGATGGACTGTTCACGAGAAACCACCAGAGTTAGTTGTTAATGCTGGGCCTGATGGAGTTAAAGTTCAAGCGAAGCCTTCGAAATTACAAGTAATTGAATATCCACAAAAAAGAGACTTTGGAACTGGCGGATTTGGTCACGGATTTGGCGGACATGGATTTGGTGGACACGGATTTGGCGGTGGATTTGGCGGCCATGGAGGATTTGGAGGATTTGGCGGTGAAGGCCATGGTTTTGGAGGCCATGGTTTCGGCGGTGGATTCGAAGGAGGATTCGGCGGACACGGAGATGGAGGATTCGGCGGATATGGTGGATTTGGTGGTGGACACGGATTTGGTGGCGGTTTTGGTGGATATGGTGGTGGTGGCGGATTTGTTGGTGGACACGGCTTTGGCGGTGACCACACGACATACGTACCATCTCATACACCACCACTTCATGTTGGGCCAAATGCTCCCCCAGTTCACGTTGGACCTCATGTTCCCGCTGTTCATGTTGGACCTCATGTTCCAAGTATTCATTATGGTACACATGCACCACTTTATCACGTAGGACCACATGTGCCGTTTGTGCATATGCCTCCACCTATCCCAACTGTTCATGCTGGACCAATGGGGCCTGCTGTCCATGTTTCATCACCGCCAACTGTTTATCATCAACCCCCTGTTGTTCATCATGAATCTCATGTTGTTGGGGGAGAGTGTTGTGATGGTGACGAATGGGGTCACCATGGAGGACATGGAGGCTGGGGACATGGTGGTGGTTTTGGAGGACACGGGTATGGCGGTGGACACGGTTTTGGTCATGGCGGATGGGGAGGCGGTCATGGTGAAGGAGGCTGGGGTGGACATGGAGGTGGTGGATGGGGAGGACATGGAGGATTTGGTGGTGGATGGGGTGGTGGTGACCATGGTGGTTTCGGAGGTGGTTGGGGAGATCATGGAAGATCAGCTATCCCAGGAAAGCCAAACGCACAAGCAGCAGCTAAGCTTACAACCAAAGTCAAGAGACATGCTCAATATGATCTTGGGGGACATGGAGCTCTTGGAGGTGGACATGTTGATCTTGGACATTTGGATGCTGGACATTTGGATGCTGGACACTTTGATGCTGGGCACTTTGATGCTGGACACTTGGATGCTGGACACTTTGATGCTGGACATGCAGATGGCGGACACTTCGATACACATTACCAAGGATGGCACCCATTCCCTGCTAGTGTACATGTTGGGCCACATACACCACCAATTCATATTGGACCACATTACCCACCAGTACATATTGGACCTCATGTCCCAGCTGTTCACATTGGACCTCATGTTCCATACATCAACATTCCTGCTCATGTTCCAGCTATTCATGTCAGACCTCATGTCCCAGCAGTACACATCAGCCCACCTGTGCCAATCATCAACGCTGGTAACCATGTCCCTGCCGTTCATGTCACATCACCACCCACTGTATACCATAGGCCACCCATTGTTATCCATCAACCTCACATCGTACACCCAGATGCAGTCCACTCTAGTGTTCATCACTTTGATTTCCACGGAGCAGAAGAAGCCGGACATGGTTTTGGCGGTCATATTCAAGAAGTCGGACACGGATTCGAAGGTGGACATTTTGACGGCGGCCATGGTTTCGAAGCAGGACATGGATTTGAGGGTGAAGGGCATGGAGTGGAACTTGCAGGCGGGCATGGATTCGAAGGAGGATTGGAAGGTGGTCATGGTGTTTTTGAAGGAGGTCATGGTTTCGAAGGGGGCCATGGTTTCGGTGGATTTGGTGGTTTTGGTGGGTTTAATGGTGCTGTTGGAAAAAGAAACAATATTCAACAAAAAGTCAAAGAGCCAGTGAAGCAGAAACGAGAGGTGAGTGAAGTGATGAGCCCAAGAAAGCTTCTCAAGAAATCCATGCAATCACGTCTAAACAGAAGGCAACTTCTAGGTTCCAGCAACCCTGATGGAAGTGATAGTGTCATCTTCGTGCATCCTGGATCAAGTTCTTCCCAAGTGTCCTCTTCAGAATTATCTTCCCTTAATAATGGCCTAGGCAGCACGATGGGAGGAGCAGCTAACCAACCTGCAGCTGCAGAAAATCCTATCAGTGCATCTGCTTTCGCTAAATCTGGCTTGTCAGGAGTTTCTAGCCAAGCAAGCAATCCTCTCAGCTCGCTTCCTCCATCAATAGCTAGCCAGCTGAGCAGTTCATTAGGAAACTCCCTTGGAGGCTCTTTAGGGGGCTCTTTAGGGAACTCCTTAGGGGGTGCCTTGGGAGGACAAGTTGGTAATGCAATAAATAGTGCCCTAAGCAACCCAAATCTCGGAGGAGCAAATTCATTCCAAGAATCGAATCAAGTACCAGATGCAGCGAGCTCATTGGCAAATATGGCTGGCGGCTCTCAGTCAAATGAAGAGAGCAGCTTCTCATCAGATAGTCCGAGCATGAATATCGGGGGATTTCAAGGCGGCTATGGAAGCGAGGAAAATAACATGCAGAGCTCAGAAGGCAAATCGGAGGAAGGCGAGAACTTCCAGAGATCGCGTATCCCTAAGCCCGAAGAGCAAGCCACCGAGGAAGTTGCAAATGACGAAGATGACAACGAAAATGATTATGATGATGAACTCGTTGAAAAGTCGGTGATTCCACACCCTGATGATGAAGACGATGATGATGATGATGACTCAGAATGAACAAAGGAATCGACAAAGAAAGGTAAAGAGAGTTTCGGTGGCGTCATGGTACATCGGTGGAGCAGAGCAGAGTTCCAGATTTTCCCTACAAAAACCGACTACAAAAGGCTTAAATTTAGACACGCACTGGAGATCTGCCAATGCCCCACCAGCCAAGATGCCACTGCAACCGATTCGTTATTTCGTAAAGGGAGTAGCAGCTTGTTTCTAGGGATACACCAGGGATACGCGATCTGCTTACCACACATGGTCAAAAGTTTGTTGGTGGCCTGAGAGGTATATAGCTCGGAATTCCATGATTCCAAGGAAACCGTGGTTTGATTTGAAATTCCTTGATTTGTCTAAAAACGACAGAAAATTGAGAGATTCTTATGCAGCAGGAAACCACATTTTGGTACCAGAACCTCGAGAGTCAAAATTGAACATTTGAAAAAGGGACAGGCAATTTTTGAGATTTTCACTTTGTGTCTTTGCCTTGCAGCTTCCAGTTTCACTTTTGGATATTTTACTTTCTCCAGGTTTCGGTACTCAACATAGCCACATAAACGAACTTTGACCAAGTGGTAAGGGAGGTTGTCTTTCATAGATGTTTCCGATTTCGATACCGATGACCTTTGCGCTAACAGTATGTCCAACGATATACCTTGTGTGATCCAAAAGAACTGAGAGTTTTTGTAAGAGTGTCAAAATTTGATCTGTCGCTGCTTTTGGAAATAAGTTTCTGGGCTATCGGGTTTTATTGTATTCCATAGAATAAGTAACGGCTTAAGAAGGTTACGTTGACACCGCCTCTGACGTGTTCATGATTGTGTGACGACACTGCCATATTTCCACATACATTTTGAAAGACAGATCATCAAATCTCCAGAAACTTCAAGAAACTTTCAGTGCTAGCTCAGTCTATTAGTTTCTTGCACAACTGTTCATATCTAAAGATGTTTTCTTAATAATTTTGACCGATGATTATGGAATATACAAGTTTCTTATGCCACGGAAAACACATCCTGTTTTTAAGAAATATGTTTTTACATAAGAAACCAATCAGGATGCTTTTATTTTTAAACGAATTTCTCAAAAAACGCAGGACATTACTGTATTTGTTCCATATTACGCAGCATTTAACAAATTTTCAATCCCTTTTCAGGTACGATTGACAGATTTAATTCAGAAGAGAGCACTTATGTAAAGGCGAGATCTACAGCAGCAACAACAACGAGCAAACACGAATAATGAACCATTCGAGAATAACAGCTGAAATGAAGATGGAAATATAAATATATATTCGTTGAAACGAATTCAACAAACTATTGGTATCACTTTGTGATATATAGTATGTTTTGGACGAAATAATGTCAAATAATGACAGTTTTGCTTTTATCTTTTTATGTATAGATTTTATGACGTAAACAAAGTTTCAATTCCAACCCTTGGCTTCCAATAATTCTCTTTAAGGCTGCTCAAGGGGTCTAGTGTTTCAACTTAGGCCATATATGAATTTCTAACCAAAATTATTGGCCTTGTACCCTATTCACATTGATAAGTTAACCTTCCTTAAACTAAATCAGGCCATAAAATGTTGCTTTCTAATCGATCAGTGCAACAGATCAAAATTGTTTCACTGGTTTAAATTTAACATGGTGTAGATAAAGCTCGTTAAATTATATCAGTGTGAATGGGGTTTAGTTTCATTTATACCGCACTTTGTAGTCTGCTAACCACACCCAATTTCAAAGTAAAATGTATGCACATAATTATCTCACACCTTGACATTTCCATGCAAGGCAAAACAAAGAGTAATCAGCTCCTATTCAAAGTGCAGTAAACTGTTTCATAAAAATTTCAAAGAGCCTCCTAGGTAAATGGTTCCTTTACAAACAATCAGCAAATTATTCTAAGCAGTTCTCAAACGAGGTTTGAACAAGCTTTATGGCAGTATTGAACCATTCTGACCACTATTTCCTTTGAAATTTGGTCTGGTTAACAAGCTACGCACTTTGCCATTTCCCCTAGAGAGATAGACTCGCCTTTCTGTTGAAGAATGATTGCCAAAATTCAGGGAAAGATTCTCATTTATATGCTCACCCCCGTTTAATGAAAATAGGATTTTGTAAATCTGGTTTATTGCACTTCATATTTGGTCTCCGAGTTTTCTTGGGAGTCAGAAAATGGTCATGTGCTAGTGTCAAGAAAATACTATGGAGTTTAGCAAATTACAGGCAATTTACAGAGTTTCCTATTCAAAACCAAAAGACAAGTTTTTAAGACCATCCCCAGGATTTTGTCTTCAAGAATATATGTTACGAGGAAATTCTCATGCCGAATGTGCCACAAAGTTCTGTGGCCTTTAGAAGGCCAACTGACATTTATGAGAATTCGACGGTGCTTCGCCTAAGAAAAACAAAGCTACACGTTTGTGCTTTTGCGGAATTTGCAAACTGAGTTTTGAGGTTGTCTTAATGCAAGCTTATTCGATTTCCACTTATTTTTGATGCCACTTTTTCTACAAGATACTAGAACTCCTTGCATTAGTCTTTTGTTTATTAGCAACGTAGAATTTTGACCAATGATAATTACAATTTGATAAGACGCACATGTGTGTCACTTTTTGCTGTTGTGTTCTTTTCTAGTCGATGGCTTCAAGATTACCAAGAGCTCATTGTATAAGCCCTTTTTTCACCCCGGGTGCCAGAGCCAACAAGAAATAAAGAAAATAAAGGAATTTTGATCATGGGCTTAGGAGACAGGAGTCTTGAGGGTTTGAGCTGCAGCCCTCGGGCGATAGAAAAATTTGCAAAAATTGGCCATAACGGGGAGAAAATCGGACATAAGTCGGGAAAAATTTTCTTAAGCAATAGATTTTTATCGGGTAGCCCCATTTAATTTTATCTTTCCCTGCGCCCATCATTGATGATTTTCGAGGTTGTGGTACCCAGGGTGCCCTTTTCTAGCTTGCGTTCAGATTTCTAGACTAGCTCCACTAGCCACTTAATTTCGCTGTTGTTGTTGTTGCTGATGGCCAGCTCAGCTGTATTAGCGACAAATCAGCTCTAAGGATTGTGGACCCACTCTATCAGATTACTAAGACTAAGTTTTCAGGCGAGTGAGACTGGTTTTTACCTATACGACAGCTATATCTAGTACACGAAAAGACTTTTTAATGAGAAACAAATTAGATTTTTAACGGAGAAAGAATGCTTTCGCAAACAGATTTTCCGTTAGGGAGCGGTCATAAAGTATCTGCTATATGGGGGTGGATGATTTTCCAAAAATCTAGCAAAATAATTAATGGCCCCATACTAGATTCCTATTCACTTATTCGTGGCCCAACTAGGATATTTTTCCTGACCCCATAAAATAATTCAGTTTTTAGAATGCAGGCTCGATGAGTTTACAGGCAGTGTAATTCCAGAATTATAACTTAATAATGAAGCACTGGTTAGCCACTGAACTAAACAAGAGAAGGAGAAAAAAGAAATAAAGAAATGAACCGAAATGCAAGTGTCAAGTGGGAAAAAGTAAACAGAAAACAATTTTTGCAGCATTTGCAGCCGTTGCTCAACTTTAGAAATAACGTTTAAAAGTTTTATGGCCCCATAAAATACATCTGGTTATTTTTCATAGCCCCAAAAAGTCATGGCAGAATTTTTCATGGCCCATCCAAATATCGTCCACCCCCATATAGCAGATACTTTATGACTGCTCCCTTAGTGTTATCGGTGTTCAAAAAGCGATACCAAATCCAACGAAACAGTTACATTTAAGCGCCTTAGTTGGTATCGTATTTTTGATATGTGTCCGGTAGTTGATGGAGAGAATTCTGACGAAAATATACAGTAAAGCCCCGCAAACAAGAACATACTTTTCTGCACAACAGACTGATTAGGTTCTTATAAATGAGGTATTTATGACATTTTCAAGGTATGGTTCCTATCACAAGGACTCTTATCCCTATGATGAATATATAGCTATACAGTATGTGTTAGATAAACTTGAGAGTAGAATGACTGCACTTAAATATTATAGGGTATGGTATTTTGTTGTTGGCAAAACAGTTCATATCATATATATAATTTTCATATCCCTGGAAACTGTTAGAGGTGCTCATTTTTCAATACTTGGGAGTTTGTTTACACTGATTTAAGGAAAATTCTTAACTAAGTGTACCATTTTAGAAGAACATTGAAAGAAATCAGTGTGTTTTTGATTCTTGTCTTTGGGTGTCTTTTCCCACAAAATCAGTCTGCAGGTTCTTATTTTGCTATGTTCTTGTTTGCGGGGTTTTACTGCATATGACTCGTTTGGCCCTTGGCTGGAAGCAAGCGATCTATTGAATGGTTCCCTAGTGTCCAAACCTTTAATGAAAAAGGCATTCAGCAACTACCGGAAACTACAATCTTGGACAAAATATATTGGATTAACGTAAAATTTTACAATTTCAAATTGAAAACCCCCATTTCCCCCCGATACAATGTTGATTTGATCTGTTTCAGCTCGCGGATGTCACATGTATTCATACAGCATTGTTTCGGAGGTAAAAGGGGGTGGTAAGAAATAATGGAAACACATCTTTGTTCCAAATATTTTGTCCAGGATTGTAAGCTGCCCTTGTTTGTGCAGCTAGGATGTAGTAGACTCATGCCTCTTAGTCCTTTGTTTCGCTGCGTCCTTTGATTTGCTGATAACACTTGGTCAGGACTCATAATATTACTCTTTAAAAGTGGGCCCAATTTTGGCCCGCGTAGAATGACTTCGTATTCACCAATCGAATTGTTAGAATTTAGCTTTCAACCAGTCAGAAGGTACTATTCAGGCAGTTGTTGTTGTTGCATACAAAAAGCCGTTGATGAAGACCGGAGCTCTCTCGCAGCTTCGATGGATCAATTCTATTTCTATAGAGGACGATTACCGCGTGAAAGGTATGCATTTTACGATTTATAGGTCAAGACAACACCATTCTTTGGAATAAAAGTTTACTTTTCAATGTTCAAGCTCTTTAGACCAGAATTTCAGGCGATTTATTGAGTGTAGGAGAAGTCCCACGTGTTCAGGTCATTTTGGAAAAGTTGGGCCTACTTTTTAAGAGTAATGTCATGACTCCCTGTTGACGAAGTGATATCAGCAAATCAAAGAATGAAGAGAAATATGGGACGAAAAGGCGTAAGTCTAAGGATGGAGAGAGGTTTGGAGTTTTCTATATTTACAAGAATCCAAATGATTCATGTTCGGTTTCTTATACGATGGTACGTAGCAATATTATAAGGCGTATATTTGAATTTGTCTCCAATAGGTCTCAGTTCTCTAGAAGCAAGAATGAAAATTTGAAGCCCACATTATTATGATTTCAAGAAACCTCTAGTACTGGCTCAAACCATTGGATCCTTGCACAACAGTACATATTACAAAAATCTTTTCTTAAAAATTTCGACAGCTGTTTGGAGTATAGAAGTGTTTCTTATACCATGGTATACACACCCTGTGTTGAAGAAGTATATCTTGGCATAAAGCGACCACTGCCTCACAATAGAAAGAGGACGCCATTGCAAACCTCCAATAGAAAGAGACAAACGGTCCTGCTTAAGCTGTAAAGACAAAATTGAAGACGAGGCGCATTTTATTCTCCAATGTGACATGTTTAAAGAAGAACGAGTAACCTTCTTACATTACACAAAAGATACCTATCCAAATTTTGAAACAATTCCAACCCTTGAACAAAAGCTCATTTTTCTACAAACCAATGAAAACTGTCACTTTTTAGAGACATTTACAAGATATCTTAACACAATTTATAAACTTAGATCGCAAAATGAAACCCAGAAAATTGATGATGCATAGCCTAGAACAATAAAAAGACATTTTTTACGTATACTCGCTGATATTTTGTTAGTAGCTCTTAATTTGTGGTTCGTAGTTAGACCATGTATCTTGTAATGATATTCAGTCTTCATTGAAAAAAAAAGAAATTCTTATAGAATCAAGTATTATTTTTGAAATAATGCTACGAACGCTCCACCACATTGGTGGGTTATTTTGAACACTTAGTAATGCACCGGGTGACCCAGAAAAAGTTCCCACCTTTATAGCACCAAGAGTACTAAACAGATTTCATTGATTCAAAATCTAGTTAAATCGAAGTATTTCGTAACTTATCTCGCTGTCTTACCAGCACTAGAAGTATCAATAAATTTAACGTCATTAAAATTCCATGGTTGCAAAAGGACTGAAAATGGGGTTATGATCAAACTGTAAGAACTCTCCTTACACAGAATAATGTTCAATGGGCGTTTCACCTCCCTCAAGAGCTATAACACATCAATTTTTCAAACAAATACTAAAGATTTTCAGACCCATGGCAATGCATGTGCAGTGGATATCTCTCACCCATAGCAATTGCATTCTCTTTGTTAGTCTGTTCGAGGAGTCCTCTATGACTTGGTCAATTCTGTAGGCCATTTTTCAGTGATTTTGCAGCCATGAAATTTTCATAAAGTTGAATTTATCTTTGTTTCTAGAGCTCGTTAGACAGGGAGAAAGATCATAAAATATTTCGATCGTTTGGCTTTTAACAAAACTTTAAATCATTTGAATCTGTTAAGCACTCTTGTTTTTATGAATTTTCAAAAATGGGAACTTTTTCTGGCTCACCCGATATGTTAGTTAGAGTTTAGAGACCAACTGACGTTGGACACAATGGCATGTTTCGAAAAATTCTTCCTGGTGAGTTTTGGATGGTGGAAAAACCATGGATAAACGTTCTCTCAGGTTTGAAGCAATCTTATCAGAGTTAACACAAGTGGTGACTTGCCATTGTGTAATGCCTAACAGAGATAGCCGGAAAAGACGCTTGACTTTAGATGGAAGATACAAATATAAACATAAAAACAAGAAAAATTGTCTTCAAAATTTGTTGCAAAAATATTTCATAATGGATCGCAAAAATATTTCATAATGAATGGTTGCATAATGGATCGCCAAGTCATCGTGTGATAGAGCTCACGCATTGCTAAATGTTGAAGTTATGCTATCGAGATTTTGGGGAAGTTTCTCTTTCCATAGCTCCCAGCAATTTTTAAACTTTAAGCGAAATCAATGTGAGCATAGTTTCGGTTTCCTGCACAAAATTTCTCGCAACGAAACGAAACCTTACTGCGCATGCGTTAAAATCTGTTCTCGAAAGTTCCCACTAATCTTCGCATTTTTATCATGTCAAATTTCAGGTTACCTTATTTTCTTACTTCTGTCGAATAATCCAAGGATGAAATGATGAGCAGGTGTCAAAAGCTAAGCAATGCAATTTCATGAAAAATGCTCGTTCAAATTTTATCAAAACAAAAACAATAAGCATCCTGCTTTTCCCACAATCCTTTGAGAAGTGTTTCCTTTCCTGGAGGTCTGGTAATATCACAATGACGGTACGAAATAGCAGATGTCATATATAAGAGCATATGAAGATTTTATCCCTCATTGCTACAAGAAGACTGTACTTAAAGGGTTATCGCAAGCAAAGACTGCAAGCAATGACGGCCTTGGCAGGAGACTCGCACGAAAGGATGTAGAATTTGATGAGCAAAGGCATGATTTCACGGTTGTCGAAATGCTCCAAGTCCAAGAAAAGGAAACGAAGAAAAAGCTGGATGGCTGCACAAGCCAAAACAAGGACAGTAAGCAGGCAGAGAAGAAGGAATGGACGGAGTTGGAAGTCGTTGGGTCGGTGCGAAATATCAGTCCTAAATTATGGACGTTTACGAATCTCGTCGCTCTTTACTTGAATGATAACAAGCTAACACGGCTGCCAGCCGAAATATCAAGATTGAATAAATTACAGAAGTTAGAATTATCGAGAAACAAGCTGAGAACACTGCCTGTTGAAGTGGGTGACATGACGGAGCTGCGAGAATTAAATCTCAATGGAAACCTTCTTCGGATATTACCTAATGAACTAGGCAGGCTATTTCAGCTCAAGGCTTTAGGCCTGCAGGGAAACCCATTGCCTACAGATCTACTGTCTTTAGTAGAAGAATCGAATGGAGTCGAAAATTTGCGGAATCTTTTACTGGATAATGTTACAGGTAGGTATTTTGATGGCTGATGAGTGTGTCCGACCTGATTTTTAGGCCATCATATCGAACGGCCATCGAGAACCTTTTGTTTTCACGATTCATCAGAACAAAAGCTTGCAGTGAATCCAGTGGCGTCTGTTATTTGTTTGGCATCGAATCAAAAACATGGTTCGCAAAATGACGAATTGTTTCAAGACATCCTTACTTGTGATCTTTGCCCAATTTTTGTGCTTATTGCTTTGTGATAGGTACTGTAAATCACAAAACTTTGTCTTTGTGTGGGTATGATATAAGGAGATAAACAAATGCTACCAATCACTTCCAAGGATAGATCAGATTTCAAATAATCATTACAATTCATCTCAGTGATGAGCTAAATTTCATACTGAAAACCTAAACCGGTTCTATGCTATTTTTAATCATTTGAAACATGTGGAATCTTATTTTAATCTGAAGCATGGTACCTGGAAAGTTTCTTGTCCCTAATCAAGCTGAACCTTTTGTTAAGCTTGTCTGAAATATGTCAGACATTAATTAGGGTCTCCTGGGGGTAAAGTGAGTAGGCTTTAGTACTATTGGTACTATCAATTGCTGGAAAACCGTAGACTGGGAACTGATGAATTAACACTATGTAAAAGAGTGTAGCTTGAGCGGTTCTGGATAGAAGGAAACCCTGAACAAAGATTGGCAATATTCATCCAGATATTTCACCCTTCCCAGTTTCCCCAGCATTCTATTTTCACCCCACTAGGCCCTACCAATTCAAAATTTGGATGATGTGCTTTCGTGATTCATTTATTTACCATTTCCATCTCAAATCCACATCCCCATGCCTTATCTTTGTAAGGATTTATTGGTTCACTAGGGCCCCATTTACGCGAACCTGGGGTAGTATTCACACCATTTACAGCGGGGTAGTATTCACCCCAATCAGCTCTAACTGCTTCATTGAAAAAATTGCTGTTTACACAAGCCTGGGGCAGGTCTGTGAGTTGCATTAGTTGGCACATGTGGCAAGTTGCCTCTTTAATTGCCTTTTGTTTTGATGATGGCTCCTTTTGTTCAAATGACCCCAGGTTGGCTATTTGAAGCGTTTACACGAGCCCGGGTTGAGCTGACCCACCTTCACATGGAAAATTCTACAAAAAGCCAACCCACCTCAATGGGTCAACCCTACCCTCGAGAAGGGTTTCCTGCCCAGGCGGGTTGACGCAGGCTGGCTGCAGAGTTTGTGTAAACGCGTGAAGAGATTTGACTGGAGAAGGACTGACCCTCTGCGGCGGGTTGGAGCCAACCCAGGCTTGTGTAAACAGGCTCTGGGTTTCTCTCTCTGTGTGCATTCAAAAGTTTTGGTTCACCTCAGATTTTGGAAGATCAATTAACAATATTTTGTTTGAAGACCCCCTGCTAGCCACAAGGCCTTGCATACTTTTGCTATCAGATGATGTACTGAGAAAAGATGCTTGGACTATCTGATGGTCTGCAATGGTAGTTCTTTTTAGCGTGCTTCTTCCACAACAAGTTCAGAGTCAAGTTAAAATAGATACAGTAGGTTGTCCAAGACTTGTATTTGAAAAGAGAGTCTTTCATAAATGCATCAGAAAGAAAAACTTACTTAGTGCCAGCAAGAAAGCAAACGTTTAGTCAAAACAAAGTAAATGAAAAACAGATTAAAGAGTAAAGCCTGGTTTTCATATATATACTGTAATCGTAAGGAGTCACAAGGAATTGCAGCAAGTCATAATAAAGGTGATCCAGTTTGCTTGCGACTCTCTGCGATCATATGGAAGCCGGCGAAAAAATTTGTTTGTGACTCCTTATGATCAGAAAATTTTCTATGGCTGCGAGTCACTGCGGCTCATGGAAACCAGGCTTAATGGAGACACCTCCACTTTAATGCCAGGCCTTTTGGTGAAAACAGGGTAATGGAACTGGTTCAAGATCACCTGAAAATACAATGCTTTGAAAAGTGAGATGCCCTTGAAAGCTTAATAATGGGAAAGTAGCCTGACACTTCTGAAAAAAATCTCATATGCATATGTGTACTAAATTCAGTCAGCCATGATGTGTGAGATCAATTGATGCCAGGTTGACAGAGCAGAAATAGTGTAAACTGAGGTCATTGACCAATCTGGGAAAAGAAAGTGTTTGAATAAGCTTTTTGAAATGATAAATCAAGAGTTTAATGTGCTAGGAAGCAACCATATGAAGTGTTGCCTAATTTGTGGGTGTAACGCTGGGAGCTAGGGGACTCAAAGTTACGTGTTTTGGTGCATGTGTGCACAGTTCCTACTCTGTCTGCTAGGTTATCATATATAGGATTATCAAAAATCTAAAGAGATTTGCTAGTAAGTCAGTTACTGAATCATGTCATTATCACGTTTTTGCTAATGAAGCTTGAAGATGTACTTTTTAAGTATATAATTGTCTTTGAAGCTTAAATACCTGCTCAAGTAAAACTTTTTTTGAATCAGTTCAAACAAACATATTACATATGGTAGAAATATCACTGAAAAGGGTGCAAATAAATGTTGAAGAATTCTTTGGAATCCACGTAGTACTTACTAAGAATGGAACCACCCAAAATGAGCCACAACCACCCAAAAAGATCCATAATAACCCAATACCAGATAATAACTGGCCAAAGTGATCCAAAACCATGAAAAACCAGAGCATAGCCACCCAACACCACCCAAAGATACTATAATTTAGCATCCGATGTCAGCTGTTTAGGGGGCTTAAGACTCATGAAACTCAGCAGATGGTGCTTTGTATCTCTTAAATTCTTGTTTTGTCATGGCACAACTTATGTGAAAATGCAATTTTGTTTCTTGTGTAGAGTAAGTCCTTTGTGTTAGAGTGAGAATTGTCTGGATTGTCTCATGGCACAGCACTTGGTCTATTCAGTGGCTCATCATCACCTTTTGCTTCTCAAAGAACTGGATGACATCAAGTTCACATTTGAACACAATGACATCACTCCAAAAACAACATTGAGATTTTGGGACTCAAGAATCTCTTAGATTTCCAAACAATCTTGAGATGTTTCCTGAGACCTCAAAGGTCCTTTCAATCTTTTTTTGTGATTTTGAGAAAATTGAAATTTTCAAAGTTCAAGTGTTGAAAACAATTTTTGCAGATTTGTTGAAAGACTTTGCCCTTTGCTTAAAGAACTGATACTGCATATGATTTATAATTTAGGGATTTTGGGTAATTTGTGGTAATTGCCCCACAAAGTGGGGCTTTCTAGCCTTGCCGGACCGCGTTGTTGTTGCTGCTGGTGCTGTGAGATCAGACCAAAAAATTTTGTTACACATTTTATCACATGATTAAATGGCAAGCCTTTCTGTGTCTTATTGTCAACAGTAATTGGCAAATATTTTGTGACGTATGAGTTTACACAAATAGGAATTCCTTGCATGAAAAGTAGGGAAGATCAAATCTGGAAAATTTTGCCTGCAGAAACGGAATCAGTCAAAACAAAACCCATTTCTAAACACAACTTTCTAGGGTATCTTAGGCCTGACTTTCACTGTCCCATGTTTTACTTGCCCTCTCTCTCTCTCTCTCGGCCTTCTCTGCTTTACCGTCTTTTACACACTGAAAATGGCCAATGCATCTGCACAATAGGCCCAGCAATAAACTATTTTTTCAAGTCAAGAAAAACTGTAAAGTGGTTGCAGCTAGTGGGGCACTTAGTTTATACTATTGCTAGTTATGATCCGATTTTGGGTGGTTTTGGGTCATTTTGAGTTGTTTTAAGTGGTTGTTGTTTGTTTTTTGGGTTGTTCCACATTTTAGTAAGTGTGGAGAACTCTTAACAAATCTTTCAACTCCTTGTCATGTCAATGTGCGCAAGGCCTGTCCTATACCATTACATCCTCAACTCATAAATTTCTCCTCTTCTAGTGTGTCCAAGACCCCCAGACAGACCATGGCTAACAATGGAAACAGAATCATCTAAGGATGGATGTAAGTGTGAGAAAACTTGTTGATCAAGGTTGGCTAGGTATGAGAAAAGCAAACCACCTTATTGTCCATTCAATGGGGCTGCCTGTTGGATAATTTCTTGAGAAATCTCCTGTGTTTACATGGCTGGTACTGTATGACCTTAGGAAATTTATTCTTATTTATTTAATGCATTGAAATATTTTAATCTTCAGTAAATAAAATTGGATGTAAAGATTAAATCCTGCAAAAGATTAACACCTGCTCCAAGGTCACCACTTTTGAATAAATAAGTATTCTACCTTTGAGAGCTCCCAAAAAATTTGAAATAGACATATGAAGTTACCCAGTAGGCCCTATCCAGCTTTCCATAGTGTTCATTTTTATCCTGTCAACTTCCATTGTTTTTTGCCAAAATTCATCCCTGTTTTCAATGCAGTTTTCTAGAAATTTCTTTCACCAACTATTCAAGTTATGTTGTAAGTATTCATATATGTTATAAGTAATTCATGCACTGATCTTGTAAAATAGAGCTTGTCCAATCTCAATGCTGCTTTATGTAGTTTGACCACATGGTGATGTTTATAGAATGACCATTGTGATTCCCAAGGGGATTTTTAAGTCATTGCCATGCCAATGCAATCTCACTGTTTATTTCTGCAAAGAGAATTCATAAAATGAATTCCACTTTTTGTCATTTTCAAACCAAGCTACAGTAAACTCAAACTTACCAACACAGATAGTATGTAAACATCATATTGATGAGGTATACAGTAGTATATAACAGAAAGTATGATTGCAACATAGGCAATTTAAAAAACACATGATATTTGGATTATCACAGCTATGATATTGTTTCTGTCTTGTTTAGAAAACATTTTGAGTTAAGTTTGGAAATCTTACTAGCTGAAATCAAACACTCTTTTCTGAAAATATGAGGAATTTGCTCAAAAAGGCAAGGCCCTGAAATGAGAGTGCGCTAAATCAAGCCTGAGCGCCTCCACACTCGCCTCAAAAATTCTACTGGCTTGATCCCTCAAGCTCCTTGCAGATGAAAGGTGTTTCCTTTTAATGATCCATGATAGCGATTTTTGAATGTGTTTGACATAAAACATTCAGCCCAAAAAATCTTCCTTTTTATCTCTGTAAAACAGATTGTCTTTCCTTCTCTCCATTGACTCTTAAAACTTTTACTCACCTCTCAAGTTGTGTTCACCACGTTGTCTATGCCATTACCAAGCTGCCTTGCTTTTATGTTGATTGCCACTACAATCTACTCAGCACACATGAATCAATAATGGCTGCAAGCTCTGCCGGTGCTGACTAAATAGCAGAATTATCTCTGTTCAGCTCTTGGGGAACGGGCAGTGGGATTGGCCAGACTTTAAAAGTATCAATGAATAGCAGAAGGCTACAAGGATTTGGTGCAAACTTAGCAGGAGGCCATCCAAGGCTGTTCAATCTTATCAAACATGCAGCCCAGCTTGAAAGGCAATGCTGGCCTTCATTTATTTTGCTTGATTCCTTTCAATGAATGATTTAATTTTAACTGAAAATTTTCAGACAAACAATAACTGTGGCTCATTTTTCCAGAACTTTCCATTTGCTTTCCCTTGAGTTAATTGAGAATATTGACGCTGATTTCCCACAAAGACAGAATTAATCTAGGAGCTTGATCAAGCGCCTAAATGAAGTGAGGAGCTTGATCAACCTAGCATCTAACGCTTGCTCATTTCAAGGCCTGAAAATTGCCCTCTCTAAAAGCCTTCAAAAGGAGTCATATATTGCAATCAAAGTCCACTGCAAGTAGTCATCGTTGTTAAAGAAAGCCAACGATGTATTGATTATTAATTTGACTTGTTTTCACACCCCCGTAGCCATGGGAAAGAACGACCAATTAAAGCTGGGTGAATTTCTAAAAACAGATACTGTACATATATATACACTACAAAAGAAGTCATTTTGCAATATTTTTGCTCTGATATTCAGGGAGCAGCTTTTTATCAAGTGACATGCATTTTTTTACCAACTCAGTAGTATGGATGTGTTATGCTTCAAGGTAGCCCATTTTCTAATGACCTTTAAGGGAACTATTATGGAAATAAAGGTCAGCTTGACCCTTTAATGCTATCCCACCACTGTAATAAGGGGTGTTTTCCTCGCAAGCTTTTAACCTTAAAGTTATATTGTATTGTATTGTATTGTATTGTATTGTATTGTATCTATTTTTTACATTTATCATAATAATTTGTATGGAAATATTTTTTAAGTAGCAAATTGATACATACAATACATAATACATAGTAAACACCTGCATATGTATGTAGAATTTTTGAAGTCAGCCTGAGTGTTTGTACATTAAATACAATGGATTGTTTGTTACCAGTAAAAATGGGCTCTAATTTGATAATTTCATGCAGGCTCTCAATCCACTAGGTTCTTATCCATCTGTGTTTACTGTATGCACAGTTCCCTTATGGTGCATATTACCTTATGGCCGGGTTCTATTTTATTTTTATATGGATTTGAAAAGAGTTCCCTTATGAATTGGTATGCAACAAGTTGTTAATGTTTGCCTTATGTTCGTACAGCACATGTCTGCCACAAGTAATGCCAGTAACATTTCATTTCTATCGATTTACAGACAACTTTACTGTGATGTCATACAACATCTTATTTGACAAGTACTGCACAAGTCAGCTTTATGGTTATTGTCCATCATGGGCATTGAACTGGGATTACAGAAAAACAGAAATTTTAAAGGAGATCATCCAATATCATGCAGATATCTTAAGTTTGCAGGTAAAGTTAAGCAGGAAGATTTTCAAATTAGATTTATGGCATGCTTGATAAGTTACTTTCATTCTTCCTGCTATTGTTCCTTTTTTGGTCACATTTCCTTCCACAGCATTAGATATTCTTCCTTTTTTGCTGTAGTTGAGTTGTTGTTTTCATCAAAAGAAGTTGATTTTAAAATTTGATGTATATGCTGGGTGTCCCAGAAAAAAGGTAACAGATTTGGTCAGCGCTAGCGCTAAGAATTTAACTCCAATCAATCGGAAATAACCTTTAAACTAATCCTTGTTACATTGGTGGGGCAGACACTTTGTGGCATTCAGCTTTAATTTTCTCAGACACTAATTTATTTTTCTGTCATCAGAAACTGTAATTAATCTGATTACACTAGTCTTATTGCACTGATGGAAATTTTTTGTTATGTTGTTTTTATCTATATATATACCTTTCATTCATGCTTTCAGGAAATTGGAACAGATGCATTTCACAATTTGTTCCTGCCAGAGCTGAGTAAGAATGGTTATGATGGCATTTTCAGTCCAAAGTCAAGAGCAAAAACAATGCCAGAGGAAGAGAGAGGTTGGGTTGACGGATGTGCAATTTTCTGGCACACTAGCAAGTAAGTAAAGAGAAAGAGAGTCCGTAGACAGTAAAGAAACGAATTTCTCTGGGGCAGTTGATAGATTAGATGGATAGACAGGGCCACCAAGAGGGGGGCAGGAGAGTTAAGTTGCCTCATAGTTGAGGATTTTTAACATTTTGACTGCAGGAAATGCTCTGAAATGCATTTTAAGCCAATCCAAAGGGCGTGATTGAAAAAATTATCTCCTTGCTTCGCTCTCTGGAGGTCGCATTTTGCAGTTTTGTCCCTGGGCCTCCAAAAGGTCTTGGCGGTCCTGTGAATAGAGACACAGTTTTGCGAATTCTTCAAAATTTACTTGTTGTAAAAGCAATCGGAAGAATGATGATAAAAAAGATCTCAGCCATTTCTTTGCTGCATCATTGACCATTCTGTTTTGGTAAAAGAAACAATTAATAAATTTTTTTCAAACGTGCGTTTTGATTGTTATTAAAAATCCATCATCAGTGAGCAAGATGGTATCGCCTTTTAATTCCTTGATACTCTCTTGAAAATTTACAACGACGCACAAAGTTGCAAGGAGGAACTATAATTAGCATAACCTCGTGTTGCATATTTGTGTTGAGAAATTAGGTCTTTTTATGCCCACATTATTGCTGTCTTTGTATTTGCAAGAATTTCTCAAGTCTTGGAAGAAAGAAAATATTACAGGAGAGAAGAAATTCTTTACGGATGTATTCAGATTGTTTGAAGGCCTTGATATCTTCTAGTGTTGCTGTTAGAAGTTTGCATTTGAATCAAACGATAACTGGTCATTTTGAACTTCACTTTAGATTCATAAGTCATTTTGTTTTCAAAGGTTCCGTCTAATAAAAGAGCATCTAGTTGAATTCAACCAATTGGCAGCAGCGCATGCTGAAAGATCGGAGGACATGTTGAATAGAGTTATGCCCAGAGATAACATTGGGATCATGGCAATGTTGGAGACAGTTGAACCTGGTGTAAAACAGAAATTAGTGGTGACGAATGCCCATATTCATTGGGACCCGGAATTCAAGGATGTAAAATTGATACAAGTTGTGATGTTAATGAGAGAATTGACGAAATTCATGCAGGAGGTGTCGCCGAGCTATAATCAGAGTGGTAAAGGTGATTATTAAGGATTAAAAGTTTCGTTTGCGACGTAGGTTCAGAATAGAAAATGTTTTCAAAAGGTTGTATGGATTCGTCACGAAAATAAAGGTCTTTATTAAGGTAGACATGATATCTAGGGAGTGATTCAATTTTCATGTGGTAAGAGTTGTAAGATGGATCTAAAATGCTGCCTTTCAATTTAATGATATCCTTCAACTTCAGGGAAACTCATACGTTCCTTATTCAAGGGTATGGGTAGAATACTTTTTTTCCACTCACAACAAATTAAAATCAAACTGAAATACATTAATACTGTACCGCTCTTGGTGTAAGAAGACACAAGGTCATCTAGCCTACACCAAGAACGGCACTTACAATTTTCAAATGCAACGTCAAAAATAAAGAAAACTACTGAGAATAGGAAAAGAAAAGAAGAGTACTACGAAGCAAAAAAATAAAAGGAGAGAAAGGGACTGACAGTTCCACACCAAACTCAAACCATGCTATGTGTCTAACTCTTATGTCATAGGTCTAACATCAGTTTTGTACCATCACATCGAGACTGCTGGTACAATGACGATGGCAGTAAAGCAAGGGTAGAATAGTCAGCATATCAAGAATAGGTTTAACTTTTGACGCAGTCTTACATTAAAAAGATCGGAAGATGTTTTGGACTATAACATTCACTCTTTATCAAACAGTGAAACATACCGGGTGAGTCAATAAAAACGCCCGGCGTTTGAAAAAATCCTGATCCCTGAATATCAAAGCAATGATGTTGAAAACTGTCTAGTTTTATTCTCGATATGTCAGGTAAGGTTCAGTAGTTTACCTGGCTTTAGTCGGTCATTCCTTCCTGTCGAAATAGGAGATTTTCTTCAGAAAGCCCCTTTCGAATACCTGCAAAAACGAGCGAAAATAATGACTCTTGGCGTGGGAGAATGCAATCCCCCTGAATGAATCCCACTAGGGGGAAGACTTTTCAACCCGCCAAAACGAAAGCACGTGCTAAAGCGTGCTGAAAGTCATCGCTGTGAGGTAAACACATTAGGGATTTTCGCTTGTAATTTTAGCACGTTTTTTGAGATTTCTCAAAGGGATTCATTTTAGAAAATTGCCTACAGAATCTGAACGTAGTGACTGATTTTATCGAGGAAAATTTTTAAAATAATTGAACATGTTAGCTATTTAATCAGATATTGCAAAATATCGTTGCTTCTATATTCAGGGAGCAGTAGCCTGTCAAACGCCGGGCGTTTTTTTTATTCACCCGGTAGAGTAATGCAGATCAATTTTTCATTATTGATTATGTGATTAATCAACAAGTTGACTTGATCATTTCCCTTTTCTAATGCAGGTAAAAATGGAATCACGAATCACCCAAACATCCCTTCATTAATCTGTGCAGATTTGAATTCACTGCCAGGATCGGGGGTCATGGAATACTTGAGCAATAGCAAGATTTCCATAGATCATCCTGACTTCCAGCACATGTCATATGGAGGTTTTTTATCAAAATATGCAGGTAATGAAACTGTTACAATTAATACGTTCTTGTAGGAAATTGAAGCTGATCCTAGAATTTCTTATACATGACAATTTCTGGGATTTTAGTTGACGCATAAAAAGGAGATGATACAAGGATACGAGGGGCAAGTCTTCCCCAAAATAGCATACGGTATTTTGGTATTTTAATCGTGCAGATCTTTCTTAGGCCCCGTTCACATTGGAACGCAGTCGTTCCGCTCCATCTTCGTTCCAGTTTCTGGAAAGCAAAATTAGATTGTTGACAAAGGAATGGTACGATTGCGTATCAGTTTCTGTTTCTGTTCACACGCAAACTCGATCGCTCCGTTCGACAGTTGTTTCTTCAGGCTTTGTTATTTTTTCCAGCAACAACCACATCCATGCGTGAAAGTTTTTTGGACCAGTTCTACACCTACATTATCGACCTGAAATGAAAGGGGTGGGGCCGAAAAGCAAGCCAGAAAAGTCAACTTTAAAATGCCTACGGGAAATGGGCAAAAAAATAGAAAAGGAGAGAGCACTAGAAATCGATTGAGAGAATAAAATACTTGAACACATAGTCGGAAGCTCTAAACCTCCATAGTAACAAACAGCTAGGCGAACAAGAAAAGTAAATTAATTGATTGACCACAGCGATTCAGAAATATTTACATCGTTTTGAAAGGTACGAAAGATCTTTAAGCAAATTTCAATTTCTGTTTCAGGTAATGAAAATGGCCGAAAAACAAATGAATTGAGTCATCTATATGAGCTGAAACGGGCGTATGCTGGGGAGGAGTTAACATTCACTAATTTCACCTATCATTTCACGGGTATGCTGGATTACATCTTCTACACATCGGATTCACTAGCGCAGCTTGGCGAACTTGGATCAATCCCTGAGGATTACTTCAAACGGAATAAGATAATTGGGTTTCCACATCCTCATTTCCCGTCCGATCATTTGCCGTTATTGGTGGAATTTGAATTCAGATCATCATCACTACAAGCGTCGCAACCGACCCGGAATGGCCCGTCTTCGTATCAAAGGTAACTACGTGTACAGCCTCCGTTTTATTAGGAGGCGGCTCCTCCTCGAGAATATTGTTTATATTGTACATGGAGAATTCATTGAACTGTACAGAGATATTGGATGAGAAGTTGTATGTACAAACAGGCAGACATATCATTTGAACAAAATGCGTGCACAAATGTATATGACTGTACCTGGCCTATTTTGCAAAGGCCACCACTGGTAATATGAAGAATTTATCGGACTTACAGGACTGAATGACTGACTGAATATGGTTTTTATTAGTAATAGTTATCAAGTGATTTGCTGTGTCTACCATGGGTTGGTGGGATTAAACCCAGGGGCAAGTAGACGTATGACCTGGGGTCCCTTGTTTCCCTGTTCTACTTTGACTTGATGATGGCGCTACGGTCAGTGGAGACTCATAATATTACTTTGAAAGACCTGACCCTACTTAGGCCCAAACTCTGAGCTTCCTAGAGTACCAATCAGATTGCGAGATTTGTGAATTACTATGGTTACCGCAGATATGATAGAATTTTCAATTCGATTGAAGAGCAGATAATATATCTACGGGATTCGAGATTCGAAGCAGTGGTTCCATTATGATTCGACTGATGAATGCAGAAAATAGGGTCAGCTTTTTCACTGTTTTATTGTCAGTCCCTGTTCAGCAAGGTTTACCGCAGGGATACAAAGGATTCATCGTCATAAGTCTAAGGGACAAGCGAGCAAGCGATATCATTACGTAAGCATGTGAGATTTGCATGTTAAGCGAACGATTCATCTTCTTTTGAGCGATGCAATGTGAAAGTTAGACTAAGAGTGATGTATCCCCATACTTTGAACCAGCTACTTCTTTGCTTTTGTTACGATTTCGTTTTCATCCTAATCAACGATGAATGTTGCATGGCTAAGACAAACACCCACCTGGGAACCAATAGTTAAGGAGGTAATACGGTGAGGGGTTGTCCACGTGTTTCATTAGATCAGTGTCGAGACTGGCGAAAGTTGTAACATTTCCTTGAAAAAGTTTGAGCCATTTCATGGGAAGGTCCTTTAGACTATGTTGTTGTACAATTTGCCTGCACAACTAGTGCGCCATTTTGTGGCCAGAAGTTTAACGTATAGAAGTAAGGAAGCAACAACGCTTTTCTGCGTAGGTTGCCGGGATGTCAGCTTCGAATGTTAATCTCAAATATAGCAATTGTTTTACGGCCATAGAGTTTAATAACCTGTTGAAATCTCATTTGAGTTTTGAAGAAAAATATATTTTGAAGTTGTTGGGGATACGAATCACCAATGTGCAAAGCAACGGTTATCCCCTAAAAAGGAAACCTGTGATCATGCGCAGAAAGCATGTTTGGTTTGTGGAAAGAATGTGGGCGGAGAATCCAACTACAATCCAAACAAGGTTTAGCAAAGAAACAAAGAAATTCTCGCGCATGGTGATAGGTTCCTCGGCTGTTGATCTTCTTTGAACATTACCAGCATAACAAAGGACTCAGACAAAAGGGACAGTCCTCTGTATCTTCAACAAGAAGGCAGTTGAGGCGTATTGTCAGAAGTACCCACTTGTTCTGCCATGTAGCAGCCAGGGATACGATGAATTTAGTCAACGGTGTTTTCATAACCAAACAAGGGCTGCTGTGTACCAGATCTAATTATGGTTTTAAGGGCTTCATGTAGAGATAAATCGTTTTGTTTGTGACGTTATTAGTGCCTTGACGTTGAAAGCCAAAAAATTATGGTTTTGAGATACTGGATAGATTATAAGACTGGCCATTTTGTGGCAGATTTCAAACTTCGATATGAAAGATTTGTTTTTTAGAGCAGAGATAAGCCTATGAAAAAGCAGGAAATTTTATTATGTTATAGAAGACTGATTTTGCGTGGATTGCATGTTGACCTTGAGTGAGGATAGAGGCAACCCTAAATAACGGTAGCTTGTCGTATAAAGTATCTAGATCAGAGGGAACTCAATGAACTCAATGGAGTAGTGGTGTTCCGTGGTAGGCTAATGGTAACCAGTAACGTAGGCAACCAATACTAGGACGATCCAGGGTAAAAGTAACTCAAAGCTGCTACCCTAAAAATTGGTAGCCCTCGGTAGAAGCTATATATGGTAGACGTAACTCAATGGAGTAGCAGCCCAGAAAAGTGGCAGCCTGTAGACAGTCTGGGTTAGAGGTAGCCCAAGGAGGCTACCGCTATTAGCGGCAGCCCGTGATAGAGGTTATCTAGGGTAGAGGCAACTCAGTGGAGAGGCAGCCGTGAAGAGTGGTTGTCCATGGCAGGCTAAAGGTAACCAATGAGATCATCAACCGACAGTAAAAAAGACAGTGTACATTAGAGGTAACCCATGGAGGCAAGCCAAGGTAGCCATAGTCCGTGGTAGATATTTTTGGTAGAAGCAACCCACGGTAGACATCGATCAGTCACTTGTAGCGATTACTGTTTTTATCATTTGGACTGGCGCTTGAGATTTATTAGATTCTTTCTAACTATACAGGATGTTCACATTGATCTAAGCTGGTAATGTAGCGAAAGCAAAATGAACCTAGTGTTTTAAATAGTACTCCTTTTTGTTAATAAATCGTGTAAAGGGCAATGGCGGTCGGCTTCACTCTATTTCACACCAAGGCTGTTGTGTTAACTGGGAAGTTTAGAATTTATGGAGTCTCTTGTCCGTAACGTGGACTGTTAGGTCTACCCTTAAGACTCAAAATGTAAAATTTACCTAAAATAAATTGGGTTTGTTTTGCGCTGATATCGGTTGCCAAATACTAATCGGACCGAGGAAGATTTATATGTTGTCCCATATTTTGTTTGCAAGCTGAACCAAAGAGTACTCTCTCGGGAGATTTAGGAAGTACTGTCACGTTGCAAAAAGACCTCAACGCAACGAGGGCAGATTTTGTAATACAATAGCATCGGTTGCTTTGGTTCACACCTAAATTCAAAGCGATTAGCGAATGCAGATAAAAGAAATCCTCTCAACGTTAATTCAAAACAAACATAGCCGCATAGTTGCCTGAAACTAGCACGGCAAAACTCTCACTTGATGCAGGCGAAAGGTGGTTTTTAAGAGATGTTGTGTGTTTGTAATGAAAGAAGAAGGGTAGATCTAAAGATCTGTCGCGCGGATTTTGTTTATTTGATTTAGGGGCTGAGGAGTAACTGCTAACATTTGATTGCTACATATTCAAGAATTGTATTGCTTTCTGCTTGGCTTCTGAATTAAGTACACAAAATCTGCCAGACAGAACTTTATATTTATCCTTTGTATTTCGTAATAAGCACATAACCCTCTTAAAAACCACTCTTCACCCGCACCAAGCGAGATTTTGCCTTACTGGTTTCAGCGCAACTTTGCGGCTATGTTTGTTTTGAATTACTAACGAATGAATCAGATCGCGGAATGAAGAACCGTGAAAGGGGATGAGACTATGAAATGAAACAGACTTGCGTTTCCATGTGGTCATCGGCAATCTTTCAAGATCTTTGGCCTATCTTTGATGTTCTTCCGATCGTTGAATCAATGGACACAGTTATATTCCAGCAACGACTCTATCTAGATCTGTCCCAGCAGCGACTCTATCTTTCACAATATTTGTGGGTCGTGTGTAGTATTTGTAAATTTGACATCTGTTTTCTTTCATGATCGGTAACAAATAAAGATGGAACAGCCATGAAAGATCGCCTTAGATCCTGAAAGATCTTCAGCGACGAAATGTAATGAAAACCAGGCCCAGAGCAAGTCTAGAAACTATGTTGCTGAATTAGCTTAGGTTCCAGATCTTTAAATCGGTGTAAAAAGATGTGTGTAAAATTCTATGGCCTACTTTACCTATTTTAATTGAACGACTTGAAACGAACTTTATTTTCTTAACTATAACCCTACTATTTGACTTTTCAGAAATCTTGAATATTTTTCGAATTTGCGGAATATTTTATATTTCAAGTCATCTGAAGATGCATTGTGGCTCGATACCCAGTAGGGTCCCACCACTTGAGCGTCATGATAAGGGGTCACAGACTCGATTGGCGCTTAGGTACTCCTGCGATCCCAGCGCTTGGCGCTAAATACCGCAACTTCACCATCACCTTCACCTTCATGTCATCAGATTTCTATCGTAGACCAGATCCTTGAACTATCGTTTTCTTGAAAATTACGTCATATTTCATCAAACAGGTTAGAAACAACGATGGTTTTAAGTCTTTTCAAAATTTTCCTGGAATTCTGGCAAAAGAAGAAAACGATATGATTATAAATATGTTGAAAATTGCAGATAATTCCAACGTTAGAATCATACTGAAATTGCTCGGGATACTGCAAGTTCCTCCTTTTGTAAATCACAAAGGAAAAGAAGTTAACTGCGATTGGCTTGCTGATCAATGGGATGAGCGAAGCGTTTTGGGGCATGCGCATCTTCGCAAAGAAAGGATGAAGGGCGATGACCCTGAGGTCGATTCTGCCCAGGCTCCAAAGGGCTTGGACGGGCTGGAGAAAATCGGAAAGACTTTCACTGATAGTATCCCAAACAAGAAACAGTTTAAGTTTCTTTGAAGCCCGGGAGGTAGGCCATGGAATTTGGCACCAACCATAATAAAAGTTGGAATTCTATCTAACTGACTGCATTTGTAATTCTGACGTATTACCGCCATTGCCCTGATTTTAAGGATTGGTTTATCTGGAATAGGCCCGTCCACTTTTATCTACTCAGTTTCCTTGCAGTAATTTCTTTTTTGGTTTTTGTCCTTGTACACTTAATATTAGAAACAGATAGTATGAAAGTGTTTCACTGATTATGTTTTCATAGTCTATGTAATCTCGGTCATTTGGCTATGAAAATCATGGATTTTTCCGCTTATCTTAAACTTTCCTTAGTGTCATCAAGTTTCAATTGTATGCACGTTGTTTTTAAAGAAACCAGGTGGTAAAGAATTACCATGAGTGATAGGACACCCACTGTGCAGCAATTTGAAATTTATATCAATAGAGAGCCACCTTAACTTATTGTTTAATGTGTCTTGAACTTATCTTGACTTGATATGCAGCCACCTTAAGTGCAGACCCATCTTAATCGTTTAAGTTCAAACACAAAAAAACAATATGTCAAGGTGGCGAGCTACTGGTATAAATTTCAAACTGCTACACACCACACTGGGTGTCCTATCGCCCTTGCAATTACCAGGTGACCAAACAAAATCTTAAAATTAAAAAAATCACCAAAAATCGACGATGTTACTGATTGTGAAAGTTTCTTTTTGTGCTCTTGTATCAGAGATGAATTAGTTTCTGGAAATACTTTATTTCCTCCCTGAGAAAAATACAATGACATGATATTGTTGCTTGAAATGCCGTCTTTTGAGCTATGGTATTGTACAAGATTGGCAATTTCACAAAAAGGGATTTTTAGGTGATGTCGTATTGAGTTTTGAGGCGAACAAACTGAGGGGTTGGAGTTAGATAGGGTTAGAGGGATCTAAAATGCCTCTCATTTGTGACCAAGCTCTGCAGTTAGAGAGTATCCATCAAAACCAGTTAGCGCTAAAAAATAAGAATTAAATTCATTTGAACCTTACTTTAAAATTATTTGAAAATTCTTCAGGCCAAAAAGCTCAAATTTTTGTAAGTCATAAAGGAAAAGACGTTAACTCTGATTGGCTCGCTGATCAATGGGACGAGCAAAGCGTTCCCCCAAGCTCATTTTGCTCAGCACATTTTTCTGATCTAGAAAACACCTTCAAAACAAGGTGTAGGAAAATTGGTCACAGATTCCTGGTACTGTCCTCTTCTGCAGATGCATCATCAAAGAAAATTTTGAAGATGAGCATTTTAATCAAAGTTTAGTGATTTCATAGAACTTTCGCCTTTTTTTTGGTTCAGGGCGTCTTATAAAAAGTGTCCCAGTGTAAACTCAAATAACTTTCGACCAGCTAATCTCAGCAAAACAAATAAATCGTTTTTTTAAAAGAAGACATGCATTTACTAAATTATCACCTGTTTGATAGAATTGAGCAACTGCATCGAAAACGATGGGTGATCAAATACGAACGAACTTTTCATCATTCGTAAGCAGTATTTACAACAGCGATGCCAGCCATAATGAATTGCTTACATTTTTTTCATTCATCTCAACATCAACGAGACCCTTGGAAACTGAAGTCTCAAGTCCTTAGTGTCCTTTAGTGTCCTTAGTGTCTCAAACCCCATTTCTGTAAGCAGGACAGGGGCTATTGCTATTGCTGCAGAAAATGGTAAGCGTCTCCTCAATCTTCATGTTGATATTGTATAACACTGCTCACAAATGCTGAGAAGTTCATTCATTTTTGACGACCGCCCATTTTCGTTTCCGTTGTATGTTTTAATTGTTTTGCTAGGGTCAGCAAGAGCGGGCATGTCACACTGAGGATGATGGTCCTACCTTTGTCCAAAAATCGGTAGTTCAGGGGAAAAAATTTCGCCCTCTTGGTCGCAAAAACTGGTCGTTTTAGATGAAAAATTTACTTTGTTATTTTTCTTCGATTTAATGGACTATCTAATCACTGGCGATGTCTGTCCCGAAAACCGGTAGTCAGGGCCGCGGAGAGAATTTGTGGGCCCCGGGTCAGAATGCAGCATATGGGCCCCTTGTCAAATGAGTTCTGAAAGGTACGCCGAAGGCGCACCCACCTAGGGGGGTCAGGGGGCATGGTCCCCCGGGAAAATTTTTAAAAGTAAAGTTGCTAGAATCGCTCTGGTCACTATTTCCACTTCTAGATACAATCCTAAAATCATACAACAAGCTACTCGTCATGCATAAGAATCATTATATAATAACAATTAACAGTTAGTGAACAACAATCTGTATGGGAATCTTTTTTGGGATTCTTCAAATTTTTCAAACATCAAAAGCTGAAAATTGATCGATTAGAAAGAATCGAATTTTGCTTGAGAGCCGAGATATTGCAGTACTTTTGTAATTTTCTTGCGTATTTTTCGAGCTCTGGAAATATAGATAGATTTACTCAACGAAAATTCATGATTGCGAAATGCCTGAAAATTGGCCCAAAGCACTTGATGAAATCACAAAGAAGCTCCTCGTGCAGAACGACGAAGAATGTACAATGATCAGTTCTGCGCATGTTTGCCATATGGCTTTGAAAATCTCCAATAGTTGTTCGAAAATCTGTCTCTTATCACACCTAAAAGAGGTGAAATGCCCTTGCGTATTTTTCCGTGTGAGGAGATTCCTTGCGATTTGATCAAATGTTTTTGGTTCCTATCTAGCACTTTGCAACCAAAATGTCAGTGAAGTCGAATTTTCCTATATTTTCAATGCTTACAAGAACGTTGAAAAGATCAATAAAATTTGTTCGTCTTTCATCTTTCAATAAGAATCTGAACCGTTCTAATCCGCTCAACATTCTTCGTCTTATGAATGCTCGGAAATTTTTTCTAGCTCATCTGGTAAAGTTCAATGGTTTAGAAGATGTATTTAACTTCTTTGGAACTGTTGTTTTCAGTCTCTTCTTGATTTTTAAGCATTATGACAATTGAGAAAATATTGATGGATGGGCCCCCTATTAGCACTGGCCATGGTCTAGAGACCCGCATTTGAGCCTTATTTCGAAAAGACTCAGTTATTATTTATGGGCCCCTTATAGCTATGGGCCCCAGGTTTCTGACCCCCCCTAACCCCCTCTCCTCGGCCCTGCCGGTAGTTTCGGCCAAAAACCGGTTTTTAAAGCAAGTGGTACCCATTGCCATGAAGTTACAAGTGTCCCAAAACCGCGTTTTCTTGCTCACCAAAATTCTATACCGTTCGCAGCGAATCCAGAGTTTGTATACTGCAGGCGTCATTGCCATCGTGATTATTTCTATGAAGCAGCAGTGTCCCAAGACCGGCAGTCTTCCAGCGGCAATTCCTAGGTGGTCCTTAGCGGTCCTTAGGTTCTAAGAAATTTGTTGATATCTCTCCTGGTTTGTCCCAAAACCGGTCTTCTTATCTTCATTTGACGGACAAAGGTAGAACCACTTTAGTACCAAAAATGGAATTCCTGGTCTTTTTTGTAAATCTTGGAGGACAAAGGTAGAATTTGGTAGAACCACTAATGTGGAAATTTGAAATAGTGGTCTTTTGAGTTTGAATTTGGCGGGAAGAGGTAGCACCAGCTTACAAGGTAAGCTTGAGGATTTTTATTAGATTCGAGTGGAGAAAACTTGTTTTTTGTGAGAAATTAATGGACAAAGTACCCTGGGGACTTGACTCTCTAAAAGAAGCTTGATTGGTACCCCGGTTATGGACAATGATGGCTCATTTAAAAATTTGGCCTTTGTCCCAAAAACTGGTTGTTTTTGGCAGGAAAGTCATACTGTGTCATGAAAGAACTGGTTATTTTTTCAAATTCCTTCGGACAAACATGGGATCAAATATTTTACAGTACTTGCTCGCCCCTGGCCTGGGTGGGTAGGCCGAGAGACTTTGAGTTCAAAACTGGGAAGCCATGAGACAGACATCCTGTTTGTCAGAAAATTTGGAGAGTTAGTCAGAAAATTTGAGGTGTTCTTGCACCGTGTTTGAAAAGCGCAACGAGACTTTTCAATAGCTAAATTTACGAAAATTGTGGTAGGAAAAGAGATGTCGTCAACGTCTTGCTCTTGGATGAAATTCGTTCCAATCTTATGTTTTTAAGTTACTTCCTTGCTCATATCCGTAGTAAACATAAAAACTGCATTAAGATTCATCATTCATGTGCCCGAAAATAGGTGAATGAACAATCAATTTTTAGATTCCCGTTTCAGTTTTCCTTGCAGAGAACAAGATCTTCACCAAAAACAGAAGAAATTTCAGTATCGCAAAAGTGGATTTTTCCGATTTTTCCAAAATGACTCCACTATCCGTGACCATAAGCAGGAACGAAGAAAAAATTCCAAGAAACGCAAAGTGAGCAACAATTTCCTTCACAATGATGACGCATGAAGTAGCAAAGCTCCGCCATAGACGTCATACTTCGCACATTCACGATTTTTGCGATTATTTTTTATTCGTCAAAATGAGTTTGAAGATATTCAAAAAGTTAACAGTGCTTATCAGAAAGAACAAGCATTGGGGGAGGTTGATTAAAATCGAAATTTGAAACAAATATCCATGTTGCTTACTTATATTCAGTGTTTTTCATGTTTTCATGTTTTTACGAATATGAGTCATTAGGTTGGGGACTGGTAATGAACAGATGTGATGTCATACCCCTCGATTTGAAACAAGAGAAAAGAGAAACTGAAGAAAGAAGCGCTTGGAAGTGTAATATTTTGGTAAGTTCAAATTCTTTTTCGCCAAGTCAAGAAAATGTTAATCAAGCTCCAACGTTCTGAATGTGAATAAACTGAATAGGAACGTATTGTTGTATTGACATCCTTGTCTGGGCCTGTGAAGGAAAACAGGACGAACATGATGACAAAAAAGGGCCTAGTAGGGTCTAATTGTTCCTACTGTTCTTGGTTTCGTCCACATATCGAAGAATCCAGCTAAAGAACAGCCGTTCCAAGTGGATTTAGAGCTGCGTATCCTTTCCGTTATGCTACCATCATCATTTTGACTTGCAGCAAAAGTTTGTGAACTTTTTCAGAACTATTAGGATGCACATGGTGGCATTGGCAAATCAGTGCGCCACAAATTTACGCCCACCACCACGCTGGAAAACATTGCGCCAAATATTTTTGGGCCTACCATCTAGAACAATTGAAGAACAATATGTCTATTGTCTTTAGACAAATCGCATGGCGTAAACCTTTGCTGTAACAAAAACAAACTTGCCACATTGGATTTACGCCAAGCATTTCTCATTGTTGCACCAGGAAAATATGCCAACTTGCTTTTTCTGGGGTAAATGAAGCACAGATTTTAAGTTTTTGACTGCCAAATTTTACACCAACCATTCCTGGGAAACAAAGAAATATGCAGGCGTAAAAAAGAGCATGAGGCTGTCCACCAAAGATCTGTGGGGTAATGTACGCTGATTAATTTGAGACTGGCACTTTTTGAGCTGTCCGCTCATTTTCTTGCTCCAGATATCAAAGGGCCAATCACTTGATAGATTCTCATACCTAAAGAGAAGCTGGAGAAATCCTTTCGATTTCAAGAAAAATCCGTCAAAAAATCCCAGAATTTCTGTTTTCTTAGAATCTCATCCTACCTTTGGAAGAGTGATACATCTGTCGCTAAATACCAGTTTGCAATCATTTTAGTATGTGGAAAGATCTTTGCCATGCCACTTTGACTGCTTTTAGCCCCACCTGTACCATAACAGTGTAAAATTGCCACCTATGGCAATTCATTTTTACTGTACAACAACCCCCAACCATCAGATGCACCAGAATACTTTACATGAGCTTCCTCATGCCAAAATAAAAGAATGCAAACTGGGCTAAATCTTCCTGTGGTCCTTTGCTGTGTCACAACTGATTTTAACTGAGTTTATTGGTTGATTATTCAATGAAGGCAGAGGATTGGTGTAAAAACATTCCCTGACATCTTCTTTGGCCATCATCTGTTTTGGCACACCTATTTAACTGGTTTTCTTCCAAAATTATGCATGGATCACACACTGGATAATCTCACAGTTATTTTGCTTGCAGAGGCTGCGACTATGTGCTGCCTTTTTATTTTTGACAGGAAAGATTGACTTTTGGAACTATCCATAGAACTTGCCACAAGCCTCATCCACTAATCCTTGAGAAAGAGGAGGGCAGCCTGCATGCAGACAAAGGAAAAAGTATGGTCCACGCAATGCCACTAAATATCGTGTATTGTGTGTGTCAGCATTTCATTTCAATAGCCATTTTGACAGGCCTTTTCTGCTTGAGGTCTATCATTGTTTATCATTGGTACTTTAAATTCCAGAGTATTACGTTTTTAACGATATTTCTTGCCGAGATCTCACCTTGCAGGTCTATTCCTTTATAGAATTCTTTTTCGTTTACATGAGAGGAGGGCTTTCTCAAGTAGGATTGCTACCTCGTTTCTGGGAAATTGATGTCATTGGTTGTTACAACAATATGTTTTCTTTGTTATCATGTAAATGCTGAAGCACACACTATGCAAAAGTGAGCAGCGCTGCGTAGACCATACGTTTCCTTGGATATGATCTACACGGTGTCTAGAGGAGGGAGGAGAAGAAGAGAACAAGAAGGAAAGCAGAAGAGAAAGGAAATGAAAAAGAACGAGGAAAAAACAGGAGCTTCCTCTGTTTTATTTTTCGTCTTTCATCTGCTCTTCTTCTTTCATCTCCTCGTTTCTTGAAGGATAAGAAGGTGAGACTTGGAGCATGTCCAAAACTATTCATGCCAATTTTTATTTATTTTTATGCATTTTTCTCATTCCAGATTGTTTGTAAAAGATGAGCTATCCACCAAATTATGGACCACCTGCAGCAGGAGGCATTGGTTTTGAAGGAATAGGTGGTAATGCTGCACCCTATCCCCCTTCAGGGGGGCCAGGCTATCCTCCTGGTGGATCAGCACCCTACCCTGCTGTAAGTTCAGCTACTTAGTGCAGACGCCAAGCAAGCACTGCATCAAATGTTGTCACAAAAATTCTGACATTATATACAATCAAACATTTTGAGATGACAAGTCAAGAATATATGTATATATATTTATGTACGTAGGGAGAAAACGTATGAAATGTTACAGTATGTCAAAAATTGTTGCAGGGAGCAATGGGGGTCAAAATTGTGACTTCAGATATTTAGCGACGGATCAAAGTAGCTGGCTATTTTGAGAAATCTTGCAGGAGCTTTATCCTGCAGTTGCAAATTTTGCATATGTGTGCACAGTTCCAACCACAGTGTCTTACAGTTTTTGGTTCAAAATACTGCATTGTAATCAATGGCAAAATGATGTTTTTACTTTTTTCACAAAAATGGGAAGCCAGAAGTTTTCAAAGTTGCAAGAGGAATTACCCCTGTGATCATCCCAGTGGTGATGTTCTTCAATAAGATTGCAAAGATCATTCCTTGGTCATTCTACATTTGATAACAGTCAATTTCTTCTTTCCTAGGCTGGACCTGGATATCCAGGAGGGCAACCGTATCAACCACCAGCAGCTGCAAATCCATATGCTCCCCCGTCAACAGGTATATATTTAATGTTTTACTTGTCATGTTTTCAGATTCATCACATTTGTAGCAACCAGAATTAAAAGATATGTTAAACTTTGAAAAATTATCAAATTGCTGGGAATAGACAAAATCAGCTCAGGTTTGTTTACACCCATCATGTGATCAATCGGCTGATAAAACACCTTTTAATTTCTCTAGCGTATTTTGTCCCATGCAAAGTTTTGCCATCAGTGCAAAAAGTACCAAAAAGTACCATAATACTAGAACTTTCCAAGAGTATGGTCACATGACTTGAAGTGGTTAAAACAAATTGTATCCCAGGTCTGGTTGTCAAAATATTTTCAAACTCACTTGCTAGTATCCAATAGTTTCTATTCCAAGAAATTTGTTAGTTATCAGAAGTAAGAATTATGAAAATGTATTTGGGTTTAAGGAAAGCAGTCCTCAGACATACTGTGTAATGCATCTATGAAATGGTATTATTTTATGATCATCTCTATGATGCTTTTGCATGAAAATGTGAAGGCACAGCTGCGGTTTTGACTCCGAGCACTGAATTTGTACAGCAGGAGTAGCAAAGTTTTAGCCTGGTTTCCATTATGATAATTCAATCACAATTCCGTTGCATACTGCAGTCAGATCCAGAGCCCACTATCATAATTCTTTTGCCGTGAAGAATTAGGAATGGATTCTACTTTCTGCGAAGCAGAAAATTTGCTACAATTTCACTGTTGTCTGAAGTTAGACACTGTGCAAATTGTCTGTCCATTCACTTCTGGAAAATTTACTTTTTCGCAAATTTACTCTCCTTGTATACAGTAAATCTGCCTTTAGATTAGAGTAAAACACAATATTTTGCAAAAACATTCTGAAATCTTTCATGATTTGTTGCAAATACTCCCCAGATTTTCTGTTTCTGAATGATATTGTAATCAACATTCTACAAATACAGAGCTCCTGTACTGTGTATGAAATGATATCTTTAAACTATTCTGAAATTGTCTTGATGGTCCAATGTAATCATCAGTAGCAAGAGAGTGTTAGGCACTAATTACATGAAATGGGCGCCTCAAATGGGCTGGCCCACTAAGAGGGCTGAAGTGATCTGAACAATTACATAGTGATTTCCTGACCGGGCTGTAAAATATTTGGTGCAATTGTGTAATCTGCTCATAAAGTGCATGCTTTGTAGATCTGTCAGCCCCCTTTGCCAGGCCAGCCCAATCTGGGATCAATTACATGGAGAAAGTGTACAACCCTCAGCCTGCATTACTGTACTAGCCCGGTAGGCAGCGGACCCTGAGATCCCAGGTGAAAACCTTCATCTGAGTTAACTAGGCTAGCTTGCTCTTGGCCCCTTAGAGCATTTAGAAGCACCTAGAAAGTTTTGATTGATATTTGAAACTGTCTTTTTCACTATCTATTTTAGGAATGCCACCATATAATGGTGCACCTGCACCCAGTTATGCAGCCCCACCTGCTCAAAATCTGTCTTTTCAAGTAAGCTAAACAATAATTACTAGTTCTAGAACTTGATATTTTGCCAGGTTAGATTTGCAACTTTTTTATCATACCGTAGGACTGACACAGTATTTCAAAAGTATTGTAGGCTTCCTTCAAAGCAACAATCAATGCAAAACAGCATTATCTTTTTGGGGTGATTTCCCAGGGGGGATAGATAACCTATTCATGGTATGGGTATGTACCACATGTAAGGGTAGGTTTTGGGGCCCATTATTCTCTGAACAGGGGTCCTTCTTGGTAGATTGTCCTTAAACTTTGATGGGTTTGCCTGAAGAAGGGTAATTTTCCACCAAAATTTGTCATAAAGGTGAGTACTAGGCAAGTGTCAATAGTCGGAGAAGAGCAGCTTCCCGAAAACCAAGCAGCAAAGCGCTCCTTCCACAAGTCATGTACCCCCAAGGGGTGATTCTAGCCCTTTACCTCAGTGGATAAAAATTTAGATGAACAGAAGATATTTGTACCCCTGAAAGATTATAGTTTTATTCTATTTTCAAGCATAGCTAAAAGTTTTTTTATGAAGTTCTAAATTGCCAATTTAACTGTAGAATCGTATGATGGCCATGACACAAATTTAAGTATTTTTTGCTCACGCAGCAGTTGGCAACTTTTTTCAGTGATTTATTTTAAGTGGGGTGGAGGGATCTCTAGTTATTTACAATGCTATATCATTGGTTATTTAAAGCTAATTCCAGCCCACTTTACATGCTGCAACCAGGCATGGGACCCAAATTTTAATTACTGTGACGTAACGGTAATTGTTAACTGTGTCAGCTGCTGTGCCACTCAATTTCAACTGCAGCATTTGTATTTTACTTTCATTGACACCAGGGAGCTGCATATGCTGCATCAGCCTTTAGACCAGCTGTGCCAAATTATGGACCACCTGGCCAGGCTCCTGGATATGCACCACCAGCTGCACCAGGGTACAACCAGCCTGGGTACCAACCACCACCTTCACAACCAAGCTACCAACCTCCGCAGCCAGCACAACCTAGTTACCAGCCACCTAGATCACCAAATTATCAGCAGCCTACAAGATCACCACAACCAAGTTATCAACAGCCAGCTTCCCAACCAGCAACACAGGTGATTTTATCAAGTGTTATGTCTTAGTGTGGTGTAATGGGTGTGATTTTTCGTTTTGCTGAGCTTTGTAAAACAAAGCTAACATTGGATTTATGAAAGTTTTTTTCTTCAAAATGTGTGAAAAAGGATATTTTATCTACTCACTTAGAACAACATGCTCTTCCTTTTATAAGGACTTGGCACTTAACTCTTGAGAGAAACGAAATGTGCTTGAGCGATAAGATTGGTTGGGTTGTAATTTGATAGCCTGCGCAGAGACTTTATACCACTGCTGCGGAGGAGAAAATGAAAAGCTGCAGAAGCTTTCCCTTTACTCCTCCGCAAAGGGCTACTAATTTGATGGTAGATTGATTAGCAGTCGCAGTTCCGCCCCTCCGCCAAACTGATATACCCCGTTACAACTTGAGTGGTCTCAGTTGGGCAGGATATAGTTTTGTTTTGGCGAGCGATGATTGGGAGTCACTGTAATTAGTTTAACTTGATGGAGGGTTTTAGGCTTCTTCTCCGATTTATTGTAGCTGGCAATCTGTTGACGTAAAATTGCATGATATTTTTCTTGCTTTCAGGCCGCTAATTCACAGCTACATCGACACAGTACGTTGCCATCAAAATTGGTAAGCCCCAAATTTTTTTCTAATTCAAAGTTCAGGTTCAGTGATGCTAAGAATGCCTGGTTTATGATATATATTTCATCTTTGACACCACAAAGATTGGATTCGCAAAGTAGTTGAATGTGGAATTCGAGTAATATTTGCATTTCCAAAGACATTTACATGGTAGCAAGTCTTTGTAATGGACTATTTACTGAAATTTGACCGTTTTCAGTTTCACGTCTTTGCCTCCAATTTCTGTCTTTCTTTCAAATAATTTTACGACCTGCATCGCCCTTATGTTACTGGGTCTCTTACTTCAGAAAATGTATATCAATAAGCTGAATATTCTGAAATATCTACGGAATCTGGTCAAAACTACAAGGAACCTGTTGATTCCGATTTTGATCACAAAGTTTCTTAAAATTCTAAATTGCTTCTTAAAGCATGCTCTAAGGAATAATCTTCAGTGAATGATAGCGTTTTTTTGTCAACTTTTCCCTGCCCGTTGCTCCTGACGTCACGTTTTGGCGCTTATGTTGGCGTCGGTGTTTCCACAGTAAGTATGATCTTGGTTTTTATGTCAGAGTCTAAACGCACTGAAACGTACAAAGATAAACGCACTTAAATGCATTTGAACACTCAGTTGGTATCCACCTTAGTCCGTTCAGCATAGGTTTCAAATCTTTAAAAAGCTGGGTGTAAAGTTCCATGACATATTTCTTTGAACTGAATATGGCTTCAAAGAAACTTGAATTATTTTACAGTAAATCTGCCTTTGGAATTTTCTGAAATCTTCAATATTTTCAGAATTACAGTGTTTTTCTTCTTTCTTAAGAATTCGAGAAAATTTTCGAAAAATCTTAAAACAATCGTAATTTCTAAACCTGTTGACAAAAGATCAAATAATTTTCAAGAAAACCATAGTTTATAGATGCCTACGGTATGGTATCAAGCAAAACTCTTTCACTCTTCTGGTTTGTCATTTTTGAAATTTGATGACATATCACATCATAAAATGAGCTGAAAAATAAAATAGGCTGTAATTTCGACAAATATTCAAGCTTTCTGGAAAGTCCGACGGTAGAATCATAAAAAAGTGGCTAAAAATCATTTAGACATAGGTCATTGAATTTTACACCCGCCTTTTTCGTAGATTAAAGATTTAGAACCTGTGCTAGTCCGTTCCGTAGCAATTTCATGATTATGCAAATATTAACTTTGTCTTGATAGATGTCGTGTCAAGGTACTGTGAAAGAGCATTCGCCATTTTACCCACAAGCAGACGCTGAAGTTTTAAGAAAGGCAATGAAAGGATGGGGTAAGGGCACTTTCTTTTGATTGTATCATTTACTTTCATTTGAACTTACCATACTCTCGAGTACCAAATGAACGTGGAGAGGGCTGAGGATAATCGGGGGGACTGGAAATGGCTCGATATAACAATAATTGGGGATTGGAACAAAAGTTGAGAATAGTTGTTTTCTTCGTTAAACTCAGGCCAAGGAAACGCCTGCTGGCGCTGTCTGCGATGTGATATGCGACCTCGTTTCCATTGACGTAGCAACGGAGCAATTATAATTAGGCTTGCCTAGCAACGGAATCTTTGCTGTGGAGAACGACCAAGAAGAAGACACAGATGGATTTGAAATATATTCATTTAAGGTTTCACAGGATTTCAACTTTCCTCACTATTTCATAAACCGTTCGACTCCCATTCGATTGATCGAAATAACTCGAAATTGCGAAAGTTTCGAATCGGTTGCCGTCTCTGAAAGTCGTTGAAGCGCGAGAATGGGCCTAAAGCAGAACCGGTGCAAGTACCCCGAAAGAAAACTAAAATATCTCGCGAGTCTCATACTATCTCAGAAAAATTTTTCGCTTGATTTATTGCCAATAGTCATCCAAAAGCATCTTCGATTGCTCAAAGTTGGGCGGGGTTGGGCAGAGTGAAACAGGCCAAGGAAACGCCTGCTGGCGCTGTCTGCGATGTGATATGCGACCTCGTTTCCATTGACGTAGCAACGGAGCAATTATAATTAGGCTTGCCTAGCAACGGAATCTTTGCTGTGGAGAACGACCAAGAAGAAGACACAGATGGATTTGAAATATTCATTTAAGGTTTCACAGGATTTCAACTTTCCTCACTATTTCATAAACCGTTCGACTCCCATTCGATTGATCGAAATAACTCGAAATTGCGAAAGTTTCGAATCGGTTGCCGTCTCTGAAAGTCGTTGAAGCGCGAGAATGGGCCTAAAGCAGAACCGGTGCAAGTACCCCGAAAGAAAACTAAAATATCTCGCGAGTCTCATACTATCTCAGAAAAATTTTTCGCTTGATTTATTGCCAATAGTCATCCAAAAGCATCTTCGATTGCTCAAAGTTGGGCGGGGTAGGGCAGAGTGAAATTTTTACGAGTGCGTGCTTGGAGCGTGACAAAGAGGTTGAAGTGGCCTAAGCTACCGCTGAAGAAACTTAGCCGCTGCAGCTAATTCATGCTTTCTAACGGCTAAACGATTCTCGCTATCCAAAGATAAAACATTTAAAAGTCACATGAATGTCTAAACTAGCCTAAAATGCTTACCACTGTTTTAGAAATTCAATCCAAAAACGCGATGCACTTATCCGTCCAAACTTCAATTTCCATCTTGGTTTCACTGCGAAGTGCGCGATCCGCTGCGAAGGAGGCGCATATCACATCGCAGAATGCAACTCAATGCGCGATTCCTCTCCCGTGTTTAGCTCCCTGGAGTGAAATTTTTACGAGTGCGTGCTTGGAGCGTGACAAAGAGGTTGAAGTGGCCTAAGCTACCGCTGAAGAAACTTAGACGCTGCAGCTAATTCATGATTTCTAACGGCTAAACGAGTCTCGCTATCGAAAGGTAAACATTTAAAAGTCACATGAATGTCTAAACTACCCTAAAATGCTTACCACTGTTGTAGAAATCCAATCCAAAAACGCGATGCACTTATCCGTCCAAACTTCAGTTTCCATCTTGGTTTCACTGCGAAGTGCGCGATCCGCTGCGAAGGAGGCGCATATCACATCGCAGAATGCATCTCAATGCGCGATTCCTCTCCCGTGTTTAGCTCCCTGGTTAAACTTGTGTCTTTTATATATTTATGTAAACAGTGATGTTACTGATGCATTTACTCATGAACTCTGGTTCTGTTGAATGCACTTCTTGAGGCTTCTTGCGTTTATTCATAAATTAAATTCTCTATCATTTCATTAAAAGAGGGTTGGAATAACAGCAGGTAGGGGCTGGTTTTTCAAAATCAATAAGCGTTTTCTGTGATTTTGCTTTATAGTAAGAGGGAGTACCTACACGTAAGATTCTTTAGGACAACTCCAGGAACGATGTTGTTTTAAACGAGGAAGTTTCAACGTGTATCTAAATCCCTACCCTATCTTTTACATATCTTCTTTCTTTTGTTATCTGTCATATTTTTTGTTTCAAGGATGTGATGAGAAAGCAGTTACACATATTCTTGCAACGAGATCGAATGCACAAAGACAGAAAATCAAACTTGAATACAAAACTGCATATGGACGTGTAAGTAATTCATGAAAAAGTGATACGTTTGAGATATATGGATTGATACGTACTCCAGTATGATGTTAAATACAGAAGAACCTTGCAGTAACCAATGACTCTAATTCGGAGATTGCTTTGCGTTTAACTTTGTTAAGATAATGGCTTCTTGGCTAAGATAAGGTTATATTCGCTTTCTATGTTATTATTTTACCTCATAGGACTTGATAAAAGACTTGAAGAGTGAACTCGGTGGTCACTTAGAAGCTGTGATTGTTGGACTAATGTTACCCCCTGCGGAGTATGATGCCACTTGGCTTAGGAAGGCCATGAAGGTAAAGGCTATTTCTCGCTTTTATTATTAATAATGTTTTGTATATAATAGACCATTTTACTTCTTAAAAGAGGTTCGGATCGAGTGTCCAGATCTGGTAGATTTGCGAAGAAAGACAAAAGCATGACTCTCGTTCTCGGTCTCACAATGCTAAGCTCTTACAAGAAGTTGCTTCGGATTTCACAGCACTTTTCAGAGAGAGTTAATCTAACATAACTTAACTCAAAACGAGTTAGGAATTATTTAGTTCATACACCGAAAGTTTTGTCTGCCTTCTGGCTTTGTTTCTCGTTGTGTTCGTTCATTGTTAGCTGATTTTAATGTGTAACAGTGAAAGCTCAAAAATGCAAGCATGCAAGGGTTTCATTTTGTAAGTTGCAAATCGAAGTTTGCCGTTTTCAACCGTTTTTATTCAATCGACAAAATTCAGCTAACTATAAATGAAAATAACGAAAAAAAAAGCAAAAAGACCAATGATACTTGCCTCTGTGTAAACTGAACCATTGCTAACTCACTTTTGCGTAAATTTGTCGATAATAAACTCTCTGAAAAGTGTTTTGAAATCCGAAGCAACTTCTTGCCACAGCTAGCAGTTTCTATACTGACAACGGGGGTCATGCATTTGTTTTCCGTCACGAATTTACCAGATTTGTGCGCTCGATCCAAACCTCTTTCTTAAGAATGAATGGACCTTCTTGGTATTCCATAAGCGTCCGGATTGAGTGATATTTGTATATGTTTTTTTGCGAAAGTTTCGATTGAATGGCGTTAGACCTTTATCGTCGTTGTTCTCATTCGAAAATTCTGCAAAATGTGTCAAATATCATTCGATTGGAACCCAGCATACAAGTCAAATCTTTCAATAGGGCACAGGGAAACCCATAAATCTTCCAATTTCACGTTTATCAGCCAATGGTGTTGCCGTATTCTCGTCACATGACCAAAAATAAGCTCTTTGAGACGAATTTTCGAGTACTCTTACGAAAATCAAAATGGACATTCGAGTAATAAAGATACAGAGCTGCTTTTGCCACGAGTCGATTCTACAGGCCCTATTCCATATTTCACATCTTGCATTTCAAGAAAATCTCATCAGGGATCAGCGCTACATCGAATTTCATGAAACCGAAAATAGGCCTATATTCAAATATCATTTGGGAGCGCAACAAATAAGATATAAGTTCCAAAATTTCACACCTTACGTGAATTATAATAAGGAATAAGGTGAAGATGTTTCTTTGCTTCAGTTTCCCAAATCCTTGACGAGTCTCGGCTATTTGCGACGAAGAAAGCTATTGGGCCTACCTTCATCCACTGCATAATGCTATTATTCTGTTTCAAATCGGCTTCTTTGCTGTAGCAAGGTAGCAGAGCTATTCACCAACAACATAACACCAATTTCCACCATTCTCCGCTGAAAAATTGCCATCAACCTTGGTAAAACGCGATGAACTTTCAACAGCTCTTCGCCACACTATCTATTCCAAGTTTTGAAACAGTGTGCTCACGTGGAGAAAATTCTGTTATTGTCAAAGCGCTCAAGATGTCATGGTCAAGAGGTAGGTCTCGTATCATCCTCTCTCAGACTTGGCCTTTGTTTTAGTATGAAAAGTGGAAGGGATTGAGGCCGGGCTTTCAAAATTATCTGTATTTCTTAAAAAAAGGAAAATGTTGAATGCATATTTCAAAATAATTTGAATGAATATGAGAGTTTTTTCATGGAAGTTAAAGGGTATTGGAGCTTGCGAAGATACCTAGGCCCCCTATCATTTGAATAATTCAAATTCATTTGAAATATGCGTTCATCATTTTCCTTTTTTTAGAAAATAAAGATAATTTTGAAAGCCCGGCCTCAATCCCCTCCACTTTTTCGTACTAAAACAAAGGCCAATCTTTGTAGAGAGGAAATGATACGAGACCTACCTCTTGACCATGACATCATGAGCGCTTTGACAATAGCAGAATTTTTTCCACGTGAGCACACTGGATTAGATAGTGTGGAGAAGAGCTGTTGAAAGTTCATCGCGTTTTACCAAAGTTGATGGCAATTTTTCAGTGGAGAATAATGGAAATTGGTGTTATGTTGTTGGTGAATAGCTCTGCTACCTTGCTACAGCAAAGAAGCCGATTTGAAACAGAATAATGGCATTATGAAGTGGATGCAGGTAGGCCCAAGAGCTTTCTTCGTCGCAAATAGCTGAGACTCGTCAAGGATTTGGGAAACTGAAGCAAAGAAACATCTTCAGCTTATTCCTTATTATAATTCACGTAAGGTGTGAAATTTTGGAAGCTATATCTTATTTGTTGCGTTCCCAAATGATATTTGAACATAGGCCTATTTTCGGATGCATAAAATTCGATTTAGTGCTGATCCCTGATGAGATTTTATTGAAATGCAAAATGTGAAATATGGAATAGGGCCTGTAGAATCGACTTGTGGCAAAAGCAGCTCTGTATCTTTATTACTCGAATGTCCATTTTGATTTTCGTAAGGGTACTCGAAAATTCGTCTCACAGAGCTTATTTTCGGTCATGTGACGAGAATACGGCAACACCATTGGCTGATAAGCGTGAAATTGGAAGATTTATGGGTTTCCCTGTGCCCTATTGAAAGATTTGACTTGTATGCTTTGGAACCCTATGTTAGAGGGTCTATGCTTGATGTTTGAATTGTTCCGAACTGGACCAACGACTTTGCCTATTGATTCTTTGGATTGAGATTATAGAATTTCGTATTACAAGGGCAATGAGAATAATTACTTGCGAGAAGTTGACCGAAATAGAAAAGTCATGGAGGAATTGCAGGTATGGTGAAATTCTCGTGGAAGGTCAAGGGCTGGCATGTCACACTGAGGACAATGTTCCTAGCTTTGGCCTAAAACCGATAGTTCACGAAGCAATATTTCATCATCTTTGTCCCAAACAGTGGCCTTTTTGATGACGCATTTACGTTGTTATTTTTCTTCCATTTGATGGACAATTTAATCACTGGCGATGCTTGTCCCGAAAACCTGTAGTTTCGGCCAAATACCGTTTTTCGAAAGAAATTGGTACTTTGGAAAGAAAGTTAACAACCAGGAAATCGAGCTCCTTTTGGGACCGTCTGGCTTTCCAGCATAGTCTTGTTTTATGCACAGGTGATGTTTACCAATCAATATTGCATTGCAGGGCTTGGGAACAGACGAAGATACTCTTGTAGAAATACTTTGCACTCGAACGAATGCAGAATTACGTGAGATCAACACTGCCTTCACGAGACGTAAGTTGCTTCTCGAAGCATTGCTTTTCTTGCTCAGAGACTTTAGTCTGAAATCTAACCAACAAGTAGGCCAATTCTCATTGCTATGGCCGCCAATGAAATTCTTTTAGTCCTTTTTTAATTTCCAGAAATCTGGGCTCCGCTTTAGCAATCTTTTGCCCATTGCTTCGTAGACCCAACCTAGAAAGCTTCCAGCGACCAAGTAAATCAGATGTTGTTATTGTCCAGCCAAGAGTACATGTATGTGAATATGTAAACAAAAAGCCTGATTGGACAATAAAAAAGTTGCTCATGTTGTCGTTTATCCCGTTAATTCCTGAAGTCCCGCTTGTGAAGATTTAGAAAATTTTCCAACCACTGCGTTTTTTCTACTTCCCTTTGTCTATTCCGGACTCAAGAGTAGTAAAGTCCGTAGTGTGATATGTGATAATCACAACTTTATCACAACTTTGCAATTATTTGATCAATCTTTAATGATTTGCTTCTTGGCAGTAATTTTGTTGTATTTCTGTTTCAGTATTTGATCGCAACTTAGAAAAGGACGTACATTCAGAAACATCTGGTCATTTCAGGCGCCTTTTGATCTCACAAGTTCAGGTAATTTTTTTATTCATATAAAAATTTTACAATAAATCTTACATTCTACTATACGTTTCTACTATACGACACTACAGGGACGATACCAAGGGGAGCGAAAGACCATGACTACCCCATGGCCAATTTGAAACACATAAAGTTATACTAAATGCAACAACACAAGGAACGATTTAAATATCTAATGAATACTATAACTTCAGGTAATTATTTTCAGTTCTTTGAATTCAAAGTGAAGGAACGAAGCCAATTAGAGATAATGGTTTGAATAGGACAAAGGAATGCCTGTGCACGTTATTATTCCTCCAATAATCAATGTCCTTGCACGTATCGAAATGATCAGATACGAAAGACAAATTTTAGACTTGTGTGTGCAACTCTCGAGTTAAATCATCAGGAAAATTATCAGGAAAAATCTTGAAAATTGAAACTGACGACAGCCGGGAATCAAACCTGGATCTCCTACTTTCCGGGCATGCGTCTTAACCATTAGACCAACGTGGCATGTATTTATCTCCGTGATTTTAGAACCTTACGGGTTGCTTTCGGCTTTCGCCTTTTCGATTTTGAGCGCCGTATGGGCTGCTTTTGGCACTCGCCTGTCGAGTTAGCTATTTATCTCCGGCAACCAATTTCATATTGAAGGTGTTATAATGGAAATGTTTCACATAAATCCGTTTTTATTTTTCCATTTAAATTGTTCTCTTATGCCACCAGGTTCTATCAGCAAAGGATCTACAATGCCTGCCAAAAGTCCTGGCAACATTTAGGCCATTTCTTCATAAGCCACATTTCTAACCATAGCGATTGGGTTTAAATACGCCCTCACCCCCGAAACAATGTCGATTTGGAAGGTTATTGCCCTAGTATTCCAGTAGAGTCGCGGATCATCCTGTCATCCCCATTTTATTACTACAAAACAGCATTGTTCTGAGGGGGAGAGGGGGAAATCGCAAAACGAGGCAAAATTTGCAGAGGTGTTCCAAGACTTTTGGCAGGCATTGTACATAGTAGACCTATTAGCTGTTACGAAAAAGAATCTGAATTGAACGATATTTTACACAGTGTGTGGAAGTTTTGAATGTGAACAATAGGCCAACAATAGTTATATACGCTCTGATCCCAGGGGGTACTCATTAAGTGTCAATACAAGGTTGTCCATACCAATATTTGGGGTCCGACATCCTACGTTCAATCAGTATTTGGGTTCTGCGAATAACTGCAGGACAAAAACTCAATCTTTGGGATCCATAAATCTGAAGAAAGAAAAAATTGTGGAGCTTGGTGATCTGTTCAGTAAATGTCGTTCTGCATAGGGGCCCAGGAATAGATAACAATATTTGGGATCTTCAAAATATTAGACTCAATATTTGGGGTCCAGTGGCATGGACCCCTCCCCTGTTTTGAAAGTTAATGAATACCCCCTGGGGCTCTGATGCCACTCAGAAGACCACTTTCGAGATGACGTCAAATCTTTTGAACTTCTTCCAGGAACATTACTTGCCTCGATAAACTGTGTATCTAACTCTGAACAGCATGCATCACTCTCAGCAACACATGAAATTGTTGCAACATTAATGATATGGTGTAGCTTTCTTGCTGCGCAGGGAATCACATCTTTTGCCTTGAATTGAATTTAATTGTGAAATAGGTATATACTGAACCATGCATGCAAAGTGTGTAAAATGATTCCTCAATCCAGGTGCCTTGTGGAATAACTAAAAAGTCTATTGGATGGTATGGGATGGATGCCCATGAAGTTGTATGCCTGGAAACATGAAGGGCTAGACATCAATAAAGCTAAAATTGTATGCAATTCTTTTTTCAGGGAGCAAGAGATGAATCACCAGCGGTTGATCATGCCAAAGCACAACAAGATGCACAGGTAAGTCAAATGTCCTGCTTCTTTTTGTTACCTGCATATTTCTATCATTGTCCAATTTGTATCATTGATCCATTCCCATGTATGGCTGTTCTTGATAGACAAATACTATCTATCAGGTATCTAAAACAAGTAGTCCTTTTTCAAAAATCATCATTATTAAACTTATCTTAAAATTTCATTTTCGTCAAATATCTTTACATGCTTAAATGCTTAAAGGTCAATGTATTCTCAAATGCAAGACTATGGTAGGAGTTCATTTGTTAAAGCGCGTTACCGAGTGGTTAAGGTGTCTGAAACGGCATCCTCCCTAAATGGTTTTAAGAAATCAATAAAGGGTTAACCTTTTCTGTCTATTGTATATATTTTATCATTGTATATAGGCTTTTAAATTATGGTTTTTTATATTCTAGTGTCACTTTATTTTTAATAGTATATTGTAATTAAGTTTTTATCGGAGGGCCCCTTGAAAAACGGCTTCTGCCGAAGGGCCACCCTCCTTAAATGATATGAAATATGACTCGTAAACCAAAGGTCAGAACGGCCATAGGTTCAAATCCCGCGCTGGACAGTTTGGTCGCTGTCCGTAACTCTAGCCCGGGTCGACCAGAGCCATGTGAGGAAAATCTGGTAGCTGCGGCGGGTAGCTGCGGCGGGTAGCTGCGGCGGACTGATGGTAAAACATCCGTGGCCCTTGCTGGAAATAAGTCTCTCAGACTTTTGCAGGCTAGCCACGTTAAATATAAATACCTATCTACCTAAACTATGCAGTCAAGTATGGTATCATCTATCTATCTAATTTCAGGAACTGTATAGAGCTGGTGAAGCAAGATGGGGCACTGATGAATCGAGGTTTGATTTTGAATTATGTATTAACGTCAATAAATTCATTCAAGGACCGAGATACAGGGTGTTCGGGGGGGGGGCATCGCCCCTTCAAAAATTTCAGTAGTTGTTGCAGTAGATCTTTATTCTTTTATTATTTTAGTATTTCAGAATATTATCAGACAGGTACTCCATGCTCTTATGTAGATCTCGTTGAATTTCTACCTTCATTAGTCTAGAAAGCCCTTGAGGGGTATTTACGTGCAAGCAAACTTGTCTCACACTAGAAACATGATGCTGTTAAGCCTGGTTTCCATATGATCGTAACAGTCGGCGACGCTTCGGCGACGTGTCCCCGATCAGTCGGCGACATATGGAAACGATCACTGTTATGATAATATGGAAACCACGCTTTAAACTCATCTCAACTCTTTCGATGCGTCCCCGTACCGTCCCCGTACCGTCCCCGTCTGATCGGCGACGTCGGCGACGTCCTTAAGAACATGTTTCCATTTAACCCAAACGTCCCCGATGTGTCCCCGAGCCTGTCTCAGCGACGCGTCGCCGACTGTTACGATCATATGGAAACCAGGCTTTAACTCTACAGTAGCCTTCGGGTAACTTAGGCTTTTTTGCTAATCTGTATTTCAGCAGAATCGATATAACAAGGGTGTAAAATTTTTTGTTGCAGATTCAATGTCATTTTAGCCTCACGAAGTTATCCACAACTGCGTGCCACGTTTGAAGAATACAGAAAGGTTGGTTGCGTCACGTCCAAGCTGAAAATATTTCTTTAGAAAATAATTCATATAAACGATAACGGAATAACTAATCTATTGGTTGCTGTAATATTTTTTCTAATAATGTGGAATTTTTTCCATATTTAGATTGGGGAATCGCGATGTATCTGAGATTTCTTCACAAAGCTTTTGTCTCACTCATTTGGTTCCCAGGTCCTTTCCTCCTCCGGCAGCTTGAGAGTCAATAAAAATTTCTTGCTCAATGCCCTGGGGATAGGCCGAAGTTTCTGGTGAATGCCTGGGGGCCGGCACTGAAAATATGCCATATTCCAAATAACTGCGAAAACTTAAATACCATGGAGTCAGGAAGAAATTTACCGTCAAATGCACGGGAGCCGGGAACATCTGTGAAAACGCTACTACGAAAACCCAAGTACCACTTGGTCAGGAAGAAATTTACCGTCAAATGCCCAGGAGCCAGGAACATCTGTGAAAACGCTACTACGAAAACCCAAATACCACTTGGTCAGGAAGAAATTTACCGTCAAATGCACGGGAGCCGGGAACATCTGTGAAAACGTTACTACGATGAACGAATAAAGTTTTATTGAGATTAATCTTTTTGCAGATATGCAAACACTCTATTGAGCAATCGATTGACAGAGAAATGTCTGGAGATTTAAAGAAAGGAATGCTTACAGTCGGTTAGTAAACATACCTTTTATTTGTCAAATATTTTATTCAATATCAGTAAGCTCTGCTAATGCTTGTTACGAAAGAGATACGCATTTTCTAAACTCAGTGTTTAAACACTTTTTAGTTAGCCATAGCATCCATATTTTCATTTCATTTTCTAATTTATACGGAGGGTAACCCTTCAGCAATATAAACAAGGGGCCCTCCACTATCAAACTTACAAACATTTATTTCTAATTCTTTGAAATCCTGACCAGACATCTAATGTCAGACCGAATGTAGCACATTATCCATTAGTTCTTAAATCATAGTGTAGTTGTTTGTTAGTTTAATGTTGCGTGTCCTCTTATCGGCCATGGGGTAGTCATTATCTTTTCGCTCCCCATGGTATCGTCCCTCTAGTGTAGTATAGTAATTAGAATTTGTATTGTGGAAATTAATATTGTTATCGTAATAATATATATCAATAAAAAACTTACAAACTAAAATATTTTGGAAAAACAAGGCTAACTTAATTACAATTCTCGATTTATAAAATACTGATAAAAAATCCCTATAATCTAAAGTGAATATTTAAAATGAAAGTAAATCCAAATATATGAATACGCACCTACTAGACTTATGCCTTTTCGTCCCTTGTTTCCCTGCGTTCTTTGATTTGCTGATATCACTTGGTCAATAGGGACTCATAATATTACGCTTATATAATGGGCCCACTTTTTCAAAATGGCCTAAACAGGTGGGATTTCTCGTACACTCAACAAAATCGCTTCAAAATCTGGTTTAAAGAGCTCGAACATTGAAAAGGAAACTTGAAGTACAAAGAATGATGCTGTCTTGACGTACAAAATGCAAAATGCTTACCTTTCAGAAAGTAATCTTCCTCTGTAGAAGCAAAATAGATCCATCGAGGCTGCGAGAACTCCAGGCTTCTTCAACCGTTCTTTAAGAGCAACAACAACAACATTCTGAATAGCGGCCCCTGATTGGTTAAAAACTGAATTCTAGCGATTTGATTGGTGAATACGGAACCACCCTACGCGGGCCTAAAGTGGGCCCACTATTTAAGAGTAATGTTATCAGTCCCTCTTGACCAAGGAACACAGGGAAACAAGGGCCGAAAAGGAATCAGTCTACGCACCTACTTGTCATCTAGTGTTTTGAATTTATGAATTGCAGATGCCTTTTTACGATCCATATGCAATCGAAGCTTTTTCATTCAATTCATTCATTCAATCTCTAACTGATGTAAAATAATTTCAAAGCTTTACCGTCACATTGCTAATATACTTCTAGCGCATTTTGACCCTAAAGTGAAGCAATCTTACACTTCATTCACACTTGACCCAGCATAGACAAAGCCAGACGACCGAATATTGCTTTCTAATTGGTCAATCAAACATATCAAAGTCATTTAATTGGTTGAAATTTAAGCCGGACCTCCACTAGGCGGAAAAATGTCGAGCCGCGAAAAGTAGAACCTATTCCTACTACTCGCGGCTCGACATTTTTCCGTGGCGACAATTCGATCAGCCAATTAGATTGCTGGAAATTTTTCCGCTTGACATTTTTCCGCCTAGTGGAGATCCGGCTCAATTGGCTAATCAAATTGTCGCCGCGGAAAAATGTCGAGCCACGAATAGTAGGAATACGTTCTACTTTTCGCAGCTCGACATTTTTCCGCCTTGTTGAGATCCGGCTTTAAGTTGGTTTATGTAAAGCTGGTTTTATGCGCCAGTATGAATGGGGCCTAGATAGTGCCTACAATTCTTTTGATGCCATTTAATTGGGAGAATGTTTGATAGCCATTTTGAACAATTTTTTAAAGATGCCTATGCAGTCCTAAAAGAACCATGATCTGCCTGATTTTTGCGCAAGCAAAGAAGTTACATTTACAGTTTTGTGGAATGGATTTTGGGCATTCTGGAGTTTGCCAGAAGTGAAGTTATGAGAGTTAATTTCATACTGGATACCAAACTGACATGACCTGTTGTTCCAGTTCGTTCTATTTGTGTCATTGACTCATCTTCTCTTTCTCATATTCAACAGTAAAATGCGTGAAGAATACACCATCTTATTTTGCTGAGGAATTATATCGTTCGATGAAGGTATACCAAACATTTTAAACTTCATTGAAAGACGAAAGTTATCACCTCTCGCCGTTTTGTTTTCAGTAGCTTTTATTTCCAAACCCCAAATTTACGGCCATTCAAAATTTATATATACCCTAAAATTGTGACAAAATCCAAAATTTTAATCAAGTATATGTGCGAAATTTGATCCAAATCAATAAACCTGAAGACTTATTTTTCCAAATTGACACCCCAAAATTGATGTCTTTTTGTGACGTTACCGAAACTGACACCCTATAATTTAGTTTCCAAATTAAGAAAAGGGACCCCAAAATGGCACACCCCCTACCTGTCTGTATGGTAGTTATTCCCCCTGGAGTTCTAGACTATCCTAGGGTTTAAGTTGACTGATTTTGATGTTCATAAAAGCGTGAATCTTTAAAGAACTTCAGAACTGGTTTTATTTTTCGCCACATGCCATTATATGACGCCAGTTCATTTTACTGACCCTTACAAAAGGCAGAAGAGAAGACTCCCCCAACAACAGGATGCAGCTCTCTATGATACCCAGGGCTATTATCACTTCCAAACTGGCATTTCTATAGCATGGGTTTTTTTCTGAAATTACATTCTCTTGTTACTTCTCAACAATTATGTCTAATAAAATTATATTTCTCTGACATGCGTATTTGACTTTCATCTCGTGTTTTTGCAGGGCCTTGGAACTGATGACGCAAAACTTATCAGAGTTGTCATATCAAGATCTGAAATTGACATGGTTCAGATAAAACAGTCATTTGCAAATATGTATGGACAAACTTTAGGAAGATTCATTTCGGTAGGACACATACAACTAAATCTTTCTTGATATTTATCTTGGGGAATGTCTGCCTTTCTTTGAGGTTTTGGCAGAGGTTTTAGGTTTTCTCATATAGATGGTCGTAAAGTCGTTAACTACATTTCTAAATGCATTATCTCCTGGCTACCTCTCTCTCTTTTTGGATTATGTATCTGGGATAGGCCTTTAGTTATTTGCAAAAAAGTCGAAAAGAACGAAATTTCATAGGAAATGGCAGATTTTTGAATTGTATATTTAGTTGTATTTTAGGTTTTAAATGGTCCTGGGGGTAATCACAATCTTTACTATCCTCGATATCGTTTTTGTAATATTGTATAGTAGCTCGTCGTAGGTAATTCGTAAATTGTAAAGTTTAACATTCAGTTCATTCATTTCATTTTAAATTCTTTAAACACGGTTGCTCCATCTGCCAAGAGTGGCTGCTTTTCAGTGAGCCATGGAACATTGAATTCATATGCATGTAAAAAAAGATTTTTGAATGCAATAATGCATTACGGTACAAGAATGTCCTGTTGCTGAAAAGCCAAATGTCTTATTCCTATTGGCTTATTGGAATGGAATAAGGCTGCCTATCCACATGTACTTGACCAGTTCAAACGTGAATATATATATATGCATTTTAGACTCTGTTTTAATATTGTCCTGCTTACCATTTCAGGATGACACTTCTGGACAATACAAGAGAGTATTACTGGAACTCATTGGGGGCGTGTGATCAAAGGTATCTTAAATTGCAAATGATAATTCAGCGTAAATAGAAAGCTTGGAAAGAGCATATTATTGATGTATGAAACATTTATTTTTGTAATATATGCTTTGGAAAGGGAAACAAGAGGCACTTCTTGACTTCTCAGGATGGCAAGAATACTTTTTTATGTGGAAAATTAATTTTTCCCAGCTAGTACTGCAAAGCATGCATATTTCTTGAAAGTAAGATCATCACTGCAAAGATTATATGGTCTTGTTAAAGAGCCGCTACTGAAGCGGAGACCACCCTTTAGGACGGGGAGGGGGGCTCTCGGCTAAATTTCGGGTAGAGGGGTGCCGCCCACAGTCTCAAATGGTACCGTTGGCTTGACCAGTTTTGATGAAAATGATACCTTTGTCTGGACTAAATTCTACGTCAACAGTGCCATGGTTAGGCGTTTTTTAGACTAGAATTGCCAAATTTTCGCCTTCTCTAGACCAAAATCACCAAAATTTTGGGTTTCGATACAGGAATAACCAAAGTTTGACTTTTCCTTGACCAAAATTGCCAAAAAGCATACCCTTGCCCAGAGTAAATTGTCAAAAAGTATACCTTTGGCCAGACCAGAAGTCACCCCCCCCCCTCCCGTGCTCTTTAGTGCCACTTCACCTCAAGGACTTTGAATATTCAGAGAAGAGTTTTTTGTTGTGAGGCTAGGAGCATCGTAATTTCTGAGAGGAAAACTCTTGCCTTTTCCCCCTCCTCATTGAAACCTGAGTACATGTCGAGGAAGAGATTTTTATTGTGGGAAACAGGGCTTAGAAAATATTTCCCTTCCTGTGATCAAAGACAAATAATGGTTAAGGTCGCTGCAAGATCACAATAGTGAAAATATCGAGCTTTCTTAAAGATGTCACGTTCCAACGATTGAAAATCAGTTTGGAGGAAGTTTTGAGCTGATTAAGTTGGAAACCCATCTAAGAGTTATAAGAGGCATGAGGGAAAATAAAATTCTTCACTTATCTCATGTTTGTTGTGTACCATATTCGTAAAATACTGTACATGAGATACAATCTATGTTCGGTAACTTGCTTGATTTGAAAGGTAATTTTCATTATGAAAAATGCGAAATCAGTGCAAAATACACGAAAAATAGGTGTCTTTGAGAAATTTCCTGCAGGACATTATGAGCTGAAAATTTCCTGCGACCAATCGGTCACACGGTCAGGTGGGTTTTCGTGCTATGATGGGAAATTCAGCAAGGGTGATCCCCCAAGTAAGAAAAGAGATTATTGTTGCAAGATACATATTTAGCCCTAGTTTTTTATGATCCAAGTTTAGTTTCATAGTAGATTATTATGCTTTGTAATTTAGCTGCATAGACTTCGGAGTGTAGGAAGTAGTCAACGTATCATACTTTTCTTTATAGGGTTAACAGGTTGATGGTAGTTTTATATATGTGCCAAAATTATTGTGCCGTGTTTTTGTGGCTGCTGTGGAGGAGCTGTAGGTTCAATTATCTCAATTTTAATACAGTTGCATAGTTCAGGTTTCAACTTAGGGTTTGAGACCTTGTTTGAGTCAATCTGACAAGTGGCTGCTGATTTATAGCCGAGAAAAGGCAAAATAAGTGGTTGCTTCAAACTATCTCAATTTTAATACAGTTGCATAGTTCAGGCTTCAACTTAGGGTTTGAGACCGTGTTTGAGTCAATCTGACAAGTGGCTGCTGATTTATGGCAGAAAAAAAGAAAAAAAGAAATGGTTGCTTCGAAACAGCACTTCTATTGTTCTTCGGCAATATCAAAATAAAGTAAGTTTTCAAAGAAAGGACTCTGCCGTCGTATTAATATTGTCACCACATTTTTTAAAAGATAGAATGTGCTCTCTGATGAATAGAAAACACTGCCAACCCTTTAAAATAATTAGCAAAAATTTTAATACAACGCCAGAACCATTTCTTTGGAAATTTACTTTATTTTGACATTGCTGGTTAACAGTAGAAGTGCTGTTCTTGAAGCAACCACTTATTTTGCCTTTTCTCTGCGATAAATCAGCAACCACTTGTCAGATTGACTCATATGAGGTCTCAAACTCTAAGTTGAAGCCTGACCCATGTAACTGTGCAAAAACAGAGATAATTGAATATACGGCTCCTCTACAGCAGCAACGCAAACGGGGCACAATTCTTTTGGGACACCCTGAAGTAAGGATAGCATTGTAGTAATGACGTATTGTATTTGTAGTGTCATGATCTTGGAGACCGTTTCATGTTTAAGACATTTTAAGTCGTTTAGTCTAGTCGTCATATCCATTGCTTTCTGTGGAAAATTTTTTATCAACGAAAACTTTCACATATTAGGCAGGTAATGGACATGGATTTGATGTTGTGTTGTTCACTATTAACTCTCTTGAAAATGCAAAGAGTGGTCTTGCAATGGATGTGATGTGGAAATTTATATCTTGGTTTCATCATGATACTGTGAAAAATATGACATGGAAGTCCGTTTGCACCTGTCATACCAGTGTCCTTAAGAATTGGAAATTCAGGTCGTTCCCACAATCTCCCCATAAAAGTTACAATGCCTGCCAAAAGTGTTGGAACACCAGAGCCCATTTCAGCATGCTCTTTGCTACTTTCCCCTCTCCCCTTCGAAACAATGTTGTTCACTTCTGTCACTGTCGCGTGTTCGACTGACTGCTATGGCAATTTCACACTTACCAACATTGTTTAAGGGGATGAGAGGGGAAGCCTCTGGCATAGCTATTGTGATGGTTATGATAGTTAAATAAAATATCTTTATTTTTCATTAATTTCGTGAAGTATTCCAAGGACTTATGGCAGGCATTGTAGCTCAGGTTTATTCAATTTTTGACAGCAATGCGGAAAATCGAGAGAAGCTTGTCCAGGTTAAGATTTAGAAATTTGATGTATCCTGACGTGATAAGCTTTCCAGTATGTGTCAGGTGAATTTTGAATGATTTGAACATAACTCCAATAAATTACACCTTACTTATCCTCGATACTTCTCACGGTTCTCAGATGTCTCCTGATCATGTCGAAAGCTGGACTTTCATTTTTTTTCTAGATATGCATGAGACTCGTTATTTTTATTGAATAATCACAATATTCTCTTGTATAAGATGCATGTAGTTTGATTTATATTAGTGTTCACAATGTACAAATCTTTAGTTGCTTTTGTTTTACAAAAACTTGAATGTTGATCCTTGACGCCGGGGCCAACTGCAAGCTTTTTATCGAAACACTGTATATGCCATGGAGTGTCTGCCAGTGAAGTACTGTGAAGTAATGACTACAACGACGCGTGTGCGTTAGCGCTACGTATTCAAGTAGAAATGAGATCAGCAAGACTCTTTACTTTCTTCAGTCATATTTATCGATGATTGGAGGTTGATGAACAGCAAATCTTTACGATTCTGGCATTCAATTTTAGGTATTCCTCTGCAGTTTAGATTATTCAAAACGAAAAAGAATATCGTCATAGTAACCTATTTTCGCCATAGCATTGATCGACCTCTTACACTTATTTTACCAATATTAGCGTACTCTAGGTCCAAATAGAATTTGCTCTGTGAATAAACATTGACAAAAAGTGATGACATCATCACACAGGAATGGAAAAAATGTGCACATGCGTACTGCCAAAATCCGCAAAACCATAGGTTGAAATTAAAAAGTATTTAGTTGGTTGGATAGAGCATTAAAAGTAGCATACATTCCTCTCCTTTCATCATTTTACCACATTAGCTGTATATTTTATTAGGAATTATTCAAAATTTACACAGACATCTCTCAAAAAATTGATCGCGTTTATCCCCTGGAGTGAATTTAATTGTGTCAAAAAATTAATTTTTGATTGTGAGAAGGATAAAAACTAAGAGTCAGAAAGTGTCAGCATTAAATGCACTTAGTCAAAATCTGCAGACGGAAAATTGCTTGGGGGGCCGAATCACCCCCCCAGGCTTGATAGGGTTAAACAGCATATAGTCACGCTTGTCCCCCTGCCCCTCTAAGAAAAGGGCGGGATGGACGCCTGCCCCTGCCCCTCTTCGGCCTTCCTGAAAAAGCAGGTTAGTGCGACAAGTCTCCTCGTCAATTTTCGCCTGATAAGACCAACATCAAACTTAGAAACTTTCCCATCAAACAGACTTGCTGTGTCAAATTTCTTGGATTTCTTCTTGATGAAAATCTTTCATGGAAGTATCATCTAACTGAACTTTCTAAAAAATTGGCTAGAACTTGTGGTATGTTTTTCAAAATTAGGCACTTCCTACCCATCAGTATTCTGATTTGTCTCTCTATAATTCTTTATTTTCACCATTTCCACAATATGGTATTTTGGTCTGGGGTCTTACATATGAAACCTATATCAACTCTGTGTTTTTGTTACAGAAAAGGGTTATAAGGGCAATTTCATTTGAACACTTTACTTCACCCACTACTCCCATCCTTTCTAATCTAAAAATCGTAAAGCTACATAATCTCTTCAAGTTAAACATAAGATCCTTTTGGATGATTACAAAGTCCGTCCTGAGCTAAACAAGCATAAGAATATCTGATTATTGATTTCTTCATAACCCCAAATGATCGTTGATTCTGTTTTTTGTTACAGTCAGAGAGATGAGTGTTGCTGCTAAAGTCGCCTTCAATGGAAAATCGAGCGCCTAGTATAAGGACAAGAATCGCCTCAAGGTCAAAGGCAATATTTTGGTCTTTATGTCAAACGAGAATGATACGCAAAAATCAAAAGTCATTACTACCCCTAGTTTGCTTATAGTTCGTGCACAAAACTATTGGTGCATCTGTGTCAAATGAGATGTCATGTGAGATTTACGATAACGCAAAATTACTTATGCAGAACCCTACAGAACGTTTCAGTTGTTGCTATTCGCGGGCATCTAATTTGAGACAAGCAGTCACGAAGATTCCTCTGTGCAGAATGATATGCATGAAGATGTTTTGGTTCAGTGTGATCACGCCCTTCCCCCAGTCCATGGCGCCATTGCTTGCTGGGATTCTGCACCTTTCGTCTCAACTTCACCTGCGATGATTGCATCCGTTGCTGTGTAGGAGGGGGGTCCTTCTACCTTTGGTTATGCTGCAAATGCTAGCCTCTGTGCAGGCCGCCGGTTACATCATCCTCTAAAGTTGAGTTATTTGCATAATGAGTACTATCAATAAGTGGCTAATGATTCGTTCGTTCTAGAAAACGATTGTTTTGACATAATTAAGCTGCTAATGAAGTCAAGAACGTGCCAATTCTGGGTGAATTTGTTGCTGTGCCAGGGTAAACATCCTAGTAATTTATCCATCTTATGGTGTCAAATATGTCTAACATGAAATAAGCCGACGTCAAATGTTGCTATAGGATCGCGGGAAACTTCTGTCTTGTATGCGCTTTATGTGCGCTTTCTTTATTTCAGTGCCAATTAGCAGAGATAAAACGTTAATCAATTGCTTTAACGAGCGTGACGGAATTGGGTTACTTTCTTTCTGACTGACATCGAAGCCCCTTCTTAGATTACAAAGTGGACTTTGTAATCAAACATAAGATCCTTTTGGATGATTACAAAGTCCGTCCTGAGCTAAACAAGCATAAGAATATCTGATTATTGATTTCTTCATAACCCCAAATGATCGTTGATTCTGTTTTTGCTACAGTCAGAGAGATGAGTGTTGCTCCTAGTATAAGGACAAGAATCGCCTCAAGGTCAATGGCAATATTTTGGTCTTTATGTCAAACGAGAATGATACGCAAAAATCAAAAGTCATTACCCCTAGTTTGATTATAGTTCGTGCACAAAACTATTGGTGCATCTGTGTCAAATGAGATGTCATGTGAGATTTACGATAACGCAAAATTATCCATGCAGAACCCTACAGAACGTTTCAGTTGTTGCTATTCGCGGGCATCTAATTTGAGACAAGCAGTCACGAAGATTCCTCTGTGCAGAATTATATGCATGAAGATGTTTTGGTTCAGTGTGATCACGTCCCTTCCCCCAGTCCATGGCGCCATTGCTTGCTGGGATTCTGCACCTTTCGTCTCAACTTCACCTGCGATGATTGCATCCGTTGGTGTGTAGGAGGGAGGTCCTTCTACCTTTGGTTATGCTGCAAATGCTAGCCTCTGTGCAGGCCGCCGGTTACATCATCCTCTGAAGTTGAGTTATTTGCATAATGAGTACTATCAATAAGTGGCTAATGATTCGTTCGTCCTAGAAAACGATTGTTTTGACATAATTAAGCTGCTAATGAAGTCAAGAACGTGCCAATTCTGGGTGAATTTGTTGCTGTGCCAGGGTAAACATCCTAGTAATTTATCCATCTTATGGTGTCAAATCTGTCTAACATGAAATAAGCCGACGTCAAATGTTGCTATAGGATCGCGGGAAACTTCTGTCTTGTATGCGCTTTTTATGTGCGCTTTCTTTATTTCAGTGCCAATTAGCAGAGATAAAACGTTAATCAATTGCTTTAACGAGCGTGACTTACTTTCTTTCTTTCTTTCTTACTTACTTTCTTTCTTACTTACTTACTGACATCGAGTTCCCCCTTAGATTACAAAGTTGGACTTTGTAATCAAAAATGCTAAGTTTTGTACATGAATCTGTTAATAAAATCTCTCCCATTTGTTTTCATAACATCTTTGATTCTGTGGCATCTGTTCAGCAATGTGGTACACGGCAAGCTGGCAAAGACAATAGTTTTCTAACTCGAAGAAGCGCTGATCAGTATGGTCTCAGATCAGTACGCTACCATGGAGCAAAATGCTGGAACGACATCCCTTTAGATATAAAAAGATCGCCATCTGTCAGTGTCTTTCGCCAAAAACTGAAAACCTTCCTTTTCATAAGTAGTTATCAAAGCTGATCATAGATAGTCACCATTCATTCCTAGTCTTTCATGTTTCTTAACTTTAAAAAATCATTTGAAAAGGGGGTGCTCCCTCCTCGATTAGCTTAGCTACTGAGGGAATCCCTCCTCAAAATTCCCCTTCATACAAATTCTCCTGTCACGCATCTTTAATTCTATTTATGTATATTCTATGGCATTTAATTTATTCCATAATTGTTGTAATGATATTAAATGTATTAGTATTTGTATGTAGAGGAATTTAAATCAATGAAACTGAAATTGAAACTGAAACAAATTGCAACGTAAGGAATTTTTGACTGGCATAGTCATACCAACATCCGCTCCAGCCACCTGGTCTGTTTCGTCATTGCAAACAAGCTATCTGACTTACTACATTAATCACAGCTTCGCATTTCTTACTGTTTGATCGATGGTTCACCAAGACTCAAGCAGCCGCAACAACATAAATGCAACTCAATATGTGTAGGACCTTGTGTAAAAATACACTTGGAATGTTTGCGATATTTGCTGTTGTGGATTTGTGGAAGCAACTTTTTCAAGCAAGGTCGACGCTGCTTAAAAAAAGGTACGCTCTGTTTTGTTTTATTTGTTACACGAACTTGATAAGGTAACCATTGGCTGCCACTCTAATAAACCTATTGATTATTTGGTGCTCAAAGGAACGTTTTGAAACCAAATGATTCATCGCTTCTTTCATCCTTTTAAAAGTCCGGGAACGCCCAAAACGCCTACTATTGGCCTAAATTGCTGCCTGAACAAACGAGTTAGATTGCGTTAACAACCAAGGGTTTTTTTGTTGATGTTATTTCTAGGGGAAGATCAGAATGACACAGAGTCTGTTTTGCAAAGCTGAATTATACCTGCCAAACATAGAAAAATTGCTAGCGTTTGGCAGAAACGAAAGTTGCAAGTGGGGAGTAGATGGGGAAGCAAATTTCTTATGTTTCTTTTTTAGGCAATTGTACGAATGTGTTTCTGTAAATGTTTCCTTTCTCAGTGTAGGTGAAGGATAAAACAGTTTTTAGGTGTTCCCCAAGCAAAATATTAAATAGGTTCAAATGCTGATCCTGTCAAGCTGCAGCTGCACAAGACGATATGTATATATACTTACAGTGATTTACAAAAGGCAATAAAAGTACTTGAGCAGCGCAGACGACTGTTCACATCCTTTATAAAACTTTATCACCTTAAAAATTTGAATTATTTGATAGACCAGACTGGAAAGTTTGTACTGTGCAGGCAATATCTTACCACACAGGAACATACACGGTTTTCAACCAGAGTCACACTTAAAAACAAAGGATCTGTTGTTTTAATCTATTTTTCTCAACCACCAATTTCCACACAGTCTTACTTAGCTATCTCAACTTGCTGCTTGATAGGTACTGTATTTTACTGGCCACTGATAACGGAAAATTTTTTAGATATATATATATATAATGATGAAAATCCAGCGATCTATCATCCTTTGTTCGTTTATTTTCCAGAACTACTTAAATATGGCTTATCCTCCCCCTGGTGGTGGTTATGCTTACCCTCCTGGTGGTGGGGCATACCCTCCATCTGATCCTGTAAGTACAGTATATTTCAACTTTTTCAACAAAGAGGCAACAACATTTGAGTGCTCTTTCTCCAAATATTCTCTTTAATTTGTCAACTGCTTAGAATTTTTTGCAAAGGGTATTGCATAGAATTAATGTATCTTGCCGCACTGCATGGATGGGAAGGTAGAAGAAAGTGAATGGACACAAATTTAAATTTCTGCAATTCCTTGAATAACAAATCTATAATGTTAAATAGCTGACATTCGCAATTGATCTAAAAACTTGACTTGAAATTGGCAACAGGACTCCAAAGTTGTCAGCGATTTTCTTCAAAGAACCTGCCAAAGTTCCTTCTCAAACAGTAATATGTGTTAGCCTCACTGGGAAATGAGAAAGTCACCTCTAGAAATGTAAGACCTCAAAATGGAAGACTGTATCATTGGGAATGCCACAAGGATCAGTTTGTTCACATAAGTTGCCATTTTTTCTGTTTTGATATAACAAAGAGCTCTCTCCACACAAGATATTTCAAGATCCTTTTTTCTTCCAGATGTACCCACCTGGTGGTGGAGCATACCCTCCTGGAGGTGGGGCCTATCCCCCTGGTGGAGGTGCATATCCTCCTGGAGGGGGAGCCTATCCTCCAGCTGGAGGAATGCCAGGCTATGGTGCACCACCTGGCCCAGGATATCCACAAGCAGGTGGTTATGGAGGACCACCTCCTGCAGGTACATTTGCCAAAAGATGGATTTTTTCCAAGAACACGTTCTTGTTAGAAAAAATATATTTCCTGTCCATCAAGATGTTTTAAAACTACACTGCAATCTTAGTTCAGACAGAGATTAGCTGCAAGCAGACCCATTATCCAAAAGATGAAAAACTAGGAAAGCCACCACTACAGTTTCCAAATTTTTAATTCATGTTGCCTTTGTTGAGACACATGTCAAAAATTATTTGAATAGAGAGGAAATAGTTGATTGAGCAGCCACACTGTAACAAATTGTTGCACTTTGCTTTTTAGAATCTTTCTTCTTTTGGATTGTTGCTCCATGTGCTATTGGATGTGTTATTCATAGTACATGTACTGCAATGAAATGCATTTCTTTGATACCAGGAATGAAAGCCTGGTGCATGAATGTTGTGCTGCTACAATTCAGAATCTATTCTAGTGCGGCAAAAATGGACCTTTCTGTACAAGTCATGTTTTCATGAAAAGATCACTGTTGTTAGCTTTTTTTGCTATTTTTGTGAGCCATTTTGCAGCTAAAGAGTTAAATTCAGCAGATTTTTCGAATAATCGTTTACCAGCTGTGCAAGCTTTTCATTTTGTGTACTTTTCTGTAAATTGAAAAATTCATGCGCAAGTTGGTTAAAATGCTCCTGCATATTGATGAGTAAATCCATCTTTGTTTTGCTGTGTTAGGTTTTAATACTGGTGGGCCCCCTATGCCAGGTGGTCCAGGAGGCTACCCAGCCCAACCATATGGTGGAGCCCCACCTGCCCAAGGGTATCAACCTCCAGCAACACAACCTTATGGAGCACCACCATCAGGACATGCTTATCAGCAGCCTCCTGCCCAGCAGTATGGTGCACAACCAGGCTATCAACAACCCCCAGCACAAGGCTATACACCTCAGCAGCCCCCCACTCAAGGGTATCAGCAACAGCAACAGCGTCCACCACAAGGTTATCAACAGCAGCAGCAGCAGCCTCCTTCTCAAAGTTATCAGCAGCCAGCAGCAGGACAGCCAGCCCCTGCAAGACCTGGTATGTGAAGTTAGTGAAATTTTAAGCAATTAAAGTAAAATGTAAGCACTTTGAACTTGGAACCTTTATGAGGTGGGCGGAATGATTTTGATTTGTGTTTATGTGAGTAAATGCTATCCCATCCATGCGGGTTTGCCTCATAACAATGCATGTTAGGATGCAATATTATGGGATTTTGGGAGAGAATCACTTGACAAATGACTTTGGCATGTAAACAATGAGCACACACCTATGCAAGTCAATTAACTTCACCTCAGTTTGAAAACAATTGTATCAAAATATTGCTTAATTGAGACTTTGTCATAGAGCTGCTGAAAGTATTTTGAATAAATCCCTTCCTTTTTTTCAAAATGAATTGTTGGATAACTATAGGACACAAACTGGAGTCACTTTTCTCACAATGAATAATTAAAGAATGGAAAGCATGCCTGCTTGTAGTCGCATCAATTAATTCTAAAACAAAGTTTCATAAATTAGTTGCCTGTTCTTCCTTATTCCACTATATGGCCACTATACTTCCTTATTCCTCTTATCTTATCATATTAAATTTTCTTCCATGTAGCTGCACAACCTGCAACTGCCCCGTCAACTGCTGTAAGTAGTTAGATATTTGATACAATTCCCCCTATTATGTGCCTCTCCTGACTAAATATACTGTTGAGCCAAGCCTGTGTCTTGCTGTTTTGAACAAAAACACAATGACAGCACAAGGTACTTCAATCCTGGGGGTGCACATGACTAGATTTCAGTTGGGGTCGTGCCATCCAAGCTTCAAAAACATTTCCGTTCCTTATACCAATCTTTCCAAAAAATACATACAACTTTATACCAATTTTGCGAAGGAGTTTAACCAACCTTACACCAATTTTGTGAAAAAAGGCTCATATTCATTTGTTCTTTACACCAAAATCGTGAAAATTGATACTCTTCCTAATACCAAAATCATGAAAATTGATGCCATTCCTTACACTAAAATGAAGGTTAATACCCATGGCATGTCCCTGTACCCAAAATATATGTAGTAGCCCCCTTGGGGACCTCTATGCAGCATTTTCAAAATGTACTGGGAGACTGTAAGATGCAAAGACATTAGATGTTATTATACTGTATATTGTTTTTTTCTTAGTTGTATATAAATATTAATATATATCAAATATAAAATATACTGTAAATAGTTATATTGTTTATAAGTCTTTTGCTATTAATATGTCAGCCCTCTTCTTGACAAAAGAAACATTTTCCCAGCCGATATTTTGCAATCTATGATAAATTTAGATCGGTCTAATTCACTCGTTGATATATATTTAAGTTTTGTTTGCTTTCTTTCTAGCCCCTTACAAGTCAGATGGCTGGAATGTCTCTGAAGCCAGTATGTGCTCATTTGTTTTTTTTTCTGGTGCAGTCTTTCTTCATCGCAACCTCACTTTGCTTTCAGAGTAAACAAAAATGGTAGATTTTGTAAAAGCAGCATCTGTGGCCTTTGATTGATGCAGCAGTACAAAGCTGTTTGTAACTGGAAACAAAGTAGTTTTTATGGCCTAGTTGTCAACAGTCTAATTTCAACAAAGTAGACTGCGAAAAGGTTTCCTGAAACAGTTTTGAAACAAAAGCTCAATACTAATTTCCACTCAGCAGCATTTTCCGAGCAAGCGGAAATTTTATTGTTTACGAGAGAAAATGTCACTCGAAAGTTACGGTTTTATTGTGTAAAGGTCTGCTCGCTTGAAATATGCAGCTGAATAGAAATTAGTCTGTCGGCTGTTTTGCAAGTGAATAGGCTCTTCTGAAGAAAAGATGTGCATTTCTATCAAACATAGAACGATAGATGAACGTCTAAGGCCCCGTTCACACGTATCCGGATCTTTCTTAAAGAGCCGGATGCAAAACTTTCTTTATATAGCACTGATGCAGATCTTTCTTTATATACGGATAAAAAAGATGCGTTTTGAGACACAAGTAGGTAATTCGGTTTTCATATATTTTTGTGTGTTTGTCTCAGATATCTTATGCGCTGTGTCTGAAGATTTGAACAAGAATTTTTTTCGGAAGCTTTTAGGCAAGAAAAAGTAGTGCTTATCTCACTAATGCCAGTAGCATATTTTTTGCTGTAAGCAAGTTACCATGCACCCCCTTGAGATAATGTTTTTCGATAAAACTACTTGTTTCTTACATTTTGATTTCTTTACTTCTGAAATTGTTCTTTCTTCAGATGTTTCATGGTACTGTCTTCGCGATATCTCCATTTGATGCTGAAAAAGATTGCGAAGCCCTTAGAAAGTCAATGCGTGGCATGGGTAATTGATCAGAGCTTCTGTATTATCATTTTATTTCATCAATCGATCTCTGTGTCTTGTGTTTTAGGCCACGTTTATTTACACTTAAACGGCACATTTTTGATCCGTTGCAAAGTTGTTACGATCATAGTTTATTGCGTGTTTAAGCTGCCCCAGAAATGAAACCATTCGGTAGCTTCTTCACGTGGTTTGCAATATTTTATTGTTTTGGATCTCCATAATAGGCCCGCGCGCCTTCGTTTCCTTGCTGATGATGACTCTAGCCAGATTCGAAATGTACAATAAATTTTTCATTTCCCATTTCTTCAAAATAGCTTAAACTAGCGGGAGTTCTTGTTCACTCAACAAAATTGCTTCAAATTCTGGTCTAAAGAGCTTGAACATTGAAAAGGAAACTTTCAGTATTATGTTTTCCTCATCAACAAATAACAAAATGCATACATTTGAGACAATAGACCTTTTAGCTATTCTGAAGAGAATCAGAATCGAACGAAATTTAGCTACGTTCTGTAGAATTTTCGAATGTGCACAATTGTGATAGAAGCTCTAACGCCACTCGATCGAACCTTGTGTATAAAAATGTATAGAAATAACGCTCGATCTAGGCTCTTTTGTAGAATAGCTAAAAGGTCTATTATCTTCCTCTGTAGAAGCAAAGTAATTCCTCATCAACAAATAACAAAATGCATACATTTCAGACAATTGTTTTCCTTTGTAGAAACGAAGTAATTCCATTGCAGCTGTGAGAACTCATTCATTCATTTCATTTATTTTGGGAGGGTTGCCTTTCAACTAAGGTTGATTTTCAAGCGACTCTCCAATTAAAACCATTTAATTACAATATGCAATAAATTAAACAGAATGGCCTAAACTGATCTGATACACTTTTTCAGATCCAAAGTTGCAGCAATCCAAAATTATGTAAATAGGCCTAAGTTGAAGTTAAGGATATCAAAGAAATATAGGCTGCTTTGATCCAACGGGGGTAGATTTTAATGAGACTTCGTAAAGAGTGGCACGCTGCTGGATGAATACTTATTGATGTTAGGCTGGGAATATCTGGTATAAATGGGAATTACTTCACGGTGAATTCAAACAAAAAGAGCCGTTTTATATCACTTCATCCCATGGTACGTCACCCTAAGGCCAGTGAAACTTCTCAATTTCGATATTACCATTTACTTTCGTAGGCACTGATGAAGCAGCTCTGATTGAAATTTTGGCTTCGAGGTCAAACACACAAAGAGTTGAAATCAGAAAGAGATACAAGACAATGTTTGGCAAAGATTTAATGAATGATTTGAAATCAGAATTAAGTGGAAATCTTGAGGAATGCTTGTTAGCTATGATGGAGCCCAGTATCTTGTATGATGCAAAATGCTTGCGTAGAGCGATGAGGGTATGTATGCTGATAGATTAAAGTTATTGCTGAATTTGAACTCTTTAAAGTACAAGTCCAGGGCTCGTATGGTTCATGCTAGAAAACAAACCTATCAACTACGGCTGCGAATGATGAAGCTTTTCCCGCATTTGACCCTCGTAACAGCTGTATATTAGTTAAGCATTTGGGGAATTCGGGCCGAACATTTTTGCAATTATTTACCAAAATACGATAAAGAGGCTAGCAGCGATTAGATTCGATTACATGTCGTAGTTTCGCTTTTTGCCTAAACTGATATCGCTGCAACTGCCACTCATTTCTTTATGCTTGTAGAAATAGTAAAGCTCCAACAAACTGAAACATTTTAGCTGTTCTACAAAAAGATTCGATTAAATGGCGTTGGAGCTTTTATCACTATTGTGTACATTCGACCTGTATCAAGCTATCGTTCGATTCAGATTCTTTTTGAGAATTTAGCTATTGGGCCAAAATCATCTTTTGCTCACGACCACCGAGCCGATGGTTTTTCTAGAAATAATCAAATTGTCAAAGAGTTCACAAGAGTCAATAAAGAAACAACACTCACTCCAATATTTTTATGGCGCAAATCAGGGGCAATAAAGGAGCAAGTTCAGGAGGTGAAAAACTGCGGAATGATAGCATCGCAGTTAAATGTCGAATTTGGTATCATAAGAATTTTCAAAGAAGCCAAACGGGAAAGTTTGAAATCTGACCGACAAAATATTTCCCTTTAATTAGTTGAAAGTAAATGACGTTTTGATGTGGTGGAAGCTTTTTGTTAGTAGGTTGAAAGACGTTTCTCGAGAATGTAACTTTGTTCATACACAGACACTAATTATCATTTCAGGGAGCTGGAACAGATGAAGAAAGCTTAATTGATATTCTGTGTACAAGAAGCAACCGGGTATGATGAAAGGTTTCTTTCGCGTTTTTTTAAGAAACGAAAATTAACATTCAATGGTTGCAATACATGGTAGAATTTTTTTGATATTGATTTTGATATTTTTTTGACGAATGGAGAAGCGCAAAAGTGTGATGAGACCGAGTTTTGAACTTCTTCTTTTTAAAGTTTATGACGTCTGATTTGAGGGAGAGTTCTTTTTTGTCTTTTTTACATGTAAATTTTTTTTCTATGTTAATGCTGCGGTGTTGCCATAGATTTTTGCTCTCCGTGGTATTCGTCCTTGTAGTATAGTAAAGTAGTTTGTAAGTAGCGTTAGATATGTAACTTGTATCGTAAAATTTGATTGAATAAAAAAAGTTTTGAACTTGGGACCTCCTACTCTCTAGGCAGTCACTCTACTGAGTGACAGTAAAAACATACATACAAGAATCTTTCTCGAATAAGAACATATATACAGCCTGAAGTCTTCAATATTTACCCCTTTCAGTTACCTTGACTTTTAGAGAGACTTTGATAAAAGCGTTAGTCAAGATGGAAAGAAAAGAAATGACTGCGAGTTTTAATGGACTGGGTTGCTCCTACAAAAGGTTTAAAAGATTCGTCATGTTTAGGATGATTTTGTCATCTTCTCATAGGCTTTTTCGCTTCTTAAAAAAGAGGTTTGGATCGAGCGTCCAAGTCTGATGACTTAGTGAACTAAAACAACACTTAATTCCCGTTCTCGGTATAATGCTGCTAGCTGAGGCAAGAAATTGCTTCGGATTTCAAAGCACTTTTGAGAGAGTTTATTATCGACGAATTTGCTCAATGTGAGTCAGTGATGGTTCAGTTTACACAGAAGCAAGTGTTATTGGTCTTTAGCTTTGTTTCTCGTTAATTTCATTCTTTTTTAGCTGACTTTCCTTACAACTGAATATCGATGGTTGACAACAGCAAGTTGCGATGCTCGCGTTTTTAGTTTGGAACTTTTACAGAACAAATCAGCTAACAATGAATGTAAACGACGAGAAACGAGGCCGGAAGGCAGATAAAACTTCCCATGTATGAACTAAATCATTCCTAAGTCACTTTGAGAAAAGTTATCATTGATTAACTCTAAGAAAAGTGTTCTGAAATCCGAAGCAACTTCTTGCCACAGCTAGCATCGTTGACCGAGAACGGGGGCAATGCTTTTGTTTTCCATCACAAATTTACCACATTTGGACGCTCAATCCAAAGTTCTCGTTTAAGAAGTAGAAAGGTCTATTGAAGCAGAGTCCTGATGTTTGGTTGATTTAAATCGAATCATTTCTCTCATTTACAGGCCATTGATGACATCAAAAAGGAATACAAAGCTTGTAAGTTGATGTTGAATTTTTTTATTTTGGTTTTTGTGATAATTCTGAAACAGTGTCTCCAGGCAAGCTTTTCCTAAAATGATCTCTATTATTTGGTTTCTGTCATATCGTTTTATTTACGCAGTCAACGCATAAGAGTTTAATTGGTGGCAAATTCTAAAATGAAGTCATCTCGCTTGTCCATTGTAGATTACCAAAGAGATCTTGAGAAGGACTGTGTTAGTGAGACAAGTGGCCACTTCAAAAGACTTCTCGTTTCCATGTGTCAGGTAAGTGCTTAACACTTTTCAACCACGGATGATTCTTAGGAGTTTAATTCAACATAACGAAAAGTGTCGGTCTGAAAAGTTTCGGACAAAGCATTTGCTACAGACAAGTCTCAGATGCTCTTTGGAAAGTTGGATAGAATTTCGCTTTTATCTGTTATCTACCTATCTACAAGGGTTAATCAGCAACTGATGAAATACGAGTGGTCACTGCATGTACAGCCGTTTGACAAAACTTGGTTGAGTTGAATTACAAAGGAAGAAAATAAAGGGTTCACAGATCATCAGTCTAAGACTGCGTTCACACGATGCCGGCACATTTTGAAAACGATGAAAAAAGTGACGGTAGCAAAATTTGAGCTAGCGTTCACACGATGCCGGCACAATTTGAAAACGATGAAAAAAGTGACGGTAGCAAAATTTCAGCTAGCGTTCACACGATGCCGGCACAATTTGAAAACGGTAGGAAATTTGACGATAAAAACTGGTTGCAGGATTTGATGCCAAAAAATAGTACCTACACCCTAAGAATAGACCTGTCTCGATCCAAAAGTGTCGAAAAATGTTCTGTTTTCATCTTTGTTGAGTGTTAACACGATGCTGTTTCAAATTTATGCCGGTTACGGTTCCGTTTTCAAAATCTACCGTTTTCAAAATCTGCCGGCAAAAAATGTGCCGTTTTCGTGTGAACGGTAGGCCTAACCGTCGAATTTTTCACCGTTTTCAAAATGTGCCGGCATCGTGTGAGCGCAGTCTAATTCTTTCACTTGCAATGGGTTACAGCTCTATGGTATTAGCGTGATTTTAACCAAATATCCGCACTGAATGCTCCAATTAAAACTGTCGTCAACAAATTATTTAACGAAAAGACTTTTGGACTCTTTTTCTGGGCATTTCGGAAAGATTTGTATGTTAGATTTTGATAAAGGTCTTTAGAAATTTTCATGTATTAACAATGATCTCCCCAATGAACATTTTTCAAAATGTATAATGTAATCAAATTTCCATGTTATAACAGGATTCTATTTATTACGTTCAAAGTCACAATTTTACGAAAGTTGCTTTGTCTATGATATAGTTTCACATATGTCTGTATCTTTTTTTATAGCTTACCGTAAATCCTCGAATAAGCACCTAGGCATTTATTTAATTTTTGAGCCTTCAAGGGGGGGGGTGCTTATTCAAGTGGGGTGCTTCATTCGAGCAGGGCGCTTATTTGATTTTTCTGGACGGCAAAGCCATTCAAGCAAAGACAAAAAAGGAAAAGAGGGATTTTGAAAGAGACGCTGTTTATGTTCTCCTGATAAATATATTTGAGATTGTATTTAAAAGGTTTCCATGCATATGAAAATAAAGACTGACAGGAATGAAACTGGAATATACTTTGTTGTTCAGTCTTACTCCTTTTTTGACTAACTGCCTTCCCTGTTGGTACAGACTAAAACGTACGTCTCAGAAACTCAATTTGGCTAAAATTTCGAATAATTACAGGTTATTAAGGTGGAGGTGGCGGGCGAAATTTGAGAGCAGGTGCTTATTCGACAGGGGCGCTTTTTTAATAATTTTTCCTATAGGTTGGGCGCTTGTTGAAGCGGAGCATTTATTCGTGGGGGGGGGGCGCTTTTTCAAGGATTTGCGGTTAGTTCTGTATCCTTTGCTTATTGTACTTTGTTTTGTTTTGTTAGGTTGCCTAGGCCAGATGAGCATTTGCTTTTTGTGGGCCACATAAGATTCCCTCCGCTAGGTTGGAATTCGTATGAAAAATCTTGACCTACATATCATTTTGATCTGTGATAATAAGTTATTCATTTCTTAGGGAAACAGAGATGAAAGCGAACATGTCGATATGGAAAAAGCAAAGAAAGAAGCCAACGATTTATTTCAGGTTTGAGTGAATTTGAATATCAAACGAATTTTTTGAACGCCACGTTGACTTGCCTAGAACAAATATCAATCAAAAATTGAAACTAGTCGTACTTGAGTATGATGGCTAATAAGCTATATTTGGGTCCCGAGATAAGTCAGACTCAGGTGGGCCCACAGGAACTCATCTCAGCTCACCTGAAGAATTCTTATGGGTTAATATTGTATACGCATTGGTTCACGTAGGCTTGTTCAATGTTGATTATTTTCAGGTGGTTTTAGATTGGTTTGATCAGTGCAAATTTCAGTTTAGTCCTATGTTGAGCGTGTTTCTATACTCACAGTTTCCTCCAGCTTCAACGATCTAACTTTGGTTTTTACAGTTTCGTTTTCTTTTCAGGCCGGTGAGAAGAAATGGGGAACTGATGAATCTCGTTTCAATGTTGTCTTAGCAAGCAGAAGTTATCCGCAACTGAGAGCAACTTTCAACGAATATGTGAAGGTATTCTTTTCTGTAAACGATGCTCAAGTTTATTTGTTGATTGACTGACTGACTGACTGACTGACTGATTGATTGATTGATTGATTGATTGATTGATTGATTGATTGATTGACTGAGTGATTGATTTTACAACAGATAATAAACTCTGAAGCGATTTGTTTGAAAATCCCTCCAGTCGAGGCTTTAAGAGGGGAGAGAACTCAGCAGAGACCCAGAGAGCTGTTACTAGTTGGTTGCGGTTGGTTGCGGTTGGTTGCTGGGAATGTTGGGAAATCATAGAATTTACCAACAACGCAAGATTCTGGAGTTGAACCCAGAAACAAACATGTCGACCACATTTTCATCGCTACCGAAGACAGTTTTCTCGTATTTCTCATCCAGGATTCAATTGCTTTCTCTCTAGTTACCAGTTTATTTTGGTTGTTATTCTTTTGCAGGGGTTAAGTACGATGTTAAGTATGGGTTGGTACGATGAGTCCGTTATGCAAGGTCATTGTCAGATTTTGTAACAGAAATCATTTTTAAAGACAGTTTGCATAAACAATGACATGAGCCATCGTTGTTAGAGTTCCTTCATCTCTGCTCCTCTTCCTTGCAGATCTCACAGAGGGATTTGCTCAATAGCATTGATAGGGAAATGTCTGGTGACCTAAAGGCGGGCTTCAAGTGCATTGGTAAGTCAGCTCGTTCAGTTCTATTTCAGATTTCAAGTTCCTCTGCAAGTAAATAACTGGACCACAAGGCTATAATACAAAATTACAGAAGATAGACCTACTTCGCAATTAAATTCAGTTTGAGGCAAAAGATGTGATGCCCTGCACAGCAAGACAGCTACACCATATTATGCTGCAAATACATGTATTCATGTACTTTAAGGTGTGTTGAATAAATTGTGTTACCCGTTCGCGCTCTATCAATTTTAGGTTTTATCAAACTGAGTGTTTCCTAACTTTGTTCCTAACTTTGTTGTTATCAATTCAGAGGCTGAAGTTTTGCATATTTTTTTCTGATTTTATCGCTTGAAATCTATTGAAATTGGTTTATCCATATAGGAGTTTTCTGCCTGTATGAGGATGGATATTTGATCATTGAGTGGTAAAGATGTTTGGGGAATGTGATAATTTTTATCGTTCAATCATACAGAATGCCTTCGATTACTACTCAAAAGCAATTATAGCTTTGTGATTGAAAGAAGACACAAATGCAAGTACAATGTATGAAACGTAAAAGGGAAGTTTCATAGTTTACATTAACCTTGTGAACGTTAGTATCTCAACTATTTTACTATTTTGTATAAATGCGAAAAATCTTTGTTTCAGTTCAATGTGCAAGAAATGCTCCTGAATATTTTGCTGACCGACTGTGGAGATCAATGAAAGGAGCTGGCACAAATGACAGTTTATTGATTCGTCTTGTTGTTTCCCGCTCTGAGGTTAGTCGTGGTTATTTTTCGAATCATTTGTTTAGATCTGTGGTTGCATTGGCTCCATCTAGCCAACTTTTACATAGTGTCTGTCACCACTTTCGCCACCATTATATATCGAGGGACGGGTATACCTGATGGGTGCGCCAAAAAAATATCCACTTTGATACGCAATAATGAATGGTACACAGGACTGATTTTGAAGATTTATCACTTAATCTTGAGCAAAAGGCTGAATTAGATTCCAGAATGTTTTGCAGTTTTGTGTTGCAGCTCTGCTCGTGTGGCAGGTTTATACCTATTTCTTAATCCCAAATGAGTCTTAAGCAACATTTTTTTGATCGACTGTTTATGGTCGTCATTATTTTTAAATCGAATGTTTATAGCTCAGGAAACAGGGGAGCTGAAAGTTTGCAAAATATCGTAACACGTTATCAAGGACCGAGATACAATTTTTCACTTGAGGGGGCCATGGGCTAACCGGGTGACGAGCTAAAGCGATCCAGAGCCTTGGAGGGGGTCTAAGGGGTACTCCCCCTGGAAAAAATTTGAGACCACGCGCTTCTAATTGGCTTAACGGAACACTATTTTGTTTCTCAATACGGACTGACTTTACAGGTAAATCTATGTTTGGAATGTAAACACCTTCCACAAAAGTAAAAAAGCATAATTTACCAAAGGCCACTTTAGAGTTATGGTGAGAGACAATGATAGCTTGTAAATACCCCCCAAAGAGCTTCCTAGACTAATGAAGGGTAGAAATTGAACAAGATATACCCAACATGAGAACATGGAGTACCTATCTGATATTCTTAAATACTAAAATAACAAAGAATAAAGATTTACTGTAGCAACTGCAGAGATATTTTGAGGGGGCCATGGCCCCCCTGGACCCCCTGTTTCTTGGTCCTTGCACGTTATCATGCATTTTTAGCTAAAAATTGAGTCATAAATCTTCAGAATTGTTCCATTGTGCCCCTTATCATAGCCCGGTAGACGTTGTTCGTTTTTTGGCGCAGCTGGTATATAAGACTGCGTTTACACGGGGCCGGCCGAAAGTTTGGCCGGCCAAATATTTGGCCACTAAGCCTTGCCGTTTACACGAGACCTGCCTAACCGGTCGAATATTTGGACGCTTAGCCGACCTTCACTCGGTCACCTAGGGAAGTGGCCTTCTTGCGAACTGAGCCGGTCAAATTTGTGAGCGGCCTCGTGTAAACGCTCTAAGCGAACAAAAATTTGCACGGTACCACAATTGAGGATGGAATGCTTTGAAAAGGAGGCCAATGGAATATGGTCCTCAGAGAAACTGGAGACATATTGCTAGTAATTAGACAGTGTGCGCATGCCCATAAAAGATGGCCGGCCTCGTGTAAATGCGAATCCATACCGACCAAATATTTGCACGGTACAGCTAAAAGGCCAAATATTCGGCCGGCCAAGTACTAGAGCGGCCCAATGTAAACGCAGCCTAAGACAGACATGAATAACTTTGGAGGTCGAACAGCAATGCAAGACGTCTCCAACGTTTTTGCAGAACATTGATTAGCACAGATTTAAATGCGATAACATACTGCTAAAAGATGTGAAAGTCCTAAAATTCCGTTAATTTTTTCAGATTGATCTCGTTGAGATCAAGCAAGAATTCTTGCGCAAGTATCACAAAACACTATACAAGATGATTGAAGGAGATTGCAGTGGGGATTACAAGAAATTGCTGTTGGCGCTCGTCAAGATGAACTAAGCACAAACTCGGATACGGTAGAGTGTTCTTTACACTTAAGATTTATTTTATAAACTTTATTAATCTAAATCAAATCCACTATAATCGGATTTTCAGGCCCCGTTTACAAGGGGTCGAATCCAAATCAATCCGTACCCAAACATAAGGTTTTGCGTTTACACGGGACCCGACGGATCCACACCCCTTTTGGATATGCTGTCCTTGCTCAGTTGGGATCGCTTCCGAAAGTCAAACCCATTTGGATCATATTCCAAAAATTTCTCCTTTGATCTGTTGTGATTGGATCTCGTGTAAACACGAACCGTTCTGGATCTGATCCCGTGTAAACGCCCCCCGAAAAGTGGGTCGGATCCAAATGAATCCGATCCATTCTGGATCCAATCTCGTGTAAACTGAGATTAAATCTCGTGTGTGGATCAACTGATCAAGATATTCATGGCTGGAATTGTACGAGAAACTGAGGACAGCCGAAATCTAGCGCAACACATCGATTAAATACTTTGGAGACGGAATTGGATAAGACATTTAGAAAAGTCTTTGAAAGGACTGGGGAATTTGAAAAGGAATGGTGCGCAGGGAAATTATAGAAAGGGGCGGCTTTTTCACTGTTTCATTATGAGTCCCTGTTGAACATGGTTTACTGCAGGGATGTAAGGGACTCATCGTCATAAGTAAAGCCCCTATGTCTACGTAGTAGGGACCTTTAGCAACTAGGACGGCGACTGCAACGACAACACAAATGTGCCCTTTGTTTCCGAACTTCAGCTTGAAAAGTATCCTTGTTTTCCTTTCGAATTTGCTTCCCTTGAGAGTCTATGAAGTTTTCCTTTTTAGTTGCACAACTTGGAAATCATATTTCTAACGTGCTGTTCTTCAGATCTGGATTTTCGAAGTGAAACTCACGCATTTTAAATGTTTTTACTATCAAAGGAAAACGAGGTTCCAACGCATTTAGGTGAAGAAGGAGAATTTGTCTTGGCTTGCTTGAGAACATGTGAAGGTAATTTGTGGGAAACTATAATCGGTTGTATCATACAAGACGACGTTCTGGCTGGGGTTGCTGTCCTGGTTGCTGAAGGCCCCTAGTAGGCTGTTTTAGCAAGAAGACGCGAGTCAAGAAGACGCAAGCACAATTCTTTTGTTCGAGGATGTAAATTACAAAGTGAAATCAACTTAAAAACTTTTGCGAGTCTCGAGAGACTAATTATACGTTCTATTCTGAAACTGACAGCCTGAAACGTATACTTTTGAAGGCCGCTCTCCAAAAATAGGACGTCGAGAAGGGAAGCAAAATGCAATATGAGCACATTCACAAATGATGGAGATACGAGAATGCAAACTGTTCTTAGGGAATTTTGTCTGAATGTAAGCAGCTTTCTGGGATGGAAAAGGCTGGAAAACTAGAATGTTCGAAAAACATGATAAAGTAGCTGCGTTTTCGAAGACGTCCGCGTCTTGCTGCTAAAACAGCCTAGTATCTTCGACAGAGCGGAAACTTGAACTACCAACAAGAATTGGTAGTCAAGCGTGCCACGCCACATCCGTGCTAATCGGGATGTTGGTCTGTTGTTAAATGGGTACTGTTTCATAGCGCACTCGTGTAATCCTTTATTTACCTGAAGTTCATTCTATCTTCTCAATTCTTAATAATTATTTTGACTTTATTGGAGATTTTGCACTTAGTAGATAACGGTGAATTTTAAAAGATGCCATTAGTTATATATTGAAACTTTCCTAAATGTGATGTCAAAAGTAAGGCATCTCGTTATGATTAATATACTGTAAAGAGCCACTGATAATCATGATCCTTTGCGCCCCCAAGCGAATAGCAACGCGAAGAGAACCTAGGCCTCACGACTTTCATGCCATACGAAAGTTGACTTTGAAAATAGCTTTGAATTACGGACGCATCGTACCCATAAACGCAAGAAAAACACCGTAACCTGTAGTACGAAAACTGATAAAGTCAGTAAAAGAAGAACAACCAAAATAAACGTGTAACGGGAGAAAAATTGTTGAATCTTGCAAGGTAAAAACAAATTAATCTTTCTTAAACCCTGAAAGGAAAGAAATAGTTAGGGCCTGATTAAATGAGAGTTTTCACATAGGGCTGGGATTTCACCCCGCCTGGACGGGGTGAAAATATTTTCGATTACATGGGAGGTTTGAACCCAGGGCTGGAATCTGCTGCCACGTGCAAAATCACATTTCAGTTATGGAAGCAGTCCAATATTGTGATTACGTCAGTGCATCCGATTCAGGCCCTCATATGTCCTAAGAATCGTAAAAGTCGGGGATTTTTCCGATCCCTGATTCTTACGATATATGAGAACGTCCAGAAACAAGCATCCCAGTCTGTCCTCGACGATCCCAGTCGCATGTCGTCAGAATCGCAAGAATCGGAAGCATTTCTATTCTTCTGATGCATCCCCGACCATCCCCGATCGACTGGGATTTTTACGACTAATGAGAACGTGCTTTTACCAGACTGGGACGTGTTTTGGGACTTTGTTACGTCACGACTGCCATGAGTTCGGCTTCGATTTCGTGAAAAAGGCGCCAAAATTAACTTTGGAGCCAAAAATGTTGCGATATTTATGATTCTTCCGACATATGTGAACCAACCCATCGCAAAGATCCCAATGATCGTAAGAATCGGGGATCGGAAAAATCCCCGATTTTTGGGATTCTTACGACATATGAGAACTAGGCTTTAGTAACTGCAATGAAGAACAACGTTGAGTGACCAAACATGCGTTTTGTCGCACACTCGTCAGTTCGGTGCAGGTGCATGCAAAGAACAAATTAACGATACAAACAGGCTGCTTGACGAAAAAAGAAAATTCAAAGTCACATGCCGTAAAAGGAAAATGGTTAGCCCAACATCCTTAATTTGCAAGTAAAAAATTAGATGAGAGTTAGAAGATAATAAAATGCTTATTTGAATTGTATTGCATAGAAGATACCTACTGTATGTCGTTGCTTGGTTGGCATTAGACTTATTACATGAGCCCTTGTTTTCGCTCCATTTACCCCAACGATACCCCCAACAATACCCATTCCGCTTCAACGCTCAACGCTCAACTTTTAGCGGAATGACTATAACAGTAACATAAAAATTCAATTCAATGGAGCAAAACTTAGCCGAAAGTCATCAGTCTAGGTTGGCATGTGGTGAAGTCAAGGTGAACCTTCTTTAAGGCAGCTAGCGTCCAGGGCCACCAAAAGGGGGGACAGGAGGGGCAATTTGCCCCAGGGCCTCGGGGTCTAAGGGGCCTCATAACTGAAGATTTTTAACATTTTGACTGCAAGGAATGCTGTGAAATGCATTTTAAGCCAATTTAAATGGCGTGATCGAGAAAATTTTCTGCTCGCTTCGCTCGCAGGGGGCCCAATTTCCCAGTTTTGTCCCTGGGCCTCCCAAAGCTCTCGGCGGCCCTGCTAGTGTCTATCTAAAAGTAAGCCAGACTTTAGAGACAAGTAATGATAACTTTGTCACAGCTACCTCTTTATTAATCGTTGAATTGTTGAAATCGAAAACAGTTAATCTTTGGCGAAGAATGGAAACAGAAAGTCGTATTTGAGGAGGTACTTTTTTTAGTTAATTAAAATTAATCACAACTAAATAAATAATAGTTAGTAACTGCACTGAGAAATCTATGTTTCTATTGCCTCTTAGCCATTCTGTAGTGTTAACCAGTGAACTTTCAAAGTTATGACCTTTGAAAAATTTCAGTTTATGATTGTTGGTGAATTGCCAGCCCGCTAACCAGGCCCTTAGGCCCCGTTTACACGATACCGTTTTCATTTCATATCGGATTGGGTAAGGCAATCCGATATGAAAATTTCTCCTGTTTACACGATACCGTTTTCATTTCATAGCGGATTGGGGTTATGTTTACACGATACCGTTTCGCCTTGCACTGTAATGGTTTCACCGTATTCGGTAATGGTTCCACTGCGCATTCTGCGCAGCTCCCCTAATGGATTCGAGGCTAGTAGAATTGATATTGAGGTTCCGTACTGAGTTGATATCGGATTCGACCGTTTCCACGATATCGGATTGGTTTCATGCCACTTTCAGAGCGTTTTCATTTGAAAACGCGAAAACGGTATGAAGCATATCGGATTGGTGCGTTCTCGTGTAAACAGGAGGCCAATCCGATATGGAATGAAAACGGTATCCTGTAAACAGAAGGCCAATCCGATATGAATCCAATCCGATATGAAATGAAAACGGTATCGTGTAAACGGGGCCTTAAGTTAAAAAAAACCTGGGTCTTCAGGCTAGTGGATCAATAGACTTGCCGAAACTCCATTTCACCAAGAGACAGACTTATTACAGTTGACAGACTAGACTTAGGGCAAGTCAAATGAACTAAAAAATTTTTCCTACACTTTCTCTTTATGATAGTACACAAGAAAAACTAGGCAGCTGACAGTCAAAAATGTGTATTTTCCGATTGCCCAAAATACAAATTCTTTATTAAAAGCAACTTTTACGAGAAACAACTTTAACAGTTTAAAAGCATGGAGACTTGAAAACCTTGTGATTTGGCAATGAAATATACCTGGTTGTACATGACTTATGACTGCATGTTTCTGCAAACACCAGTTTATGATTTTTTTATGTCCGGTATTTGAAATGAGACTCAACAAAGGCAAAAAGTAAACACTGCAGAACATTTGGACTTATTAGATAACATGTATATTTGCTAAACGTTGTATGATAAAATATGGTATAGAAATAGCAGATGCACTAAGAACTTGGCACACTGAGACCTTTCAAATCTATATTATCATATCATCCCCCCCCCCCCGCTTATTAATTTTTGACAAATTTTCCAACCACCCCCCCCACTTTTATTCAAACCCCCTTTTTATCAATTTTTGGAAAAATGAAATGATAGGAAAAATAATTTCTAAATAAATGCAAGAAAAAGTCTCAAGAAGTGCATTTAACAGAGCCTGAGTTTGTAGGTAAATGTATCAGTAACATCACTGTTCACATAAACAAATAAAAGGTACGTGTTTAGCTACGAAAATGACTATTTTCAATTTCTCCAAATACCCCCCCCCCGATTCCAACCCCCAGATTATTGTTATATCAAACCATTTCCAACGCCCCCCCCCCTCCGTTTATTCGGTACTAGAGAGTGGGTTTGAAAGGCCTCAGTGTGCCAAGTTAGACCATTTTTCGTTTTGTGCATCTGCTATTTCTGTACCATAAATACAGTAACATATAAGTGGACTATTTGCAACACATAATTTTGTAGGTCTGGCTGCGTAAATTTCATCATTAAAAACTAAAATGTCCAGCAAGCAGATGCTGACCAGCAAAAGTGTAAAAAGCAAAGAAATGACAGACAGAACAGGAAAGAATTAATACTGTTTTCTTTCTTGAAGCTGTCCTTTACTGAGAACAACCACTGTATCCGTATTCTGAATTTGAATGAAACCAATCCAAAGAATGCTGTTATACAGTCCACTAGAAGACAGATAAAATAGCTTTTACAAATCTTAAATCATGTCTATGTGTATTTGAATGGAGATAAGTGGAGTAATCTGTACACGGGGTCAAACAAGTGCTTATAAGACATCTTTGCTCACTTATAGCTTCACAATACTCATGCATGTGCTGCAATGTGCACATATCTTGGATGTCTTTGGTCTACCTTTCTCGCAGAATAAGAAACTGGTTAATAAGAAACAAGTTCTAAGATGGCCAAAATCTTAAGAGACTCTGGTGCTATGTGTGAGAAGTATTAAGAAACTTTTTAAAGTCAAAAGCATGGATATTGTAGCAAATATATCATTTTACCATCATTGAGTTTTAACTGATTGTTTTTGTTTTAAACATAACAGTTCCTATATGATGTTTTAAATGTCAAGGAACATATCTGCAGCAGTGCATGAGACCATTTGTTAATCCATGCATTCGAAAAATAAGAAACAAATCAAGAAACTTTTTTTACTTAAAAAGGACCAATTTTCATGTTGAATTAAGAAATTTTTAGACTATTGCCTGATCCAAGTTTCTTATAAAAAACCTGTAATGCAAAAGAGTTGGTTTGCAACGGAAGATTTGAGTGATAAGTGAAGTCTAATTTGAGTAAATCTATGAAATTGGAAATACTGTACTTTACAGTATATCATTCTGGAGTTGTATCCCAGTTATATTCTGGGAGTTGCATGCATGTTCAGTAAATTTTGCAATATACCTTCAGTCCCGTCTCCCCTTGATTTCCAGCATGCAGTGCATCTTTCTCAGCTGCCTCTTTCTGCTGCCTTTTTCTTTTAACTCCTTCAGGGTCTTTTAAACCACGCCCCTCATTCTGAAAAATTGAAAAAAATAGCCCTTCACATGAAACATTGTGTCTTTATTGGATAATGAATCTTTAATAGATAATGAATATTGTCAATTTTCTGATAATTATGGTCATGTACAAAAAAAGACGTCATCGCAAAAGATCTGCATCAGTAACAGATTTTGTCTATCAGGAAGTAGAGGGTCCCACCTGAATCTGTCCAGATTGTCGTTTTGGGGACAGAAATCTTGACACGAAAAGTTGCTATCCAAATAGAGAGTTTTGTGGGAAAGTGCACATGGGGAAACAATATCTCAACAATAGATTCTATTGTTTTAGCCAAAGTGGCATAGGGAACATCTTCCAGAGAAACAGCAAGAAATGCAGACTGGAAAGGAGTGAGCAATTGCTACCTCTTTTTGCCTCTTTGCTGCTGCTTCCTCTAGCTGCCTTCTTCTCTCCTCCTGTGTAAGAAAAAACATCAAATAATGAAGTAAACACCTGCTTTATGCAGCAGAGATGAATACAAGGCCCATGGTTCTGATGAAAACATAACTTATAGCCTTCTAAAATTAAGGTAAAGAAGACAGGTATGAATAGTAAGTAAATTATTTGGACATAGTTAATCCTCAAGTTTAGATGATTTACACTTGCAAAGTTGAGTTTTTGCAGTTAAATGCTCTTGATATAATGCGCAAATTATATCATGCTAATAAAGTCACACTTACAGGATCTGGAGTAATAGTATCCGGTTCTTCCTTTGGAGGTGACAAGCAGTCAAGGCAAAGCCCCATGGTGCCTGCTCTCTTGAAACCCTGCACGAAAAAATATCATTTGCTTGGAAAGAAAATTTTAACACAACAGAAGGAGCGATTATAGAATGCAGGGCCCACTCATAAAATGAACGGCAAATATCATGAAATGAACAGCAAATATCATGAAATTAACGGGTAAATATCACAGTGGGACCTGCATAATCAGGCACAGCTTGCAGACTAACCTAAGCGACAAACGCCCAACTTTGATATTTTTCCTTCTTTTCTTTGTGTATTAAATATGATAGGAGTTTTCAAACAAGGAGAGATTTTTCCAAGAAACGGGCCTTATTTTTTGTTCTTTAGAAACAGAAAATTCATTCAACATGTTTTCACACATCACGATGATATGATCATATCAACATGTTTCCAGCCATGATCACCAAAAAATGTGCTTGCTAGCCTAAAGTGCGCAATGATATCACTAGAGGGCAAGACATTGCCTACCCTTAACGGCAAACAATCAACATTTACATCTATACTTACACTCTGCTGTCTATCTTCTCAAATCTTGAACTTTTTCCCGGTGAATTTATTGCTTTTTGCAACCACTCCTCAAAAGAAATTCATGTTGTTTTGTTTTTATAGACCATCTTGCATTCGACTCTCTTTGAGTCTATATTCTTGCAAACGAGGCAATTTTTGCGACGAAAATTTCAGGCTTATTACAAAAGTCTCATATAACTAACTATCCCTCGAATTTAATTTCACATACCCCGTACTACAAAGCATTCACAACAACAACAATGAGATTAACTTAGAACCTTATGTAATGAATCTAAGACTGTTGATAACAAGGAAGGAACAAGGAAGCAGTGACTTCTTTTTGGGAAATTCAAGAGCTGACAGGTGGGACGATGACCTTAGGAGCCCAGGTGGTGCAGAAAAGATCCTAGAGTTTTGATAGAGAATAGACTGAACTGCAAGAGATGGGAACAGACTCGAATAAGCTTCGCGTTTTGACTCTGAATTGCTGGTATGTATTCGGATCCGCCGGGCCGGTTGATGCCCAACCAAAGGCAGCCACACCACAACAAACAAGGCCCAGTGCTGGGCTGCCAGCCAGTTTGCAGAAATGGCGCTTTTCGACGAGATCTCTCTCTGGTGTGCAAGGAGAGATATTTGTTGTTCTCTGTTGCCTTTTTTTTAATTATTCCCATTTGGCGGCAGGGCAGTCAATTATGCACCATACTATGGCACTTTTCTCATCACGAGATCGCCTGTTTGCAAAGAATCATATTTTGAACAGACCTACTGAAATCTCTGGTGTGCAAGTGCCATATGCCAGTATTCGCTATCTGCTCACCTGATAGCAGTAAGGCTACAGTCAATGAGTAGTACGCCCTTTTTCACAAACATCTGCACAATCTTCAAGATTTCATGATACAGACTGGAAAGTTTACTAAATTGTACCTCACTGACTCAAGGTGGAATTTTTCCCAAATGTGGCCAATTTTGGATTTTTTCGCAGAATTCCTGATGAATAGACCTACTCAGCTTGTCTCAAAAATCTTGCATTCTATTTAAGGAATTTAAGCAAAATGATTTCCAAATTCTTCACTAGTGGGAGTCTATTTTTAAATTGACCTTGACAAACTTTTGACCTTTTGATCACAGTAGTGTATTGATGATGTTACAGTAGGTTTCTTTTCAGAAGGTATTGAAGTATAATGGCAGATGTAAATGATGTTTTCTTTACCTTTATTAGGTATTTCTCCTCTCCTGCATGCCATGCGTCATTCTTGTTTAAAAGGCCCTGTGCACATATTTCCTTTGCTGAAGATGCTCTAGCCAGACTTGAAACATACTGATCATACTGTAACTTTAAAAGGAAATAGTTTTCGGTACTTGATGTGACCTTCATGAACAGAATCAAATATATGTCAAAATTTACAGTAAATAACAACTGGGCTATCAATTTCTTCATCCCTGTGGGCTAGAGTGCAGTTTAGCGGGCGGCCCGTGCGCAGTAACGTCGTATTTGACAGGATTCGAATTCTAATCAAAAGTCAGTTTGAAACAAGCGTGGTTTCTTTTCACGCAAACATATCAACTGATAAACAACGGGGGTTTGGGGGCGGTAGCCCCCAATTATCACGGAAACAAACAACGAGTTATATAACAAGAATCATCGTAACAAAGAAGCTATAATTGAAAGTCATCTAAACTGTTCGTGCTGCAGTCCAAGCTGGGTTTTGCAGGATTTTGGCGAATAAGCTGCACGTATCTCAACGCCATGTTTACTTATCAACAAACGTTTTCTCCCATGGTTAACGGTTACTCTCATTGGTCGCTCGAAAGAATCGCCATTGATTCGGTGCTAATAAGCTATTGTATTATTGCTTACAATAATCTTGTTTCCCTGTGATCGCCGCCCGCTAAACTGCACTCGTCCCTCCCTGTGTACTGACTGGATTGTCTCCTTCAACACGAAAGCAAGAAATGTTTTTTTATCATCAGCAACTGTAAAGAATCAAATTCCTTCTTCAAGGAAGTGATTTGTCCTTTATTGAGAGCATGGATAGGATGATAGTCCTGATACATATTTTTCAAAAAATTTCTTGAAACATGTCTTTGTCTGTACTGTGAAGGAAATGATAAGCCATTCATTTTGTTTTGGCATTGTGCAATTGCGTGACATTGCTAGATCATTGAAAATCATCATTTGTTTAAACTGTTGAAGGGAACCATCCTTAAAAATTTGAATATGAAGAATGAAATGAAAATAGTATGTCTCTTCATTACCGTGTTACTGTTGAATTGCCTTCAGCTGTTCAGAGAACCAGAACATTGCATTGTCCAGAAATTTGAAGAAACACTGTTTTAATCAACATAATTTCCATCTTCTCTTATCATCATTCACATTCTGAGACTATTTTGAAGCTTCATTTTCCAAGTACATACTCCTGATAGAGCAACTCTCTTCAAGCTTTGAAAATGAACTGAACAGAATTATTGGATAAGAGAAATAGATATCTTGGATCTTGATAGACCTATGGAATTCAAGTCTCAAATGGTAAAATCTCTTTCTGTGGTTCCAGGGGTATTCCATATCTGGCCAAGGAATGTGCTCTCAGAATTTCATCCATAGCTGAAGAAGTATCTAAGGGAACATATGATTTGATAGCACTTCAAGAGGTAAATTTGTTCCAAATATTATTCCTTCTTTTAGCATTTGGCAATTTCTCACTTTTTTGTTCAAAATCATGTATTTATTGTGTTCCAGGTGTGTTTGACACTGCTAACAAAGGGCCCACCCAAAATGATTTTATTCCATGGCATTTAGAGTAGCCCAAACATGTCCTTCTATTGTTTTCTGTTTAGATCAGATTGCACTTTCTCCATTCATGTACTTTGAGAATGGTCTTTCTTAGCTGCTCATTGATAGCCTGGGGGTAGCATTCAGCACATGCACATACTGTACGGGGAGATAAGTCCGATATTTTGGGTTAGAATATTACCAAAAGTGAATCTTTTTATGTCCATATAAAACAGAAGTTATGTTTCATGATATTTTTTTACATCAAATATTGCCCAAACTGATATCTTTGGGTTCGCTAGAAGCAATCCTGACCTCCATTTGCATTTTTTTTCAGGATATTTCATGTTCATGTAAAGGTTTTTAAGTATTAAAATAAGCTGATATTTTTTGGTTGCAATTAAGCTGAAGTAATATTTTTGGATTGCTCGAAAATATCTTGCACTGACATGCTCATGTGCCAAGTGCCATAGAACCTGATACAGTATGTTTTGAAGAAATCTGATTAGTTTTCAAAAGTACATTTATTTTGAGAGAAGCCGTTCTATGAAGCATTTCCATGTTTTCCCAGTGAGTTAGAATTTCTTGCCCTAAATTTCTAAACAAGGAGCTGATAGTGTTCCTTATTTTTCTTTCCAGATCTGGACGGAACAGCAATACCAAGAAATTAAGACAGCACTTTCTGATCATCTTCCTTATTCACACTATTTCTACAGGTGTCATTCTTGATGCAATTTTGTCCTTTGTTTTGACATCAAAGAACCCTTTAAGTTGAAAATTGCCCCCTCCTACTGAAGGTGAAGACGAACTTGCATCTTCAGCGCCATGCACTGGGATTGCTGAAATAGAATAAACCTACTTGAGTCTGTGACCGCTTTATCATGACACTCAAGTGGTGGGGTCCTCCCTGGTATCTAATGCACCCCACGTGAATGTTCTGGCTTCAAAAGGATTTCACCACTGTGCTACAACACCTTCAAGAAGTACAGTAACTATTATGGAAAATATTAGAGGGGTACAAGGACAATTATAGTCTTTTTAGCTATGATTCATCAGTCTTCATAATCAGATTAGTGCACAATCTTTGTTGGGCTTCAAAGGTAAAAACTATTGTCTTGCTCACCTACAGTAGCAGTACTGCTCAAAGACAAGTTTCTCATAATTTGATGTGAGCACTTGGTACCAATGAACTACTAGTCACAACACCAAGCTAATTTGCTCAAACATAATGTAAACAACTTCTCCACTCCATTCTGTTTTATCTTTTCTCTACGCCAAGCCTGAGGAAGCAGGGGGCAGGGGGCTCAAGCCCCCTCAATAATTTTGAAAGCAACAATGCTATGTTACAATCCTTTGTTGGATGTATCATTCTCTATTATTTTTATGAATAAAGCCCCCCAATTTGGAGCTATTTCCTACCCTATGTATCAAATTTTCAGTTTTTACTGTGCAATTTGATATGGTATCTTGCATTAACATGCTGGGTTTTTATTGCCTGGGTATCATTTTGTAGTTTCTGTTTGTTGACAAATCTTCATCTCCTTTTTTCAGTGGATTTATTGGAACTGGTCTGTGCACTTTTTCAAGATACAAAATAGTTGATGCCTTTTTGCATCAATTTGCAATTAATGGTCAGTTCTATGCCATAACTCAAGGTGACTGGTTTGCTGGTAAAGGTGTTGGTTGCTGTGTTATTAAACATCCTCGTGGATTGATACATTTTTTTAATTTACATGTAAGTAATTTATAAGACCCTAATTTGAAGTATCTTGGCAGAGCTAAAGTCCTTTCTCAGACTTCACACTTCTCTAGTCCATAGTTTTGAAAGATGTGAAAGAACCGAATTCCAATATTCAGAGAAGAACAGAGGTCAATCACTTTGCAAACTTCCCCGGACGACTTCAAATCGATCTATATGTTAAGTTTGTACAATATTTTGACTGGAAATGGATTGGTGATTAAAGGAATGTAGGATTCGAAAATTTTCTTTTAATCTGGTTTTTTGGATGGTGATCATAGTTCAAAGTGGTCATGCAGCATCTCAAAAAATAGCCAAGCATTTGATCTAAACGGAAATTCAAAGCATTTTTCAATAGCTTTTGATTTCAGGGAGCTACCGGGTGAGTTAGAAAAACGTAGGGCATTTGTTGGACTGTGACGTCATATTGAGCCACTTGATCATCGTGAACTAAGATTTTCCATGCAGCCAAAGCTCTAACTTAGATCATAAACCTTTCCCCATTGATTATTTCATTCTCCCCTGATAACACTACGTGTACCTGTAACTTTTGGCAACGTAAAATGTGGATTGGGCTTGGATTGACAAGATTTCACCAGTTTGCAAGGCTCCCACACTAGTTCTTGCGAAGAAAATCTTTTTTTAATGCATCAAATGACCGATTTCGATGGTGAAAGGTTTATGATCTAAGTTAGACTCTTGGCTGCAAGCAAAAATCTTGTTCACGACAATTGGTTGGCTAAATGCGATGCCACAGTCGGTCAACCGCCCTACGTTTGTTCTCACTCACCCCATAGTTATGATTTAAGTTGTGAAGTTGTTTCTGAATCATCCAGCAAATTCTTGTCAAAAGCAATTCTCAATTTTCCTTGCAGCCAGACCCGCGGGTAACCAGATGATTAATGATGTAGCTTTCCTATGCACAAGCTTTAGTTTTGAGAGCTTCCCCTTCTTTCCCTTGTAGCTGCATGCCGACTACCCTGGCAATCTGTACACAGAATTACGAACGCTACAAGCATATCAGTGTGCCCAGTTTGTGGACAATGCAACTCGACCAGGAGATGCTGTTATCATGTGTGGAGATTTCAACCACGAGGATACTGAGATTGGAGTCAAAGCATTGAAGCTGATCACTGGACTGAAAGATGCTTGGAGAACTGCGACCAAACGGGTAAAAACTGTATATTCTGCAGTATTTCTGAATAAATTGTGAAAATGGCTGTAGTTCTAGCTGAACTGAAGGACCTGAAAGAAACTTTAGCTTTGCTACGACTCAACTATTTGCTCTTCGCATGAACCGAACTGATAAGGGTGCGACGAAACGCGTTTTTGGTTATTTAACATTGTTCTATATTACTGGTGAGCTGCTAGCTTATTTCTCCCCTTTCAGATAATAAGATTGATTTGTTTTTCTCTTCCACATTCCCACAGTTTTCTCTCGAGTTACACCGTTACATCATTATAGGGCACTCAATTTTTTCACGCAAATTTGTTGCATTTACTGTATTCTGTCAGCCACCAGGACCCTGTTACACAATCAACACAGAAGACAACCCATATGCAGAGACCAACGGAACAACAAAGCGAATTGATTTTGTCCTCCACAGCGATCGTTTGCAGAGTATGGAAAGTGGATTGGATTTAGAAGAAATTCCAGAAACGAAACATCATTTCTCAGATCATAAAGGAGTCATTGCAACATTTCAGTTCAAAGGTTTGTATTTCTAAGGCCCCCTGCAGAGAGTAGAGCGAACTCTTTAAAATGATTGGATTAATGGTTATTACATCATCAATTTGATTTAAAATGGCTTGAAAGCAACTTTGTGCAAAATTTTATATTTTTTGATTAATTTTAGAATTTCAGTACTTTCCCTTTTATTCATTTCATTTTTATTTATTTAAACAGGGTAAAGCTACAACTATATATTTATAAACATAAATTGCTTTACAAGCTGCCCTGTACAAAGAAAAAAGATAAAACATTGAAAAATTTACAATATACAAGGTAGAAAATTAGGTAAAAGTAGTTTAAAAGTTCTTGATCAGCAGGAATAAAAAGAGGGCCTGATGGGATCAAAGAACTGATGGAAGTTTTGAAAACTAACGTCTTCATGAATTCTAAATTGGCAAAGGAAAACGGTACAGTCTTCAAGAAATACATAGTGGTCGGTATCATGGCTAGACTTATGACATGGAGTCTCATGTCTCCCTGTGCTGTCTGTCATAATGATGGCGCTTCGGTTATGTGAGACTTAAAACGTTAGTTACTCTCAAAAATTTGGACTTATTTAGGCCCAAACTCTGAGCTTCCTAGAGTACCAATCAGATTGGGAGATTGCCAGTTACTACAGGGTTTCCCACAAAATTGAGCCCCGTTTGTATGGCTGCTGTGGAGGAGCTGAAGATTCAATCATCTCGATGCATACACAGCTGCATAGGTCAGGCTTCAACTTAGAGTTTGAGACCTTGTAAGTGCTTGTAAGATTCAATTTGACAAGTGGTTGCTTCAAAAATAGCACTTCTGTTGTTCTCCAGCAAAGTCAAAATGAAGTAACTTTTCAAAGAAAGGGCTCTTGCGTCGTATTAAAATTTTTGGTAATAATTTTAAAGGGTTAGCAGTGTTGTCTATTCACAGGAAAGCACTTTCTTCCTTTAGAAACGTAGTGAAAATTTTAATGCGATGCCAGAAAACCCTTTCTTTGAAAACTTACTTTTTTTACCTTTTCTCTGCCATAAATCCGCAACCACATGTCAGATCGACTTAAATCAGGTCTCGAACTCTAAGTTGAACCTTGACCTATGCAACTGTGTAAAAACTGAGATAATTGAATCTATAGCTCCTCCACAGTAGCCACACAAACGGGCCACAATTATTTTGGGACACCCTGCTAGACTGACGACGTGATTCCTTGTATTCGTTCAACATTTATAAATCTGACGTTTTAATTTCACTCATACAAAGGACTCACGACTAAACGGATTCTAAACAGGGACTAAAATCTTACGAAAAATCAGAAGAAACTTAGAACATCTTCCATCCTACGAACGTCGAAAGAAAATTCGAACGGTCCTTCGAAGGTCACTTCGAGCATCGCTTCGATTCGAGAAGTCGAACTTTGAACTTATAACCAATCAATCAAACGCTACCAATAGGCACGTGGGTTGACCATATTAAGAAAGTAGCAATCTGATTGGTCGCGCCGTGAACGCGGCGGACATGGCCTGTATTGAAGCGTAAGGACATAAGTCCCTCAACTGAAGCGATAACAACAACAACAACGAGCGTAAGTTAGAGGAACTTATGTAATGTAGTCTAACACTAGACTTATTACGTCTAACACCCTGCATGGTGATGGCAAAAATGATGGAGCTCCCAATTCGATTGAATTACTGATAACATTCAGACGAGATTCGAGAACAGAGTCCGTGATTCGAAATTCGAGACCTTGATTCGAGATTCAAGGCCGTAATTCTATCATATTTCGATTGATGAACGCAAAAAATAGGGTCAGCTTCTTCACTGTTTCATTGTGAGTCCCTATTGAGCAAGGTTTGCCGCAGAGATACAAGGGACTCATCGTTATAAGTCTATATCATGGCGGTAAGCAGAAACCTGCAGCTTTTCTGCTTTACAGCTAAGTAATTTGATGCCATCGCATTCTCAAACCTGGTTGTAACACAAAAGGGGTTGTGATTCTTCACCTTGAAAATATTGTTTATGCCTTTACATGCACCCACTCATAAAGGAAACCGTATTTAAGTGCAACAGTAATGGTTTTATCGTTCTTTCTAGATGACATTTCTAACCCAAAGAAAACGGAATATCAGCCACGAGAAGGAAGCGAAAAAATTTTGGAAGAGTTGCAAGACATGATCGCATATGGTTTGAAATTAGCCGAAGAGTACAAATGGAAGCGAATCATACCGATTTGTGTCATTCTTTTCATGCTCATTTTCATGCCGGTTTTTTCTGCTGATGGCATCTACTTCATGCTACCGTTACTGAATAGCCTCTCAGGTGAAATCGTATTTTTCATACAAACATTGTGCATCGTCCTCTCCGTGTCATATTTCTGGAATCTTATCATCTTGAAAAAGATTGAACAAAACGCATACAAGAATGCATTGCTTGAGATACAGTTTAAATTGGATTTGTTAAGAAGTCATGAGAAGAATGACATTCTGTAGGCGTTTGCGTTTACCGTAGATTATTTTAATCTTAGGCTCCATGGCAAAATCTGCAGGAGTCCATAGGACTTCTTACTTTTAGTCATAGGTTCCAGGCTGTGATTTTAGGGAAATATCTTCAGCTAGTTACATTATGAACTTGCTCAAGCCTCACTGTATTCTTCAAAGAAAATTGGAAAAATTTAGCCAAAGGAAAAAGCTGGTTTAATTGTCAATGGGCCTCTAGGCCTGAGTTGTCGTGAGGAATCTGTAATCCAGTACGTTGAAAACTTGAAGTGTTACTGGCAGCTGTCTTGTGTACAGAGGGAAGAAGGTATGGTATCGTAACTCGCGAGAAGAGGCTGTGGTGGATTGTTGCCTTTGTAAGTTAAAACATAAGTTGTTGTAGCGATTTATGAGCATAAGCGTACGAGGCGGGGGGCCGGGGGGCGGTAGACCCCCCAACCTTGGAGAAATTTTCAAAAATCAACCCCATTCGGGCAAATTTTTGTCCTTAGTCGGGCAAAAATGTTGGCAAACAATGGGCTTTGTGTTGGACAGCCCCCCTAGATTATTTCTTCCCGTACGCTTATGTTTATGAGGTTTGTATGAGTTCTGACGGAGCATCGAAATTGTTTATCTTGTCCTGTGATTCATTACGAATGAAGCTCACAGGTCTGAGAGCTTGTAACCGACTAGACTTGCCCCAAGTCTATTTTGTCAATAAAAAAAAATTGGGAAAGGGAAAATTAGGAAAGGGGAAAGCGAAATGTTTCGTTGTTCACTGTATCAGCCAGACTTATTACAGATGACGAAATAGACTTGGGGCAAGTCTAGTAACCGACTTACCGTACGAATCCTGTCCATTCAAAGTCTGAAACAGCTTGCCGCTTTTAAAAGATAGCATATATAGGTGGAGCTTGACTGATTATAGTGAATCCTAGTAATTGCTCACCAGATAAAGCTTACACCAAACCGAGACCATTGATACTGGATTTTTAAAGTTAAAGCTTCAGGCAGTCCATCAGTAGCGATAAATCTGGCCATGCAGTCAAACTAAGAGGGATCAAGGGGCATCAGTTCCCCCCCAGCAGAGGCTCAAACCTTTCACAGGTCCATTTTCATCCCGGGGCGGGGGGTACCCTAAATCTGACTTGACGGGATGTGCCACTCAACAAGAATACCCTTTATGGTAAAAATTATGCGACAAGGTGTCTTATTCTGATAGAAATTATGCGATAGGGTACTACAATTGATAAAGAAGCTATATGACAGGGTATCGTGCGGAAGGACATTTTTTAGAGTTCTCTTGAAAAAATGGATAATGTATGCTTCTGGCAAATTATTATGCGACAGGGTATACTTTTGGGGTATTTTTATGCGAGAGGGTACGGGGTGTGGATAGCTTTGCAACAAACCCCCGCCACTTCCTTAGCCAACCCCCCTCGGATTTTTATTCACCGTTTCAGGAGGCCTGAACAAATATATGAGCATGTTCTAAGGCTCCCGATATTGAGTGATTTGTGTGCATGGGGTGGTACCCCTAACATTTTTGTATTTGGTTAACCATATGACATCAGAGTCTGACAACAGATTGCTTTCCATTTTCTGATCTTTAGTAGACCTTTACACAAAATCGCAACAATGTATTGAAATACTGACTCGCCGGTTTCGCCTCGCTTTAGAGTTACCCAACGGTGTACGTCTCTTACGGCAGCCCACGAAATTTTTCAGCAACGTTTAGTTTTGGAAACAGAGTGCCTTGTTTGCAGCAATGAAGTTTTCTTCCTTTTGGAAATGCAGGCTTCACTTCGAATTGAACTTCACTTCAATGGTGGCGCTAGGGAAGGGCTAGAGGGGTCTACAGCCCCCTGTTGGTAGCCTTTATTCCGGACCCCATATGGAAAAACTCATTTTTCCGGAGTCTGGGACACAGGCTACCTGTCGGAGAAAATTTTTGGTTCCTGTCGTAGAAAATTTGGCAAAATGATGTACGAAAACTGCATTTTGTAGACATTTCAGCCCCACTGTCGGAAATTCCAGCCCCCTACACAAGAAGATCTCTGGCGCCACCCCTGCTTCACTTGTGTAAAGGTCTATACTAATCATGTTAATTTTTGCTCTATTTTAGGGTATTCCAATTTTGAAAATGATTTTAAAGGTATACAGGGTGTCTCAAAAAGATTGTTCGACGTTTGATTAAATACTAAAAAATAACGATACGCTGAATGGACCTTTGGTCAAGTCACCCTTTTCCTGATATTTTGAAATCATTTTGGACACAAGAATCTTGCAAATCCGATAAAAATTCATGGGGTTACAAGCTTTTGAAGTTCAAGTTTGTGCGAAAGCTGAAACCAGAGGCCTCGAAATGGCATTTTTGGTAAAAGTCCCACTTTAGAGGTCCTATTTGCTTTGCTCTGATATCAACAAGAGGTATGACATTGGATAAGCTTCTCTTACCTCCGTGCTCGAGCTTTTTGCAATACAAATAATTTGGGGGGGGGGGGGTCTCTGGTTTCAGCTATCGCATATTTTTTATCTTCGAGAGCTTGTAACTCAGTGAATTTTCAACCGATTTGCTCGATTGTAGTCTCTAAAATTATTTCATAATCTTAGGAACAGGGTTATCTTTTCATGAGCCTGTTCATGTTGTCCTTATTTTTCAATACTTAATCAAATGTCGAACAACTTTTATGAGACACCCTGTGCAACTAATAATTTTAAGCACATATCAAAAATTATGTTTGTACGCAATTGACATAACTTCAAAAGTATTAGATTTGGGATTTTATCAAATCTTTTCTTGTTGATTCTCGTCGATTTCATTTTCTCAGTGATTGTCATCGTAAACTTTATTGGAAGAACCTTTTGCGGGAAGGAGTTGGAAAAGAAACGTAAAATTTTTGGAAATGACCTTCACTAATTGGCAAAAATAGATTATTTCACGGAAACAAACTTTCATGAATTAGGTTTCTTATCAAATGAATGACTCTACCGAATCTTCCATATTGTCAGTAGCATTGTTGAAGTTTCTTGTATTTTTCTAACACATACAACAAATAGTAAGAAGAGAAACATCTTTATTTTATTTTATGAATTTAGGAACTTTTGTGCGAATAAACTTTCGCGAATTTCTATTTTTGGAAATTTCGCGCGATAAACTTTCATGAATTTCAGCCAGACGCGCTTCAGTCAGACGCCATTTAGGCCGATGTTTGGGTATCCAATTTTAGATGCCGGTTTAAATATCTCATGGTTTCTTGGAGTTATGGCCTTTCCAAAACCGATGAGGCACTAAACCTTAAACAATAGAAATTCTGGGCGAACGACAATGGCAATAACAATAGTGATTGTTGTTAAAAACGATCCCAGAATGCCAGATATCCACGTTTCCAATTGTTCTTGCTATTGTCTTTCCACCACATTTTCTTTGGTTCAAGATTAAATCCCCCTTCGATTTCTATGTGAACTGAAAAGCTTTTATTCCGCCTTGGCTCTCATTCAAAATGGCATGTTAAGTCTGCACGCAGGTTAGGAATTTTAACTTGCAGTGTGAATGGGGCATTATTCGCCGTCTGATTGGTCCGTGAACATGAGGCTTTCATGGTGTCCGGCCATTGGCCACGAGGAAAATTCGGCTAAAACACTAAAACATTTGATTCCTATCTTGTAATACGATAGCTTGAGCATCAGTTGCTTTGGTTTTGGTTCACACCTCAATTCAAAGCGATTAGCGAATGCAGACAAAAGAAATTCTCTCAACCAGCAATTCAAAACAAACATAGCCGCAAAGTTGCCCTGAAACTAGTACGGCAAACGGGCAAACTCTCACTTGGTGCGGGCGAAGAGAGGTTTTTAAGAGAAACTATTTGCTTATGACGAAGGAAGAAGGATAAATCTATAGTTTTGTCTAGCGGACTTTGTTAATTGATTCAGGAGCTGCGGAGTAACTGTTTACATTTCAGCAATAAATGCGCAAGAATTGCAATGCCGTCTGCTCGGCTCCCGAACCCAGGGGGGGGGGGGACTTGGTAGTTCAAGATGACATACCCGTTGCAAAATTTAGGGTCTCAAATTTTGCGATTTACTACCTCTTAGGGTCACAAAAGTTTCAAATTTACTACCGTTTAGGGTTGTGAAAATTGATATGATTAGTACAGGGAGATTTAAGACAGTTTGATGAAAGGAATTGTTGTTAGTAAGATTCTGTAACGACAGAGATCAACCACTTGTTCAGTCTCCTCACGTTATGCAAACTTATCAGAACAAATAGCAATTAATTTCTGATCAATGATTGACCATTGCATTGACCATACCGTTATATACTCACGCTAGGAGAAGTTCTCCCATTTCAATCCTACCTTTATTTCTACACCTATACTATTTCAAAGTAAATAAAAGTTATTTTCTTGGTCATGTCTGCCATACAATAGCACCATTGTTTCTGAAATAATCAACCAATTGTTATTGGTGCTTACGGAAAAAGTTACTACAGCTTAAGGATACAGGTTACTACCACCTTCGGCCAAAAGTTACTACCGCTTACGCTAAAAGCTACTACCGCTAAGGGTTTAGGGTTTTGCAACATTGCAACGGGTACGTCACCTAGACTACATTACATAAGTCCCTCCAACTTACGCTCGTTGTTGTTGTTGTCATCGCTTCAGTTGAGGGACTTATGTCCTCACGCTTCAGAATAGGGACTAATTAGGCCAAGTCCGCCGCGTTCACGGCGCGACCAATCAGATCGCTACTTTCTTAATATGGTCAACCCACGTGCCTATTGTTAGCGTTTGATTGGCTCATTAGTTCGAAATTCGACTTCTCGAAGCGAAGCGACGCTCGAAATGACGTTCGAAGGGACGTTCGACTTTTCTTTCGACGTTCGAAGGATGGAAGATGTTCTAAGGTTCTTCTGATTTTTCGTAAGATTTTAGTCCCTGTTTAGAATCCGTTTGGTCGTGAGTCCTTTGTATGAGTGAAATTAAAACATCAGATTGTAAATGTTGAACGAATGCAAGGAATCACGTCGTCAGTCTATACGTCACCTTGCACTACCAAGTCCCCCCCCCCTGGGCTCCTGAATCAAATAAAGGAAATCCGCCAGACAGAACTATAGATTTACCCTTCTTCTTTCGTCATAAGGAAAATCCAAGCTTGGAGAGAAATGAGGGCATGTACCATGTACTCGTCTGCTGCCCCCAATCCCCTCCATGGCTCCGGGGCTGGCTTCAGCAAATCTTCAGACACAATTTTTTCCCCGCCCCCTTGAATTTTTGCTGTGTCATGGTCATGTTGATTGTCCGTTTGAACCGGAAGGTCATACGACAAAAAATCGCTCGCAGTTGGCGCACGAACTCACCAAGAGATGTTTTATTACAAACTTAATGGATTTATTACCAAAGAATTGAGACATAGAGTTTTGTAAACAAGAAAAGAAGAAGTTTCACAAGTTGGAAGATTTCAGTTTCACGAAGGCATGCTGCGAAGCAGAATTGCACAGTTGCAACTGATGCAAAGGGCAGCTCCTGTACTGCCTAGGCCATCCTGCAGAAACATTGCCGCTCTGTCAGCAGAAATCCAGAGAAATTCAGCTGAAATCAAGGAATATGAGTCATTGCCTGGACCTAAGTTGTATCCCGTTGTCGGTAATCCTGATTATTTGAAAGATGGCTTAAAGAATATGCATTTAACACAACTAGGGCATGCAAGAAAGTATGGACCGTTCTACAAGGACAGGATTTTATCTACTGATATTGTTGTCCTCACTGACCCAGAGGTTGCCGAGGAAGTTTACAGATCGGAAGACAAATGGCCGTTTCGAGATTTCAGCACAGTTCTCGGAGTGTTCTTCGAAGAGAAAGAGAAGCTTGGAATGTCCCCGTCAGTTGTGCAATTGTGAGTTATGACACATTGTTTCACAATTTAAACTTGCTTTTCTTTGAATTGGAAACAGGTGTGACGTGTTGAGTGGGACCAAGGCCAAGGATGGCAAGATGAAAGTTTGTTTGTCAGACAAAGGTCATGTTTTCCAGAGCGTGGGTTGACATCGATTGGACTGAATTTTACACAGTAAAATGCCAGTCACGGTCAGGCCCCGGTGGGTGCAATGTTAATGAAGATATGACACCACCCTCGTCCACGATTTCACTGAGAAAGGGGTATATATTTGAAGCAAAATCCTAGGACCTTGAATCTCAGAATAGGGGGTATTTTTCTTCAGAATATATCCTAACAGCATTTAAATGTTGATGAACTTGAGACCCTAGAATACAGTGAATTTTACCTGGTCTAGTGGTCTAGAAAAGTGAATGGTAATACAGTGCAGCAATCCCAAACTTTTCTCTCCGAACCAGTATTCGAAATGTGAAAATCTGTTCAAGGTCCAGTGATACTCCTTTAAAAGGGTGTTATCTTCGAAAACTCTCCGTGATAAGGGGTCCATTCGCAAACCACAAAATCAGAGAAAAGGGTATTCTGTGAAACAGTATGGACGAGGGTGGTGTACCTTTTGCTACTGAATTGCACCCACCGGGGGTCAGGCGTAGCATTCTATTCAAATTCAGAGCGTCATTTTCTCAAACTTCAGCAAAAGATTTCCAGTCCAATCTGAAATTTGATAAAGTGGAACTCAGCCTTTAAAGGGGTCATCAACAAAAGATTTTCGTCCCCGTTAACGGATTTTGTCCGTTAGGGGGGAGGGGGTCTCACCTAAATCCGTTAAAATTGTCATATTTGGGACAAAAATCTTGATAAGAAATGTTGCATAAATATTTCACAAGAATGTGTCAGATCACGAACAAAGTCTGAAGTTTGAAATAAATGTGTGGATTTCAGGTGTGAAACTTACCTCGCATTAAGATGTGTTGGTTTGCGACAGACATGCTAGCAAGAGGCCATGCCATTCATGGTGGGCCTAGGCCAGGTGTATTCCAGGCTGAGGCTGCTTAAAAGAGGCCAGAAAAGTTTTGTCCATTAACGAGGGGGGAGGGGGCTCAGAAGTTAACGGACAAAATCCGTTAACAGGGACGAAAATCTTTTGTTGATAACCCCTAAGGCCGATTTCCACTCAGTACAATTTTTCAAGTGGACTGGAAATCTATTGTTTACGAGAGAAAATATCACTTGAATTCTAGTAGAATGTTAGGGGTGACAAACATTTTATTATATAAAATACCATCGGCTTGGAAAGTTTTTCTGAGTGGAAATCAGCGTTTAAAAGCTCCTAGGTCCCCCCTCTCTTAAGACCCTCTCTTAAGGCTGATTTCCACTCAGCAGAGAGATGCTTTGCACTTCCTCAGTGACTTGCTCTGCACAGCTTCCAGAATAAGTGACTGTACAAATTTACATAAACAAATGCAAAAGATGGGAAGGGTTGCTGGTCCTCGTACTCCCTTTTAGTTGGTCCGATAGGTCCCTTTTCTGCCATTCCAAGATTCTATATATATTTGACGAAATTTGGGAATAGTGGATCTAGGAACAACTATAAATGAAATGGTCAGATGGGTTGGAACAAGTCTAGACCAGCATGCTTTTGTCCGGGGGGAGGGGTACTCATATATTTTTCTGTATGGGGGACGTGCCACTGAACAGGGTATCATTTTCAGGATTCCGACTCCGGGACAGGGTATCATTTTTGTAAAAATCGGCTCCCTGATAGGGTCCATATTTGTCATTTTTTATTTCGAAAGGTCGTTTTAGGCCATTTGCATTCTGCGAATGTGATTCAAATTGCTTGGAAGGTAACATTTCCACATTTTTCGATAGATTCCGTACAGATTTCCTTGCAGAGCACAACTTTGTCTGAAGAAACTAAAGGATGGGGTATTGTTTAAAGAACATTAGACTCCGGGACAGGGTATCATTTTCAGGAATTTTACTCCTGGACAGAGTAGCTTTCCAGATTTTCCAGTGGCAGAGTAGCTTTCCAGATTTTCCAGTAGCTTTCCAGTGATTTTCCAGATTTTCCAGTGATTTTCCCGCATGTTTGTAGACCAAGTACCCCCTCCCCTGGGGCTTTTGTCCGCTTTTGTCTATTCTGAAACGATATGAATTCTTCTTGGCAGGCAGGGAGAAGAATGGGCAAATATGCGGAGAATGTTCAGCAAGAAAATGTTACAACCAGTGAGCATAAAGAAATATTACCCAACATTCAGTAATGTGGCTGTTGATGCAGTGCAGTGTCTCAAGAAAATGAGAAATGAAGATATGACTATTACAGACGTACGCAATAGGTTGCTTGGGAGATGGTCTCTTGAATGTAAGTTGCTTTTTGTGGTGATTTTTTTTCACATTTGAAACCACAGGGATCTCAGGAATGATTAGCAAACTTAGAAACTTATTGTCTAAAATAAGAGCTGCATAGGAAACTGTGAAGGAATTGCCAAGCCTTGAGAAAACAGCTGTGTAGGAAACTGTAAAGGATTCACGGTGTTGGGAGCTGTGAAGGAACTGCAAAAAGCTCTTGAAGACATTAAACTGTGCAGGTCTTATTTCAGACAATTTCAGTTTTTAAGTTTTGCTAATTATCTTTGGGCTCCTTGTGTTGAGACTTAAGGAGACTGAGGTAGGCATCACCAGGTGATCTTTAGATGGCAGTTAGACTTGCCCCAAGTCTATTTCAAATTGAGAAAGGGATTCAGGCAGACTTATTTCAGATGAATTATTACAGATGAGAGAAAGTTCCAGTTTTGGCCCTTCTAACGCCGGCCTTTTTTCTGCAGACCCGTGTAACGCCGCGTAATGAGAATTAATGCTATGTAGGGCCAGCTTAAAAGGGCTGATAAGGTATCTGTTTATCATTTTTCCTTGCAGCTATTGGCAAATTTGTGTACGGCCTCCGTACTGGCCTACTTGACGATGAAATCAGTGAAGCAACCAAAAATCTTTATCAAGCTATAACAATGGTGTTGCAAAACTCACTTTTGCTTTCTCGTCATAAGCTGATGAAACGTATCTACCGTTCGAAATATAAAGAATTGAAAGATGGCCTTTTCACGTGGTACAATGATGGTACAATGCATGCCAAAGCTGTTATGGACCATTTCAAAGAATGCGAGAAGACTGGGGCTGAACCTGATCCTGATATAGGTACGCTGGTAATCTTACTACTACGCTAATTTGTTGGGGATACGAACAGGCTAAGCTGTGAGCATCAAGGAACCTCCAAGAAAAAGGGCTCCAGATCGCATGCGCACTAGCGATTTACTTCACGACGTAATATGCAAATTAGCTTGACCGTTGAGAACAGGAGCACGAAGCAATTGCATTGATGCGCATGACAATGTGAGCCCCAGCGTTGAATAGCTATCAACAAAGCTGGAAAACAATCTGTTAAAACCAAGGTTCAGTTCTTCGTCTCCCCAACAATAATTCCAAAAGCTCCTCACCTTGCTCCCGGACAGAAACGATAAAAATAGAAGCGATAACAAAACAACGAGCGAAAGCTGGAGGTATTTATTTCACTTTATAATTTTTCATTTTTTCATTTTATTTCATTTTATAATATTTATACAGAACCCGCGAACCCGGACCAAAATTTGGAAAAACCCGAAAACCCGGAAGTAAAAAATGCCAAAACCCGAACCTGCAAAACTGAACAAAAATCTTCAATTTTCGTCAGTAATCTTTGAGTATTTTCACCAGTTTCCTTTTCACTGAATCTCCGTGCATCGATTTGAGCATTCCAAAGCTGGTTTTTCCGATCTAAGTACACCACATGGACAGTATGACTTGGAAAACCCGAAAAATAGGAAGTTTTGAATGAAAACCGAAACCCGAGCACAAAAATTTGCGAAACCCGCAACCTGTGACAAATCTCAAAACCCGAAAACCCGCAAGATTTAAACGTAAAACCCGAAACCCCAGGGCTAAAATTAAGGAAAGCCGCAACCCGTGAAACCCCAAAGCCCCCCTCGTTAATTAGGTTCATAAATGAATATGTTTTTCACCCTGGCCTGTTTAAAAGATTAAAATAATTAACGAGACCAAACAAATTACAAACCTAACCTAAATTAAAACATCATACAAAACTAAGGCTATAAAAGAGAAGTAAAAATGAAATAAAAGGATTTATGTGACGAGTCTAGATAATCACAGGGTGTTGGTGAAAGAAATGTCAAATTCGGCATTTCCTGTAAAAAGCCCAATTTTGTAAAATTTTGGTCCAGAAAATGCGAAAATTTGGCAAGTTTTGTCTAGAAAACGGCAACTAAGGGGACTTTTGATAGAGAAATTAGTCTTGCCAAGGGTACCATTTTCAAAAAAATTTGTCTAGCCAACTGTTACATTTTGAAACTGTGGGCGGCACACCCCTACCCGAAATTTAGCCCAGAGCCCCCTCGTGGATTTTGGCTTCGAGATTACAGGGAATATAATAGATTCTTTAGTGATCTCATGATTTTTTCGGTGATATACAAAATGACAAAATGAAAATGAATTTTACATTTGATGCAACTGTAGGCTATATCTGCTAGATCTTGGTATATTTTGGAAATTTTCTTTTAGTATATTATAAATAGCAAATTTCCTTTGACCGCCCAGTCTCAGTGTCTGATGGGTTTTCATGTCGTGAGATGCTGATAAGAATTCTTTGTGATGTTCCAACAATATGATGCAGAATGTCTAAAAATAACAACGATATTCGGAAGTTGCACGAAAATAAACCTGAAGCAACTATAAATGACAAAAAAGGTGAAGCACTTGCCGCAGTATTGCCCTAGCTAAAACTTTACCAGATTACTTGTTGATAGTTCAATTATTATACGAACAAGGATGTAGGTCGGTGGTAGTACCTGTTTCGTTGCGGGAGCCAGAGAGGGGAGAAATTTGTTTCAAGGTGATAAATTTGTTTTCTTTTCCGAAGGAAACTCCTTGTTCTCGTACTTGATGCTGAAGCATAATCTCAGTTTTGATGAATGTTGCACGCATGGAATTGAAATGTACGCTGCTGGGTTTGATACAGTAAGTACTTGTTCATATCATTATGTCGTACAATGCCCCATTTAAAGACGTTTGGAACAAGAGTCATGCTGTATGGTTAGGAAATTATTTATGTTTTTTAGCGATAGAACCAAATTCGGAGGACATCATGAGAATTGCGATAAACTTCACAAATCATCACTACTCTCGAAAAGAAAATATTTCAGTGAATAAAATTTACAAGTATTTGCAGAATAGGTAGCTGCTAAGGCCTGGTTAACACTAGGCCGTTAGAGTCTCGTTAGAGTCGTTCAGAAAGACCTACAACTCAAAAGACCTAGTGTGAACCGGGCTTAAAAGTCAGAAGCTCTATATGTCTATCATCTTTTTCCTTTCAGGGTTATCACTAAAATGTACCGAGTGGAGGTTTGGGGGGGCAAATTTATCTACAAAACAAATTGGGGTTAAATGCTCCCAGAACTAAAAGTTTCTACAGGATTGTCCTGCCGATAATGGTTGACCTTTCCTTGTTTACTCTTCAGACATCAATCACAACAACTTGGCTCATGTATTGGCTTGGTCGTAATCCGGACAAGCAGGAAACATTGCACCAAGAATTAATGCAGAAAATCCCAGCTGATGGTGTCATCACAGATGATGCAGTTCAGAAAATGCCTTATCTTAGAGCTTGCATTAAGGAGGCGAACAGGTATTTTCAAATCCAAGGGACTATCACTCTTTCGGAAAGGCGTAGAGATTTTATGAAAAACAGTAGGATTTTTAGGGATTTTTTACCGATATTTCTTGCAGACAAAAGGATTTCTACCAAATGTTTACGAGATTTTTGGAGTGGTATACCTCTCCGATAATTCTTGATTCTTAGACGTTTTGAAAATATTTGAAGTTGCCCATATTTTTAAAAGAATCTTAGGTCCAGGGATGGTAGCCAGTTAATGATATTTTAGGCCATTTCTGCAGCCAATACTTTCGCAAATTTTGCTATTTTTATTTCTTTTTAGGGTGTATATATTTGATTGGTAATTCCAAACCTACCAAATTCTGAAAACGGTAGACTTCGCAGACATGGAAACACATTTCCCAATCAAACACAAAATTCTTCAAAGCAGCAGGTTTCAGGTTTATCCTGGTGAAGACGAGGTTTCCAGTTGAAAAACACGAAGAAGACTGGTGCTTGACAACAAAGAGTAAAGTTACCAATTACTGTACCAACGTGAGAAAAGTCGCCTCGTTTTCGGAGTTCTGCAAATGAAATCGAGAATCTCTCCAAAGTCTGCCAAACATTCTGCCTTTGGAGCAGAAGGCTCAGCAGGCCTGCCAAACCTGCCAGACCTTCCGTTTTCGGAATTTGGTAGTCAATCAAACACAAATTCCGAGTCTTCCAAGTCTACCATTTTCAGAATTGGTACCAATCAAACACACCCTTAAAGACCTGGAAAACGATCTTTAGCCACTGAAGTTTTCGTTATGTTTTAGATTAACTCCTTTGGCATTCAGCTCCTACAGGATGTATCCTCAAGATATGGTATTACGTGGATATGTTATTCCTGCTAATGTAAGTATTTCTATTGCATATCTTTATAAGGATGAGTTAGACTAATCACATGTTGTCGTAGTTCGCTCCTTGCCAGAACTGATATACCGTTATAACTGCGACTCATGTCACGATTTGATCCAAGATGGACTAAATCACCAGCTATTTTTTCCTTAAAACCACCCACCCTTAAACGCCGAAAAAAGCGGTTTTCCTGAAATGCTACCCTGTAAAACGAGCTATCAGTACTTCATTCCAGGAATTTAAGCAGAAGGCTCTTACCTCCAGGTGACATTCTGCTTTCGTAGGGACGCAGACCATCTCCTAAAGTGAAATGAAATTTGAAAATGAAATGAAATGAAAATGAAAGTCGCTATGTACTTCGACTTTTGATCGTTGCAGTGGTTCAGTGGAATGAGCGTTTGTTAGCCATTGGCGGGAGGTATTGGTTGAAGAAAAATCAGCAAATCCGATCACGTTATTTGAAATCTTCCATTCTGATTGGTCAGGGAACAGATCTCTACCCCGCAGGAAGTTTTGTGCCATTTTTGAATCGACAACAACAAAATTAATTTAATTCAATTCAATGAGATGAGGTGAACAAAGTGCTTCAACGTTTGAAAGCCTGTGGCTCGCAAACCATGCATCAGAGTCCTACTTTGCGCATTGTAGCCGGCTTTGTGTTGTACAGGAAAATATAAAGCCCGAGGTCGTAAAAGTACAGACCGATGAGTTTGCGAGGTCAGTGCATTAAGACTAGACTTATGACGATGAGTCTCTTGTTTCCCTGTGCTCTTTGACTTGATGATGGTGCTTCGGTCAATAGAGACTCATAGTATTACTATGAAAAACCTGGCCCTATTTAGGCCCAAACTGAGCAATTTCTTCAGTACCAATCAGATTGCGAGATTTGCGAATTACTATTGTTAACGTGTTAATGTGATAGAATTTTCGATTGGATTGAAGAATTGAAAACACTCCCACGGGATAGAGATTCGAAGCCGTGATTCTTTCGTCATTCCATTGATGATTGAAGAAAATAGGGCCAAGTTTTTTACTGTTTCATGATGAGTCCCTCTTGAGCAAGGTTTACCGCAGGGATACAAGGGACTCATCGTTATCAGTCTACATTAAGACCGAGGGCTTTATACTTTTCCTGTACAATGACTATGAGTTTTATTACCTGATAGCTTCCAATCTTAGCTCGTATCCATTAGTCAAACGCGTTTTGTTGTTTTGTTCCTGTCATGTCGTTTGAGTTTATTGTAAATCTCACAGGCCTAATGCAGTTGTTGTGGTGACAAAACGCGTCCTTGTATCATATTATACAAGGCTACAAGGGAAACCCGCGGGAAATGTGCAACTAACCAATAGGAGTGGTGGGATTCTGCATTGCCTCCTTTTGAAGCTACAGTCAGGTAATAAAAAATGATAATACATGTTTGGCAAACGTGTCAACACTGATAAGAAATTTGGTTTGCCGAAATCAGTCCCATGGTTCATGAATTAGGAGCAATTTTGTAGATAGGCTTCAGTCTCTAAACCTGAAAATAGGCCTAAAATCCTTGATGCCTTTTCGTCCCATGTTTCCTTGCGTTCTTTCTTTGATTTGCTTACATCACTTCGTCTACAAAATCGCCTCAAAGGCGCTCGCACATTGAAAAGAAAGCTTCTGATTCAAAGAATGAAGTTGTCTTGACCTCCGAATCGCAAAAGCATACCATTCAGGCAGTAATCTGCCTCTGTAGGAACGAAGTAGACCAATCAAAGGTGCGAGAACCCTAGGCCTTATCAACGGTTTTTTTGTATGCAACAACAACAACTGTCTGAAATGCACCTCCTGATTGGTATATTATGAGTCCCAGTTGACCAAGTGATATCAGCAAATCAAAGAAGGCTGAGAAACAAAGGATGAAAATGTATTGGTCTTTTTGTTATACTTTAACTTGTTCGAGGATCTAACGTCATCGAATGTGTACATCGTAACCAGAACGGTGAAAGGCTTGTGCTTGACATTTTGCATTCTTAGACTACATTGTCTTGATTATTATGAAAGGTTTCCTCAAAAATTTTGAAAATTACTTACAAATGTGTTTCAGACGCAAATTCACATGCTCAATTATGCAATGGCAAGAGACGAAAACATCTTTCCAGATGCAGAATCATTTGTGCCAGAAAGATGGCTGCGAGGTGGTGATGCTGCACAGGAAATAAGTCCGTTTGCTTCAGTTCCATTTGGCTATGGTCCTCGATCTTGTCTCGGTATGTTTCATTTTATCTTAACTTAACTTGACTCTTGAACACCCCATAGCACGAGTGTCTGTTTCAAAAGATTGATTGCATGATCACTGAAATTCATCACTGAAATAGGTGGCGACTGGCTCTCATGTTAGCTCCGGGTCTAACAGGAGAGGTGCTTTCCTGAAATAAACAGGCCCTGAGAGTAACAACCGATGGCCCAGTCTCAAAGTGGCTCTAAGCATCTGTAAGCCGTGCAGCGACAATGGACCGTGACGCGCCCTGCACCATATTTGGGTAACTGATGTACGTCATCAGGAAATACTTTCAAAGATTTACGCCAATGTGTGTGAATTGTTAACTGCTGAAAAATAGAGAGGCCACAGCTGAGATTGGAAAATATACATATGCCCCTTACACAGTGTCCATGAAAATATTTTACAAAATGAGATTCGTTGCTAAGAGAACCCATTCCGTTATAAATTCTTTGAGTGCAGTGATTTGAGAAAGATTATGACTCTAATGTTTTCAGAGAAATAGGGCATGCTTATTTGCTGAAAGGTTTGACACTAAAAACATACTTGAATTGGACACTAGGTTGAGAGAGGCTATTTTGATGTTTGCATTGCTGCTGCGCAAATCTGTGATTCTCATTTTAGGCCGCCGGATAGCCGAAGCAGAAATTCAAGTTTTTACAGCACAGGTAACTGAAAATTCCTTAGCCTTTTTGTGATTGAGTGATTGAGTGATTGAGTGATTGATTGGTCAATCGATTGAAGAATTGATCCATTGATTCGTTGATACATGTAATAAAGTCTCCTGTCATGGTCATTTTGGATGAAAAAAGATGCGCAGATATCACTCGCGTCGCATACGAGATTTTTACGAGCAAAAAAGATCTCTAAAGATGTTCAAATAGCTTTTATTTTGTTTGAAAGTATCCCATATTTCTAGTGCAAGTTTTCTCGGAAATATACCTCCCGAAAGAGATGCAAGATGAATTCTCCTCTTATCTTCTCGCTCAACCATTTTTTTTCAATAGGTGATCAGGAAATTGAGATGATTGCCAATACAAAATACTTAGGTGTTCAAGTAGATGGTCAACTAAACTGGGACAAACATGTCGATACTATCAAGACCAAGGCTAATCGAGCCCTTGGACTTATTAAGTATTCTAAGAAGTACCTTCCATCTGATGGACTCAACAAAATGTACAGAGGGATTGTGGAGCCCAGTTGAGTTACTGTTGCTCTGTTTGGGGCTGCTGTAGTGAATCAAAAATTAACGTCTTGCAAAAAATTCAAAACAAAGCTGCAAGAATTGTAACAAATAGCCCATACGATGCTTCTGCTGCTCCACTAATTCAGAATCTTGGTTGGCCGACTATCAGTAATCTTATAAGAAAAGAGACCGCCACGCTAACATATAAGTCTTTGAATTCGCTTGCTCCAGCCTACATGAGAAAACTATTTACAAAATATTCAGATGATAGCGAAAGGTCGTTGCGTTCAACGGAAACTGATCTTAGGTTACCGTTGCTAAAAACTGCCAATGGCCAAAAGGCCTTTTCATATCGCGGTGCAAAACTTTGGAACAGTTTACCAAGAGAAGCAAAATTGGCACCTTCCCTAAAAACTTTCAAGGAACGAATATAGAGGATGGTGTAATTTTAATTTCTATTTCATGTCTGTTATATTTTATTGTAAATTAGGTATTGTAGAGCATTATATTGTAAATTAGGTTTATGAAATTCTTTTGTCCTTAGTTTAGCCTCTTTTCCTTTGTTTTACTTTAAACAGGTCAGTTTGAAAAACATGTATATGAAACTTATTACCTGTATAAATATTTTAAAATATTTTAAAATTCTTCTTTTGCGCAGCTTGTGAAGAATGTGAAGATCAAGCATATTGGTGGAGAAATGAAGGGTATTGTTGGCCTTGGCCTTGTACCGGACGCGGACATAACATTTGCATTTCATGATCGTTAATAAGGGGGAAGTACACAACAATTTTTCAGCACAATTTTGTACATATTCACAAGATGCATATTTAATTAATAATTTTTTTAATCGAGGACTCCAATACATAACAGTCCGTTTCTCTCCTTCCTCATCCCTGCCGTCCTCCGCCACAAAAACAGTTGAGACTACTGCACGCAGGCTGGCACACTTAGGAGTCCCCACCCAAGCAAATTTAAGGGGGATCATTCCTTACATTGAAATTGTGTGCTGTTTTATGTGCGCAGACACGGAGCCAGTGAAGGGACGACATTTATTATGCAGGTAATAGTACTGACTGAAGAATTTGCATATTACTGAATTTATTTAGTCCCAAGAGAGGGAATAGGAGTAGTGTCTTGAAAAGGTTTCAACAGAGTCGCACATTCAAGCGTGCCAGTGATTTTAAGCAATGCTTGCACGTGAAATAGTGTCATTATAAATAGCCTAGATATGAATCTAAAGGTCATACGTCGATAGCTCGTTTACTGATCAGAAAGGGTGGCTTTTACTTGTCAAGTTATCAGCATTGTGTTTTTCAAACAGAATTTTGAGTTTCTGAATCCAGTATTATACTGCGTTCACACGATGCCGGCACATTTTGAAAACGGTGAAAAATGTGACGGATAGGTCTCCCGTTCACACGAAAACGGCACATTTTTTGCCAGTAGATTTTGAAAACGGTAGATTTTGACAATGGATTTGTGAAAACGGCATCGTGTGAACGCTAGGTAAAATTTTGCTACCGTCACATTTTTCACCGTTTTCAAAATGTGCCGGCATCGTGTGAACGCAGTCTTAATGAGCATCCTCTTTGTTTCGTTTTATGTATTATTCTTTATTTCTCTTTTATCTATACTGACAGACATTACAACACCTTGTAAAACAACTCTGTTGAAGGGCAACCCTTCTTAATAAAGTCAAATATCAAAATATCAAAAACTTTGTCACTTGATTGTGGTACACATTTCAGACCAACTGCTCTTTGCAGCTTTATGTATAGCAAAGTAGTTACACCAGATTTTAGGTACCGTAAAAGCTCTATTAAGCCCCCGGTGGCTTTTTTTAATTTCGGACACTCCAGAGGGGGGCTTATTAGAGAGGGGGCATAGGTTGGGGGTGCTTGATAGAGAGGGGGGCTTATTTGAAATTTTTGCTCAGAGGGGAGGGGCTTATTAGAGAGGGGAGCTTAATGGAGAGAGGGGCAAGATAGAGCTTTTGCGGTATGCATGCATGCATGTAGTTTGAAAAGAACCATTGCATATTGTTTTTGGTTCCTTTCATTTTGGAGCTAAATTGAAACTTTTGCGTAACGGACATTACAGTTTGGTTTGTAATGGACATTACATTTTTATCTGTATCACAGAAAATGGGCAAATAGATAAAAATTATCTAAAACTTGCCACTATTTACAGTCATTGATGTCTGTAACACCTGCTCTACACTGGAATGCCTGTTTGAGGTATTTCCAAATCAAGTTTGGTTTTGTCATATATTTTTAAAAACGATTTTTATGTTACAGCAAAAAACAACTTCGTACAGCAAAATCCTTTACATGAGAATCATATTTTGACAAAAATTCATAAAAGAAAGGGAAAATGCCAAAAGAAAAATTCAGATTTTCGATGTTGAAGCGTGGAATTGCCCTAAAGTAGGTTCATGAGGAACTGACAAAGCTTTGGATGAAACTGATCGCAGCGGCCTATCTTCAGGCGCTTCCGGAGCAGAAATTAGTGGAACTTCCATCTCGGGCCCTTAAGATCGCTATCCAAAAGAAGCAATTATTATTGTCGCAGCCAGGGAGCGCCGCGCAGGTGGCAACCAGGTCGTAGATCCCAAACGCTCAAAGCACCGCTCGTCCAGAACATAAGAAGAAAGGGTCAACAACTAAACAAAGAGCAAAGGCTTGTTACGGCCGCTTTTGGAATAATGGGCCCACGCGTAGGCTGCGCTTGTTGGAAATCATCAGAACGAGTGGAGTTTAGTGGGGGGCGTCAAATGTTGTATTCCTTTTGCAAATATTGAACTGAGCCCTAACTCTTACCCTAACTCCAAATCTAAACAACCGCTAACCCTAACTTACCCCAAATGACCCAAACCTTTCAAAAACCCTCCTCTGAAACTAACCGTCTGACGTACGACAACATTGCATTCGAATGCCGCCCGCTAAACTGCACTCCACTGCAGAATACTCCACCCTCGATGACGCAAGAAGACTCCACATCACAAACATTGCAGGAAGATACGTCACGATTTCTCTCTGTAATTTTGGTCAGCGGCTTTTTAAATGGCATCGGAATGGCTGGAATTCACTTTTATTGGTAACAAAAGAACATTTACGTCACATCTCTGTTCTCCTGTTGTTAACTGACTCAAAGCCAATATACCGATTTGTCATGCATCACAGTTCAATGAGTATAAACTGCGGAACCAGGGAACGAACCTGTGCAACCAATATTGCATATCTTCTTCAATTGAAGTCGATTTTCCTTCAAAGGTAGGCAAAGGGGTAGGCCCCTGCCCAGCCTGATAAATTTTACACAAAATTCGCGTGCCATAGAAGTCAACAACCCAGCCAAGCACAGTTCAATTGGCCTGCGTATAGCCAATTGTCTTGTGAAGGCTAAGTTCAATGGCAAGTCCTGGTAGTCAAATAGTACAATACAATTTCTTCAAGGCGAATCACATGATGCCAATCACCACTTGAATCTTGAAATAATAATAAGCAGAAATCTTTTGTTGCGATCTTTTCCTGCCTATGCATGGGAAGAATTTTTCAAACAAACAACAAAAGCAGGCAAGTAAAATGGCTGCAGGTGTAGCCAAAGTTCCTTCGCACTTATGTGGCCCAGCAAGAGCGTTCACCTTGATGAGAACTGGAAGGCCAACAGTGTCATCTTCGAGAGCAATAACAACTTCATGCCGGAATGAACGAACCGCAGAGACCTTCAAGTATATTTCATCGCTTCCGGGTCCAAAGATCTGGCCTGTACTTGGCGATATCGAGTATTTACGAAACGGGCCTAAAAATTTGCATTTGACCTTTGCTAATCAAGAAAGAAAATATGGGGCTATGTTCAAAAGTTCCCTTTTTGGTTATTTCATTGTTCATGTTTCCGACCCGGGCATTGCCGAGGAAATTTGCAGAGCAGAGCCAAAGTGGCCTATCTTCGATCTAGACCTGCTCTTTAAAGAACTGAATGATGAGGCAACAAGACTTGGTTACCCTGCGTTTTTAGGTAAAAGGTACGTATTATTAAAGAACCATTGTCACCCCAAATTGGCCTAGGCTGAAAATAGATCGACATTGCAGTTGTTAACCCTATTTTGGTTGGGGGGCAAATTTGCCCCCCTAGTAGATTTATTTGAATAACTCTGCGAGGAAACATTTTATAGCCATGAAACTTCTTGACATTTTGCAACTACTTATTGTGCAACTTCTCAAAAAGTTTCATTAAAATATTTTGAAAAATAAGGGGGTGGGAGACAATTTTCTGGGACTGACCCAGGAAAAATCGCAAATTCTCAAATCTCAATTATCGCGAAAAAAGGAGCAGAAGTGGAATAACTTGCAAATTTCTTTTGTAATGTTGTGTTATTTGATACATTCTATCATTATTATCATGTTTGGATGGAAAATATCCTCCAAATTTAATTTTATCTCGATTTTCCTGATTTTGGCCAATTTTGCCGCTTTTCTTGACCATACAAAGGAAAATGCTGACGTAAGCAAAAATGGTGGCTATTTTTAGGTTAATTTTATATTTACAGAAAGTACATGCATGAGGCTTTTAGCACACCAAATTTGGTCGTTCTACCTATTACCAGTCAAGAGTTAGGTAGGGGGGGGCTTTTTGCCCCCCAACCAAAATAGTATTATCAAATAGCCCAACCACTATGAGTAGACAAGTCAACTTAAGTCGAGCTTTTCTAGGAGTGGATCCATATTTTCTGTCTTGGCCACATTTAATTTCAGGCCGGGGGAGGGGTAACTTTAATAGGCGGGTAACAGGCTGTGCTATTTGACGTCTGAAATCAAACCCTAAAATTCATAAATTTTCGAGATAACGATACCCCAAAATTTACAGCCCAATTGAAAAGGCATACCCTAAAATTGTGACGATTATCCAAAATTTTAACCAAGAAAGTGAAATTTGATCAAAATAAATACCCTAAAAAGTTATTTTTCAAGAATGACACCCCAAAATTTATGACTACCTGTGATTCTACCAAAAATGATACCCAAAATTTATTTTGTACTCGAAAAAAGGCACCCCAAAAAATTGCACATCCCGTACCAGCATATATGGTAGTCACTCCCACCCCCAGGACCGTCGAGAAGGGGGGGTAGAGGGGGTAAAAGGTCCAGGGCCCGGACCCCGAGAGGGCCCGTAAATATTTTGTGCCATACAATTTTGTTATTGCTTTATATCTCTTCAATGCATTTTTATGGCAATTGATCTGCTTTAAAAGGGTATTTGCAAGAACCGTTGACTTTGATGACAGTTTTCATGTCCGAAACCAAACTGTCGTATCGATATTTCTAATCTATCGAAACTGTTTCTATCCCAGCGAGTCACTCGTAGGTGTCGTAGGGTCATTGAGTTTCCGTTCACATTCATTCTTTTCGGCCTTTGAGTCGCTCATTCCTTCTAGCACCACCTTGTGTGAACAAGGCATTCCTAGCATAAAACGACGTCCTTGATTCATAAATACAATTTTTCGTATAGCCTTTACACGGAATGTTTAAGCAATTTTTTAGAATAATTAGTCATAAAAAGGGGCGTTTCCCTCATTTTTCGGGAGACTAAAGGGCGTGGTCTTAAGAATTTTCTTGGGGGCTGCGCCCCCAAATCCCCTAGGGCCCGTCGCGATAGATCACTCCAGGGCCCGAGCTGGCTCTCGACGGCCTTACCCACCCCCACGCCCCCCCGCGGGATTTCAGACAGTCTGAAATTTTAGCGTCCCAGCAAAGGACCCTGGGTGCTAGCCCTGTCCACAAGTTGCTCGAAATGTCTCGAAAAGTTGCTCAAAATTTCCTTAAAAGTTGCTCAAAAAGTTGCCAATTTTTCAAAAAGTTGCCCAAAAGTTGCTCATTTAGTGTCATTTTTGATTACAAAGTCCACTTTGTAATCTAAGAAGGGGCTTCGAGGTCAGTAAGTAAGAAAGTCCGTCACGCTCGTTAATGCAATTGATTACCGTTTTATCTCTGCTAATGAGCACTGAAATAAAGAAAGCGCACAGAAAGTGCATGCGATACAGAAGTTTCCCGCGATCCTATAGCAACATTTGACGTCGGCTTATTTCATGTTAGACAGATTTGACACCATAAGATGGATAAATTACTAGGATGTTTACCCTGGCACAGCAACAAATTCACCCAGAATTGGCACGTTCTTGACTTCATTAGCAGCTTAATTATGTCAAAGCAATCGTTTTCTAGAACGAACGAATCATTAGCCACTTATTGATAGTACTCATTATGCAAATAACTCAACTTAATCAAATAACTCAACTGCACAGAGGCTAGCATTTGCAGCATAACCAAAGGTAGAAGGACCCCCCTCCTACACAGCAACGGATGCAATCATCGCAGGTGAAGTTGAGACGAAAGGTGCAGAATCCCAGCAAGCAATGGCGCCATGGACTGGGGGAAGGGACGTGATCACACTGAACCAAAACATCTTCATGCATATCATTCTGCACAGAGGAATCTTCGTGACTGCTTGTCTCAAATTAGATGCCCGCGAATAGCAACAACTGAAACGTTCTGTAGGGTTCTGCATAAGTAATTTTGCGTTATCGTAAATCTCACATGACATCTCATTTGACACAGATGCACCAATAGTTTTGTGCACGAACTATAAGCAAACTAGGGGTAATGACTTTTGATTTTTGCGTATCATTCTCGTTTGACATAAAGACCAAAATATTGCCTTTGACCTTGAGGCGATTCTTGTCCTTATACTAGGCGCTCGATTTTCCATTGAAGGCGACTTTAGCAGCAACACTCATCTCTCTGACTGCAGCAAAAAACAGAATCAACGATCATTTGGGGTTATGAAGAAATTAATAATCAGATAATCTTATGCTTGTTTAGCTCAGGACGGACTTTGTAATCATCCAAAAGGATCTTATGTTTTAAGGTCATATGAATAACTGAGATCTATGCATAAGATTAGCGGCTCCAAGGATGCTCTTTGTTTCAACTACAGCAGTTTCTTGGAAGTTAGAGCCTTTCACGCTAATAGAATTGGGCTCATCTGACAAATCTTCTGAATTTTAGCAAGAATCATTTGTTGATCATGGAAAACAACAACAACAACAATTGACGAATAATGATAATCATCATAACCATAATCATTATCATCATCATCATCATTATCATCGTGATCATCATCATCATCATCATCATCATCATCATCATCATCATCATCATCATCATCATCATCATCGTGATCATCATCATCATCATCATCATCATCATCATCATCATCATCATCATCATCATCATCATCATCATCATCATCATCATCAACATCATCATCATCATCATCATCATCATCATCATCATCATCATCACCATCATCATCATCATCGTCATCATCGTCATCATAGTCAGAAGTCGATAATTTCAAAGACCAGCTCTTCACAAATCAAGGCGTTGAATCCTAGCATGACCAGAAAACAGATGCTTTACATGTCTAACTTTCATTACTGTTACAAAGAATAAACAAAATATCATTGAAATTCTTGTAATATTGCTGAAATAAGAAAAAGTTGCTCAATGTTGCAAAAGTTGCCGAAATTCCTAGAAGTTGCCCAAAAGACTTAAAGTTGCCTGAAAGTTGCCGAGCAACTTGTGGACAGGGCTACCTGGGTCTTGAAACCAAGGGTTTTAGGACACGGATGTATTGATTGATCATTTATTTACCTTGCTTTGATTCTTGTGTCTTGTTTTCTTGTCTTTTTTCTTCTCAGTTTCGTCTTCAAACAAGTGTGTGCATTTGAACGAGGGTTTTGGCCCAAACGCTCTCAAATTGTTCAAATAGTATTCCCTTGCATTTCTATGTCTTAGTGCGCCTATCGCTTTACGTTTTGAAACAGGGAGCGCCGTATGTGTGATAGGGGAAACCAGCGAGCGCCATGCGAAGGAGCACTAAGAGGTAAGTAAATAATCAATCAACTTATCCATGTCCTAACACCCTTGTTAGAACACAAATATTTGCCCAGTTATTTTGAACTTTGCGAGGTCCCCTCGTTCCTAGCCTACCTGTGGACCCTCTACTCGTAGGCTTTCTTATTTCTCTATAATACTACTAAGACGATACTCTGGGTACTGTGGTTGCAAGCCAGAACCTCATAGTAAATCCCATTTTCATAGACCTTTACACAAAATCGCAACAATCTATTGAAATACTGACTTGCCAGTTTCGCCTCGCTTTGGAGTCACCCAACGGCGTGCGTCTCTAACGGCAACCGCATGCAATTTGTTGGCATCATCATCATCATCATCATTATTATTATTATTATTATTTATATACGATACCTCTTCAGCTATTACAATGTTTCTATGAAGAAAACAAAAATTGGAGTAATACTTTTTAAAAAAATGGGCTGTTCTTCCAGAGGGTCGTGTTTTAGTGCACTTTTTCTTAGCATTCTCAGCTCGTCAGGTGCGCTATTAGTTCTTTTTTGAAGCACCCGAGTGTTTGGATTTCTCTGATATTAGCTGGGATATCGTTCCAAGCCTTCCTTTTTTGGAATGTTCAGTTCTAAGCCTTGGGATCTGCAGATCCTTACAATTCCTTGTTTCATAATTTGAATACGCAATGTTCAGATTTGAAAGCAGATGCCTTGCTTGAAGCAATGAAATTTACTTCCTGTTGGGAATGCAGGCTTCACCTCGACTGGAACTATACTTTGTGTAAAGGTCTAGTGGAAAAGGCTTTTCTCCAGCAGTCCATCTTACTGATCCCTTTCCCACAGTTCCTGGATCCACAGTTCCAGCATATGATAAAGAAACAAAGGAAAGCGTGACATTCTGTCCTTTCATCTTGTACGGAATGCTGGATTGGCGGACCCAGTAACTGTGGAACTGGATCCAAACACAGGGACTTTGGGACATTTGTTATGAGATATAAACATACCTTCGCAGGCAAGGTGAAGAATGGCAAGAGTTACGAAGAGTTTACAGTAAACATATGCTGCAGCCAATGAAAATAAAGAAGTTTTATCCAACGTTCAATGTTGTTGCACAAGATTTGATAAAGTGCATCAGAAATAAGCGAAATGAAAACAAAGTTATTCAGGAGATCAGAAAGGATCTTATTGGTAAATGGTCTTTGGAAGGTATGTTTATACAATTTCCTTAACACAATACCCCCGCCTTAAGTGCCTCACCACATTCTACCTTTTTGCTTTTGAAGGTGAAAAACTTGAACAAAATCTCTCCCCTGCCCCCGAACAAGATATAAATGTCCTGGATACAATTATCTCATAAATGTAATCTTAGCTGCACATTGTGAAAACCCTGGGGAAAAATTTGTGAGCGACAATTTACACTAAGACACAGTCCCCTAGACGCTGCCTCAAGGCTCGATTCATGTTCACGCTCTGGGGTTGTGGCAACAACGACGACATCTTGTAACACTTTCTGTTGAATACACCACTTTAATGAACAGCCTCGTTTTAGAAATTATTCAAAATTCTTTCATATGAAATTTTAGACACCAAATTCGGATTTAGCACCCAAACTTTAGTTCAACCACAACTTTTCATGTTGCTAGCGGTTGTAGTGCTAATTTTATGGCAATGTAAAGTTTGAAATCTGTAAGAGATTTGACCGTGAAAATGACTCGGGGTGTAAAGTTTCACCCCGAACGACTTTTCACGGTCAAATCCCTTATAAATCTTTGAACTTTACATTGTCATAAAAGCAACATCACAATTGTCAGCAGTTGAAAAATTTATAACCAGACTAAAGTTTGGATGGCAAATCCGAATCTGGGCTCGAAATTTTCATATTAACAATAGGAAGAGATTTTGACAAATTTCCAAAACGAAGCTGCTTAATTAAAGTGGTGTATTGAATCCTGTTCCCTTGAGAACTTTTCAAAACAATGTTTTTGAAGCCTAGCACAGTGCGTAGTATCATACAGGAAACAAGTGAAAATAAAGTAGCAAATGAAAGTAAAGTAAAAAAGGATTTCTTTGTTCAAAATGAATAGTTTCTTGAGTAAAATTTCTTATAAGCAGTTTTTTTAGTGAAAAAGTGCGTGCATTTGACATTCTTCTACAGTGTCGCAAGATGTCTAACGTGAGATAGACTTGTAATTTTCTACGTGATGGCCATGGAGCAGCCATTGCATTTTGCTGTCTGCAGATTAAGTCTGACTGTTTTCAACCAGAAAGTGTCTTCGATTTTAAGGGGCTACGGGTTGCCCTCAAAATGTGGCTCAATGCCTTTAACCACCACCAACCCCCACCCAAGCTTCACCAAAAACAAGATAGATCATTTTTTATCACTTTTTCATTCGAAGACGTCTAACTTGAGAAAGACTCGTACTATGTAATGGCCACGAAGTAGCCATTGCATTTTTCTGCTTTTGATATCCAACTTGTGATATCATGAGGTAGTTTAAGTAGCGCTCACAGTGACGTAGATTTCGCCAAATCATCTTGTAAGAAAGAAGACGACTTAACAAAACGACTTGGGCAAGTCCAACATCGATGTACCCAGGACTTCCAAAGGGGGAGCCGATGATTGTTTCCCTTCATGTAATTTACGAAAGACCTCGTGTATGGTGATAAAGACAATGATTCACTTAGCAAAATCTATGAAAAGTGGGGAGCCTCGGCTTCCAGGGTTCATCCCCTGGGTACGTCATTGAGCGTTCATAGCTCTTTGAGAAACTGTAAAGCTTTTAATTGAATATAGAATCTTTCTTCTTTCAGCAATGGGTATGTTCGTATTTGGTTCTCGTATGGGCCTCCTGGAAGATCAGATAAGCGAAAGAGCTCAACGTCTTCACGATACAATTGAATACAGTTTCAAAGCATCGGCCGAGTTATCTCGCACTTCCTGGATGAAGCAGATCCGAAGAATGGAATATAAGAAGTTTAAGAAGAGTGTGCACGATTGGTTTCATGATGGACTTGTTCATGTTCAAGATGTCCTCGATCACCTCAAACACTGCCAAGAGAATAACAAACCAGTTGATCAACACATAGGTTTGTTACATTTCCACTATGGTTCATGTGAAATATCTTTTTTTTTGATTGGCCCAATATACTTCGGAATGAACACATATTACGGCATGTTATTGCCATCTAAGTTCAGTTGATGATTGCAGCGTTAGAGAAAGGAATTGTTATTTACTGAGTCTTTCTTCGGAGAACCCATACTCTACACTTAGTTGATCAGGAAATTTCTATGAATAGAAATTTTAATGGTTGAGCTGACTCAAAATTTTCTACAAATACCGCAGAGCTGGTATTAGCATAATTCAATAACCATCTGTGTCAGGCTGCCTCAGAAATTTTGCCTGTTTAGGTGAATTTCTCTACGAATGTCGCAAAATCTAAGGTGAGATCTCATTAATACCAGAGACTAGAAAATATAAAATTTTGAATCCAAGGCTCCTTCGTAGTAAGTGTTCAGACGCTTTTATCAAAGCATAAGTTCCAAATCTTTAAATTTGGTGTAAAATTTCATGACGAATTGAACTAAATTCGTCAATTGGACTTTTACAAAATTTTCAATATTTTCCTTGTTTTAAGAATTCCAGAACAATTTTCTAAATACTTAACCATGGTAATGTCTAACGTTTTGACGAAACTTGAAATATTTTTCAAGAAAACCATAGTTCATCAATGTCAACAGGATGGTGTTAAACAGTATTCTGTCACTGTTCTGGTTTACGATTGAGAAATTTGATGATGTCAAAGCCCAAATGAGTTTGTAAATAAGATACGCTGTAATTTCCAAAAATATTAAAGATTTCTAAAAATTCCAGTGTCAGACTTCCAGAATGTAGCTTAAGTTTCTTTCAAACCATTGAAATACAAGAAATAGCGTCATAGGATCTTGCAGGCACCTTTTTTACACTGATCTAAGATTTTGGAACCTATATATGCTGAGGCTCTGTATCGTATGACCCTTCAATAAATTTCGAGTTTCTTCATCAGGGAATTCATTTGTTACACATTCATTGGTAAATGCAAATTTGTCACTGGAGCAAACTCTGAGTAATGCATTGGAAGCATATTCTGCCAGCCTTCATACCGTAAGTTGTCAAATTTGCTTGCAATTTAGTAGTTGAACTATTTAACACGTGCAATCCTCTTTGGAAGATTAAAAAGTGGTCCTCAGTGTTTGAGAGAAACTTAATCAGCGGGATTGCATTCTTTCAAGACGACAAAATAGATGCAAAAACAGACCTTTACACAAATTCACAACAATCTGTTGAAATACTGACTTGCCGTTTTCGCCTCGCTTTGGAGTCACCCAACGGAGTGCGTCTCTAACCCATTCAAAGAAATAGGTCATGGAATTTACATCCAGCTTTTTTAAGATTTGAAACCTGTACTTTTATTTGTAGACTTCAGCAACGGTTTCTTGGTTAATGTACCACCTTGGCCGTAATTTGGAAAAGCAAGAAAAGTTATATGAAGAGGTCAGTGCTCAAGTGGGGGGCGATGGAGTTACTGATGACGCAGCACAGAAAATGCCTTACTTGAGAGCTTGCATCAAAGAAACACAAAGGTATTGACACTTCTCTGGAGCGTTGAGGGGGTTTTAAGGGGGGGGTAAATTATCCGGGTCCTAGCCTTGAGGCTGAGGTGGCCCTGGAAGAATTTCATCATTATGATATGTATGTACGTATGTACGTAAAATTCGCCAAAATTAACGTTAAAATAAAAGTAAGTTTATTAAAAAGAAGAAGACTAATTACAAGCGTGTGAAATTAAGTAAGAATAAAAGTTGAAAACATTTAATCTAAAAACACCCCTACTTAAAATGGCAGGGATAGCATTGAAAGGTCAGTGCGACCTTGTTTCCATAATGGTCCCTCTAAAGGTGTCAAAAAAGAAAAGATTTCAGAGAAAAAAACACAAATTCTTGAAGATATTAGAACATGGCTAATTTGTACCTTATGGACTTGAAAAATACCGAATCGAGTGATCTCGTTATAAAATCACAAAAGAACGTCTTTGTAACTAGTTATATACCTAAAATTTCTGCGAGTATGCCATCTTTCTCACGGAGTTCGGCCATGGGAAATCACTTCCAAGAAATCTCGTACAGTTTGTAATAAGAGTCATTTTCTTTCCTGTGAGATCTGTGAAGAAAACTAGTACGCTTTTTGAGGTAGTTGGACACCCGTCAGTATTTTAGATATGTTAGTGGAGTGGTTTAAATATTTATACCTCTGTCTTGCATGGTATCGATTTACAGTGATGGTTAGCAATGACCCTTTATGCCAGTATAAAAGATTATTTGTCATACAGAAATGCATTTCTTGTCCGATTTAAAGGTCCGCAGCTGTGGGAACTGTTACCACCAGCAATACGGAATTCAGAAACCCTCTGAGTTAAAACGAAGTTAAGTCGAGTTAAAACGAAGAAAAAATATTGGTACAGGGCTGTCCTTGCAAATTGTTGCGCACTTTCATTGCGAACTTGCGCTGTTTATGATAAATGTTTTTAGAGATCTGTTTTATACTGGATACTCTGATGACCTGTAATGTTTTCATTTATTAATTTCTGATGTGATATTGTATATAAGTTTTTAACATTGCAATTAATTAGCTACCAATTTAATTTAGCTATCATATGCTGTAATCCAACAAAATGCAATTTGATGATAAATGATAACAATAATCAGGCCTCCAAGGCATTTACTGTCAAGGTCTACATTATGATGTAGTGTAAACCACAATTCTTTCACTCTTCCCGTTTACGATTGAGAAATTTGTTGCAACCGGTCATATGCAAAACGCTGCATCTTTTGAAAATAGAGGCTAGATATGCTGCTTATCGATTCTTATTTTTTCAGAACGATCGACGATACTTATCAAAATATACTTTAACGCCATAGAATTAAAGAACTAAACGTATCGGGCTGTGCCCTTCGTCTTATTTTTTCAGACTCAGCAATCCCGCCCCTGTGCTCGTGAGAAAGTTTCAAGAGGACATTGCTGTAGGAGGCTACACCATTCCAGCTAAGGCAAGTTATTGTATTGAGCTTATTTCCGTGCCTGAAAAAGTTGACCTGGATGGGTCACCTGAGTACATTTCATGCAGATCAAAGGGGCCTTTGCTACCGCGTTTCTTGTATGTGCCATTTCTACGTTGATGGCCATTTTCGTGGTCCATCAAGATGGCGTTCCTTAAGATGGTGACAACGAGACTTCAGACGGATGTAAAGCAGAACATCCATAGTGTTGTTGCGGAGATGAAGTGCTGACCCTATTGTTTTGGCCGATTGTGATTCAGCTTTGTTGAGAGCGAATCAACGGTGGGGCTCGCACTGTCATGCGCATCTTCGCTATTGTCTTCTCCTCTTGTTCTTAACGGTCAAGCAAATTTGCGTATTACGTCATTGACATAAATCGCTACTACGCATGCGATCTGGAGCCCTTTTTGGGGGATTCCTCGAGGCTCGCAACTTAGCCAGCTCGTATCCCCAACAAAGTGATGGGCACCTGTGGGAGCAATATTATTGTCGTTGCAGATAGATGTCCGCTTTATGGAGGTGTCATATCTTGTCCGTAGTCCGGAGGTGTCTATTGTATAGAGGTGTCCGTTAACTGAGGCTCCACTAGACTTATTACGTTGAGTCCTAGTAATCGCTACCACCCACCCACCCCTTGCTCATTCTAAGGCTCCACTGTATTACATTTTCTGTAGCTTGCATGATCTATGATGGATTTTTTGCCACAATTTACCTGTGAATTTTGTAATAAGTATACGGACTCAAGGCTGGCCAACGAAAACTTTTAGCGATTATTCCTTGCAGACACTCATCTTCATAAACACCCATTTAATGGGAAGGAATGAAAAGTATTTTGCTGACCCAAACTCATTTGTGCCAGAGAGGTGGTTGCGTAGCAGTAATGCTGTGAAGGACATCAATCCATTTACGACATTGCCATTTGGCTTTGGAGCGAGATCATGTGTTGGTAAGCATACTTTGTTGTAAGAATTAATACATTGAATGCATAATAGCATAGATTCCAAATCTTTGTAAATGTTAGTGTAGAATTCTTAGATCTTTATCTTTGAATTCAATATCTGGAATGAAACCCGGGGGGGGGGGGGGTGCAAATGAATAACAAACTTGATTTTGCGTGTAGTACGTCGTTAGTATATTGCAAACATTTGATTCTATTTAAAAAATACGACTTTGTACTTAAGAAGTAATATTTTACAACGTTTCGAGCATTACTCTTCATCAGGCATTACTCTTCATCAGGGGGGGTGCACTACGTATACTTTGAGTACGGAGACGTGCCGTCAGGAATGGCATTGATCTTCACAATTTTGGTTACAGAAAAGTACCGATCTTCGCAATTTTAGTATAATATATTAGGTCGGATATACTTTATCGAAAAATTGGTATATGGTCGGGTCCTACCTTTCACAAAATTTGTAGGAGGGGTTTTCTTCTTTTTTAAGAACTGAAGAACAATTAGAAACAATACTTCTAGCTATGGTAGTATCGAAACTTTTCGATGAAGCATACAATGGGTTCCAAGAGAACCATAGTTTATGAATGTCTACAATATGGTATCAAGTATCAAGCCAAAGTTTTTCTTTTCTCGTAAGATTTAGAAATTTGATGACGAGTGGTATGAAAAAGAAATCGTCATTCCTTTGTTTTGTATTTTTCTCAGGTCGTCGAGTTGCTGAAGCAGAAATTCAAGTACTTCTAGCATTGGTAAGATACATAATTCTGTCTTATCAAAATAACTCCGGCGATTGGAGTAAAAAAGTTAAAGCCCCGGTCAAGCAAACTGGACATTTCGCCGAGCAACGCTCAACATGTATGCTCGTCATGCACGTTAGCATCACAACACAAATCGTAGGAGAATTTCGTGTCGTTATCTGACCTCGATTTGTGTGAATGAATTTTGATAGTTGTAGCCAAAATTTCGTTGCTTCGCTATGATTGCTTTTCTTATGTTCCGAGACAAGTTTATGGTTTTCCCTTCAATATTGGGGATTCTGGCCGAATGATTATCTAGCCTCCCCCCCCCCATCGTGACATCTTACGATCTTTATGCACAAACCATTCATTGTATCATCCTTTCATTTCAGTTGGCCAAGAACTTTAAGTTTGAATATATTGGAGAAGAGCAAGTTGGTGAAATGGACTGGCTGCTGACTCCAACAAAACCAATGACATTTGTCATGCACGACAGATAAAAGATCGGAGTGATGAATAGCAAAGATCTTCATGTTAAATTCTTAGATTGGATTCAGTGGCGGTGCCTGCTCTGAAAAATCTGGATTGGTTGAGTAATTTGTCAAAAACGCTGTTGTCCATAATGCAGTACATCGAAGGATTTCTTCCAATTAAATGCAAGCTCACTATGAGCTGCGTGCAATGCCTCCTCCGTGGAAAAGACCATTTCTCAATTAAGACTCTTTCCGTATCTTTAGCCATTGCAATTTATAAATGCACTTCTTCTGTCTCGCAAAAACAATGTTGATTCGATATCTTTTAGAGATTTGATTTTTTTGCTGCAAAACAAGGTGAATTTGCCCAGGTATTTTTCCTGATCTGTGGCATTGGACCGCACCTATTACCAACGGGTTACCAACCTGATGATGTATCAAATATCAGTGTATTAATGCATGTTTTTATCATCAGAAAAAGTAAATTTTTTTCAGTTTGATACTTGAATACCAGGGGGACACTCAGCACATGCGCATACGGGGAGGGCAGTGCAAGAAATGTTTAGGCAACCCGGAGATATCGCATCAGCTTCATTGCAACCCAAAAATATCACCTCTTTTTATACTTAGAAACCAATATCCTCAAACAATCCAAACAGAGGTCAAAATTACTTCTAAAGAAACCAGAAATATCTGTTCAACAATATTTGATGTAAAAAATATCATGAACATAATTTCAGTTTTAATTGGATCCAAAAATATTACTGTTGGCAATATTCTAACCCAAAATCGGACTTACCTCCCCGTATGTGCTGACATTTTGGCACCGAACTTTTTGTCATAGAATTATGATGAAGTGTAAGAAATTAGCAACCCTACACTGCAAGTATCTTGAAACTGTGAGATTTTGAGCCCTCTTTTGTTCAGTTCAGCCTTCTTCAGTTCACCCCCTTCACTTGACAACCTTGATGTGAAATCCAATTTCTGAGATTCTCTGCGGAGGAGAGTATCCATGGATACATCTACATAATTCAACTCAATGGAATGTTTACAAAGAGGAAGTAAAATGGCGGATTCGAATGGTGCAGAAAACGAAGGAGAAGCGGATCAACTTTCATCGAAGATTTCTGAACAACGCGAAAAGAATTTCATTCCATTGATAGAGGATGTTGCTGAATGGTTATCGAAGATCTTTAAAAAGGATATCAATGTTGAAAATATAATGAATGAATTAGATGATGGAGTGTTAATTTGTGAACTTGCAGATCGAATTCAAAAGACATCGGAGGGTTTCTGTGCGAAAAATGAGAAGAAACAAAGCAAACAGACAACCAAGCCACTTCCCAAGTTTAAATCCAAGCTACATAGTTCTGCAACAAAGGAATCTTTTCAGGCTAGAGAAAATGCAGCCAACTTTTTAAAGTACGTTTTGCATTCGTTCGTCGCTGTGCCCGTGAAGCCCTTCACTTCAGCCAGTTTTCTTGAGAAGAAGTTCAGTTGAAAGTACGGTGACATTTCGTGATGCTCCCCGCTGTCTCCCGCCATAGAACCATCAAAATTTTGTTTCATGCTGCTTAAAAATTTTCTCGAATTTTTATTGCATCTTTTTCCTAAATTCTTTCGCTATTTTTGCATATCGCAAACGAAGAAGATTTTCTTTACTGATTTAGATAAAATGCCTTGCCGAAACATATGCAGAGATGCCTCCTGGTTTTGCAGCACAGATTTTGCTGACACTGCAGACAATCTTGCATTCCCTAGGGGAAAAGCAATGATTTGTGACTGTTACTTTACAGTAAATCAGAGTGCTAGGAAAATTTTTGAAGAAGCATCCTTTACTTTGGCTGAAGCATCTTGCAAGATCATGCCTGACATTGGTGATAAAGGAATACACCTATACCCCACCATTTTCTCATCAGTTTTAAAGGAATCTAGAAAAGCCACAGGGGGATTGGGGGGCAAACATGGGGGTAGGCAATCTCCCCCAGTGGGGGTGGGCAATCGCGCCCTGCCCCCTGAGGCCACGCCACTGGACATTTTGCAGGTGAAATTTAGTGCAAGGATTGGAAATCTGGCCCTATCTTAGAATCGCACACCACTGGTAAGGTTAGAGTTAGGGTCATGGTTGGGATGAGTATGGGCACAGCTGTAGTGTGCAATTCTAGGATGGTGCCAAAATTAGCTTTCAAACTAATTTCCACACTTTTTCAGATGGTGCAGGGAAATAGGCATGCAGGAAACAACACTATTTGAATCTGATGGTTTGGTACTTCACAGACAACAGAAGAATGTCATTCTGACCTTATTAGAGCTAGGAAGAACTGGTGAAAAATTTGATATGTCCCCCATTCCAAATTTGGTAAAATTGGAGAAAGAAATTAAAGAAGAAGAAGAAAAGAAACCAACTGTTCCAAAAAGTGCAGTTCAAAGAAATAAGAAACTGCTCAAAAATTTGGACGCAGAGGTAGTATTTTCTATCATTTTCTTGACATGAAGACTGTGGCAGAACTACTGGAGAAATGGGACATCCGGATTTTTCTCCTTCCAAAAGATGTTCCTTGTTGTTCACACAAAAATGCCATGTGAGCAAACAGTGAAATAATTAATGCTGTTACTAAAGATCTGATGTAAATTTAGTAGGGCATTGCCTTGTATGTTTTCTAGGAGTTTTAAGGGCATGGTCACTCAAAATTGTCTTGGGGCTATGCCAGGCACTGTTCACTTCTCAAGTGTTGGCTTGGCCACTGCTTGAAGCTCGGGGAGATCTAATATTAATATATTTATTGATTAATTAATTACAAAAAACTTGGCAAATTAGATTCAGCAGGGGTTTGAAAACATTAAGAATGACAATAAAAAAGGCATGGAAATTACAAAAACTGTATTTGATAGAAATTTTGGGGACAGCAGAGTTAGATCTGAGAACTAAACTTTGTTTGGGAATTATATCCTTTTCATGTAAATGATTGTCAGAGGGTTGCTAAGATGAAACTAAATAATATTATGTTCTGGTTATTAATTTCAATAATGTTTGTCAATATTTTTTTCATAAAAAAGCATCTATTTTACAATCAATAATATTTTCAGTTAACTTTTATTTTAACATTAGCTACATTGCTGTTACAGGTAAGGAGGATTGCCTGCAAGTACCATGTCAAGCTTGAGAGAGTCAAGGAAGGGAAATATATTCTGAATGATAAACTTACAATATTTGTTAGAGTAAGTTCTTTTGGCAATTTGTTTTAAAGGTTTACATTTAAAGGGCCATGAAAATGGCAACAAACAAAGGCCAACCAAGAGACGACACGTGCAAGGCACGCTGGATGAAACAGACTCTTTTTAAGAATGGGCTCAATTTTCAACTCACTGGCACAAGCTTGACACAGATGATTTTGACTTGAAGGAGCTTTGAATTGAGTAATGTTAAGCAATTTTGGTAAGTTTGCACAAATATGACTAGAATTTGAACAACCTTTGACAATAATCCCATACAAGAAGTATTCTTAAACACGCTGCGACCAAGCTTGATCAAGTTTACTTTCATTTCAGAGGATGCATGCTGCAAGCTAGCCAATGGTGTGGCCAGGGTAAAATGAGTGAGGGGGCAATGAAGGAGCAAAACCCCCAGAAATCTGGGAGCAAAACCGGGTCTGGGAGTCGAGTCTGGGAGCAAAACCCCCAGAAAATTTTGGGGGCATACCCTTTACTTTGGCTTAGGATGCATCTCCCAAGATCATGCTTGGCATTAGCGATAAGGAAACATTAAATATTTTGTGATTGTTATTTTGAATCAAAATGCGAGAAAAATTTTGAAAAACTCCCTCTCTACTTTGCTATTTTGGCTTACAATGCATCTACCAAGATCATGCTTGACACTGGTGATAGAGGATTAAGCCTACAGTATGCCCTGCTGTTTTCTCATTGGTTTAAAGGTTTATTGAGAACCATCTTTAGGCAAAAGTTGGGGGTCACACCACTGAAGCAGGCAAAGGTGGTGCAAATTTCTTAGCTCTCATACATCCTCAAATCAAACTCAAAACTTAGTTACTGTAGTATCAGTGGGACATCCCTGGCAATCTGCTCAGCAACATTCCCAGCCTCCAGGCTTTTGCCTGTGTAAAGATTTCCCCTGCCCAGGTTGGCAACAAGGATATTTCAAGGGCAGGGGTTGTTTGGTAGAAATAGAGTATAAAGATATTCATTGCGCATGCCCAATCATCAAATGCCACTGGGAAGGTGAATTCATAAATACAAACACAATTAAGCAAGAATACAAATAAGATAAATTACAGATAAAGCTTTAAAAATTTAATTGACTAGCCTGATAAAATTGAGAGAAATCACCTTTTGCTGGAAAGGACAGGGATAACCTACACAACCCCCTTGGATGTGCTCCTGTTGCCCATGGCATTTGACAACACCAGGAGCTTTTTTGTAAATCGTTCGTGGGAATATGGATTTTCTCAGTGCACAGACTACCAGGCATCTGACAGAAAACTTCTCTGGCCTCCAAATATATTGTGCAAGAAGTTCTTGATCACCCCAAGGCTGCCCCAGGGGGAGGGGGTGGTAGGGCATGCTAGGAATTGAGCAAGAAATTATTGCAGATATTTTGCTTTTAGATTCTACGTCATCATATCATGGTCAGGGTTGGTGGAGGATGGGATGAATTTGAACATTTCTTAAGCAGACATGACCCAGAAAAGATTGGAAAAGTGCTTCTTTGTAAGTTTTGTTGGCATTTATTTTCTTTATTATATCTTTATCTCAATTTTTCACAGGTTCTAGCCTTCTTGTTTGCCCAAAAATTGTCTTGTGCAAAAATGTCAAATTATCAAATGGTATAGTCTTCATTTTTACCAAGATTTTGCCTCATTCAGTCTCAAATTTTCAACTTGCTCATCATGTCAGCCCAAATATTGCCTGATCACAAAATCTCAAATTTTCAATGGGTCTTCCCTTCACTTTTTGCCCAAAAAATCACTAGGTCCAAAAATGTCTAATTTTCATAGGGTATAGCCTCCTTTTTTGCCCAAAAACTGCCTGGTGCAACAATATCAAAGTATCAAATGGTACAGTCTTAAATTCTACAAAAATTGCCAGATCCTAGTATCTCCAATTTTCAAAGGGTATAGCCCTCATTTCTGCATAAAAATCTATTGGTCCAGTCCTGATGTCTTAAATTTTCAAATGATATAGCCTTTATTTTTGCCTAAAAACTGATAGGTCCATACATCAAAGGCTATATCCTTCATTTTTACCAAAACTTTCCTTGTCCAAAGAGCTCAAAGTTTCAAAGGGTCTACCCTTCATTTTGGCTCAAAATTGGCTTGGTGCCAAAATTTCAAATTTTCAAAAGGGTATAGCCCTCAGATTTACCCTTAAGTTGATTGGTCCAAGATCCTAGTTTTTCAAAGGGTTATTGCCTGGCCTTCATTTTTGCCATAAAGTTGACTATTCCAAAAATCCTTTTGATTCAAAGAGTACAGGGTTCATTTTTGCCCAAAAATCAATGGGTCGGAAAATTTTGAAATTTCAAAGGGTTTTGCGTTCATTTTGATCCAAAATATTGCCTGGCCCAAAAGCCCCATTTCTCACAGGGATTGTAATTTTTCATATCAGTGCCATGGCTCTTGTATTTTAGTTTTTGAAAAGATTAGATAGATTTGTCTAATTGTGATTTTACAAATATTCTATCTTAAAGCTGTTTAGATCCCTCTGATGATGGTATGTACACAAGGATCTTTGGCATGAATGGATGGTAGACTTAAAAACTTATTTCAGCAAACCAGGATTTAGCCGCAAGATGTCAACAAAATAGTGTTTTTATTGAGACTCTGGTTTGGTTTTATAGAGCTGAGAAAAACGACTGCAAAAAGCTTTGGGAGAAGCGAGAATGACCAGAAAATGCTTGACTAAGGGGTTGCAGAGCTTGCAAATCTGTGCAGGAGATGAAATGGCTAGAATATGAAAGATCACAAATTATGTGTTTGCTCAACAGCTCATTTGTTATATTGGCATCGGTTTTTCGCTAACAGTAGTATTTTGATAAGAAACCAGTGATTTTTATCCTTTTTTACACAATGGTTGCAATTAAAACGCATTTTTAAAAGTAGCATGTAGATTTAAAGTAGCGCACTACAATGGTACCATCTATATTATTAAATCATCGTTAATGGAAAGTATTTTACGAATAAATATTTTTATATCAAGGCACCGAGATTTCATTTGTACAGATGATGTTGACTTAAATTTATCAGCAACAATATAGAAATCAGTACAAATCGATTCTTTTGGCTCATGTTCTTCACAAGTGTTTACTGTCTTTATTCCAGCTATAAAGTATAGCTTTTACTTTTTGGTCGAAACTAAGTAAAAATACCCCTAATTTTGCCAACAACCGAAGAGTATAGCCAGCCTGAGTTTTTGGCGAAATTACACGGATTTTAGAGTGAGAATTAAAGGACCACTTTCAAAACGGAAAGGCTTTTCCTCGCCTCGAGGTTACAAGTCGGTAGTTTTGGGGAATTCGTGGTATTCTCTCGGGAATCATTTGCATCCCCTGGAGAATTATAGGCATTTGCAAGGGAATTGATAAAAATGTTCACTGATTCTTTCTCAAAGCTGAAATTAAAACACTCCTCAGTAACGACCCCGCTGAAACGCTGCCCCGCCGAGGTAAAAGGATGACCCGCCAGAAAAATGTGTTTCCCCTACCAAGTTTGAGTTCAAAGCACTCTCCCGGCCTTGTTTCCGTTGCTTCCCCGTTGAAATTTTTGTTTCCCCGTCAAAAATTATACAAGTCCATCACAGATAATAGACAAAGGTTTTATTCCCCGTCACGATATTTTCAATCCCCGCTGAAAATTTTTAGTTTCATAATTTCCCCGCTGTACTTTTAATGTCCGGCGGGGTCGTTACTGGGGGGTGTATTAAATGTAACGACTGTCCACTTCTTTGTTCTGGAAAATGTTCAGCTCAAAGGCAAGTTGGTCTGCTGAACGGTCTAATCTTTGGCATGGTGTCTAATTTGGACCAGGCTCTGTTTGGACGCACCCTAAATTCTTGGCGACGCCCTCGCAGTTACCTTGTTGAGCTTATCTCGTCGCAGAAAAACCTAAGCAGGATTTAAATGTGAGTGCCGCGGAATGTATAAGGAGGTGTACATATCTTTTTAACAAATGTAGCAAGTACAGGAGTAGTTTGCATTTTGCAAGGAGTAACGGATAATATAGCTACATTTCAAAATAATGATTCATAAAATGATGAAATTGACTACGGGGTGAAGTTCGTGTGAATGAAACCTCTCACAAATGAAACCAACAACGCAGTAACTGACAATGAATTCATGATTTACTTTTTTACCATTATCTAGGGGTGCATGACTTTGACCTTATGACTTCTACCAGTGTTGTGGTTGAGAAGTCAGTAAGAGAATTGAGCCGGGGGGGGGGGTACATGACTTGCGGATGGACGGGGGTCTGCCGCCCGGTTTTCAGAAAGGTACCCTCTTCTAATGACCGAAAATTGCTGTTATACCCACTTTTATGATGAATTTTGGCGGAAAACCACCCATTTTTGACTATTTTTCGCCAATTTCTGAAAACCCATCCATGTTTATGGAAAATCTGCCGAAAAAGGGACCCTTGTCTAGAGAATTTTGGGCCCAAAAACCCACCCATATGGGCGGCACATACCCGTACCCTCAACATGTTATGTACCCCCCCCCGGGAATTGGGCATCCACAGGCAGTCTGACTACTTTTGAGAGAAAACGCCCGGATTTTAAACCCATAACACATTTCTTTGATGTTTCTTCGAAAATTACATCTCGAGAGTTGCAGCTTCTTGTAACAAAACCATGGTTTTACTTTATATAAAATCCTGAGGCAAGACGAAGGAAATAAAAATGTGAATTGGAAAACAGCAAGGACATCAGATACTCTCGCCTTTATCCGTTTCAGGTAAGTGTTCTTAAAACATTCTTTACGACAAGGATAGGTGCTAGAAAACGAAAACGATAAGGAAGAATCTCAGAAGTGGCATCAACAAATAATTTTCACTCGCTTACCTGCTAAAAAAAATCGGTCCGAATTCCTTTTGAGGCGAAGTTCGGTCACATTGCACAGAAAATGTTAGCCGACCATTTAGGGCGCAGCTTTTCTAAAAAGCATCATGAAATTGGCCAATACTTAACGAGCCCATAATAGATGTGCACAAACTATCTCGTCGGGTTTCGATGCAAAGAAACCGAAACTTCAGTGATAAAACTGATTTCACCGAAGATTTCCCGCGCAACTGTATGTAATTAAATCTTTTTTATTCAATTTATTTAAAGTTGGCTATGTAAAATATACAATAGCACAAAGGTGCTAATTTAGGCCAACTGCTATTGTAAAATACAAAATGAAATTAAGTTTTGTCTGCATAAAGCTTGCATAGTCTGCAGTAACAACAAACCGTACATAACCGTTCAGATCCCTTTATGTCGGCAGGTAGTGTCCTCCAGAGCTTCTTCCCGAGGAACCGCACAATAGCACAACCCGAGGAACCAAGTTACTAAGTCCTATGAAATCTAATTTCAGCGAGTAACCGGCCATACTGGGCGACGCCACTCTTAATTAAGTTTCATACTTTTAACTCGAAGGATTTGCAAATGTGTTGTTTTGGCTCAAAGAACTGAAAAATATATAGACGATTCTTTCATGAGAAGAAAATAATTGCTATTTCTACTGTCAATCTAAACATGTGGTATCATATTGTTTATGGTGCTGCATTCTGCAGTTCAGATCGCCATAATGTTCTATCAAAGCGGAACCCATAACAGGTCAGTCTTTTTCTTAGGAACACCACTTACCAGGGTTACCATGCCAACTAACTTTTGCTTCTTCCCATCAATAATGGCAACTTTGTTCTCAAAGTTCGCTGGGGTGGCGATATATCGATCAGTAACGTCACATCCGGTAGAAATGCTCCTGATCACATGTTGCAAGAACATTTTCATGGCACATTTTATGAAATTCACGTTGGTGAATGGTTGGTTCAGTTTCTTGAAGAATGCCTTGCAGCTAGGAAGATAGGACATTGCATACTTCGGTAATGTTTGTGGTGATAGATCAGTTCCCTTTCCAACGCCATGAATCACCCTGAAGTGAGTAAAATGATATAAAAATGAGAAAGATATGCCATGGGGGCAGTTTGGAAACACACTATCGATGTGATGTCCGAACTCCCCATGAAATAACCAAGAAATGAGATGATTTACTAGCCCTAAGCATTGGGTGTTTGTGTGCTCTTCCGTCATCATGTCTTACCCCTGAAGCTCAAATTCTGAATTGCAATTGAAATACAACAATATTTTTTTTTTACCTGTGGCTCCTAAATTCAATACCATTGTCAGTTTCAGAAATAGAATTTAAACTTAAATGGCAGGTAAACCACTGACCTGAATGAAACGTGGAATTCCCGTGCCCGTACCAGCTCCTTCCCAACATTTGTTTTGTCACATACTTTGTATTTCACAGCCATTTCATTTCATTTTAAATTCTTTATACACGGTGTCAATCGCGTTAGCTATTATTCTTTGTATCAAAAATTATCCAAGATGCCGTCATGTTCGTTAAAATAGTATGTCGCCTTCTATAACATCTTTTATCAAGCAGTTTTTTCAAACATACGAAAAACACAAAAGTTACCCCTTGGATGAGATTTTCTTTCCGTTATAGTTGATGACAAGGATCTTTTCTGCAGCTTTCCACGTGATATATGCTTTGTAGCCATTCCCGTCCTTAATGAAAGCAACTCTGCTTGGCCTGAATCGTGGGATAGTGACATCAGCCAGTCTTTGTATCGGCATGCTGCGATTCTCAAGGTAGTACGAAATGATCTGTTGGAAAGGCAAAAATTGATCAGAAATTAGTAACGTAGATTATTATCTTCGAAGATTGATCATTGAGAGTACAGGTATGTGGCGAAGCTATTGTTTGGGGGCGAAGCTATTGTTTCAGTAAAAGCATTTTTTATTGCTTTAAAGCAGAAGATCTTTGTCCTAACCAACGTTGGGGGGGGGGCAATCGTAACCCCTCGCCCAAAAGTGTCCGCCACTAGTCACATCATGTGCCCCCATATAGGTGGCTGTTTTGGCCCCAAATTCTATAGCAAGAAGGGCTATTTGATGACTGATTTTCAATAACGACAAATCAGTCTTGCTGAAATTGGTAGAAAATCTCTAAAAATGGATAATTTTCCACCAAAATTTATCACAGAAGTGGGTAAAAGGGGGAACTATGGCAATCAGGAGAGGGTACCTTTCTGAAACCAGGCGGCACACCAACGTCCATCCAGAAATCATGCAGCCCGTGGATAAGAGAAGATGATGACTCCAAATAGTTGTAATATTGACACTGTCGATTTTGAATCACATTTGATTTCATGGAATCTTGTGAGCTGATTGCTGCAACAATTTGTGAGCCTGGGCAGTTCCGACACCATTGTTGTCATGTCCGAACGAACCATGTAATAATAATAATGAGATGATTTACTCGCCAAGTCAAATATTGTGTGTTTGTATTCTGTTACGATATCGTGTCTTCCTTAGGCCTCGGAAGTTTTTCCAACTAAACTATGATAACATTGCACCTCTCACATCAACTCAAACGAAAATAGTTGGCATTAAAACTATTTCATAGTTCGGACATCACAACAATAGTGTCCGAACTGCCCGCGGTGCCGCGGTGGGAGGGCCTGAATAAGGCCAGGTTTATTACAGTAATATCACGAGCCACTGTTGATAGCAGCGCTATAAGTCGAAGGGCACAGGGAAACAACTGACTTAGATAACCAGCCGACTCTATACATACCTTATCAGGGTTGATCACAACCACATATTTTCCATCTGGTGATGCATAGAGATATCCAGTTGCTTGATCAGTGATTGCATCATCAGCATGAATCACTGTATCATTGAACAAATCAACAACGATCATCTTCCTTTGTTTATTTCCTTTCAAATACCCGAGGCATTGCACAAATGCGTACTTGGTTACTGATGAGTATGCGAGGCCAAATGTAGACTTACAACCGTATGTAGTTGTGTTAATAAATTTCTCGTATCGTTTGTGGATGAGGTCAATTTTATGGACTCCTGGTTCGTTGAAATGAGTTACCACACCGTATTGTAATTTTGGATCGACATTCTGACAGTTTTCAGCTTCCAAATAGCCATGCATTATGTACTTGTATGAATCAGCAGCCTAAATAAAATAAGAAAGTTACATTATGACAGCATATCAAGGCATCAAACCAGTTGTGCCTCATTGCCGGTTTGTTCTTTTGCGGAGGACGAAAGTATTCGCTGCTACGGAGGAGTTTTTACCGTAAGAGATGGAGAAGTGGACTTGCCCAAGTCGTCATATAGGAATGAAAGTCTCTTCCTTTCTTTCAGGACGACTTGGGCAAGTCCAATGGAGAAGTAACTCCGATACCTCCTCCTCCTCCGCAGAACCTTTACTTTGACTGAATGACCTGAAAGAAAGTTTAGCTACTTAACTATGATTCTATCGTTCGACCTTCCTGAAGTCTTGAATATTTTCGAAATTACGGCGTATCATATACTTCAGCTCATTTGAGGATGTGACTTATCATATTTCTAAATCCACAGGAAAAAATACCAAAAGTTCAAATAGTTTCACCGTGGGGATTTTGGGGAAATGGACGATCTTTGCGGGGAAATTTCAATGAAACAACTATTTCTATTCCCCTCATATCGTAAACCTGAAGAGTTAAAGGGAATAGACATAGCTATATCTCGTAGCCGCTATAAAAAGGCTAAAGAAACGCCTACGAATCCTTTGTTTCTTTAGCTACACAATGAAGTCGGATGCGTCAAAGTACATTAAAATCGAAAACTTTCGGACGATCAAACTTTCGGACAAAATTTTGTCCGAAAGTTTATTTGTCCGAGCCCTGGTGATGCCCAAATGTTTTTTCGTCCGAAAGTTTTAAATTCATTGAAAATAGAAAAGAACAACGTAACATAAATGTTAATTAAGCAATGTTTTGCCAGTAGCGCCTAAGTTTCTTGAATATTTTATCTAAAAGTTAGATTCCTTGAAGCGTTTCTTGAAAATAGTTCATGCGCAGCAACACTTTTAAATTTTGTTTACAGCTGGTTTAACAATTGTTCAGTCTAACAAAATGTACATTCAATTGTCCTTGTAGATGTGATGATCACCATATACCTTCTGTAAGTTAACATTTATGATAGAATCAGAATCAGTTTCAACATCTTTTTGGTATCGTGCTTGCTTTTTAATGTCGTATTTGTCAGAAAGTTTTTTGTCCGAAATTCCTGAAAAAGCGTCCGAAAGCTTTTTGCCCTAAGTTTTTTTGCCGAAACTTTTCGGTCCGAAAATTTTCGATTATAATGTAGTCGAGTACTACAGATTATATTTTCGACCTGGTCTGGACTAGCTTTCAACCATGTCGATTCCCTTTAACAAAGTGTTCTTGTTGCAATATTGTAGATAATCAAACACTATGGGTTTCGTGAAAATCATCTCATGTTTCCTCAAAAAGCTTAGAAAGCTACGACTGGTATTAATGTTTTTCGAAACTTTGCTTGGATTCTCGAAAGAACGAGAAAACCTAGTGATTACACTGTTACAGAATTGACATCAAAAACCTGATAGCAGCATTACAATTGTAAATAACAAATTGGCATTCCACAGGGCTCTTGTCTCTTACCACTACTATTCACAGTAAAGGTGACTAAGACCTCGTTTCGTGAATATAAGCAATGAAAGCTTCAGCTAAGAATTCAAGTCAGATTGCAATAATGGTGCTCTTCAAGCTTCCTTACAGGTTTTCAGCACTGTTTCCTTAGCAGCACGGGCCACACGCAAAGCAATTTAGGGAAGGAAGAAAAGTACGTTTCGCAAGACTAAACACAAAGCCACTTTACATCTGCTTACCTGAGCTTTGATTGAATGAGCAATAGTCAATGAACTTGCATTGCTTATCTTTTCAATAGAAGTCTCCGACGCTGTCTTCAATTTCTCTTCCCCAACAACATCCAAAAAGCTATTCTTCCAACACATAATCCACACTTCATCAAGTGCGGCGAAGTATTTCAGTTGATACGGGAACCCATGAGTTTGAATGGCTTTTATTGGCACATGTCGTTGGCTGTCAATCACAATGACACGATTTCCGTATGCGTCCGCAACGAAGACGTATTTCTCGCCTACTGCAACGGCTCCCCCAAATCCACATGCTGTCCCCCTTCGTCTACTCGGTGTGCAAATCGTCTCTGTTGTACCAGGTATTTGAGTGTTTGAAGGAATCGTTTGGACAATATTGAGGTTCTTTGGATCGATGATATCTATGCCGTTGGCCGAGAATGCGTAGAACACCTAGAAATAAACGAAAGAAATGACCGATCTAGCTAGACTGATTACATGCTCGTAGTTATCGCTATAGACTGATGGACGCTCAAACTACGACTCATGTCCTTCCGCTTCCAGAAACGGACATGGCCTAAATAACCTGCAGTTTTTTCTCAAAAGCACCCACCCTAAAGCGCCAAAAAAGCAGTCTTCCTGGAGTGCTATACTTGAAAAAAAGCTATCAGTACTTCGATGAATGTTTTTTCAAGCTATTTCAGCAAAACCAATGACCAGTTTAGTAAAATCTAGCATGAATGTTGACCTAATGTGATTCTAAGAAATGTCATGTCAATTATGGCAATGTCTTTGAATTGAAGCTATCATATTTTCTTATGTACCGGGTGAGTCAAAAAAAGGTTACACGTTTGGCGGGCAATGAGATAAAAAGTATCCGACCGATATTCAAAACCAAATTATAACTTTTTCAGTCAAGGACTAACTTAGATGAGAAAACTTTCTTTTGTAAAATCACACATCTTTAAGAGCCAACAACTGGACAAATGCCTGTAAGAGGTTTGTATGGGAATCGAGAATTCCACGTTCCATGCTGGTCTGTGATTTATAAAATTGTATAAAAATAACGCTCGATCCAGGCTCCTTTGTGGTATAGCTAAAAGGTCTATGAAGACTTCTGGACTGAGACAACGAAAAACTCAATAACGCTTGAGGCCCAAGGGCTCAATTCGATTAATCGAAGACTATTCTGTAGACTTACCCCTTTGGCGTCTGCAAATGCAGCTAGCACAGCAACCATCACAACAATCGCGTACATTTTTAGGCCTACAATAATGGTAATGAAATTCAACAAAACTACTCTAGTCTAAAAGTAACGAGACTCGGAATATTAAAGCTGGATTTACATTGATTTATTATCATTAAAGCTGTGCAAATAACAGTCACGTCTGGCCGGTTAAGTCTCAAGAGTGGGCTCATTTGGTGAGAAGCCCGTAAGGCGATTGTCCTAAAACGTCTTTCAGAACAGTCACATCTTACCTTGCCATTTTAGATCCCGTGAGATCTCGCAAAAACAATTAGTTGCGATGGGATTATCAAGGGGGAACATACAGCTTAAGACTGCGTTCACATGATGCCGGCAAATTTTGAACACGGTGAAAAATGTGACGGCTGCAAACTTTGAGCTAGCGTTCATACGATACCGGAACAATTTGAAAACGGTATAGGAACTTAGACGGCAAAAACTCGCTGCAACACTTTGATGCCAAAGAAGCTTACCTACACCCTAAGAGTCAATCAGTCTCGTTCCAAAAAAGTCAAACAATGTTCTGTTTTCATCATTTTCGAGTGTTCACACGATGCCGTTTCCAAAATGTGCTGGTTAGAGTTCCATTTTCAAAATCTACCGTCTTCAAAATCTGCCGGCAAAAATGTGCCGTTTTCGTGTGAACGGGAGGCCTATCCGTCAAAATTTTCACCGTTTCCAAAATGTGCCGGTATCGTGTGAAAGCAGTCTAATTCAACTGGTTGGTTTCATAAAAGTGGGACTTTACTGTGTTGATTACCAGTCTATGGTCGATCTATGGTTATTCCTAAGGTCTAGTCATCAGTCTGTTGTCTGACATCAAAATTATGGTCAAAACGGAAGAAGCGTACCATGTAAATTCGAAGATTATTCCAAAATAGATTTTCATGATTGGATGACTATTCAAACACGACTTTATTGTTTGCCTCCATTTAATTCAAATATTGCTTCCGTTGGGTGAAGCATAGCAGGGGCGGATCCAGACCAATTTTTGGGTGCTTCATTGACCACCTGCAGTAAGGTGGGGGAGGTCTTCTTTCTGAGACGCCCGTTCGAGTTGTTTCTGTTAATAAATTGTCTGTTTATATCTATAATTTGAAATTAGTGTAAATGGCTGTCGTAGTTGGAACTCGCTGACATCATGTCCTTTCCAGCTACGGCAGCCATAGAAAGTTTACATTAGCTTTGTAGTTTTTAAATTTTATATGGTAAAGAAAACAAGATTTTTTGGGGCGTTATTCGAGAAAATTCTCTGGTTTTTCTACTGAATAACGCCTTAGTTTATGTTTCTCCGCATTCAGAACGAATCACTGATAAAATAGTGCATTTGGGTCAGGATAAGGGGCCCTTTTCTTGCCAAAAAGGGGGCACCAAAGCTGAATTTTCATCGTGAAGGGGGGCAATTGCCCCCATCTGCCCCTAAATCTGCAAGTGGACCATAGTGGATTGCAATAGGAATCCTTTCCCCTGGAAACCACAATGAATAAGATTATTCAAGGATTTTGTCGTGCAAAGAAAACAAATTCGATGAAGATACGGTTCTACGTTGAATAATGGAAACATAGCTGGTAAACTTCTTCTGCTTTGACTGTAAAGTGTGCTTACATCTAAGGTGAACATATCCGCGAATTAAAACAAATGATGGCTTTTTGCACGAATACTTTCACGTTATTGCAAATCTCACATGAAGTGAGATAGTCTTGAAAGCCATCAGGCCGGCACATTTTGATAACGGTGAAAAATGTGACGGATAGGCCTCCCGTTCACACGAAAACGGCACATTTTTTGCCGGCATATTTTGAAAACGGTAGATTTTGAAAAGTGAACTCTAACCGGCACATTTTGGAAACGGCATCGTGTAAACGCTTGAAAATGATGAAAACAGAACATCGTTAGACACTTTTGGAACGAGACTGATTGACCCTTAGGGTGTAGGTACGCTTCTTTGGCATCAAAGTGTTGCAACGAGTTTTTGCCGTCTAAGTTCCTACCGTTTTCAAGTTGTTCCGGTATCGTGTGAATGCTAGCTCAAAGTTTGCAGCCGCCACATTTTTCACCGCTTTCAAAATGTGCCGGCATCGTGTGAATGCAGTCTTAGTCAGCTAGTCAACACTGCCAAAACCCTTCTATACCCTCTTTTTCATGGTCCTCAAATGGTCGCCAACAAAGGGATGGCACGCGCAAGGTATGCTGGTTGCAAAGGCCCCTTTTAAAGTAGATCAGCAGAGTTAAAGAATTTCATTTTAGTGGTAAGGTTAAAGCAGCTTAGGCGGGGGACTTGACCAATCTTTGCAGCCTGGTGTATTTGATGCTCTCTATGGATGAAAACAACAAGAAAATAAATGGCACATGGCTATCTTTTCGCATCTCTATCAATTCAATTTAAGTGATAAACAATTTCGCTTATGGAAAACGGAGAGCAACAAGTTTATAGATTGCAAAACAGAGCAAAGGAAACATTTGAAAGTTACCTCTTCCACGGTCGACAGCTTCACAGATCTTGTTGCCAAGCTGAAAAGAAGAGAACTAAATCAAGATGTGTTGCAACAAGCTTTTAAAGCGTATATTTCGGAAGCCAAATCATGTAATTCGGAAGTAAATTATCTTATTATCAGGAAGTAAACTTCTGACTTTTGTCTGGCGAGCACCCAACTTCCTTTACAGCTATTTTGCAGCATGTGATAAAACCGAAAAAAACCTGATGATTCTTAAATAGACTTCAATTACAAAGTCATGAATATCTGGATTAAACTAGTTAAAAGCCTTTTATTTTTGTGCGTTTTTATGTCCCAAAAATTGTTTCAGCATTCATTCAGTCGTGGCAGCTTGACACACATCCACAAATTGACCCAATCAAATCAAGGATGATGACCTCATACACAACTGGAGCTATTCTCAGCGTTGTTTCGTGACATTGTATATGGAGTACTTGCAGTCCCTTTCCCATTTATAGTTCAATGCCCTTTCCTTGCGTGGTTCTCTGATGGCCTACCTCACCGGCTAATCTTTGTTTTATCCATTTCAAGTCATGTGACTATACTCTTGGGAAGTTTTAGTACTAGCAAAAGTAAATACTAAATGTTCCGCCCCCAACCTGTAGCTTGTTTTATAAGGCTTCACGGATTTGGCCTAAAGTTTCAGTTTTCATATTTTAAATTCTCTCCATACAATTTATCAATCTCTACATACATACAAACTAATACAACAAGATTACAGAAAGAGTTAGAACATCAATACATACCAGAAACGACAAAAAAAACATGTTTTTTTCCGACGCATTTAGATGGTCTCGCCATATGTATTCTTCACGCACGGAGTACCCGGGGGGGTTACTCCAATACTTGACTTGACGGGATGTGCTGCTCAACAGGGTGTCCTTTTACGGTAAAAATTATGCGACAGGGTATTACAATTGATAAGAAAATTATGCAACAGGGTATCATGTGGAAGGAAATTTTTTAGATTTCTCTTGAAACAATGGATTTTGGCAAAATTTTTATGCGACAGGGTATATTTTTGGGCCATTTTTTATGCGACAGGGTTCAGGGTGTGGAGAGCTTTGCCACACACCCCCGTTACTTCCCTAGTCAAGTACCCCCACCCCCCGGGACGGAGTACTTCTAAGCCCCGTTTCGGTGCGGGGCAATTATGTTACTTTTTGCACTCATGGCACATCCTTTCATGGCACGAAATATGTTTGAGAGGTCAATGGATGTTTTATCAAGGGATTGATGACATGACTTGAAATGGATGTAAACGAACCCTTCTAATGTCCAGATTACGCAAGCATAGTTTTGTGGTTTCAAACACAGTTGCTCGTGTTTTTCTACATCACCGGTTTTGGGAGATGACCACCACAGGGAATCAGGCAGCACGATTTTGAGTGGTCGGTACTTTATATTTAGGATCTGAACATCTCAAAGCAGGTCTGACAACTCAAAGGAGATGATGTGGAACAGTACAGTAACATCACAGAACAGTAAGAAAAACGACAGGAAAAATTTAGACCCGTCCAATCAAAATTCAGCACCTGTGCTGTTTCTTCAAGCAAGATACCTTGCTGCAAGTCATTCGAAGAGAGAGATTTTAAAAAATGGAAAAGCGAATGTTTATGGTACGGGGATTCTCCCGCATATAGTTCTCTTTAGCCGCGATGACAGAGAGCTTGTCAAATGCGAGGGGCATTTCACTCCTTCGAAAAAGCGTACGAGATTTTTTCAGAACAAAAGGATTTTTACGGATTTTTGATGGATTTTTCTTGCAAACAAAAGGATTTTTGCCAAAGGCGTACGAAATTTTTTGGAATGAAATGCCACTCGGTCAAGTGCTTTTCTCACCATCCTATTCCTTGGTAACTAAATTCAGCAATGTTGGTCTTTGGCAAAATTAATATCGTGTCAAATAAAACCTTGGTTCTCGTCAAGAGGTCATGATGATGAAATGAGTAAAATGTAATTTAATAATATTAGTCTATGAATTCTAAAATTCTTCCCTTTCCTCCTACTTCCGTTTTCTATCACTAAAAACACAAGGCAATCCTGTGACCTTTGCTGAGGTTAAATTTGATCCATCAAGAATTTCTCTTGCCTCGCAAAATCTCGATATCTACGGAATCTATTCGCTGAACCCAGCAGTAAATAAGCGATACAAAGTAATCACTCACTCGTGAACCTTACTTGAGTCTATGGTAAGCAAGCAAAAGCTGAATTAAATTTCAAGAACAGCAACAAGGAAACAAAGTGAGTATGAAATCTAAGTAATTCAAAGATGATTTGGTTGAACTTCAGTTATTTTCTCAGAGGGTTTTTGACACGCTTTACACCCTCCTACAGTTTAAGCCTCCACTAACTGGCCTAAACTCTTCTTCCTTGCTTATTTTAGGCCAATGAGGTGCACGTGCACGACTGATAAAATCGGGATGAAATCTTTCGAATAACGGAACTATTCCGGAAACGTCTCTCACTGTTTTTTTTAGTTGAAGCGGATTGAGATCACTGAAACTCAATGCTCTGTCTTCGTTCACAGGCAAAATGGGCAACTCTTGTCTTGGGCACAGCTCTCATCAGTATCAACATTGGAGCGGTAAGCAAATTATGTTGTTCGAAACGAGACTGGTGTATCTTTGCTTGCAATGCTTGTGCAATGCTTGCGCTAACTGAAAGACGTGTTCGTAGATGGCATGACAGTAAACTAACAACTACCTCAGTCCCAGTTTCCGCTTCGCTCATTGAATTGGATGCCGATCAGTTTATCGAGGAGCGCTACGAAAACTACGACATGTAATCAGTCTAGCATAACGGCAAGAGCAGAACCGAATCTGCCTATGTGAAGACTCTTGGACTGGACGGGAACGAGGGAGAAAAACTAGGGTCTGCGGCTGCGCAACTGATCCACTTTTCTTGCCCCAAGGTTTCCAGGAATCGAGATACCAAATTTGATTGGTCTAGGAAATTCTATCGCCTTCCTTTTTTTTCAAAATGGAGTCTTCAAAGGAAACAGCGTCATATATGTGGAATCAATAAACGGCTTACAAATCATTCAACAGCGTGTGTGCATTGCATTCTGCAGACGAGATTAAAGCAAGCAAGAAACATGGGTCCGTTGCACAGACTCTATTCTCCTCTTTCTCTCCTCCACTTTTTCTCCTAAGAGTCTGCATGCAAGGTAAAATTGCCCTCGCATGCTGAAATTCACTCGCTTTAGTCTTCAAGCAAAATAAATTTTACAAACAGTAAGAAACTCTACATTAAAACCAATCTCTCGGGTCATTAAGAAACTTTGGTATGGGGACAAAATTGTGGTATTCGGAAAAAGAGATGAAACGAAAACTGCCCAAATAACTTACCGTACTTGCTCATTCTGTTTTGCAGCATAAGTCCTTCGTGCTGGGAGTCATATAATTGTTTCATTTCAGAGTGTTCCTGCAACATCAAACAGTGGCGTGAAAGTACCAGGTAAGCTTGAAGGAATATGTATTTTGTCAGACCCTCATCATATGATAAAAGGGACGTCGGATGCTGATAAAAACACCTCGTTTCCTTCGATTACTATCAGATAGTTTCAAACTGTGATAAATGCCGTAGGAAAAGTTTTCAAATTTGTCTGATTATGATTAAACCTAGGAGAGAATTTTCAAATTTTCCATTCAACTTAATTCAATATTTACAAACCAGTCCACCCAAGTAAAGTCATGGTTAGCTTCAAGTAAGACCATGCACTATTTATCACAACCTCTAGAACAGCCTCACAACACTCACACCTTTAGGCTTTTAGCATGATAAATCAATGAGAACGATGACATCACTGCGTTAAAGACCCATTGATAACCATGATCCTTTGCAAGCTGAATGAAAACAAAACATCACAGAGCGATCCTAGGCCAACAACGACTTTCATGGCAACCAGAAATTGCCTTCGGGGTTGAAAAGGATTATGGTTAGCTAAGGGTCCTTCGCAAGAAAACAAAATCTGCGATTTTGGTCCAATGAAATTTTCTTAAATTTTTGATGATAAAATTGTTGGTATCTTAGACTGCGTTCACATGATGCCGGCACATTTTGAAAACGGTGAAAAATGTGACCGATAGGCCTTCCTGTTCACACGAAGGCATCGTGTAAACACTTGAAAATTTTGAGAAAAGAACAGTTTTCGACGCTTTTGCAACAAAACCGATTGACATTTAGGGTGTAGGTACCTTTCTATGGCACCAAAGTCTTGCAAAGACTTTCTTACTGTCAAATCTCGTACCGTTTTCAAATTGTTCCTGCATCGTGTTAACGCTAGCACAAATTCTGCTACCGTCACATTTTTCACCGTTTTCAAAATGTGCCGGCATCGTGTGAACGCAGGATTGATTTACCGGTGATTGCCCCGGGGGGGTAACTACCATATATGGAGGTACGGGATGTGCCATTTTTTGGGGTGCCTTTTTTCGAGCAGAAAATAAATTTTGGGGTATCACTTTTGGTAAAATCACAAGTAGTCATAAATTTTGGGGTGTCATTTTAGAAAAATACCTCTTTAGGGTATTGATTTTGATCAACTTTCACTTAATTGGTTAAAATTTTGGATGGCTGTCACAATTTTAGGGTATACATTTTCAATGGTCTGTAAATTTTGGGGTATCGTTTTCGCGAAAATTTATAAATTTTAGGGTGCGCTTTCAGACATCAAATGGCACACCCCCGTCACCCGTCTATTGAAGTTACCCCCCCCGGGGTGATTGCAAACATTCCAAGTTCTGTAGTAGACTTTGCATTGACAGAAATATGCTGCCCAATCAGACAAAAAACTCTTCAAGACAGCAGGTCTTGGGCTGACCAAATGGTTTGCTGATGAAAACGAGAATCTCTCCAACGTCTACCAAACCCTCCGTCTAGTTGAGTAGTGTTCAGAAGCCTTCCAAACGTATCAAACCTACCAAAGTTCTCAAACCTTACGATTTTAGAATTTCGGAGTCGATCAAACACAAATTCTGTGTATGTTAAGTCTACTGCATAAATCAAAACATATTTAGCGTGAAGACTTCTTCTTTTTACTACCTTCTGTTTTTAGTTCGCAATGTATTCTACACATTTCATGCCAATGGAGTCGCTATCTTTGATCCTGCAACCAAAAAGATCACCAAAAACATAGATGCTAGCACAACACTACCAGGCACTACAGCCAAAATGTGCACCCGAAGTAGATACGGTGCAATGGATAACAGATTTGGATCAAACTGCTCGTGGACGGGGATTGTGTACGCACCGAGTAGATATATATTTGCAGCAGATTTCACTGGCCATCGATTGATTGTAATTGACATTGAGAAGCAGATGCCTGTCAAAGCGATTGACACAGATCCGCTGCCAAACTTCGTGGAATATGTAGAGGAACTTGATGAAATCTGGGTATTATGTTGGGGCAATAGCACATTAAATGTCATCGGTGTGAAGAATGTTACAACACAAATTTCAAAGATAAAAGATATGAGCTCTTTGGTCGTGAAACACTCAATTAGAGCTCAGGTAAGAAGTTTACTGATTAAATACACGTATGTTTTATGTAAAATAGAGCTTTCAGTTATTCAAGAATTTGCATGAGCAGAAGGACATGCAAAAAGAGTGATTTGAATGGCCTAGGCCTAAGCCGACCCACTACGAAAAAGAAGACGAGTGAGTTGTCTTTATATCTTAACAGCAGAGTGAATCAGTTTAGGCCGCATTCGTGGTATAAGCCATTCAATCACTCATTTTGCGATGTATCCTTATGCTCATTAAATTGCTTAGGCCAAAACGCTAAAGCTCTGGTTTGGAGGTGATAACAACTTTGCGCTTTCAACATTAATACTTCAACATTTGAAGCACCAATATCAACAAATGATGTATCTACTTTCAGCTTAACAATCGAGGACAAGTTTTAGATTGATTAGCCACTGACTAAAGCTAGTTTCACATCGCTGCATACAACCAAATATGTAGACTTTTTTGCAAGATACCCGGTATTTTAAAGTTCTTAGCTATCAAGCTATTTACTAAGACAGCGTTCACACGATGCCGGCACGTTTTGAAAACGGTGAAAATTGTGTCAGATAGGCCTCCCGTTCACACGTAACGGCACATTTTTTGTCGGCCGATTTCGAAAACGGTATATTTTGAAAACAGAGCTCTAACCGGTACATTTTGGAAACGACATTCTGTGAACACTTGAAAATGATGAAAACAGAACATTTTTCGACGCTTATGAAACGAGACTGATGGATTCTTAGGGTGCAGGTACATTTTTTTGGCATCTAAGTCTTACAACGAGTTTTTCGCCGCCAAATTTCCTACCGTTTTCAAATTGTTCCGGCATCGTGTGAAAGCTACCTCCAATTTTGCTACCGTCACATTTTTCATCGTTTTCAAATTGTGACGGCATCGTGTGAACGCAGTCTAAATGTTGAAATTGAAATTCAGCCATCATTGTGATTAGTTTGTTGAAAAAAAGATAAAATAAGTACGCTTAATGACAGGATTTATGGTATAAATTCTCCCTGCTCGATTTATGCTTTTCACTAACGGAGAAACAAGTTTCTTGTAAGATACGTGCTTAAGAAGGTCATGAAGATGAAGAGGCTGTTACAAGTATTCAAGTGAATCATGGACGAGAATGGAACATGGAATTCTTGATTCCCAGACAAGCCCCTTACAGGCATTTTTCTAATTTTTGGGTCCAAAAGATGAGTGATTTTACGAAGCAAAATTTTCTCATCTAAGTTAACCTTTGAATGCTAGATCAACATTTTGGTTATGAATATCGGCGACATAATTTCTGCTCCACAGCCTGCCAAACATGTCAATTTCTTTTTTACTCACCCGATATAATCTTTAATGTCTTTTCACACAGGGACCAAAATCACACAGAGGATTGGTACACGGCTTTTTCAGACCAGCAATTTGCCAAGATGACAAAAATGATAAATTTGGATTCGTCACACATTACGCAGAACCTGGAATACATAAAATCAACTTATCTGGAAAAAATATTGATAAATTCATAAACACATCGGCGCATGGTTGCAAGAAAACATACCACATCAATTACTCCTGTGTGAAAAAATATGCTCTCGTTCAATGCCTTGGGGAGAAGGTGGAAAATGATTGGGGAGAGTCGATGATTGTTGTTGATGTTGCTAATGATCGTGTTGTGCATTCGAATGACGCAATGACTGCCAAGGCCAGTGGATATCCATACATGTCTCCGGATGGGAAGTATGCATTGGTACTTCAAAGTGACCGGGTAAGTGATATCGATAAAATGACGAAAGGGGGTCGATGATTGTTGTTGTTGTTAATAATCGTGATGGGAAGTATGCATTCATTGGTACTGCAAAGCGACCGGTTGTGTAATATTACTTTCCGGATCAGGTCAGGGCTAAGAAGCGGTTCATATTTTTTTCTTGATGTTTTATTATTATGATAGCATTTTGGAAATTTGTGCTTCAAATGACTTACTCTTACGATCCAAATTTCTACGAAAATATTTTGAGGGTTAAAGACTACCACTATTTCTTAAATCCTATTCGTAACAAGACTATTTCTTCAAATGCTAAAGACTGTAGGGGGGACTGGGTGTATTTAAGCGTCGAACAGAACAAATTCTTGAAACAGTTTTTCTGCCTGGGTGGCCGTTGTTTCAGCCAGATGAAATATGGATTGTAGAACAAGTACAACCCGAGGCCAAACATCCTTATTCCATAAAGGTTTCATTATTGCAGGAGATTTCTCCAGGGCCGAAGCCAATGGGGGGGCTGGGGGGGCGGAGCGCCCCCCCAGCAGACCATTTGTCGGAAAATTTTGCTCTCTTGTCGGAATTTTTTTGTTCCATTTAACTAGTTTTGGAGGATTTTGAGGAGAAATAATGGAGAAAAACATGAATTTTTTAGTGTAAAAACATAAATTCCAACAGAAATTATTGAATTTATGGCATATTTTTTATTGATATTAACTAATTGTGTTGATTTCAACGTTGAATTGCGAAATGTGGCCAAATTTTAGTTACCGCGGAGTTAGATCGGTACAACTGTTGTTGTTGCTGTTGTTGTTGATGGTTTTTTCGTCGGAAAATTTTGGTTTTTCGCCCCCCTACGCAGGCATAGCTGGTATCGGCCCTGGATTTCTCTCTTGCACATTAATAGTATCAAGTTAGAAATATAATTGTCCTTCCAGATTATAGCATATTACTTCGAAAATGCAGTCAAGGACATGGTTCGCCTAAAAGATGTCGTCATTGCAGGAGGATTTTGGCCTAGCACAGTTGCCTTCGTGAAGAGAAAGGACGGATATACAGCATACGTTACAGCGAAAAATGATAGTCGAATTGTGCTGATAAGTCTGAAGAAAGGCAGTGCTAAAATTTATGGGTAAGAATTCAAGTTTTCGAAATTGTCTAACACTGTCTACCAGTTCTAATTTGGCCCCTAATATTTTGCCATGCAGGACATTAGAAATTAGATGTAGGATTTCAAATCTATTTTCAAGGATTCTGAGACAAAACATTTTCACCGAATCGTCCCAAATTTGTGAACCGAATAACTGACTTCTGTAAGCCAAATTTATGAAAAATTGCAAATCTGGATGCTCACAAACAATAGACCAGTTTCACAATTAAATCCAATTCGAGGTAAGAGATGTGATCCTGTACAGCTAGAAATCTACATCATATCATTATGTTGCAAAGACACGTACAAAGCTATTTCATGTGTTGCTAAGAGCAATGATCGCTTCTGAGATTCAGATCCACATGATATCGAGGCAATGATGTTCATGGAAGTGTTTCAAAAGAATTGACGTCATTGTGAAAGTCGCTTGTGTGAGCTTGTTTGGTGTTAGAGTGCACTTCTTTTGTGTATACTATAACAATCTCTTAATAGTCATCTTTAAAGAATAATCTTACAACCAACATGGAAGTAATCAATCAATAAATTAAGAAGCAACAGCAGGTCTTCACATTTGCATTTCTTAACAACTTTCTGGCTTCACGCCACACTTCAAATCTTTCGAAGATCAGATTATCAGAATCAGATTGTTGTTGTTGTTTCATGAAAGCGAGATCAATACTCACTTCACCACTCACTGCCTGCTGCTTTGCTGCTTCGCAGGAGGAACAAAGGCCCCCTAACATGTTGAGGGTACGGGTATGTGCCGCCCATATGGGTGGGTTTTTGGGCCCAAAATTCTCTAGGCAAGGGTCCCTTTTTCGGCAGATTTTCCATAAACATGGGTGGGTTTTCCAGAAATTGGCGAAAAATAGTCAAAAATGGGTGATTTTCCGCCAAAATTGGTGAAAGTGATCTATTGGACATATTCCTCACTCACGAGCATGGATAAAGAAAGCAGCTTTTTACGTGACGGTGCACAGCTGTTAGGCCATTCTCAGTAAGGCAAATTTTATGATTGAGAGGATATTTTCTGGTGCTTGTTTGGCTGAATGAATGCATATCTCAAATTACTCAACGAAGCGCTTTTGTAAACTTGAAAGGGCAAGCTCTGCTTACATTTTATGTTTTTGAGAATCATTGGTTTAGATGAGATATCTAACTGCACATTTTTGGATGGGTGGCAGGAAACAAAATTGTAATTCTTGTGCCTGTTTAAATAAAATAGTTGCATCCTCGTAGGTGTGTTTTATAGTTATTTTCGTCTGTTATCTTGGTTCTGCCCGCAGCTCTCAGTTCATGGTTCGAGCTTTTTGCAACAGCCATGCATGCTCTTCGCAAAACGTGGCAAACAAGGATAGTCTCGCTTTGCGATTAACACACATGGCCCGTTGCAATTTTAAATCATGAGCTGAGGGCTGCTGGCAGGCAGAGCAGGGGAGACACTACCCTGGGTACCAGAGCCAAAAAATAATAAAAAGAAAACAATGAAGAAGGAAAGAAAGTTTCTTGCTTTCTTCCTTCTCTCTTTTCCTTTCATTTAAATTTTGAGGCTCTGGTACCCAGGGTAGGGAGACACATGAAGACAACGATAAAACACACGTACTAGCATGGAATTTTGTTGATATACACAAAAAAAACTAGAATTTTGTTTCTTACCATCAATTATTTTTCTCCTCTGTAGATTCATCAAAGACATCGGTCTTGCAGCTAATACAACAGATGCCGCTATGAACAAATTCTACTACATCAACAAATTTTCGTACGCGAAAATCCTAAGAGCAGAAGGGAGGAATTACTCTCAAGCAGAGTTCCATTACTATGTCTATCTCCATTTTATGGACCATGTAAATCGTGCTATCTCTGTTGGATGTCATGGGGATAATTGTTATGCAGTCTCACCATCGTATTTCACACACAAGATTGCAGTGATGGACGTCAAGAAAAATCGTTTGCTAGGCCTTATCGGAGGACTATACTGGCCTCAAGAAATGGTTTGGGTAGGAGAAGATCCTTCAAAGAAAGTGCCATCCGCCAGTGCAGTATGTCATGTCCCGTTCAATGTTTTAGTTATTCTAGCTATGCTGCTTGTGAATTACATATAGTTCAGCATCTGTTTAAAAATGCTGCATGACAACTAAGGACTATGGAAATGTCAAGTTTGACCATCAAGGCTTGAAACTTTCCTGACTTCTAAATACACTGGAAGAACAGGTTGATGTCATAATTGTCCTAAAAGTCTTTTCACGCAAAAATATTGGGTACGCGTTTGGCGTATGATTTCCCTTTAATATTGTAATTCTGACAAATATTCTATATCAGAGGTTCGTGAAGGTCTCTAACTGCAGCAATTTATAGTGCTCAAAATGAACGGTTGTGTGACAAGGTTTTGAGACAGGCCGAAAAGACGATTCTGATATGATAAATGATCTACTGTATTCTAGACTGAAAATATGTCTTTTCTTTCAGTTTTTATGATCTTCTCCTAACGCTGCGCAGCCACTACGTGGCAAAGGAACATTGTCAGAGAACCTCGATCCCAATTTTAACGATTCAAATACAGCCACTCTTGACAGATGTTAATTTTTACTTCTATTGAGCTGCTTTTTCCACAGGAGCGGAAAATGCTCGCAAGCATATTGTTTAAATTGAAAGAAAGCTACCGCCGAGCATTTTTTATTTTCACTTTACCAATGCTTATACAGGAGCAACCTTTCGGTAGGAAAATCTAGCAACAATACTTGTTTAAAATTAAGAAAAACATAATAATGTGAATTGCTGCTCTACCAAGGGGTCGTGTTTGGGTTTAGATGCTCTGCGTTTAAAGGTTCAAGAGATACTCTCTAAAGTCTCTTACGTCAGTACGCTGATCATGAAGCCGAATGAACACTCAGGTACACTTCGATCAAATGCGCCCAGAAAATGGGTCCATTAGCTGCCATTATGGATTTGCAGTTTGCTAGGAAACACTAATCATGCGACCTCGATCCAAATAATTAGCAAAATTTGCAATTGTTGTTGTTTAGTGACAAGATTACATTGTTGTTATTCGAATAATTAGGCTATTTTTCGAGAAATGATTTATGTTTTCATTTGTTTCCAAATAGCCAATCAAATCGCAGAAGGGCCTCTGGTATAGAGTAGAGATAGAGCAACGAACTCATTCTGGGGGACGAGATTGGAAAAATCCAGAAATTCCAACCGTAGAATTATTGGAAAGTAGCTAAAGTTTCTTTTAAGCCATTCAAATCAAAGGTTTTGCACCCACCTTTTTAAGATTTGGAACCTATGCTACAAAACGTGTGTCTGATTAAATGACAAGGAAATTTGAAAAAAAAGACCATGCTAAGGTGATGCCATATTTAGTATCTATTACATTTGATACTCAGAAGCTAAATATTTTGTGCTGTTTATAGATACCTTGTTTGTTAGCTATACCACAGTTCCTTTCCTTTATCCAAAGAATTCCGTCTGATGTCGGTTTAAGTTGTGGTAAGGAATTGCGTGCCGCTTAAAATAAACAGACCTGACTTGAGGTCTAATCAAATCATGCCATATTGGGTATAAAAAATTGCAGGTCAAGGAAATGGGCAAAAATCTGATAATTTAAAGTGAGATCCAAAACATCGTAGTTGCACAAAGTCGCCACAGAAAACAGACGAGCACATAGTTTGGAAATGTGTAGTTGGAAAAGTCTGGCCTAGCCTACCGCAGCATAACAATACGTTGAAAAAAGTTAACAGAAGGTAACTTTTTAACTTTGATTGAATTTAGTTAGCAAATTTTAGCTATGTTCTCAAATCCCTTGATTTCATATATATGTAGTTTCTTCTAACAGTCAAACATACCAATGAACAAATACAATACATGACGATAGTACAAGGAGCATGAAAATACATTGCAACCCTTCAGATATTACACTTAACATCACACCACATAGTTTACACTACTTACTAATTACATAACTACACTTAACGTAAATACTACTTATCATAGATACTAATTTCAATACCAATACTAATGATATAGATACTAACCCAAATACAAGAAACTAATCTAGCAGGAGCTACACCAAGAAAAGAGAACCTCTACCGTGACCACTCCACACAACGAACTGTAGGACCCGTGAATGAATCCAGATCTCGTTAGACAACGGGTCTGTAGAATTAGTCCACAAGGGCTGATATCCCCGGAAACTTGATGGTTCAAAAGCGAGGGTCCATTGAACAGAGAATTCACTAGAGGGCACTGTACGTTTGTGTTAAAGAAGAGATGGCATTGGTTCAGTCATCTTCACCTCCCGGGGGGGGGGGGACACTTGGTCCTAATATGTACGGGTGTGTGCCTTTGAGGTGCTGTGATTTTCACCCTGTCTGGGAGCATTTTCCTCAATTTAAATACCCCCGTCTGGGAGCAAAGTGGCAAAAAACCACACCCTGTCTGGGAGCAAAGGATCACGAAAATACACTGTAGTCCTGTCTGGGAGCAAAAATTTGAAAAGAGTATACCCTTTTGGGAGCATTTTTGCAGAAAACGATACCCGGCTCGGGAGCAAGAATGGTGAAAACTATACCCTGTCCAGCGGCACATACCCGGTACCGAAAACATCGAAGTGCCCCCCCCCCAGGACTTCACCTTCACCTTCAGTTCCTATTCTTTAATGAAAGCCGTAACTGTTACTGTCTATCAATATTTAAATACTTTCGAGTGTGATAAATATTCTTTTTTAACTGGCATACCTATCCTCTCTCGTAGGCAAAATGGAAGGCAAGCCACTTACGTTCCTTCTCGTATTAGCCATCATTTCTGGCAGGAAAACGGTAAGGATAAGCATATATTTGCTGCATGATAAGCCGAGCAGTGCCACTCATCGGGTACCAAGACTCAAACTGAACCCATGCACTACAAACAGGATATTTGTTGCTTGTTTCTTTATGTTAATGTTAAATTTTGGAAACTCCAGAGGCGGGTTTATCAAAGAGGGGGCTTATTAGAGAGGGAGGGGGGCTTTTTCAAAAGTTAGGTGATAAGGATATAAATGATAGCTTCATCAGTCTTTTACCTCATATTTTGCGCATACAAAACATACAACTTACCCTAGAGTCTGGTATCCAGGGTACATACAACTTTACGAGTCAAATAAATAGATTCGACACAGAATTATCCAAAACTATATCAAAATTAACATGCAAGCATTTTTAAGCTAAACGAATTGAAAATCTTTGGTAACTTCTGGAATTTGATATATGTGGGAGGTTTAATACAGAGGGATGGCTTTTGTAAAATTTTTGCTAAGAGGAGATGGGCTTATTATCGATCTTAAAACTTCCAGTAGAATTCACAACTGAATTTATTTAGTCCCAAGAGAGAGAAAAAGAGTTGAGTCTTTTGTGGGTTACAATAAAGTCGCATAGACAAGCGTGCCAGTGATTTTAAGTTGTGTTTTTCCACGTGCAATAGTGACAGTATAAATAGTTCGTTCAAGAGTCTAAAGGTCACACGTCAATAGCTTGTTTGTTGATCAGAAACCCCTCCCCTCCCTCCCCATAAGAATTTAGAGCAATGGCATTGTCAAATTGCTGATGTTGATCCATTTTAATATTGACACTCAACCTACCAGTCCATAATGATAAGTCATGGCAGGCTACTATGACGCCCTTTTCAGGATAGGCTCAGCAATTGTGTTAAATTTGAAAGTATCCTTTGTAATATGCATCTTGTAGAGTTTTTCCCTTTGCTTTATTCATCATATTTAAATGTTGTGGCGTTGTCATGCACTCGTCTTTTCACAAATTGCTACACTGACTAGAACTACTGTTATGAAAGACTCTTTCAAGTAACTGTAATTAGATACTAAATAAATGTAGTTATTTTCGGTTGAATGAAATGAATAAGAAAATAACAACAAGTTTTCACGGGTTTAACGCGCTTGCAATTTACTAAGTTACTAATAATTATCAGCTAAATAATTCCCAAAACAGGATTTAATTCAATAAATTGAAGAGTGGTCAATTTTGAGCAGAAAAATAACTAGAAATAATATTGAATAAAATGATATTTGTCGGTATGGAGCACTAATTTCGTTCAAAGATTTCAGATTTAAAATTACCTCTGAATACCTGTTTGACTTGGAATTTCAGGTGTTTCAGAACAATGTTTTGAGTGTCTTCTAAAGCTTGAAGTCAGTATTAAATTAGCAGTCATGTGAAGATGTCCGCGAACGAGAAATTTCAGTACATCACATGAGTAATTCTGCGTAATCGCAAATCCCACGCGACTTCTGATTTGAGGTATGGATACCTTTTTTCATAGGTGGCAAGTGTTTCTTCAGTAGCCTTGACAGGAGTGACAGTACCAGGTAATTCAGTTTCTTTATGTATGCTCTAAATCGCAGTCTTTGACTTCGGTTTGACTGTACATTTTAACATAACAGCAGTCTGGAACCTAACACTTTTCGCTACGCTATTTGTCTGCAGAGCTTTGACAGCCAATTAAAAAAAATTTGCATCAACTCTTATGAGATAAAACGAGGACGATCAGAAATGCTCACACACGGGGGGGGGGGTTCTCGGCTAAATTTCGGGTAGGGGGGTGCCGCCCACAGTTTGAAAATGTAACCGTTGGCTAGACCAATTTTTGTGAAAATGATACCCTTGGCTAGACTAATTTTTCCTTCAGAAGTGCTCTGAATTGGCATTTTCTAGGCAAAACTTGCCAAATTTTCGCATTTTCTAGACCAAAATTTTTAAGAAGTTGGGTTTTTTTTACAAAAATTACCGAATTTTGACATCTCTTTGACCAAAATTCCCAAAAAGCATACCCTTGCCTAGACCTAACTCGACTAAAATTGCCAAAAAGTACACCCTTGGCTAGACTAGAAGTCCGAAAAAGTATACCCTCGCGGGCGGCACAACCCCAGGTACCTTAACTATGGAAGAACCCCCCCCCCCCGTGTGCTCACAGTACTTCTTTGTGCGATATCAAACTAGAAACAGATATCGGTGGAGTATTTTATCCTTTGCAGCCATAGAACTCGGGCTGAAAAATGTTTGCAATACACATATGGGACTAGTCATTAATAATGACGGGTAGGGGGCTGGAAGATATTTAGAGAGGGCACCAAAAATTTTGGGCTGTGAAAGGGGGCCTCTAAAAATCTTGAGTCTGAACTAAGGGGGCTATGAAAAAAGCTCATCTGAGCTATCTAAAACGAACACTTCTTCCTTCAATGATCTTTGTAAAGCCTTGCATTTCTCCTCATAGTATCATTAATGAATATTTTCATGAGTTTAGGAACCACTTTTTCCTCTTGAAATAATTTCTATGTTCTTTTTGCGACACTTGTTAACTATCAGAAAATATGATATGTTGCTTAGAAAATTTTTCACAAAATTCAATACAGAGGGGGGGGGTCACGAAAAATTACAGCTAAAAGACCAGGGTCCTTGAAAACTTTAGTGACGGAATGGAGGGGTTATGGTTATGTAAAATTTCCACTATCAATAAAAATGTCTTCTGGCCCCCTACCGGCATTAATAACGACTGACCCCTATAGTGAGCAGTTGAAGAGGGCATAATTACCCAAAGAAGAGAGGCATCAGTTTGCCGGTAAATCAAAACAAACACGGCCGCAAAAGCTGCCCTGAAACTAGTAGCGCAAAGTCTCGCCTTGTCCAAGCGAAAGGTGCTTTTTACGAGAAGTTATGTACTTCGTGGATTTCGTTTATTAGATTCAAGAGCTTTGTGCTAATTGTTTCATTTCAGCCTTAACTACCCAAGAATTATAATGCCTTCTGCTCGGCTTCTGAATAAAAAAAAAACAAAGTCTGCGAGATAAAACTTCAGATTTACCCTGTTTTCGTTGTAAGTACATAACTTCTCTTAAAAACCACCTTTCGCTTGCATAAGGCAAGGGTTTGCCCAGCTGGTTTTGGAGCAACTTTTGCGACCGTGTTTGTTTTGATTCACCAGTTGAAAGAATTTCCTTTGTCTGCAGTCACTTATCACCTTGAATTGAGGAAAGCAACTGTTGCTATTGTTTTGCAAAATCTTTCCTTGTTCCTTTTAAGGTAAAAAAAATCCTTATTGTTATTGCTCACTTTGTTCGCGTTGTTTTCAAGTAATACAATTCATTGCAAAGCATATTACCGATAGCAAAAATTTTTCATAGACTTTGATTGTACAGCACCACATGGCAGTGTCCTATTGCCTATAGCCTTATAATCATGTTTCTCCTGTCCATTTTTCAGTGCGTGGCGTGTTCTATGTCTTCGATGATCTTGGTACTGCAATCCTTGACCCAATAACTTTGAAATTAACAAAAAGAATTGACAAAAACTCTTCACTGCCAGGAACGAAACAGATGCTATGCAGCATCAACAACAACACTCAAGCAAAATGTTACTGGGGAGGAGCTGTATATATCGCAGATAGATTCATCATTGCTGCAGACCCTTTACGTGATCGACTTATTGTTATCGACGTTGAGAAGCAGGCAGCGGTAAGAGCTATCGCCGTTGGCGTTTGGCCTTATCAATTGCAGTATGTCGCGGCGGTAGATGAGATCTGGGTTACTACTTGGAGCAGCAATCTTGATGTCATTGGTGTAGAAAATTCAGCTGCCACAAAAGTATCAACATTAAAGAATGCAAGTTTATTGATAGTAAAGAAATCTGTTGACATTAAGGTATTTAATTTTGTTTTTCTATCTAAGGGTAAGACTAACTACCTCAGTCCCAGTTTTCGCTTTGCCTATTGAGTTGGATGGCGGTGGTGCGAAACTAGGGTGATGTTAATAAGTCTATCTAGGGTTGCTGGGATGGAACTGAAATTATCTGGTACAAAAGCTACAAATTAGAGCTGCTAGACAATGAGTAGGGCGGAGGGGGGGTGTAATTCCTATAGGAGGTATAATATACATATCCCTGCCCAGGTTTTGGTTTATTTGCGATATTTTGTACTGGTTATGGGTCATGTTTCATGAATCTTCCCGGGTAATGGATCTGCTTACGGAGATTTGCCGCTGGTAAATGTTAGCAATTCATTGATGCTATTATGGCAAAATCTTTCATCAAAAGGAATTTAGCTTCACAAATGACACGTAGTATGGTACCTGTGGAGATTTTGCCTTGTTTATAGGGCCATATTTCAAAATTTTCCCTGGCTATGAGATAATATTTTCAAAATGTTGCCCTGGTTATGGGGCCCACTCATGATTCTCATAGGGAAATATGTACCGGACTACCTATAGGAGTTGTCCCGCCCCCCCCTCGCTAGGTTATCAACAAAAGGCAGCTTTGGTACCCTCAGCACCCTCGTTGAAAGTGTTGGATGAAAGAACAGCAAACAGCTCACCTGAGATGAATCTAAGGTGAAAGATTAGAAGTTTCTTGACCATCTAGCCCCCAAAACATTTGCGTAATTCTGTCATCAGAAAATCTACTTGCATCTCGTGTGATCTTCAAAATACATAAACTAATTTTAGGTCACCAGAAAAATCATCCTCAAACTGGTAGAAACAAATTTCTTACAGATGACCAAAGCTACGGAATAGCCTCTCAGTTGAAACTAAACCAGCACCGTCCCAAGGTCCTTTTACGCAAAATATTCAGGTCTCTTTTCACTCACTTGCTGTATTTCAGTTGTCGATTCTAACAAATTTCGACTTTGAAAGACTCCGTAGATAAATCATCTCTTCATTCCTTGTCATAGGTCAAAGGATTCAGTCTCGGTCCTCAAGGATACTTCCAGGCCGAAAACTGTCAAAATCCTGATTTGAATCTAAAATTCGGTGTCTAAAATAAGAATCTAAAATTCTTATATGAACACGAATCTGGGATCCACAAGATTAATTTGGCGGGCAGCGAGGAATTTATCAAGCTGACTAAATATGGTTGCAAAGAGGCTTCGTACATGGAATATAGTTCATTAAAAAAATACGCATTCGTTAAATGCTCTGGTGACTTTAGTGAAATCATTATCGTTGATGTTGCTTCCGAACGGGTTGTGCATTGGAATGATGACATGGTTAAAAATGCTTATGGAAATCCTTACGTAGCTCCTGACGGAAAATATGTGATGATCACACAGTATGACAGGGTATGTATGAAAGAACGTAATGGCCATACAATTAAGGTGGATCTAGACTTAAGATGGCTCAATACTGAAAAGGTGGCTAAAAACTAAGTGAACATAAGTTCAAAAAAAGAATAAGTTAAGGTGGGTCGCTACTGCTATAAATTTCAAACTGCCACACACCGGGTGTCCCATCGCTCATGCTGCTGCAAAGTAATTAGTGATAGGAGGCCAATAGAATTCTATGGCTGATGAATTAACTAGAAAGGACGTCCCAAATCGGGATGGCTAACTCAGTCGTTTTGCATATTGAAAGGGCTGTAAAGATAGACGTGAAAGAAGAAAGATGAATCTAAATATCTGCCACTTTATTTGTAAAGTAAAAATCAACACATCGCAGAACCTATAACTTCCAATCTACTAGAAGGTTCTTAATCGACTAGGCCCCAATTTACGAGTGTTTACTGTATTCTTCTAGTTAAGCTAAGCAAAGTATTTGAATTGCACACAAAAATGCGAGCTTACTGTTCGTTGCTTACTGTTGCTGCCGAACTCAGTGGTAGATTTAGGGGTTTGCAGTCGGGGGCAACTGCCCCCCTTCATGATGAAAACTCGGCTTGGCGCCCCATTTTCGGCAGAAAGGGCGCTCCTTATCCTGACCCAAATGCACTCTTTTTTGTTTTTCGTTCAGAATGTGGGAGACATATAAATTAAGGCGTTATTCAATTGTAAAACCAAAGAATTTTTCTTGAATAAAGGCCCAAAAATTTGTGTGCGCCTTCGGCCCGCTTACTTTTCACTATACTCTTGGCGCCCACTCTGCAAATTGCCCCCCCCCCCAACTTTGGGCTGGATCCGCCCCTGGCCGATCTGCCCTGGTCAATCACCAGTCAACTAATTAAAGTAAATTCTTTTTCAAGATTATCACATACTATTTCGAGAGCCCAATGAAAAATATGGCGCGTCTAAAAGATATCTATTTGGCAAGCGACTTCCCGCCTAGCACTGTAGCCTTCGTGAAGAGAAGGAAAGGATATACTGCATACATCACATCCATGTATGGGACGCGAATAATGCTCATAAAAATAGAGAAGGATACAACTCAAATCACAGGGTAAGTATATCTATGCTCTCTGCTGAATATCATTCTAGTTAACTTTTACGAGGCCCTGATCACCACAACACAGTCCTGTTCTAGCTAAAGATGTTACTGAAATCTGACTTGCCTATTTTAAAACACAGCTTGATATAAAAGCTCGCTTCATCCGAGTACAATGTCGAATGAAACGCACAGATCAATTCCTCTAAATCCCCTCCAAATTACGAGAGAACCGCGAGAAAACCGCGAGACATTTGCATAGAAGAAAGAAAAACTGCGAGGGGAAACAGTTAACTGAGTTAAACTTTAGGCAATGAATACAGAACAAGATGAAGTTTACAGAGCTGTGAAGACAATAAATACTGCGGAAAGCTGAAGGGCATTAACAGTAAGGTACGGAAGATTAGATGACAAACATCAATAAAGTCCAGGAAATTGCTTCTAAGATGAATCCTCGGGGGAGAGGGGTACATAACATGTTGAGGGTACGGGTATGTGCCGCCCATATGGGTGGGTTTTTGGGCCCCGAATTCTCTAAACGAGGGTCCCTTTTTCGGCAGATTTTCCATAAACAAGGGTGGGTTATCCAGAAATTGGTGAAAAATAGCAAAAAATTGGTGGTTTTCCGCCAAAATTCATCATAAAAGTGGGTATGACGGTAACTTTCGGTAATTAGAAGAAGGTAATTAGATTTCGGTAATTAGAAGAGGTTAGAGAGGCTTTTTGAAAACCGGGCGGCAGACCCCCGTCCATCCACAAGTCATGTACCCCCCCCCGGGATGAATCTTTCTACACATGCTTCCAAACAGGCCTAAATCATTACTCTCACTATAGATTTTGTTTCATTTATCTTTTGGTTTATCTTTATATTATCATCTAAAGCTTCATACTCTGACGATTAAATGGACGAACAATGGAAAATTTTGTTCCCTAAAAGCCTCCCGTAAAATATAGAGCTTTGCTCTGATTTCTAGTGGGAAAAGCGCATTTAGCTTGTAATTACAGATGTATTACCTTGCAGATGCAGAAGTTATCAGAGGGTGACCAGCTAGTCACCACAGTTCCTACTGAACGTCGTAAAGAATTTGAAAAATTTAGATTTTCTGAAAATGTTGGTCCTAGACGAAAATCTCGAGTATATTCTTGGCGTTTGAGCCACAACTTGAAAATTGAGCCTCCACGACTGTTAACAAATGGCCAGAGATGCTTCTCTTTTGGAGGTGCAAAAGGGCCTATTTTTAAATTCAAAAATCTGTCGGATGGACATTAGATACTTTGAAGCTTCTGCCTGCCCAAACCTTAATGCGTATGGCTACCTCGGTTATGAACCTATCTGAAACACATGACTTTCTATAAAATAGACCATCAGGATCTGCGTTTCCCTGGGCACCAGAGCCTCAAAATTTAAATGAATTAGGCTCTTGTACCCAGGGTAGATCTGCGTTTGACCCTCCCTCTTCTGCAGGAATCCAGGTTTTCCTCATTTGTCGAACGGACTAGATCCTGGAGGGCCCCTCAATACCAGCTTCTGCTGCAGGGCAGCCCCTCCTTAAAAGAATTAAATTTGAAAATATAAAATATCTCAACTCATTTTTAGGTTCATAAATGGAGTCGGCAATGCGGTCACATTCATCCAACGACCCATCTACTCTGGTTGTGATCCCAATGAAAACTATATTGCATCACCAGCAGAGGGTAGCGATAAAATCGCGCTGATAGATGCCAGAACAAATGTACTGAGAGGCTTGATAGGTGGGTTCAGATCACCAAGAAATATGATATGGGTGAGGGATGCTGTAAAATCCAAGATTGCTATCCCATCTGTGAAGAAGACAAGGTCAGCTGGAATGTGTCATAGGCCAGGAGTTGTTATGGTGTTCCTAGTGCTAGGGCTTATTATGTTTGCTTGAAGGTTGTCGTTGGATGATTCGGCAAACAGCTAGTGATCAATGTGAATCAAATGATCAATGAATCGAGTGATTCCATGATCAGCTGTTTCATCACACATTCATTCAGATTAATCAGTCATCTCTTGATGCCTATACATTAGTGCGAGCAAAAAATATATCGATACGTCTAAAAATAGCAAAAATGCGCCTCACATATGGCTAACTGTACACTGCCGAAACGAACCTTGTTTAGGTTTGGTTAAAGGGCATGGTCATGTAACTGTAAACAAACTTCACTCATAACCGTGATTTTGAATATTTTCAGTAGGCCGTAGCTTAGAGATTTTTCCCCATTTTGTTCCAAATAAAAGTGCTATTTCGTAGCTAGAATTTTTATATCCACTCACAGGGAGACAAACGAAACATTCATACGTTGTAAGATCACAGAGATATCGCTGGATTTCGAAAGGTAACGTTATCGTGGATTCACCACATCCACCAAAATATATTTACACAAACTAATAGACACAATATATATTAAGGAAAACCATAGGTTTGTTTACAGTCACGTGACCAAGCCCCTTCAAATGAGGATCTCTTTGTCAAAGCTTATCTCAAATTTTGGTTTTACATATTTCAAAGGAGATTTGGGAGCCTAAAGCATTCAATGACATTTGTTACGAGAGATTTATTATTAATTACGAGAGATTTATATTGAACAAGGTTATTAATTGTTACTGAGGACAGAAGTTATTCATATAAAGTTGACTCTGTCTGAAATTACAGCTCATTGATTTGTTATCGTATATAATATATTTACAGATGCTTAACGGATACAACCTCGCTCCCAGGGCAGCAGGTAAAAAGTCCGAGCGTCTAAAGCGAGCTAACAGGCTGTTTTAGCAGCAAGACGCGGACGTCTTTGAAAACGCAGCTACTTTTTTATGTTTTTAGAGCATTTAATTTTCCAGGCTTTTCCCTCCCAGAAAGCTGCTCACAGACAGGCAAAGAACAGTTTGCATTCTTGCATTTCCATCATTTGTGAGTGTGCTCATATTGCATTTGCTCCCCTTCTCGACGTCCTATTTTTGCAGTGCGGCCTTCAAAAGTATACTTTTCAGGTTGTCAGTTTCAGAATAGAACGTACAATTCGTCTCTCGAGACTCGCAAAAAGTTTCGAAGTTGATTTCACTTTGTAATTTACATCCTCGAACAAAAGAATTATGCTGGCGTCTTCTTGATTCGCGTCTTCTTGCTAAAACAGGGCATTTATTAATTTTGAGGCTGTGACGTCATCAAATTTCTAAATCCTTAGCGAGAAGAGCTACAAATTTCTGCTTGCAACCATATTGTAGACCGTCATAACCTATGGTTTTCTCGCAGATTTTATCAATTTCCCTCGAATAATTTAAGATTTACAATGATTTTAATTTCTTCAAAATTTTTGATGAATTTTTGCAAAAATAATCAAAATGCCGCCACTTTGAAAATAATCAAGACATGAAAAATTGCCACGACAGATCTACAAAAAATTGCCCATAGTTTCTTTCAAGCACTTTGATTCAAATAAAAATGTGATACAGTTTTACACCCACCTTTTAAAGATTTGAAAGATTTGAGCCCTATGCTAGCCAGGGGGCATTAGACCCCAAAAAGTACGAAAGTACACCGCTGGGTTCATGACACTGTCAATCAGTGCAGGAGCAAGTTTTCATTTTGACCACCCTCTCTTGGGGCAAAGGGGCAAGAAAGAGGGAAAAATTGCGTGTAACCAATAACAATCAAAACACTTTAGAAAGCAGTTGTTTGAAATTGTAATCTTTCTCAGGAATAGCATTTGAGAACTGGATACCCTATTCGGACGAAAATAGCTGAATACAATACTCTGTTCACAGGCACGTACGTGGACTTATAGGTTCCAGATCTTCAAAAACGTGGGTGTAAAATTTAATGAGCTATTTCTTTGAACTAAATGGCTTCAACGAAACTGAACGTATTTTGCTATAATTTTGCCGTTGCACTTGTCTGAAATCTTCAATATTTCAGAATTAGAGTGCTGCTCTTCTTCTGCGAGAATTCAAGGAAGGTTTCCAAAAAAACTTAAAACGATCGAAATGTCTAAACTGTTTGACGCAACGTGAAATGTTTTCCAACAAAACATACTTTATGGATGTCTACAATGTGGTATCAAGCAAAAGTCTGTCATTTTTGTACTTTATAATTTAGAAATTTGATAACGTCACACATTAAAATGAGCTAAAATGAAACACGCTGTAACTTCAAAAAATATTCACAATTTCGGAAAAGTCCAACGGTAGGATTATGGATAGGAAGCAAAAGTTTCTTTTGAACCATTTAATAAAAGAAACAGGCCGTAGAATTTCACACAAACCTTTTTACGCCAATATAAAGATTTGGAACCCATGCTATACCCGGTAAAAACTCACTCAACGCAGGAAGGAGACCTACATGTCCAAGGAACGAGGTTGCATTAAACGACTTTATCATTACCATGTATACCTTACTTTATCTCGATCTAGTTTATACTTTTTAATCTTAATTTCGAAGTTAGTTCGCTCTTCTTTAAGACTTCTTTTAAGGTTTATACCCTGAAATTTGAATGCGTCTATTTCTGTTGTTGTTTTATTAGCAGAACAGCGTAATTTGCCAATCAGTTCAAACACTTGCTCATCACTCAAAGCATAATCATAAATCATAAACTCATCGATCCAACCATCAAGTTTTCGATCATCGAAATCATAATGTCCGATAGCTGCTTTATATCCCCAATCTTGTGAAAGTAATCCGTCACCGCGTATTGAACCACGCTCTTTTCCGTCCACGTATATCTGTGAGACAAAGTGTTTTACAGTTAGATTTATTTAGTTTAAGGTAGTAAAAGGCCTACCTTAAGCCGCTCTAGCTTATGCAAATAACGTTATGGTTTTCAGTCTCAATATAAGTTCTGTATCAATCAAGGGGAGGGGGAAGGATTCCAATCAGCTTTCATTTCTTATCACTTATCCGAGCACTTATCGATAAAATTTGATTGGGAAATACAATAAATTTACAGGCTGTCTCAAATTGGATGCTAAATAAATATTTCCACGAATAACAACAACTCAAGAGTTTTGCACGAGTAATTATCGGCAGTCTCATGTGACATTTAATGTGAGACGGACAATAGTGGCCTATATGAGTTTTGTCCATGATTGCAGGACATGATTTGAGCACCCTTTTATCATTTATGTGCGATCAGTTCTATTCATCATTTATTCTACATTTATTTATCATGACAATTTATGATAATTCATGATAATCTATTTATCATGAATTCTTTTACTGTTTTTCTGCTAAAGCAGTTATGATAAAAGTACCCCAATGTTACCGAGGCACGGAAGCCTAGGTGTGACATATGCAGGATTCTAATCGATTTAAATTCAACATTTTAATCCTTCATTGAATACGCACTGAAAATGCGCTTTTCTTTGAATGTACGAAAATAAGAAACCAACAGACAACGACGATCACCATAAAATAACAAATTAGTAAACGAACAAGTGAATAAACAGATGAATGAATGAATGAATGAATGAATGAATGAATGAATGAATGAATGAATGAATGAATGAATGAAACTAAGAAAACTAACAGACAGCAATGATCACCATAGAATAACGAATAAATAAACGAACAAGTGAATAAACAGATGAATGAATGGGCAAATCAATCAGTAAACAAAATCAAATAACATACCTTAGCAATCGATTTATATGCATCATAAGTCGCTGCAAAATGCATCCAAACTTGGGGTTCAACAACAGGCTCCGTAATCAAACTGAAGATAGTCCTCTCAACTTCATCACGATGAAACCAACGTACTTTTCCACCATCTAATTCAAAATGATATCCACCTAAAATATGAAATAGCCTTTTCTCATATCACTAAGAAGGAATTTTAAACGATCATTTTTCGTGCTGGCAACTGCATTTGCATAAAGACGGCTCAATATTTATCTCATCAAGTCAAGTTTAAGTCTCCAAACCGTGAAAGTTGTCTAAAAATGAGAATGGCAAGAAAAGGTGAAAATTTTGTAACTGACTCCAAGAATCTAGCAAATTATGTATGAAATATTTAGAGTTGTACGACAGAATTCCGGAAAGAAAAAAGTGTCATTAAGAATATAACTAATATGATTGAACTTTCTAATACCACATAAATATAGAATCGATTATGCAAAATATTGGGTGGTCACCCTTCCTCCTTTCATGAAGTCAAGAGGCAGGTAAGCTGTCAGGTTACTGCCCAGGGGGGGGGGGCACTCAGCACATGTACATACGGGGAGGTAAGTCCGATATTTTTGGGTCAGAATATTGCCAAAAGTGATATTTTTGGGTCCAAAGAAAACTGAAACTATGTTCATGATATTTTTTTATATCAAGCACCGTTTAACTGATATTTCTGGGTTTGTTGGAAGCAATCCTGACTTCTATTTACATTGTTTTGGGGTATTTTATGTTCATGTACAGGTTTCTAAGTATAAAATGAGCTGATATTTTTGGGTTGCAATGAAGCTGAAGTGATATTTTTGGGTTGTCTGAAAATTTCTTGGACTGACCCCCCTTGGACTGAATGTGTATGTGCTGAGTGCCCCCTGGGGGTTACTGTACTAGTCTTGACCAGTTTGCCCAATTAGAAACGATTTACTTCAATTTGCTGACGCAGTAACGATCACCAGTCATTTTTAGCCATTTTTGAAATAAAAAGGTTTTCGAGATGAGATCAATCCCAAAAAATAGACGTCTTATGTACAGTTCAAAATTTGCTGTAAGCAAAAGAATTTCAGTTTGACTTGCTATCTTCATACGTGCCTACCATCACATAATATTTGAAAACAAACATATTGGGCTTGCAAAAACGCAACAAAATGAAATTAGCCAATAAGAAAGCAAAGTGAGTCAACTTACCAATGAAATTAACTGGTGATACCATCCTCACGGTACTGAAAAGCGAATGCTTCGCTAACTCATTACCACGCAAATTCACCCAACATGCGATCGTAATTCCAGTCTGTGGCTTCCCACGAAATGTTTTGTCAACGAGAATAATATCTCCATTTCCAGTAAGATCTGCGTAATGCCCGCACATCTGATCGTGTGCGCGCACAACCGCACCTTTATCCAGGTACGCGTTATTGCCTTTTCCTGATTGATCGACTATTACGTTTCCTTCCAAAACTTCAAAGTCCAACAGGCAAACTAAAACCAAAGAGGAGCTAGTATGAACAACAGGGGTAGAAATATCGGACCATGGAACCATTTGTAGACCACTGGAAGATCATGGTTACTACAGACAAAAAGCTTGTCTGTATTGTTCTGGGTTATATTCCTAAAAAAGGGTTCACTTGAATGCACTATTTTCAGAAAACTTCAGTACATTTGTTCAATTGATGAAATTTCTTACATACATATTCCAAATTCTGGCTGAAAGGCAAAATCATACAAACTTTCACTTTTTAAAGAGGCAGCACTATTTTGAAGATAAATCTTTTTACTGTATATAGTAAGAAACCAAAAATTTTTACGATTGCTTCAATAAGTGGATTTAATCAAAACATAAAAAACTGCAATGTACAGCATGATAAGGTAAGATAAAATATATTTCGAACTTTGCGTTCATCATCAGTTAAAATCACAACAAGTAAACAGGTACTTCTTTATACAAAATGCTATAGCAAACAAGAGTTCCTTAGAGAATACAAAACAAAAGCAATCCTTAAAATACAGTAAAACATTAAATTGAGATAAAATACACGACTATATCTTTTGATTTATATCTAGATAATTAACTCTTTGTTCCTAAACTCGTCCTTTGTGTTCAGTTCATGTTTTAGATCCCTGATGTATAAGGCTTCCAAAGTAAGCAGGTGATCCAGACTTTTTGTTGTTGTATCTATAACTTCAATATCCTGAAAACTAGCCTTTTGTTTGACACAGTTGTAGAAATGGGATTTTACTGCACCGTCCTTTTTGTTCTTGTGGATTTTAAACGGATTCTAAACGGTCACTTTTTGATGGCTTGTAAGAACCAACCAACAAACTCCAGATACCATTGGACACATGCCTAAGACAATTGCGTGTACTCAATTGCTTACACTTTGGCAACGGAGCCCCTATAAATGTTTAACTACTTCTGCTAACATGTGAACACTCACTTGGACAAGCTGGTTTGTAGCACGGTACAGCCTCAGTTTCCTTTCCATCTGGTCCACAATTTGCTGTGCTGCAGACACGTGATCTGGTGCTCTTTCCACTACCACATGAAACACTGCAGGAAGAGTATGGAGACCATGTGTATTGTGCTGCGTCTGTGGGAATAGGAATAATATCAATATATATCATAATATAATATGATATAATACAATATGATATAATGTAATGTAATACGATATAATACAATACAATATAATGATATATGATATAATATAATGTAATATGATATAATATAATATGATATAATGTAATATGATATAATGTAATATGATATTATATAATATGATATAATATAATATGATGTAATATAATGTAATGTAATATGATATAATATAATATGATATAATATAATGTAATGTAATATGATATAATGTAATATGATATGATATAATATTATATAATATGATTGCGGCCGAAGGTCGCTTACTAATCTGTGTGTAGCTGAGTGAATTTGAGATTTGAGCACATACCTTGCTAATTAGGCAATTGTTAAAACAATGGCAGTCACATGCTAAGACTTTATTTGATTGGTTGAAAGGAAGAATTGATAGGTTATCATTGGCTGGCCTAACAATTGGTAGGGTATTTATTGGCTGACTCGAAGAAAAGAATAACCAACAATCAAGCGACACAGCGAAGCGACACAGCGAAGCGACTGCGACTGACCAAGGAGAAATTGCAGTGAACTTAGAAAGGGGCTGGAGTTTGAGATTTAATTTCAAGTAACGAGCAAATACTTCGAAATTGCCGACGTGGAAGGTGGAAGCTTTTATGGGACCTGGTAAACAGCAAGAAGGATCCAAAACTTACAGTGATACGAAGCTGTACTCGACACCAGTGGATAAAATAAGAAACCAAAACAACTCACTTTTAGCATCTTGCGACTATGCTTTTGGCTTCAGTCCTCCTCGGGATCAAAGCATAGTCTATTGAATATTGAAAATCAAAGCTAAATTCCACATGGGTTCAATGTAAGAAGCAAACTCTCCACCAAAAGAGTTTGTCATGTCAAATGTAATATTCTCTCTGTAGAACATGGTAACAAGCTCAAGAAGTCCACTTTCGAATTTCGAAGCACTGCAAAATCGCAAACACTGGGTAAACTTGCTTCGAGATGCATCCTAAAATCAACTTCCTCTTACGCATTCCTTTCTATAAACACAAGTCAATGAAAACAAATTTGAATAACAATGTAAGGTAATCCATTTCCATGGTTGCAAGGTCAAAGTACTAAAGGCAAATTCTATGTTTCTTATTTCTCTTTCAAATGTTCGTTCCATTAGTACAAATCCTCCGCAGAGGCAATCCTGTTGAAAGAGCCCCCTGCAGTTAAACATCACTTTTGGTAGACTTGCCCCAACTTTATTTCGTCATCTGTAATAAGTCTGTCTGAAAGACTTCGGGCAAGTCTACACTTTTGGGGAAGTTTTTTTCCTGATTGGAAATCATTTATATAAAAAATTACTGGGATTCAGCTACCCGGCCGCATGTTTGTAATTTACAAGTTACTAGTATAATATAATATAATGTAATGTAATATGATATGATATAATATAATATAATATAATATACTATAATGTAATATGATATTATGTAATATGATATTATATAATATGATATAATGTACAGTAATATAATGTAATGTAATCTTTTACGGTTGAAAACAATATCCACTGTACTTCTCTCAGAATTTTCAGTTCTATAAAGATCGTGAAAGGCAACCATACCTGCACACGGTCTTGATATACAAGGCAACGTCTCAATCTCCACTCCACCAGATGGGCAATCCGGTATTCCGCATTTTCTATATCTCTTCTTCATTCCCCGACCACAAGTGGAGGTACATGTTGTAAATGCACTCCAATTATTCGAGTATTGGTCATTGGTGTAAAACGACGTCAGACGATTTTGTGGCTGCCAAGAAGGCCTTAACGGCTGTGGTAAAATCCCTCTGGACATAGACTGGTTATATCCATACGCAGTAAGCTGTTCTCCCGGTAGAAAAACTAAGCCGGGCTGATTTGTTTGCTTCTCAAAATTCCCGCTTTTGTAAGCTGTTTCCGGAACGCTCTCTTGTCGGAAGCGTTGCAAACTAAGAGGGGATAGCCCTTTATAACCGGCAGCTAACTCCGGATTTGACTTCATAAGCGAATTCTGCAGGCCTGCTGCAGTGCTTTGAAAGTTCGGGTTGGCGAAATTCTGTGCATTCTGTGTAATTCCAACACCGGCTTGCTGCTTTAAATTATTGTTCAGAGATGAAAGTTCAGATAAATCCTGGGCATTTAAACCGAATTTTGCCTGATTTCCCTCGATATTTCTGCTATTTTGCAGCGAGTTAAAATTTTCATTGAGTTTTTGGTTCTGTACAGCCTCATGATAGTTCTTCATAAATGCGAGATTCGAAGCTGCGAGATCGTGATGAATCGAATTCGAATACAGCGCTGGCTTATTTCTATGTGCCATAAAATGTGCACGAATCTTCTGTTCTAAGTTCGGCACTCTGTTGTTTAAATCTCGTAAAATATCTTCCGTTACGCCACTTGCTCGTAACTGGGGAAAGGCTCGAAATATTTCCTCTGTGTTTATCGGCCTAACAGGCGCTTGCGCTGCAATGTTTGGTGCACCGAGCGGCAACTGTGCAAACGGCTGATGGACGTTCGCTTTATTGTGTGAATTCTGAACATTCATGTTTGGTAATTGTTTATTCAAGCTCGCTTGAGGTCTGTTTGCTTGAATTCTGTTTGCAGGAGCCGTCCTCTGATTTCCTCCGATTAACGGTGTCTGCCGGTTGGAGATTTTATAAAATGGGTGCATAGGTCCTTGTTTGACGAGGCTCTGCGCTGTCTGATTACTAGGAACGTATACAATGCGAACTTTAGGTGCAGGCTTTCGAAGTGCAGGTTTCCGTGCTAAAGCTAGTCTTTGCGTCATAGCCTGTTGGGACTTTGCAATTGGCTTAGAAATAAAATGTACAACTGGCTTGCTAGACAATTTTTTTGGCACAACAGGTAATATATGTTTTTGTTTGCCAGTATGTTGCTGCACTTGCTGTTTCAAGCGTTCAGCGATTGGAGTGTTGCTATGTTTGTTATGAAGTTCAGTCAGGAGCTTCAATGTTTGTTTTGCGTGCTCATGCTCGCTTTTTGATTTGTGATGTTCAGATTTGTGGACGTGTGTTTTTTCTTTGTGTTTTTCCTTGGGTGGCTCATGATGTGGCTCTGAATGCTTATGTCCAGAATCTTCGGGAAAGAGAGAATAGATAAACATAAAATCTGGTAATGCGGAATAAATATCTTCGAGGCTTATGCCTCACTGCATATTTTCCTTGAGAACGCGACATGTACTATCATTCAAAAGACAACATTGTGCAAACAATGAAACATAAACAGTATAAGCTTGAAACTTACCATCTTTACATCCAAAAACTTCGAATCGTAAGCAGATGTGAACTCCATGCCAGGCACGTGGGTTGATGCGAATATATCTTGCTCTGATTGGTTGTTTTAGATAATGTTTCACGATATTAGCACGGTCAGTATTTGCCATAAACAACTGTAAAACAAAAGTGGGATAGTTTTACTATTACATGGTTTTCTATCTGAAAAAAAGACAAAGCTGGACTTTGAATAAACCAGTCCTTCACATACTGAGCACGACACTGGGGTCACTTTCTTTCCTGAATTTGAATTTTCTATCCAAAACAATTGCCTGGAACTTTGAATTCTTTCCAGGCACAACAGTGCAATACGCATGTGTATTAAGTCAATTAAAAAGGAAGGATTTTTTCCAAAAGTCAGATTCCAAGGAACTTTTAACCTCTGGAACGATAAAAAAGCTTTTAGAATTTGTCAACTAACGAACTTCATTCGTTATTCGGGAAAAATTTTGTCGTTTGAAATTTTGAGAGAACCTTTTTCTTTTCTCATATTCGTGCTTGTCAAAATGCATAACAATCAACGTTGTCTGCGTTGGCAGATTTGCACAAAGTCCATTTAGAATGACTCGTAGGTTCCAGAAAAGCCGAAATCGTTTTCACTGGCAACATACGTTGACAGGTGCGTTTGTCAAATTTAACGGCTGAAGCTAGGCTAGATTTTCCGCAATGAAATTTCACCAGTTTGGAGGCAATCTGGAAAACAACATTAGAAAAAACGTTCAGTCAATTATCCATGGCAGTTGCTAAAGAATTCAGGAAACACCTGCAAACATGCATAAAAGCCGTTCATAATTCCAATCGAGACTGAGATTCGAGGATCATCTACACATATACCTTTTCATCGTGATCCTCTTGGTACCACCGTTGTGGTCCATTTTCATCCCTGTATCCCAGCCTATAACTTGCGACCCAATTATCATGAGAGACATATCCCTGTGAGGCCACACCAACAATTGTCTTCGTCTCTCCGAGGTCAGCCTCGATGTGTTGTCGTAGTGAAATATCTCGTGCACACCAACAGCCTCGTATGTCTGAAGCATCCATAGAATCACGAACGAGTCTAGCGTAATATGGCTGATTCGCATCACTTAGATATGATGATGCAGACATGTGGTTATCATCGACCTCTCCGTTTGCAATACCAAGTGGGAAGTTGCAGGATACTGTAGGAATAACAAAGAGACAACCAATCAATCAATCAATCAATCAATCAAACAATCAATCAATTAGTCAGTCAAATCCATAAAGCCTGGTTTCCATATAGCCGTAAGGTGCCGTAAGGCTGCCGCAACCATTTCAACTTATATGGAAACCATTTCTCCGGGTACCGCCGGCAGCCGCAACCATCATAGTTCCGGTACCGTAAATACCTGGAAAAAGTTGAATCATTTCAACTTTACTCAATCCTTGCGGTATCTTCAGCCAAGAAATCTTATATGGAAACAGGTTGCCTGCGGCAGCTGCCGGCAAATCATTGTCTTTCTTTGTTCTATCTCTCATTGTCTTCATTCTTTCCCTTCGTTACCGAAATTGTTCAACCGCGGTACCTGGGGCATAGCAGATGGAAGATGGTAGAAGACTGCCGCCGTCAACCTTACGGCACCTTACGGAAACCAGGCCTAAATAGATTAATCAATTAACCAGATTACAAATTTACAAAAAAGTTCACTTTCAACATTTGACTTGATCAAAGTAAAAAAGTTTCTGCGAGGATCGCAAGAATTATCAAAGAACTCTCAAGCAAGAATTATGAAAGAATTATCAGTACAGACTCTGGTGACTAAGGTAAAAGCGAAGCATACAACTCAAAATATTTGACAATATGTTTACTAACCTTTTTGGGAAATTTCTCCTCTTGTTTGCGCTTCCGATTCTTCGATTAAATTTGGGATGTTGCCAAAGGAATCAAACGGGTCTGGTTCCAAATCTGAAAGGCAACAAAATATTTATTTCATCAGAATTATGAAATTTAATAAGCTGGTTCTGACTGCAAAGCTGGTTCTGACTAATGGATTGAGCAGAACATTTCAAACACATTTAGAAGTTTTGTAGGTAGTCCAGTAGTCCATAACTTACAAAGTGATTTGTTTACAGAAGCATTCATTCACAAAGATTTCTTGTTTCAAAAAATTGAATTTAAACAGCATTCGAAACAATAATGTTTTAGAACTGCAAATGGAGATCCTCTTTTTGAGCTCAAATACAACATCTCCGATACAAATTGTGTTCTAAGCCTAAAATTTCAGATCCATTAGATTACGGACAAACATCCTTGCAACGAAAGAAAAAATTCTGCTTTCGGAGAAATTTTGATTTAAAAATTTTTATCAATGCCTTAATTAATTATACAGACTGTTATGCTGAAAAAAATATAAATCGAATTCTTGAAGAACTTTAAATGAGCATGCTACAAGAATCATAATAAAAAAGGCTCACCCATAGTACAACCATAGATCTCTGCCCTCATACATAGATGGTTACCATACCAAGATTGCGGTCTGATTCTAACATATCTTCCGTTGACAGTATGATGTAAATAATGGCGCTTCACTGTGTTTTTGTCTGTGTTACCTTCAAAAACCTGAAATGAATTATGAGTTCGGTGATAAAAGAACTAAAAGCAGTAAATGAGAAATAATTCAAAATGGGAATCTTCCTCGATCGTTCCGCACTTGCGGAATTGCGAAAAAAAATGTCACCTCCATAATCAAATGCATTCCTGAAACAAACTCTCTCACAATACAGGGTGCCCAAGAAAAGTCGTGCACCGTTTGTGTGGCTGCTGTGGAGGAGCTATAGAATCAATCATCTCGGTTTTACACAGTTGCATTGGTCAAGCTTCGACTTAAAGGTTGAGACCTAGGTTGAGTCAATCCGACAAGTACTTGTTGATTCATGGCAGAGAAACGGCAAAATTAATTGTTGCTGCAAAAACAACACTTCTATTGTTGTCCAGCAATGTCTAAATAAGGTAAATTTTCAAAGAAAAGGCTCTGACATCATATTAAAATTTTCACTACATTTTTTAAAAAGTAGAAAATATTCTCTTATGAATAGACAACATTGCTATCACTTTAAACGATTTAGCAAAAATTTCAATACAACGCTAGAAGCCTTTCTTTGAAACTTACTTTATTTCGACATTGCTGGGGAGCATAGGTTTCAAATCTTGAAGTTTGCGAAAAAAGGCGGGTGTAAAATTCAATGACCTATTTCTTTTAACTGAATGAATTGAAAAAAACTTTAGCCATTTTTCTATGATTCTACCGTTGCACTTTTCAGAAATCTTGAATATTTGTCGAAATTAAAGCCTATTTTATATTTCAGCTCATTTTATGATGTGACGTCATCAAATTTCGAAATCACAAACCAGAAGAGTGAAAGAGTTTTGCTTGATACCATATTGTAGGCATCCATAAACTATGATTTTCTTGAAAATTATTTGATTTTTTGTCGACAGGTTTAGAAATTACGATAGTTTTAAGTTTTTTTTCGAAAATTTTCTTGAATTCTTAAAAAAGAAGAAAAACACTGTAATTCTGAAAATATTGAAGATTTCAGAAAAGTCCAACGGCAGATTTACTGTAAAATAATTCAAATTTATTTGAAGCCGTTCAGTTCAAAGAAATAGGTCATAGAATTTTACACCCAGCATTTTAAAGATTTGAAACCTATGCTTTGCTGGAGAACAACAGAAGTGCTGTCTTTCTCCTTTTTCTCCGCCATGAATCAGCAACCATTTGCTGATTCAGGTTCAAGTTAGCTGTATGGCCCAAAATGCCTGCTCTCCACAGACTGGATCGCCTACTTGAGTTACTTTGATTAAAATGATTATTGCACGTAGCTAAGGTTATTGGTACAGCATAGGTTTCAAATCAGTTTACTTTGGAGGTTAGATTTAAGTACCATTGCAGAATAAACGAAAATGAAACTCAAAAGGGCCTTAAATTGAAAACCGGAATGCTAAAGCAACGCAAATCCTACCTTATCATACCCCCGTTCCTTATAACAATTCCAAGCTGCTTTGTTGTTGCTGTAGCAAAGTAAATATGACGTCACCCAGTTATCAAATATCGACAAGCCTTGTGTAGCTACTCCCGTCAATGACTTCACCTCTCCTAAATCAACTTCCAAATATGGGTTTTTGTCTTCCTTATTTGCACACCAGGCTGTTCTGGCAGGATCTCCCCAAAATGAAGCGAGATTGATTCTCCCATAAAATGGTTTGTGAAGGTTATATGTTGAACTTGCTGATATTTGTGTATCTTGAATGTCTTTAGATTGCATTCCAAGGGCAAGTTGGCAATCTGTTTACGATGAGAAGTGGACCAAATAGACATTTATAAACATAGCGAGGGGGAGGGGAGGGAAGGGGGGGGGAGAGTATCACAAGAATAGTGCAAATTATGATACCATGATAGCAAATGAACATTGGTTGAGGTGGGCAGTTTGATTAGACTTATGCCTTTTCGTCCCCTGTTTCCCTGCGTTCTTTGATTTGCTGATATCACTTGGTCAATAGGGACTCATAATATTACGCTTATATAATGGGCCCACTTTGTCAAAATGGCCCAAACAGGTGGGAGTTTTCGTACACTCAACAAAATCGCTTCAAAATCTGGTTTAAAGAGCTCGAACATTGAAAAGCGAAGTTTTAGTACAAAGATTGATGTTGTGTTGACCTACAAAGCGCAAAATGCATACGTTTCAGGCAGTAATCTTCCTCTGTAGAAGCAAAATAGATCCATCGAAGCTGCGAGAACTCCAGGCTTTTTCAACCGTTCTTGAGGAGCAACAACAACAGCATTCTGAATAGCGGCCCCTGATTGGTTAAAAACTGAATTCTAGCGATTTGATTGGTGAATACGGAACCACCCTACGCGGGCCTAAAGTGGGCCCACTATTTCAGAGTAATGTTATTAGTCCCTCTTGACCAAGGAACGCAGGGAAACAAGGGACGAAAAGGCATCAGTCTACAGTTTGATACCATGAGGAAAAGTGGATGTGGACACACACTGAAAATTATCCCCATTGTGCAACCTCTAGACTAGTGTGCTAGGCTCCAGACATCTAAGATTCAAACGGGCAATTTCTATCTAATATAGAAATCCTTTCTTTCTCAGTGAATCTAACACAGCCCGCCATTCCAAATTCTCATGCTGTTGTCAAAATTTGCATGATTCACCTATATTTTGAAACGGTTTAAACACTTGAAAGAACCAGAAACATATATCTAGTAGACATGAAAGGTGTATACATGACTTGAAACACTGAGAAACATCTTTTAACAGATGAGACGAATTGACCAGTCAAATCATTGAAAATTTGCTCAGATGCAAAGGAATATGGTAAAAAGCTCCTTGATGCTACCTCGTGTGCAATCGTCTGTTTTCTTCAAAAACTAATTCCCAGCAAAATTATCAAAATTTTTTCGGTTTCTTGACATTTCAAAGAAAGACCAGGTTTTTTGCTCAATCAAACAAAAATTACCCACCTGTCTCAAAACTGCACCTTTTCATTAACAACTCAATCTTCGTTGGCGACAATGCTCGATTGAAAATATAAAACTCGTCAATCTCTCCATTCAATATCCTTTGATTTTTATGTTTTCCAATGCCTGCTCTACCACTCCAGTCTTGCGAAAGGTCTCCTATTCCGTATCCTTGAGCCCCAAGTTTGCCGTTTACAAAAACCGCCACTCTTCCTGAGACTGTATCATATGATGCTGCGCAGTGCGTCCAGATATGCGCAGGCACCATGAGGCCAGTTGAAACGTTAAATATCGTTTGGCCATCCTCGTTACGATGAAACCAACGTAAATGTCCACGGTCAACTTCGAAATGATATTGTCCTTCACGATGCTTTGAAGTCTTCCCACCGACAGTGTCAAATATCGAGTGTTGACCGCCATTGCTGAAGAGTTTAATCCACGCAGCTATTGTTATTTCTTCTTTGGGTTTATCGATAAGGAATTCACCATCAAAATAAACATCTCCACCGTTCAATTTTAGGCCCCTTTGGCAAGCTCTGCTGAATGTTACAATCTCCGCTGGTCGACGTAGATGAGCATCATTGTGATGTCCGCTTACGTCAGGGATTACTGTCTCTCTTATTTCATCGAAGTCGAGATGGATAATCGGGACGATGTCCATTTTTGGAGATTCATCTGCAAAAAAAGATGCAAGATAAACTATGGTTGGTTTTAAATCCAATTCCCAGTCTCCAAGCACTAGTAAAGTGATTCACAAAATAAATAGGACTAAGGCAGCATCATTTATATAGGGATCACAATTTCAAAGACAACGCTACCCGTGCACTTCTAATACCCCCTTCACAAAATGAAATAAACGTGAAAGTTAATGTTTCAGTCCGAGCTTGCTTGAAGCCTAGTTTGGCTTAGGCTGACTTTAATTGCTTAGTGTGATAGCGGTATGAATAAACCAAAGTTTTAGTTCCGTAGAAATGACACAAAATCAACGATCTTGGGCATCTTTTTAAACCTATTCAGTTTCAGCAATATAGTCTATTTTGAATTCTATTGTCGTTGCCTAGTTACCGGAAAAACATTTCATTTCCCCATCATTTCATTTCTTGCACCAAACTCCATGATCCTACTGATGCCCACTGAAGGGCAAGACTTTGCTTTCAGCAAATTTTCCCCGCTCCTTATAAAACACATTACCTTCAAGCTTTTGTTCCAAAGCAGTAGACAAAGCCCTCGCTGAACCAGGAACATCAACAATTTTCGGTTTTACTTGATCTTGGACTGCAGTCATCTTGGATTGCTCATTCTGTGTTGTTGTTGTTGTAACTTGAAGTGATCCACTTGTGTCGGAACTTTGAGTACTTTGTGCTTCTGGTACTAAAACAGAACGATACTGACAGTCAAAATCGTTGCTTTTAACTCATTTAAAAAGTTTGGTACAACTACATAGACTTATGCCTTTTCGTCCCTTGTGTCCCTGCGTTCTTTGATTTGCTGATATCACTTGGTCAATAGGGACTCATAATATTACGCTGATATAATGGGCCCACTTTTTCAAAATGGCCTAAACAGGTGGGAGTTTTCGTACACTCAACAAAATCGCTTCAAAATCTGATTTAAAGAGCTCGAACATTGAAAAGCGAAGTTTTAGTACAAAGAATGATGTTGTGTTGACCTACAAAGCGCAAAATGCATACGTTTCAGGCAGTAATCTTCCTCTGTAGAAGCAAAATAGATCCATCGAAGCTGCGAGAACTCCAGGCTGCTTCAACCGTTCTTTAAGAGCAACAACAACAACATTGTGAATAGCGGCCCCTGATTGGTTAAAAACTGAATTCTAGCGATTTGATTGGTGAATACGGAACCACCCTACGCGGGCCTAAAGTGGGCCCACTATTCAAGAGAAATGTTATTAGTCCCTCTTGACCAAGGAACGCAGGGAAACAAGGGACGAAAAGGCATCAGTCTAACAACTACATACAACGTTGTTAATTTACCAACTTTTTTCTGCTTGATAAACTCTTCATTACCTTTGGTTCAGGGAAGGGGAAGATGACTGCAAAGTTTCGAAAGGATTGCATTTGCGTGGTGCTCGAGTTCAACGCTTGACAATACTTCCCTTCAAAAGGACGTTAGATGCAGGTTATTTTGTAAGAAACTTGATCATGTCATAGTACTAAAAGTTTCTTAGTTCACTATGAAAAATCTTGCATTTTAGTGCTAAATTTTTCTTAGTTTGTTTATTATGTTTTAAATCCATGAATGATCAATGTAGTCTCTAACGCTGCTACAAGTATGTTTCTTGGTATCTAAAGAGATAATATGTTCAAATACAAAAATGCAAATAGCTATGGACTAGCTTTTACTCACATTCAGTATTACAGTTGGATGGCATCCAAGAAATGTCTTTACCCCAAATTCTTCCCGAATAAAATCGACGTTAAAACCTGCTAAAATGTTTGATTATAGAATATCTAATTCTTTTCAATTCAAGCACGAGTTTGTTTGTAACCGACTAGTAATCCCAGCGAATTTAACAAACATCCTTAGACATAACAACACAAAATTTCTGTCAACATATCACGATAATAACCGGCAATTACAAAATTTTGGTTGTCTACATACCATCGCAGCCATATAGCTCTAATCGAAGACAACCTTTTCCATGCCATTCGATAGGTGTAACTCGTACATATCGACCGACGAATGGCCTCAGAAACCAGTGCTGTACAGTGCCATTTTGATCGTCATTGCCAATGAAATCCTGCATCAAAACAAATCAAAAATGAATATTCAAAGCTTGAGATATTAACAGAAACTAGTGTGTACCAGAATTCTGAGCCTTATCTGCAAGGCAACAGTGCTGATGTACCTCACATTTCTTGCCTGGCATTTACAGCTAATATAAATTCTTGACATTTATCTGAATCTTACATTTTATTTCGTGGAAGACGCTAGAGAAAAAAGCTTACCAATACTAATATGACAAGACTACCAGCTTTATATCGGGAGGGTACAATGCAAAGCCTTAAACTCATCAGTACAAATCTAGCCTTGCTGCAATCATTTTGAAAAATTTCATCTCTAAGGACAGTTTCAAGTGATCACCAATAGAATCGAAATTTTAGCCAAAATCACAGCTAAGGAAACTTTAAAGCTACCAAGAGGGTTGCTACTAACCTTAGGGTCGTTTCCACTATCTTTCATCTGTTTGTATTCCACTGAACTGTCATTTGAATACGAGACTCTATAAGCTGTTGTCCATTCATCGACTAATCCCATGCCCTCTGTTGCGATTCCTAATGAAAAAAAGCAACTTTGGCAGGGTGCTGAAAACTGCCTATTTAAACAGTGCATTTAAACCAATCACTAGAATATGCATTTTCAACAATTAGACTGGTCATCAGTCACAGTTTTCGTATTGAATTGGATGATGTTTGTGACTTTAAACTTGTATGAGTCAAAATAAAAACATAAGATTGAAAACGTTGAACGAATACAAGGAATCACGTCGCAAGTCTATTCAATAATAACTCTGCAACACTGGAAGAATAATAAGGTGAAGGATGTAGCCTTGGAGCCATCCACTAGAAATAGTTCATTGAAACTATCCTCGCTATTAGTATACTAGAACCACTCCTGCAAAATGTAATGGATGGGGTGAACACAATTATCTACCTTCGACAGGCCACTATGATTTGAGAATTTTGAGACTGTAACGACATGAAAAATGCACATAAAACGAAGAATTCGCGTATTCATCAAACTTACACCAATCTACGTAAGCATCGAGCAAGCTCGTACAACAGACATTCCATGGCCGACAATTTGTCTTTTTCTTGTCAATTTCAGTCTACAGAAAACTAATTAACATCTTCTGTCAATTTAGGCTGTTGGTAGCCTGATAACTCGAAAAGGTTCTGGCGAAAAAATAAACAGGATTATGAAGTTTAATTTCGGGTTTGCACTGATGATACTTTAAATGTTCTGTATCAATGTTTAAAAAATGTTCAATGTATGATATATCGTTGTATGGTACTTCTGGCCCAACCCATAATGATCATATACACTTACCAGTAACTTTTTTAACTGTAAGAAAATCAATTTCCAAATATTCCTTCGCACTGTCTGTATAGGGGCACCAGCCTCCCAATGACCCGCTAACAATCATTCCGAGGCGACCGTGAAATGGTAAATGCAAATCATTAAATGAAGTTGAAGCAGACATTTGTGAATCGGCAACTTTGTAACTGCTGATGCCAAGCGGCCAAGAACATTCTAGAAAAAGAAAAAAATCAGTAAATGTCAACTTCAATTACCTGTCTGTAAGCAAACACCCTTTTAAAGCGAGCATTAGTATAACGCAAAGAGATCCTTTAGGGAGACAAAACTGACAGAAATCAACGAAAATTCCTTTCGTAAGGCCGGCAATTGACTGCAAGCAAAAAGCCGCTATCTTCTAAGTTCAAGAACTACAAAATCTAGACAAAATGGCTTCATCAATCCATCTGATATAACGGGCAACGGAGCGTTGAATTTATAAAATTTGCGAGACGATAAACCAAGAATCAGTGTCCTAAGGCGTGGCGACATATCAATTGAGGCCTTATTTCAAAACCGTTGCAAGAAGATAGGGCGCTCAAAGCTGCGATTTTTGAATAACAATCTCAGTAGCTGCAAATGAAAAATTATCCCTTGAAAGGTTTATCAGTGAAAACACCAACTACGACAGATCGCAGCAAAAGATATCTTTCTTTCTACCAATCGGGATACGTCGAGAAGCCTCGCTACTAAGTCCAGTAAATCACCAAATGAGAGCAATATGAAGAAACATACCCAGTGGTTGCCTGGCAACCGGTTCAGCCACTTTTTTCTTTTGTGGCCTGGGTATGAGTTCACGTGATGTTCTCCCATCGTCAATATGTTTATCAAGCCATTTATTGCATGGGAATTCGTAGTAATCTCCATCTTCACTTGTGACTGTCACCTTTTTCAGAAACCATCCAGGTCCCAGCCAAGAATTATCATGTCTTATCCTTGCTCTTTTGATGCGTCCTAACTTTTCTTTTGCGTCCAGCACAAATGTATCTATCCTGAAATGAACAGAATCACATTATATGTTGAAAGATTACTTTCTACAGTTTTTGCTTCAAGATTGATATTTTTTTTCTCTTTATACTCAATATAAAAGTTACAATAACAAAATTACCTACAACACTACCTACGAACTAGAGGTGTATCGCCCTGGTTGAGGGTAAACGCATTTTGACCGATTTTAACTCTCTTGCGTTTGGGCCTAGTTAAAACCAAAAACTGTGCAAAAATATTTTGGTGACTTCATTTGCTTAACAGTTTCTTGTTTGTGTTTCTTAAACTGCATCCACAAACAGTGGGAGAAGTTTTCCTTTCACATTTTGTTGCACAATTTTCTTTTTGCTTGGTTTCTTGACGTTGTTAAAACTTTCACAGCAAACAAATGGCCTCTTGTCAAGCTTCACTTGTCCAGAATAAGTACTTAACGTAAATTCAGAGATATGGCATCCGCTTCCGCCACGATGGGCTTCTTTTTGCACGCCATCTGATTGGCCTAAAGTCGCCCTGGTTGAGGGTACTGTGGTATCTTCCAGTTCTTGAACGGAATCTGCATTGTCAACGCATGACAGGCGACTACTATTTGCTGTAAAAGGACACATTACGGGGCAAAAACAGGTTTGTTCTATCAGTGGACTTTAAAACTATTTTTTTAAAATCATAAATTGATTTAAGCATCGTTTAGTTCACCAAAGGAGGAAAACTTGATGTCAGCTTGCTTGAAAAGTCTTTGAACGAAAGCGCAAACAAAGGTCAGTGTTTAGGAAAACGCAACACAGCAAACACAATCAGAAAAAGTTTAATAACAACAAAAAATCTTTAATCGTTGGTATGCTACTAATTTTCGCATCAAGTTATCTTAAATTTACCTGAAACCATGTGAAAATTTGGATACCCTCAACCAGAGCGACGTTGGAAATTTAGGCCCTCTCGACCACTTTGTTCTCGAGTAGCTCGCTCTTAAAGACAGCATCACCCCTGTACTTTACAACACTACAAAAACGGTGCCAGGAGGAGCAATAGATCATGACTACCCCCTGGCATTTAACATGGACCTAAAAAAAATACATCTAAGTATCAAATGCAAAGTGCTGAATATAAAGGAAAACAAAAGACTTTATTACGAATAAATACTTTAGCCGGTTTCACACTGGATGTCAGGCCAACATGGAAGATGATAGTGATGATAGTGCAAAATTTTTGGACGTTGATATGCCGGGTGTGTCAAAGTCTTCTTAACATTTTTGACATTGTACTAAAAAAGAACTATTTTCAAAGCAATTTCGTCATCAAAACAAAACAGACGCGTTAAAGTCTGCAAAAAATTTGAGCCAGTAAAGTTAATGATTTTCTGATTCACAACTTTTTTCACTGGCAAAAAAGCAACAACAAAGCCATGTAAGTAAAGTGTAAGTATTAAATCATATCTTTGCAATTTTCGACAGATGTTTACAACAAGGAGATTGCCATTTTAAGTGAATGAAGACCAAGTGATATATAGAATATAGAATAGAATAGAATAGAATAGAATAGAATAGAATAGAATAGAATATATAGAATATATAGAATATATAGAATATATAGAACTTTTATTTCAAATAAGCCAATGAGATTATCTATTAGAGATGAAACAATAAGGCAACTTACTGTCCACGTTCAAAATTGTCTCTTCCTGAAGACTCCAGTTCTTTCTCATCAATATGCCCTTTATCTCCAAACAAACTTATAAAAACACGGGCATCTGTCCCAGCTCCAAATCGATCTCCAGTGTATGTTGATACAACATAGCGGTATCCTAAATTGGAGAAAATAACAATTAATACCAATACCGAAGTATCGTGTCCATACTTCAGTTCTGTATATAAAGTAGAAAACGATGGCGTAACGGACTAAAGTTACCTTTAATTCAAAAACTAAGGGCCCCCGACCTCTAAGGGACCCCAGCAACAAAAATTCCTTTGTTATTTTACTGTAAAGCTGATATCGCAGCTATGATAAAATGACCAAGGGGCCCCATGCCTGCATGATTTCTCACTATGTCTACCCACTAGGTTGGAAATCATTAGCCTCAAATTTTTAACTGGACATAATTGTTGATGTCTGTCCTATCATTTTACATATGTGTTTAGGTAGGAGGCCGCGAGCTGGAGGAGCCCTAAGGGCCCCAACTGCCTCCGTTACGCCACTGGACTAGAAAAGAATGGATTTTCGACGCCACAGCGCAACAGCGTATATAGATTTAAAACAAAAAGCTCAACTGAAGAGGTTCTCGATTGCACTAGAAGTATAGGTAAATTTAACTTTTAAAAACTTTCATGGTTGCAAAATGACTGAAAAAGGGCCTAAAACATTGATCAAATCATAAAGGACTCCTCACACAGAACGATGAAGTAAATGCAATTGCTCATGGTTGAGAGCTTTCCTCGGTACATTTATTGCCATGGGATTGAAAATCCATAGTATTTGCTTGAAAACCTACGTCTTGTAACTCTTGAGAGTGGTGAAAGGCCAATAGTCTATTGTTCTGTGTGAATCGAGTCCTTACGACTTGATTGATTTTTTAGGCCATTTTTCAGTCACTCTGCAACCATGAAATTTTAATAAAGTTGAATTTACCTATTACTTATAGTGCTGGTAGGACAGCGAGAAAAATCACAAAAATACTTCGACATCTCGGCTTTTAACTGAAATTTGAATCAATCAAATCTGCGACGTACCCTTGGTGCTCCAAATTTCTAAAAGTAGGAACTTTTTTCTGGCTCACCCGCTACTCAACAGATGGCTCTTGTGACAAGATATCAGTTCATCTGGAGCAACTACCTTCGTTAATTAGGACTCTCAAGAAACTTTGAATTTCCTATCGCGACATGTACATTGAAAATGATAAATAGTCTACAATGAAAGTGTCCAATCGATGATGCAAATATCATAACGTTTGGCACAATTCACAAAAAATAGGTTCATAAATACCTTCAGCATAAGGAAGAGATGCCAATAGAAGTACAGCAACCACTGCAGCGAGACTCGTCATCTTGGAAACCCAGTACCTAGCCTTGAAGACGGAAAGATTACATTCACAAGATATTGTAATGTTGTACAGGAACGTAGGAAGCATCTCAAACTTAAGAAGCAATACACTTCTTCCTACTTCTGAAATTAAAAGGGCATTGCTTTGTTTATTGCAAAATCTTGGGGGAGACGTGCCCTCAGCGCCCCAGTGCCCTCAGTGCCCCATGTTCTTACGTCTATGATATTGTACATTATCATTTGATGGAAGTTCTTTGAAAATTATGATAAATTATGATATAGTTATGACAAATTGAAAAGAAATTATGATGACTTGCATCTGGACTGCTACAACAAGAGCCAATACGTTCGTTCCACGTTCTTCATAATTTGATAGCATTCTACTTTATAAATAGAGACTCGTGACATTACAACTCAAACCTCTGCAACTGTGATGTGACAGAAATGTTATATGACAGAATGCTATAAGATCATCAAGAAAAGATGCATAACGCAATGGCTTTTGCTGTGAATCTCACTGCAATCCACAACATATACCGTTCAATAACAACACACACTTTTCAGCCTATAAATCATATATATTCTATCACTTCTGTTACTTCTTGAAATATTTACATTGTACTAACACTATATCCATTAGAATTTTAGTTTCATTTTGTTGTTTTAGTTAACGGCTCAGGCTAGATAAGCCATGCTTCTCCTGGGTGGTATAGAGTACGTCTTCTACCATGTCTATGAATAACATTGAATTGTACAAATATGAAAAAGATATTCAGTCTGTCAACGAGCAAACAATTCATTTGTTTTAACACGAGGCCTAGACATTAATGTTTGACCTAACATGCGTTCACAATCAAAGGCAAGGCCCTCCCACGATCACTAAAGGATTCAAGAGGAACGATGGCCAAAAGGTGCTGCAGGATTTAAGGGGGGCGGATGTAAAAGGAAAGAGAACTCTACGTTTGCGTGAAAAGTTTGCAGTCTTGGTCATATTGAATAGGTAAAAGTAAAAAGACAAAGAGGCATGTCAATAAATGTTTTTTTGAACGCTTGAAATACCAAATGTAAAATAAGAATTAGTTTTCATGATCTGATGATCTCAACGAGCTTAAATATAACATCAAATTGTAACATCAAACTCCAGGACAATGGGTCAATATTTCAGTACACTTTGATCAAGTAAATTGCTAATATTTCTTATTAATTTAAAAAGAATTATTATTCATGACCCTAGGACTAGGCAGTCACAAATTTAAACATAACTCTCAACACAACAAATGATATCGATATTATGATGAAATATTATCAAACGAAAAAGTTTCAGACCTGCCAATCAGCTTAAACATTATCCAGTATTCCAGCGTTTTTATCAAAATGAGTTCACATTCTCAAGAATCAATGTTAACTCCACAGTTCCGAGCTGTCTCTCACTGCAGCGAAATATAACTTTGAAATACCAGCATATCTTCAAATTTCACATTCCAGAGATCCATTCCAAGCGATCCAGATCAAACGATTCTTGATAAAATCCGCAATTCTGTCATCAAATCTGCAATAGAACTTTAAACTTTTGTTAATCAAAGCAAAACTTATTTCACTAATTCTAAATTAACGAATCTAAAAAATAATAAGAAATTACAAGGATATTTTGATGGGCGCTCTACTGTTCGAATTCAATGAGAAGTAACTGGTATCGCAAGCGAGAACAGGTGTTGCGATCAAAAAGTCGCACCTAGCTATAAATCGCAGGGAGCACTCAATGAGCATTCTGATTTACGGCAATAACAGATTGTTCGGATCAAACGCACGTTTACGGCACTTTTGGCAAGGCAGACTTGATTTATCATCACAGCGCATGGCGTAAAAAAGAATAAGGAATATCCATGACTGAAGTACTGTCAACAAGAAATCGTGCAAATAAGTTGCTTGTCAAAACTGGAGCTGTGAACAAACATGTAAATGCTTTTCTAAACTTTCCTACTTTCCCTACATCTTCAGCCTGTTTTTTCTTGAAATGCAGACGGCTTCCGAAAAATCTTGGTTTTAAATGAGGCCAAACAGATGAAAAGATGCTGATCTAATCAACTGTCGCTTTAAATTGTAGGTCATAGAGAGTTACATCTTTTGTATGTATTCAAGAATCGAGGGGCTCACGTCACTTCTGTCGTCTTTGGGTCACGAAAGATACATTTCAAAGTATCTTGGCTGCAGTTTTTCGAGGGTTGAAATTTTGATTATTATTTCAAAGGGTTGGCAGTGTTTTCTATTCATAAGAGAGCAGTTTCTATCTTTAAAAATGTGGTGAAATTTTGATACGATGCCAGAGTCCTTTCTTTGAAAACTTACTTTATTTTGACATTGCTGGAGAACAATAGCAGTGCTGTTTTTGAAGCAATTACTTATATCGCCTTTTCTCTGCCATTACTCAGCAACCACTTGTCAGATTGACTCAAACAAGGTCTCAAATTCTAAGATGAGGCTTGAACAATGCAACTGCGTAAAATCGAGATGATTGAATCTATATCTCCTCCACAGTAGCTACACAAACGGGGCACAATTATTTTGGGACACCCTGTATTTATTTCGAAAATGCCCATTTTAGACCCAAGTTACCCCACCTTACTCTACCCTTGCATCGTGACAAGTGCCAAACTATATTTGGGTAACTGAGATCCCCTTTGCACGATACCGGTAGAATTTGAAAACGGCAAAATTTTATGCCGCCTTAGAAACTGAGCTCCAGTCTACACGATGCCAGTAGAAATTGAAAACGGCATGAAAAAGAGCCGTTTTCGCCTCCCGTCCATATAATGCCGGTAGAATTTTATGCTAATTCCATAGACAATAACAACTCGCTTAAACAATGAATCAAGATAAAACAACGACAACAATAAGGAAAATAAAGAGCCTTAAAAAATATTCGCCTCGTGACAAAGCGGCATAAGATTCTATCGGTACAGTACGTTTATATGATGCAAGCAGAATTACAAACTTTGCCGTTTTGCTACCCTACACAAATTCTGCCGGCAAAATTTGGAAATTCTGGCGGCATCGTGTAGACGGGAGGCCAAAACAGCACTATTTTATGCCGTTTTCACATTCCACCGACATCGTGTAAACGGGGCCTGATATACCTCGACAGGAAATTCTGATTCCTGAAAGGCTAGAATTTGACAGAAAATGACATGAGCCACTTTCATGTGCTTAGATTCCCTTTAATACACTCAATGGCTCGTGTGTTATTTGCTAAACCAAGATAAGAATTCCCTGTTGTTAAAAAGATTCTTGTCAAAATTATGGCGTTTTATTTTCTTAGCTTTATCAAAGGTTACATTACTTGAAAGGTTCAATTACTTCCTACCCATCTAAATGATTTGGTTAGGTTGAGAGTTTAAGCCAAAATAGATCTTATGATTTCAAAGTTTATTGCGGCTCATGCAAAATTTTTCAAACTACGCAGGCAAACAGGACTGAAACTTTCGAAGGCGTATCATGAATCCATATGTTGATTGTTAAGCTAAAATATCTAAAAATAAAAATGAACGGCTGGTATCCTGAATGAAGTATTTCTGATATTCACTTGGCAAGTGGCATTTCCAGAGCCATACTGAGTGAGCCAGAAAAAAGTTCCCACTGTTAAAAATTCATAGGACCAGGAGTACCTCACAGATTTGAATGATTCTAATTTGAACTGCAGAAGCAAAAGTAGATATGTACTAAAAATTTCCCGAAGTTTTATTTTTTCCCCTTGTTTAGTCAAAAGAGGGCACTGTTTCGAGACAGCCACTATCTGTATGTAAAGATATATTTCGTCAAGTCTCAACAACTTCGGGCACTTGAAAATCGTGGTTTCTTGGCTTCTTGGATAGATTCTTAACTAAATGGATGTTATTCGAAGATTGCAGCCTTCGAAGTTAGCATAGAGCTCAAATCTTTGAAAGGGTGAGTGTAAAATTCTATTCAATTTTTCTTTGAATTGCAGTGCTTGAAAAGAACAGATATCAGTTCAAATTCCCCGTTTAAGGTGGACAGTTGACCGTAATTAAAAAGCACCTATATTGAGAGCTCAAAGAGACTAAACTGCGTAAAGAGCATCCTCGAATCATCCCATAGCAGGAAGCATTTGAGTGTATAAACGTTCTGTTCTTGGATGTTAAATCACGAGAGTAAGTCCTTGGGATGAGAAATGCAAGAATTGCCTTATTTCAAAATGTTACAGGCAACTAGAGGATTCAAACGTGCAAATCTCTGATGCCGATCGCTGTCATTAGATTTTGATTCTCTTTTAAATTTTTCATCAGTTCAAACACGACATACAATAACAACAAAAGATATCTGAAGGCAGCTTCTTATCTGCCCGTTTACCAATGCAGTAAGAAGCGTCAGTTAAGAAGTGTCAGGCTCTAGTTCACGTGATGTCTTTCCATCATCAGCATCTTCAGCAAGCCATTTATTGCAGGGAAATTCGTAGGAATCTCCATCTTCGCTTTCGACTGTAACCTTTAATAAAGAACGGAAATCAAGCATCATGCAAAGCAAAACTTTAGTCTCACAAAACGAGGTGTTCCAGGCCAGTGCACTGTTAGTCAATAGTACAGGGTTTCAGGATTATCAGTAAAAAGGCCTTGGAAGTTTTCATATCTTTGGTACCCTGTCATCCAGTCTAGGAATGAAAGCACTACACAAGAACAAGCAAAAACACCATAATCATGAATTCAGCTTTCAACGGAGTAGTGCATAGAAATTATTTCTCACCTTTTTCAGAAACCATCCGGGATTTAACCCGGAATTATCATGTCTTATCTTTGCTTTATTAAGGCGCCCTAACTTTTCTTTTGCGTCCAGGACAAATGTATCTTTCCTGAAATGAGTACAATCGCATCATATGTTGATTTCTCACTTTAGAAATTACTCATAACAGCACTTAATTCAACATTGATATGCTAAGCACGTCAAAGTTTTCTTAACATATCTGACAGCCTGCCGAAAATGAATCATCTTCAAAGCAATTTCGCTATCAGAACCAAGCAGACCATGTTAAAGTCTGTTAAAATGCTGAGCCAGAAAAGTTATTTACTTTCTCGTTCACAATATTTTTCACTGGCAAAAAAAGCAGCAACAAAAATATATAAGTGAAATGTAAGCATAATATCGTATCTTCACCATTTTCGATATATTTTTGCATTGCAACAAGGAGATCGCCATTAAACAGTGAATGAAGACCAAATGATATATAAAGCTATTGTTTATTTCAAATTAGCCAATGAGATTATCTATTTGAGATGAAACAATACGGCAACTTACTGTCCACGCTCAAAATTATCTCTTTCAGAAGACTCCAGTTCTTTCTCATCCATATCGCCTTCATCTCCATACAAAGTTATAAAAACACGGGCATCTGTTCCAGCTCCAGATTGCTGTCCAGTGTATGTTGAAACATCATAACGGTAGCCTATAGAAGGATAAGCGATACAGTTGTAAACATATTAACAGCCCAGTATTATTGCCTCTTGATTGAAAGTCGTCTAGTAAGGGTCACTTCAAGATTTCTAAAATGTTAAATTATGATTATTCCAAATTCTAATGTGCAATTTTTTATTCAATTTTGGAACATTGCTTCACACTAAGAGGGATAAAAGACTGAGTGCTGAGTCCTTCGATGTTTGTGAAATTTTGCAACATTCCAGATTCAATTGCTTCAAACATCCCAAGGGAATCGAAATCGTTCTGCAAATCTAACAAAAATGCAGGTATTAAACTAGGAGGCTAAAAAAGAAATATCATTTTAGTTCCACTGCTCTACTTTACAAGCAAAAACTTCTTAAAACAAATAGCTCATAGTTATGACTTGTGTTGCATGGTCTGCTATTAGTAGCTGAAGAAAGGCTTGCTCAGTTGTCAGCCAGTAAAGATTTAATACACTTAAAGGGAACCGACTTAGCTCTGCCATAAATAAGCTAAAGAAACACCTACACGCCCATTGTTTCTTTGGCTACACAATGAAACCACATGTGTCGAAGCTGTCAAATAAAATTGATCACCTATTAATCTTGGCCCGGGCAAGCTTCAAGCTATGTCGATTCCCTTTAATAACTTGTCGTCAAAAAGTACAAAAGAGAAGTGTCATAAATACCTTCAGCACAATGAAGGTACACAAGTAGCAATACAGAAATCACAGCTGTGAGGCTCATCATTTTGGAAAAACAATCTCTTGCCTAAAAGAATATAAGGTTAAGCTGTAACGAGTAACTACTAAGCAAGCAAATCGCAGGAAAAAACATTGTTTCGCTGAGGTCTCGATTTAGTTTGCAGAATCCAGTATTCGTTAGATCATCATGCTTCTCTCAAATTTAGAATCAGATCTGAATTAATTTTGAACAGCTTTTAATTGTCTGTCGAAAAGCCAAAGAAAATATTTCAGGCTACAATCTGGAGGTAAATTGGAAGACAAATTAAAGCTTCAGCGATAAATTTGGAATTTATAAGAGTCTCTGCTATACAGATACAGTGCACGATTATAAATAAAGGGTAGAGTTTTCATTCATCCTGATGGAAATCATCAATACAAAATTGTATGATGAGAACTAAATTAAAGGAAAATGTATTACTGACAAATAATAATATATCAAATTAATGAAACTTGACAGACCTCTCATGCTTTCATCGTCAAATGGTAAAAACTTTGTCATGTTTAAAGAATAATACAGCGGAAACTGCTTGAACCTACTTAACACTATCCTGAGACGCAGTTCTCAAATTGTACCTATAGGATTGACGTTTCTGTTGTAAACGATATTGAGCTGGTCAGGTTTGATCTGAAGTTTATCTAATAGAAACCAAATACCTAACTACTTGTAAGACATGAATGATGTAAATAAGATAGATAATACAAAATCAGGTGAAATTAAATTATTTTCAAACGTGTAAGGCAGTCCGAACATTATCCAATCATTCAGCTTTGTTTTCAAAATAATGTCACATTCTCCATATAAACACTTCAGTTCTGCAATTCTAACCTGTCTCCCACTACAGCGAAATACAACTTCAAAATACCAAAGTTTGCACGTTGCAACTTCAGTTACAGAAGACCGGCGATTTAGATTCAACAAATCTTGATAGAATCCGCAATTCTGTCATCAAATCTGCAATAGAAGTTTGAATTTTTTGTAAATCAAAACAAAAATTAATCTCACTACTTCTAAATTAACGAATTTCAAAAATGATAAGAAATTACAAGGATATTTTGATGGGTGCTCTATTGTTCGAATTCAATGAGAAGTAACTGGAATTACAAGCGAGAACAGGTGTTACGATCAAAAAGTCATATTTAGCTTAAATAGCATGGAGCACTCAATGAGCATTCTGATTTACGGCAATAACAGATTGTTCGGATCAAACGCACGTTCACGGCACTTTTGGCAACCCAGACTTGATTTATCACTACTGCGCATGGTGAAAAAAGAATGAGATTTATCCATGACTTAAGTACTGTCAACAAGAAATCGTGCAAATAAGTTGGTTGTTAAAACTGGAGCTGTGAACCACCATGTAAATGCTTTTCTAAACTTTCCTACTTTCCCTACATCTTCAGCCTGTTTTTTCTTGAAATGCAGACGGCTTCCGACAAATCTTGGTCTTAAATGAGCCTAAACAGATGAAAAGATGCTGATCAAATCAACTGTCGCTTTAAATTGTAGGTCATCGAGTCACAATTTTTATATGCAATCAAGGATCGATGGACTCGCGTCACTTTTGTCGTCTTTGGGTCAAAAAGATAAATTTCAAAGTATCTTGGCAGCAGTTTTTTGCGTAGATAACTTAGGCCATCAATAATCAAAACGAGACCAGACTTGTAAGGACTCCCTACTCATTTTACCGTATATGAGGTGCAGCTGCAATGACTTACATAAGCCCAAGCGGAGGAAAGAAACTATGACATAGCATTCAAATCACAGAATTCATGAAAACATGGAAAGCCCGGAAATAAGTTTTCTTCGCATGCAGGCCACATGATTTGGATGGGTTAAGAATTTTTGATCCACAGTATATTTACAAACAACAGAGCCTTGATTTGATTTCCTGATCCCGGCAGCCTCTTGCTTTCTCTTCCCAGTTTATTCACTGTCATCGCGCTTGGTGTAACCACAGGGACTAGGGACCCCAAAGAAACGTATCACCCCATCCCCACCCATGAACTTTTTGCAGTTCGAGGATGTGCATCAAAAGTGGAAATCTGCTAGAGGGGTGTCGCCCTGATTGAGGATATTTCACGTTGGTAGAACGTTCCTGTTGAACGAAAAAAATTTCAGAACGAAACTTACCACGAACACCTTCGTAAACTCTTTACTGTTGTTGATATAAAATATATTTGTCATTGGTGATGCTGTCTTTAAGAGCGAGCTACTCGAGAACAGAGTGGTGGAGAGGGCCTAAATTTCCAACGTCGCCCTGGTTGAGGGTATCCAAATTTTCACATGGTTTCAGGTAAATTTAAGATAACTTGATGCGAAAATTAGCAGCATATCAACGATTAACGAGTTTTTGTTGTTATCAAACGTTTTCTGATTGTGTTTGCTGTGTTGCGTTTTCCTAAACACTGACCTTTGTTTGCCGCTTTCGTTCAAAGACTTTTCAAGCAAGCTGACATCAAGTTTTCCTCCTTCGGTGAACTGAACGATGCTTAAATCAATTTATGATTTAAAAAAAATACTTTTACAGTCCACTGATAGAACAAACCTGTTTTTGCCCCGTAATGTGTCCTTTGACAGCAAATAGTAGTCGCCTGTCATGCGTTGACAATGCAGATTCCGTTCAAGAACTTGAAGATACCACAGTACCCTCAACCAGGGCGACTTTAGGCCAATCAGATGGCGTGCAAAAAGAAGCCCGTCGTGGCGGAAGCGGATGCCATATCTCTAAATTTACGTGCGGTACTTATTCTGGACAAGCAGAGCTTGGCAAGAGGCCATTTGTTTGCTGTGAAAGTTTTAACAATGTCAAGAAACCAAGCAAAAAGAAAATTGTGCAACAAAATGTGAAAGGAAAAATGGCGGATGCTTACAGTTACATCTTTGGTGAGCTTCTTTGTGCACTTCTCCCTCTGTTTGTGGACGCAGTTTTAAGAAACACAAACAAGTAACTGTTAAGCAAATGAAGTCACCAAAATATTTTTGCACAGTTTTTGGTTTTAACTAGGCCCAAACGCTTGTTATTCAGCAACAAACGCAAGAGAGTTAAAATCGGTCAAAACGCGTTTACCCTCAACCAGGGCGATACCCCTCTATATAAGTAAAAATATTTTCACAGAATCAATAGCCAGTCACCCGAATCTGTACATAATTGTACATTAATTTGTAAATTGACTGTGAATTAACTTTGCCCTACGAAAATTGCATAAATAGAGCTTCCGAGATGAGTAAAAAATTCGAATTTGTTACTTCTCAAAAAGTTGTAGTTTCTACAGACCAATTGAAAAAAAAAATTGCGGCTGTTGTTAATCTTCATGCGCAATAGAAGTTGCTTGAAATGCTGAAATAGACGATTACGGAGAAGATAGCATCGACTGTAGCATTCTACATAATTCATCTCGCAAAATTCGCGATGTTCATCTTACAGCGGTCGTAGTAAAAGAACCGACCTGAAGTTACCCAAGAAAAGGTCAAATAATGGCCAGATGTGTTTCGCCTATTGAGGCGCAAAACTGTGGAATAGCCTCACAGCCGAGTTAAAGCAGGCATCCTCTCTCTACAGTTTTAAGAAAACAAGTTAGAGACAGAATTCTGTAAATTTCGAAATTATTTTACATATGTTTCACACATTATAAACAGGATTTTATAATTTGATTTGCTTAATACACTTTTAATTTACTTTTTTATCATAGATTGCGATTTAAGGTTCTTATCGGAGGGCCCCTTGAGACCAGCTTATACTGAGAACCTACCTCCTCAAAACATAAATAAATGAATATTCGTGTACATTTGTAAAATAATATGATATTAGGTCCGTTAACATAAATGTTTCTTTTGCTTTGTAAATTCTGTCTCACATCAGATTTCAAGCATTTGATTTACTTTCAGTGAATAATCATTACAATTTAATGAGTTGTGCTCGTAAATTTATCGCAACTCTGACCTTACATCCGATGTGGGACGGAATCTAACAAAGTATAGTATCCATTAGATATTGAATCGTTCGTTGCGTTTTTGTATTTATATTCTAAATCCAATTATTATTTGAATAAAAAAAGATATAATCTTCTTTAAATTGATTAGTTTTGATTCAGTGAAGATTGTGAAAATGAAGATCTATAAAAAATGACCCAAGGAATAGACCTCTTTGCTATTCTACCAAAGAGCCTGGATCGAGTGTTATTTTTTGTACAATTATATACGCGAGGTTCGATCGAGTGGCGTTAGAGCTTCTATCTCAATTGTGCACATTCAAAAATTCTTAAAAAATGCATCATAACATCGCTCGATTCAGATTCTTTCCTAGAATAGCTAAAAGGTCTATTCTGGGAAAATCTAGGGCGACGAAGTTATCACCAAAGAAACAACTCAGCAGAGACAAGACGCAATCTTTCAATTTTCGATTTTTGTTTACGGTTAAAACATTTCGATACGAAAATTAAATTTATCTAAATAATCGTTATTTACTATGCTTTAAATGTTTTAAAGCAGTGCATTACAGATACGTAGTTTTATTATGTTTTAAGGATTATGTGATCATTATATAATGAATACAGAATTGAATTCTGACAAGAACCTCTTTAACTAAAAAGTCTCTTTTGTTACATGGAAAAATACCTTCCAGCGAATCTAAGTGTGGGTTTGATAAATTACCCGTGCAAAGATAATAGATCATGATTCGCGCCAAACTATTACCGTTTTCATACTGCAAATTAAACCAGCTTAAACTAAACCAGGCTATCGAATGCTTGGTTCTAATTGGTCAATCCAACATGCTCAATGCATTTGATTGGTTGAAATTTAACCTGGTTTAGGCAAAGCTGGTTTAATTGTGCCAGTGTGAGTGCGGCATATGTTTGGGTAACTGATTTGCCTCAACAGGAGATACAGATATATGATAGGCTAGAATTTGACAGAAAGTGAGTGACATGAATTACTCTTAAATGCTTAATTATTAATATACTCTGCAGCTCGTGTGTTGTTTGACGAACCAAGATGAGAATTCCCTGCTGTTAAAAAGATTCTTGTCAAAAAATTATGGGTGTTTTATTTTCTCAGCTTGATTAAAGGTTGCATTACCTAAAAGTTTCAATTACTTTTCTACCTAATTACTCAATTACTTTAGCTAATTAGGCTCGGTTGAAAACTTCAGCATGAATAGATCTCTTAATCATATAGCTTATTTCGACTTTTGCAAAATTTTCCAAAACAATTTAGACTTACCAAAATAAGCCTCTCAAAGCTGTATCATGAATGCATATACAAGTTGGTAAGTTAAAATATGCAAAAATAAAAACGAACAGCTGGTATCATGAATCAAGCATTTCTAATATTTACTTGGCCAGTGGTATTTTCAGGGCCTTACTTTCTTGCGAATTGTTCCCAAAAAAGGCTATCTACAGAGAAATGAGACATATGAAAGTTATGCTCTTAACATGAGGCTTTAGTGTAGCTCAAAGGCTGCTCCGAAGATCTTCTGCCGCGCAAAACAAATATTTGGAATTCATGTATAAAGTCTATAGAACATCTTTTTACACTAAATGTAGCAAGCTTTTAAGGCAGTGTTCCGATTTGTTTGATATTGTAATATTTTAAAGCCTATGTTTACAATGACATAACAGTATATGAGATCTTTCGGCTTGGTGCAATTTGCTACTTCGAAGATATTCAGCGTCCACCATATTGAATCATATAACTAGCCGTTGTACAGCATTGCCTTGGACATGATGGTAAGCATCGCTGACCACAGATCTGTGGGCAATAACTACTGATTGCTGGGGCTGCTACGGGCATAGGGGGTGGTGGAGGGGGGACGTAGATTGGGGGAGGGGGTGGCGGTGGAGGAGGTGGGGGAGGTGGTGGCGGTGGTGGAGGTGGTGGTGGGGGAGGTGGTGCAGGCAGTGCGGGTGCAGGACGGGGGGCTGCAGGGGGCACAATTTCATAAGTGTAATATGTTTGATAGTTATCTGGTGAGCAGCAAACTGGATCACAACTTGCAGTGCATTGGGAATAGCAGCTTGGCTGGCATTGTGTGTTGTTGTATGTCACATTCATTGCTAAAAAATGAATTTAAGTTTAACGTTTGTCTTTAAATTAAGATATCTAGGGAAATTTAAATTTATGTTAAATTTATGAAGAAGGAGAAACAGAATATTAAGCAGACAATAGATACTAGCTATCAAGTCAATTGACTCCTCCCCCCGGGGGGGGGGGGTAACTTAACGTGTCCATGTTACGGAGTTGTGCCATTTTTTAGGGTACCTTTTTCGTGATAGACTCCGGATTTTCGGGTATGGTTTTCAACAATTTTCATTTTCCGAATTTATGAGTATGGTTTTCAACAATTTTCAACATTTTCCGGCTTTATGGGTACGGCTTTTCTGTAAAAGTTCAGAAAATTTTCCGGATTTATGGGTATACTTTTCAGAAGTTTGTCCAGATTTATGGGTGGTATTTTTACGATTTGAATGGCACAACACCGTATCTTGGAAACTCAAGTGACCACCCGGGACTCCTCCACACCTTCTGATGCCTGTTCAATTATTACATCATTTAACAATTGAAAAAAGGATTAACTGTATTCTAAATTCAAAAAGCTTTAAAAATTAGCTGTAGTTGGGTGGAATGGAATTGATAAGGACTGACTGAATATATGCATTTCTCGCCAGGTATAACTGACAAAGTCATAGATTGGCAAAGATTGAATTCAAGGTTTACATTGAGTTTTATTTGCTCAAAATATCACATTTTATACATTTGCAAAATTAACAAGTTTTTCTATGTTAGTAAATAAGTTTCATCGAATATTGAATGGGTGGGATTTGATAAAATGTACCTTTCATGATTGAAAGCAAAGATCCAACCAAAGATTCAAGATTTACAACTTAAAACTTTAAGATTCAAGATTTAATATTTGATCCAAGCTTTAAGATTCAAGATTCAAAATTCAAGATTCAGGATTCAAAATTTTTAAGATTGAAGATTGACGATTTCAGACTTCAAAATTATGGTTTAAGATCAAAAGATCTATGCTTGATAAATCTTAATAGTACTTACCAGGTATGATCTGAATATCAATAAGATCGCAAATGAATCCTTCGCATTCCTCAGTATATGTGACATTCTTCAATGGTACCAATGGATCAATTGGAGCTCCTGGTGCAAATCGCATCTCTATGTCAATCAAAACACTCACGTGACCTCTGTAGGAAAAAATGAATAACAGTTTTTCATAAAGTGGAGCTTAAAGGCAATCGATAGAGATTAGTAGAGCTGGACTGAAAACGACCAGAGAAAAGACACAAGCGTGTTACCCTACGCGTAGTGCTCGAAGGCTACAAGCGTGCTTGCTGTCTCTTTGTTTGAACGGAGGCAACAGCATCTTCGACAATAGCAACTTAAAAAATACATTTCTCATTTCTCAAGCGACTTTTAGTTGACAGGACAAAGAACATGTTATCTACGAAAAGGACAAAGAAACTCCTACGAACGCTATGGTTCTTCCCCGGGGGGAGGGGTACTTGATTAGGATGTGTGGCAAAGCTCTCCACACCCTGTACTCTGTCGCATAAAAAATGGTCCAAAAGTGCACCCTGTCACATAAAAGTTTTGCCAAAATCCATTGTTTCAAGAGAAATCTAAAAAATTTCCCTCCACATGATACCCTGTCGCATAATTTTTATCAGAAAAGGACACCCTATCGCATAATTTTTACCGTAAAAGGACACCTTGTTGGGCGGCACATCCCGTCAAGTCAAGTATGGGAGTAACCCCCGGGAGTTCCTCTAGCTGAACGAAATCCACGCATTTGTTTACTTTTTCAAATACAACAGAACAAAATAGGCTAAATCTAGTCCAGCATATGCAGTTCAAGAATTAGCTTCTTCTCTGTCAACTAACTTTAAAGTAAATTAACGGAGTTTAAAGCAACTTGTTTTGTTTTCGTTTTTTTTAAAGGTTTGTTTGAGGGTTTTTAGCTACTGAAAGCTAATTTAGGCCCAGTGTGCATGGCACATCCAGGCCAAGGAACCCGTAGTTTAACATCCTTTCCGAAGGATAACGAGGTGAGCTGTGAGGTAAGGCCTTCGAGGTCACCCATCCGGAGTTTGATCTCACTTGACCGAGCTTAACTTCAGTCACCTGACGAGGACTGTATAAGCCACTCGGCCACTCACCCCGCATAGGGGAACTGGGTAAGTCTAAATATAACCATTGCATTTGACGTTCTTGAACGATGAAAACAATAGGGAGATGAGTGGCACCTGCCATTCTCTTGTGTTGTGTTTAGACTATGTCACTAGGCCTCCGTTCATTTACTTTAATTCCGCCCAAATTTCGAAATGTGTCAACCTACATTGCTATCAAATCTTTGGAAGTTAATAGCAGTGCAGTCCAAAGTAGTAAATAGCAATACCTGAAGTCTTTGATCGTGAAACTCAAGAACCATTCTTTTGTTCCATAGATGTTCATGATCTGAAATGAAATGGTGTTTCAAAATTAAAATCTTAGAATAATCCACATGCCACAATTAAACCACCTCTCTGCTGCTCCACCTCTCTGGAACCTTTCAAAAAATGCATAACAGTACTTCATAAAGATGCCAATACATATGGATGCCTGAAGCCTTAAAAAGAATGTACCGATTTTTCCTCGCAACATCATTTTTAAAAAGAGGCAAACAGCAACCTGACTCTATCGGTGTCTGTCCGTTATGTTTATCTTTTTGTTCCATCAGTTATAAGAAATATCATCTAACAATTCGTTTCTCTAATTCACTAATCTTCGATGGAAGGATGCAGCAATATCCTTCATTTGATTTCAAAGTCGTTGACAAGGTTTTGCTCTACTCGTCAATCCAATATTAAAAGAAGTCGATTAATGGGAAAAAGAAAATTAACTTACAAATCGTTCGACTCTCTGGATGATTTCCACAGCGGCAGCACTGGAGCCATAAACGAGATCGGCAGACCACGGTTCAGTTGGGTAATGCAGTGTTATCATAAAGATTACATCACCTGCAAAATAGATAAAATATCAGGATTAGCTTTGATTGGCTACTTCCCTCTTCACATTTCTCAATGGTTCTTCAATGCCTTTACCAAAAGTTTTCAAACTGAAAGATATGTTCCTCCGTGTTCACCCTTCCTGTAACAACATCTTCAGAATACATTCATATGTCATATTTTCATATTTTATTCTATCAAGGAGTGTTGCCCTTCAGCTAAGCTTGTTTTCAATGAATCACGTGATAGAAAAAGTACAATTTATAATGGAAGTAGATGTAAAAAGTTATTAATCAAATCAAACAATAAACCCTATATATATACAACGTTTAAAACTCATGCACCATAATCATGAAAATTTATAATTGAAAGAAAAATCCCATCTGTTTCTAAATATTTCTACCGGGTGTCCCAGAAAAAAGGTAACAGATTTGATCAGGACTAGCGCTAAGAATTTGGTTCGAATCAGTTGGAAATAAGGTTTAAACTAATCCTCGATAGTTAAATTGAAGATAGATACCTTGTTTGTTGATCTTGGAGCATTGAGAGTAGGAATTTTAGTCTTGAAAGTCTAGATTTGCCTCTGTCTCCAAACCAGAGCTGTTGGGTTTTGGCCTAAGCTATCAACGCTCTTGTTGTGGAATCTCCTGAATCATAGCCAGGACTAGCCAGGTACACACAAGAAGCCTCGTGCTTCGGAAAAGTTCTTGATAGAAATCCAAATCGAACTTGACAATAAAACTCAAGAATTTTTTTCCCAAAGGGATATCTCTGTTCATTCTACGTAAGCTGTGAATTACCGCTGCCAAATAAAAGTTACCCTGCAGGGAAATGATTCCCTTGAGTGTGGAAAAATCTTCCTTGTTCGAATAAAATGCATTTTTTGATCATTGAAATTATTACGAAACAAGACTTCGTCGCTTATACCCAAAGGATTGAACATCCCACGAGGGTAAGATCCTTGAAGGCGCTTCCTCGTGCTTAAGTTGTTTCTTTTTTGTAAATAGTTTTCATTTTGGCTGAGTAAAAGATATTCCTTAGTGACTTTTTCAGTTTTTGCATTTGTACTCAAATGTGCATGCACAAAGTAAAGGTCCTTCCTCGGACTTTCTACACTGTGCCTATCCTTGAGGAGATTCCCCAAAACAGTGACTTTGTAGTTTAGGCCAAAGCCTAAAAGCTCTGGTATGGAGGTGAAGGCAAATCTGGACTTTCATGATAAAAATGTTTACTCTCAATGCTCCAATATCACCAAACAAGGTGTCTATCTTCAAGTAAACTATCGAGGATTAGTTTAAAGGCTATTTCCGATTGATTGGAGTTAAATTCTTAGCGCTAGCCCTGATCAAATCTGTTACCTTTTTTTTGGGACACCCGGTATATAGTTTCCTTGAAATTATATACAGGGCGTCTCAAAAAATTAGATATTGATTAAATATTGAAAAATAACGATAAAATGAACAGACTCATGGGAAGATAACTCTATCCCTAGGACTATGAAATAATTTTAGAGACCAGGATCTTGCAAATCGGTTGAAAATTCACTGAGTTGCTCATTCAATAATAGCGAATTACGCCCACCTGGTCTGAGTGCCTTGCAGACGAATGGCTGAATAATTTCACAGTTATTGTCCATCCATCCTTTCTGAGCATTAAATTGGACACAGTCTTTCTGTCCGCTTGATGATGGAGCCGTCAACCAGCCGTTGAATGATAAAGGCATACCATCCACCCATGTAAAAGAGCCTTCTGTTTGTCTGAAATAGAAATGTAAAAGAAATTGCATGATAACTTCTATTAGTGAAATCCATTTCATTCATGGCTAAAGACAGGCATCGCCAAAGTACGCGACAATGCAGGGCCGCTTGCAGGTACCTTTTTCAATCCAGCAAATATCTGCAGGCACATTTCAAAAAGATGCTTTCTCAAGTTTTTTACGATTAATTCGTAGGAATTGGGAATGAACTATCATGATGTTAGTTTTATCAAATGTGGTTTCGTTATTGGAATACAACGATTTGAAAGATCAAGAACAACGAAATTGTAAGTGAACATCAATATATTCTTTCAACATCTCACGTGGAGAACAGTTTCCTTATATCGCAGCTCTTGAAGAACATGTATTCTTTGAAAATTCTAAAAAGATTGCGTTGAGCTTGAAATAGTGAATGTACCAGACAATGAACTGTGTTTACAATTCCAAGAATACGTCTCAAGAGTTATTTATTGCGTATGGCATTATCTACCTTTCACGAACAAAATTTCCCTCAATCTATTAAAGTTTCTTCATATGATGCACAAAAAAATTAAAATTTAAAAATGATATGCGTTGAAAAATTTGCAAGCATATTTTTGTGGAAATTTTGCGCTCGCAGGCGCATAAAAGTTTTGGTCAGTTCTGGCTATAAACATTGAAAAAATCTCTTCTGACACCGATCATAACAAATTTTTTAAATAATATCAGAAAGCCAAGGAAGAAGACATGATTTCACGACATTTCATTTAACAAGAGTCTAACTCGCTCATTTGTGATGTTTTTCACCAAGATTCGTTGTTTCCTAAACAAAAAATTTAACCACATAAACACATGAGAGCTGCCTTCGCACATCGTAAAATGAAGTCTAAATCACATACAACAGTAGCATAAACAGACCTACCGATCATTTAGACCGATCCAAGCTTGTGGTACAGTGTTAGTCTGAAGCAACTGAGTCAAATAATAGTGTTCCTCATCCCGTGCCACAGATACTAATGATGCTTTCATTTCATTGCAGGTCTCGACAGATTTGACCCAAGTTTTCGGGTCTGTAAAGAGTTTGTAGCAATAGGCGCCGTTTGACTGGAAGCCTTCTGGACAAGAACCTGAAAATAAGTTGATATAAGTCAGAATAGCAGTAGTTGTGAGAAGCTAAAAAATTTGTATTCACTCACCAGGATCTATCTTGAATTTACCTTCTTCCACAGTCCTTGTTATTCAACTTATGTTATGCTTCTGTCTTTTTTAGTTCATTAGCAAAGGATATGACGCATAATGGCGAGGCGTCCTGACTTGCTGTCATGGTCTAGCCATCTGATGTATTAGACCAACAGGTTGTAAACGAAAACAACTGTGCACTGGAGTGTAAATCAAAACGTGAATGTAATCGTGACAAATCTGTCTTTGTCTAGAGAAAAGATAAAAAGAGCGTAGGGTTGCAGAACTTACCAGCTGATGCTCCTTGAACTGCAGTGCCTGAAACGAAACAAAATTTCATGAAAATATTACAACTGATATAGCATAGCGCTCAAATCTTTGAAAAGGTGGGTGTAAAATTCTGTTACGTTTTTCTGCTAGAAAGGAACTTTGGATAATTTGCTGTAAATTTGCCGTGGCAATTCCTTGATACTTTAATTACTTTCAAAATGGTGGCATTTGTCAATTTTGAGGCTGTGACGTCATCAAGTTTCGAAATCCTTAACCAGAAGAGCTATAGATTTCTGCTTGCAACCATATTGTAGACCTTCATAAACTATGGTTTTCTTGAAGAGTGTATCAATTTCCCTGAAGTAATTTAGGACTTACGATGATCTTAATTTCTTCACAATATTTGATGAATTTTTGCAAAAATAATCAAAAGGCCGCCATTTTGAAAATAATCAAGATATCAAAAAATTGCCACGACAGATTTACAACAAATTATTCAAAGTTATTATTCAATTTTACACACACCTTTTTAAAGATTTGAAAGATTTGAGCCCTATGCTCAACTGATATTATAAAAAGATGAAGGAAATTCTACTGAATGGACTGAATAGAAATCTTACTGTCAGTGCCCAAGAAGAGAAGGATAATGGGCAAAGAAACGCATTCAATGTTAATATTAGTGTATTCATACTGGCAAACAATAACAGATCATCAAACATATCCAGCTTCTGAATGAGATCATCAAAATTGTCGCGACCGGTGTGAAGAACTTGTTTCGATGTACCAATGTACTTTCTTTCGATGTAGGCCTACCGATCTCATCTCTAAACACCGCGGTACGCACAACGAGTAAGCTAGCCACAAAAATTTTAAAGCTTTTTGCTGCTTGCTTTACCTACACTTGACTCCTGAATAATAAGCCTGAGAAATCGGTTTGTTTTAAAAAATCAATAGCTTTGTAATAGCGTGCTAATCAAGTTCAATGAACGATATCAATACATAGTAAGTATTGCCTTTCGAAATCGGGTTATTTGTTGAAAAGCAATACCTGTAACTGGCAACACATTGTACTGTATACCATCTTCACTATCCCCAGCTGGATTAAAGAATGCCACAACATACGTCATCGGTGGAGTTCCAGGAGCAGTGAATTTACCCACACCGACTTCCGTTGTTCCTCTCCACACCAATTGTACGAAATATCGGTTTCCATTATTGATCTTAGGTCTTTGGAAATCGTAGTTGATGATCTGGTTGTACCATGACCGAACACTGATTTGAGAAATGCTTGTTCCTGTGATATTTGCAGCGAATAAGGCTTGACCGTATTTCACCTTAGACATATGTTGAACCCTGTGAAATGAAAAAAATTAAGCGTCAAGCAATAAGATTTCAGGAGATGGATGACCCTAGTGTTCCTCCTTGCAGCTCTACCAGTTCCACTTGAGTTAAATAAGTATGAAACTTTAGCAAAGTGAGATGTCATGAATTCTGGACTAATTCCACTTAGTTATCAATCAAAGTCTGTTCTACAGTAGATTTCATGTGAAATGCCCACGAATAAAAAGAACAGACGATTACGCTAAAGATGGCGGCGAGGAACTTTTTACCACGATGCACTGCGTTCTTTAATCGAATTCCTATGGAACTGTTAAGGATTCGTAATTAGAACGCAATGCATCTTGGTGAAAAGTTCCTCGCCGCCATCTTTAGCGTAATCATCTATTCAAGAGCTTGTATGACCATTTGTGCGTCATCGCAAATCTCACATAGCATCTAATTTTAGACAGACTTTAATTTAGAGCATAAAGGTTACAATCATTTACATGATTGTTGAGCCAATTTGAAAAAATGACATTTTCGTCACCCCCCCCCCCTATGTCAATTTTATTGTGAAAAAAGTACCTGATCAAAATGACACGCGTGATTCGGCAATTTTTGTGGTATTGCAACATTAACTAGGGTTGAGGGGGAAACAGAGGCAAAAAGCTGGAAATCTGAGGGTGGTTCAATAATTCGGCAAGTGATCATGGGTGGTTAGACATCGCAAGGAATTCATTCAAATGTTCTTTCAGATATGATGATGATCATGCACCCAACTGGATATTTACAATGGAAATACAATTAGTTTCATATATATTTTGGTTTCATTCTTGTATTTTGGTATCCTGTTTGTCCGAAAGTTTTCTTCGAATTTCTCAAAAAGCGTCCGAAAGTTCTTTTGTCCGTCCGACTGTTATCGATTTTAATGTATATCCTAGCAAGCACTTTAGTGGGCTTGACGAGCATTGATAGGTATCGAGGCCTTGTCTCTACATTTGCTTTAAAGAGTTAGGAACGCTACTGGAAACCTTCCAAACTAATTCACAACTTACTTTTTCTCCTTTGCAAGGAATTCTGCCCATTGTTGTGCCTTTGTCATCAATGCATAAGACCATACCAAAGGAACGGCACTGTGCATCCTACGATACTTGTTAGCCTCGTCCAAGAACAGCATTTTGAAGCTGAGGCTGACCTCTGGAACGGAGAAGCTTGAAGTTAGATAAGTCAGCAGATGCATTAGAATGGTGTTGCCCATCATGCCTGGGTGACAACTGAGCAGATTAGGAAGGAAGCTAGGTATACTTGCTTTCTCCTTTGAAAACTCTTTGTGAGGATTTACCCTTAATTGTGACGCTATGGGCAGGATGGGCAGCACCACTCTAACTATTCTTGTAGCTTAATACCTTGTAATAATCTTGTAATATTTGTATCTCCATGTTAAGTGTAAGTCTTAGGGTTGGTATGTATTTCCATGCTCCTTAGCTTTTGTTCTGTAATTGTTTGTCTTTGTAAACTTTATGAGAATATAAAAAAAGAAGAAGATGCATCGTAGATGGATTTCTCGTTTTTGTTTGAGCGTTTGACTGTATACAACAACCAGATTTGACTTCCTTGATTGTCACCAGCAACATAATAAACAAAATTTGAGACCAAGTAATAAACTTTACAAATTACCAATGAAATACATGCTGTTCGATAACAGTATCCAATCACCAGGCACAGGGGTATGAAATAGTCGATTCAAATTCCTCTCTGACGTACACTACCGGGTGAGCAATAGGCAATGGGCGTTTCATCTCCCTCAAGAGTTATAAGACATCGATTTTCAAACAAATAAGGAAGATTTTCAATTCCGTGGCAATTAATGTCCGGAGGATATCTCTCACCCATGAGAATCTGCATTTCCTTCATTATTCTGTGCGAGGAGTCATTTATTCTTTGATCGATATTTTAGGCCATTTTTCAGTCATTTTGCAACGATGAAATTTTTGTAAAGTTGAATTTACCCATTTTTGCAGTGCTCGTGATACAAGGAGAAAAATCACAAAAATACTTCAACCTTTTGGTTTTTAATTAGAATTGGAATCATTCAAATCTGTGAAGTGCTCTTGCTGTAATGAATTTTCAAAAATGGGAACTTTTTTCTGGCTCACCCGGTATAGCATGAGGTATGCAGCACATTCCCATGCAAATGACATTTTACCTACCTTCAGTGATTGGGGTGTTCTCATCGATGCTGTAAGGTGACTCTAGCTCTCCAGCAGCTGTAAAGAATCAGAAAAAGGAACTTGGATAAAAAGAACAAATTGAACTGAATTGTGACGACTCCGAATGGTGAGACGTTATTCCTAATCAGATTTTGTCTTTTTTAATAGCCATGCAGGGAAGTGATTGAGTGTCTTGTAATTTCCCCCATAAGAAGGAACGCATCATGAAATGAAGTTGAGTGAGAATTTAAAGTCTGCTTCACGTTGAACAATTATTCTATCAAGTATCTCAACGTAAAAAATACGCTTGGGAACGTTATCCGGCACACATGAACTACAAAACATGCCAGATATCTGCTTTTAGTTATGAAAACTTACAGCAGTGCCGCAGGTGCCCTCATATAGACTTATTACAGCAGTTTTCCAATTCAGTGGCCTCAAAACTGAAAGAAGCTGGCAGGAAGACGAAAATCTAATCAGCAGGATGCTATCATATCAACGAGATATAAAAGAAGGCATAATACCTTGGCAGATAACAGCTGTAACTTGGCTGACACCCTCCATGACGTCACCATAATCAAAGATAAGACGATGTTGATCTTTTGGGTCAGATGCCATGGCTTCCAAGGCGTATTTCATGTATGGAGTCTCATCACCAAAGCCAACACTTATCACCGTTACACCCATGTCACGAAGCTCGATTGAGGGAAGCGTGACGTCATCAGAGCTGTAGCCATCAGTAACGACAACGACTGCCTTTAGTGATTTCTTGCAGATTACTTTTGTCATCACGTCAGAACGGACAAGGTCAAGGGTCTTGCCTGAAAAGTCAGAAAGTAGTGGATAATAGGTTAGTCAAAAAGCAACGTCTAAAGTGCGTAAAGTGGAAGGGAAAATAAATGAGTATACTGTCTTGTATACACAAAGTGTGCCTTCATAGATTTAGGTGCTCTTCAAGTATCCTATCGCCTTTTGACAACCTCTGATAAGGTCAAATCAAATGTAAATGTGAGCCAATCAATTGAGACTATCAGAGTGAAAAATGTTTTAAATGGATCAAACGGTTCATTTTCTGCGTGCTGTCAAGTCCATGATTAAGTGGATGGAAGGAAAACTTCCTGAATCCTAAAAAACAGTTCTACATAATCTGGCAAAACACAAAAGTTGCATTGCTTTTGAAAAGGTCAAGAACAAGTTAAGAATCATAAAACCAGTGGACTTGCTACACAAGTCTCTCTCGCGGAAAAATAAAGGAAAAGGAAAAAACCGAGAATGAACAATAAGGAAATATGTTTTGCTCTGAAGCTGTCTTGGTGGGTGAAACTAGTCAGCATTGAGGGAAAAATAAAAAACCGCAAAAAAACAGATTGATTCCTGTCTTCTTTGAGTAGTTAGACTCTCTTCAATGGTACACAGTGTGTCACACGTTTCAAATCTAAAGGGGCTCAAAGTTATAATTTGGAGTACAGATATCCTATTTCAAATTTTCCCAGCAAATTAATAAGCAACGAGCTGTTCACTCCGACCCAAGGCAAGAAAGTTTCTAAACATGCAGCATAAATGAAATAAAACGAACTTAATTCTTGCTTAAATGAAGAAAAATTCGTGTTCATTAATATCACTGAATGTCAGCTTGACAGAGACAACAGACACCTTGTCTGAAAGCTCATTAGAGTTCATTCTAGGTGTCCTAAGCTACAAACGTGTTATTAAATCGACAGAAAACAGCATTAAAAGCTTTGATTCTAATGAACTGCGGTGATGTATATTTACAAGCCCTAGATATGTTGTACATTTAGTTACTAACTGAATTTTTGATGACACACAGAATTGAAATGAAAAATTAAATGTCTTCGAAAGCTGCTTCTTACTCACCCAAGAAAGATCGTTGCTTCTTATGTTCAATCTGATTAACAGCTGAATCCATGCTAAGCACATCTTTATATTTACCAAAATTGAAAATGATTTTAGGATCAGTTCCAGCTTCAACGACTGCGATATCAGCATTGCCTCCAACTTGGAATGATCTGTACACATGCTTAGCGAATGTTTTCACACGACTGAAGAACCCATCCCGATTCTTAGCCTCGATTGAGCCAGAATTGTCAATAACAATGGCCACGTCGACTCGTGCGTTGCATTTGCCTCCAGGTACTACGAAGGGAAAACGCAGTAAAATGTAAACATAGTGGTTTTACAGAAAAGCATCTCACGTCATCCACTGCACTAAGCAAGCTTCAAGATAATCTTCCGATGATTGGAGGCACTCTACAATGTCTAATTACATTTTGCTGCTAATAACAATCAAACTATAAACTATCCGAGAGGGAAGAATAATTTGATACAGGATGTAGAATGCTTGCAAAATGAATTTGTAAACTAGATGAAAAATTGCTGTATTTGCCACTTACAAGGGAGCTAAAATTTAAACATTGTTGATATCTTTCACCGTTTAAAACAAAGTCTCATATCTAGCCATCATACAGAATATCTTAGGAGTGTTAGGATGATAAATGAATGACTTAAATTTGGGCATTCAATAGCTGCTACGGAGATACTGAATCAAAAGTCACACGAGCTGAAAAGGTTTCCCAATAATATTGAATAGATAAACCAAAGATTCATTGCACATGAAAGTCCTAAACGTTTATCAAACTTTGCTTGCTGGCTTATCAAAATCTTACAAAAATAAGTATAATTTAGTATAATTTACAATTACCTGTTGGTTTCGGTGCAACTGTTGTTGCCGTTTGTGTAACAATTGGTGCTTTTGTCGTAACAGGTTTCGGTGTTGTTACGAGAGGTGTTTGGCCAGGCTTTGTTGTAACCTCTGGTGGGACAGGCACTGCTGTTGGCGCTTTAGAAATAAACAGAATACAAAATTAGCTTAATGTATCTCTTTAGACTTAGATAGTAAAGTGGTAAAAGTCATATCTAAAACTGAAAATAAACTGGGTGTGTCAGCAGAATGCTCCAGTAGAACAAGAGCAGATTTTGTAATACAATAGTATCAGTTGCTTGGTTCATACCTCAATTCATAGCGATTAGCGAATGCAGACAAAAGAAATTCTTTCAACCACTAATTCAAAAGAAGCACAGCCGCAAAAGTAGCCCGGAAACCAGTAGTGCTTTTGGTGCGGGCGAAGGGAGGTTTTTAAGTTAAGTTATGCTTAAGACGAAAGAAAAAGGGTAAATCTAAAGTTCTGTCTCGCAGCTTTTCTTTACGTGATTCAGAAGCCGAGCAGAGGGCATTACAATTCCTGCATATCTAATGCTCAAATGTAAACAGTTACTCCTCAGCTCCTGAGTCGAATAGACAAAATTTGCCAGACAAAACTATGGATATACCCTTCTTCTTTCGTTATAAGCACACAACTTCTCTCAAAAAGGTCCCTTCGCCCGCACCAAGCGAGAGTTTACCGTACTGGCTTCAGGGCAACTTTGCGGCTATGATTGTTTTGAATTAATGGTTGAGTGAATCTATTTGTCTGCATTCGCTAATCGCTTTGAATTGAGGTGTGACCAAAAGCAACTGATGCCATTGTATTCTTGTTCTGCTCTTGTTCTCCAGTAGTCCTTTTATCTATTCTAAAGGCTGATTTCCACTCAATAGAATTTTCCGTCTGGACAGGAAATCCTTTGTTAATGTGTGAAAATGTTGCCGTGACTTTGAATAGAATGTTACGCGTGACTAAGATTTTATTTCTAAAATTCAGCCTGCTCGGAAAATTCTAATGAGTGGAAATCAGCCTTAAAAAAGAGTCTGAATCGATTTCTAGATAGACTTTGTGAAACTTTCGAATGTGAACAAACTTTCGAAATGTGAAACTTTCGAATGTGAGATAGAAGCTCTAACGCCACTTAATCGAACCTTTCGTATAATAATGTATACAAATACTGTTCACGCCAGACTATTTCGTAAAATAGCTAAAAGTCTGACTTAAGTCTTTTGCTTAGGTTGCAATTAGAAAGTGATAGATTCACTTTCTAATTGCAACCTAAGCAAAAGACTAAAGTCAGACAAACTATTGGTCTCACCTGACAGTAAAGTGAGGCTAGAATGAATACTATTGATTCGATCGAATTTTTAATGAAATCTTGATCGAAAGCTCAATCAGAATTATAGACCTTTTAGTTTTTCACCAAAAGAATCTGAATCGAATGATATTATGACACATTCTGTGGGACTTTCAAATGTGTACAATAGTAAATGAAGCTCTAACGCCACTCAATCGATAGACTCGCGACATAGTTTCAACTATCGCAACAACAACGCGACGGCAACAACAACAATAACAATGACAACAACCTCCTTCAACAATCTTTGCTCAAACTGGGACTTATGTATTTCCATATCAAAAATTGAGACGGAAATGCAAAGATGCAGTCTGAAACGAGGCTACTGTGTTGTCTCAGAAGCGAGTCAAGCAAACCTCGACAGTTTTGAAATTCTCATTGCTGTGAGTTCCCGGAAGCTGATTGGCCTTAAAAATGAGGAATCCCTGTCTCACAATGAAAGGTTTGTTGGTTCTTGAACTGAGGAAACATTCATCTGGATACTTTGCTCGTGGCTAGTATCATTGAAAACTTGAATTTTGAGATGTTTTAGCATCGGAGATTCGAGCCGGCAACTCAATGCCTGAAGCACTCAGCTTTTCGTGTTACGGTTTCCATATCTAGACATGAAATCGAGGGGGGAAACCTTTGACCTAGTCTTCAATGTGAAAGTCTATGAGTCGTAGTTTGAGCCTCCATCAGTCTATCAATAGCAGTAACAACGACTACACAATTAGTCTACTCATTCGAGCATTTCATACAAAAAACTGGAACAATATTATTCGATCCAGATTCGTTTCCAGAAAAGCTAAAGGGTCTATTCCATAAAGCTTTGGTAAACTAATCTAGCCCGGTCAAAAGAAATCCAGGTATACCATTATCAAATCTAAGCAACACTATGTAATGCGGGGTGAGTGGCCGAGTGGCTTATACAGTCTTCGTCAGGTGACTGAAGTTAAGCTTGGCCGAGTGAGGTCAGATTTCGGATGGGTGACCACTGAGGCCTGACCTCGCAACTCACCTCGCCGTCCTTCGGAAGGGACGTTAAACTAGGGGTCCCGTGCCTGGATGCGGCATGCACAGTGGGCCTAAATTAGCTTTCGGTAGCTAGAAATCCTGACAAGCCCACTCAAAACAAATTGAAAACAAACAAAACAAAACAATGGTCAAAGAAGGTTAAGACTAACCCGCAGTAGTCAGATCTGGTGGCAACGGCGGTGCAACTGGAGCAACTGTCGTTGCACCTGGAACAGGCGTTGTTACGCCTGGAGCAGGTGTCGTTGCTCCTGGCTCTAGAAGATAAAAATATAAAAGTTATAATACGAATGTTTTTAAACTTAAAATGACAGATTTCAGATATAGGAGCTTGCAAATCATTTAGAAAGAGTTCCAACTTTGCACCAAACAAGTTTGCAACAGCCTGTTTGAAGCTTCCTGTAAACACGCAAATTTGCACAAACTCTATGGAGACTTGCAAACTAAAAATCCGAATGGAGCATATTCAATGCAAACTGACCGAAAGATTGCAAAAATTATATTTTCTTCTAGGAGTGCATCTTTGGCTTTTTTGTTGTAATAGCTTGTATTTTACAAATAAATTGAATTCAATTGAAGTGATGTTGTTGAAGCTGATTCAGTTGACTGATTTCATGGATGACTGTTTTGAATTATAGATGACAGTCTAACTTAGAGCCAGATCCTAAATTATATATCTGTAACAACGTTTTCGTTTAGTAAAGCAATTGGAATACAACGTAAATGTTAAAGCTTTCCTCGGGCCTAAGGAAGATTTTAACTTCACTGCATGTAAACTGAACGAAAATTTTGAGGAAGAGAAAGGGACTTGCTATCTTTTCACCCGCAAGACAGCATTTTAAAGCCCGTAGCTGACCATGGTCATTTGTGGCACCAAGGCATGGGTAGTAGGAAACGCTGAATTTAGAAGAAAGATCTACGTATTATAATTTGAGTTATTCCTATCCTAATTCGTAATTTCGTGCGCGATATATCGACTTGTTTTCCTTCTGTTTGTACTCATCCTGCTAAGGCACCATTCTAATCCTCGCGCGTGGCGGCAGATTTACATAACCTCAAGGCCCTGGAGAAAAATAGCTTAATGGGATATTTTCTCGAGGGCACTTGAGGTCATGTCAATCTGCCGCCATGCGCGGTTATTAGAATGGCGCCTTCACAGTAGAAGTAAAAACAGAAGGAAAACAAGTCGACCATTTATAATAAGTAAATCTTTCTTCTAAATTCAGCGTTTCCTATTGCCTGTGTTTGAAAATAGATCTTTAGATATAAAAAGTTGACTTCGAGGCCCATCTCCACTGATTTATGGGAAATATGTTTCTTCCTTCTTCCATGAAATGAAATGATACAAACCGATGTAACAACAACAGTTTAAAGGACCAAATCTTAAAATAGTTCACATACAGGTTCGAATATACACCATTAAACGCTAAAAACTGAAGTCGGTCTCACACAAGACCTCACGTGAAAATGCCTACTAATAAAGATATTTCAAGAGTTTTGCAATGGCAAATTTTGCGTTATCACAAATATCATATGACATCAATTTGAGACAGAATTTTGTGAAATCAAAATGAGACAAGGCACCCGTACCAAATAGTTAAGATACATACCAGCAGTCGTGGCGTCCGGATTCAGTAGAGGAGTCTGTCCGGCTGTTCATAAAAAACAAATACTCGTGGTAAAATTTCGAATGGAATTCTTACATTTGCAAATAATAAATCTCGCAAACAAGCACGCCGGACGGGGCACAAATCTGGGTGCAAAGCTGCACAATTGAAGGCACAACAATAGGAAATGACGCAACTAGTCCATTTTTGATAGAGTAGGAGGACGGTCGCCACCCCAGTACCACCTCGCCGGCGTTCCTTCTTGCAAACCAAGTTTTGGTTAAAATTTCCAATGAGGAACCTTCAAGTAAAAACAGTGAGTGCGAAAAAGGTGATATCCGGTTGAAGACAATAGAAAATGCTTAAGAAGACGCACGTAGGAGATTGCTAACTTTTATAATCCTGAATTCCATTGACAATGATACTAAGAACGGAACAGAGCAGTCTGTGAAAGAGCAAAGAGCATATACATCCATAACAGCGTTGATAGTAAACATTACTTACGAGCTGCGGTTGTGACTGGAGCTTGGGTCGTAACGGCAACTAGAATACAACGAGGCAAAATAGGAGCAATGGACATAGAAATGTATACAAAAATTCGCGTCAATTTAAGTGAGGCCTAAAGGGTTCTTACTGTGTTAATTTTGCTTTCATCTCAATGCAATACTAAAATTACAATTCTATAAGATTTTTAACGCTACTGTCACTGACGGGCAAATCACTGATTTTTTCGTACACACCTTCCTTCAAAGCACTGAAAAATCGCAAATCAGACAAGCTATTTTGAGAAGTGATTTGCCCCTCGACTAGAATTTTTTTTCGGTGTTTCCAAGCAATTCGGGACTTTCAACGTCCTTTAGGCAGCACAATCACAAAATCCTACATTGGCGTTAACTTTTGAAATCAATGTAGTAAATGAGAAAAACTTTGCTGCATGACAAAAACTGCTTCATTTATTCGCCCTTTTTCCTCTACCATTACTTCTTTTACCCTATCATTTCATGAAGTCAAGTCGCGGAAGTTCTATTGTAGCATACCTTCACTTTTCAGGGGCGGATCCAGCCCGAAGTTGAGAGAGGGGCAGCCTGCAGAGAGGGCGTGCCCTGAGGATAATTGAAAGTAAGCGTGCCAAAGGCGCACAAAAATTTGTGGACTTCTTACTGAGAAAATTCTTTGGTTGTTTATTAAATGACATCATGATTCGCATGTTTGCCCCAAATTCTGATCGAAACAGTTAAAAAAGAGTGTCTTACAGTCACGATGATGGGTGCACTTCTCGCTAAAAAGGGGGCGCCAAGCTGAGCTTCCTTCGTGAATGGAGGGCATTTGCCCCCACTTGCTTGCCCCCCCCCCCCTTAAATCCACCGCTGTCACTTTTAGCAGCGCAAACATACGATGAAAACGTCATGAAACATTTAGCAAACGAAGGAGAGAAATAAATTCAGAAATTACCTTGAAGTATAGTTTTGAGATCTTCCTGTGTCACAGTCTTGTAGAAAATGACCAAATGATCCATCTGAAAAGTACCAAAAAGGCTTTCCTTGTGATTTGGTTTACCAATAGTAAGAGAGGTATATGTGTCAGTAGGATATGAGGCAGCTTCTGCTTTCACTTGTGCCACAATCTTGCCGTCTTGGAAGTAGGTGAGTCCAACACCTAGAAGAGGGAAATTAGATGGCTACAAGCTTTGCATGGTGTAATAAGTTTGAAAGGCATTCTACTATAGTAGATAGCTTCATAAAAGCGAGATAGAAAGTCATTTTTCATTCCAGAAAGGAGAGTAAAGACGTTCTTGAACAAAGAAAAATATCTGTTATGCAGACGGAGGCAGTTTGCCTCATCAAATAATCTACAAGCATAGAATAATGACCCACTCTATTTGGGGTGTTGGCCTGGGTGTGAGGATTTGTCTCATTGCATACGGTGGGATAAGTCCTTGCACCAATGGGGTGGTGAATGGCGCGAGGAAATGGCTTCATTACTCAGAACTTTTTATGTGCCAGAGGTCGGCGGGCATTTTCGACTCAGCCAGTATATCATGACATAACACCAAGCAGCAATCCCTCTCCCTTTACGTGTCTCTTTCTTGTTCTTTGATTTGCTTCATACCTAACATAGCAGAATTGTTAAGTGCCAGCCACAGTCGGAACCAGATGACAAAGTGTTCCTCCCTGCTGTGACTGATACATAGAAATGTATCTATTCTGTCGTTTTAAAATCGTTTTACATCAATAAAAAAAGTCTATTTAACATGACTCAATGCCTTCAAGATTCTTTGTGGTCGGTAATAATTTCTTCAAGCTTTATTCCTCTGGGAGAAACTTTTTTGATAATAAAAGAATATACAGTATTCACAAACTACACCACTCCTAACCAGAGGTAACCAACTGACTGGGAATCAACCCGGTCAGATATAAGGGCTTAACAGAGTTCCTAGTTGCCATTTACACATTCAACATCCTTTGAGTTCGACAATAAATCATCAACAAAGTAACCGGGATAACCAACAAAGCGTGCAACTCATGCTTACCTTCCTTAAAAGTGAATGCAAAATGGAACCAATTTTCCGGTATATTGGTCAATGCAGTTCTATAAACACCAGTAGTCGTTTGCAATTGCAGCTTGAATTTCGATTCTTCTTTTGCATACAAGAAAGCAAATCCTCGAGATGAACTGACTTGTCCGCCACTTGAAATGATGTATTGATGTTTCTCGCCATTTCGATCAATGTCATTTGGTTGTATGCGCAGCCAAAACATGACAGAGATGCCATTGGTACAAAGAGTAAGATCACTTGTACATTCACCTAAGAATTATAAGAATATACATAGTTTACATCAAGTAGAGAATGTTAGACATCATGAAATTTATGATCTAAGATCTTTTCTATATACAATATCAAAAGAAACCACAATGCAATAATCTGAGCCAATCATCTAGTCCCCACAATGAGTGACACTTACAATTAATATAAAAAATAATCTAATGAGAGTAAGACAATAAGAAAGGCTACATGTTTTGTTGTTGTTACTCGGAGTTTCACGCTTTATAGCGATCATCAGATTGTCTGATGATCGCTATGAAGCGTGAAACTCCGAGTAACAACAACAAAACATGTAGCCTTTCTTATTGTCTTACTCTCATTATAATTCGCTCTGCCTACACGGCATTGAGCATTGTTTCGTCCAGTTAAGACATTTGCAAAAGTCTGTATGAACAATAATCTATAAATTTGACAAGCAAAAGAGCACAACTCTACTCCATACCACAGCAAAAAATACTAAACTACACTTAAAAATAACAAGAAAACATGTAGGGCAAAGCCGCTCCCAGTCATAATAGGACCACTATCGAGCCACAGAATACTGCAACGGGCGTTAAAGCATCATTTGTGCATACTAAAATCTTAGTATGAGGTGAAAAATGTTTTTGACGTGCAATAATGTGAAACGTTGCGATCATTAACTTTGACGCCTTTTGAAATTGACGTAATAATTTGGACCATATTCAACAAGTTTTAGATTTGTTTTTATCGTTGCCAAGGAAGTTACTGAAAAGATGGGACAAAAAATTAGGCTAAGGAAAGCGGTTTGCCAACATTGTAGCACTTGAAACACTTCAGTCAAGCAATTTATTTATTTTGAAAACACTTCTCGTGTAAGCCCATTCTTGAGGACTAAACTAAGTCTTATTAATGACTCGTTGCATGAAATTTTGAAAAATAAAGCGGAAGCAGGCAACAAGGGCAGATTTTGTAATACAATAGCATCAGTCACTTTGGTTCACACAAATTCAAAGCGATTAGCGAATGCAGACCAAAGAAATTCTCTCAAGCAGAAATTCAAAACAAACGAAGCCGCAAAGTTGCCTTGAAACCAGTACGGCAAACTCTCGTTTGGTGCGGGTGAAGGGAGGTTTTTAAGAGAACGTATGTGCTTATAGCGCAAGAGGAAGGGTAAATCTAAAGTTCTGTCTCGCGGATTTCGTTTATTTGATTCAGAAACCGAGTAGAGGGCATTACAATTTTTGCATATTTATTGCTCAGATGTACGCAATCACTCCGCAGCTCCTGAATCAAATAAACAAAATCCGCGAGACAGAACTTTAGATTTACCCTTTTTCCTTCGTTATAAGCACATACCTTCTCTTAAAAATTTGATAAAACAGGATTTGTTTACCTTTGAAATCTCCAACATTCACCCAGCTCTTCAAAGTTGTTACCAAAGACAAAAATTTCCCTCTGGGAGCTGCACTAGAGATAACTGCTCCAGCCTATGCAAAAAAAGAATTTGACAGATATTAGATTCGCGTCAGATTGTTAGATTACCCAATTAAAACAGATTACTCAAAAAGATATTTTATGTTGCAGAAAGTTCCAAAGAAAAAACTTCACATTGCTGACTTCAAATGTAAATATGCGTTTGATTATAAAACCCTAAATGAGTAGCAATGGCCTTATAAAACATCCTTTTCTGGTGTGTGTAAAAATCTAATGTTTATGATGTTCTCCCCTTCTAAAATAAAACAGTTTTGCGCATTTCGACAGCTGCGCAAGAATTTCCCAAAGCATTGACAGCCTATCTGGTTTATTCATAGAGTTTTTAGTTTCTTTGTTTTTATGGAGGGGGAGGGGGCTCTTTCTCGATTAGTTTATCTATTTAGGGAACTCCTCCTTAATCAGTCTATCCTATATACAATCATGTAAAGTCTTTCCTTTGTTTTAGTTCGTAGTTATGTAACCCTTTAATGTGGTTAATTTTAGTTTTGCATTGTATTTAATTGCATCGTAAATGTATAGAATTGTATTTAAGATAGATTGATAATCAAATGAAACTGAAACTGAAACTATATTGCGACGTAGCCGAAAGCAGCGGATTGGGTCGTCCAAGGGATGTAGGTATACAAACAAAACTTTCTCCTGCAGAAATTGATCCAGTCTAAATCTGCTGTTATAGAGTTTTGCATACATTGCTGTAAGAACAACTGGATATGGTTGTGTTGTTTCGTCAAACTTAAAAAGAAGTATGATTTTGACTTACTTTGAGAATTGCATTCTTCTGACTTGAAATAACCTCAGGAGTAATATCACCAGCTGCAGTCTTGTATATAGCATCAAAAGGATAACAGAATTTCGCATCATTATAACCAGGTCCGCACTTACTTGCTGCCTCATCTCCACCTATGAAAATGAATAAATAGATAAACAAATAATTAGATAACTAGATAAATAGATCAATAGATAAATAGATAAACAGATAAATAGATAAGTAGGTAAATAGATCAATAGATCAATAGATAAACAGATGATTAGATTGGATACTAATAGTGCGGATGAAAAACGAACGAGAAATAAACAAAAAAAGAGATGTTTTTAGCACACTAAGGCCTTTCAAGTTAATGCTATAGATATATAGATAAATAGATAAATAGATGAATGGATGAATAGACAAATACAAAAAGATGAATATTTCGTCCTGAAAGAAAGAAGGGGGAAGAAAAAGGGCAATGTGGATAAACGAAGAAAAATGATAAACCAAGGATCAGAGGAAAGAAGAAATGAAAGGAAAAGAAAGAAAGAAAGGAGGAAGTGTTGAATAACGAAAAATGGAAAGAGGAAAGAAGACAGTGTAAAGAGATATTATGACTAGGAAAGAAGGATGGACATATATTTGTCCATCCCTCTTTCCTAGTCTTAATATCTCTCTACATTCTGTCCTCTTTCCTCGTTCGATTTTTCGTCATTCCACATTTAAGAAGAGCAATGCTTCATTCAGTTGTAACTTTTTACTGAACGTATCTTTTTGTGCAGTACTTCAATGGTGCTTCTAAATCTGGTACATGAATTATCTTGATAGAACAATAGAAGGAAGAATTTTAGGTAGAGGTCGCTTTACAGGAACGTTAACATCTTGCCAACCACTGAAATCGAATACGTTTAATAGTACGAGGCAAACTACCGTAGATGACAACAAATGTAGATTTCACAAAAACAGCATTCGTTAGTTTGATCGACACGTTAGGACAAAGTGATTACAGAAAAACAGATCGAGGGGCATTTCACTCATTCGACAAAGAGTACGAGATTTTTCAGAACAAAAGGATTTTGACGGATTTTTGTTGGATTTTCCTTGAAACAAAAGGATTTTCGTCAAAAGGTGTACGAGATTTTTGGGAGTGAAATGCTCCTCGAAACAGATCATGACCGATCAGTAGCAAGGTCAGAGCGGCTCCTTCGAAACAATACGGGTAATATTGGTACTTACCTGTAACTGGTGGTGGCTGTGGAGGCTGAGGAGGTGGAGGTTTACCTACGAGAAGGATGACTTAAAATTTCAAAAGTTGCATTTGAAAATTAGACTGCGTTCACACGATGCCGTTACATTTTGAAACAGTGACAAATGTGATGGATAGGCCTTCCGTTCACACGAAAACGGCACACTTTTTGCCGGCAGATATTGAAAACGTTAGATTTTGAAAGTGGAACTCTAACCGACACATTTCGAGAGCGGCATCGTAAGAACATTCGAAAATGATGAAAACGGAACATTTTTCACTGCTTTCAAAACGAGGCTAAACGATTCTTGCATCGAGCTAATTGCCGTTGAATTCTCTATCGTTTTCAAACTGTGCCGGTATCGTGTGAGCACTAGCTCAAATCTTCATACCGTCATATTTTGCACCGTTTTCAAAATGCGCTGGCATCGTGTGAACGCTGCTTAAGTTGCGCCTCCCAAAAGCGACAACTTTGAATGTTACAAAGCGGAGATAGTGGGCTTGCCTTTGAATAGTCCTAGTGCACAGCCAATTTCGTTCATTCTTATTATTGTTAAAAACGAACAAAATATTATTTCTAACTCACTGTTTGGTGGTCAAGAATCTGTAATAGAATAGTAATTCATGAAACATTGGCACAAGTGAAATAACTTGTTGTTCCAGAAAAAAGGTAATATCAATGGGCGTTAATAAACACAATCATGCAAATAAATATGGTCAATATGACAAAGAAGATAAAAAAAATATGTGAAGTGGGCTCAGCATTTTGGATCTAACTGTAAGTAAGCAGTTTCGAATCCAATAACCTTGAAAATAGCATGAACTAAAGTCTACACTCTTTTATGGAACTTTTATCAATAACAGAGCATTTTAGTTCAAAGAGGTTTTAAACGTTTGTCACAAGAAGTCAAGCGGAAATTGATCAATTCGTAACTTTCTGTAGTGTCCCTTTACGTAATCTCCCGTGATCTCTTTCAGTCATTTTTTATAGTGATGAGTTTGCGTCTAATACCTGAATCGAATCGACAAGATTGAAGAAGGCAATGCTACCCAACAAAATTGAATATAATTTGGCCGCATCTGAAATGCCCATTTCAAAATTCACCCTTACCATTAATGATTGTGAAAATCTGATCTGACGTCAATACTTGATACCAAATCACCAAATTGTTCATCAAATATGAGCCAAAGAATTGTTCTCCTTTGTTTGGTTTACCCAAAGTCATTTTGGTGACAGTGTCTTTAGCATAGATTCCTGCTATTTTAGTACCCTTTTCCATGCGAGCACCATTTTGGTAATATACCAGACCATCGTTTGCACCAGCACCTAGAATGAAAAAGAACATTTGATGAATTTAATTGTAATGCAGACATAACTTTTTGTTCAATGTCGAGGAATATAGCATGAAACAGAATGACACTAAGGAGCAATTCCTGACATCCTGACATTAAAGGAAACTAAAGTAGTAAGACAAAGGGGCTGCTTTTGTCTAGCAATCTCAGGCCAATTGTTCCTCATTATCGCTAATACAACACCGCCATTCTTTAACTGGAAAAAATATAATGAGCATCACAAGGAAAGAAGCTTATTGTTCTAAAACAGAGTCAGTTTGATGGTTCGCAAAGATATTGTATGTTTACTGGTTTACGACAAAAGACTGCCTACCTATGTGAAAAACTAGAGAAAACATTTAAAATGGGAATTTGAGTGCTCAAATGATACTTTTCATTTCCAGCCTCAAGATTTAATGCCAAGGCGCTGGCTTTCATCTATTTTCCTTCAACTGCATACTTCTAATTTCGGGTCACTCACTATGCTTACCCATAATTCTAGGCATTCTCTTTACAAGGTGCACACCTAAACAATAAGTATATATTTGCTACCGAAAGTAAGTGTGCCAAGCTCCTCATTTCGCCATCTCTAGGTGAATACAGTAAGAATTCGCAACATATAAACCATTTTTTCAACGAACGTCGGGCTGACTGTGTTGAGAAATGGTACCCTCATCTAAGAAATTTCAATAAGCTTTGATGGACAATCAAACAGGCAATTGTGGGACAATCAAACAGGCAATTGTGTAAAAAGTGGTTTCTATTTTGTGGGTTCTTTCTGTACGTACTTTTGTGCTCCCTGGAGTAACGATTGCCAAATGCAGTTGTCTTATTTTTATGAGAATATAAAATACACAAGGTGGCAGGGTTTAGGCAAAATCCATGAAGGAAAATAAAGCCTCTGCACAAACCTTCTTTGAAAGTGAATGCGAATGCAAACCATGTTTCAGGGATGCTATTCAACTGTATCACATAATCAGCAGTTGAAGTCTGGAGCTGCAATTTAAATCCAGTGAACTGAGCATCTTTCTGATACAAGAATGCAAAACCTCGTGAATCTCTTCTTTGTCCTCCAGTGGAAATAATATATTGATGTGTGTTTCCAGCTTGAATATTTGCGTTTATATATGCTGATGTCAGCTTGATCCAGAACATGACGGTTATACCAGCTGTACATTTGTTAGGATCGGTCACACATTCACCTAGAATTTAATGTCATACATGTATACTGGGTGGGCGACAAACAGAGTTACGCTATTCGAAAGCCATAGCAGCGAAAATACTACCAGAAATAGATCTAATAGATCCAGCTAAAAGCCGAAAGATCCAAGTATTTTTGTTACTTTTCTTGCTGTCTTACCAGCACCGGAAGTATAGTTAAATTCAAAGTTGCAAATATTTCATGGTTGCAAATTGACTAAAAAAGGGCCTAAAACATTGATCGAATGGTAAGGACTCTCCTTATACAGAGCAATACGCAATGGATCCAGCAATAGACTTCGAGTTTTAAGTGTAATCATTTATATGGACGTGTCCGTGCCCGGCCCCGGCTCCGGCTCCGGCCCCGGCCCCAGTCCCATGCCCCTGCCCATCCCCATCCCTGTCTATTCAAAGTTTGGTCTTGCACTCTCATCCTGGGGGAAGACACATTCTAAAACTGTAAACTTGCCCTAGTCCTTCCCTTTGAATTCCTTCACCAAAAGCATTTTGGTCTCCAGGTGTCATGAGTTCCTTGTAGCACGCTTTTTCACTTTCATATGAAATCTTCTTGGATGTGGACTTCCAAACTTCTCTTATAGAACTTTCAGCATCAAAAATAACTTCCAATTTTCAGACACTGGCCACCAAACATGGACCACCTAATAAGTTTCTGATGAAAGCATATGGGCATTGAGAAATAGGAAGAGTAAAAGAATGAAATTCTATCTCCGCTAAATTGATTCCTTTTGTTTATGTTTCTAGTCATAAGTAGCACCATAATGCTTTGCGTTGAAGCGATCGGCAGAACACCTGCAGCTATGCGGCAGTAATTTTGAAAAGCTTTCTGGGGCTGCAGTAGTCCATGACCTAGGCTCATTGATTACTTTAGGTTGGATAACGTAACAAAGTAATGATAAAAAAAGTGATACAAACCTGCATAATTTCCAAGATCAGCAGAGGCTCCAGTAGTTGTGAGATCCAGGACCATCCCATGTGATGAAGTTTGTGAGATTTTGGCTTTCTGTGGGAGCAGATGGTAGGAATCAATTCATTACAAGCAAGACACCTGAGCTCATTCCAAGTAATGATAACTTTATTGTGAATCATAGCTAGTATGTAACTATTTGAATATCTCATAAAAATCCTGAACAATTTCCATCGAATGTTCAGGAAATCTTTATTGAAGTGATTTGAAACATGAGCCTTCTTTTCCTCGCCCCAGACGCTATCAAGTTGAAGGTAAATAGTCTGCGAGCTTTTGAAATGGTATCAGATTTAATGGCAGAAAGATCGTGAATTCCTTTTTACAACAAATAAACGCAAAGCTGCAGTGCCACAATCCCGTTTTACCCCTCTCCCCTTCTATGTACCTAATAAAAATCCTTGCACCAACAGGTAAAATTGCAATTCTTGTCTGCCTCCTACACCTGTTGCGTCGTGAATGGATTACATACCGTGTTCAATGTTCCAATTCTCTTCTTGATAGATTCAGATGTTTGTCTCAATGAATTGACAGATTCAAATGTCCAGCAGTAACTTGCTCCATTAAACTTGGCCGGGCATTGAGCTACAGTATGAAACAAACAGAAGATACAGCTCCCGTCATAAAAGCAGCAAGCGCATTTTTTATAAGAAATTCAACTCTCAGATCACCAAAAATGTAAGAAATCGCAGTATAGTGGAAATATTCATTCCCACAAGTGGAAACCCGCCTTTATGGGAGCTTTAAGAAAATCGTTGCAAACTCTGAGTACTCAAAATCTAATATTTTCAAGAAACTTTTATTACTGGTCCAAATTCTTAGTTTCTTATAAAAAACAATAAGTGCAGATGATAAGTAATTCCAAAAGTATGATCAAAACCTTCCAAAGAGGTACAGATATGATGTAAGATAGCAACCACAATTACCAACGAAATATGAAAGATTTTGGTTCTTGTATCGAATGAACTTTTTGATTTCTAATAATTCCTTCCAGTGCCTGACACTTTTGGGCGAGGGTGTGCGATCGCCCCCCCCCCTTCGTGTTAGCTAGAACAAAGATTATTTGTTCGAAAACAATAGAAATAAACAATGCATTTTAATGAAACAATAGCTTCGCCCCCAAATTTGGCAAAGTGTCCGCCACTGATTCTTCAAGATAGCCAATCAAAGCAACGTTTATAACAATAAATTCGAGGGTGTTCATGCAAATGCCAAGCAAACATCAGGGGCTGACCGCTGAAATTACAAAACAAATACATACCATGAGCTTGTTTGCTAGCTAAAAATGAGAAAAATACAATATTAAAATATCAAAAATGGTCTATGTTAGACTTATGATCTAGAGTCTCTTGTTTCCCTGTGCTCTTTGACTTGATGATGGCGCTTCGGTCAACAGAGACTCATAATATTACACTGAAAAAACTGGCCCTATTTAGGCGCAAACTCTGAGCCTTCATAGAGTACCAATCAGATTACAAGATTTGGCAAAAAACAGTCATGTCAAATTTTCAATTCCAATAATGCAGTTGACTAGATTTTGAGCGAAGCTGCTGCGGCAGGTAATTGAAGATTTCTCTGATTTGTTTTGGTCTTAAAAACACGGAAAATATAGCGTATATAAGACTAATTTTTCTCTCAACGGGTAAACTGAACTTCCTTCTTCAGACTTATACCAAGTTTTATTGATTAAATGTTTGCTTAATGTAAATTATCTGCTTTATTGATAAAATTCACAATAAAACATAAACAATAAATAAGTGCAGAAACAAAACCAAAATCTTACCTTTACAGACGACATCAGAAATCTTTAACACTTCACTCGCTAACGTTTTGAATTGTGTTCTCAAGTTGAAGGCTGGATCGCTGGCCCATTTCTTTAAATTATCATCACTAACACTATTGCCAACAGCAACCGGCATTACTTTGATGCCCGCTTTCTTCATTTCCTCGGCCGCAGCGTCGGCAATCGCACCATCGGTCGGGTTACCGTCGGTAATAACAACAATAATATTCGCTGCGTTGTCGTCTCTTTTCGTAGCTTTGTCAAAGAATTCGGCTTTCGCTTTTTGAAATGCGACGCCTGTGTAAGTGTCAATAAAGTTTTTCGTAGGAAGTTGGTCGATGACGGCGATCATCTCTGCAGCTGTTTTGAATTTGTCGAAATCGAAGACTAACTGTTGAAGAAGAAGAAGTGTTTTGATATTCTTGCGCTAATAAATCTATCAAATGCTTTCAAAACAAACCTCGTTCACGTTGACGTTCATAATCATATTTATTGATTCTAAATTCCTGCCATTTTAAATTCCTTTTACCTCTAAATTCCATCGAAAAGAACTCCTATGACTTGACTATGCTGTGGCGTGTCATTTTTGCCCGAAAAAATGGCTCCCATAATTCTGCAAATTTCTGAAAACTTTATTGTCATAATTCCGCTAATTTAATGAACGTCTGCAAAATTACGAAACACTTCATGCAATTTCTACACTTTAGCAGCGTTTGCTCAACAAAACAACTCAAAATTCCCCACAACCTCTGAAGATGTTATCTACAAAGCAGCAGCTATTAACAATGTAAGGTACTTCCTAAAAATGGGACATCCCCGTACCACCAGCAAACGAAGACATCCTCCCCCCGGAACCAAAAACCCTAACATAACAGTTTGAATGAAGATTTCCTTGCCCTTCTTATTTGAGGCTTTACGGCAACACATTTATAGCTGTTACATTGGTATCTCCCTGGACTCACGAGATGATTCCTTGTATTCGTTCTATTTCTGGAATCTGATATTCATCCACTTCAGTGAGTAATACTGAGCCTTATGCAGTGAGTCTAAAAGCTACTCTCTATATCAGAAAATGTGAGCAAATCAACTTACTATTGGTACTTTATCACCAAAGAGCATCAGCGAAAATCTTGTATCTTTCGGTGATACTTCAAAGGAATTGACAATGGTTTTGATTCCTTCGATCATGACTGTTTTGAAATAATTTGGAATGCCAGCGATACGACCACCCAGTTCTACTGACTGTGATGCGTCCACTAGTATTGCAATATCCGCAGGCACTTTGCATTTTGCAGCTGGCGTTGCTGGAGGTCCAGCAGCTAAAAAAGGAAGAATTACGAACATAAGAATAGCCAGCATGCAGACAATACCTAAAGAAAACGTATAATCTGTAGCCCTGTCCACAAGTTGCTCGGCAACTTTCGGCAAACTTTAAAGCCTGGTTTCCATATGATCGTAATAGTCGGCGACGCGTCGCCGAGACAGGCTCGGGGACACATCAGGGACGGTTGCGTTAAATGGAAACATTTTCTGAACGACGTCGCCGACATCGCCGATCAGACGGGGACGGGACGGGGACGCATCGAAAGAGTTGAGATGAGTTTGATGAGTGGTTTCCATTTGCTCATAACAGTGATCGTTTCCATATGTCGCTGACTGATCGGGGACACGTCGCCGATGTGTCGCAGTAGGTCGCCGACTGTTACGATCATATGGAAACCAGGCTTAAGTCTTTTGGGCAACTTCTAGGAATTTCGGCAACTTTTAAAACATTGAGCAACTTTTTCTTATTTTAGCAATATTACAAGAATTTCAATGATATTTTGTTTATTCTGTGTAACAGTAATGAAAGTTACACATGTAAAGCATCTGTTTTCTGGTCAGGCTGGGATTCAACGCCTTGATTTGTGAAGAGCTTGTCTTTGAAATTAGCGATTTCTGACTATGATGACGATGATGACGACGATGATGATGATGATGATGATGATGATGATGATGATGATGATGATGATGATGATGATGATGATGATGATCATGATGATGATGATCATGATGATGATGATGATGATGATCATGATTATGGTTATGATGATTATTATTATTCGTCAATTATTGTTGTTGTTGTTGTTGTTGTTGTTGTTTTTGATGATCAACAAATGATTCTTGCTAAAATTTTGAAGATTTGTCAGATGAGCCCAATAACATTAGCGTGAAAGGCTCTACTTTCCAAGAAACTGCTGTAGTTCAAACAAGGAGCATCCTCATACCAAAGGATTTGTAACATTTGCTTAAGCACTTACTTCCGCGTACTGCAGTCTGCCAAATCTGCCTCAAAAATGGGCCAAAAATGGTACGTTTCCATCTCTCTGCAAAAATCCATTGCATTATTCAAAAACATACAGGTGGATTCCAATAATTCAACTCTCTTCTAACAAATTGAGACACAAACAAATTGATTTTCTTCAACATTCGAGGCATAAAGATGAAAATGAAATTTTCCACTTTGGCTCCAAGCAATAGAAGATTTGTACGTAGGCCATGTGTTGTGATTTGAAAATGCCCTGTTGCTTTAGCCTCGGACTTGATATCAAAAACATACAGGCGGATCCGAGATCGCTATTGTTTCATCTACCATAGGGTACCAAATAAACTTATCTGTTTGAAACATTCGAGGCATAAAAACGCGACTTTCTAACATCCACTTTTTCGCCTTTGGATCACCTGAAGCTGCGGGTATGCAAAAGACCTGCATTTATCTCACGACAAGGTCTGTCACACGGAGTTAAAACGACAAGAGCCAGAACCATGTTTGCATTTACCTGCAGTGCTATACTGGCAACAAATGTTACAAGAGTGTGCCATGAAACCCTATATAGTGGGGACATTAAAGGTCAAAATTAAATGACATACCTGTGCTGAATGATATTGTCAGGAAAAGGCAAAAAGTCCTGATGATCATCATCAAATATAGTGTAGTTTCCTGCAAAAATAAAACAAGGGTACCAAAGGCGTAAATGTTCTCAAAGATAGATCCTCTAGCGTCTGTCAGTCTGCTAAGATAAAAAGCTGGAATTTTCAAACGATTCCTTTAATTGCGAGCCCGAAGACTCAACCACTTCAACAAATGGCCGTTATCATCGAATGTTTTTGCAGATTTCATCTTACAAAGTTCTAAATTCTAGATTCGAATTCAGCACTCAAAATATAGTTTCCCTCCTGAGGTTTCCGCTACCTAACCATAAAACTTTACATACTCAGATAGGCCTTGAAGTAAATACCATATAATTGCTTTCGTTAAGCTCGGTCGCACGATCTGTAAGGTAAACTCCGTCTGGTGATAATTTTATGCTTGATCAACCACAAAATAGATATTCGTAGCATGTTCAACCTCCAGTCACCAAAATAAAAGCATTTTCAAAAACTTGAAATAAACGAAAACGTCTACTGTTTGATTACTTTTGTGAAAAGTTGCACAAGGAGACAATCTGAAGTCAAGACAACAATACTGTTAAGCTAGAAATCGTAAGTTGAGTCATGATTGTAAAATTAGACCAAAGCCTCGTTGAACGGCTTATATTCAAGGGTTACAGCGTTTTCATCGGCAATGTGGCGACAATTTATATCTCGAAGCAGAAATGTACAACGGAGAAAATAATAAACAAAGCTGACTATTGCTTTCCGTTATCAGTTCTACTGTGATCTCTTGGTCTTACACCCAAAAGGCCATTCCCGGGTTTTGATAAGGTCATCCCTTTGATGATAAGATTAAACTCTGGTCTGCAGAAAGGCCTAAGTCGATATCTTTCAAGAAATATACTGCTTAAAACATAAGTAACAACAAAGAGTTTATGCTATATCTAATCAAAACTGGAAGCATAAAGTTAGAAGTTTTCGCAACAACAAATTATTCAAAAATAAACAAAATTAATGCTTGGACGTTACGGCAGAGCGGGAGAGCTCAGTACCTTTGCTCTGCTTGCAAATCAGCTAGAGATTTACAAGGTCTAAATACTTGGTAATATTTCTACATAAATGCAACAATTTATCGCAAAAGGAATGTTAAAAAACCAGAAGCTTACAAAATAATGATATTGTTGAAAAATTCGAAGAGGGAAACTAGGCCGCCAAGGCAGCTTGGCTCATTCTGTTTACTGGCAGATCAGCTAAAGATTTACGAAGGCCTGAAGGCTAGCTATCTTCTTTATCAATGCTGTACTTCATTGCATGAGCAATATTCAGAATATGAAGCTTCTATAATAATGATATTGTTGACTGATAAACAAGTTCGAAGCGGGAAACTAGGACGCGAACGTAGCTCGGCTTTTCTCCTAAACTTGCAGCTCAGCTAAAGATTAACGAAGGCCTGAAGGTTGGCAATATTCCTACAGCAAGACAAACTAATAGGTTCATGAAAAGATACCAATTTTGCTGTTATCTGCAATTTACAGGAGAAATAGAAAAGATAAAAAGAAAAGCAACCTTACCTCTAAAATTCTGTTTCAACGACCATTCATTGAGTTAACCTCTGCCCTTTTACCACTCGCGTAATTTCTTTGTTAATTCATCCAAACGTTAGCGGGCTGGAAAATTTGACGAAAAATTTTAAAACATGAAAAAGTGCAAAAAACTTTCGGCGTGAAAAAATATCAAGAGTTCGACGAAAATTATCGCAATAGAACGCCTGTCAACACTCAATGAGGATTCAATGAATAACCATAATTGCGTCAGGTACAAAGATCAAGAAGTCGAAGACACAGGGTGACAACATGTCCAAGAGGTGTCTACTGTTAGTTTACCTGTGACTGCAAAATAAGCATGGCTGCTAGGATGCCATCAGAAAGTTGAAATGGAGAGAAATTTTACCCTGTGAATGAGGTGTTCGCTTTCCTAGCATCTATGTGGATTTTCCCACAATTTTTTCATTCAAAGAATTCGAGATGTTGCCAAGCCACCAGATAACATAATAATGACAGACTAGGCCTAATAAAGAAACTCCCAATGTAGTTCGTAAAAGCTGCCTGTTCGTGTATTATTGTTCGTTTTAAGCATGCAGCAGGGAGACTCTGTACTCTGAAGTTTTCTGAAACTTCTCATCAAGGCTATGATTATGCATTTGCAAGGGCTTTCGGCTGTAGCGTCTCATATAGGCGGATAAAACTTACAATATTGCGTAGTTTGTGCCTAATTGTTTTAGTCTGCTTTCAGGAATGTCTCAGGTATGAGGAATCACCATAATTCTTTATACCACAGCAAAATATCAAACGCATGTAGAACACTTAAGAGCCTAATTTAACGTGGCTGTTAAAACCTCTACATGCGCTTGATATTTCTCTCAGAGGAAACTGTATCTTTCAACTGTGTTTTTAAAAAGTGCAAATTTAGGAACTGTATGTAGAAAAATTAAAGTTTCCAGCCAAAAACTTTAAATCACAGGTTTCCAAGTCTCTTACCGAAACAGGAAATCCTGCACCTGATTCAAAGGCATTCATTCGTTTTATTGTCATGAAGATCCACCATTATTAAAAGCAAATTTCTACACTAAGACTTCTTAAGTGATAAATGTAAACGTGGTGTTCCTCCAGAATTCGTTCTTGGGCCTATCTTTTTCTTTACTTTCATCATCAAACTCAGAAATGCCAGCCTTCGTGTTACTTACCACAAATGAGAAAAATTCTTATTGAATTCATGCCTTTATTGTAGATTTAAATCCACTTTTTACGAGAGTGAAATAAATATGTAAGTAAGAAAAAGAAATGTGGTGATCCTCAAGGTTCTGTGTTTGGGCCTTTTCGCTTCATCATCCAGCGTTCGTGCTACTTACCAAATCAAGAAATCCTAAAGCTTATTGAATTCATTCCTTTATTGTTCATACAAATCCACGTTTTACAAAAGTTAAATGAAATAAGGTAATTGATAAACAGAAATGTGGTGTTCCTCAAGGCTCTGTGTTTGGGCCTCCTCTCGTTTTATTATGTTTCAAATAAAAGAAGTAGTTATTCTTGTCATTAACAGGTGCCTGTCCAATGACTGATTGTCTCTGCCCATGATTTTGAATGCTGAACCAAATGTTTCTGAAATGGTAAGCAATAGACAACTAAAATATTTCAATTCAAGTAATTATGATCAAATCAAAACAAACTCAACACAAACCAGGTTTCGGCCATGTTCGAAACATTAGTCGTTAAATGTTTGGTTAGCTAAGCATGACTAATCTATCGAACAAAGAGAAAAGTGATGGTGTGGTAAAGCACTTCAGATCTTGCGGGGTCTGCCCGAATGGGTTCAAGTAGGTAGGTAGGTATGTATTGCCACAAAAATAATTTACAATGGTTAAAAGAAAGGAGAAAAAAATTGAAAAATAAAAAAATATTTACAATAAATTTTAAATAGCAAATTTGATATATACAAGTTAAAAACACCCCTAATTATAGTGGCAGGGATAGCATTAACGATCAAGTTGACCTTATTTCCATAATGGTCCCCTTAGAGGTGATTGCAAAAAAAATTATAAACATTATATTTGAATGTGCTTTTGGACAAAGCATAAATATGGTAAGGCCGAGACATGAATGTGAGAGAGGATGCGCGGTTTTAGTAGAACACATATGTCTTTTTCCTCTCTCTGCATATTTTGGAAAAAATTGTCCTTGATCTTGTGCTATAAAGAATTGATACTATTTGTAGACTTTCAGATACGGGAATGATTCATTGGCTTTTAGAGAAAGCATACTTTGGAACGCACTCCCTGACACATTAAATCTGCAAATAGCGTCAGTCAGTTTAAAAACAATATTAATTAAAAATTGGACGGGATCCAACTGCCATTGTTTAATAAGAAAGTGAAACAAAATTGTAAATAGGTAACACCAGTTGGCCTTTATTGGTTTGTATATCTATTCTATTCCTTTAGCCAACTATAAATAAATGTATTATTATTATTATTACTTTAAATCAGAAGACAGGCTATTCCATATTTTTGGCCCCATATGGGACAGGCACTTTTGGCCAGCGCTACTTAAGTTCCGCCATCAGCATCACAAAGCAAAAGCCATCAGTTAATTCAAATATCCATACTTTACAAGGTCCGTAATGGAGTATCCATACTTCCAATGTCCGTAATGGAGTACTCAGGGCCAACACTGAGAGCACAGTCCGCGATGAAGCAGACCTACACCAACTATATAGCTGCCAGAAAGCTAGACTGCGCCGAAGCTCTCCTACCTTGTTGGATATAAAATTTAAAGCAGAGGTTTTAAATCTTTAAAAAAAATTGGTGTAAAATTGTATGACCTATTTCTTTCAACTGAAGGACTTGAAAGAAACTTTAGTAGCCACTTTTCTATGATTTTACCGTTGGAATTTTCAGAAATCTTGAATGATTGTCGAAATTACAGTCTATGTCATATTTCAGCTCACTCAGGATGTGACGTCATCAAATTTCTACATCATAAACTATAAGTGTGAAAGAGTTAACCGCAGATTTACAGCAAGATGGCTAAAGATTCTATGGAGTCGCTCAGTTCAAAGTAACTGGTCTTAGAATTTTACACCGACATTTTTAAAGATTTGAAACCTGTGCTAAAATTTAGTCTGCATAGAGATTCTAAATCGGTCATCAGATTATTTCACAATTTGCTTAACTCTCCGTTTTATGTTTCAAAAATTATCAAGATTTGATACAACAGTAACTCAAATATTTAATGATTTTACATTATCAACCAAATGAATGTCAATACGTTGCTTGTTACAAACTAGAATACAAAGGAATTAACATCATCAAACTATTGTCCAGCGTCAAAAAATTATCTACATATCTTTAATTCCAACCTACAATTATTCTGCAAAGACAACTGTTATAATTGAAAGGACTTCAACATTTTCAAGTGATTTAAGAAATTTTAAAAAGTATTCATTGATGTAAGGTACACAGACTTTTAAACTAATTGAGTTTAAATGGAATATCGTGAAACCTTCGCTTCTAAATAATAAAAAGCGTCGCGATTTTTAGCCTTCCTTGAACATTACAAATTTAGTATAAGAATCTCACTCAAGGAATTTGTCGTGATAAAGAGTTCAAGTCAAATCTATCGCCGTAGTTGCTGTAAACTTAACATTTAAAGCAAACATTGGCGTTTTTGATGCAATCAGCAAACAGGTTGGATAGAAGTTTTAAGAAACAGCTTTCAGTCAAGATCGGCTGTAACTTCAGAAAGGTATCACACAGTTTAGCGTAATAAAGCACGGAGCATTGCGGAGACCTTTAGTTTGAACAAAATATTTATTCCATACCTTAAGATTTAGTTACGGTTACTACCTCAACTAGAATGCTGCTTAGGTGATCAAATCGACCTACATCTATTTAACACAGTATCAAAAGTTCCAATTAAAACTTATTTATTCAATCCATATTAACTACACTAACGACGAAGAAACTATCAACTAAATATTGAACGAAACTATATCCCAATAAGTCTCAGGGAGCTTCCTACCTTGTGCCAATTCAAAAAACAACTAAAAACACATTTGATGAACTGAAATCCTATTAAAACACAACTCCCTAAAAGATCAGCCATGACATTAGTTTTCAGTACCCCCCCCCCCTTTGTAGACAATATTGGTTAATATAACTTTTCCTGCGTGATATTAGATTTAGCTGAAGGGATTTTTGTATAAATAATTTAAATGACAATGAAAAACTTGAATTTTCATCACAGGGTCTCTAAGACCCCTTGCCCCATCCAGCGTCGATACCCCACTGTTTTATAACCAAAATTTGCCCCTTTCATTGCAAAATAAATACCATGAATTTTACCATCATCATCTTCGACAACAACAGTAACTCCCTCGATGATATCATCAGGTTTCAAGCGTTTGCCTCCTTTCAACAACGAGGCTTTGACAACTCGATTAAATCTGTAGATACTTGGTAAATCTTTTACTTGTAAGTCACGTGGTTCGAAGCAGACTTTTGTCATGTTCTTGAGTTTAATTTCAGGCTTTTCCAAGAATTTCTCAATGTTAAAAAAGCCGTGGAGGAAATGCATAAGCTTGAGTTTAAATTTTGAGAGGATAGATTGTGGTATTTTGTTACCGTGTTTGCTGGCGACTGAATACTTTATGTCTGTGTTGCACTCTTGGGAGATGAAGGATGATAGTGAAGCCTCTGCGATGTCAGTGTAGATCATTGGTTTAATTGCTATGGAGAAAAAACGGTTGCTAACAAACGGGCAAATACTGCTTTTAGTATCACGATCTTTCTGTTCAAAGCTAACACAAAGAACAATGAATGAAATTCTGAGAGGTGTATCGATCCTTTAAAAATAGATTGGATACTAATACTGCGGACGAAAAACGAATAGGAAATAAACAAAAAAAGAGGCCTTAGTGTGCTAAAAAAACATATCTTTTTTTGTTTATTTTTCGTTCGTGCTTCATCCGCACTATTAGTATCCAATTTATTGTTTCTTTGTTGCCGATATATCCTTTAAAAATATATATTCATCTTAAAGATATTTTCTGATTTCTGTAGAAGAGCTAAATTTTGCGAGAAAAGGCACACAGCTTTTAAGGAAGAATCTGTATTTTCAGAAACTGGCGTTTGAAGCCAGTGAAATTCGTCCTATTACGTAGACTATGAGGTTGCATAGCAGCTTTCTTCAAGACATTTCTCGTGGCTGTAAGGTCTCTTCAGAAATATCTGGCTCGTGAATACACCACTTCGATTAACAGCCTCGTTTTGGAAATTATCCAAAATTCGTTCATATGAAATTTTGGAGGCCAAATTAGGATTTAGCACCCAAACTTTAGTCTAACCACATGTTTTCATGTTGCTATCGGTCGTGGTGTTAATTTTATGGCGATGTAAAGTTTGAAAATCTATAAGGGATTTGACCGTGAAAACGACTCGGGGTGCAAAGTTTCACCCCGAACGATTTATGACGGTCAAATCCCTTATAAATCTTTGAACTTTACATTGTCATAAAATCAACATCACAAATGCCAGCAGGTTAAAAACATGAAACCAGACTAATGTTTGAGTGCTAAATCCGAATCTGGGCTCGAAATTTTCATAGGAACAATAGGAAGGAATTTTGACAATTTTCCAAAACGAGGCTGCTTAATCGTAGTGGTGTATTAAAAGCTATGTTAGTGTTCAGATCGTTTATTTCATTACACTCACAATATTTTATTACACTTACAATCTTTGGCAAAAAGGTCAATTTCAGACTTCAATGCAAGCAAAGGAGAATCTCCTAAAAAGACCTCATAGATATTCTGTAAAAACATCAGAATCGAACGATATTTGTATACAATTTGTAGAACTTTCGAAGATGCACAATGGTGACGGAAGCTCTACCTCACTTAATCAAACTTCTCGTATAAACTGCATGACAATATCGCTCGTCTCAGGCTATTTTGTAGAATAGCTAAAACGTCTATTCCTGAAGGAGCAACATATCTTCTTGGCTTCTGCACGACAACATTTCGCAAGAATACAAGGCTTAAAAAATTACTCACTGTTGCAATCAGTCTTTGGGCATCCTTCAAGCTCAACGTATTCTCCTGAACATGTTCTTTGTTGGTTTTTTCGCACCAAACATTTGCGATCACGTGTTCTCGTTCCTCCTTCGCAGACTGAGGTGATTGTGCACTGCGACCAAGGAGACCACTGCGACCAAAAACCTACGAAGTAAGAAGATGAGATCAACAGAAAGAGAGAATACAAATCTGTCTTGAAATAAATGTCACGACACAAGTGAAATGACTATTGTGGTCTTGTAAAATTTGAAAATTTTTCATTCGCAGACTTTCGCGTTGTATACTCTCGGGTGCCTAATACAAGGGGGGACGCTTATTAATTTTCAAAATTTTATCCACCCCCTGGCCCTTATTAAGACCCCCCCCCCCCCCGTTTATTAATTTTGGCAAAACAATGTCCAGAGCTCAATATGATTTTTATACGAAATTTTGTTCGAAAGATAAACTATTGCAGTGTACTCGTAAACTAATTCGAGATTAGAGACTTCGTTCTTTCTATGTTCTTATTCTGTTTATTTACATTTGTTTCTTGAAGACTTGAAGAGTTCTAAGCATATAAAATGCACTTGTCTCCAGTAGATAACGTAAAACCCCGTTTTTGCAAATTTCTCACCCCCCCCAATTTATTTATTAGTTTCTTTGAGTGGTTCCCACCCCCCCCCCGTTTATTAAGACCCCCCTTGTATTAGGCACCCGAGAGTACCTAATACGAGACATTCTTCTAAGAAAAAGCTGCAGATGAGCTCATGATGTCATACCTGCTTTGTCTTTTTGGTAACGGACGTAATCCGTGGGACATGTGAAGTCAAACACACTGAGCGTCGCTAGAAAAATGAAAACAGCAAGCCTCATCGCATACTCCTTTATGTTTCTGAAGGGTTCTGAAAAAGACATGGAAAAATGATGAATAAACTTGACATAGTGACCACCTAATTACACAAGAGATTCTGGATTTAAGGCGTGAAAAACAATCTCATTCTCATTTTTCAGTCATTTTGCAACCACAAAATTTTTTGTTAAGTTTAATTTTAACTACACTTCTAGCGCTCGTGAGACGTCGAGAAAAATCACAAAAATTCTTCGATCTTTCGGCTTTTAACTCAAATTTCAATCATTCACATCTGTGAAGTACGCTTTGTACTATTAATTTTCAAAAGCGGGAACTTGTTTGTGGCTCACCCGGTATTTTGTTACGGATCAAAGCTTTCACTGGCACAATGTAGTGTAAACGTGGTCTAAAGATAGTGATATGATGATTAAAACAATCAAATTGAAAGTTAGAAAAATTTAACAGCTTCGAGTACAAATACTTTAGGGTGGTAAAAGGAGGGTCAAGATCACGAATCATGAAAACTAAATGCTAAATTTCACGTTTCACGTTAAAGGAACATAGCAAGGAGCAAGAAGGAGCTGTGCTCGTGGCTTCTTTCTTAATTTCATCCCAACCCTGACCCGTCAGATAATGTCAAACAGAATTTGGTGTATTATCCATTAGTTTTTGTTTTTACTCATTCTTTATGTTTTGGCCATGGGGTAGTCAATGTCTTTCGCTACCCTCGGTATCGTCTCTTCGTGTTGTAGTTGTATAGTAATTAGATTAGTATAGTAGCATGTAGAATTTGTTGTAAATATCTTTGTATGAATTGCAAACAAAAGAAATATAGCATTTTCACGTTTCACGAGAACCAATACTGGCTTCTCACGTTTCACGAGCGAAAAATGTGGCAAAAAAATATTGGCAAATCACGAAATACCCTTTACCACCCTCATACTTACTTCTCACAGGACTATTTTAATATCTCTCCACCATCCGTATCACAGAATCAGCTACCACTAAAATTTGTTATTACTAAACTTGTGAGTCGCTTTCTTATATCGGCCTAAATTGGCCTAACTAAACAGCGGCAAGTTATGATATGAAAACAATAGGTACCTGTGTACGTCTAGCTATCCACGTGGTACATTGCGAAGGTGTGACGGGTACGACGGGTTGCTGTTTACAATTAGTGAACTGAAGCAGCGGGTATTATGATACAGTTAAGGCGTCAAATATACATTTCTTCGCAGGAGCTTCGGCATCTTTCTGTGCTCAAAATTGGAAAATTACGTTGAATAACGGGACCATTTTGTTTCATTCATTTCATGTCATTTTGTACGTATTTACATCTGAAATCACAGTTAAGGCGTCAAGTCAAAATTTCTTCGCACGAATTTCTGTATCTACCGGGTGAGTCAAAAAAAACGCCCGACGTTTGAAAGGCTACTGCTCCCTCGGTATGCAAGCAATGATATTCTGCAATGTTTGATTAAATAGCTAACATGTTCAATTATTTTTAGAAATTTTTCTGGCTGAAATCGGTCACTCCGTTCAGATTCTGTAAGCGATTTTCTAAAAAGATTCCCTTCGAGAAACCTTAAAAAATGTGTTAAAGTTACAAGCAAGTTTCCCAAATGTGTTTACCGCACAGAGGTAACTTTCAGCACACTTTAGCACGTGCTTTCCTATTGATGGGCTGAAAAGTCTCCCCCCCCCTTCTGTGAATAACTTATTCAGGGGATGTCATTCTCCCAAGAGTGCGTAAAACATGAACACATCGTGGAGTCATTTTTGCTAGGAAGGAGATCAAAGAGAAATTTTGCTTGGTGTTTTCACTCATTTTTGCAGGTTTTCGAAGGGGGCTTGCCGCAGAAAATCTCCTTTTTCGACGAGAAGGAATGTCCGATTAAAGCCAGGTAAAGTACTGAACCTAATTTGACATATCGGGGATAAAACAAGACAGTTTTCAATATCATTGCTTTGATATTCAGGAAGCAGGATTTTTCAAACGCCGGGCATTTTTATTGACTCACCCGGTATCACTCCGTGCTCACATGCTTCATCCTTCAAATGTCAGCATCGAGGAGATAAATCAGTCTCTACAAATTTCGTACTCGTTTGGGGAATATCCTTTGGGTAATATTACGACGAATGCCGTAAAAAGCCATTAGGGAGTTTACGAAACCACGACGGCAACGGCAACTGCAACGCAATGTTGCTTTTGTTTCAGAACTTTAGATTAAAAAGATTCCTTCTTTTCTGCTCTGATATGTTCCCATGAGGGACTATGAAGTTGTCCTGTTCAATTTCACAACTTGGAAACCATATCTTTGGCGTTCTGTACAGCAGATCTAGGCCCCCGAAATAAAACTCCGTCTTTTTAACTGTTTGTCTTCAAGGATAAAAACATGGTTTTCGGGCATCTCTGAGTTATAGGAGGCCTCATTTTGCCCTTTTGGATGATTTATTAAGGGTAGCTTACGGAAGCAATACTTCCTTTGCAGAATATCGGATGACGTTCTAGCTGGCGTTGCCGTCCTGAGTTCGTAAACTCTCTATTGTCATTCAGGGTCTTAGCTAGAGTTCAGTTTTGCGGGCGACACTTGAATGTTGTCTTGTTGTATGTCATATGGTAAGGGTTAGGGTTAGTTTCAGAAGGATTTTTAGGGTAGTTACGGTAAGTTAGAGTTAGTTAGTTAGAACGCTACGAAAGATGCGCCTTGAGATGACTGCTTTTCAAAAAATTTCGAAACAGATCAAGATATCAAAACAGGGTGTTCCCTAAGTTTTTCAAAAATCTGAAGGGTGTGGTCAGGAAAAAGTTTTCAGGGAGCTTTGCCCGCAGACCCCCTCGTGGTTTCCACCTCAGATACGTTGGGCTACCGACGCTCCTGACCTCATTAACAATAAATAACTTTTGTCAAAGAAAAATTCACTATAAAGTAGGTATTTAAGCTCTGCAGACCATCAGCTGTTAAACTACTAATTTTTACATAAAAACAGGGACGAGTTCCTTACAAGGATGCTGGTAAAGGGATGCTGGAAAAGGATACAAATTGAAATCAATTAACAACGTACTTTCTTCAATAATTCTAGCTTTTTCACAAACAATGCATTATCACAAGCCTTTGTTGTCCTTTTTGATAAATCAGTTTGGCATCAACTTTGTTAGAATGAAACTGAATATCTTGTCTTTCCACTGTCAAAATAAATTATTCGCCTTTAACTCTTTTTATTCTCTATAGCTCAATCTTCAGTCCAAATTCACATTTTGCATAACTTCCGAATTTTCCTGGTCATGTTTCATCTAATTCTGAGACTTGGTAAATTCTACATACAGTATGTCTTTGTTTATCTGTCAGATCTCCCCCCTCTCCTACCATCACCCCAATCTCTATGCCTGTTGGTGCTACCCTGCCTCCCTTTTGACAAATTCTTTCTGTTCAGTGGGTTCTCACCAACTGGCAATGGCCTCCTAAAAGGCCTGTCTCTGCCTCCAAATCTAAGCTGACCAGATTCCTTTCTCCCTCCAAAGCCCCCACCAAATCTTCTTGGTACCCATCCTTTTAACACTCTCTCTTTTTCATATTCCACAAGGATTTCAGAACCATCAATAATAGTTTTGTTCATCTCTCTCCATGCCAACCTAGTGTCTCTTTCTCGTTTGAACTCTACAAACGCATACCTCCTACTGTTCCCAGTTATAATATCCCGTACCAAACGGCATTTCTCAAGGTCACCAAATTTGGAGAATCTGTCACGTATTGTCTCTTCTTTTGTGTTGATATCAAGTCTTGCAACAAACAGAGTTTTATATGGGTCTCCAGTTACCTGAAAGTAAGTTTACCACATTCAGTAACACACAAGTAAAACTACAGAGTCTATTTGGGTAATATGGTAAGGTAACTCAGAGATAAAATGGGGTAAGGTATAAATAAATTTGCAAAAATCTACATCTAGGGTGATACTGAGCAGGACCACATGGTGGTATACATGCGCAGGTATAAAATAACGAAAACGAAATATAACAAATTCAGATCCTCGGGGCTGACAAATGCCTCCCCCACATTGGATCATTGAGATAGGAGGCCTGGGGAGGTTTGGTTGGGGGCAAATATTTGTAGGGTTCACAGATTTTCTCTGACTGCAATAATGTGGACTTCCCTCCCTGGTGTTGCATACAAGCTTCAATCAGCTTCAAAATAACTTCTTCATTTTCCTTGATAATTTGCTTCCCTTAACAGTATTTTGGTTGGGGCAACCCCAGTAGATTTCTTTAATAACTCTGTCAGGAGACAATTCATGTATATTAAAACGCTATGTGCAGTTGTGTGAAAAGAACTGAGCTTATATTCAGGGCAAATTTTTCCTGATCTATGTGATTTATCGGCAAAAATTTGGCAAGATGTTTCGATAAATGTTAGAATTGACTCTTAAAAGGTTGGTATGAACTGTGAAACAAGCTAACTGAATATCAAACATGCTAAAGTGGAAAGCAGACAGGCTGACTCATTAAACCCTTGAATATGAACATGATGGGGAGCTTTGACAAATCTTACAAGGACATGGAAGATAGCGTTCCTGAAAAGCTTCACGTTATTTTTAGAAATATCTCCTTTAACAAAACACAGGCAAATAATATAACAAAGAAAAGTGTCAGCAAAACATTTTCATTAGGCTTTTGAAAAATATCAAATCGCGGATCCTTGCATATTGCATCAAAAAAGGAGCATGTGATTCTGATAAAACAGTATTAGACCCATTCAGGGTAGAAGTACTCTAGGCCAACTACAGGGTCTATTATAGGTTTGAGGCTTCACAGCCTCGACTCTATTTTTACGTGCGGCCTATGGATTTGGCAGTGGTTTTTCTATGGATTGCGGCTTCTACATAAGACACGTCTTGCAGCTTTCGGTGTGAATTGGCAACGGTTTACGGCCTTCAAGATGCGGATGCGGCTTCTAGCTAAGATAAGTCAAGAAATGTAATTGGAGGAACTTAAGAAAGGGATCAACGTTGATTCACGGTTGACAAGCTATTGTATAGTTTGGTAGGCAAGAACGATGTTCGGTGGGCAAGAAGGTCATGTTCATATTGACTGATATTATTTCTATTCAATGGCACATCCGTTATTCAAACTAAATTGACAAATCCAGTAAATAGTCAGAAACTTGATAGCCCAGTCCAGTTGAAGACTTAAAACATTACATGTTCAAATTGAACAAATGTTTGGATCTATTCCAATTTCCATCAGCGTGTAAAAGTGGGCATGAATCTATTGTATAGATAGTCATTACAAGACAAAGGAGAAATGAGATCTTAACAACAGTTGTAGTTATTTGACTGAAATATGCACTCTATATGACAAATTAGTAAAGGGGCTATCCTAAAAATTTTCTCGAGATTCTTATTTATGAAAAAATCGCTACCTTTTCACAAATGCATTTAAAATTCAATGGATTTTTGTAAGGGATAGATTGCAGCAGCTCGTTCAGTGAAAGACTGAGAGCCATAAGAACTGTGATACACATGCTTCTCTTTTCTTATGGACGAATAGTTGGTGTACGTACTTTGCCAAAAGGCATGTTTTACCATAGCTATAGCAGCTGCCGTTTGCGCCCAGGCCCTCCAACCTACACTCTGTCATGTTCTCCTCTCGACTCAATCAAAGTTTCAAACCATGCCTGGGCAGGGCCTACATGGGGGGCTGGGTCGTGTCAGCCGAGCATTTGTTCTGTAAATACAAATGTAGCCTAAAGCGTAAAAGGCCAAAAAGTTTGTTGTTGTAGTAGGCCAACAAATGTGAAACATTCACCTTTTTGTTTGGCCTGTATCTTGCTCGTAAAGCGCGAATAATTCCTTTGTCGTGTGGCTCCAAGTCTGTGCCATCAATGCTTCCTGCTTGCAATGGATGATAACGCAAAGCTATTGGTGACCATTCATCAAACGTTGCAATCTTGTATGGAGCTTCTGACTGCAGTTGGTCGGCCATTTTCTTTGCTGTGGAATGAATGGCGGGAAATCCAGACAACAAAAGGAATTCAAAGTGAAGAGGACTGGACACTAGAAGACACAGCAAAGTATTTTTTCTTTTTATTACCGGGCCGGATGGAGGGGGATAAAAGATCTATTTAACTCCAAAGGCTACTTGACCTAAATTTGAAAGTGGTGTCCCACGAAAAGATATTTTTTACCCGGCTTCAGAATGTTTCCTTCAAATGATACCCGATTCCAGAAAAAATCAGTTATGAGTATACTAAAAAACAAACCGATCAAACAAAATTTCCCTTTTTGACATGCTTTGACAACTGGCTCCAGAAAACTGCCCTCTTTTGATACTCCTTTGCAGAGCAAAATAAGAGAAAACACTACCCTGGCAAATGGCACATGCCTATCACACAGATATACTAAACACAGACGTTTGCGTAAGGTTCTTTTCTGTTCTGCAAGCTTCAAATTGATTGTCTTTGATTTATCCCTATGGTCTATTCCGGAGAGATTAATGAAAATCTATGTGGATAGATGAATGAAAATCTATCCTTGATAGATGAATAAAGACAGGGGTGGATCCAGACAGAAAAGTGACTGAGGCACTGGTGCGAGCGCAAAGCGCTAGCGATTCGAGGGTAAGAGGCGGGATAGAACGGAAACATTTTTGGGGGCCACAACCATCAGGTCATAGGAAAACGCCCCTTTTGAATTTACGCTAGCAGAGTTGCAGAATTGAGTATTGAGGAAGTGTGTAGTAGAACAGCTTTTTGGCTGGCAAGCATCATTGGCCTCCTTCTAGCCTAGATTTTATCTAGGCCAACGAAACGGAACGCCTTTGCATTTTGCATTGATGAACAACTTCATGATACAGCTTTTGAGGCTTGAGAACTCTTCAAGTCACAGTTGTTTGAATTTGTCTGTTTGTGTGTACATGTTGAGTTGCATTGCACTATAAATTTTGCTCTCTTTGTTTGCAAGAGTCTCAGATGAACCATTTCAGATGCAAAAATGGCCTATTGAATTGACTGGATCAGTGAAATTTTATTACCAACTCAATTGTCCGTAATACGCTGACAAATCAGGTGCTATTAAAATACACCATCTACCGACATGAGGGCAGCAAAACTAGTTTGAATACTAATCCTCGGTCATCAAAATGAGCCATTTCAGATGCAAAAATGACAATCTGAATTGATAGATCAATGAAAGTTCATTATCACCTTCATTGTCAGTAATATGCTGACATTCCAGGTGATAATGAAAATACACCATCTACCGACCTAATAGAAGCAAACCAAGTTTGAATAATAGTTCTTACACATTAAAATTGAGCACCTTCAAATGCAAAAACCATCTACTGAATTCATTAGATAAATGAAAGTTCATTATCACCATCATTGTGTGTAATATACTGACATTCCAGGTGATAATGAAAATACACCATCAACCAATTTAATGGAAGCAAACCAAGTTTGAATGCTAGTTCTTCCTCATTAAAGTGAGCCATTTCAAATGCAAAAGCGATCTACTGAATTCATCATATGAATGAAAGTTCATTATCACCTTCATTGTCAGTAATATGCTGACAATCCAGGTGATAATGAAAATACACCATCTACCAATTTAATGGAAGCAATCTAAGTTTGAATGCTAGTTCTTCCTCATTAAAGTGAGCCATTTCAAATGCAAAAACGATCTACTGAATTCATCATATGAATGAAAGTTCATTATAACCTTCATTGCCAGTAATATGCTGACAATCCAGGTGATAATGAAAATATACCATCTACCAACTTAAAGGAAGCAAACCAAGTCTGAATGCTAGCTCTTATTCATTAAAGTAAGCCAATTGAAATGCAAAAACGATCTAATGAATTCATTATATGAACGAAAATTCATTATCACCTTCATTGTCAGTAATATGCTGACAAACCAAGTGATAATGAAAATATACCATCTACCAACTTAAAGGAAGCAAACCAAGTCTGAATGCTAGCTCTTATTCATTAAAGTGAGCCAATTGTAATGCAAAAATGATCTAATGAATTCATTATATGAATGAAAGTTCATTATCACTTTTATTGTCAGTAATATGCTGACAAACCAAGTGATAATGAAAATATACCATCTACCAACTTAATGGAAGCAAACCAAGTCTGAATACTAGTTCTTATTCATTAAAATGAGCCAATTGAAATGCAATAACGATCTAATGAATTCATTATATGAATGAAAGTTCATTATCACCTTCATTGTCAGTAATATGCTGACAATCCAGGTGATAATGAAAATATACCATCTACCAACTTAATGGAAGCAAACCAAGTCTGAATGCTAGTTCTTATTCATTAAAGTGAGCCAATTGAAATGCAAAAACGATCTAATGAATTCATTATATGAATGAAGTTCATTATCACCTTCATTGCCAGTAATATGCTGACAATCCAGGTGATAATGAAAATATACCATCTACCAACTTAATGGATGCAAACCAAGTCTGAATGCTAGCTCTTATTCATTAAAGTGAGCCAATTGAAATGCAAAAACGATCTAATGAATTCATTATATGAATGAAAGTTCATTATCACCTTCATTGCCAGTAATATGCTGACAATCCAGGTGATAATGAAAATATACCATCTACCAACTTAATGGAAGCAAACCAAGTCTGAATGCTAGTTCTTATTCATTAAAGTGAGCCAATTGAAATGCAAAAACGATCTAATGAATTCATTATATGAATGAAAGTTCATTATCACCTTCATTGTCAGTAATATGCTGACAAACCAAGTGATAATGAAAATATACCATCTACCAACTTAATGGAAGCAAACCAAGTCTGAATGCTAGCTCTTATTCATTAAAGTGAGCCAATTGAAATGCAAAAACGATCTAATGAATTCATTATATGAATGAAGTTCATTATCACCTTCATTGCCAGTAATATGCTGACAATCCAGGTGATAATGAAAATATACCATCTACCAACTTAATGGATGCAAACCAAGTCTGAATGCTAGCTCTTATTCATTAAAGTGAGCCAATTGAAATGCAAAAACGATCTAATGAATTCATTATATGAATGAAAGTTCATTATCACCTTCATTGCCAGTAATATGCTGACAATCCAGGTGATAATGAAAATATACCATCTACCAACTTAATGGAAGCAAACCAAGTCTGAATGCTAGTTCTTATTCATTAAAGTGAGCCAATTGAAATGCAAAAACGATCTAATGAATTCATTATATGAATGAAAGTTCATTATCACCTTCATTGCCAGTAATATGCTGACAAACCAAGTGATAATGAAAATATACCATCTACCAACTTAAAGGAAGCAAACCAAGTCTGAATGCTAGCTCTTATTCATTAAAGTGAGCCAATTGAAATGCAAAAACGATCTAATGAATTCATTATATGAATGAAAGTTCATTATCACCTTCATTGCCAGTAATATGCTGACAAACCAAGTGATAATGAAAATATACCATCTACCAACTTAAAGGAAGCAAACCAAGTCTGAATGCTAGCTCTTATTCATTAAAGTGAGCCAATTGAAATGCAAAAACGATCTAATGAATTCATTATATGAATGAAAGTTCATTATCACCTTCATTGCCAGTAATATGCTGACAAACCAAGTGATAATGAAAATATACCATCTACCAACTTAATGGAAGCAAACCAAGTCTGAATGCTAGTTCTTATTCATTAAAGTGAGCCAATTGAAATGCAAAAACGATCTAATGAATTCATTATATGAATGAAAGTTCATTATCACCTTCATTGCCAGTAATATGCTGACAAACCAAGTGATAATGAAAATATACCATCTACCAACTTAATGGAAGCAAACCAAGTCTGAATGCTAGTTCTTATTCATTAAAGTGAGCCAATTGAAATGCAAAAACGATCTAATGAATTCATTATATGAATGAAAGTTCACAATCACCTTCATTGCCAGTAATATGCTGACAAACCAAGTGATAATGAAAATATACCATCTACCAACTTAAAGGAAGCAAACCAAGTCTGAATGCTAGCTCTTATTCATTAAAGTGAGCCAATTGAAATGCAAAAACGATCTAATGAATTCATTATATGAATGAAAGTTCATTATCACCTTCATTGTCAGTAATATGCTGACAATCCAGGTGATAATGAAAATACACCATCAACCAATTTAAAGGAAGCAAACCAAGTCTGAATGCTAGCTCTTATTCATTAAAGTGAGCCAATTGAAATGCAAAAACGATCTAATGAATTCATTATATGAATGAAAGTTCATTATCACCTTCATTGCCAGTAATATGCTGACAAACCAAGTGATAATGAAAATATACCATCTACCAACTTAATGGAAGCAAACCAAGTCTGAATGCTAGTTCTTATTCATTAAAGTGAGCCAATTGAAATGCAAAAACGATCTAATGAATTCATTATATGAATGAAAGTTCATTATCACCTTCATTGCCAGTAATATGCTGACAAACCAAGTGATAATGAAAATATACCATCTACCAACTTAATGGAAGCAAACCAAGTCTGAATGCAAGCTCTTATTCATTAAAGTGAGCCAATTGAAATGCAAAAACGATCTAATGAATTCATTATATGAATGAAAGTTCATTATCACCTTCATTGCCAGTAATATGCTGACAAACCAAGTGATAATGAAAATATACCATCTACCAACTTAATGGAAGCAAACCAAGTCTGAATGCTAGCTCTTATTCATTAAAATGAGCCAATTGAAATGCAATAACGATCTAATGAATTCATTATATGAATGAAAGTTCATTATCACCTTCATTGTCAGTAATATGCTGACAATCCAGGTGATAATGAAAATACACCATCAACCAATTTAAAGGAAGCAAACCAAGTCTGAATGCTAGCTCTTATTCATTAAAGTGAGCCAATTGAAATGCAAAAACGATCTAATGAATTCATTATATGAATGAAAGTTCATTATCACCTTCATTGCCAGTAATATGCTGACAAACCAAGTGATAATGAAAATATACCATCTACCAACTTAATGGAAGCAAACCAAGTCTGAATGCTAGCTCTTATTCATTAAAATGAGCCAATTGAAATGCAAAAACGATCTAATGAATTCATTATATGAATGAAAGTTCATTATCACCTTCATTGCCAGTAATATGCTGACAAACCAAGTGATAATGAAAATATACCATCTACCAACTTAAAGGAAGCAAACCAAGTCTGAATGCTAGCTCTTATTCATTAAAGTGAGCCAATTGAAATGCAAAAACGATCTAATGAATTCATTATATGAATGAAAGTTCATTATCACCTTCATTGTCAGTAATATGCTGACAATCCAGGTGATAATGAAAATACACCATCAACCAATTTAAAGGAAGCAAACCAAGTCTGAATGCTAGCTCTTATTCATTAAAGTGAGCCAATTGAAATGCAAAAACGATCTAATCAATTCATTATATGAATGAAAGTTCATTATCACCTTCATTGCCAGTAATATGCTGACAAACCAAGTGATAATGAAAATATACCATCTACCAACTTAATGGAAGCAAACCAAGTCTGAATGCTAGTTCTTATTCATTAAAGTGAGCCAATTGAAATGCAAAAACGATCTAATGAATTCATTATATGAATGAAAGTTCATTATCACCTTCATTGCCAGTAATATGCTGACAAACCAAGTGATAATGAAAATATACCATCTACCAACTTAAAGGAAGCAAACCAAGTCTGAATGCTAGCTCTTATTCATTAAAATGAGCCAATTGAAATGCAATAACGATCTAATGAATTCATTATATGAATGAAAGTTCATTATCACCTTCATTGTCAGTAATATGCTGACAATCCAGGTGATAATGAAAATACACCATCAACCAATTTAAAGGAAGCAAACCAAGTCTGAATGCTAGCTCTTATTCATTAAAGTGAGCCAATTGAAATGCAAAAACGATCTAATGAATTCATTATATGAATGAAAGTTCACAATCACATTCATTGTCAGTAATATGCTGACAAACCAAGTGATAATGAAAATATACCATCTACCAACTTAATGGAAGCAAACCAAGTCTGAATGCTAGCTCTTATTCATTAAAGTGAGCCAATTGAAATGCAAAAACGATCTAATGAATTCATTATATGAATGAAAGTTCATTATCACCTTCATTGCCAGTAATATGCTGACAAACCAAGTGATAATGAAAATATACCATCTACCAACTTAAAGGAAGCAAACCAAGTCTGAATGCTAGCTCTTATTCATTAAAGTGAGCCAATTGAAATGCAAAAACGATCTAATGAATTCATTATATGAATGAAAGTTCACAATCACATTCATTGTCAGTAATATGCTGACAAACCAAGTGATAATGAAAATATACCATCTACCAACTTAATGGAAGCAAACCAAGTCTGAATGCTAGCTCTTATTCATTAAAGTGAGCCAATTGAAATGCAAAAACGATCTAATGAATTCATTATATGAATGAAAGTTCATTATCACTTTTATTGTCAGTAATATGCTGACAAACCAAGTGATAATGAAAATATACCATCTACCAACTTAATGGAAGCAAACCAAGTCTGAATGCTAGTTCTTATTCATTAAAATGAGCCAATTGAAATGCAATAACGATCTAATGAATTCATTATATGAATGAAAGTTCACAATCACCTTCATTGTCAGTAATATGCTGACAAACCAAGTGATAATGAAAATATACCATCTACCAACTTAATGGAAGCAAACCAAGTCTGAATGCTAGTTCTTATTCATTAAAGTGAGCCAATTGAAATGCAAAAACGATCTAATGAATTCATTATATGAATGAAAGTTCACAATCACCTTCATTGTCAGTAATATGCTGACAAACCAAGTGATAATGAAAATATACCATCTACCAACTTAATGGAAGCAAACCAAGTCTGAATGCTAGCTCTTATTCATTAAAGTGAGCCAATTGAAATGCAAAAACGATCTAATGAATTCATTATATGAATGAAAGTTCATTATCACCTTCATTGCCAGTAATATGCTGACAAACCAAGTGATAATGAAAATATACCATCTACCAACTTAAAGGAAGCAAACCAAGTCTGAATGCTAGCTCTTATTCATTAAAGTGAGCCAATTGAAATGCAAAAACGATCTAATGAATTCATTATATGAATGAAAGTTCATTATCACCTTCATTGCCAGTAATATGCTGACAAACCAAGTGATAATGAAAATATACCATCTACCAACTTAAAGGAAGCAAACCAAGTCTGAATGCTAGCTCTTATTCATTAAAGTGAGCCAATTGAAATGCAAAAACGATCTAATGAATTCATTATATGAATGAAAGTTCACAATCACCTTCATTGTCAGTAATATGCTGACAAACCAAGTGATAATGAAAATATACCATCTACCAACTTAATGGAAGCAAACCAAGTCTGAATGCTAGCTCTTATTCATTAAAATGAGCCAATTGAAATGCAATAACGATCTAATGAATTCATTATATGAATGAAAGTTCATTATCACCTTCATTGTCAGTAATATGCTGACAAACCAAGTGATAATGAAAATACACCATCAACCAATTTAAAGGAAGCAAACCAAGTCTGAATGCTAGCTCTTATTCATTAAAGTGAGCCAATTGAAATGCAAAAACGATCTAATGAATTCATTATATGAATGAAAGTTCATTATCACCTTCATTGCCAGTAATATGCTGACAAACCAAGTGATAATGAAAATATACCATCTACCAACTTAATGGAAGCAAACCAAGTCTGAATGCTAGTTCTTATTCATTAAAGTGAGCCAATTGAAATGCAAAAACGATCTAATGAATTCATTATATGAATGAAAGTTCATTATCACCTTCATTGCCAGTAATATGCTGACAAACCAAGTGATAATGAAAATATACCATCTACCAACTTAAAGGAAGCAAACCAAGTCTGAATGCTAGCTCTTATTCATTAAAATGAGCCAATTGAAATGCAATAACGATCTAATGAATTCATTATATGAATGAAAGTTCATTATCACCTTCATTGTCAGTAATATGCTGACAATCCAGGTGATAATGAAAATACACCATCAACCAATTTAAAGGAAGCAAACCAAGTCTGAATGCTAGCTCTTATTCATTAAAGTGAGCCAATTGAAATGCAAAAACGATCTAATGAATTCATTATATGAATGAAAGTTCATTATCACCTTCATTGCCAGTAATATGCTGACAAACCAAGTGATAATGAAAATATACCATCTACCAACTTAAAGGAAGCAAACCAAGTCTGAATGCTAGCTCTTATTCATTAAAATGAGCCAATTGAAATGCAATAACGATCTACTGAATTCATTATATGAATGAAAGTTCATTATCACCTTCATTGCCAGTAATATGCTGACAAACCAAGTGATAATGAAAATATACCATCTACCAACTTAAAGGAAGCAAACCAAGTCTGAATGCTAGCTCTTATTCATTAAAATGAGCCAATTGAAATGCAATAACGATCTAATGAATTCATTATATGAATGAAAGTTCATTATCACCTTCATTGTCAGTAATATGCTGACAAACCAAGTGATAATGAAAATATACCATCTACCAACTTAATGGAAGCAAACCAAGTCTGAATGCTAGCTCTTATTCATTAAAGTGAGCCAATTGAAATGCAAAAACGATCTAATGAATTCATTATATGAATGAAAGTTCACAATCACCTTCATTGTCAGTAATATGCTGACAAACCAAGTGATAATGAAAATATACCATCTACCAACTTAATGGAAGCAAACCAAGTCTGAATGCTAGTTCTTATTCATTAAAGTGAGCCAATTGAAATGCAAAAACGATCTAATGAATTCATTATATGAATGAAAGTTCACAATCACCTTCATTGTCAGTAATATGCTGACAAACCAAGTGATAATGAAAATATACCATCTACCAACTTAATGGAAGCAAACCAAGTCTGAATGCTAGCTCTTATTCATTAAAGTGAGCCAATTGAAATGCAAAAACGATCTAATGAATTCATTATATGAATGAAAGTTCATTATCACCTTCATTGCCAGTAATATGCTGACAAACCAAGTGATAATGAAAATATACCATCTACCAACTTAAAGGAAGCAAACCAAGTCTGAATGCTAGCTCTTATTCATTAAAGTGAGCCAATTGAAATGCAAAAACGATCTAATGAATTCATTATATGAATGAAAGTTCATTATCACCTTCATTGCCAGTAATATGCTGACAAACCAAGTGATAATGAAAATATACCATCTACCAACTTAAAGGAAGCAAACCAAGTCTGAATGCTAGCTCTTATTCATTAAAGTGAGCCAATTGAAATGCAAAAACGATCTAATGAATTCATTATATGAATGAAAGTTCACAATCACCTTCATTGTCAGTAATATGCTGACAAACCAAGTGATAATGAAAATATACCATCTACCAACTTAATGGAAGCAAACCAAGTCTGAATGCTAGCTCTTATTCATTAAAATGAGCCAATTGAAATGCAATAACGATCTAATGAATTCATTATATGAATGAAAGTTCATTATCACCTTCATTGTCAGTAATATGCTGACAAACCAAGTGATAATGAAAATATACCATCTACCAACTTAATGGAAGCAAACCAAGTCTGAATGCTAGCTCTTATTCATTAAAGTGAGCCAATTGAAATGCAAAAACGATCTAATGAATTCATTATATGAATGAAAGTTCACAATCACCTTCATTGTCAGTAATATGCTGACAAACCAAGTGATAATGAAAATATACCATCTACCAACTTAATGGAAGCAAACCAAGTCTGAATGCTAGTTCTTATTCATTAAAGTGAGCCAATTGAAATGCAAAAACGATCTAATGAATTCATTATATGAATGAAAGTTCACAATCACCTTCATTGTCAGTAATATGCTGACAAACCAAGTGATAATGAAAATATACCATCTACCAACTTAATGGAAGCAAACCAAGTCTGAATGCTAGCTCTTATTCATTAAAGTGAGCCAATTGAAATGCAAAAACGATCTAATGAATTCATTATATGAATGAAAGTTCATTATCACCTTCATTGCCAGTAATATGCTGACAAACCAAGTGATAATGAAAATATACCATCTACCAACTTAAAGGAAGCAAACCAAGTCTGAATGCTAGCTCTTATTCATTAAAGTGAGCCAATTGAAATGCAAAAACGATCTAATGAATTCATTATATGAATGAAAGTTCATTATCACCTTCATTGCCAGTAATATGCTGACAAACCAAGTGATAATGAAAATATACCATCTACCAACTTAAAGGAAGCAAACCAAGTCTGAATGCTAGCTCTTATTCATTAAAGTGAGCCAATTGAAATGCAAAAACGATCTAATGAATTCATTATATGAATGAAAGTTCATTATCACTTTTATTGTCAGTAATATGCTGACAAACCAAGTGATAATGAAAATATACCATCTACCAACTTAATGGAAGCAAACCAAGTCTGAATGCTAGCTCTTATTCATTAAAGTGAGCCAATTGAAATGCAAAAACGATCTAATGAATTCATTATATGAATGAAAGTTCATTATCACCTTCATTGCCAGTAATATGCTGACAAACCAAGTGATAATGAAAATATACCATCTACCAACTTAAAGGAAGCAAACCAAGTCTGAATGCTAGCTCTTATTCATTAAAGTGAGCCAATTGAAATGCAAAAACGATCTAATGAATTCATTATATGAATGAAAGTTCATTATCACCTTCATTGTCAGTAATATGCTGACAAACCAAGTGATAATGAAAATATACCATCTACCAACTTAAAGGAAGCAAACCAAGTCTGAATGCTAGCTCTTATTCATTAAAGTGAGCCAATTGAAATGCAAAAACGATCTAATGAATTCATTATATGAATGAAAGTTCACAATCACCTTCATTGTCAGTAATATGCTGACAAACCAAGTGATAATGAAAATATACCATCTACCAACTTAATGGAAGCAAACCAAGTCTGAATGCTAGCTCTCATTCATTAAAGTGAGCCAATTGAAATGCAATAACGATCTAATGAATTCATTATATGAATGAAAGTTCATTATCACCTTCATTGTCAGTAATATGCTGACAAACCAAGTGATAATGAAAATATACCATCTACCAACTTAAAGGAAGCAAACCAAGTCTGAATGCTAGCTCTTATTCATTAAAGTGAGCCAATTGAAATGCAAAAACGATCTAATGAATTCATTATATGAATGAAAGTTCATTATCACTTTTATTGTCAGTAATATGCTGACAAACCAAGTGATAATGAAAATATACCATCTACCAACTTAATGGAAGCAAACCAAGTCTGAATGCTAGTTCTTATTCATTAAAGTGAGCCAATTGAAATGCAAAAACGATCTAATGAATTCATTATATGAATAAAAGTTCACAATCACCTTCATTGTCAGTAATATGCTGACAAACCAAGTGATAATGAAAATATACCATCTACCAACTTAAAGGAAGCAAACCAAGTCTGAATGCTAGCTCTTATTCATTAAAGTGAGCCAATTGAAATGCAAAAACGATCTAATGAATTCATTATATGAATGAAAGTTCATTATCACTTTTATTGTCAGTAATATGCTGACAAACCAAGTGATAATGAAAATATACCATCTACCAACTTAAAGGAAGCAAACCAAGTCTGAATGCTAGTTCTTATTCATTAAAGTGAGCCAATTGAAATGCAAAAACGATCTAATGAATTCATTATATGAATGAAAGTTCACAATCACCTTCATTGTCAGTAATATGCTGACAAACCAAGTGATAATGAAAATATACCATCTACCAACTTAATGGAAGCAAACCAAGTCTGAATGCTAGCTCTTATTCATTAAAGTGAGCCAATTGACATGCAAAAACGATCTAATGAATTCATTATATGAATGAAAGTTCATTATCACCTTCATTGCCAGTAATATGCTGACAAACCAAGTGATAATGAAAATATACCATCTACCAACTTAAAGGAAGCAAACCAAGTCTGAATGCTAGCTCTTATTCATTAAAGTGAGCCAATTGAAATGCAAAAACGATCTAATGAATTCATTATATGAATGAAAGTTCATTATCACTTTTATTGTCAGTAATATGCTGACAAACCAAGTGATAATGAAAATATACCATCTACCAACTTAAAGGAAGCAAACCAAGTCTGAATGCTAGCTCTTATTCATTAAAGTGAGCCAATTGAAATGCAAAAACGATCTAATGAATTCATTATATGAATGAAAGTTCATTATCACTTTTATTGTCAGTAATATGCTGACAAACCAAGTGATAATGAAAATATACCATCTACCAACTTAATGGAAGCAAACCAAGTCTGAATGCTAGTTCTTATTCATTAAAGTGAGCCAATTGAAATGCAAAAACGATCCACTGAATTCATTATATGAATGAAAGTTCATTATCACCTTCATTGTCAGTAATATGCTGACAAACCAAGTGATAATGAAAATATACCATCTACCAACTTAAAGGAAGCAAACCAAGTCTGAATGCTAGCTCTTATTCATTAAAGTGAGCCAATTGAAATGCAAAAACGATCTAATGAATTCATTATATGAATGAAAGTTCACAATCACATTCATTGTCAGTAATATGCTGACAAACCAAGTGATAATGAAAATATACCATCTACCAACTTAATGGAAGCAAACCAAGTCTGAATGCTAGCTCTTATTCATTAAAGTGAGCCAATTGAAATGCAAAAACGATCTAATGAATTCATTATATGAATGAAAGTTCATTATCACCTTCATTGCCAGTAATATGCTGACAAACCAAGTGATAATGAAAATATACCATCTACCAACTTAAAGGAAGCAAACCAAGTCTGAATGCTAGCTCTTATTCATTAAAGTGAGCCAATTGAAATGCAAAAACGATCTAATGAATTCATTATATGAATGAAAGTTCACAATCACATTCATTGTCAGTAATATGCTGACAAACCAAGTGATAATGAAAATATACCATCTACCAACTTAATGGAAGCAAACCAAGTCTGAATGCTAGCTCTTATTCATTAAAGTGAGCCAATTGAAATGCAAAAACGATCTAATGAATTCATTATATGAATGAAAGTTCATTATCACTTTTATTGTCAGTAATATGCTGACAAACCAAGTGATAATGAAAATATACCATCTACCAACTTAATGGAAGCAAACCAAGTCTGAATGCTAGTTCTTATTCATTAAAGTGAGCCAATTGAAATGCAAAAACGATCTACTGAATTCATTATATGAATGAAGTTCATTATCACCTTCATTGTCAGTAATATGCTGACAAACCAAGTGATAATGAAAATATACCATCTACCAACTTAATGGAAGCAAACCAAGTCTGAATGCTAGCTCTTATTCATTAAAGTGAGCCAATTGAAATGCAAAAACGATCTAATGAATTCATTATATGAATGAAAGTTCATTATCACCTTCATTGCCAGTAATATGCTGACAAACCAAGTGATAATGAAAATATACCATCTACCAACTTAAAGGAAGCAAACCAAGTCTGAATGCTAGTTCTTATTCATTAAAGTGAGCCAATTGAAATGCAAAAACGATCTAATGAATTCATTATATGAATGAAAGTTCATTATCACCTTCATTGTCAGTAATATGCTGACAAACCAAGTGATAATGAAAATATACCATCTACCAACTTAAAGGAAGCAAACCAAGTCTGAATGCTAGTTCTTATTCATTAAAGTGAGCCAATTGAAATGCAAAAACGATCTAATGAATTCATTATATGAATGAAAGTTCACAATCACCTTCATTGTCAGTAATATGCTGACAAACCAAGTGATAATGAAAATATACCATCTACCAACTTAAAGGAAGCAAACCAAGTCTGAATGCTAGCTCTTATTCATTAAAGTGAGCCAATTGAAATGCAAAAACGATCTAATGAATTCATTATATGAATGAAAGTTCACAATCACCTTCATTGTCAGTAATAAGCTGACAAACCAAGTGATAATGAAAATATACCATCTACCAACTTAAAGGAAGCAAACCAAGTCTGAATGCTAGCTCTTATTCATTAAAGTGAGCCAATTGAAATGCAAAAACGATCTAATGAATTCATTATATGAATGAAAGTTCACAATCACCTTCATTGTCAGTAATATGCTGACAAACCAAGTGATAATGAAAATATACCATCTACCAACTTAATGGAAGCAAACCAAGTCTGAATGCTAGCTCTTATTCATTAAAGTGAGCCAATTGAAATGCAAAAACGATCCACTGAATTCATTATATGAATGAAAGTTCACAATCACCTTCATTGTCAGTAATATGCTGACAAACCAAGTGATAATGAAAATATACCATCTACCAACTTAAAGGAAGCAAACCAAGTCTGAATGCTAGCTCTTATTCATTAAAGTGAGCCAATTGAAATGCAAAAACGATCTAATGAATTCATTATATGAATGAAAGTTCACAATCACCTTCATTGTCAGTAATATGCTGACAAACCAAGTGATAATGAAAATATACCATCTACCAACTTAAAGGAAGCAAACCAAGTCTGAATGCTAGCTCTTATTCATTAAAGTGAGCCAATTGAAATGCAAAAACGATCTAATGAATTCATTATATGAATGAAAGTTCACAATCACCTTCATTGTCAGTAATATGCTGACAAACCAAGTGATAATGAAAATATACCATCTACCAACTTAAAGGAAGCAAACCAAGTCTGAATGCTAGCTCTTATTCATTAAAGTGAGCCAATTGAAATGCAAAAACGATCTAATGAATTCATTATATGAATGAAAGTTCACAATCACCTTCATTGTAAGTAATATGCTGACAAACCAAGTGATAATGAAAATATACCATCAACCAATTTAAAGGAAGCAAACCAAGTCTGAATGCTAGCTCTTATTCATTAAAGTGAGCCAATTGAAATGCAAAAACGATCTAATGAATTCATTATATGAATGAAAGTTCACAATCACCTTCATTGTCAGTAATATGCTGACAAACCAAGTGATAATGAAAATATACCATCTACCAACTTAAAGGAAGCAAACCAAGACTGAATGCTAGCTCTTATTCATTAAAGTGAGCCAATTGAAATGCAAAAACGATCTAATGAATTCATTATATGAATGAAAGTTCACAATCACCTTCATTGTCAGTAATATGCTGACAAACCAAGTGATAATGAAAATATACCATCTACCAACTTAATGGAAGCAAACCAAGTCTGAATGCTAGCTCTTATTCATTAAAGTGAGCCAATTGAAATGCAAAAACGATCTAATGAATTCATTATATGAATGAAAGTTCATTATCACCTTCATTGCCAGTAATATGCTGACAAACCAAGTGATAATGAAAATATACCATCTACCAACTTAAAGGAAGCAAACCAAGTCTGAATGCTAGCTCTTATTCATTAAAATGAGCCAATTGAAATGCAATAACGATCTAATGAATTCATTATATGAATGAAAGTTCATTATCACCTTCATTGTCAGTAATATGCTGACAAACCAAGTGATAATGAAAATATACCATCTACCAACTTAAAGGAAGCAAACCAAGTCTGAATGCTAGTTCTTATTCATTAAAGTGAGCCAATTGAAATGCAAAAACGATCTAATGAATTCATTATATGAATGAAAGTTCACAATCACCTTCATTGTCAGTAATATGCTGACAAACCAAGTGATAATGAAAATATACCATCTACCAACTTAAAGGAAGCAAACCAAGTCTGAATGCTAGCTCTTATTCATTAAAGTGAGCCAATTGAAATGCAAAAACGATCTAATGAATTCATTATATGAATGAAAGTTCACAATCACCTTCATTGTCAGTAATATGCTGACAAACCAAGTGATAATGAAAATATACCATCTACCAACTTAAAGGAAGCAAACCAAGTCTGAATGCTAGCTCTTATTCATTAAAGTGAGCCAATTGAAATGCAAAAACGATCTAATGAATTCATTATATGAATGAAAGTTCACAATCACCTTCATTGTCAGTAATATGCTGACAAACCAAGTGATAATGAAAATATACCATCTACCAACTTAATGGAAGCAAACCAAGTCTGAATGCTAGCTCTTATTCATTAAAGTGAGCCAATTGAAATGCAAAAACGATCCACTGAATTCATTATATGAATGAAAGTTCACAATCACCTTCATTGTCAGTAATATGCTGACAAACCAAGTGATAATGAAAATATACCATCTACCAACTTAAAGGAAGCAAACCAAGTCTGAATGCTAGCTCTTATTCATTAAAGTGAGCCAATTGAAATGCAAAAACGATCTAATGAATTCATTATATGAATGAAAGTTCATTATCACCTTCATTGTCAGTAATATGCTGACAATCCAGGTGATAATGAAAATACACCATCAACCAATTTAAAGGAAGCAAACCAAGTCTGAATGCTAGCTCTTATTCATTAAAGTGAGCCAATTGAAATGCAAAAACGATCTAATGAATTCATTATATGAATGAAAGTTCATTATCACCTTCATTGCCAGTAATATGCTGACAAACCAAGTGATAATGAAAATATACCATCTACCAACTTAAAGGAAGCAAACCAAGTCTGAATGCTAGCTCTTATTCATTAAAATGAGCCAATTGAAATGCAATAACGATCTACTGAATTCATTATATGAATGAAAGTTCATTATCACCTTCATTGCCAGTAATATGCTGACAAACCAAGTGATAATGAAAATATACCATCTACCAACTTAAAGGAAGCAAACCAAGTCTGAATGCTAGCTCTTATTCATTAAAATGAGCCAATTGAAATGCAATAACGATCTAATGAATTCATTATATGAATGAAAGTTCATTATCACCTTCATTGTCAGTAATATGCTGACAAACCAAGTGATAATGAAAATATACCATCTACCAACTTAATGGAAGCAAACCAAGTCTGAATGCTAGCTCTTATTCATTAAAGTGAGCCAATTGAAATGCAAAAACGATCTAATGAATTCATTATATGAATGAAAGTTCACAATCACCTTCATTGTCAGTAATATGCTGACAAACCAAGTGATAATGAAAATATACCATCTACCAACTTAATGGAAGCAAACCAAGTCTGAATGCTAGTTCTTATTCATTAAAGTGAGCCAATTGAAATGCAAAAACGATCTAATGAATTCATTATATGAATGAAAGTTCACAATCACCTTCATTGTCAGTAATATGCTGACAAACCAAGTGATAATGAAAATATACCATCTACCAACTTAATGGAAGCAAACCAAGTCTGAATGCTAGCTCTTATTCATTAAAGTGAGCCAATTGAAATGCAAAAACGATCTAATGAATTCATTATATGAATGAAAGTTCATTATCACCTTCATTGCCAGTAATATGCTGACAAACCAAGTGATAATGAAAATATACCATCTACCAACTTAAAGGAAGCAAACCAAGTCTGAATGCTAGCTCTTATTCATTAAAGTGAGCCAATTGAAATGCAAAAACGATCTAATGAATTCATTATATGAATGAAAGTTCATTATCACCTTCATTGCCAGTAATATGCTGACAAACCAAGTGATAATGAAAATATACCATCTACCAACTTAAAGGAAGCAAACCAAGTCTGAATGCTAGCTCTTATTCATTAAAGTGAGCCAATTGAAATGCAAAAACGATCTAATGAATTCATTATATGAATGAAAGTTCACAATCACCTTCATTGTCAGTAATATGCTGACAAACCAAGTGATAATGAAAATATACCATCTACCAACTTAAAGGAAGCAAACCAAGTCTGAATGCTAGCTCTTATTCATTAAAGTGAGCCAATTGAAATGCAAAAACGATCTAATGAATTCATTATATGAATGAAAGTTCATTATCACTTTTATTGTCAGTAATATGCTGACAAACCAAGTGATAATGAAAATATACCATCTACCAACTTAATGGAAGCAAACCAAGTCTGAATGCTAGTTCTTATTCATTAAAGTGAGCCAATTGAAATGCAAAAACGATCTAATGAATTCATTATATGAATGAAAGTTCACAATCACCTTCATTGTCAGTAATATGCTGACAAACCAAGTGATAATGAAAATATACCATCTACCAACTTAATGGAAGCAAACCAAGTCTGAATGCTAGCTCTTATTCATTAAAGTGAGCCAATTGAAATGCAAAAACGATCTAATGAATTCATTATATGAATGAAAGTTCATTATCACCTTCATTGCCAGTAATATGCTGACAAACCAAGTGATAATGAAAATATACCATCTACCAACTTAAAGGAAGCAAACCAAGTCTGAATGCTAGCTCTTATTCATTAAAGTGAGCCAATTGAAATGCAAAAACGATCTAATGAATTCATTATATGAATGAAAGTTCACAATCACCTTCATTGTCAGTAATATGCTGACAAACCAAGTGATAATGAAAATATACCATCTACCAACTTAAAGGAAGCAAACCAAGTCTGAATGCTAGCTCTTATTCATTAAAGTGAGCCAATTGAAATGCAAAAACGATCTAATGAATTCATTATATGAATGAAAGTTCATTATCACTTTTATTGTCAGTAATATGCTGACAAACCAAGTGATAATGAAAATATACCATCTACCAACTTAATGGAAGCAAACCAAGTCTGAATGCTAGTTCTTATTCATTAAAGTGAGCCAATTGAAATGCAAAAACGATCTAATGAATTCATTATATGAATGAAAGTTCACAATCACCTTCATTGTCAGTAATATGCTGACAAACCAAGTGATAATGAAAATATACCATCTACCAACTTAATGGAAGCAAACCAAGTCTGAATGCTAGCTCTTATTCATTAAAGTGAGCCAATTGAAATGCAAAAACGATCTAATGAATTCATTATATGAATGAAAGTTCATTATCACCTTCATTGCCAGTAATATGCTGACTGACAAACCAAGTGATAATGAAAATATACCATCTACCAACTTAAAGGAAGCAAACCAAGTCTGAATGCTAGCTCTTATTCATTAAAGTGAGCCAATTGAAATGCAAAAACGATCTAATGAATTCATTATATGAATGAAAGTTCATTATCACCTTCATTGCCAGTAATATGCTGACAAACCAAGTGATAATGAAAATATACCATCTACCAACTTAAAGGAAGCAAACCAAGTCTGAATGCTAGCTCTTATTCATTAAAGTGAGCCAATTGAAATGCAAAAACGATCTAATGAATTCATTATATGAATGAAAGTTCATTATCACCTTCATTGTCAGTAATATGCTGACAAACCAAGTGATAATGAAAATATACCATCTACCAACTTAAAGGAAGCAAACCAAGTCTGAATGCTAGCTCTTATTCATTAAAGTGAGCCAATTGAAATGCAAAAATGATCTAATGAATTCATTATATGAATGAAAGTTCATTATCACTTTTATTGTCAGTAATATGCTGACAAACCAAGTGATAATGAAAATATACCATCTACCAACTTAATGGAAGCAAACCAAGTCTGAATGCTAGCTCTTATTCATTAAAGTGAGCCAATTGAAATGCAAAAACGATCTAATGAATTCATTATATGAATGAAAGTTCATTATCACTTTTATTGTCAGTAATATGCTGACAAACCAAGTGATAATGAAAATATACCATCTACCAACTTAAAGGAAGCAAACCAAGTCTGAATGCTAGCTCTTATTCATTAAAGTGAGCCAATTGAAATGCAAAAACGATCTAATGAATTCATTATATGAATGAAAGTTCATTATCACTTTTATTGTCAGTAATATGCTGACAAACCAAGTGATAATGAAAATATACCATCTACCAACTTAATGGAAGCAAACCAAGTCTGAATGCTAGCTCTTATTCATTAAAGTGAGCCAATTGAAATGCAAAAACGATCTAATGAATTCATTATATGAATGAAAGTTCATTATCACCTTCATTGTCAGTAATATGCTGACAAACCAAGTGATAATGAAAATATACCATCTACCAACTTAAAGGAAGCAAACCAAGTCTGAATGCTAGCTCTTATTCATTAAAGTGAGCCAATTGAAATGCAAAAACGATCTAATGAATTCATTATATGAATGAAAGTTCACAATCACCTTCATTGTCAGTAATATGCTGACAAACCAAGTGATAATGAAAATATACCATCTACCAACTTAAAGGAAGCAAACCAAGTCTGAATGCTAGCTCTTATTCATTAAAGTGAGCCAATTGAAATGCAAAAACGATCTAATGAATTCATTATATGAATGAAAGTTCATTATCACTTTTATTGTCAGTAATATGCTGACAAACCAAGTGATAATGAAAATATACCATCTACCAACTTAAAGGAAGCAAACCAAGTCTGAATGCTAGTTCTTATTCATTAAAGTGAGCCAATTGAAATGCAAAAACGATCTAATGAATTCATTATATGAATGAAAGTTCACAATCACCTTCATTGTCAGTAATATGCTGACAAACCAAGTGATAATGAAAATATACCATCTACCAACTTAATGGAAGCAAACCAAGTCTGAATGCTAGCTCTTATTCATTAAAGTGAGCCAATTGAAATGCAAAAACGATCTAATGAATTCATTATATGAATGAAAGTTCATTATCACCTTCATTGCCAGTAATATGCTGACAAACCAAGTGATAATGAAAATATACCATCTACCAACTTAAAGGAAGCAAACCAAGTCTGAATGCTAGCTCTTATTCATTAAAGTGAGCCAATTGAAATGCAAAAACGATCTAATGAATTCATTATATGAATGAAAGTTCATTATCACTTTTATTGTCAGTAATATGCTGACAAACCAAGTGATAATGAAAATATACCATCTACCAACTTAAAGGAAGCAAACCAAGTCTGAATGCTAGCTCTTATTCATTAAAGTGAGCCAATTGAAATGCAAAAACGATCTAATGAATTCATTATATGAATGAAAGTTCATTATCACTTTTATTGTCAGTAATATGCTGACAAACCAAGTGATAATGAAAATATACCATCTACCAACTTAATGGAAGCAAACCAAGTCTGAATGCTAGTTCTTATTCATTAAAGTGAGCCAATTGAAATGCAAAAACGATCCACTGAATTCATTATATGAATGAAAGTTCATTATCACCTTCATTGTCAGTAATATGCTGACAAACCAAGTGATAATGAAAATATACCATCTACCAACTTAAAGGAAGCAAACCAAGTCTGAATGCTAGCTCTTATTCATTAAAGTGAGCCAATTGAAATGCAAAAACGATCTAATGAATTCATTATATGAATGAAAGTTCACAATCACATTCATTGTCAGTAATATGCTGACAAACCAAGTGATAATGAAAATATACCATCTACCAACTTAATGGAAGCAAACCAAGTCTGAATGCTAGCTCTTATTCATTAAAGTGAGCCAATTGAAATGCAAAAACGATCTAATGAATTCATTATATGAATGAAAGTTCATTATCACCTTCATTGCCAGTAATATGCTGACAAACCAAGTGATAATGAAAATATACCATCTACCAACTTAAAGGAAGCAAACCAAGTCTGAATGCTAGCTCTTATTCATTAAAGTGAGCCAATTGAAATGCAAAAACGATCTAATGAATTCATTATATGAATGAAAGTTCACAATCACATTCATTGTCAGTAATATGCTGACAAACCAAGTGATAATGAAAATATACCATCTACCAACTTAATGGAAGCAAACCAAGTCTGAATGCTAGCTCTTATTCATTAAAGTGAGCCAATTGAAATGCAAAAACGATCTAATGAATTCATTATATGAATGAAAGTTCATTATCACTTTTATTGTCAGTAATATGCTGACAAACCAAGTGATAATGAAAATATACCATCTACCAACTTAATGGAAGCAAACCAAGTCTGAATGCTAGTTCTTATTCATTAAAGTGAGCCAATTGAAATGCAAAAACGATCTACTGAATTCATTATATGAATGAAGTTCATTATCACCTTCATTGTCAGTAATATGCTGACAAACCAAGTGATAATGAAAATATACCATCTACCAACTTAATGGAAGCAAACCAAGTCTGAATGCTAGCTCTTATTCATTAAAGTGAGCCAATTGAAATGCAAAAACGATCTAATGAATTCATTATATGAATGAAAGTTCATTATCACCTTCATTGCCAGTAATATGCTGACAAACCAAGTGATAATGAAAATATACCATCTACCAACTTAAAGGAAGCAAACCAAGTCTGAATGCTAGTTCTTATTCATTAAAGTGAGCCAATTGAAATGCAAAAACGATCTAATGAATTCATTATATGAATGAAAGTTCATTATCACCTTCATTGTCAGTAATATGCTGACAAACCAAGTGATAATGAAAATATACCATCTACCAACTTAAAGGAAGCAAACCAAGTCTGAATGCTAGTTCTTATTCATTAAAGTGAGCCAATTGAAATGCAAAAACGATCTAATGAATTCATTATATGAATGAAAGTTCACAATCACCTTCATTGTCAGTAATATGCTGACAAACCAAGTGATAATGAAAATATACCATCTACCAACTTAAAGGAAGCAAACCAAGTCTGAATGCTAGCTCTTATTCATTAAAGTGAGCCAATTGAAATGCAAAAACGATCTAATGAATTCATTATATGAATGAAAGTTCACAATCACCTTCATTGTCAGTAATAAGCTGACAAACCAAGTGATAATGAAAATATACCATCTACCAACTTAAAGGAAGCAAACCAAGTCTGAATGCTAGCTCTTATTCATTAAAGTGAGCCAATTGAAATGCAAAAACGATCTAATGAATTCATTATATGAATGAAAGTTCACAATCACCTTCATTGTCAGTAATATGCTGACAAACCAAGTGATAATGAAAATATACCATCAACCAATTTAAAGGAAGCAAACCAAGTCTGAATGCTAGCTCTTATTCATTAAAGTGAGCCAATTGAAATGCAAAAACGATCTAATGAATTCATTATATGAATGAAAGTTCACAATCACCTTCATTGTCAGTAATATGCTGACAAACCAAGTGATAATGAAAATATACCATCTACCAACTTAAAGGAAGCAAACCAAGACTGAATGCTAGCTCTTATTCATTAAAGTGAGCCAATTGAAATGCAAAAACGATCTAATGAATTCATTATATGAATGAAAGTTCACAATCACCTTCATTGTCAGTAATATGCTGACAAACCAAGTGATAATGAAAATATACCATCTACCAACTTAATGGAAGCAAACCAAGTCTGAATGCTAGCTCTTATTCATTAAAGTGAGCCAATTGAAATGCAAAAACGATCTAATGAATTCATTATATGAATGAAAGTTCATTATCACTTTTATTGTCAGTAATATGCTGACAAACCAAGTGATAATGAAAATATACCATCTACCAACTTAATGGAAGCAAACCAAGTCTGAATGCTAGCTCTTATTCATTAAAGTGAGCCAATTGAAATGCAAAAACGATCTAATGAATTCATTATATGAATGAAAGTTCACAATCACCTTCATTGTCAGTAATATGCTGACAAACCAAGTGATAATGAAAATATACCATCTACCAACTTAATGGAAGCAAACCAAGTCTGAATGCTAGTTCTTATTCATTAAAGTGAGCCAATTGAAATGCAAAAACGATCTAATGAATTCATTATATGAATGAAAGTTCACAATCACCTTCATTGTCAGTAATATGCTAACAAACCAAGTGATAATGAAAATATACCATCTACCAACTTAAAGGAAGCAAACCAAGTTTGAATGCTAGCTCTTATTCATTAAAATGAGCCAATTGAAATGCAAAAACGATCTAATGAATTCATTATATGAATGAAAGTTCACAATCACCTTCATTGTCAGTAATATGCTGACAAACCAAGTGATAATGAAAATATACCATCTACCAACTTAAAGGAAGCAAACCAAGTCTGAATGCTAGCTCTTATTCATTAAAATGAGCCAATTGAAATGCAATAACGATCTAATGAATTCATTATATGAATGAAAGTTCATTATCACCTTCATTGTCAGTAATATGCTGACAAACCAAGTGATAATGAAAATATACCATCTACCAACTTAAAGGAAGCAAACCAAGTCTGAATACTACTTCTTATTCATTAAAGTGAGCCAATTTAAATGCAAAAACGATCTACTGAATTCATTATATGAATGAAAGTTCACAATCACCTTCATTGTCAGTAATATGCTGACAAACCAAGTGATAATGAAAATATACCATCTACCAACTTAATGGAAGCAAACCAAGTCTGAATGCTAGCTCTTATTCATTAAAGTGAGCCAATTGAAATGCAAAAACGATCTAATGAATTCATTATATGAATGAAAGTTCATTATCACCTTCATTGTCAGTAATATGCTGACAAACCAAGTGATAATGAAAATATACCATCTACCAACTTAAAGGAAGCAAACCAAGTCTGAATGCTAGCTCTTATTCATTAAAGTGAGCCAATTGAAATGCAAAAACGATCCACTGAATTCATTATATGAATGAAAATTCATTATCACCTTCATTGTCAGTAATATGCTGACAAACCAAGTGATAATGAAAATATACCATCTACCAACTTAATGGAAGCAAACCAAGTCTGAATGCTAGCTCTTATTCATTAAAGTGAGCCAATTGAAATGCAAAAACGATCTACTGAATTCATTATATGAATGAAAGTTCATTATCACCTTCATTGTCAGTAATATGCTGACAAACCAAGTGATAATGAAAATATACCATCTACCAACTTAAAGGAAGCAAACCAAGTCTGAATGCTAGCTCTTATTCATTAAAGTGAGCCAATTGAAATGCAAAAACGATCTAATGAATTCATTATATGAATGAAAGTTCATTATCACCTTCATTGCCAGTAATATGCTGACAAACCAAGTGATAATGAAAATATACCATCTACCAACTTAAAGGAAGCAAACCAAGTCTGAATGCTAGCTCTTATTCATTAAAATGAGCCAATTGAAATGCAATAACGATCTAATGAATTCATTATATGAATGAAAGTTCATTATCACCTTCATTGTCAGTAATATGCTGACAAACCAAGTGATAATGAAAATATACCATCTACCAACTTAAAGGAAGCAAACCAAGTCTGAATACTAGTTCTTATTCATTAAAGTGAGCCAATTTAAATGCAAAAACGATCTACTGAATTCATTATATGAATGAAAGTTCACAATCACCTTCATTGTCAGTAATATGCTGACAAACCAAGTGATAATGAAAATATACCATCTACCAACTTAAAGGAAGCAAACCAAGTCTGAATGCTAGCTCTTATTCATTAAAGTGAGCCAATTGAAATGCAAAAACGATCTAATGAATTCATTATATGAATGAAAGTTCATTATCACCTTCATTGTCAGTAATATGCTGACAATCCAGGTGATAATGAAAATACACCATCAACCAATTTAAAGGAAGCAAACCAAGTCTGAATGCTAGCTCTTATTCATTAAAGTGAGCCAATTGAAATGCAAAAACGATCTAATGAATTCATTATATGAATGAAAGTTCATTATCACTTTTATTGTCAGTAATATGCTGACAATCCAGGTGATAATGAAAATATACCATCTACCAACTTAAAGGAAGCAAACCAAGTCTGAATGCTAGCTCTTATTCATTAAAGTGAGCCAATTGAAATGCAAAAACGATCTAATGAATTCATTATATGAATAAAAGTTCATTATCACTTTTATTGTCAGTAATATGCTGACAAACCAAGTGATAATGAAAATATACCATCTACCAACTTAAAGGAAGCAAACCAAGTCTGAATGCTAGCTCTTATTCATTAAAGTGAGCCAATTGAAATGCAAAAACGATCTAAAGAATTCATTATATGAATGAAAGTTCATTATCACCTTCATTGTCAGTAATATGCTGACAAACCAAGTGATAATGAAAATATACCATCTACCAACTTAAAGGAAGCAAACCAAGTCTGAATGCTAGCTCTTATTCATTAAAGTGAGCCAATTGAAATGCAAAAACGATCTAATGAATTCATTATATGAATGAAAGTTCATTATCACCTTCATTGTCAGTAATATGCTGACAATCCAGGTGATAATGAAAATACACCATCTACCAACTTAATGGAAGCAAACCAAGTCTGAATGCTAGTTCTTATTCATTAAAGTGAGCCAATTGAAATGCAAAAACGATCCACTGAATTCATTATATGAATGAAAGTTCATTATCACCTTCATTGCCAGTAATATGCTGACAAACCAAGTGATAATGAAAATATACCATCTACCAACTTAAAGGAAGCAAACCAAGTCTGAATGCTAGCTCTTATTCATTAAAGTGAGCCAATTGAAATGCAAAAACGATCTAATGAATTCATTATATGAATGAAAGTTCATTATCACTTTTATTGTCAGTAATATGCTGACAAACCAAGTGATAATGAAAATATACCATCTACCAACTTAAAGGAAGCAAACCAAGTCTGAATGCTAGCTCTTATTCATTAAAGTGAGCCAATTGAAATGCAAAAACGATCTAATGAATTCATTATATGAATGAAAGTTCATTATCACCTTCATTGCCAGTAATATGCTGACAAACCAAGTGATAATGAAAATATACCATCTACCAACTTAATGGAAGCAAACCAAGTCTGAATGCTAGTTCTTATTCATTAAAGTGAGCCAATTGAAATGCAAAAACGATCTAATGAATTCATTATATGAATGAAAGTTCACAATCACCTTCATTGCCAGTAATATGCTGACAAACCAAGTGATAATGAAAATATACCATCTACCAACTTAAAGGAAGCAAACCAAGTCTGAATGCTAGCTCTTATTCATTAAAGTGAGCCAATTGAAATGCAAAAACGATCTAATGAATTCATTATATGAATGAAAGTTCATTATCACTTTTATTGTCAGTAATATGCTGACAAACCAAGTGATAATGAAAATATACCATCTACCAACTTAAAGGAAGCAAACCAAGTCTGAATGCTAGCTCTTATTCATTAAAGTGAGCCAATTGAAATGCAAAAACGATCTAATGAATTCATTATATGAATGAAAGTTCACAATCACCTTCATTGTCAGTAATATGCTGACAAACCAAGTGATAATGAAAATATACCATCTACCAACTTAAAGGAAGCAAACCAAGTCTGAATGCTAGCTCTTATTCATTAAAGTGAGCCAATTGAAATGCAAAAACGATCTAATGAATTCATTATATGAATGAAAGTTCATTATCACCTTCATTGCCAGTAATATGCTGACAAACCAAGTGATAATGAAAATATACCATCTACCAACTTAAAGGAAGCAAACCAAGTCTGAATGCTAGCTCTTATTCATTAAAATGAGCCAATTGAAATGCAAAAACGATCTAATGAATTCATTATATGAATGAAAGTTCATTATCACTTTTATTGTCAGTAATATGCTGACAAACCAAGTGATAATGAAAATATACCATCTACCAACTTAAAGGAAGCAAACCAAGTCTGAATGCTAGCTCTTATTCATTAAAGTGAGCCAATTGAAATGCAAAAACGATCTAATGAATTCATTATATGAATGAAAGTTCATTATCACCTTCATTGCCAGTAATATGCTGACAAACCAAGTGATAATGAAAATATACCATCTACCAACTTAAAGGAAGCAAACCAAGTCTGAATGCTAGCTCTTATTCATTAAAGTGAGCCAATTGAAATGCAAAAACGATCTAATGAATTCATTATATGAATGAAAGTTCATTATCACCTTCATTGCCAGTAATATGCTGACAAACCAAGTGATAATGAAAATATACCATCTACCAACTTAAAGGAAGCAAACCAAGTCTGAATGCTAGCTCTTATTCATTAAAGTGAGCCAATTGAAATGCAAAAACGATCTAATGAATTCATTATATGAATGAAAGTTCATTATCACTTTTATTGTCAGTAATATGCTGACAAACCAAGTGATAATGAAAATATACCATCTACCAACTTAAAGGAAGCAAACCAAGTCTGAATGCTAGCTCTTATTCATTAAAGTGAGCCAATTGAAATGCAATAACGATCTAATGAATTCATTATATGAATGAAAGTTCATTATCACTTTTATTGTCAGTAATATGCTGACAAACCAAGTGATAATGAAAATATACCATCTACCAACTTAAAGGAAGCAAACCAAGTCTGAATGCTAGCTCTTATTCATTAAAGTGAGCCAATTGAAATGCAAAAACGATCTAATGAATTCATTATATGAATGAAAGTTCATTATCACTTTTATTGTCAGTAATATGCTGACAAACCAAGTGATAATGAAAATATACCATCTACCAACTTAAAGGAAGCAAACCAAGTCTGAATGCTAGCTCTTATTCATTAAAGTGAGCCAATTGAAATGCAAAAACGATCTAATGAATTCATTATATGAATGAAAGTTCATTATCACTTTTATTGTCAGTAATATGCTGACAAACCAAGTGATAATGAAAATATACCATCTACCAACTTAAAGGAAGCAAACCAAGTCTGAATGCTAGCTCTTATTCATTAAAGTGAGCCAATTGAAATGCAAAAACGATCTAATGAATTCATTATATGAATGAAAGTTCATTATCACTTTTATTGTCAGTAATATGCTGACAAACCAAGTGATAATGAAAATATACCATCTACCAACTTAAAGGAAGCAAACCAAGTCTGAATGCTAGCTCTTATTCATTAAAGTGAGCCAATTGAAATGCAATAACGATCTAATGAATTCATTATATGAATGAAAGTTCATTATCACTTTTATTGTCAGTAATATGCTGACAAACCAAGTGATAATGAAAATATACCATCTACCAACTTAAAGGAAGCAAACCAAGTCTGAATGCTAGCTCTTATTCATTAAAGTGAGCCAATTGAAATGCAAAAACGATCTAATGAATTCATTATATGAATGAAAGTTCATTATCACTTTTATTGTCAGTAATATGCTGACAAACCAAGTGATAATGAAAATATACCATCTACCAACTTAAAGGAAGCAAACCAAGTCTGAATGCTAGCTCTTATTCATTAAAGTGAGCCAATTGAAATGCAAAAACGATCTAATGAATTCATTATATGAATGAAAGTTCATTATCACTTTTATTGTCAGTAATATGCTGACAAACCAAGTGATAATGAAAATATACCATCTACCAACTTAAAGGAAGCAAACCAAGTCTGAATGCTAGCTCTTATTCATTAAAGTGAGCCAATTGAAATGCAAAAACGATCTACTGAATTCATTATATGAATGAAAGTTCATTATCACTTTTATTGTCAGTAATATGCTGACAAACCAAGTGATAATGAAAATATACCATCTACCAACTTAAAGGAAGCAAACCAAGTCTGAATGCTAGCTCTTATTCATTAAAGTGAGCCAATTGAAATGCAAAAACGATCTAATGAATTCATTATATGAATGAAAGTTCATTATCACTTTTATTGTCAGTAATATGCTGACAAACCAAGTGATAATGAAAATATACCATCTACCAACTTAAAGGAAGCAAACCAAGTCTGAATGCTAGCTCTTATTCATTAAAGTGAGCCAATTGAAATGCAAAAACGATCTAATGAATTCATTATATGAATAAAAGTTCATTATCACCTTCATTGCCAGTAATATGCTGACAAACCAAGTGATAATGAAAATATACCATCTACCAACTTAAAGGAAGCAAACCAAGTCTGAATGCTAGCTCTTATTCATTAAAGTGAGCCAATTGAAATGCAAAAACGATCTAATGAATTCATTATATGAATAAAAGTTCATTATCACCTTCATTGCCAGTAATATGCTGACAAACCAAGTGATAATGAAAATATACCATCTACCAACTTAAAGGAAGCAAACCAAGTCTGAATGCTAGCTCTTATTCATTAAAGTGAGCCAATTGAAATGCAAAAACGATCTAATGAATTCATTATATGAATGAAAGTTCATTATCACCTTCATTGCCAGTAATATGCTGACAAACCAAGTGATAATGAAAATATACCATCTACCAACTTAAAGGAAGCAAACCAAGTCTGAATGCTAGCTCTTATTCATTAAAGTGAGCCAATTGAAATGCAAAAACGATCTAATGAATTCATTATATGAATAAAAGTTCATTATCACCTTCATTGCCAGTAATATGCTGACAAACCAAGTGATAATGAAAATATACCATCTACCAACTTAAAGGAAGCAAACCAAGTCTGAATGCTAGCTCTTATTCATTAAAGTGAGCCAATTGAAATGCAAAAACGATCTAATGAATTCATTATATGAATGAAAGTTCATTATCACTTTTATTGTCAGTAATATGCTGACAAACCAAGTGATAATGAAAATATACCATCTACCAACTTAAAGGAAGCAAACCAAGTCTGAATGCTAGCTCTTATTCATTAAAGTGAGCCAATTGAAATGCAAAAACGATCTAATGAATTCATTATATGAATAAAAGTTCATTATCACTTTTATTGCCAGTAATATGCTGACAAACCAAGTGATAATGAAAATATACCATCTACCAACTTAAAGGAAGCAAACCAAGTCTGAATGCTAGCTCTTATTCATTAAAGTGAGCCAATTGAAATGCAAAAACGATCTAATGAATTCATTATATGAATAAAAGTTCATTATCACCTTCATTGCCAGTAATATGCTGACAAACCAAGTGATAATGAAAATATACCATCTACCAACTTAAAGGAAGCAAACCAAGTCTGAATGCTAGCTCTTATTCATTAAAGTGAGCCAATTGAAATGCAAAAACGATCTAATGAATTCATTATATGAATAAAGTTCATTACCACCTTCATTGTCGTAATATGCTGACAGTCCAGGTGATAATGAAAATACACCATCTACCAACATAATGGAAGCAAACCAAGTTTGAATGCTAGTTCTTATTCATTAAAGTGAGCCAATTAAATGCAAAAACGATCTACTGAATTCATTATATGAATGAATGTTCATTACCACCTTCATTGTCGTAATATGCTGACAGTCCAGGTGATAATGAAAATACACCATCTACCAACATAATGGAAGCAAACCAAGTTTGAATGCTAGTTCTTATTCGTTAAAGTAAGCCAATTGAAATGCAAAAACGATCTACAGAATTCATTATATGAATAAAGTTCATTACCACCTTCATTGTCGTAATATGCTGACAGTCCAGGTGATAATGAAAATACACCATCTACCAACATAATGGAAGCAAACCAAGTTTGAATGCTAGTTCTTATTCATTAAAGTGAGCCAATTAAATGCAAAAACGATCTACTGAATTCATTATATGAATGAATGTTCATTACCACCTTCATTGTCGTAATATGCTGACAGTCCAGGTGATAATGAAAATACACCATCTACCAACATAATGGAAGCAAACCAAGTTTGAATGCTAGTTCTTATTCATTAAAGTAAGCCAATTGAAATGCAAAAACGATCTACAGAATTCATTATATGAATAAAGTTCATTACCACCTTCATTGTCGTAATATGCTGACAGTCCATGTGATAATGAAAATACACCATCTACCAACTTAATGGAAGCAAACCAAGTTTGAATACTAGTTCTTATTCATTAAAGTGAGCCAATTGAAATGCAAAAACGATCCACTGAATTCATTATATGAATGAAAGTTCATTATCACCTTCATTGTCAGTAATATGCTGACAATCCAGGTGATAATGAAAATACACCATCTACCAATTTAATGGAAGCAATCTAAGTTTGAATGCTAGTTCTTCCTCATTAAAGTGAGCCATTTCAAATGCAAAAGCGATCTACTGAATTCATCATATGAATTAAAGTTCATTATCACCTTCATTGTCAGTAATATGCTGACAATCAAGTTGATAATGAAAATTTACCATCTACCAACTTAATGGAAGCAAACCAAGTCTGAATACTAGTTCTTATTCATTAAAGTGAGCCAATTGAAATGCAAAAATGATCTACTGAACTCATTATATGAATGAAGTTCATTATCACTTTCATTGTCAGTAATATGCTGACAATCGAGGTGATAATGAAAATACACCATCTACCAACTTAATGGAAGCAAACCAAGTTTGAATACTAGTTCTTATTCATTAAAGTGAGCCAATTGAAATGCAAAAATGATCTACTGAACTCATTATATGAATGAAGTTCATTATCACTTTCATTGTCAGTAATATGCTGACAATCGAGGTGATAATGAAAATACACCATCTACCAACTTAATGGAAGCAAACCAAGTTTGAATACTAGTTCTTATTCATTAAAGTGAGCCAATTGAAAAGCAAAAATGATCTACTGAACTCATTATATGAATGAAGTTCATTATCACCTTCATTGTCAGTAATATGCTGACAAACCAAGTGATAATGAAAATACACCATCTACCAACTTAATGGAAGCAAACCAAGTTTGAATACTAGTTCTTATTCATTAAAGTGAGCCAATTGAAATGCAAAAATGATCTACTGAACTCATTATATGAATGAAGTTCATTATCACTTTCATTGTCAGTAATATGCTGACAATCGAGGTGATAATGAAAATACACCATCTACCAACTTAATGGAAGCAAACCAAGTTTGAATACTAGTTCTTATTCATTAAAGTGAGCCAATTGAAATGCAAAAATGATCTACTGAACTCATTATATGAATGAAGTTCATTATCACTTTCATTGTCAGTAATATGCTGACAATCGAGGTGATAATGAAAATACACCATCTACCAACTTAATGGAAGCAAACCAAGTTTGAATACTAGTTCTTATTCATTAAAGTGAGCCAATTGAAATGCAAAAATGATCTACTGAACTCATTATATGAATGAAGTTCATTATCACTTTCATTGTCAGTAATATGCTGACAATCGAGGTGATAATGAAAATACACCATCTACCAACTTAATGGAAGCAAACCAAGTTTGAATACTAGTTCTTATTCATTAATGTGAGCCAATTGAAAAGCAAAAATGATCTACTGAACTCATTATATGAATGAAGTTCATTATCACCTTCATTGTCAGTAATATGCTGACAAACCAAGTGATAATGAAAATATACCATCTACCAACTTAAAGGAAGCAAACCAAGTCTGAATGCTAGCTCTTATTCATTAAAGTGAGCCAATTGAAATGCAAAAATGATCTAATGAATTCATTATATGAATGAAAGTTCATTATCACCTTCATTGCCAGTAATATGCTGACAAACCAAGTGATAATGAAAATATACCATCTACCAACTTAAAGGAAGCAAACCAAGTCTGAATGCTAGCTCTTATTCATTAAAGGGAGCCAATTGAAATGCAAAAATGATCTACTGAATTCATTATATGAATGAAGTTCATTATCACTTTCATTGTCAGTAATATGCTGACAATCGAGGTGATAATGAAAATACACCATCTACCAACTTAATGGAAGCAAACCAAGTTTGAATACTAGTTCTTATTCATTAAAGTGAGCCAATTGAAATGCAAAAATGATCTACTGAATTCATTATATGAATGAAGTTCATTATCACTTTCATTGTCAGTAATATGCTGACAATCGAGGTGATAATGAAAATACACCATCTACCAACTTAATGGAAGCAAACCAAGTTTGAATACTAGTTCTTATTCATTAAAGTGAGCCAATTGAAATGCAAAAACGATCCACTGAATTCATTATATGAATGAAGTTCATTACCACCTTCATTGTCAGTAATATGCTGACAATCGAGGTGATAATGAAAATACACCATCTACCAACTTAATGGAAGCAAACAAAGTCTGAATACTAGTTCTTATTCATTAAAGTGAGCCAATTGAAATGCAAAAATGATCTACTGAATTCATTATATGAATGAAAGTTCATTATCACCTTCATTGTCAGTAATATGCCGACAATCCAGGTGATAATGAAAATACACGATCTACCAACTTAATGGAAGCAAACCAAGTTTGAATACTAGTTCTTATTCATTAAAGTGAGCCAATTGAAATGCAAAAATGATCTACTGAATTCATTATATGAATGAAGTTCATTACCACCTTCATTGTCAGTAATATGCTGACAATCCAGGTGATAATGAAAATACACCATCAACCAACTTAATGGATGCAAACCAAGTTTGAATACTAGTTCTTATTCATTAAAGGGAGCCAATTGAAATGCAAAAATGATCTACTGAATTCATTATATGAATGAAGTTCATTACCACCTTCATTGTCAGTAATATGCTGACAATCCAGGTGATAATGAAAATACACCATCAACCAACTTAATGGAAGCAAACCAAGTTTGAATACTAGTTCTTATTCATTAAAGGGAGCCAATTGAAATGCAAAAATGATCTACTGAATTCATTATATGAATGAAGTTCATTACCACCTTCATTGTCAGTAATATGCTGACAATCCAGGTGATAATGAAAATACACCATCAACCAACTTAATGGAAGCAAACCAAGTTTGAATACTAGTTCTTATTCATTAAAGTGAGCCAAATGAAATGCAAAAATGATCTACTGAATTCATTATATGAATGAAGTTCATTACCACCTTCATTGTCAGTAATATGCTGACAATCCAGGTGATAATGAAAATACACCATCAACCAACTTAATGGAAGCAAACCAAGTTTGAATACTAGTTCTTATTCATTAAAGGGAGCCAATTGAAATGCAAAAATGATCTACTGAATTCATTATATGAATGAAGTTCATTACCACCTTCATTGTCAGTAATATGCTGACAATCCAGGTGATAATGAAAATACACCATCAACCAACTTAATGGAAGCAAACCAAGTTTGAATACTAGTTCTTATTCATTAAAGGGAGCCAATTGAAATGCAAAAATGATCTACTGAATTCATTATATGAATGAAGTTCATTACCACCTTCATTGTCAGTAATATGCTGACAATCCAGGTGATAATGAAAATACACCATCAACCAACTTAATGGAAGCAAACCAAGTTTGAATACTAGTTCTTATTCATTAAAGTGAGCCAATTGAAATGCAAAAATGATCTACTGAGTTCATTATATGAATGAAGTTCATTACCACCTTCATTGTCAGTAATATGCTGACAATCCAGGTGATAATGAAAATACACCATCAACCAACTTAATGGATGCAAACCAAGTTTGAATACTAGTTCTTATTCATTAAAGTGAGCCAATTGAAATGCAAAAATGATCTACTGAATTCATTATATGAATGAAGTTCATTACCACCTTCATTGTCAGTAATATGCTGACAATCCAGGTGATAATGAAAATACACCATCAACCAACTTAATGGATGCAAACCAAGTTTGAATACTAGTTCTTATTCATAAAAGTGAGCCAATTGAAATGCAAAAACGATCCACTGAATTCATTATATGAATAAAGTTCATTATCACCTTCATTGTCAGTAATATGCTGACAATCCAGGTGATAATGAAAATACACCATCTACCAACTTAATGGAAGCAAACCTAGTTTGAATACTAGTTCTTATTCATTAAAGTGAGCCAAATGAAATGCAAAAACGATCTACTGAATTCATTATATGAATAAAGTTCATTATCACCTTCATTGTCAGTAATATGCTGACAATCCAGGTGATAATGAAAATACACCATCTACCAACTTAATGGAAGCAAACCAAGTTTGAATACTAGTTCTTATTCATTAAAGTGAGCCAATTGAAATGCAAAAATGATCTACTGAATTCATTATATGAATGAAGTTCATTACCACCTTCATTGTCAGTAATATGCTGACAATCCAGGTGATAATGAAAATACACCATCAACCAACTTAATGGATGCAAACCAAGTTTGAATACTAGTTCTTATTCATTAAAGTGAGCCAATTGAAATGCAAAAACGATCTACTGAATTCATTATATTAATAAAGTTCATTACCACTTTCATTGTCAGTAATATGCTGACAATCGAGGTGATAATGAAAATACACCATCTACCAACTTAATGGAAGCAAACCAAGTCTGAATACTAGTTCTTATTCATTATAGTGAGCCAATTGAAATGCAAAAACGATCTACTGAATTCATTATATTAATAAAGTTCATTACCACCTTCATTGTCAGTAATATGCTGACAATCCAGGTGATAATGAAAATACACCATCTACCAACTTAATGAAAGCAAACCAAGTCTGAATACTAGTTCTTATTCATTATAGTGAGCCAATTGAAATGCAAAAACGATCTACTGAATTCATTATATGAATAAAGTTCATTACCACCTTCATTGTCAGTAATATGCTGACAATCCAGGTGATAATGAAAATACACCATCTACCAACTTAATGGAAGCAACCCAAGTTTGAATGCTAGTTCTTATTCATTAAAGTGAGCGAAATGAAATGCAAAAATGATCTACTGAATTCATTATATGAATGGAAGTTCATTATCACCTTCATTGTCAGTAATATGCTGACAATCGAGGTGATAATGAAAATACACCATCTACCAACTTAATGGAAGCAAACCAAGTTTGAATACTAATTCGTATTCATTAAAGAGAGCCAAATGAAATGCAAAAATGATCTTCTGAATTCATTATATGAATAAAGTTCATTACCACCTTCATTGTCAGTAATATGCTGACAATCCAGGTGATAATGAAAATACACCATCTACCAACTTAATGGAAGCAAACCAAGTCTGAATACTAGTTCTTATTCATTATAGTGAGCCAATTGAAATGAAAAAACGATCTACTGAATTCATTATATGAATAAAGTTCATTACCACCTTCATTGTCAGTAATATGCTGACAATCGAGGTGATAATGAAAATACACCATCTACCAACTTAATGGAAGCAAACCAAGTCTGAATACTAGTTCTTATTCATTATAGTGAGCCAATTGAAATGAAAAAACGATCTACTGAATTCATTATATTAATAAAGTTCATTACCACCTTCATTGTCAGTAATATGCTGACAATCGAGGTGATAATGAAAATACACCATCTACCAACTTAATGGAAGCAAACCAAGTCTGAATACTAGTTCTTATTCATTATAGTGAGCCAATTGAAATGCAAAAACGATCTACTGAATTCATTATATGAATAAAGTTCATTACCACCTTCATTGTCAGTAATATGCTGACAATCCAGGTGATAATGAAAATACACCATCTACCAACTTAATGGAAGCAACCCAAGTTTGAATGCTAGTTCTTATTCATTAAAGTGAGCGAAATGAAATGCAAAAATGATCTACTGAATTCATTATATGAATGGAAGTTCATTATCACCTTCATTGTCAGTAATATGCTGACAATCCAGGTGATAATGAAAATACACCATCTACCAGCTTAATGGAAGCAAACCAAGTTTGAATACTAGTTCTTATTCATTAAAGAGAGCCAAATGAAATGCAAAAACGATCTACTGAATTCATTATATTAATAAAGTTCATTACCACCTTCATTGTCAGTAATATGCTGACAATCCAGGTGATAATGAAAATACACCATCTACCAACTTAATGGAAGCAAACCAAGTTTTAATACTAGTTCTTATTCATTGAAGTGAGCCAATTGAAAGGCAAAAACGATCTACTGAATTCAATATATGAATGACGTTCATTATCACCTCCATTGTCAGAAATATGCTGACAATCCAGGTAATAATGAAAATACACCATCTACCAGCTTAATGGAAGCAAACCAAGTTTGAATACTAGTTCTTATTCATTAAAGAGAGCCAAATGAAATGCAAAAACGATCTACTGAATTCATTATATTAATAAAGTTCATTACCACCTTCATTGTCAGTAATATGCTGACAATCCAGGTGATAATGAAAATACACCATCTACCAGCTTAATGGAAGCAAACCAAGTTTGAATACTAGTTCTTATTCATTAAAGAGAGCCAAATGAAATGCAAAAACGATCTACTGAATTCATTATATTAATAAAGTTCATTACCACCTTCATTGTCAGTAATATGCTGACAATCCAGGTGATAATGAAAATACACCATCTACCAACTTAATGGAAGCAAACCAAGTTTTAATACTAGTTCTTATTCATTAAAGGGAGCCAATTGAAATGCAAAAACGATCTACTGAATTCATTATATGAATGAAGTTCATTATCACCTTCATTGTCAGTAATATGCTGACAATCGAGGTGATAATGAAAATACACCATCTACCAACTTAATGGAAGCAAACCAAGTTTGAATACTAGTTCTTATTCATTAAAGAGAGCCAATTTAAATGCAAAAACGATCTACTGAATTCATTATATGAATGAAGCTCATTATCACCTTCATTGTCAGTAATATGTTGACAATCCAGGTGATAATGAAAAGACACCATCTACCAACTTAATGGAAGCAAACCAAGTTTGAATACTAGTTCTTATTCATTAAAGGGAGCCAATTGAAATGCAAAAAACGATCTACTGAATTCATTATATGAATAAAGTTCATTACCACCTTCATTGTCAGTAATATGCTGACAATCCAGGTGAAAATGAAAATACACCATCTACTGCCTGAATGGAAGCAAACCAAATTTGAATACTAGTTCTTACTCATTAAATTGATCCATTTCAAATGCAAAAACGATTTACTGATTTCAATATATGAATGAAGTTCATTATCACTCTTATTGTCAGTAATATGCTGACAATCCAGGTGATAATGAAAATACACCATCTACCAATTTAATGGAAGCAAACCAAGTTTGATTACTAGTTCTTATTCATTAAAGAGAGCCAATTTAAATGCAAAAACGATCTACTGAATTCATTATATGAATGAAGCTCATTATCACCTTCATTGTCAGTAATATGTTGACAATCCAGGTGATAATGAAAATACACCATCTACCAATTTAATGGAAGCAAACCAAGTTTGAATACTAGTTCTTATTCTTTAAAGTGAGCCAATTGAAATGCAAAAATGATCTAATGAATTCATTATATGAATAAAGTTCATTATCACCTTCATTGTCAGTAATATGCTGACAATCCAGGTGATAATGAAAATACACCATCAACCAACTTAATGGATGCAAACCAAGTTTGAATACTAGTTCTTATTCATTAAAGTGAGCCAATTGAAATGCAAAAACGATCCACTGAATTCATTATATGAATAAAGTTCATTATCACCTTCATTGTCAGTAATATGCTGACAATCCAGATGATAATGAAAATACACCATCTACCAACTTAATGGAAGCAAACCAAGTTTGAATACTAGTTCTTATTCATTAAAGTGAGCCAATTGAAATGCAAAAATGATCTAATGAATTCATTATATGAATGAAGTTCATTATCACTTTTATTGTCAGTAATATGCTGACAATCCAGGTGATAATGAAAATATACCATCTACCAACTTAATGGAAGCAAACCAAGTTTGAATACTAGTTCTTATTCATTAAAGTGAGCCAAATGAAAAGCAAAAATGATCTACTGAATTCATTATATGAATGGAAGTTCATTATCACCTTCATTGTCAGTAATATGCTGACAATCCAGGTGATAATGAAAATACACCATCTACCAACTTAATGGAAGCAAACCAAGTTTGAATACTAGTTCTTATTCATTAAAGTGAGCCAAATGAAAAGCAAAAATGATCTACTGAATTCATTATATGAATGGAAGTTCATTATCACCTTCATTGTCAGTAATATGCTGACAATCCAGGTGATAATGAAAATACATCATGTACCAACTTAATGGAAGCAAACCAAGTTTGAATACTAGTTCTTATTCATTAAAGTGAGCCAAATGAAAAGCAAAAATGATCTACTGAATTCATTATATGAATGGAAGTTCATTATCACCTTCATTGTCAGTAATATGCTGACAATCCAGGTGATAATGAAAATACATCATGTACCAACTTAATGGAAGCAAACCAAGTTTGAATACTAGTTCTTATTCATTAAAGTGAGCCAAATGAAAAGCAAAAATGATCTACTGAATTCATTATATGAATGGAAGTTCATTATCACCTTCATTGTCAGTAATATGCTGACATTCCAGGTCATAATGAAAATACATCATGTACCAACTTAATGGAAGCAAACCAAGTTTGAATACTAGTTCTTATTCATTAAAGTGAGCCAAATGAAAAGCAAAAATGATCTACTGAATTCATTATATGAATGGAGGTTCATTATCACCTTCATTGTCAGTAATATGCTGACAATCCAGGTGATAATGAAAATACACCATCTACCAACTTAATGGAAGCAAACCAAGTTTGAATACTAGTTCTTATTCATTAAAGTGAGCCAAATGAAAAGCAAAAATGATCTACTGAATTCATTATATGAATAAAGTTCATTATCACCTTCATTGTCAGTAATATGCTGACAAACCAAGTGATAATGAAAATATACCATCTACCAACTTAAAGGAAGCAAACCAAGTCTGAATGCTAGCTCTTATTCATTAAAATGAGCCAATTGAAATGCAAAAACGATCTACTGAATTCATTATATGAATGAAAGTTCACAATCACCTTCATTGTCAGTAATATGCTGACAAACCAAGTGATAATGAAAATATACCATCTACCAACTTAAAGGAAGCAAACCAAGTCTGAATGCTAGCTCTTATTCATTAAAGTGAGCCAATTGAAATGCAAAAACGATCTAATGAATTCATTATATGAATGAAAGTTCATTATCACCTTCATTGCCAGTAATATGCTGACAAACCAAGTGATAATGAAAATATACCATCTACCAACTTAAAGGAAGCAAACCAAGTCTGAATGCTAGTTCTTATTCATTAAAGTGAGCCAATTGAAATGCAAAAATGATCTACTGAATTCATTATATGAATGAAGTTCATTACCACCTTCATTGTCAGTAATATGCTGACAATCCAGGTGATAATGAAAATACACCATCAACCAATTTAATGGAAGCAAACCAAGTTTGAATACTAGTTCTTATTCATTAAAGTGAGCCAATTGAAATGCAAAAACGATCTACTGAATTCACTATATGAATGAAGTTCATTATCACCTCCATTGTCAGAAATATGCTGAGAATCCAGATGATAATGAAAATACACCATCTACCATTTTAATGGAAGCAAACCAAGTTTGAATACTAGTTCTTATTCATTAAAGTGAGCCAATTGAAATGCAAAAATGATCTACTGAATTCATTATATGAATGAAGTTCATTACCACCTTCATTGTCAGTAATATGCTGACAATCCAGGTGATAATGAAAATACACCATCAACCAATTTAATGGAAGCAAACCAAGTTTGAATACTAGTTCTTATTCATTAAAGTGAGCCAATTTAAATGCAAAAACGATCTACTGAATTCATTATATGAATGAAGTTCATTACCACCTTCATTGTCAGTAATATGCTGACAATCCAGGTGATAATGAAAATACACCATCAACCAATTTAATGGAAGCAAACCAAGTTTGAATACTAGTTCTTATTCATTAAAGTGAGCCAATTTAAATGCAAAAACGATCTACTGAATTCATTATATGAATGAAGTTCATTACCACCTTCATTGTCAGTAATATGCTGACAATCCAGGTGATAATGAAAATACACCATCAACCATTTTAATGGAAGCAAACCAAGTTTGAATACTAGTTCTTATTCATTAAAGTGAGCCAATTTAAATGCAAAAACGATCTACTGAATTCATTATATGAATGAAGTTCATTACCACCTTCATTGTCAGTAATATGCTGACAATCCAGGTGATAATGAAAATACACCATCAACCAATTTAATGGAAGCAAACCAAGTTTGAATACTAGTTCTTATTCATTAAAGTGAGCCAATTTAAATGCAAAAACGATCTACTGAATTCATTATATGAATGAAGTTCATTACCACCTTCATTGTCAGTAATATGCTGACAATCCAGGTCATAATGAAAATATACCATCTACCAACTTAATGGAAGCAAACCAAGTTTGAATACTAGTTCTTATTCATTATAGTGAGCCAATTGAAATGCAAAAACGATCTACTGAATTCATTATATGAATGGAAGTTCATTATCACCTTCATTGTCAGTAATATGCTTACAATCCAGGTGATAATGAAAATATACCATCTACCAACTTAATGGAAGAAAACCAAGTTTGAATGCTAGTTCTTCTTCATTAAAGTGAGCCAACTGAAATGCAAAAACGATCCACTGAATTCATTATATGAATGAAAATTCATTATCACCTTCATTGTCAGTAATATGCTGACAATCGAGGTGATAATGAAAATACACCATCAACCATTTTAATGGAAGCAAACCAAGTTTGAATACTAGTTCTTATTCATTAAAGTGAGCCAATTTAAATGCAAAAACGATCTACTGAATTCATTATATGAATGGAAGTTCATTATCACCTTCATTGTCAGTAATATGCTTACAATCCAGGTGATAATGAAAATATACCATCTACCAACTTAATGGAAGAAAACCAAGTTTGAATGCTAGTTCTTCTTCATTAAAGTGAGCCAATTGAAATGCATAAACGATCTACTGAATTCATTATATGAATGAAGTTCATTATCACTTTTATTGTCAGTAATATGCTGACAATCCAGGTGATAATGAAAATACACCATCTACCAGCTTAATGGAAGCAAGCCAAGTTTGAATACTAGTTCTTATTCATTAAAGTGATCCAATTGATTTGCAAAAACGATCTAATGAATTCATTATATGAACGAAAATTCATTATCACCTTCATTGTCAGTAATATGCTGACAATCCAGGTGATAATGAAAAGACACCATCTACCAACTTAATGGAAGCAAACCAAGTTTCAATACTAGTTCCTATTCATTAAAGTGAGCCAACTGAAATGCATAAACGATCTACTGAATTCATTATATGAATGAAAGTTCATTATCACCTTCATTGTCAGTAATATGCTGACAATCCAGGTGATAATGAAAATACACCATCTACCAACTTAATGGAAGCAAACCAAGTCTGAATGCTAGCTCTTATTCATTAAAGTGAGCCAATTGAAATGCAAAAATGATCTACTGAACTCATTATATGAATGAAGTTCATTATCACTTTCATTGTCAGTAATATGCTGACAATCGAGGTGATAATGAAAATACACCATCTACCAACTTAATGGAAGCAAACCAAGTCTGAATGCTAGCTCTTATTCATTAAAGTGAGCCAATTGAAATGCAAAAATGATCTACTGAATTCATTATATGAATGAAGTTCATTATCACTTTCATTGTCAGTAATATGCTGACAATCCAGGTGATAATGAAAATACACCATCTACCAACTTAAAGGAAGCAAACCAAGTCTGAATGCTAGCTCTTATTCATTAAAGTGAGCCAATTGAAATGCAAAAACGATCTAATGAATTCATTATATGAATAAAAGTTCATTATCACTTTCATTGTCAGTAATATGCTGACAATCCAGGTGATAATGAAAATACACCATCAACCAACTTAATGGAAGCAAACCAAGTCTGAATGCTAGCTCTTATTCATTAAAGTGAGCCAATTGAAATGCAAAAACGATCTAATGAATTCATTATATGAATAAAAGTTCATTATCACTTTCATTGTCAGTAATATGCTGACAATCCAGGTGATAATGAAAATACACCATCAACCAACTTAATGGAAGCAAACCAAGTCTGAATGCTAGCTCTTATTCATTAAAGTGAGCCAATTGAAATGCAAAAACGATCTAATGAATTCATTATATGAATAAAAGTTCATTATCACTTTCATTGTCAGTAATATGCTGACAATCCAGGTGATAATGAAAATACACCATCAACCAACTTAATGGAAGCAAACCAAGTCTGAATACTAGTTCTTATTCATTAAAGTGAGCCAATTGAAATGCAAAAACGATCCACTGAATTCATTATATGAATGAAGTTCATTATCACTTTCATTGTCAGTAATATGCTGACAATCCAGGTGATAATGAAAATACACCATCTACCAACTTAATGGAAGCAAACCAAGTTTCAATACTAGTTCTTATTCATTAAAGTGAGCCAAATGAAAAGCAAAAATGATCTACTGAATTCATTATATGAATAAAGTTCATTATCACCTTCATTGTCAGTAATATGCTGACAATCCAGGTGATAATGAAAATACACCATCTACTGCCTGAATGGAAGCAAACCAAGTTTGAATACTAGTTCTTACTCATTAAATTGATCCATTTCAAATGCAAAAATGATCTACTGAATTCAGTAGAACAATGAAAGTTCATTATCATCTTCATTGTCAGTAATATGCTGAGAATCCAGGTGATAATGAAAATACTTCATCTACTGACTTATTGGAAGCAAACGAAGTTTAATGCTAGTTCTTACGCATTAAAGTGAGCCATTTCAAATGCAAAAACGATCTACTGAATTCATTAGATAAGTGAAAGTTCATTATCACCTTCATTGTCAGTAATATGCTGACATTCTAGCTGATAATGAAAATACACCATCTAGCGACTAAATTGAAGCAATCCAAGCTTGAATACTAGTTCTTGCTGGTCAAGGTGAGCAGTTTCAGATTTAAAAACGAGCTACTGAATTGACTATAACTTGAATGTTTATCATCACCTCCAATGTCAGTAATTGGGCATCAAAATGGGATAAATTTTCAAATATAAATAGGCATAGAAAGTGATTTTACGTGATTTCTCTAGACCAAGTTTAATATCAACCCCATTGTCATTAATATGCTGATATTTCGGGTTCTATTACAAATATTCCAAGTAACCGTCAAATCCCAGTTATTGGAGTTATTGCCATTTATTTCATGAAATTTCAAATGGAAATAGGCATATAAAATTGTTCGACGTGAGTTTTTTATACCAAGTTTGATATAAACCCGATTGTCATGAATATGCTGAGATTTCGGGAGCTATTGAAAATATTCCATATGAGCTTCAAATCCCATCTATTGCTATTTATTTGATGAAATATCAAATGTAGATAGGCATATAAAGTGGTTTGAAGTGATTTCTCCAGATCAAGCTTAATATCGATTTTCGAGTTGGCTGATTCAAAATGCGAGTTGCGAGTTCCTAAAAAAGTCAAATTTCCATCTATTGCTGCTAAAAAGGTGTGATTTTTTGGACATCAGTGACCTTACAAACTCAAATTTGTCAATGTCATTCAAATGGCCTTGCCCAGGAATCGTTTGTAAATTTTCAATTTCAGTTCTCTCTTTGGCAATCTTTGTGTGAAATTTTGTTGTGCTCAATCTTTAAATGGCGATTTCTCATAGTTTTGTAACTTTTTAAAAAATTTAGTACAAAAGATCATAAATTTTGATATCTCGTTTCTCCTTTGTAGTTGCGTAGCTCTCAAGGTCCACCGGAGTCCATGCAGTTTTCTGAATAGAAACATTTCATAGTGTTCATTTTCATTTTATCAAATGAAAATCATTTGGCTTGCCAAACGTTGGCTGTTTACATTTGTTATCATGTGATATGGTCATGACCACCAGTGAAGTGATTAGAAAACAAAAAAAGTGAAATTTGCAGTCTGCTCCTTGTTGCCGCAGCTTGTTTCAGCTAAGTAATTTTCGAGGTATTTGCTTTTAATTATCCTAAGGAAGATTTTAAGGGAAAATTCAACTTGTAACAAAAGATTGTATCAAGAAAATGATCTACCATATACCGCTGGCGCCTGGTTGGGTCATTATTATTACATTTCTCCAAGTGTTAAATCTAACCACCTGAGCCGCCCCCCCCCCCGACATTCTACTGCCAATTTTTTCTGGCCACAGGAGCATTTCACAATGTACGAGTTTTTCACCCCAGGACCTTTTGTCATATTGGGACAAGGCCCTGGGGACGATGTTGCGAGTTTTTGCCTATGAGAGATATTACTTTTTTTGCACCAGGCCCCCCTCAGGGCATCCGAAAATTTGCGTGGCCCCGGGGCATTCTTGTGAGATTTCATACATTTTGCCGTCACAACTGAATGCCCATTTTGGATAAGTCTCGGTTTCAAAATCTTCCTTCCTGTTGGCGATTTGCTAGAAGGCCCTTTTTACCGTTTAGGGCACCTTGCTCTTCATTACGTTAGATCCACTTTTCTAAACGGGCACCTCTTATATGGGGCCTTCGTATTTTGTTTCACGAATCAAATTCACTTGTTCACTTCTTCAGTCGTGCCCGGTTTGAAGTCGAGAAAACTGTCAAAGTAGTCGAGAAAGTGAGAAGAAAAGGCAGAAGAGAGGTTAGTTATGATAAGTCTTTGGCAAATGATGGTTTTGGTTTGACATTATCCCACTGATGTCAAGAAAAAGCACGGCCTACCAGCGCCAGTAGGTAGGCCTATTGGGCTATTCCATTTTAAATCCATACAGGCATATGGAAGGCACTTTTTGCTGATGTTTTGCACCCCAGAAATCCAGGGGGATTGCATGAATTTTAGCCCTGGAAAGTTAGGTGATTGCTTTGAGCACTCTGGAATCCAGCAGGGTATGTTTTTGGAGGTCCCTGGATTCCAGGGTGTTCTTAATGACCCTGGATTTCCAGGGGTCTCTGTACAACCTCCCTAGATTTCCAGGGTGGTTTGAGTCCAGATACCCTGGAAATTATGTGTAATCTTACCCCTGGAATTTGCCTTCCATACCCCCTGTACGGATTAAAAATGGAATAGCCCATTGATGGATGAAATTGGTGATTGATTCTTATTTCCTAGGCCTAAGGGCCTTGCCTAACACATTCTGAAGTCGGACCAACTCGAATTCAAGCTTTGTCGTGGACTTACTTTTCGTTTATTTGTGAGAAAATTTTTGGAGCGACTCTGAAAATGTTTGGGGATGTCTACCCTCCCCCCCCCCCATAAGCGTACGCGTCAAAGAACTCTTTGCATTGAAATTTACAAAACAATGAATAATCTAAATCCGCCATTTATGAAAAATTTCTTCAAACTCAGATCTTCGCATTATTCCTCCAGAAAGCCTTATGACTTAAAGCATGTAAGACCAAATCAAGTAACTTTCGGTTCAAACAGTCTTGAGTCCGTTGGACCTCAAATATGGAATGGCTTACCAAACAAAATGAAATCTGCAGAAAACTTGAAAAACTTCAAACTTATGATAAAGGAATGGAATGGCCCAGAATGCAGAATGCAAGCGTACGAGGCGGGGGGGCCGGGGGGGCGGGAGCCCTCCCAACTTTGGAGAAATGTTCAAAAATCAGCCCCATTCGGGCAAATTTTTGCCTGTTGGCAAACAATGGGTTTTGTGTCATGCAGCCCCCTCCTAGATTTTTCCTTCCCGTACGCTTATGCTCTCCCCCCCCCCCCACACCACACATTGAAAGATCACCTCAATGGCAAATTTGGCTTCAGTATTATTCTTGTGTTGTGTAAAGTTTATTTCAATTTAAAATATTCGTATATTTGTGATGTTGGGTGTGGAGGCAACTCGATAACGTTATGTTTTTTGCCTCCACCTCAACAAAATTAAATTTGAGTTTGTTTTTCATTTTTAAATCTTAGCGACATAAAAAAAACACCCCTAGGTTGCTCTAATGTAGTCCCTGTAGGTAGGAAGAGTGTTCTTTGCTAGCCAGTTTGGTAGGTTGGTAGAGGGTAGAAAGAGTAGCAGAGAAATCTCTTTCTACGTACGTAATAATACGGAAAGGGTACATCGTATAAAACAAAAGAAAAGTAATGAAGAACAATTATGATAGGTGAAAGGTGAAGTGAAGTTGCTGTTTTTATTGCCAACCACAGGATCACAGCAGAAGTAGCTACGGTAAAGGTAAATTTAACTTTATAAAAACTTCATGGCTGCAGAATGACTGAAAATGGCATACTGTAAAACCTTCTTGATCAAATCAAAATGGACTCCTCTCACAGATCAATAAAGAAAATGCAATTGTCTATGGGTTAGTGCTCTGCACATTTATTACCATGGGACTGAAGCTCTTAGGTATCTGTTTGAAAACTGATGTTGTATTAAGTCTTGAGAGAGGTAAAACATTCATTGTATTCTGTTGGAGAGACCTTGCAATTTGATCAATGTTTGGGCCCCTTTTCAGTCATTTTGCAACCATAAAGTTTTTATAAGTTGAATTTAGTGATACTTCTAGTGCTAGTAACACAGTGAGAAAAATCACAAAATATTTCAATCTTTTGGTTTCTAATTAGAACTTGGACCATTGAAATCAGTGAAGTATTCCTGGTGCTATGAATTTTTAAAAGTGGGATTGTTTTTCTGTTTTTTTTTTCGATTTCAAATCTAGAAAGTAGTTGCTCAGAGATGTTTCTGTGAAGGATGTTTTGTTTGGAAACCTCTTTATTTGCAATGGTAGAGAATTCCAGATTTTAACTCCTTCATAAATAATTGACCTTTGCTGTAATTTGCAGGGACCAAGCGGAAAGAGAAGTTGTCATTTGAAAATTGCCTTGTTTTGTGATGAAGAAGTACTGTATTTTTGTGTTGATGAACTGGAAATTTCATTACCATTTTCATGATTATCAAACATGAATTTAGCAAGTTTATATATGTTATCAAAATTAAGATTACAAAAGGGCTGACATTTTATATACATATCATGTCTAGATTTCAGATTCCATATTGCTTGTAGCAGCAGCAAAAAGTCAAGCAAATGGCAGCAGAATTTGAAGAGAGTGGACAATAGTGTAGTCAGCAACCATCTCAAGAGCCTGAACGATGTTTGGAAGGCTCTCACAACTGGCACAAAATGTGCAAAATTCATTCAATGCAGATGAAAGTGGAGAGCAGTCTCAGTCTGGTGGACCCTCTACACCTTCAAAAGGGAAGGATGGTGACCCGCAAAGGACAATTGCTTTGTTGCAAGCTGATTTGGAACAAGCAGAAGAACGGAATAAAAGTGTTAATATGGCATTCAAGAAGTTGCTCAAAGAGAAAGAGGTTAGTAGATGGGCCTAATCACAGTCTAATCTCAGACCAATAAGTTTATAAGGTGATCCCAGACTGCTACATTCATTTCCGCGCGCATTTCATGTATAACAAAGGAGGGAAATAGAATTGTTAAAACAATAGTCAGTCTGGAAGTGAGCATGGAAGGTGCCTGCATGGCTATTGTTTTAAAGCAATGACTCCATTGCTCTTCTTTTGTTTTACTTGAACTTGTGCATTGAAGATCTTCCCTGCTTTCAACATGAAAAGGAGTGTGGTTGATAATAAAACATAGCTGTAAATTCTGAAGTAAAAGTTTTCCTATCAGACTTTTTTCTCCTTTCTTGGCAGCCCAACACTAAACACCATCCCCCATTAACAACCAACTTGTGCTTGGAATGAATTGAAATGAATCAACACTTGCTTGAGAGCCAAGAGATCAAACGTATTTTTGTGATATTTCTCACCCTCTTACAAGCACTGGAAATATTACAGTAAATTCAACTTTACAAAATTACTTCTTAGTTGCAAATGGCTGTAGAAGGTCCTAAAAGACCAGGTTGGAAAGTTTGTCAACTGCGCACCAAATGCCAAGAGACTGATAAAATTTTGCGCACCAAAATTGAAATTAATGAGCACACCAAAATTAAAATAGAAATAGCAAGGGATGGCCCAATTCTGATTTCTTATGATAATCCCTGGAATTCATACACGCTGCGCACCAATTTTTTTACATTTGCGCACCGAAGTTTTGAAGTGCGCCCCGAAGTTCTTCGGCGCACAGTACGAACTTTCCAACCTGGCTAAAAGAAGTGCCTGAAAAGGGGCACTTGATCAAATCATAAGGACTCTCCTCACACAGAACAATAGAGACAGGCATTCCACTTCTCTCACGAGTTATAAAACATAGATTTTCAAACAATTCTAAAAATTTCAATCCTACCGGGTAAGCCAGAAAAAAGTCCCCACTTCTGAAATTTCATAACATCAAGAGTACCTCACAGATTTGAATCATTCAAATTCTAGCTAAGAGCCAAGAGATTGAAGTATTTTTATGATTTTTCTTGCTGTCTTTCAAGCATTTTAGGTAACTTCAACTTTACAGAAATTTCTTGGTTGCAAAATAACTGAAAAGGGCCAAAAACATTTTTTATCAAATGATAAAGGGCTCCTTACTCAGAACAATGAGGAAAATGCAATTTTTCATGGATAAGAACTATCCTCTGCACATTTATTGTCATGAGATTTCAACTCTTTAGCATTGGTTTAAAAAACAATGTCCTATAACTCTTGAGAGAGTTGAAATGCCAATTGCCTATTGTTCTGTGTAAGGAGAGTCCTTGCGATTTGATTAGTAATGTTATGAGGCTCTGTTGACTGAAGCGCCATCATCAAGTGAAAGAGCACAGGAAAACAAGATACTCTAGGTCACAAGTCTATATATTTGCCAATATCATGTATATGATGTTGATGTCCAGGGAACACTAGCAGCCTTTTGAACAGGAATAAAATTTTACTCACATGGTATTATGGTGTACTTTGTTGCAATTTTTATCTTAATTATATCCAGTCTGTAAAACAAAATACAGATTTTTGTCTCATGGAGTAGGAGCGAATTTTGTCATGGCTCAAAGAGTCATTTTGGGAGCAATGGGGCCATAAATAGGGCATTAATGGGTCAACATGCAGACTGATGACGTTTAAGCAGCTATGACATCAATTGCTGCAATAGGCAAAAGAAGAAGAAAGGAACACATTCATTCCAATATTAACAAGCAAAGTTGGACTCTCCATCCACTGATTAGGTTAAATAAACAATTTGATGATAAACCAATTAATTTCAATTGCAATATCAGGGTTTTGCACCCTTGCATTTGTGATCCATTTATCAGGCTAGGAAATAGGACGCATTTCATTTTGAGTTTGCATTTGATTTCAGAAACCAACAATTTCCCCTCCATTTTACTGAGAAAGATATCACAAATAATAAGGCGCTAGTAAAAGAAAGCTTGTCGAGAGTTTCTAAATTCCGATTGAAATTTCATTCTTTGCAGTTTGTCAGTTTTTAAGCAGAAGATGAATGTAATCTTTAAAATGTGGCTTGGCTCCATGAGTCCCCTCAAGGGTTCTTTGATTACTTGAACATGTTCAATCTACCTTTTTTTACTGCAGGATGAGATAAAATCATTGAAGCAAGGTATCAAAACAAGTGGCAAACAAGAAAATGATGGTGAGAAAGAAAGCAAAGTTGATGTGGTATGTTCAAATTTAATGCTAGTATCATCTTTCTACCAGAAGTAGGACCATGGGACTGCTTTGATAAGCTTTGCTTACCAGTTTTCCTAAAACTCGCCAGATGCTAGGAAGACAAAAATAAAGAGAAATTCTGCTATTTGATTGCTCAGGATAATTCTTTGAACGCAAACTGCTTTATATACTGGAGATTTTTGTATTTATTTACCTTCCAACAGAAGTTTGCTGAAACATATCAGTTTCTGGATTCCTACAAGGCAATTGGCACATTTAATTAATTTGATTATCCTGAAAACTTTGTTTTCCTAATGCAAATATTTCTTGGGAAAGGTGTTCATGGTCATCAATTTTTTTAAAGTTTTCTCAGGGAGCACACATCTTATACATCAAAAGCATACTATGTAAAATCATGTGTCATCCCCATTAGAATATTTGCCCTCATTCCTTTTAGGACACTTTTTACCAGCTGAAAAGAAAAGCAGAAGAATCTCAAATGCTAATTGAACAAAAAGATCAAACAATACAAATTTTGATGGCTGAAGTAAAGGAAGCTGAAGATCTGAGAGACAAAGTTGAGCAGCAGGAAAGAATAAACACAGAGAAATTGATGCATGAATTGGCTACACGGATTCAAGCCCATGAAAGTATCCAACGAAAACTTGAAGAAACAAAACATGTCATGACGGAGAAAGATAATGCAATTCACAATATGGCTGACAAGGTTTGAAATTTGAAAGAATGCTTGATTTTTATGTAACAAAGACATGTCCTGAGCATTACATGAATTGAGTTTAGGACTTGAAAATGACAGTGTGCCAAAGGTGCTCAAAAAGCTTTGGTCAGTCTGGAATAATGTTTGAGGGCTGGGATTTTTTAGATTTATTTGTTGATTCTTGAAATTCAGAGTAGGTACTCTGACAACTTTTAATCTAGCCAGAATTATTTTTGTTTCATCAAGAATTTTAAAGAATTAAGCGTAATTCTTCCTTGTTAAAAAAATTGTAAATTCAAGGACAAATTTTAAGATCTTTGTAAAATTTTAAGAATTGTTGTTTCATAAACTTTTAAGGTATGACTAACAGGATTTTAGGGTAGCAAAAAATGGGGCTCTGATAGGGGTTGTCGCTCCCTTATTCCCGCTAATAAAGCAACATGCTCCCATCAACGCTAGAATAAATTGGCCTTTCTTTTTCATCCACCCCCACTCCTTGCTGCCTAGTTTCTCTACTTTTGAAGTTGTGTTCTCTTGCTTCTAGCCCATTTTGAAGAAAGAAAGCTGAAGAAAGAAAAAAGGAGAGTAGGAAAGAAAGACTTGTAACTCTCGTCCACCCAAACGAGGCTACATTCAAAATTTCTCTGTTTGCCGTACAACATCTTGTACGGTGAATTGGAAAATTTGAATGTAGCCTCGATTGGGTCGACGAGAGTTACAAGTCTATCTTTCCTTCTCTCCTCTGTTTTTCTTTTCTTTCCTATTCCTTTTCTCATTCTTATGACCAAAAGATAGACTTGTAGCAAAAGTCCATCAAAATCCCCTATCAGAGCCACATACAGTAAAAACCTTGCACTTATTGATATGGGTTTTTACCTCCTAAGAATGCATTTCTTAAGAAAATTTTACAGTCTTTCATATTGCTAAAGAATTGTTGTCATGTTAATCTGCCCAAGGTTTGTTCAGTAGATGAGTAAAGATTTCAATAGTCATCTCAAATTCACACTCTCAAATTTGTCTCTCTTTGACGTTGCAGATGGCTGCACAAGATGAGCTCTTAAGAGCAAAAGAGGATTCCATAAAGAAACTAAAGAGAATGGCAACGGGAGGGGAAGCTAGCGAAGAAATGATTGTCACGTTGCAAAAAGCTGTCCAAGAAAAAGACAACAGGTTAAGTCAGATGGCACAACTCATTGATAAATTGGAAGTTGAGAAAAAATTGTTGGATGCTAAGATTGATAATAGAGATGGACTGGAAACAAGCAAAGACCAGGTTTGTGTTTTTGATTTATGATCTTTCTCGCTAATCAGGCTTCTTCTTCTATGAAGAGGATATTCAAGCATTCACTTTGACACACCTTGAATTTATCAAATGCAAAAAGATTTGCATCTTAAGACAATTGAACAATTAAATGTCACCGTTTGAAACTTTTCATAGCCCAAAATATTCAGTTTTCGAAGTTTTTACAAGAACGTCGAACCTCGACCTCTGAAGAAGAGGTTGAGACTGTCAGAAAGGAATCAGCAGACAGAGTTGAACCAGTGCAAGATCTAAAGTATGAGTTAGAAGCGAAAAGACAGGAACTAATTGAGAGAGTAATGGAGATCGCTACCAAAGGCAGTGAGATCGAGAAGTCACAGCTCAGGGTCAATATCATTTAAATAGAGATTCATGGAAAAGCATTCTTTCTATTCAAACTTTAATGTCTTGCACGCGGAAGGTTTTCCTGTGAAGAGGAATGTGCTAGGAGAGCTACTTGTTGAAATTTCATCATTAGTTTTTAACAAAGATTCACTTTCATTAATCGTTCTCATCATCTTCAACAATAAGTCTTGAATGTAAACGTCTGGCAAGGATCTTCTGTGTTTTGAAGGAAGGAAAAAGGAAAGCTTAACTATGGAATTTCTCTTGCATGTTATATGTGTCTTCATCGACTTGAGAGACTTTTTGCTTCAAAATATTTGCTTCAATTCTAAATTAAACTCTTGGTGAAAAACTGGACTTGAAACTACGCAAAACTGTTGAAAATACCTGCAGTATAAGTTTTTTGAAGATTGAAACATTTTGTTGACTTGACTAAATGTGTTTTTTCAACTGCGTTTAATTTTTTTCAGACAATCAAGACCCTTTGGGGAGAGATTGAGCAGAAGAATGAAATTATTCAAAAGCTTTCTGCTGAAAAAGAAGAGCTCGCTGCTGACTTACAAAAGAAGGAGCAAGAAGTCAAGATAAAAGCTGATGCAGTTAGTGAAAAGGTTAATTTCCTATCTTACTGAAATGTTTAAATTCAGGGAGCTTCGCACATTTTGTGTAAAAACTAAGAAGTTCACTCATCCTCGTGAACTCTCCAGAGTAATAAAATATTGAAGTGACGTGTGGCAATAGTTACTGTAAATAGACATAAATTTCTTACATCAAACTAAGATCCCAGGATTGAAATACACTAAACGTATGTACGTGTGTATGTTCCTTTTTGCCACAATAAAAATTTACAATTTATTAGAATACCTACCGGCTGAGTCAGAAAAAACGTGGGGCGTTTGGCGGACTGTGACGTCGCATTTAGCCACCCGACCGTCGTGAACTGAATCTTTGCGTCACATTTCAAATGTGATCCTCCTTGTTTGAAAGAAACATTTCATCAAATTTGCTTTATTTGGGATAATTTCACAGGAGATCTGAAAATACTTTGGCTGCAAACTGCAGCGACAGTTTTCGTTGGTTGTTACACTAAGAAATTATTTGGAATTTTCTTTATCTCTTGGGAATAGACAGCAGGGACTATGATATCCTACGGTAGTATTGCTTAGAAAAGGTCAAGAAAAATTTCCTTATTCGAGATAAAAATGCATCTTAGCTTGTCTCGTTCTTCTCTCTTGCTTAATAGACCACTTTCACATTGACGACAATTCTTTTGAAATACTTCCATGAGCATCACTTTCAACGATATCATGTGGATCTAAATCTCAAAAGCGTGCATTGCTCTTAGCAACACATGAAACAGTTTTGTACGTGTATTTGCAACATAATGATATGATTTAGATTTCTTGCTGGACAGGGAATCACATCTCTTACCTCGAATTGAATTTAATTGTGAAACTGGTCTATTATCAAAGCGCTTTTAGTGATGACGAAGAGTCTATAACTGGCTATGACCTCCGTGTTTTGTTTCTTTTCCTGAAGGAAAGTGTTGTCAATGAATTAGTCATAAAAGTGAGATCATTGGAGAGAGAGCTAAGCTTGAATAAAAGCGACATAGAAGTCTCCTCAGAAGGAGCTACAAGGGAGATAGGGCACCTCAAAAACCAAATAAGCGAATTCAATGAAATCCTCAAAAGCAAGACGCAGACCATCGATATGTTTCAGAAAGAAATTGACGAAAAAGATTCCATACAGAATGAACTGAGGCAGAAGCTGGCCTCGTTACAGGGTACTGTCTGTGAAAATGAGAATCAGTTGCAGTCCCTTGGTCAGAAATGTAAACAGATTGAAAAGGAAAGGGACGAATATAAAGAGAAATATGAAACAGAGGCGAGCGAAAAAGGCATGGTGAAAGAACAATTAGATAAAGTAGGAAGTGAGTTGTCACAACAGCTTGATCAAGAGACTCAGAAAGTTGCAGACCTTATGGTATGTTTCAGGGTTGTTTTCATTGGATCTCTTTTGCCAACTTCGCTTCGCAGACTTCACAACGTTCATCCACAGATGCTTTAAACCGTCACTGCAAAAAGTCCATAAATATTCTAATACGAATGTAATAGCTGCTCCTTAAAAAATGTACTAGGTAATGACTTGAGACGTTTAGATTATTTTAATGTGTTAACTGCTAGGTGTACTGTCCTAAGACGCTTATCTAAATGATACGAATCGTGCTCGTGGCCGACATCTTGAGGGTGTGTACGCTAACGCTAACTGTCCACTCTAATCTGCACGTCCTACCTAATTATATCTAAAACATGATAATTATGCTTAAACGTTGCACAAGGTTTATTGCTTAAAAACTTCCCGTGGTTGGAATGAACTACTCTGAAATCATGGCTGGATTTTAAACCCCTTGTTTGATTATTAACACCACTCAGTCTTGCAGATCCGTACTATTGTTTCCTTGTTACGTTACGTTCTTGATGCAAAAATTTATCTACCTAAGTGTCATGTCCACTGACGTTGACGATCATGGTAGTCCAAATATCTCTGTCCTTTGTACTTTGTATGATTTTATTCTCTGTCTAAGATTGTTCCATTCTTCTTTTCATGCTATAGCAACATAACCTTTTCTTTGCCTGCTCCGTGCTCTTTTCCCTTCAAACTTCCCTGTGCTGACCAAATATTCTAGTTTCTCTTTTCTACACACATGACCAAAAAATGACATTTGTCGATTTGTAATTGTTGTTTTGTGTTGCAACAATATCACAGTCAAAATATTCTAATTCTATATGCAAGGAGATGTAAAACGAAATCACAGCCTTATCCTATTATCTATTTTTGATTTGAACCGTTCGATTATAAAGTATTTCTTATTCTTTTAGAGCAAGCTGACGGAATCTGAAGAAACCGCATCAAAATTGGCGAAAGAGAATGAAAACCTGACGTCGAAGCTTGCCACTTGTCAAGACAACAGCAACGAAAGTTTTGTAGAGCTGGAGAGATCACAACAAAGAGTGGAAGCATTAGAAAATGAAGTTGAAGGTCACAGAAAAGAAGCACAAGATAGATTGGCAGAGTTGCAAAGGGTCAAGGGTGAAGTAGATGTCAAAGGTGAAGAGCTAAAGGTGAAGGAGAAAGGAATTGAGGCAGCGAGTATTGAGATCGAGCGATTGCAACAGCGAATGGAAACTTTAGAGACAGAGACTGAAGCCATCCGAGAAGAAGCTAGGGAAAGAGTGACAGAGTTGGATAGTGTCAAAGGTGAACTAGATATCAAAGATGAAGAATTAAAGGCGAAGGAGAAAGAGATTGAGGAAATGAAAATTGAGATCGAGAGATCGCTGCAGAGGCTAGAATCATTAGAGAAAGAGGTTGAGGCCGTGAGTAAAGAATCAGCGAACAGATTAGAAAAAGTGGAAACTCTTGAGGAGGAGTTGGAGGCGAAAAGACAGGAATTAAATGAGAGAGTAATGGAGATAGCGACAAAAGGCAGTGAAATAGAGAAGTCACAGTTGAGAGTAGATAGTCTAGAGAAAGAGGTCGATGCTCTTAAGGGTGAAATTTCTGCAAAATCTGAAGAGGTGCTGAGAGTCAAAGATGAGTTAAAGGTCAGAGTGGAAGAATTGGAAGTGAAAGGAAGAGAAGTTGAGACGAAAAATAACGAAATTCAGGCACAAAGAGAACGATTTGACGCCGAATTAAAAATGCTGCAGAATGCTAGTGAAAGTGAAAAAGGAAATGCTGCGACTTTATTGCAAGAAATGGAGAATGTAAGACGGGAATTAGAAGCCACAAGTCAGATCAAGCGTCAGGTTGAAGCCGAAAGTCAAAGATTAAAGGTGGAGCTAGAGGGTAGTAGTGATAAGCTTAAAGAAATCAACGAATTATTGACTGTTTCGCAAAGTGAGAATGAGATTCTGAAGGGATCGGTTAGAGATTTTGAAGTAGAGAGTCAAAGACTAAAGACGGAGCTAGCTGGTAGGGGTGAAGAACTTGAACAAACGAAAAGACTGTTGACGGCAACACAGAATGAGACTGACAATCTAAAGAAATCTGTAAAAGATTTTGAAGAGAAAGTCATAGAGCTTGATGAGCTGAAAACAATGAACGTGACTTTGCATAATGAATTGTTAGGTGCAAGACAAAATTCGGAACAGCAGATATCTTCTTTGAAGAGCGAATATATAACTTTAGGCGGGAACGTGAAGGAAATGGAGGCAGCAATGAATCATATGGTAGAAAAGCTCAACTCAGCTGAATTGAAGATGAACGAATCGATGCAAGAGAAGGAATCTCTGGAGGAGAAACTAAGGTTGATTTATGAAGAGCGATCGACGCTTGCTAGTCAGAAATATGAGATTGAAACAGCATTGGATGAGTTTGTGAAAGCAACGGAATCGAGGAAGAGAAGAAGTGGAAGGTCTAGCGTGGAAGATGAAGCTGCAAGGTTGACACCGAATGAAGGTTAGTTAGGCCACTTTTTGACATCTTTGTTATCAACAAGGCATCTATTCGTCACTACCCTTATAGCAAGTATTTTTTAACAGTTTGTAACAATTTCCAAGATGTTTTTGTCAGATACTGCTCGCAGTAAAAACATCAAATGTGATTCCATATAGAGAAGGCGTTGAAATATTATGTGCTATTCTTGAGTAGTCACAAGTGTCGACACAGAAACCAATGAGCTTGTATCATGACCTCTGTTTGGTCTTTTCTGAGATATTCTGCTGCGACAATATCAGATGAATTTGTGAACAAAATTGTCTTAGCTGTAAGTGCATTTCGTCAATATTTTTACGTAGCTAATAATTTTTGCCATCTTCTCTATTTTAAGGGCAGTTTTGATCCAAGGGTTCTAATACTTAAATTTGCAGGGTTTTCTTAGGGAGTTCTTTGAAGACCGAACGATCAGCGACCTATTGCTCTCTTGTGTTTAGAGTGGGTTTAGGTGAGCTCTTTGTGAGCCATGGCATCACCCATCGGCAACCTAGATTTCAACCATCTTAGCACAGGCCTTGCCGGTGCAGTTTTTCTTTCACATAAATTCAATCACCCGGGTTAGCGCATACTAGCGCTTGTCAAGGCGGGAGGCAGGGTGATGTCATGGTGCACAGAGTGCTTAGATTCCTTTCTTTTGCTTTGCTTTTCTTTTCTATATTTTTTTCTTTTTCGATTGTTGTTAAAGAGTTTGTTAAGTGCCGTTCATAGCCAGAACCAGATGACGACATGTCTATTTCTGCTATGGACGGCACAGAATATTGTATTGTTTTTCTTAGTTTTTTAATAGACATTGATATAAAAAGAAATACTTAAATTTGCAATGGAATGTCGTAGTGCAAGATAATACTTGTTAAGTCCCCGTTATGCTTTGAGATAAACATCGTTATTTGCTGATTTATTTTTCTCATTTTGAAAATGGAAACGTAGGCATCCTTCCACGAATTAGCAAGTGTTAGGGTTAACAAAAACTGCTGCCTCGTTTAGCTGATCGAACCAAAAAGTTAGTGTGGATGTGGGAGTACCAACGTATCAACATATCGAGCTGTAAATTATAAGGAGCAAATCGAAAAATTAATGAACCTTTGTTAGATATTTTTTTACCCTTTTTTCTAGGATCCGGCTACAGTACACCTATATCAAAGGAAGGTTCACCGCGAAATAGTGCCTATTTAGAAGTTTACCAGCCTCCAATTCAACCCAGTGTCGTTGGAAGTGCGTTCGAAGGAAAAGCAGTTAGTGAGATATTCAGATTAGTTGAAGAGGAGAGGAAAAGTCTAGAAGCTAACCTAGCATCATTAACAAAGGTTTGTAACTTATTCATTTTCAGAGAGGTTCTCCTCCTGTAGAATCTGCGCATTGGCGACCAAATCCTTGTTCTGAGCCACGCGCGATTCCCTCTCTTGAGGAACCAAGTCACTGAATTGGATTTAATAGAGTGACCTATAGAGTGGGAAGGCATAACACCCACACACAATAAGGTTTCATTGCCCAGCTTTGTCCATGTAAGTGCTAATTAAATACCTGCAGACTCCAGCAAAGATAGGAACGCTCATGAAAGAAAGGGGATATGCATTAACCAATCAGGAAAAGTTCCACGTTTCTCATGAACTGAGAACAAGGATTTGGTCGCTGATGCGCAGACGCTACAGGAGGAGAACCTGTCTGAATAGGGATCAGTAGAGTCTGCACGCAGGCTAGAAATAATAAGACCTTTCATTCAAGAAGAGTTTAATTTAAAAAAAATGACTGTCCAGATCAAAAGGTTTTTCAACCTTGTATCTTTATTCATTGTATTCGATATCCACTTTGGTTAGCGTACTCATAAAAGCTAAAACTGGATGAACAGATGCTGTTTTTAGGCATAAAATTATAAGAAGGCTGGGCTCTAATACTCAAATATGCAATGGAATTTCTTGGAGTAAGAAGATACTTTTTAAGTCCCCATTATACTTTGAGATAAACATCGTTATTTGCTGATTTATTTAATCATTAATAAGTTTTTGCGTGCTCTGTGAAAATGGCTCGATTCTTTGTGAACTGCTCACTAAAAATTTACAGATGCTGCTTGAGAAATTCAATAGTTATATTCTTATATGTCCTCTTTCAGGCCTAACAAACAATTTTCTTTTTTCATCGTGGTAATAAAATAGTTAAACTGTTTTCAGTGATAAGTATTTAAGGTAGCTAAAAAATTTGACTGACCGTCTCTTGATGTTTTTATATTTTCATCACTGTCATATTCATTGACAGGAAAGAGATGCGTTGGCTGTTCGTTGTGATGAACTTGAAGATTATCTGGAGTTAGAAAAGCAAAAATTCAAACAAGCCAGTGACGAAATATCTCAGGTACAACAACAGGCGCTGCAAATGGAAAGACAATATGCTGATCAAATGCTGACTTTGCAAGACGAGCTATCAAGTCTTATGTAAGCCTTTCTTTTTTTCTTCCTTTACTACTGTGAGGGATGAACAGACCTTGTGCTTTTCCAAAAAAGAGCCTGAATTCAACAATATTTTTTATGTTTTGAAAAATTTTCGACTGTCAAAGATACTGGTAGTTTTTTCCAAAAAAGAGCCTGAATTCAACAATATTTTTTGTGTTTTGAAAAATTTTCGACTGTCAAAGATACTGGTAGAGGCTCTAACGACACTCAACTGAACCTTCTGTATAATGAAAGAAACCTTAGAGGTAGGCCACTACGTGCATCGATTTGGAAACATTAGTCATGGCCAAAAAGCCTTTAAACATACCCCTTTCCTGTCCAGTGCTCGCACAGTTTCAAGTAGCCCATAAAGTGTTCATCTCATTATTTTCAAGGACGTTTCTCTGATTTCCTCAAATTTAGCTTGCTATGTCGATTGTTTGGAAGTAGTTTCCCGTTTGATCGACCTCTCATCACGTTTTTTCATCCTTACAAAGAAACCTAAACAAACAACGCTTTATTCCGCGATAATGGCTGTAACGCTCGATCTTTGCATGGCGAAGATGTTTATTAAAACTGATGTTTCCTTTTTGTGAGGTGCCCCCGTCCACCCATGCTCGTCCAATCATTGGTCATGGTGACCTTTTTTGTCGTTTTGATCCAATCAGATTCACTTCCGTTGCTCGTCTCGCAAAGCAGGATGGGAGGAGATATAGAAAGAAGACGGAGAGGTACCCGGAAGCACTCGTTTCCCCCAGACAGACCGCGATGGTACTTTCCGTGACCAGAAATTTCAAATGACTTTTGATCCAGGTTCTTTTGTTGAATAGCTAAAGGACTGTCGTACAGCATTATATGTCATGTTTCATATTTGATTCTTTTAAGGAGGGTTGCCCATTGATTTTCAAGGGGCCTCCCGATGAAAACGTTAATTACAATGAAATATACAAAGGAAGCAGCTATTAATCAAATCAAACTGTAAAGCCCTACATACAACATTTAAAACGTATGTAAAATAGTGCTCAAAATTTACGATGAAATTCATTCAGAAGCGATCTTTGGATAAGTTTTACCTCTAATTTGCTTTGGAATATTGCAATTCACTGAGAATGTTGATTGGAAAAGCCCATTGTCTTTTGACATACGTGTGCATGCACAGATGCAAATTTTACGGTTTTGGAAAAAGATCAAGTTACGTCAATTGCGCAAATACAGGACGTATCTTATTTTCATATGCTTTTTCATATGTCTTACTAAATTTGTGTCTGATAATGCATAGCTAAATACTGCATGGCAGTTTTCTTTACTGTCTTAAATAAGGAAGTTCGCTTTGACCAAATCACTAAATTACTCTTCATCAATCTAAAGGTATGCCAAGGAAGAATACGAAACAAAGATCATCCAAGATGCAGAAACAATTGAAGACCAGAAACAGAACAACGAGAAACTCGAGAGCGATCTTCGCAGAATTGAGGACCAACTGGCTGACAAAGCTCTGGAATTATCACGACTTGTTGAGAGTTCAGATAAGATTCAAACAGAACTTGGAAGTCGTGAGGAGCAGCTCGAAAAAGTCTCAAAGCAGAACAGCAAAATGAAAAGCAAGTTGAAGGAGTTATTAAAGGAGAGATCAGAGAAAGATGCGTTGATATCCGACAAGCAAGCGAGGTTGGATGAACTTGAGGGTATCATTCCGAAGTTAAAAGAGGCAACTGAGAGTGTTGAACGGCTTGAGGCTGAGGTCAGAGCACGAGAGGCAAAAATAGCCGCTTTGGAAGAAGAAGGGCTTGTTAGAAGCTCTGAGATGAAGAGCCTCGTAGAGAAGGTGATAGAGCTTGAAGAGGATGCTCAGAAAGTAAAGGAAATGAGTGCCTCGGAAATTTATATGGCGAATGAGAAGACAGCAGAGCTCGAGAAGAGTTTCAGAGACAATGAAGACGTGAAGGTGGCATTAGAGAGAGAACTTAAGCTGAAGAGCAAAGAGGTTGAAGATCTGGGCAATATCCTTGACGTGCAGAAAGAAGAAATTGTAAAAATCAAAGAAATTCTGCAGCAAACGGAAGGAGAGCTTGTTGAGACGAAGAGCAATCTTGATGACAAGGAAGGGAAGGTCAGTGAGTTAGTCGCAGAGGTTGACAAGATTCGTGCGGCTTTGATGGAAAGTGAGACAACAGTAGGGGAAATGCAGACTAAATTGGCTGAGAATGATTCTAGGTTAGAAGAAATCAGTGTTGAGCTAGAGTCACAGAAGGAGCAGAACGTGCGGCAAATTGGATTTATTGCTGTGCTAGAAGAGGACTTGTACGACTTAAATGTTGAGGCTTCTAAACTGAAAGAAGATTTAGTGAAGTTTAAGGAAGAGAATTTGGAGAAATCGAATTCACTGAAGTCCCTTGAGAATCAAGTTACTGAGCTGAAAAGTGATATCTTGCGAGTTGAAGCCGAGAAAGGAAATTTGAAGAGCGAAAATGAGGCAGTGATTCAAAAGATTAACGAAGATTTGGCTTCGAAGGAAAAAGAAATTGCCAGTCTTGTGCATGAACGTGAAGGAAATGAACTAAGGTTGAAAGAGCTCGAGGAAATGCTGGTTGGGAAAGATGCTGGTTTAAATGAAATTGTAGAATCCAAGAATAAAGAAGTTGCGTCTTTGAAGGAGGAAAATCGAGCGTTACATACACAAGCTGCTGAGCTTCAAGGAACTACTGATAGCGTAGAAAAATCACTGTCATTAGCAAGGAATATGCTAGAGGAGTTCACAGCTAAGTGCAAACAGGTCGAAAATGAGCTTAAGGAAACGAAAGAGAGCAAAGAATCGGAGTTAGGGCAAAAATTGGAGGAAATTGAGAGGCTTGAAGCTGAGTGCCAAGGCAAGAGTCAGTTACTTGAAGAGCTGAAAGCAAGTCTCGAAGAACTCCAGTCAGATCTGGAGCATTCGAAGGAACAAAATGAAAAGACCTCTTCGGATGCAGAAATATTAAAAGTGCAGCTTGAATCTTTGCAAACTGAAGTAATTGACCTGAGGAAGGATAATAACACGCAGGGCTTAGATTTAGAGAAGAGAATCGTTGAGATTGAAGAACTCACAACAAAACTTCATTCACAGTCTGCCATGACAGAATCTTTTGCGGAAGAAATGGAGAAGCAGAAAGAGGCGTTCGAGAATCAGTTAAGAGTTATCCAAGGTGATAAAAATGAGGGTGAATCCCAGCTCATCGATTTGACATCGCAGCTCCGTGAATTGACCTCAGAAAGGGATAACTTATCTAAGAAAAAGTCGGGGTTGGAAGTTGAGATTGTGGATTTGAATAAAAGGGTGTCTGAGCTTGAGGGAAGTGTGGAATTTGAGGCTTCTGAAAAGAACAGTTTGAAACAGAAGGTAAATGAGTTGTCAGAAGAGTTGAACCTGATGCGTGATGAAGGAATAAAAAATTCATTAATTTTGGATGCAACAATTCAAGAATTAGATCATACGAATCAGAAGATTGTTGAGAATGAAGAAGCTACAAAAACACTGTCAAATGAAAAACAAGGACTCCTTGCAAGAATAGAAAACAGAGAGGAAAGCTTGCAAACGTTGCAAATCGAGCTCGATAGTTTGAAAGCTACTAAAGAGAAGGAAAGTACACGTGTTAATGATCTGGAGAGGTCAATATCTGAGAAAGACCAAGCATTGAAGGAATTAGGTGAGATGTTACAGGAAGTACGTACACAGGAGCGTAACGCAAGTGAGGAGCGCCAGAATTTAGCAGAACAGCTTGAAGAATACAGTCAAAAGTATTCAGCTCTTCAAGATGAAGCTGCCGTTCTTCGGAAGCAAACAGAGGATGCGAAGAAGCAAACTGAACAGTGTGATCAAGAATTTGAAGCTGAGCGAGATATATTTGCTGCCAAGATCTCTGAACTCAATTCTGAAATTGAGAAATTCAAGTTGCAGGAGCAGGGATATGTGAAGGAGATAGAGATTTTGAAGTCTGATATTAGCAAGAAAGAGGATTTGGTTGCACTTAAAAGTGAAGAGTTCGGAAGTGCAAAGAAAGCCGAGGAGGCGTTAAGTGAAGAGATTGAGAACTTGAAAGCAGCCTTGTTGGAAAAAGAGAAAAAGTTTGAGGAATACAAAGGCAAGGTTTTAAAGAAGATGAAGTCCATGAAAGAAGAAACGAAAAAGCAGAGTGCAGAAAGTGAGAAAGCTGCTGGCCAGACGGTTGAAATTTTGCGTACTGAGATTTCTGAGGCGGAGAATAGAATTCAAGCGCTCACTTCAGAGATTGCTGCCTACAAACACAAGATATTCGATATGGAGAATTTGAATTTGAGCAGAGAAGAGAATTTGCGTAATTTCGAGACTGAGATGACAAGATATCATAGTATCGTGCAAGATAAGAGTGATGAGGTAGCACAGGTTAAGGAGATGATGCGAAACACGATGGAGGAACTGCAGAATGCCCAAGTTCAGTTGCAGAAGAAGGAAGATAAGATTAAAGTGTTGCAAGATCAGCTCATTGCGAACGAAGATGATTTTGCTGCTTCGTTTACAGAGAAAGAAATTGTCATCGAAGAATTAAGGGAAGTTATTGGCCAGTTGGAAGTAAAGGCTAGCCAAGGAGAGGCCAAAAGTGTTGAGCTATCTACTTCACTAGCTCAATATGAAGATGCTACCAAGCAACTCGCAGAACTCGAGAGTGCCAGAAAGGGGCTAGCAGATGAATTGCAACACACTAGTCAGGCTAAGGATGTCTTAGAAGCAGAAAAGTCCAGACTTCTGGGAACCGTGGAACAATTGAAGATTGCCCTGGAAAGCAAAGACGGAGACACAACACGGTTACTTGAAGAGTTAGAGAGAAAGGAAAGCAACAGGTCTCAGCTGCTTGAAGAGCTAGAAAGAAAAGAAATGAGCAGAACTCAGATCCTTGAGGAACTACAGAGGAAAGATGCTGATGTGGTTGCCATGAAAGAGGAAATTTCTACCAAAACTGGCAAAATTGAGCTTTTGACATCTGAGCTTCAAAGTTGTTCTCAGGCCACAGCAGGAGAGAATGTCTCGGAGCTTTGCGAAGTGCTTAAAGAGGAGAAGAGAGTTGCAGAGGAACAGTTGGATGCCCTCGCTAAGGAACACCAATTAGCAGTTACTGAAAGCCGAGAAAAACAAGCAGAATTGGATTTGATTCATGAGCAATTGGCAGAGAAATGCAATGAAGTTGAAAAATTGAAAGCAGTGGCAGAGTCAAGCTCTGACGAAGAAATCAGGCCTTATGTGCAGCAAATCTCAGAACTGCAGGCAGAACTTGACAAGAAGAAGAAAAATGCTGAAGAATTTAAAGTGAAAGCTTCAAAGCGTTTGAAAACGTTGAAAGAAGAGAATACCACTTTGAACTCAACAATCGAGGACTTGAACACGAAGCTTGAGGAACAGCAAAATAGTTTGAATCAGTCGCTTCTTGAAGTGAAAAGTGAGAAACAAGCGCAGACTGAAGAGTTGAGAGCAGAGGTTATTAAACAGCAAGAGAAGATAGATGAATCGATGTCAGAAGTGGAAGAATATAAAACAATAGTGCAAATGAAGGCAGAAGAAAGTGAAAATTTTAGAACAGAGGTGAGGAAGCTGAAACAGAGGCTTGGTGATAAGGAAGAAGAGGTATTGGCTGTTAAAGAAATGATGCAGAATTCAATGAATGAAATGCAGGCCATGGGAGAACAGTTAGCAAATAAGGAGGGAGTGGCTGTGAAGTTAGAGGAAGAATTATCTGAGAAACAGAGGGCTTTAAAAGAGATGGAAGAAGATTTTGCAACCGTAACGAAAGACATGGCAGCTTTGCAAGAGAAATTAGTGGATAATGATAGATTAATGCAGGCTATGCAAAAGGAATTTAAATGCAATGAGGACAGTCTCAATGCTAGCTTGCTAAGTACTAATGAAGAATTATCGGCCCTTAAAGAAGAGCTCAGTATTAAGATGGATGAACAAGAAGTTCTCCAACGAGAAGTGGATGAAGCCAGTAAGAAAATACAAGGCCTTAGGCATGAGCTAGAGGCCAAAAGTTCAGAGTTTGATAAGGTGAAAGAGAGGATCTCAGGGGAAGTAGTTGAAGAGAACAGAGGGACGGGAGATGTTTCGAATTTGGAAGAAGCCAGAGCTGAAGTGGAGAGGGAATCAGAAGCGATAAAACTGAAGTTAGCAAAAGCTATCAAGAGAATGGGCACTTTGAAAAAGGAATCACTAGCAAAGGATGAGATCGTTAGAAAGCTACGAGAAGAATTGGATATTGCCAACTCAAAGCTGTTGGAGCTCAGTGATCAACGTGCCGGGGAGCCTGCAGTTGACAAAAATTCTCAAGAGATAGCGAAATTAACAGGGGAAATCATGCAGAAAGATCAAACTATCGATGAGCTAGAGAAGCAGATATGTTCTTTGAGATTAGGGCGAGAAGCAAGCGAGACTAGCTCGGTATCTGAGCTCGTTGTCCCTTCAGCAGTTGTTGGCGTAGCAGCTGAAACTCCCGGTTGCTGGGGTGACATTGAGGCTTTCGACGCACCTGACGGTTCACAAGCGAGCTCCTCAAGAATTCAACCAGTCGTAGAAGATAGTGTTAAGCCAGTGGAAGCAGTTGAAGTGGCTACAGAAAGTATCCAAGATGCAGCTTCTGAAAATATTGGAGACAATAGTCTTGTTTCTGAAATTGACAGGCTAAAGATCCAGGAAACTGAATTAAATGCTAAGTTAGCTAAATCTAACGAGCTTCTAGAGAAAGCAAAGAAAAAGTTAGCCTATTCGAAGAAAGCTGAGATCAAAACAGGGAAAGACAATGATCTGCTCAAAGTGCAGCTGGAAGAGGCAAATAGCAAATTGCCAGACTTGTTGTCAAAAGTCAGTGACCTTAGTAGTGAGGTCACGCAGAAAGAGGCAGTGGTCAAAGATTTTGAATCAGAAGTCAAGTCTCTGCAGAATGATTTGAATCAAGCATCGCAAGCTGGAGATAAAATGAAAGCGACGAACGAGGATTTGAAAAGGCTATTAGAAGTCATGGCTGAAGAGAAGCATGAACTTGATGATGAAATGAAGGAAATGTTAGGTGAGATCAAAGATGTCATGGACATCAAGAACAAATTGCTCAAAGATTTAGATAACTCTAACGAAAAGCTGGCCAAAGCGGAAGAAGATTACCAGAACCTGAGCGAAATTCTCAGAACTAAAGAAGCGGAAGTAGTTGCAAATGAATGGAAATTGCAAGAGATGGAAGCGTTGGAGACAGAAGTAGCTGAACTGAGAGATGAAAGGTTTAAAATTAATGCGGAAAATTCTCAGAACTTTAAACAGATGGAAGAGTTAAAGAAATCAGCGTCGGACAAAGATCATAAAGTGGAGACGTTAGAAGCTGCTTTAACTGTCGCACAGAAGAGTCTTACGGAAAAGGAAGAACTAATGGAACAGCTACGTGATGAATTGAATGATAAAGAAAAGGAACAGGACACAAAGGGTAAGGAAGAAGTTATGGAGTTGATGAAGATTAAAGCTGAATTAGGAGAATCATTGAAAGCTAAAGAAGAAGATCTTGAGAAACTAGCTGCTGCAAACGCTGAGCTGCATGATGAGATTAAGGATTTGCAGGCTAGAATAGAAGAAGATTTAGGTAAAATGCAAGCTGATACGGAAGAAATGTGGCAACAAAAGAGTGCTATTGGTGAGCTGGAGAATGAATTGTTGGCAAAGAAAGATGAGCTAGCGAAGGCCTTGAAAGTAGCAGGTGAGACAAAACGTGAGGTAGAAACCCTGAAGGAAAAAGTAGAGAATGTAAGAAGAACACAAAGTGATCTGAGGGAAGAAATAGTACTGAAAAATGCTGAACTAGAAGAAATGAAGGCAACAGCTAAAGAGCAAGGAGAAAGTCTGAAGAAGCAGTTGGAAGAGGAAAAATCGGCGAAAGTTATACTTGCAGAAGAAGTGAGGAGCTTGCAGGATGGTATCAACAAGAGTGTTATAGACTCTGATAATGAAAGAAGCTTGCTTAGCACAACAATCGAGGAACTTAAGCTGTCAGCATCTCAAAAGGAAGATTTGTTATGCCAGGAGATTGCTTTGCTCAAAGAAAAGGCTGAGAAAGAAAGAATATTGCAGAGTGAACAGTCGAAGTTAGAGACAGAGGAAATTGTCAGAGCTGTTGACGATAGGACTCATGAAGTTGCGAATCTTCAGGCGGATGTGCAGAAACTGAATGCGAGCTTAGAACACAAGGATACGATCATTGGCAAGCTGAAGCTCAAGTTGAAACAAAAGATCAAAGACCGCGACGTCATGCAAGGGAATTTGCAATCAGAGATCGAGCGGATAAGTCACGAGAAAGATGTAATTTTTAATGAGTTTCAAGCGAAGGTGCAGGAAACTGAAAATGAGATTTTGAATTTAAGAGCAGGGCATTCAGAGCTTGAAAGACAAGAGGCGGAGCTCAAGGCGGAGGTGAGAGCTAAGGAAATTGCAGCTAAAGAGATGGAAGAACGTATTAAAAGCGAGATGGACGAGCTAACCAGGTTTAAAGAGGAATCAGTAGTTGAGCTGTCAGATTTAAAGAATAAAATTGCTTCCCTGGAGACTGAATGCCAAACAAAAGATGAGAGCATTGAAAAATACGAGTGGGAGAATTCTGAAAAAGAAGACAAAATTCGAGAGCTTGAAAGGGAGGCTCGTTTCTTTGACGACAAGAAACATGAATGGGAAGAGCTCAAAAAAACGTTGGAAGACACCCTCGATGTCAAAGATAAGATCATGGCTGGTCTTCAGAAGGAGGTTGAAGATGCTCAGAGGGCAAGATTTGATAGGAGGAATGCCAGAGAGGAAGAAATGTTGGGGCTGAAGGAAGAACGAGATCAGTTTCAAGAGCAGTTGAGGTTGGCAGAAGAGCGATTGAATATTAGTGAAGAGGAACGATCTGTTGGCGTTGAGAAGTTAGATGCTTTTGAGAAACAGCTTATAAAGATCTGTGACGTTTTTGGAGTAGATCATGGGGTGGAAAATCGAACTGATCAGAGTATTATTGATGCTTTGCTTGGATTTAAAGAGAGTTTTGATAAAAATGTGTCGTTATATGAAGAGAAACTCACACTTAAAGAAGACCAGATAATGAAGGAAGAGGCTTTGAAGGCCGAAGCACAGGAAGAATTGCAGAGGCTCAAGGAAGAGCAGGATATATTGATAGAGACAGCTTTGCTTCAGAGCAAGAGAGAAGAAACTCCTGGGGAGGCTATTACTGCAGGACGGTCTTTGAAGGAAGTATTGGATTCCTTGATATCAGCAAAAGATGATTTGGCAAACGAGGTGGAAACTCTGGGCAAATGCATTCAAGAGGAGCAGGAAGCAAAAACTAAGCTCGAAATAAAACTGCATGAGAAAATAACAGCTTTTGAAGACTTTAAAGGACTGAATCATGAAGAACAGGTCACATCTTTGAATGAACAGTTGAAAGATATGGAAAGCAAATATTTGGAAGCTGAGGAAAAGAGTATTGTTTTTGAGAATGATTGTGTTGTTGTCAAAAGAAGCTTAGCTGATAGAGAGAAACAAGTTGAAGAGCTGAGCCAAGAAAAGGGGACATTTGAGCTGAAGTTATCGGAGATTGAAACTTCTTTGGATCTTGCAAGGGTAAGTGATATGTTCTTCTTTATTTTTAAGTATAAGGAGAGTTTACGGAATTTGCTCAGCAGAGTTTTGTTATTGGCTGTAATACCAAAATATTAATGTAATCTACTGCTATAGACACAATTTATTTTTGGTGAAATATATAGCCTTGCATATTATGGTTGAGTTTTGATCATGATATTCAACGCTATATATTTCATCTTTAATCAATATCTGGATCAGAGACGCAAAAACACTGCAAACCTACAAACCTGGTTTGGAGGAAGGTTTTAGCCAAAAATTGACGAAGGTTTAGTTGCCAAAAATTGAATTTTATATTGTCGCATAGATTTAGAAAATGAATCATCAAATGCATAGAACCATTAAAAATCATGTCAACAGTATGCAGATGGCGAGGTTATCAAAGAAGAACTATATCAAAGAAGACAAATCAGGTTTGATCAGACAATGTGATGAAAGAGAGAACGTTTATGAGGAAAAAATATGCATATGTGTCAGGAAAAATGATTTTTGAAAAGCGTCCCAGAAAAGTACTTCTATTTGCAAAATCACCAAAATTTTATTGTAAGGCAGATCTTCAAATTTCTTTTTCTTATCAGTAGATTAAAAAAAATATTTTTGCAGCAAAGCTGATCTTTTGAGCTATTTTTCGATTAAGTGAATCAAACTCTTTTTAGTGCTGCCTGGTTTTGAAGCCTTCTGCAAGAAAGGACTTATGTATATTTGAGTAATTTCTTTTGTTCTATTGAGTTTCTTGTTTGGTCATGAATATCAGAATGAAACGTGAACTGTTATTGGTGGACTTGAAAAATACTGCAAAATTTTCAACGTAACGGTTATTAGAGGCAAGATTAGCGATGTTGCTTAAACAGTGTTGCTTATGCCCCATTCACACTGCAAGTTAAACCAGTTTAAATCAAACCAGGTTTTCGAATAAGGCCTTCTGATTGGTCAATCGGAAAAATCCAGTCATTTGATTGGTTGAAATTTAAACTGGTTTAGATAAAGCTGGTTTAACTGAGTCAGTGTGAAAGCAGTGTTAGAATGAGGTTTTCGCTGCATTATTTCATACCCGTTAAGTAATGAGAACAGATAGCTCACCATCATTAAATATATTTGAATTGTTGATAGAAGAGATGAAAAATTTTATGATAACTTTCGTAATCAAATTTTGGTGATTTTGCAAACAGGAGTACATTTTTGGATACCCTTGCTTTTAGATGCTTTCAGTAGCTTTTAGATGTTCTCATCTTGAACTCTTTGTTCCCCCGTCATTGCCCCAATACCTTTCAATTAATGAATAGCTTCCTAAAGACTGTGGCCTCCCTTGTATTAAAACCTGGTTAGAGCCCTATACTTGCACTCATACAGACAAATGATATTGGAAGATCCCAAATTATATGCTTTTGTATGGTTCACAAAACACCGTTGAGCTGTTTTCCAGTAATTATATATTGTGTTAAAATGAGGAAGGTTGATTCAGGTTTGGAGGAAGGTCAACAACTATTTGCAGCTCTGATCTGGATTACAAGTGCATTCAAGGAATTATAGTGTACGTACAAAGAACTGTTATATTTGTTATCAAAAGAAGTTTTTCAAGTGTAACAAGAAGGCCCTTTTGTTGAAAGCATAATTCTTTCTTTGGGCACTGGTTGCATTTTTATTGGGCCATGTGTAACCTAGTTTTTGACAATTTACCCGCCCATATCATGATGTCGAATTTTAGACCCATATTTTAGACTGATTGAATATTCGTAGATATCGCTATTGATAGACTGATAGACGCTCAAACTACGACTCATCGACTTTCACATTGAAAATTTTCGAAGTTTTCCCCCATCGAAATCATGACCATTATGGAATCCATAGCAACAGTTCAGTGCTCCAGGCAGTGGTGGATGGGCCTAAGTTGCCGGCTCGAACTTCCGATTCTAAAACACTTCAGAATTGAGGTTTTCAGTGATACTAGCCATAAACAAAAGCCGGAGGTATCCAGATGAATTTTTCCTCAATCCAACAATCAATAAACCTTTGACTGTGAACCAGGAGTTCCTTAGTTTTGAGGCCAATTAGCTTCCATGAACTTGGCCGCAGCAGTGACAATTTCCAACCGTCGACGGTTGCTTGCCTCACTTCTGAGACTACGCTGCAGGCTCGTTCCAGAGGGCACACATAAATCTGTTCATTTCCGTCTCAAATTTTAATATGAAAGTCCATAAGTCCCAGTTTAGTTTAAGAAAAAATAGAAAATGTTGTTGTTGTTGTTGTTGATGATGTTGTTGATGATGTTGTTTGACAGAAATCTTTTATTCCTGTGAGAAGGAATGACTAGTTAAAGGGAATAGACATAGCTTTATCTCGTGGTCAATATAAATATACTAAAGAAACGCCCACAAACGTCTGTTTCTCCAGCTACACAATGAAGCTGGATGTCTCAAAATTTTCGAGTACAACAGATTATAATTTTGACCTGGCCAGGGCCAGTTTTTAACTATGTCGATTCTCTTTAAAGTCGAGTAAATTACCAAATCAAATTGAATATATCGTCTATGAAGCAGGAAAGGTTCCAGTGTTATTTTTCCATATTCTGGGAATCATTATTTTATCAAGCCCCGTGCATGCTTTTGCTCATCCCATATTTATTTTCATTGCAGCTCGCAACACAACAAGTACAAGCTGACAAGGACAACGCCACAAGACAACTAGAAATTATGATCCAAGAATCAGAGGCGCTTAAATCATCGACGCTACCAGAAATGCAAGCCCTTATATCATCCAAAAACACTGCCATGTTCGAACTTCGTGAAAATTTCAGTGAAGTGATCTCAGATAAAGATTCCATTATCTCAACGTTGCGTACGAAAATCAGCGACCTTCAACATCAAATTTCAGAGGGAAACTCAAAGAATCAAGAAGATGTCATCATGCTGAAGGCGATGCTTAGCCAACGTGATGAAAAGATCGATAAGCTTTCACGTGATATCTTCAATGCTAAGAAGAACCGTGATTGGCTGCAAACAGAGCTGAGTCAAACAATCAAAGATAAGAATAATATTGGAGGCTCGATACAGAATCAGTTTGAGAATATCAGCAAAGGCCTAAGAGGCGATATTGAGATGTTTATGGAAGACAAAAAAGCGTATGAGACTGAACTTCATTTAGAAAGGCTACAGTTGGAGAAGAGCGTTGCTGAAAAGCAGCAAGAAGTTGTCAAGTTAGAGGAGATAATTGCGAAGAAGGACGAGGAGATTCTTCAGTTGAATGTTGTTATGAGCGAACTAAGACTGCGTGTTGAATCTGCCGCTGATATTTTGAGCAAAGAAGGATATTACCAGCAGTTAGAAGAACGAGTTGAAGAATCGTATGAGGAGGTTAAAGAAGCGAACTCAAAAGCTAGGCTTGCAGAAGATAAGTTACGAATGGCAAAGACTAAAGTCCATGAGCTTGAAATGAAGCTCGATTTATCGAATCGAGAAAGAGGTGAAATTGTTTTAGTTTATGAGGCAAAATTGCAGAAAGTGAAGAATGACGATGCGAAAGTGTTGCAGTCGCTGAAAGGAGAGTTAGAGCACGTGATTCAAGAGAAAAGGAGACAAGTTGCATCCCTGCAGGATGGTGTGGAAGAGGCGATTAAAAATACGTCGTTTATCGAAGAGAGAATGGCGGAAGAATTTGCTGTTGAGAAAGGAGATCTCAATTTGAAAATTGCAGAGTTGGCTAAAGCTGTAGAAAAGCTGAAGGAAGAAAAAGAGGAGCTGAGGCAACAAATTATGAGTGAAGTTTTGCAAAATGCTGGTGAAAATATGTTGAAACTTCAGAATGATTATGAAGCTATCATTTATGAGAAAGAAAGCGTGATTGAGCAATTTTCTAGCAAGGTTGAAGAGTTAGAAGAGAAAGTGACGATACTTACAGATTCGAACACCAATTTGTCGAAAAATCTCTTCGCACTGGAAATGGACTATAGAAAATTGAGGAAAGAGCTTTTGAGCCTTGAGGATTCATACTCTGAAGTGACGAAAAAACATAAAGAAGAAGTCGATGATTTGCTTGTCTCCAAGGGAAAGGATTTTAAAGAACTGAGATCTCAGTTTGAGGAAGCTTTCGGGGAGAAGGAGCAGGTTGTAGAAAATTTGAGAACTAGAGTGAAAGAACTGAGCGATAAGATAGAAGAAAAATTCCAAGAAAACAACATGCTCAGTTCTCAGAAGGAAGAACTGATTCAACAAGACATAAAGAGAGATTTGTTGAGCGAGAGATTGAAAGTGACTGTCGATTCGCTATTGAATTCGATCTCAGAGCTAGCTGATGGCGCTGAAGGACAGCAAAGAATTCTTCCTGGAAGGAAGCAAGACGCGGAAGTAAAAACAGCGGAAGAGCGTATTGCCCAAGATGGTGAGCATGATCAAGGGAATGCTAGAGAAAAGCAATTATCAGAGTTTGCGGCATCTATCAATGAAGCAAAGATAGTTGTTGAGAGTTTTATACGGAGTAGAAATGCCGAGAAACTAGCCGATGTTGCTGAGGGAGAAAGGCTGACTAAAGATGCTGAGGCTGTTGCGAATCTGAAGCGTTTGCAAGAAAATTTCGACCGATTACAGACCGAGAATGAAGGATTGCGACTACTGAATTCTGAGCTCACGGAAAAGGAGAAGTTACTAAGAGAAGAGCAAGAGAATGTGTTTAGTTTGAAAGAAAACATTATGCGCCTTGAAGAAGAGAATACATGGCTTCAGAAGCAGAATGCTGAGCTCTCAGAAAAAGAGATACTGATAGATCAACAACAAGAAGCAGCGGAGAACACACCTGAGAAAAGTGATGCAACTAATACTTTACCTATGACACTAAGTGATATGATTGGCGTCCCTCGTGTCATTTCTGGTTTGCAAATACTTGCAACTGAATCCAATAAGGAAGAGGAGTACAAAGAATCAGCAGAAGTTAAGGATATTGAGAAAGATGACATTTCGAGTGGGAAGGTAGTTACAGAGGATATTATCCTGCCGGTAAGTCTTAGTTTAGATGTAATGATGATATACCCCTCGAGGGAAATATAGTATATTTGTCCGACGGGAATGTACCATTTTTCAGGGTATCATCGTTTTCACCTATTTTTTTTTTAAACGGGGAATCAAAAGAGAGCAATTTTTCTGGAGCCGGTTTTCAAAGCCTTTCAAAAGGGGAAAATTTGTTAGATCGGGTTGTTATTTAGTCCAATTTTTGTGTTTTGGAGTATACTGTTAGCCGATTTTGTCTGCAGTTGGGTATCATTTGACGGGAAAAATTCTGGAGCCGGGTAAAAATTTTTTCCTGGGCACATCCCCGTACAAATTTAGGTCAATTACCTCACCCCCCCCCCCCCCCGGGGGAGATAGCTCAGGAAACAAGACTTTCTTTAACGATATGATCCGTTGCATTCGATTGGCACAGCACTAGAAGTGCATAGTGACTGCAGACTAGGGAATTTTGCGGCCCGATAGTCTAGCCGCAAATTCAGATAAATGAAGCCCCATAGAATGTCCTGAAACCTAGGTTGCTAAATCACTACAGCTGCGTGAAGAGGAGGCTATACGAGAGTTTACATTGAAACAAGTAGTATATTTTATATCTAAACTCCTTCCGCTAGAACTTTATCAATTTTTGTTGCGTATGGTTTGAAAGAGTTAAACAATTATCAATATTATCTCCATATCAACTCTAAATATGTGTTTTATAACTGTTTTGTTGACTGTAAGTGTGTTGAAAGAGTTTGAAATTTTTATATTTATTATTATCATGCAATATAACCTCCTTTAGGGTCATTTCATTGGGGTAGGTAGCTTTCCTAGACGTATTTGTACGGGGCTGTTTCAATGTTAATTATTGCCAGGTGGTATTTATCCTTGTTGAGTTTTATTTTATTTTCTAGGAGTCATCAGTCACTCTTGACACGGCAAATGAAGGGGTCATTGACAACCAAGTGGTCTCAGCGTTAAATGAAGAAATTTCAGTCCTCAAATCTCAAATTACACAGTTGGAGAACTCACATGATGCAGTCGAAATGAAAGTGCGAACAGACTTTGACGATATTTTACAGAATCTTCGAGAAGACTTGCAGAATGCGATGAATGAGAACCGAAGTCTTATGGCTGAGAATTTTATGCTCAAGAATATTGGAACAGACGAGAAATCTTTGAAAGAGAAGGATGTGCGTAAGGCAGATACTGAAAGTCAGACTGAGGATAGTCGGCTGAGTGATGCAGAATTTCCTTCTGATACATTGAGTTTAAGTCAGAATGTTGTGACTGATTCTAGAAAGCACGAAGCCTTTGCACAAACTGACGTCAGCTTTGTTTATCAGAACCTTGACGACAGTCTGAAACGAGGGGAAAACACAGATGAGGCTCGTCGCGTGAAAAGGCTCAGCGGCTCAGAAAGGCTACCTGAGATAGTGGAGGATACTCTTTACAGCAACATTGCTTTTGATCAATTGCAGACATTCTCAGACAGTGCACTAGAGGCTGATTCCTTCGCAGGACATGGGAAGTTAGAGCTGAGGATCAGTGATCAAGAGGACGGTGATAAGTCAATTAATATTGCAGATTTACAGTCTGAGGTAGAAGGCCTAAATTCGAAAATTGGGCAAAGCAAGCGTTTGATTGTGAAGCTAAAACAGATGTCGAAGAAATATAAAACAGAGCTGAGTGAGCTACAGGCTGAGAAATTTGAGCAAGTACGAGTCTATGAAGATGCAATCAATCTAACGAAGCAAGAGCTAGAAGAGTGTTGTCTGGAAAAAGTCAGGAAAGATCAAGAAATCAGAGGCCTACGAGAGGAAGTTCGGGTCCTTGTTAAAGAGAAAGCAGACATGGCTGATTCAGTTAAGGCTAGGATCGATGAAATCAGAGAGAATCATTCGAAAGTGATTGCTGATTTGGCTGCGAAGAATGATCAAGAATTCGCAAAGAAAGAGGAAATTATTAATGCTTTGTATAACTTGAAGGATGAATCACAAGGAAAGATAGATCAACTCGAGAATCAGGTAATGTTACTTTTCAAGGGTTTGTTTAAAGTTGACCTTGCGTTTGCAAAGGGCAAAACAATCTAAAAATATTCCATTCAAATGATCACACACGTACCGTGAACAATTGATAGCCTAAGAAACGAGGCTGTATCTTGAGGTTTTTTTTTGTTCTATTTATAGAGAAGCCGATTTACCATTGCACATTCCCTTTCATATAAAGGAATTCGAAAAACTGTCATTTTTCCTGAAACGTAAAATAAGATATGAGTCATAGAATCATAGAATACTTTATCGTAGAAATGCTGCATTGGAGCATTGTATATGAAAATTTATTTCGCTAGAAACAATAATATTGCACATTTTAAGGCTTTATCTTTCTCTATACTGAAAAGGCACACGTTTATCTTTATATTAAAGCGACCGACATTTTGTATTTATTCCTCAAACCTTAGAAGTTGTTCTCTTGCTAAAAGACTTCCCTACGTTATGAGTATTTTCTCAAGTTTTTTGGCACAGTATATTCCTTGAATTACAGATATCGAGGAAAAAGACATGCCTGAAGTCCTCACAAAGCTGTCAAAAACTGGGGATCGATTTACAGCCATTTCAGATCTTCCAACAGAAATGACGAGCGTGTTGTTTGCAGGCTGGGAATAGACAACTCAGTCGAAAGTTTCAGAGCAAGTTTGTAGTCCCTAGATACCTGAAATAATCCGGTCTCAAGAGACAAGGTTGTTCCTGCTTTTCTATAAGCAGTCCTTGAAGATTTCGATTTGCGTGGAAATTGAATCGCTTTGAAATTCCATGAGTTTACAAGGAACATTTATTCCAAGTGCTTAGGTACCTAGGAACTATAAATTTACTCTGAAAACTTTCGACTGAGTTGCCGATTCCCAACTTGAAGTAAAACACACTCCTCATTTTTTTGAAGATCTAAAATAGCTGTCAATCAATCCTCTGTTTTAGATGACTTTTTCTGGATTTCATGCATGTGTCTTTCCTCACAATCCCAAATTCATGAAATTTACGGTACCGACAAAAATTGCAAAAAAATACTCATAATGTAGGGTAGTCTTTTAGCGGCAGAACAACGTTGGCAGTTTTTCCATCGGCTTCCTACTTATTTTTCTATGACAGAATGCGTCGAGTCACTTTTTTTTGGGTCACCCGGTATAAGAATTTATGATTCATGACATCAGTGTATTATTGATGACTGAACAGTTAGGCTGTGATATTATCAATGGCAGCTTTTATTCAAATGATAGTTTTATCCCTTAGTCTTAATCTTGATCTGCCTTACCTTGCTTGGAATGAACGAGTAAAAAATGTGCATGTTTAATAAAGGAAAGTGAAAATAGCTGAGCCACCTGTATTCAGTTGATGCAAAATTTCTTTGGGATCGTAACAACCGTTATCGAAAACCTTTCTTTCTTTTATTTTCATTTATCTTTTCTTCATAATTTGTCCTAATTTAATGTTTGATCTGTATCCAGGTTTCTTTTCTATTTCGTGAAAAGAGCGGCCTTGAAGAAAAACTGCAAAACACAATCGACAAACATGCTGCTTATGAAGAAGTCACACAAGAGGAACTGGAAAGGTAAAAATCCAATTTTTAAAAGTATGAACATCTTTAGGTAGAAACACTGCGAAACGATCAAGAAAGGACAGCAGATATGCAGGGGTGGAAAAAATAGCGGACCACGGCACCAATGGTCCCAGAAAATTTTTCAGGGCTCCAGAAAGAATGAAAAGGAGAAAGGAGAAAGGAAAAGGGAAGATATGGAAAGTGAAAAATCGAAAATCAATTTTTTGTCAAAATCATAAAGACTTAATTGATAGCCGTTATTAAATAGGTTGTTGCCAGACCTAGGAACTTGACCAAAAAGATATCGTTCACAAGTCTTGGAGTGGACAGCCAAAAAATTAACAAAATTTGCCCAAAAAGTATATTTACGATTGTGATTAAGACTGATAATCAGTCATCGATTCTGTTGTATTCCTTTCATATCGTGACCTGTCCAAAATGGACACTTTTTGAAGCAGTTCACGAAGAAAATTTTCCAAGACTTGTTTTGGTCCCAGAAAGTATTTTTTCCACCCCTGCAGATATGTTTGAATTTAAAGAACAAGCGCATTGCGAATATTTTCCTCCTGCCACACAGGACTCCTTTAGGGCTCTTAAACTGCTTTTTAAAACTGTCTTGATGCAGTAGATGTGCTGCTTCGCCATTTCATACGACAGAATATGCACTATAATGAACACACGAGAGAATAAAAGAGAAGGCTGACACGAGAGAGTAATTTGAACGAAATTTCACAAAGTAGTTGTGAATACAAATTTTTGAAAATTAGAGGGGAAAGTTTGTCCAATTTTCTACATTGACGTATGACAATTTTCGGATGAAGTTTTATTGCCAAATCGCAGCACATCTGTTCTGAATTTTCAAGCTATAGGCTGACATTAGACAATCTTTTGTAAATGCTTAAACGCTGGTGCAGAATTCCGCCATACTAATCCTTTAGAGTGTTCGGAGTGCAAAATTTTTACATGTGGAAAGAAGCTTGTTCATGCGAAAAAGCTTGTTGGTTAGCAAGCAGATTACTTACACTCGCGTGTAAGTGAGATGGATCTTGATCTTCTCATTTCAAATGTAGAAAAGCAAACTGCTATATGGGATCCAAGGGACATATCAATCTGAACCGGCAAACCCAAAAAAGCGCATTTACGCAAGCAAGAGCATACACGTAAAAACAAACCTTTAATAATGTGAAGGCAGCCTAACACCACTGGATGATTTAACAATTTGGTATCAATGAAGAGCAGAATCATGATTTGAGATGCTAAATGCTTTTTCGTTAAAGCCACTTCAGAATATAAAACATCGGATAGTTGCCGAAATAAAGAACACATTTCATACTCTTAACATTGCATCTGAGGAAAAGCTTTCTTTCTTTCAAGTTATGGACACATTCTTTAAGATGATGTTCATGTTTTGCAACACGAACAACTTATTATATTTGTTATATTCACAGGAAAGATATTGAGCTGAAAGAAGCTTTCGAGTTAATTCGCGCTATGGAACAGAACCAACTACAACTTGAGGAAGATTATGAATCGCAGAGGAATGAAATGTCTTCCATTATCGAAGCAAAAGACGGGGCTATTGAACAGATGACGTCAGAGAGGGTTGAAGCAGAGAAACAAATGCAGGAGATGAGGGAGGCAGTACAGAATACTGTGGAGGAGAAGAATAGTATTGTTGACTATTGGAAAACAGAAAATAATAAGATAATTGAGGAAAACGAGCGGAGATTTACTGAAAAAATCCAGATTAGTCAAATGAACATTGAAGAGTGCCAAAACGAGATTACATTGCTTAGGAATACAGTGGATACTCTTAATGGCGAAGCTGAGGACTTGCAAGCGCGCTTAGAGAACGCTGAAGACATTGCTAAAGATTTAGGAGAGAGGAATGAAGAGTATCGAAAATCGCTAGAGGATGCTCAAGGTGAACTTGAGCGCGCTTTGCAAGGGAAAAGTTTGGCTGAAGATAAGCTGGCGTTCTTTGAACATCAAGTAGAAGGCATGCAAGCTGAACATCAGAGTGTACTTAGCAAACATCGAAGTGAGCTTGAGCAGGCAAGGATATCTGCGGAGACCTTGAAAACCGAAGTTAGTGAAAAGAACACTGAGATTGAAAGAACGGGGAGTGAAATGCAGAGTTTGAAGGATGAAGTCACAAAAGGGAAGAAGAAAGTTAAGCGATTAAAGCGGGAGCTCGATGCCACAAAACGTGATAGTCAAGAACTTGCTGAGGGTATAAGAATGGAAATGGAAAAAGTTGTCGACGCTCTACATGAGGAGAAAATGAGCCTATATTCGGACGTGTTATCAAAAGATAGTCAACTGCAAGAAGCCCGTATACATGCTGATCAGCTAGTGAAGGAAAAGGAACAGTGGACCGCGAGAATGAGGACTTCAGGATCTGATGAGACGAGGACCCCGAGATCCATTGAGACCGATATCTTAGTTGGTAATTCCGATATAGAGATGGGTTTTACAGATAAAGAAAGACTGAACTTGCAAATTCAACAACTTAGAAATGAAAAGGATCAGATTGTCGCCAATTTGGAAGAAAAAATTACTGGCCTTAGGAATGATTACTGTGCTTTGGAGAAGAGCAAACGAGAACAGGATTTAAAAAATGCAGAGCTAACAGCCAAATTGGCGCATAAACAGCGTGAGGATACGACTAAGGGGGTCATTGACCCCAAACAGAAGTTGCAATTATATGGAAGTGAAGTTAAAACTATGAGAGGAGAATTTGAGATGTTGAAGAAAGAGGCAAGTGGGTTTGCTGATGCGTCAAAAATGTTGCTAGGACAGCTGGAAAGCGAGCTTACAGGTATGATATTGAACGCAGCTCAGGTGCAGCAGCAACAACAAAAGCAAGATCCACAACAACAACAACAACAACAACAATTTGGACAACTCGAGCAAGTAAGTAGCTCTTTGCTTATTACATGATTTCTATCTCCTCCCGCAGATTTATGATTACTAGAGATAGTATAGTCTTTATAGTATCAGAGTTACTGCAATGTGGTTTGATAGACCTTGCTTCGTTTGTCTTATCACGTTTTCCCTCTTTACTTTAGATTCAACAATTACCACTTCAGACAGCTGTCCAAGAAAATCTTGAGCTGAGAAGCCTGTCTCCAGATATTGCGTAAGTACCGTGAGTGGGTTATTTTCTTTCCATAGCTCTTGTCACTTTTTTTTATATTTTGCCTTTGAAATGATCCTAGCAAAGCAGATAGCTGCCATAGTGTGCTAAGAATGATGTAGTATTTGCTTTGAATCTGAAGACAGCTTTTCAGGAGAAACAGGGAAAAATGAACATGAAGTTTGAAGATGTAAACGCAAGGTTTGTAGAAGGATGTGCATAAGTATGTTTTTTGGAGAGGTGGAACGATTATATAACAAGACACTTGGTTTCTAATTTGTTTTTATTTCCTTGTTCTTTAGTTCTATTGGAAGTAATTCTGAACTGGAAGAAGCTAAAGAGCGCATTAGTATGCTTGAGGTACAGTTTTAAGAAAACGATTTAAAAAGTCTTCCCTTTCATTTTGATTTTAGGTTTGAATTTTTAACTTCATTGTAAATAGGTTTTGAAGATTGTAAATAAGGCTTTATAGTTTTAATTTATTTAATTGCTCCTTACTTTCTTTCCTAAATTGTAATTAACTGTTTTTATCGGAGGGCCCCTTGAAAATCAACTTGTTGAAGGGCAACCCTCCTTAAATGCATAAAATGAAATGAAATGAAATGAGGTAAGGATGCATAATTTTTCATGGGTTTTGGGAAACGTGGAATGTGTTATAGGGGATTATATATTGTTGTAAAGCATCAGAAGCATTTGGCCCACCTTTGTGCATCATCTGTGTATCGATGGTATCTTCTCTCGTCTTGATTTGAATGTTCAGAAGGCTGCTTTCCCAAACTGACTTTATTTGCAAAAGTGCCATATTGAAATAAATTGTTTGCTGTTTATACTCCTTCACAGGGTAGAGTACTTTTAAACATCACAACAACTTATTTTGATAAGGCGCTTGCAAATGAAGTCGATTTGGGAAAGTAGCCCTCTGAAAGTCCCAAATCAAGACGACAGACACGGATGATGCGCAAAGATTGATGCTTCTGATGCTTTACAACAAGATTTAAACTCATATAACACATTCAACGTTTGCCAATACTCATGGTGTAATTTTGGAACATTAGTATTGTAAGAGGCGCTAGAACATTGCCCTGGCGAGTATTGAATGGGCATCGCCACCGAGAGGTTTTGGAGGCTCAGGGACAAAACTGCGAAATGAGACCTCCTGCGAGCAAAGCGCGCATAAGAAAGTAGAGTATCTTACTTTATGAGGCCCTCTAGATCCCGAGACCCTGGGAAAAATTGCCTTTTCTGCCTCCGTCTCAGTGGCCCTGTGAGTGGGTAGGAAGGTGCGAGGTGAGTGCCTCTGTACGAAGGCAAAAAGCATCGAGAATAATAAAATCATTATGTTTCAGAAAGCAGGCTATTTACAGTACAATATTGTTGTGGCATTCAAGTGCTAGAATGTATTCTTTTAGGACTCTCTTCGTACTTGGCAAGAGAGATGCAATGAACTTGAGGAACAACTGCAACAACGGGATCCTGAGATTCTTTACCCACGAAGAGGAAGCCAAGAGGTAATAGTTTATCAGGGTCTTCATTCCGTGGCTCTTAGTGGCCATGGTTCTTAGTGTCATAGTCAGGTACACGAAACGCTAGGGAAATATTAAAATGTAAATATGCTTGTCGATGGTGAGAATCAAACAGTCCAATCTAGACGTATGCCTTTTTGTTCCTTGTTTTCTTGCGTTCTCTGATTAGCTGATATCACTTGGTCAATAGGGACTCATAATATTACTCTAAAAAAGTGGGCCAACTTCAGGCCCGCGTAGTCATTCCATATTCACCAATCAAATTGCTAGAATTTAGTCTTCAGCCGATCAGGCGGCGCTATTTAGACAGTTGTTATTGCATGAAAAAGTGGCTGATGAGGCCTGGAGTTCTTGCAGCTGCGATGGATCTTTTTTGTTTCTCCAGAGGAAAATTACTGCCTGAAAGGTGTGCATACGAGATTTATAGGTCAGGAAAGATCATTCTTGGCACTAAAAGTTTCCTTTTCAATTTTCAAGCTCTTTAGACCAGACTTTTATGCGATTTTATTTAGTGTAAGAGAACTCCCGCTAGTTTAGGCCATTTTAAAAAATTGGGCGCATTTTAATGGTAATATTATGAGTCCCTATTTACCAATGATATCAGAAAATCAAAGAACGCAGGGAAACAAAGGATGAAACGGCATAAGTCTAGGCAAAATGTACATGAAAGTGAGCAGCCCATTTTGGCTGCTTTTGTGCAAATTGAGGAAAAGAGCTTTTTGATTTCAGAAGGAAATATTGCACTGAATATTACGAAAAAATCTCAAAAATGAAGTTGAAACCTCAGCTCAATGAGATGATGGAGTTGAAATTTTACGAATTGCTTGCAGAGCCTTTCCAGTGAGGCTTTTTCAACAGTGGATACATTCTTTTACTCAGCCCGTTAGGAAAAGCATTCTGTTGCAAGGAAACAAGGTCTGGTTGGGAGTAATGATAAAATGTTTCCTGATGATAACAGACAATGTTATGGATCCATATCTTTTTGGAGGCTGAAGTCTGAAAGAAGTACAAATCCAAATGGTGAGGGAGCTCCCCTGCAATATGCTTGATTATTATCTTGTGTTTTCCAGGTTATGAATTTGTTTTAGAGTAAATAGATTTCGGTAAAGGAGACGTTCCTAAAACACATATGTTATTTTGAAGTGTTTTGTTAAATTGACAAGTGTTGTAAGATCAGTTTCAAGGCTCTACGGAACGCGAAGTTACTTTTGTTTGTTTGGAATGATGTGGAAGCTGGGCTTTGTTTTGAAGGCAATCTTGGATATCTCTCATGCTGTCTACTAAGAAATATATTTTTTCCTTTACAGTTTCTGATCAATATTGATGACGACCAGGGTCCGAGCATCGAATCTGCCAGACCTGCCTATGGATCAAATGCCCAACGGTTAATGAAATACAGTACATCTGGAATGCGTAAGTTTATTCATCTGAATGTCATTTTTGAACTTATTCGAAAAGGGTAAAATTCAATGTCAAAATCCTCCTTTAAGATTAGCCCTGTGAACAACCTACTTAACAATATACACTTAGACTCCGTTCACACGATGATGCCGGCTCATTTTGAAAACAGCGAAAAATTTGACGGATATTCCACCCGTTCACACGAAAACGGCACATCTTTTGGCGGTAGATTTTGGAGACGGTAGATTTTGAAAACGGAGCTCTAACTGGCACATTTGATAACGACTTCGTATGAACACTCAAATGTAATGAAAACAGAACTTTTTTTACACTTTCGAAAAGCGATTGATCGATAAGGTGTAGGTACATTTCTTTGCCACGAAAAAAAATTGCAGCAAGTTCGATACCGTCAAATTTCCTACCGTTTTCAATTTGTGCCGGCATCGTGTGAACACTAGCTTAAATTTTGCTGACGTCACATTTCCACCGTTTTCAAAATGTGCTGGCATCGTTTGAACGTAGTCTTATTAGATCTGATATGTAATTACAATCTCATGCAGACCAAAGAAAATGGAAAGGAAAGAAAAATGATTCCATTGTCGCTTTATTTTTGCCTTCCTTCTGCTTTGACCTGATTTGTGGTAAAAACTCTAATAATCTTATCCCAAAACTGACAGGGATGCACAGCCATTGGGCTACCAGGGGCTAAAGCCCCCCCCCCCACTTGTTTCAAAGACATAGGATTGAACTTTCGCCAATTGATAAACCGCTGTTTAATGAGGGTTGTAGTCGTATGTTTTATTGTTTTCCTGAAGAAGCTACGAGTTTTCAGTCAGCAGAATCTCGTAACCTAGAACTCTTGGTGTAAAATTTCCTTAAGTGACAATTCGGCATTGGCCTAAACTTAAAGACTTTATGTTGTCTGAAAGCCAATCTGTAAAACGATATTGACTCGCAAATGTTATCATCGGCTGCAAGTATGCGAATGCAGTCTGCTTGAATGAGACTTAAATTGGTAATATGAAAAGCTAATTTCCTAAAAAGGCGTTTTCCGACGTTCTAAAGGGCGTGGTCTCAAAAAAACTCTTCCGGAGCAAGCCCCTGGACCCTCAATTTACTCTTTTCGCTCGCCGCTCAGCTTGAGATCTCTGCGCGGTTCCTGAAAACTGCTATGGGCTGCGTATTCATAGCTTCTACCACTTCGATTTTATTTCTAAGAATTTTTAGAGGTACTTCGATCACGCTCCATAGGTTTTCGTTGATTCATTTTCATTTACTTTGTATCTCAATAACAGACAGCAGTTTTGCAAAGTTAATGGTGCATTGTCGCACATAAAAGATGTCACTTGCGGTGTTCCACAGGGCTCATGCCTTGGTCCCCTGTTATTTTTAATCTATATTAATGACCTCCCGCGTGCTCTGCATAATTGTAAAGTGACCATGTATGCAGATGACACTAGTCTTTCATTTGCATCAAATAACATCGATGATCTAAACCAATTTATGAACGAAGATCTAGATTGTTTAAAAGATTGGCTTCAGGGAAACAAACTGTCTTTAAACGTCCTTAAGACTCACGCAATGGTAGTTGGATCCCGTCCAAAGCTCAAGAGGATTTCCGAAGAAGTCAGTGAGCAGCCTTCCTTTTTCATAAATGGCACACAGATAGAAACTGTCGAGAGGACTAAATACCTCGGTGTTCAGTTGGATTGTCATCTTGTTTGGGATGAGCATATAAAGGGTATGAGAAACAAAGTCTCTCGAGCTTTAGGCTTTCTGAAATATGCAAAGAAATTTCTCCAACAGGGAACGCTCAGTAAAATGTACAGAGGAATTGTTGAGCCCCACTTTCGTTATTGTTGCTCAGTATGGGGATGTTGCGGCAAAACTCAAATTGATGCCCTCCAAAGACTGCAAAATCGAGCTGCCAGAATTGTTACGAATAGCAGCTATCATGTTTCAGCAACTGGTCTGATTAAAAAGCTGGGGTGGCCAACAATCTCGGACATTATTCTAAGTGAAACAGCGACCATAATGTTTAAGTCAACAAATAGTCTTGCGCCTGAATATCTTTCCGAGCTGTTTGTAAAGAACTCAGCGCTTAACACAATGAGACTTAGAAATACCGAAGCTGACTTGCGTGTTCTTCTCTTCAAAACGGCAAATGGGCAGAAGTCAATATCATTTCGTGGGCCTAAGCTGTGGAATCAATTAAGCTCTGATGTCAGACTTGCACCCTCCCTTTCTACCTTCAAAAGGAGGTTTAAAGACGTAGTGGAGGGTTAAAGATCTTTTTTATGTACATTCATTTGATTTTTTTTTTCGTTTTTGTAAACACAATTGTAAATTAATTAGGATTAGGTTTTAAATTTGGAAATTATATGTATTTTTGCACGGCCCCCTGTAAAGCAATCAATGCAGATTGACGGGGCTACCGTGGATAAAAAATAAAAAAAAATAAAAAATGAAAATGAAATGAAATGAAATGAAATCTCTCAAATTTTAGAATTCAAGACCAGAGCAAGGTCATTCTTGACCAATCTCATTGGCAGACAAAGGTATGTCTCAATGAATTGTTTAGTTTCCTCTTTGCAAAAACTGTTCAGTGTCCAAATTTCACTGATAAGTTCTCGTGTAAGTATTCTTGTGGCAATTCCTTGCGAGTTTAAAGGGCCATGAATCACCTTCTCGACGATTTATGAAAGTTTTTTTAGTTCTTTGTTTCTTGTATACAATATTGAAAGATACTACAATACAATAATTTGAGCCAATCATAGCGGCAAAAGACATAGTGATCTATTTCCCTCGATGAATTACTGTTACAATGAATATAAACAATAATCTAAGAATTTAACCAGCAACAGAACAGAACACTTTACTAAGGTATGACCAAAAACCGTGTAGAGCAAAGCCGCTCTAAGCCATAGAACCACTAGCCTACGCGTAGACCCATTATTCCAAAAGAAGAAAGGGTCGACGAAACACAGAGCAAAAGCTTGCTACGAGGTTTCTCAATTTCCAGAAACTTAATTTATACAGCCTTTGTTTACTCGCGTTTCACAGATGATTTGAAAAGAGGATCGGCATGATTAGCTGGGTGGCTGTAGCAAGCCTTGCTCTTTTGATTCGAAGACCCTTTCTTCTTTTAGAATAATGGGTCTACGCGTAGGCTATATAACCACTACCATCTCAAAGAACACCGCAAACCAGGCCCCATCCAGAGAATTCTTTGTTTACTATGACTCGTTAAGTCAGAGTCTGGTAAGTACAATATTAAAAGAGTAATGTCAGCACATTTGACTAAGGCATCTTTTTATTTACCCCCAATATCTTCTTTGCAGGGGAAAATTGCCTGCCAAGAGGTTACTATTAATGGTTTACTTGCTGGCAATTCATGCCCTGGCCTTCGTATCCTTGTATGGATTTTTATCTGGATGAGACTTTTGGATGACTCAATTTAGCTAAACTAGAGAGCATGACATGACGCAAAATAGAATTTATTTATTTATTAATTACTCACATCAGATAATTAGGTATTTTGGAAAGAAGTGATGGGAATAAAAAAACTTGAAGATAAACGTAGAAGGGTGGTAGGAGCTGTGAAGGCTGATTTGCAGTCAGTGGAATTTGTCCTAGCAGGTGGAATTTTACACAATAGCTCGCTCACGGCCAGTTTCCAGTTAGTGGAATTTATTGAGCGGGATTCAGTTGTTTACGACAGCAGTAATTTCAGATTGAATGACTTTTGATTGTAAATTCCTAGACTTATGATGACGAGTTCCTTGCATCCCTCGATAAACCTTGCTCAGCAGGGACTGATAATAAAACAGTGAAAAAGCTGGCCCTATTTTCTGCAGTCATCAATTGAATTATGATCAAAGCACGGCTGTGAATCTCGAATCCTATGGGAATGTCATCAGTTCTTCAATAGAATACAAAATTCTATCACATTTGCCGTAACAGTAGTAATTCACAGATCTCGCAATCTAATTAGTACTCTAGGAAGCTCAGAGTTTGGACCTAAGAAGTGTCAGACTTTTCAGAGTAATGTTATGAGTCTTTGTTGACCGAAGCACCATCATCAAATTATAGGAGCACAGGGAAACAAGGGGCTGCATGTGATAAGTTCATAAAATTCCTCTCTCTGGGAAAATTCCACTGACTAGAAACTGACATTTAGTGGTGACGTTCTATTCAACTTCAAAGCGACATTTTATCTCGTAAACTATAGAATTCCATAGCCAGCTCGGAAAATTCCACTGACAGGAAATCAACCTTTAGGTTTATTCGATTTCTAAAATCTTAACTTATGAAACTATTTGTAGATTTAGGTATTATTCGATATTTGTCTTTAATTTTTGTTTTGTTTTTATCTTTTAACGTTGAAAGCAATAAGTTTTGGATTGCCTTACAATCATGTGCAAAAAATACAGTAATATCGTAATACGTTGATATGCCAAAAGTATAAGATACATTCGTATCTTGTGATTAGGATGCTATGTGCCAAACCTGATTATGGCTCACAACTGACCCCAGGCTCGTGGTTTTAAGACACTGATTCTTTTGAAGAGGCATTCAATTTAACTTATTTCCAAATTCCAAATTAGTCCTTAGCTGTTCGTTTAAAATTTTGTGACTGTTGAAAAAGGATGTTGAGTAAATATCCTGTAGTGCCAACAGAAAATGAGCATAGTTGCTTGTAAATTTAGGCTTAAATGTGACAATAATATAGATTACTGTTTTCGAGGTAAAGAAATTTGTGTAAGATGGAGATATCCCTTTGCAGAAGATGTTCGTAGATCTGTATACGAAGATTTGTAAGATTCTATTAGGGATGATTAGATAGAAGATACAGAAACTAATAGAACTTTGAATTTATTTCTTTGCTGCCGTTGCTTTTTTTCTAAATGTCATTGAAGTGGATGGAAATGATGGCGATTAATTCTGCTTGTGTAGACAAATAGGTGAAAAGATACTTCTTATTGGACTGAACATTGTGCTTGTGAATTGTGTTGGCTATACGTTCTGTATGAGCATAAATCCTTGTGAATGTAGGGTCATATATGACAAAAATATAGCTGTTTTTCATGATTGGGTTCGGTGCACTTTCTGTAGTAGATAGCATGAAGAAATTGTGATGGATAGCCAGACCAGCATAGCATGATAGTACTTATTTAAAGATTAAATTCCACTGCAGCTTGCTTGCAATAAGTGCCGTAAAGGCTCTATTAAGCCCTCCCCTGTTAGTCAAAATTTTTAATAAGCCCCCTCTCTATTAACCCCCCCCCACACTTATGCAAGTTCTAGAATTTACCAAATATTTCCACTTACTTAGCGACACAACCTTGCATGTTAATTTTGACATGGTGTGGGATAAAAACTGTGTTGAATTTATGTATTTTAGTCGTAAAATTGTACGTTGATTCCGCAAAATATGGGATAAAAGAACTCCAAAGCTACCAAATATATCCTTGCCACTTGATTTTATGAATAAGGCCCCCGCTCTAATAAGCCCTTCTCTCTATTAAGCCCCCCCTCTGAAAGGCCCGAAGTTAAATGAGCCCCCCCCCGGGCTTAATAGAGCTTTTAGGGTATGCACTGCTGCTGTTGGTACAGTAGAACCTCCATATAATGGACGCCTTTGGGACCAATGTTATTATCCGTTGTAGAGAGGTGTCTGCTGTATGGAAGTGTCATCTTTTTCATACTGTATTTTTGGACGAAAATTTTTGTCCGTTGTTCAATGGTGTTTGTTGTACAGAGGCGCTCGTTAATGGAGGTTCCACCATACTCTTAAGCGACACCAGTCTGGCTAGGTTGTGTTTAATTTTTTCGTTTCTGGGAACGGATTTGATGTACATCATTTTGGTTATCATAAAGACAAAATACTTTATGCCGGGTGGGTCAGGAAAAAGGTTTTTGGCCGGCTATGGAATAAAAAGTATGTGACCGATATTCAAAACTAATACAGTAAATCCCCGCATATAAGAACCTACCAAAATAAGAACCTAGAGGCTGTTTTTCCTGAATTATGCACCTTGCAATTAAGAACCTGTTTCAGTCTGATGAAATACAGGTTCTTATTGCAGGGGTAGCAAAATTGATTTTTGATTTTTGTTACTCAGTTAATTTTGGCCACAGTTGCCTGTTAAATGTTGATGCTCCTCCCCAATTAGGTATAGGTCCATAAAAACCCTTCAAACACAAGCGATAGTGCTGACAATCTTTTTTATGACTCTGAAAGGGCCTACACAAGTCACTCTTCAAATAAGAACATATGTACCCTGATATTAGTCATAGTGTCTTTGAAATAAGAACCTATTTCAGCCTGGCTCTCAAAAAAGTAGGTTCTTATATGCGGGGATTTACTGTATGTTAATCTATCAGTCCATGGCTAACTCACAGGAGAAAACTTGGCTTAGTAAAGTTACACATCTTTCAGACCCGGCAATTAGAGAACTGCCTTTGAGGGGTTTGTATCGAATCGAGAATTCCATATTCCATTCTGGTCAATGATTTATGTAGCATTGAAGTTTACATTGTCAGTGTCAAAGATAGAATTTTGATTTCAATAGCAAGTAAAATAGTGGACCAAAATGGAATGTGGGATTCTTTTTCCCAAACCTGCCTTTTGCCAGCATTTTCCTAATGTATGGGTCTAAATGATTAGTGATTTTGCCAAACAAAACTTTCTCATCTAAGTTAGCGTTTGAATGATAGATTAACATTTCAATTTTAAAAATCTTCCTCATACTTTTTATTTCCCAGCCAGCAAATCGCGTAAACTTTTTTTGAGTCACCCTGTGCGTTGAAGAGTTACTGGCAAGAAGGTTCAGCATAATTCCAATGTCAGCTCTCAAGGATGTCTTCAATGTCCAAATGCAGTGTTAAATTTTCTAGGCATAAATGATGCAGGGATAAAAAGATCAGACGAGTCCTTTCTTTCACTGCGCAGGTACCCGAAAATTACCGGTCTTAATTGTGGCCTACTGATTTTGTATACAATCAATTTTTACGATAATGTAGCGGCAGCTAATATAACTTAGCTTAGTCTATGAAATGTAGAACTGTTAACATAGATATCATGACTTTGATGAAGTAAGGCTCAGGGACCAACGAAACAGGCCAAGATGGTGTTGAAAGGTTTTGGTTATTCATTATTGATTTCATTAGTGATTTTGTTATGGCGCGAATCGAACTGTATCCAGAAAGGACCAGGCCATCATAAAGGGCTATATGGAATAACAAAGAAACACAACAATAAAAATGATAAAAAGCCTGATGAACCAAAGACGGCAAGTAATAATACGGTAGACACGAAGATTGATAGTAAAAAGGGTGTGAGGGCTGAAAGAAGGTCGAATCTAGAACAAGTATTGCATGTTAGGAGGTCGCAAATTGGGATCAACAGAGCACATGTAAATTCTATTGATTCAGTTAAAACCGCCAATAAAGATTTGTCAGCGAAGAGTCATAATGAAGGAAGACAAATTGTGGGCAATATTGCCGGGGCTGTAAGAAGCTTAGGCACAAATGCAGGAGCAAATGGTGGACCAGGTCAGGCAAGCGGTAATGTTGATGCTCGCAGTGCAAGTTCTAATATGATCACTGATCTTACGGTTCCAAAGATGGGTGAAGCAATACATGGAACAGCTATTCAAGGGAATAGCTCTGAGAAGGTCGAGAATGCGACCGAGACTAAGAACGAAAGTAAAGATACCGCCGCAAAGGGAGATGCTACAAAAGATGCAAAAGGTGATACTCGTGGAGCTAGTTCTAATATGCTTACGGATGTCACGGTGCCTAAGATGGGTGATAAAGTGAACGAGCCCATTGGTAATAGTAACGAGGGGGAACCAGGCAATGATGGCCTAAATCAAACAACACAGGGCAGCAAACTCGTGCAGAATACGGACAGTGCAGCTATTGATGTAAGGAGTCCTATTCCACAAGTACCGAAACTCGGAGAAGGAGCTTCCATTGTTGGCATCGCAGACAATAGCAACAGCTCAAATCGTGGCTCGCTCGCTGGAAGGGAAGCAGGAGTGAATGCTGGCAGTGCAGGTATTGGTGTAAGAAGTCCTGTTGCACAAGTACCAAAACTAGGAGAAGGAGCCTCCATTGTTGGGATTGCAGACAACACTAACAACAGTGACGTCAGCAAAAGTGCTTCTCTCATGGCGAATCAAACAGTAACGAATTCCACACTTGATGTGAGAAGTCCAAATGCGCAAATACCAAAGCTTGGAGCATCAATAGTTGGTATTGTCGATAACAGCAACAACACTGACCGTAGCAACCGTGCTTCTCTCACAGGAAATCAAACCGTTGCAAATAATACTGTCATTGGGCAGGAGAGCCTGAACAGCGGTAGTGATTCCAAGATTCGCAGCTACTTGGATAAGCTTGATGATATTGCCAACAGCACGGCAGAAACTGCTAAATTAGTGAATGAGAGCGTGCAGGAAATAAAGAGTTTGACATTAGGAGTGGGAAAATCTGAAGCTAACGAAGCAGAAGAAAAGAAAATAGGTTTTTCACCACAAATGATCAGGGATGTATCTGCGAAAAAGAAACACGAGGTATGACGTTTGATTTCAATTTTGATGCAGCATTTTATTCAACTTAAATATTTTGTAATGTTGTTGCTTAGCCAAATTTCAAGTGTAGTGTCATGGCAAAAGTTTCTTCTCTTATTTGTAAGAGAAATATCAAGCTTAAGTGTTTAGCAATGATGGGAAAACGGCAGACAGTTTCTTCTTGCTGTCCGTAAAATCTTCCAGTTATTTCCAATAAGTATTTGCTGGATCAAAAACCAAGTTTCTACATAATAACAAGATTTGGCAGAGACATAATGTATAATGTTTCAAAGACGGAGTCAAGGGGTGTATGAGGGAGTAAATACATTCCCACTTTCAAAAATCTGGCTAAAATTGTGATGAAAAATGTAATTAAAATGTCAGGGTATACATTTTTACACCTCCAATCGGAAATTTGTGAACTTTGACCCCTTCACTAATTTTGTGCAGCCCTACCACTTTATATTTTAGAAATCATTGGCTGCAGCCATGCCTTGACGGAACCTAAATTTTCTATTCTGCTGCTATCGTCGTGTTTCTGTTGATCGCCGTGACATCATAGCAAACAAGCTTGTTAACATAGCTGTTCACACTATGCTAAAGATTTTGGATCTCCAACGTTTAATATCTTTCTTTACATGACTATCATATTCACTTTCTGAATCAAAATTTTTCGCTTTCGGGCCTCTCCACCTCCTGAGCGAATCTATTGAAAAATACTTAGACTTATAAAGCTTTGCTTTTGGCACTTGTGTACTCCAAAGATTAAATCTCCTGCGTTAAGCTGTAGAGCTTCATTTCTGAATCTTTTTGAGAGTTCCATAATTCATAATCTTATTTTGCAGATAATTGGTCCTGGCTATTACGAACCTGAGTGTGACGACGAAAAGAAATGTCCAGATGGCCGATATTGTCGTATGTACGTGTGCGTGGAATGTCATCGTAGCAAACACGCGTGTACCCATCGTGAACAATGTTGCAATAACATGGAATGTGTTTATGGTAGATGTGAAGACAAACCAAAAGGGAGCCCAGGTAATTTTCATCCATTTATCCGAGCTAAATGTGAGTTGCCTTGTCTGCTCATCAGTGTATTCTGGTCGGTTTACTTATTCTTGGTGCTCTTTGCTGAAACGTTTCGAAACCCAAGAACTCCACAAGTAATTCCAGGCACTTCAACGTTCCTTCTCTGGCGAAACTGAGATGTTTTCTCGTAAATCATGCCGTAATCCCGTTGCAAAGTGGGCAACTTTTTGGAACCTTTTTGTTGCTAGTTTATAAATATCAAAACCTATTCAGGAACTATCGAGTTATAAGGAAAACCATTTCGCATGAATGAACCAATCTGTGTTTGCAAGTGTTCCAAAGGCAGCAGAAGTTTGAACGAATCTTTGGGTGCTGTTGTGGTTTCAGATCAATTTGTGATAGATAAAATCGTTCATTGCCAGGAAGGTGCTAGATTTCGACCAACTAACCTTACCAAGCTATCTTTTCTTCTGTTCGGCGAAACTTTAAACAAACGAGACACTTGAAAACTCTTTGATTGATGGATGAACGTGCCATCTTTTCCTACTCGCCCATTCAAAATACATTTCGTATCGGAGTAAATGTCTTTGTTATGACGTGCAAATCAAAGCAGTATATACTGACAGCAGAAACTGCTCTCGCTTGAGCGAAACTCATAACTTTGAGCACCCCTAGCTTCCTGGAACAAATTCCAAAATTTGACAACACTTGATATTTTGTTCCTTGGGCCTTAAAATCTTGATTTATGTTTTCAAAAAAGCTTATGTATCCAAACACCTCTTCATCTAAGATTGCCCGATGACGTCATTTTACGCAGTTTCTGCTCTGTTGTATAAACTAACATTTAGAATTTACCTTTCCTGGTCTCATTCTGTAAACTCTTGCTGATATCAGTTTCATGTGACGATCGGCTGTGAACTGTGTCGGACGAACATTGTCTCTTTTGTTTTTTCATTTCTACTTGTGAAACTATTCTTCTCATTTGTAGGAGCATTTTGTCACAAGGATAAAGAATGTGCAGGAGAAGCATGTTGTGTATTAGAACCAACAGTAGATGAAGAACATGAAATTTGCAAACCAAAATTATCGGAATATCATCAATGTTCACCGATTCTTTATCGTAAAATTTGGCTTGGTGATAATAAACCCGACTGTGGACCATGCAAAGGTGGATTGCAGTGTGTTCAAAGAGGGTATGTTGAGCTTTATGTTACTTCGTCTAGGGGCAAATCACGCTAATAATCAAGGGCCATTTCATTCCCAAAAAATGTCGTTCACCTTGAAGCAAAAATCCTTTTGCTTCAAAAAAAATCCATCAAAGGTCCCAAAAAATCTTTTGTTCTGAAAAATCTCGTACGCTTTTGGGAAAGAATGAAATGTCCTCGCCAAAAATTGCGTACAAGATTTTTGGATAGATTGATTTTCGTGAATTTTTATGGTTTGGTGGTGGAGGCTTCTGGGGCTTTTCTCGATTTTTGAAGGTTTTAGAATTTTTTTTGATTTCGAATATTTTGAAAGATTTTGAGGTTTTCAAGATTTTTAAGATTTCTGGGGATCTTTAGGATTTCCAAGAAACTGTACAAGATCTTTGGAATGATTTGCACCTCGGCCTGGTTTGTGTTTCTGATTTCCTTTTTTTTAAATGCTAAGATTGTTCATAACTTTTCAAAATTGCTTGGACGTTCCGACAGATATCAATGCTTTTGTCATGTTGACAACTGTCCAGATGGTAAAGTTCCAAACCGTTCAACCATAGTCTCCATTAGACGATTTTCTGCACGATCCTCATAAAAATTAGCGATGACACATGCGCAATGGAAAATTTCTGATCCCCGTTTCGAAAAACTTCGCTGAACGAATAGTAGAAATGATTTCTACTTTCGTCTGACGATTTTGTTTGCTGAATTCAGTTCAGTTCAGTTCAGTTCATTTTCATTTTAAAATTCCACTACATACAAATGCCATTAAAATAATTACAACATACTACAAAGCAACAAATTACAATAAGAAATACAAACTAACAAAATAACAAAAAAAAAAAAATTCATAAGGGAATTTGTATGCAGGGAATTTCTTAAACGGAGGAGCTCTCTCAATAGGTAAACTAATCGAGGAGAGAGCACCCCCTTGGCTAAAACAAAATTTTGGAGTTTGATTGACTATAAATAAAGATTCTATTAATTCAACAATGTCATATTTTCAAATGAGACTGCTTGTGTTGGGTGGTTGTTTGAAATTCTAAGACTTGTAGTTGGTTGCGAAGAAATGGAGCTTAAGTTGGAGCTTAAATTGAATTCTTTGGCCTATCAAAACGCAGGATTTCTCCAGCGTCAATCGAATTCTGTTTTGGAAGGCAGGCGTTCCTTTCCGCATTCTCGCGACGAAATCAAACCATGTGGAGATCAAAATACTTTTCCTCCGCGGATTTTTGAGAACGATCGTCTAGAGAATCGTCTTGTGGAGATCGGCCCTAAGAATCTTTGAGATCATTTTGAAAGAAAAGAAGTACTCAGATATGCACTGGAATTATAATGGAAGTTTGGTTGAATTTTGAGAATTTATCAGAAAAACCCCTTGACATCTGGAAAGTTCTAGGATGATTCACAATGTTCAAGAGTTTTCTTCGATAGACCTTTTGGCTATTCTACAAAAGAGTCTGGATCGAGCGATATATTTATACGTGTTTATACGCTGGGTTCAGTTGAGTGGCCGTAAGCAAGGGCAGATTTTGTAAATACAATGGTGTCAGTTGCTTCGGTTTACACCTCAATTCAAAGCGATTGGCGAATGCACACAAAAGAAATTCTCTCAACCAGTAATTCAAAACAAGCATAGCCGCAAAGTTGCCGTGAAACCAGTACGGCAAACTATCGCTTGGTGCGGGCTAGGGGAGGTCTTTAAGAGAAGTTATGTGCTTTAGACGAATGAAGAAGCGTAAATCTAAAGCTCCGTCTGGCGGATTTTGTTTACGTGATTCAGAAGCCGAGCAGAGGGCATTACAATTCTTGCATATTTATTGCTCAATTGTAAGCAGTTACTGCTCAGCTCATGAATGAAATAAACAGAATACACGAGACAGAACTTTAGATTTACCCTTCTTCTTTCGTTATCAGTGAATAACTTCTCTTAAAAACCTTCCTTCCGCCGCACCAAGTGAGAGTTTGCCGTATACTGGTCTCAGGGGTACTTTGGGGCTATGTTTGTTTTAAATTACCCGTTGAGAGGATTTTTTTTGTCTGCATTCGCTCATCGCTTTGAATTGAGGTGTGAACCAAAGCAACTGATGCTATTGTATCACAAAATCCGCCCTTGTTGTGGCGGCAAGGCTTCTATCAGTATTGTGCACATTTGAAAATTCTGCAAAATGTAATGAAGTATCATTCGATCCTGATTCTTTCTTAGAATAGCTAAAAGGTCTATGTTAGAAACACATTGATTCTTGCAAATTTCTATAGATGTTAAGAGATATCTAAATCAGCTAATTTTGACCTGAAGGAATGTATGATTCAATTCAATCATTTCAGGGTCGAAGGGAGTCATGAAGTTTGCATGAAGAAGACATAAATACACGAACAAAGAGAAGGCAGCACTACTGGTAAAAAGGAAATGGAAAATTTTTATTCCATCTATGAGATATGCTGTGCAGATGAAGATGCAAATATTCCCTCCACTTTAAATTCATATTTGTCTAGATATTTGATACAGAAAGCTGCGAAGACTTGTGAACGCTTGCAGACGTAAGAGATTCGCATATAATGAAAGATTTTATACCTTGAGCGAATCAGCGTAACGAATCCATGATTTCTTCGTTGGAAATTTTGGAAAACTGAAACCATACCTTGTCGTTGTCTTCTACCCTCTGAGTTTGATTCTACGGTTGTGTTTGATTGGCAGTTACTAACCTACAAAACTCCGCAATCAATAGACTTCACAGTGACGGAATATCCTTGTATTCAGATTTGTTACCAATCAAGATGCTGTCCGCCCCGTTTCTTACTTAACACAGTCTGTTAGGATGACAAAACCAAGATGCTCATAAACGAGGGGCATTTCACTCATTCGAAAAAGCATGCGAGATTTTCAAAGAGAAAAGGAGTTTTACAGATTTTCGACGAATTTTTCTTGAAAACAAAAGGACTTTGCCAAAATTGTACGTGATTTATTGGGAGTTACATGCCCCTCGCTAATAACGATCTTGTTTGTGCTGCTTTGCAGATAAATGTGCTTACCATGTTTTCTTGTCTTGCTCCCTTTTCATTTAAGCAAACCTCCCTTCAACAATGGTCTTTAGAAGAAGAACTTGTCCAATATTTCCACAGATTCCAAACGGTTTTATTTTGTTCCTACTTTACGATTTGTTTTAAGCCAGGAGCTTTATTCTCTGGCAGTTTCTTCGACCATTTCTCTTCGCCATGATAACCTCATTACAGATTATAGCAGACCCAGAGAATCGATTATAGCGAGAATTGTTATCGATAAAGACCAGAGCAGAATTCTTTTGTTTACATGGCGAATCGTAACAATTTGAAGTCGAGTTTATGATCTCTCGAGACTTGTTGCAAGTATTTTTTCTTGGAAACTGGTGGCACCTCGAAAAATTAGCAAGGGCCCTCTGGGTCCACTCAATCGAATGAGGCCCCGTCCACACGTATCCGGATATTTTTGAAAACGCATCTTTTTTTATCCGTTTTGGGTTTTAGCGTCCACCCACACGGAGACGGCGTTTTCGGTCACCAAAAACGAATCTTTTCGAAAACGCTCTCCAGAGTGGATCTTTTTGAAAACGCCGTTTTCATGTTGTCGTGTGGACGGGTGAAAACGGAGCTTTTCGAAAACGCTGACGTCAAGGCATCGATTTACGACGTATCAGAGCATGCGCACGGATCTTTGGGGAAGGGCATTTTGATTGTCTGTTTTCTTTTGTCGAAGTTCGAACAGCGAAGTTTGAATGTAGCAGCGTCTTCGTGTGGACGGGGATATTTTCGAAAACGCTCCTCGTGTGGACGCGAATCTCTTTGAAAAACGGATAAAAAAAGATGCGTTTTCAAAAATATCCAAATACGTGTGGACGGGGCCTGAAACATATGAATTAAAAAGACATTATGATTGGCTGCATAGAAGGTGTGAAATCCCTCCTTGGGGCTGCCGTTCAAAAGACAAAGGATTCAAACTCTGAGCCTCTGTCGTCTTTGCACGACTCTAACGACCCAAAAGACGCAGAAAGACCAAAAAGACAACAACAACCTAGTGCGCTATTCTCTGCTAGCCCATGATCCTTTGTTCTCGCAAATGAACATTCAGAGATTTTAGAAATTACTTTTCTTATTTTTCATCTAAAACATCGATTATCTATCTATTCACAAGAATCTATCATGGTTACATAATAGAGAGGTCTGTCACTATGTTTAGACAGGGTATAAAATCAAAAAAGGATTTTTAGGGAGTTCCTGAACGCAAACAAAAGGATTTCAAACGATCAATAAATTTACCTTGCTTTTCGATTGTGGACTTCCTATAAGAGTTCTCTCTGTTTCGAGAACTATGACACATGTTTGAGCGGCTAGTAGCTGGTAATTTCTAAATTTAGCGAATTTTTGTTGCCAAACGAATGAGTTTCAATTTATTTCTGTTAAAATAGCCAGCCTCCAAATTACTCAGTGAGGTCGCAAAACAAGTAGGGGAGAGTAGGGCGACTTGTCACACTGGTAACTTGTTCCAGACCTAAACTGAATGCAAACTTTAACCAAGAGAAGCTGCTGACGATGTTTTTGAAACGCTTTGGTGTATTTCTTTCAAATTTATCAGAAAAGTCAATAACAATCAAAGTTTTCCATTTGCAATGAGAATGTGACAACTTACCCCTGTGAAAAGTAGCCCCACTCTCCCCTAATAACATAATTTGCACTCAAACCAATGCGACAATAATACCTATTATTGTGCAGTGTCAAAATACTTTTAGGTGACTTTGCAAAGCAGCGCTGTAGATTGCAACAGTTTCCTAACCGTTTTAGTCCGGGTATTTCACAGTTATTCTAATCCAGGTTGGCACAGTTTCTAAAGGTTTGAGAAACTTGGCCTACAGTTTCTTATCGGCTGTTTTTTTCCAAAATGAGTACTATTTGTCTATTGCAGCGTCAAACTCAGTTGTAACATGGACTCCCCATGGACTCCATCAATTTACGTCAAAATCGCTAATATTTACATATAAAGATCTTCGCTAAAATAAAGTATGTCACTCTTTTGAACCAATCAGATTCACTGTTTTGTTAAACCCACCAATCACATTCCATTACCTATCATCGTCACTGGGATCTTTCATGTCAGATTTTGCTGTTTTCGCCTCCACAGTGATAGGTCCGAATCCGACATGCTCCTTTGTAAACATAAATTTCCCATCGGGAGTTGAATCAAGTTTGTTTCCATGGATATCTAAGTGTGTACCAGCCAAGTTGCCTCGTTTTCGTGCTTCGTCTTCCTCATCTTGTTGTTCTTGCTGCACCTCGTCTTCATAAAGCTCCGCAGCGTTCCCCTCTGCGCTCTTTACATTTTCCTTATACGGACCAGAAGGGTTTCCAAAGCTATTCTCCTTATACGAGTCAGCTGGGTTTGTATATCCGTTTTTCTGTAAGTATTCACTTTCCGCTTGCCTGAATTTCTGGTTTGTTCCGTCCGGGAAATAATCTTCTGACTCGTGTGGGTTATACATCGGTGACTTGTAAAATGGTGCCGGCACATAATTCTCTGGGCCTGTCATTTTTTCAAAGTCCATAGTTGCATCCTCTTGCTGGCCGACCGTCCGTCCTGATGTATATGACGAGTCTGTAAAAGATTCCCTCATGAGAGTCTCATCTGACCCACCGGTATCATAGTTTAACTCTCCACTTCCCATTGGCATTCTGACTGACCCCCTTGAGCCGGGAGCTTCTTCTTCGGTTCCTTGAACAATACCTGGAACACCGTTATTGAATGGCACCGCACCTCGTGCATCCGTACCCTCTTCCTCTCTTTGCATCATTTCATGACCACCCCCGCCATCACTTATCGGAACAGGCTGCATGATTGGAATTGACGCATATCCGAGGAACGGCGGACCGTTTCCGGGCTGAATACCATATTGGAATCTGCCTTTCACAGGGCGACCAGGCTCGCCCGAGTCTTCATTTGCTCGCATCTGTGCGTAAATTGGATCCATTGGCACTCTCATGGGACTTCTAGATAAAAGAGGATCATAAAATCTAGGAGTTGATCGGGTGCCCCATTCCTCATCGGAACCAAATGACCGAGCCACTCCTCGCTGTGGAGCAGCCCTGTTCCAGAATCTGGAACGCATTGGTGACCTGGCCATTGGAATCTGTTGCTCTGGGGAAGAGAGCATAGGGGAGCTTCCCGTGCTCATTTGTTGTTGTGGATTATAAGGCACAGGGGACCTTGTCATAGCCATTTCTTGCCCCCTTTGATACTGCTTCATTTGATATTGCCAGGGGCCAAATGAAGGCACCCCAGCGAACATCCCTATTGGAAATGGTTGATTCTGTTGACCAAAGATATAATACCGTTTGTGGCTTGGATCAACATTTTTATTTCCAATAGTTATTTTCACACCACCAGCATCGTTAGGCCGTGGAATGGCGCGCCTCACCGTTGAATTACTAAGATCGACTTTTGGTTGAATGCTGCTTTTCTTTGTAGACAGCTTACTGTTTGTTCTTTTTGGGATGTTTGTTTTTACTTCTCCAGGTTCAGAAAACTGACGATTGCCATTTGTAACAGGGTCTTCTTCTCCGAGTTGACTTGGTGTTGTTAGATAGAAGCTGCTTTTGAGCGATTTCCAGTCTGAGAAAAGAGAATGATAGCAATGAGAAATGGCGGAACATGGCTTGAGCTTCTAAAGTAGAAGGAATGGCTCTGCTCCAGGCCTGTGTACAGTTTCATTCGTTTCTACAAAGAGAACGTTCCCAGCCACTTCCTAGCCTTCCTAACAAGTAAGAAGATGCTCTCTCTTTAGGCCAAAAATCTTAAATATCCTTAAAGTCATAGCTTAGCAGACAAACTGGAACCAAATCAAAAGATTTGAAAGTTAATTGGAATTTTTTTTAGCAATTCGAAAGGACCAAATTTTGGCATGAAAAGTAATGTGAAACTGTCACATATATTAACAAGACTCTGGAAACCTTCTTCTGTCATTGATTGCTAGTAGCATTGCCACTTCGTCTTTGCAAGCCAGTTTTATCACAAATGTAGGGCAGAGTTAGGCCAAGTGGTTCAAAATGGGAAGAATTGGTCAATTCAATTTGTCCTTTGAAGACTGACGCTAAGTGCTGTCAACTTGCAGATTCTGCTGAATGACATTGTACCCTCCTCCACGAGGTTTCTTTAATGTTTTTCTTTATTAGTTCCGTTGTTCCGTGGTCCGCTTGCGGAGGAGAGTATTGTCTCTGTCAATGCTGGCATTGAGTTTTTCATCTCAAGCCCAAGTAACCTTGAAATCCATGAACTTTTAAAGGGCACGTTTCCCCAATTTCCGCCCATTTTGACTCCATATTACCCTATACAAAAATATAGCTCTAAGAACAACTTACATTGCCCGAAAGGATTATTTGGTCTTCCCTGCATTCCATCCATTTCAAACGCTTTACTCTGCATTTGTTCATCGCGATAAAAATTATCTGCATTTCCAATTTTATCAGAACCACCATCAACTGCTTGACTGATATCACCCAATTCCATACTGCCCAGGTCTCTGGTGGTTCCAGCAGTCACATCATCAAAAGAATCTTCAAAGCGGCTGTCCCGGTCCAACGACATCGGGTACGCCATTGAACGTCCGAAGAGACCCGGATCAGGGTTTCTCAAACCGCGATCAAAGATCCCCAGGATTGGGTATTTGTCATGTGGCTCAAGAAGTTTTGCGGATGTTGCTGGCTTGACTGATTCTCCAAGGAATGACATGATAGGCTTGCCGTAGATACCTGAGTACAACGTTGTGGGTAAATCTTGTGGGTTGCCATCTGGGGAGAGGGCGATACCCTGCCTGGTTGCGCCACCCTCTTCGGCATCTTTAGCTGCTTCCGGGGTGATTGCGTATCTCTTCCCGCCGCATATTAGGTTGTTTCCTGGAATCAGATACAGCTATGTTATTATTATGACGCAGGTGAAAGGAAAAATAAAGTTAACAATTTGAGTGTAACTTATTAAATTTTGAATTCAGTATAGCAAAGCTTGCGTCGCTGTATCAACCTAACATGAAATGCTGTAGATTACAGGGCATTTTGCAGACGAGAACTGCAGGATTGAGAAATGCAAGGATGCGTCATTTGCTGTCTACCCTGATATCACATTCAACTTGAAAACTATCTCGGATCGAATGACTAAACAAGTTTGGCCTTATTCCTTAACAGGTAAATGTTTTTCATCTTGGTTCTTGCATATGTTACACTAACATGGGGCCTAACATGTTTTGAGGAAAAAAGTGCAAGTTTCTGAGACAAAGGAAAAATGGCTATAGATGCAACTGTTATTCGCTAACACGAAACAATCCATCCCCTCTGTTCCTTCGTCCCAAGTAAGCAGTGATATAAATAAACCTGGTCTATGATTTACAGAAATAAATCTGAACAAAATCCAACCAACCTGCTATTACTGTAGTTTCGTCGGAGTGGAGCCTGCATCTTACTATGCTTCCAAGATCTCTGATAGTCTCAAATCTTCTTGCTAAACTGTTCAAGTTTTTCGATGGTTTCTCATTGGCATTGTGAACCTTTGTCACTTGGTGTCGCTTCTGGAGACCTTTCCATAACTTTTGTCTGTGTTTATTCCGTAAATGTTTCGCCGATGCTCTGGAGTTGGCATAATACAGTATCGTTATCAGGGTTAAGAGCAGTAAAGAGCTCAGAAATCTGTCTGTGTATCTCATCGTTTCATCATTATCTCGTATAAATAATATTTACATATTTAGGTGTAAGTATTTCATTTCGATACTATCTCGTATCAGCGTAGATTCGCCTTGTTTATCGACACTGATTTCGCGCTTGTTTTCAGGCAGGTGACCGTAAACAAAGTGTTCACGGATCATAGCTCCAAGACTGTCCGGGGCACTTAGCTTGGACAGATTGTTCAAAAATATACATGAACACCTTAAATATAACACTACTGTGGCCAGAAGCCTTTCGGGGTCCGAAACCCAGAAGGCATTATTATTAATTGAGGTATCGGTTGGTAACCCGACTCTGCTTTTTCAACAAGAATTATTGAGTGATGGTATCGCTCTTCGATTAAACTGTCATGTCTAAAGTTGTAAGGGCAAACTTTGTACAGCACAGACATTCAGGTCTTCGAAAAGACAAAGGGATTTGCCTCCCTGAAGAATGAATTCCACACCTCTGAGTGCACTCAGTCTCAGGGACGTAGGAAGTATCTCCGACTTAGGGGGGCACGACGCTTTGAGGGCACTTTTTCCTTTAGAAAAAGTTTTTTTTTTATTCATTAAAAGTAATACAACAAATTTTACATTCTACTATACGGATCTAATTACTATACAATACTACGGGGACGATACCATGGGGAGCGAACGACAATGACTATCCCATGGCCAATATGAAAAGACACGCAATGCTAACCTAAATACAACAAACACTACGGACAATTTAATCTATATATATAAGCGATGAAGAGTTTTGTTACGCACATTCCTGTTTGTGACACTTTCCCGCACGCAGCGCCTCACGCCTACTGCTTACCTCCAAAAATTTCAGAAAAATTATGAAGAATAGCTGACGATAAAGGCTTGCTTGTGGTCCAATACTTTTCTTCGTACAGTATCTTGGGGTAATGTGAGGAGGGGTTTTGTACCCAAATTTTAGCAATTCAATTCAACAATAGGCCTTGACCTTTGACCTTTCTTTGTGGATGCTGATGGCAGCCATAGAAATGTGATGGCAGCGTTCAATCTTAGCTAAAAACAAGTTTTGCAGCTGCTTTTTTCAAACACCAAGGGAGTAAAAGCTTGCAAATAGTTGATATTATGTTAGCTGCAGTATCTATTTGGCTCGTGGTAAAGTATTTCGATGCTCACGTTAGAGACAACGAAGTTATTGCCCTATTTTGCAGAGGCCCTCCTCTTGGTTTTGTCGCAGTGCTACAAGTTAAGAGTCTGCCCTTGTAGTTTTTTAGATCTTCTGCTTATAACTTTACTGATTACAACGCATAGAACCTTTACTCAATTCTTAATGAAGATTTGGCCCTAGCTACAAAGTGATTACTCTTGAAACTGATTTTTGACGCTTTTATTAAAGGCCATACACATAGCATGAGTTTCTCTGCTTCGGCCAAAATGGCATACAGTACAACAGCACAAATCAGACCTGTGAACCTAGCGAGCCTGAACACAGAGTCGCCATTTCCAAATTTTGACGGGATGACTGGCTCAAGGCCAAATCCGAAAAAAAATCCTGTTTATCCGTATAAAGATTGTTTCATTGCAAACTGTTCGTTAACCAAGCTTTCTTACCAGAGTATGATTAATATTTCACAGCGACGGAGAGTTCTTGGTTATTACAAAAGGGGTGACTTGGAAATAACCTCAATAACAGTTCAGCAATTCCGTCATCGCTGGGGCTAAGCTAAGTAACATAACTAAGGTATGCAGAGTCTGAATTTGGCAAAACAATTTTCTTATTTGATGACGAAATAGCTATTTCTTGGGTTCTGCTGTTGAATGAAAATAATGCAAGTTTGGTAATGAATTAAGCAAAGCTTACTTTGAGTCCAGTAACTGCCTTTACTACTCCCCTGATTCATCGCTTTTCCATGATTTCAAAATTAAGTAGATGTCCGTAAATAATGATGAAAGGTCCTAAGTCTACTTTTCAACGAGTTAGTAAATGACTTCATCAATATTTTCCTTCTATCAGTATCATCTTTTGTACTTCTTGTTTACGAACTCTGAAAGAGAATTCAGTACAAAAGGTCCAACAATGGACAGATTTTCTGCTATAAGATCATTTCTGAAGTCTTTTTACTTGTATCATGCATGCAGCCGTTAGCTTGCCAACTCGCAATACTGAAAATCTGCCCTACCACGTAATGTGTTCATTATTCGCACAAAAAACTGAGACGTTCTTTGACCGGACCCGAGGACTCTGCGACCCGGGACTTACAGCCCTAGATCATACGACAATACGACCCCAGGCCAAAGTTTTATGTATGTATGCATCACTTTGTTATGATGTATTGATACTTCCATTATTTTCAATGTCAACAGAGGTGCTCATGAGTGACTGGGGATCTGGATGAAAATAAAGAAATGTTTGCATTTAAGATATAACTTTCTTACTTCTTCGTTATTGTTCTAAAAAAAATTAGAAAGACTAGAAAGACTGGAGTAACCCTAACGGTCGAAATGCCTTATAGCCCTCCATTCTGAGTCTGTTACTTTCATTGCCTTCCAACTGAAACATGGAAAATTTGCTTTCTCTGATTTGAATCAAGCAACGAAGTGCATATTTGTGGATATTCAACTCATCCATTCTAATTGTATTCAGAGGGGCCGGTTTTGTTTACAACAACTGGCTAGCTCAGTATGAATACACAGAATACTACGTGACCAAGAAAACTTTGACACGTACTAATATCTTGCGTGTTCACTAAACCATCGGTGGTGAAAAAATTTTGTAAGCTATATATATGAAACTTTGGACCGGGGTCGTATGGTTGAATGGTCGTATGATCGTATGGTCTGGGGTCGTAGGGTCCGGGGTCGTGCGGTCGTGCGGTCGTGCGGTCGTACGGTCCGATTGAAAGGACATATCCCATGCCACTGAATCCTTTGAGGCTGAAGGTTACCTATGGGAACCAACAAGATATTCCATATTTCAATAAAATCGCAGTTTATTCATATGAAAAGCTGAATTCTAACATACCAAAGTATTTTCTCACAGAGCACCCTTATTTCCAATTCCTTACATATCAATGCACACATCTATTTTATAAGTGTAGAGATGTACACGAATGTTTCTTTCATAAAAAAACTGCTTACAAGAAACTCCATTCCTAGACCATCAAAAAATTAAGAATCTCCAGTGCAAGAAAATATAACTTAGCAGCTATTCATTTCATTCAAGAAAAGCCTTGGCATAGTTTGACTTATTTTCACCTATTTCCTGTATCATACTATACAGGAAATAAGTATTACGGCTGCCTTCGCAGCTTCCTGTATTACTGCAAAGGCACTAGGGCAATTTTAAATATTGGTAGACTTCCGTAGCAGTGGCAGAAATTGTGGGGAGTGGGGACATTGCCCCAAAATTCCGAGGGGCATTTCAAACTTCTTGCACATCTTCCGCAAAAGTCTTTTTGTTTTCACGAATGTTCCACCAAAATCCGTAAAAATTCTTCTGTTCTGAGAAAATCTCGCACGCTTTTTCGAATGAGTGAAATACCACTTGTCAAATTCGAAAAGATTGGGAAACTTTATTGAAAAGTCAGAAATCCTTAGGTAAGATCGAAACTGCAATGAAAAGACGAGTCACCGTGGAGAAAAAGAAGAGCTCTGATTTGCAAAAAGCAAATAAAAAGGATATGCTCAAAGCATATTTTTCAGCTTTTATTTACACTTTCATTTCTTTTAATTTTAGAACAAAGTGGTCGCGTAAGTTAGCAACATTTCCAAGCGACGTTGGACCGTGGAAGGGAAAGGGAGAGGTTTTCTTCTCAAAATCTTGAAGCCAAATTCTTGGAAGCCAAATACCCTGGAAGCCAAATTCTTTTAGATATTTGAAACGAATCTATGCATGACATGTCTTTGTCCATAGGCTCCAGGTTTGACCTAAACTGTATGAAGGGAAACAACCATCCGATTCCCCTTTCGAATTCCTGGGTACGTCGTTGGCTCAGAGACAGATGTATCATCTATCTATAGTAGATTTAGAGCATCAATGGTCGGCAGGAATTAAAGACCCATTGTCATCCAGGGTCCTTTGCAGGCATCTTGCAATGTCAGATTATTTGAAAATCAAATTTGGGCTAAGTAAGCGGAAATATGTATTCATTTTGCAGCAGATGAACTGATGGAAAAGTCATCTAAAGTCAAATTTTAACCATCAGTTCAACTATTACCGTGGAGACTCATATCTTTTACTAGGCCAAATTTGATTTACAGACTTTGTGAAGATGCAGCCTGTATACAAAAAACGTCAGGTGACAATGGCTCCTTAGGAACTCCGAAATAAATTGATGAATTTCAAACAGTGGCCAGGGGTGAAGGGCCAAATTGTCTCATGAATCATTCTGAAGCTAAGAGACGCGAGGGAACTCTGAAGCATCTGCTACTGGATTCATGTGCTGAAAACGTAACAATTTTGTTGAGACTTATTTGGGAGTAAAGGGATGTTATAGAAAGGGGCATGTCTGATTTTCTCATTTTCTGACGTATAGCATACCACTCTTACTTAGTTATATTTGAATTCTTATGAATGAGCATAACTGCTCTGATTTCATGCAAGGTTGGTACCTAACATGGCTTTTTCAGCCATTTTGGAAATTTGGCTCGTTTCTCTTATTGTTGGCTTCAAAATTAAGTTTGGCTGTTTGGCTTAATTTTGGCTTCTTTTGAGATTTTTCGTCAATTTTCATTCAATTCTCTACAAACTGGAGTACAGACGATCACAATCTAGGACATTTTTCTTTGCAAGGCAACATCAAAGATATAGGGTTTTCATCGGAGCTACACAATATAGTATGCGAAAACAATGGAATGCAAGTCTCCATTGCTTGAAATAACAATAGAACAATAGGTGGCACAACAATAGGTCATTGTTTTGAATGTTTTGGCTTTATCTGACCTTTTTCCGACCCCTGGTTTGGTTTCGGGGCGGTCCGGAGGTCTACCAACCCTGATTTCATGCTGAATTTAAATGGTGGTCTCTGATGGAGTACGGTAACCATAAAAAGCACTCCGCAGGAGCTAGGAATGTTAAAGCGCGAGCGAAGCGAGCGCTTTTACTTCCTAGTATCTACTAAACTAGATTCGGTTCCACATCAGATGTAAGGTCAGGGTTGCGATAAGTTTACGTTCTTTGAAGTAATTTCGAATTCCTGACATCTGATGTGAAACAGAATTTACAAAGTAAAAGGACATTTACGTTAACGACGTGGTGGTTGCTTTGTGCATAGCTGAGGGTTGAATGATTTTAGTCAAAGCGACCAATTTCGCGAATGAAACGTAAGGTCAATTCGAGTATATTTTTATTCAGGTCATAAGAAAGGTCTTGATCACCATATAATAAAAGCTGTGTCAAAGCGTCATTTGAGAGATCGGTGATTTGCACAAATGGTCGTAATAATTCAACCATTCCAGCGAGAAGATCTTTAGAAAAAGTGGGAATCTTCCAGAAATAGAAAGGGCACTTCTTTGTTTATTGCAAAATCTTGGGGGCACGTACCCCCAGTGCCCCCCGGTTCCTATCGTCTATGGTCAATCTAAATAAATAAACAGAGAAAACAAAACATTATGCTCGCCGACGTCGAAAGTGTGAAATCTTTCCTTTAGGCTGTCAACATACCCTGGGAACCAGAGCCAAAAAATAATAAAAAGCTTTCATCTAAATTTCGAGGCTCTGGTACCCAGGGTACTGTCAACAATACTTTGTTTCACAAAATGGGGATGTCAATCAAATGTCGATGATAAGAACCATAACCATAACTAGTTTGTAAGGTGAAGGTGAAGCTGCGATTTTCAGCGCCAAGCGCTGGGATCGCAGAAGTAGCGAAGCGCTAATCGAGTCCGCGACCCCTTGTCATGACGCTCAAGTGGTGGGGCCTTCGCAGTCTGTTCCCACTCCGCCTGACTGTTCTGGCTGCAAAGTCAGAGGATTACACCACTGGGCCACAACACCTTCACCCTCTGTAAGACTAAACCCTCTAATTTTGTAACAGCTTTCATAGATTCTAGGTGGTGGGTACAATTGACCAGATTAGTGGCAAAAAGTGATCAAGTACCAGTTCTTTTTCTTACGACATTTCGCTCGTATATTTGGCTAAAATTTAGGTGCAAATGTGGAACGCATAAATCCTTTGGAAACTCTCGAAGTTTGATCTAATCCATAATTTCATTTCTTGAACTCAAAAAGTTGCAGAGCATGCTAACGAAATAGACTGAAATATAGCGAAGATTATGAAATTGATAGAATATGAATAAACTATAAAATATCAAAAATCTTTAACATTCATCTAATTGTGTTTTCTTTTCTAGCAACCTATTTACATATCGCTACGATGACAAGTGAGAATATGCTGCATGCCCGGGGGGGTATATAACATGTTGAGGGTACGGGTATGTGCCGCCCATATGAGTGGGTTTTTGGGCCCCAAATTCTCTAAACAAGGGTCTCTTTTTCGGCAGATTTTCCTTAAACAAGGGTGGGTTATCCAGAAATTGGTGAAAAATAGCAAAAAATGGGTGGTTTTCCGTCAAAATTCATCATAATAGTGGGTATGACTGCAAGTTTCGGTAATTAGAAGAGGGTACCTTTCTGAAAACCGGGCGGCAGACCCCCGTCCATCCGCAAGTTATGTACCCCCTCCCCCCCGGGGCTGCATGGGTTTCTTACTATAACACACCTATATCTATGTTCGTACAATCTACTTACAATTGCAACATCCTGTATGCTAGGCCGTTTCCGGATCATTTGCACCCACTACTCTTCCCCTTGAATCGTTTCTTCCGTACAGTAAATTCCCGCATATAAGAACCAATCAAAATGAGAACCTAGATGCTGCTTTCCCGAATTATGCATCTTGTAAACATGACTCCGTTGAAACACAGCTTCTTATTGCAGGGTTAGCGAAGGGTAGAGAAGTTGATTTTTGACCGGGTCATGAAGCTCATTTTGGTGCCAATTGGTTGTTGGGGTTTGACTCTTCTCCCCAATGAGTTATTAGATCCATAAAAACCCTTCCAGAACAAATAATGGAGCTGATCATCTTTTGTAAGTATCTGAAAGGGCTTACGCAAGGCACCCTTCAATAAGAACCTCTAGACCTTGAAATTAGTATTAGTGCCTTTAGAATAAGAACCTATTTCAGCCTCTTTGTCAAAAAAGTGGGTTCTTATATGCGGGGATCTACTGTACCCGATATGCAAGAATTCCTCTAACTGATACGGACCACTCGATGCCTTATTTCTTATTTGAGAACCTACCAAGAATCTATTACTTCTTGAATATCTCCTCGACTTCCAACTTTGCTTCTGCTTCGAACTTTTCCTTTGTACCTCAGTATGCAACGCATTACTGATCTTTCCAGGTACATTTTTGAACTTCTCCAGCTTTTTATTCGAAGGAGGAATCTCTCCTTTCTTGAACCCATCTGCGAATTCATCATCCTCATATCCATCATCATCATTATCATCATCACCATAACCATAACCATCATCATTGCTCATTCGGCGGTACGGATAAAAACGAAATGGTTGGCTGCGGAAGCGGGGCCTAGGCAGACGAAATCGATACCGACGATGATTTCTAGGCCTACCACCATAATAAATCGGTTGTATTGGATGCTCGACGACTGGATTCCTAATGAACATATGCGGCATCTTCTGAACGGGATATTCCCGCTCGACCTCAGCGATTTCTTGTGTCACTTTTTGTTCAGGCTTTGATAGGACTTGTAATGAAGCTGGCTTAGCTTTAACATCGACACCTTCATCACTTGTTTTTACTTCAATTTCTGGGGATCTGTCGTCCATCTCGAAGCTCGTTGGTTGGCCCATCTTTTTATTGTTTTGTCCGTCCTCATTTTTGCTTTCTGAGTCGCCTTTCGTTGAGTCGGTGTTCGGAAGAGCAGCTTTAACGGAGTTCAGTAACGTCAGGAGTTTGTTAGCGATTGCTGGAGAAATTGGTCCCGCAGACCCTCGACTGAAGAAAAGTAAAGCAACAAATGCTATGCAAAAACAAAAATTGATTCTCATGCTCGAAACGATAATGCGAAGATGATTTGGAGTGTACTTGACGCAGTAATTGCTGACTTTTCATTCATTCAAATCTGAGTGAATACGTGAAGACTTTTCGCCAAACCTTGCTTGCTGATATTCTCACAATAAGAGCACTCAGATATTGTGTAAACTATACTATGAGGACGAAAACATTTTAATCTTCTTCTAGCTTTCAGTTCCCATGAATAAGAATCTTTCTCACACCGTACATGTCATCAATTTTGGTTTGTTTGCAATTTTTCCTGCTTAGGACCAAGCTGTCGAGAAGCTCTCTCGACCTCGATGAATCCCTGAGCAAATTGACGACTTCCTTACTCCTTTCACAATATTCCACGCATTTTTCCACTTCTCAAATCTTTATATTTTTGACTACTGATTTCAATTGTATGAAGGTCTCTAGATAGCTGTAGTTAGCTATCATTTATAGCAAGGTGTCTAGATATCACCCTCATATTTATAAATAAAATTGCCAACCCGTGAGCATAACCTATGCGCATGAAGGGTTCCCTTGTTGTTATAAGGGTGCTCGAATTGTTCAATGATAGTTTTCTCCTCGCTAGAAAGATACCTATAAACAAACAGCAGTTATAAATAAACTTTGCAGCCTTGTACAATGTTTCAATCGGCCTTTATTGGTTTGAAAATCTTATATGATATCAGGCCAGTCAAAACCAGTTTCGTTTCGTCCTTTACTAGGTTTACAGGGTGAATCAGAAACATATCTAGGTGCCTGAACGTTCGTTGCTCTCAAACTATCTACCAGATTAAATTGATAATGCTTGTGTTGCAAACATATTCACTAAGAAAATTTAGTTTGCCGAAGACGGTCATATCGCACTAAAATTATGAGTGATTTTATAAAACAAATCCATCTCCAAATCCTTCAGAATGGGCCTAAAAAATCTTCTATCAGCATTACCAGCAAATTAGCCCCATGACAACCTTGATAACAGAAATTAGACCAGGAGTAGTTAAGGCCCCACTTGCACGATACCGCTTTCATATCATATCGCATTGCCATCCCCCAATCCGATATGAAAATTGGGCCCCGTTTACACGATACCGTTTTCTTTTCATATCGGATGGGGGTTTGTTTACACGACACCAGGGGCGGCGTTACAGGGTGGACTGGGGTGGACATGTCCACCCCACTTTTTTGAGGATCGATTTTCTAATTCATCTAAATTCGATGGAAAAAACTTTAAGAGTGGGGTATTTTTCCTTCATAGAGATCGGCACTCGTTTCCTGTCGTTCACAATTCAGTGATCAGTCGTTGCAACAATCTTAATTCCTAGATCTTTAGAATATTTATCTCAAGGGCTTGCAAATGAAGAATATCATGTTGAATCAACGATGAAGACAAATCTTATCCTATCTTGCAAAAGGATTGCTTTCCGACGTTCTAGAGGGCGTGGTCATAAAAAATTTACTTGATGCAAGCCCCAAGACCCCCATCTTTTTCTCGTTCCCTTCGGCTGTCCACCCCACTTTTTGGTGGCTGGCGCCGCCCCTGCACGACACCGTTTCACCTTGCATTGTGATGATTCACTGTATGCTGTTTGCACCCAGGACTCATTGTGCGCAGTGCCTCAAATGAATGGGAGGCCAATAGGATTGATCATTCATTCATTTATTGAGTTCAGCGATTTTTAAAAAAATGATACCCTGTCCCAGAGTCGGAATCCTGAAAATGATACCCTGTTCAGCGGCACGTCCCCGTAGAGAAATATATAACAGTACCCCCCCCCCCCGGGCTCTTTATATACCTAGTAGATGTTAAATAGACAAGATGGACTTGCAGACTGACAGTATGATTTCGAAATTATAACCAAAATTACATGTTACTTGTAATTAACTTGAGCCCAAAGTTTAACAGGAACAATCCCTGGTTTCGAGATTTCTCTAGACAATGCCATTTCTTCTTGTTTGTGACTTCTGTACCAATCTAAAGGAAGTTATATCTTACAGTACGCTTAAAACTCTTTGCTACTGCAACGCTGCCTCACCAAAATGAAACACATTAGTTGATTTCAAATGTAGAAGGTGATTGTCTCACAGAAAACAGCATGGAAACAAGATAGCTTTCACCTGTTAATGCTATCACTGCCATCTTTAAACCTGGTGTGTTCATTAATTAAATCGCCAGTTTTCACTTGTAAATGCATGCAACAAAGATCTTTCTTCTTTCTGGAAAGCATGCTGTATTTAATGGCGAAATCTTACACACACACATAGATACATACACCAACTCCATGTTCTTCTTCTACCAGACTTCGAATCAGTTGCTGGTGAACATTATTTCCCTCCTGCTATGACTTTTAAAACACAACCTCGTCCCCAGGGCTTTTTGTCAGTCCCAATATGACATAAGGCCCTGGGGACGAGATTGTTCTAAACACACATTAGTGTCAGTTCTTCTTTTTTCCTGTGCTAGATATGAATCCTCTTCTTTGACGATGACTTGCGAAATGCTCTCCGTCTACTTTTCACACTTTCTTTAGACTTCTTTGAAGTTGCTGGGATATTTTCTTTCTTATATCCATCCTCAAAATCATCATCCTCATATCCATCATAATCATCATAACCATCATCATCATCATAATAATGATCATGATGATGATGATGGCTGAATAATCTATGGCCACCATAGGGATAAAACACACCGGGCCTGGGCAAATGGTGATGATGATGATGATGATGATGATAATGCCTTGGTCCTCCTTCGTAATATATTGGCGATATTGGATGCTCTACAATCGGAGTTGAATGGAAGATATGAGGCATTTCATGGATAACGTGGTCCTCGTGTTCGTATTCTATATGTTCTGGTTCGATATGATGTTGAATAATCTCCTCAGGTCGAGACATAACTTGTAAAGAGGCTGGTCTAGCTTTTACGTTTATGCCAGCGGCACTAGTTTGTACTTCAATTCCAGGAGAGCTATCGTCCATCTGAAAATGTGTTGGTTGTCCGATCGTCCCCTTACTGGCGGCTGCTGCTCTTTTGTCGCCCGTTGTTACGATTTTCGCCTGGGCTATCTTTGGTGTGGCAAATTTCTCATGATTCTTTGCTGTGCTTGATTCTGGATAAGGAGCCGCCTGTCCTTTGTGACAAAATGCCAATAAAGTTACAGCTAAACAAAACAACGTCAGAGTACCGCTCATGTTCGATGTGAAATTTAGACGTTGATACATGTAGCATCCAGGGTCAGCTCTCCAACAACTCTTGAATCGATCGCACAAATTCCTCTACAGCCACGAATATATGATCAGGAGATTGTGTCGTGACTATATAAGTTAGATCCTGAGCATTTAAATGTTGTTTGGGATGAAGCACTTCTGTTCCTGGAAGTGCCTACTGCCAAACTATCATTAACAAAAAACCCTCCAATTTCGTCTTGAATAGAGTCAATTAACAAAAATACCTTGCGTGGAAACGTGATCATGAAATATGACCTAACTTGCTGGTTAACTACCAAGCGAAGCAGAAACTGCGATCTTCCACTATAGAATATCCTCACTATCGACTATAGATTTAACCACCACCTTTGCTGTATCTTTCCAGTCGAGGAAATGCTTCTTTATCTCTCAATTTCTTTCGACCCTTAGGCATCGGCAATGTACTCGATATCTGCCTAGACTCACAACAGGTAGCCGTCCTACCCTGTCTTGTGACCTTATTGTTCTTTTCGGTACTCATTTGCGCACGAAAGCACTAATTAAGATCGATAGTTTCAATAATTAAGTGAGCGTTCTTGAACGGGTAATCGATACAGATTCAGCGAGCACTATGTCCCTGCCTTTTGGCTGAATGGTTTTTTATTTGCTTATCTTACTGGCAGAGTCAATAAAGAATTCTCCGTTTGAGAGCCACTGTTCCCTGGATATGAGGGCAATGATATTGATAGATATCATTTATAGTGGACATGTCCAAAATGATTTCTGCAAGCCTTGGAATGAAATTATGAGGATTTCTCGAGAAAGTACCTTCAACAAACCTTCAATTATCCTAGAAGTCAAATTGCCGCTGATGCTTCTGCCTAAGAGCAATGACAAGGGCAGATTTTGTAATACAATAGCCGCAAAGTTGCCCTGAAGCCGGCAAACCCTCGCTTGGTTCCGGCGAAGGGAGGTCTTTAAATGAAATTGTGTGCTCATAATGAAGGAAGAAGGGTAAATCTCAAGTTTTGTGTGGCGAATTTCCTTTTTAATTGAGGTTTGAGCCAAAACAACTGATGCTATTGTATTATAAAATCTGCCCTTGTTCCCCTCAGCAATGACTTGACTACATTAGCACGCTTTTAGAGGACGAAATCGCCGGAATAATTTTCCACACTGCTAGAGCTGCCAACTTCATCCTTTCACAACATCGTTCTCAGGCAGCTACTTATCTTCATTCGACTCGAATGTAAAATTCGAAGAAGAGCTTGCTAGGAGGCTCAAATCAAACTTCCCAAACCAGAAGTGAAGTCTCTAGAGCAATAAGATAGAATTTTGCAGTCCCCCCCTCCCCCCCCCCCGTAACAAGCGTTGGTGTATATCCTACTTTCTAAATGCATAATAATATGTGCACGAAGAACTTTCATAATGTAGAAAATTCTTATCTCCAGATTATTATATTGTTGCTTTGCATTTTATCAAAACATTACACTTTCAAAGACAGAGAGTTGTAACTGAATATATAATTCTCTATCCAAGAATGTTATCTATCTGAAATTATGTTAAATTTTGAAGTTGTTTTAAGCATACTTACAATAAGTAATGAAAACGAAGCTACGAAAGATCGACAAGAATTCATTCAGTATTTTATTGGCACACCATCATTCGCTATCTTATAAGATGGCTTGATTTCTTTATTCTTTCCATTTTCTTCCAAATTAATCTTCCTATCAAGTTCAGTTCGCCTCGAAAATCTTTCCCTTGTTGTCTCAATATTTTGTTTTATTCCTCCCAAGTGCTGAATTCTATGTTGTTCGTAGTCGTTTATCTCCCTTGTTTGTCGTTCCTCTATATCATCTGCATGATGCCTCAGAACGCTCATTCGGTCTTCATGTCCTTGAACGGTCAAAACGTTTTGCCTTTCCCAATGAAAATCTTTGAATCTGTTCATGAGCCGCTCTTGTTCTTTGAAGGAAGGATGGTTTCGAGCGTAATCGAGCCCTTTTAGGCCCTCTGCAAGCGGCCCTGGATTCAGGTCCTTCTTGTAGTCTTTAATCTTGACATTATGGTCCATTTGGTTCATTTTGCTGCTGTGAAATGTGGTACGACTGTTTTTTAATTCTACTTCCTTGATTGTGATTCTTTAGGCCCTTCTTGTCGCCTTGACTACCAAAAGAATGTAAATAATCAGTTTCAAACTGAGGCTGGAGAGAGTCGAATTGAGGCTGTAATCCCAGCATCCAACTGTGCGATGCGAAATGAAACTGTATTGTTGCCTTGCCAATGCATTGTTTCTTAGAAATGACTCCAAACAAGAATTCCAAGAAATTCAATTCAAACTGTGCAAGAATATTCAAAAGGATTCAGACTTTCATTTTCCCTATAGCCTAGTCCAAGACATCTTGCATAGCAGCTGCTGAGGAACTAACTAGAAACAATGGGTTGATTTGGCATATTGTCTTCAGCAGTGCAAAGCAATGGTGCAAAGTTGCAGACATGGGTGCATAGCATAACTTCACGAATTCAATAGCTGGGGGATTTTGTTGGAAACATTTTGAGTCATTGCAAATTTTTGCCACAGAATTTTATTATCATATTGATTTGTTTTCAATTAACCAATTCTATTGGTTCATAAAAATTGTGCGTAAAGTTTGACTTCAAAACACGTGGAAAGGGAAGATCTATCATTGTGGTTGAGGAATACTAACGCAGGAGAGGGTTGGGGGGGGGGCAAGAATTTTTCGAAATTTGCTGGCTTGAGCAGGATGTTGCCAAAATCTGAATAATATTTACTTCCGAAAGTGGTACATAATTTCGAATTTCCTATATGAAGAGTCACATGATTCACCCCAAAAGAACTATTTTTGTCACTGCTTTGTCTAATCACAAAGGGAAACCAACAAATTGCACTCATAAACAATACGCAAACAAACAAACCACCTTTTCCTCTGCAGGTTCAGGTGTCTTCCTTCCACTGATCTGTTGTGGTCCCTGCACACAGCAGGAAGTTGTTCAGGTGCAAACAGCCTTGAAGGCCAAGCACGTGGAGTTCCAGATTGACGAGACAGAGGTGTGATTAAAGATGGCCTCCAACTCTATCCGATATCCAGACCTGATCGCGTTGAAACGAGATGGTGGAAGTCTCTCGAAAGATCAAATCAATCATTTCATAGATGGGGTTGTAAATGGGCATATTCATGGGTCTCAAATCGGAGCTATGCTCATGGCAATCTTTCTCAAAGGCATGGATCACGAAGAAACAATTGGCCTAACCTACTCCATGTTGAATTCTGGAGAGCAGCTCAGTTGGCCTGATGAGTGGAGTGATTTGGTTGTCGATAAACATTCCTCAGGAGGCGTTGGTGATAAAATCAGTTTGCCCTTAGCTCCTGCACTTGCAGCTTGTGGCATGAAGGTATGTCGAAACTGACTTCACGCAGGAGCAGAAGCATTTGTGAAAGCCGCCGTTTTACTATAATGTCCACAGAACAACATTCAGATTCAGCTCCAGAACAAGATTCAGATTCAGAACAAGATTCGCAATTATCCAATATATCACCTATTACAGACGTAACATAGATACTTATTAGAAAAATAAACAAATTTGACCATAGATTTGACTATGCTCTATTTCATGGTGATTTTTGCAAATTTTTATCGTGCGGGGGTTGGGCTGGAAAACGAGGAATAGGCCGGGCGGGCCTGATCAAAGTCGATATTTTTCAAAAATCCGCGACAACCTTCTCTATACAAATCATCTAATACCGACGTACCAAAGATACTTATTGGAAAAGTAAACAAATTAGACCATAGATTTGACTACACTCTATTTTATGGTGATTTTTGCAAATTTTTGTCTTGCGGGGGTTGGGCTGGAAAACGAGGAATAGGCCGGGCGGGCCTGATCAAAGTCGATATTTTTCAAAAATCCGCGACAACCTTCTCTATACAAATCATCTAATACCGACGTACCAAAGATACTTATTGGAAAAGTAAACAAATTAGACCATAGATTTGACTGTACTCTATTTTATGGTGATTTTTGCAAATTTTTGTCGTGCGGGGGTTGGGCTGGAAAACGAGGAATAGGCCGGGCGGGCCTGATCAAAGTCGATATTTTTAAAACATCCACCTCGAAATCCACGACAACTTTCTCTATAGAAATCATCTAATACCGACGTAACAATGATACTTATTGGAAAAGTAAACAAATTTGACCATAGATTTGGCTATGCTCTACCGGGGGGGGGGGGAGGGGGGGTACTATACATATGTTGGGTACGGTGACGTGCCATCGGGAAGGGTATCGATTTTCACGATTTTGGTATAAGGAACGGTATCGATTTTCACGAATTTGGTATAAGGAACGGTATCACTTTTCGCGATTTTCACAATTGGTATTGGATCCGGTATCCATTTTCGGAAAATTGGGATAAAGTCGGGTATATATTTTTGAAAAATTGGTATAAAATCGGGTATACATTTTGGAAAAATTGGTATAAGGAACGGGTATGTTTTTGAAACCTCGATGGAACGTCCCCGTCCAAAATCTGGTCAAGTACCCCCCCGGGGGGGGGAGGTGCTCTACTTTATGGTGATTTTTTCAAATTTTCATCGTGCGGGGGTTGGGGTGGAAAACGAGGAATAGGCCTTGCGGAATATGCCGGGCGGAATAAGCCGGGCTTATCAGTCCTGTGAAATAACCGATATGTCACGCCTTATTCTTCACCTTTGGTCACTTTTGCTGTTGATTGGCACAAACTTTGATGATTAACGATCGACTGAAGCTGTTAACAGATTCCTGGTCATAATTTATCAAGCCCTCTGTAACGCGAGCAGTGAAAGTAGTCAAATCCCTCTGTTTTAATTTTTTAATTACTATGCGAAATAACACCTACCTTTACATCAAATCAAAAAAGCGCTAATGCTCATTGAAAAACAATGCTTTTAAGGCCTAAACGAAGTACATAGAGATAATATTATGGCGATAAAAAAGGACATCAGTTACTAGTGCAACCATGTAACACAATCATTCCCAACACAGTGCATATTTCCTCTCTTAAAATTCTCTTTCATTTTGCATGAATTTAGACTTTGATCAGGCCCGCCCGGCCTCTTCCTCGTTTTCCAGCCCAACCCCCGCACGATAAAAATTTGCAAAAATCACCATAAGATAGAGCATAGCCAAATCTATGGTCAAAGTTGTTTATTTTTCCAATAAGTATCATTGTTACGTCGGTATTAGATGATTTGTATAGAGAAGGTTGTCGCGGATTTTTGAAAAATATCGACTTTCAGGCCCGCCCGGCCTATTCCTCGTTTTCCAGCAAAACCCGCGCACGATAAAAATTTGCAAAAAACACCATAAAATAGAGCATAGTCAAATCTATGGTCAAATTTGTTTATTTTTCCAATAAGTATCTTTGCTGCGTCGGTATTAGATGATTTGTGGAGAGAAGGTTGTCGCGGATTTTTGAAAAATATCGACTTTGATCAGGCCCTCCCGGCCTATTTCTCGTTTTCCAGCCCAACCCCCGCACGATAAAAATTTGCAAAAATCACCATAAAATAGAGCATAGTCAAATCTATGGTCAAATGTGTTTATTTTTCCAATAAGTATCTTGAGTACGTCGGTATTAGATGATTTGTATAAAGAGGGTTGTTGCGGATTTTTGAAAAATATCGACTTTGATCAGGCCTGCCCGGCCTATTCCTCGTTTTCCAGCCCAACCCCCGCACGACAAAAATTTGCAAAAATCATCATAAAATAGAGTATAGTCAAATCTATGGTCAAATTCGTTTATTTTTCCAATAAGTATCATTGTTACGTCGGTATTAGATGATTTGTATAGAGAATGTTGTCGTGGATTTTTGAAAAAAATCGACTTTGATCAGGCCCGCCCGGCCTATTCCTCGTTTTCCAGCCCAACCCGCGCACGATAAAAATTTGCAAAAATCACCATGAAATAGAGCATAGCCAAATCTATGGTCAAATTAGTTTATTTTTCCAATAAGTATCTTTGGTACGTCGGTATTAGATGATTTGTATAGAGAAGGTTGTCGCGGATTTTTGAAAAATATCGAGTTTGATCAGGCCCGCCCGGCCTATTCCTCGTTTTCCAGCCCAACCCCCGCACGACAAAAATTTGCAAAAATCACCATGAAATAGAGTATAGTCAAATCTATTGTCAAATTTGTTTATTTTTCCAATAAGTATCTTTGGTACGTCGGTATTAGATGATTTGTATAGAGAAGGTTGTCGCGGATTTTTGAAAAATATCGAGTTTGATCAGGCCCGCCCGGCCTATTCCTCGTTTTCCAGCCCAACCCATGCATGATAAAAATTTGCAAAAATCACCATGAAATAGAGTATAGTCAAATCTATGGTCAAATTTGTTTATTTTTCCAATAAGTATCTTTGGTACGTCGGTATTAGATGATTTGTATAGAGAAGGTTGTCGCGGATTTTTGAAAAATATCGACTTTGATCAGGCCCGCCCGGCCTATTCCTCGTTTTCCAGCCCGACCCCCGAACGACAAAAATTTGCAAAAATCACCATAAAATAGAGTATAGTCAAATCTATGGTCAAATTTGTTTATTTTTCCAATAAGTATCTTTGGTACGTCGGTATTAGATGATTTGTATAGAGAAGGTTGTCGCGGATTTTTGAAAAATATCGAGTTTGATCAGGCCCGCCCGGCCTATTCCTCGTTTTCCAGCCCAACCCGCGCACGAAAAAAATTTGCAAAAATCACCATGAAATAGAGCATAGCCAAATCTATGGTCAAATTAGTTTATTTTTCCAATAAGTATCTTTGTTATGTCGGTTATAGATGATTTGCAGAGAGAAGGTTGTCGTGGATTTTGAAAAAAATCGACTTTGATCAGGCCCGCCCGGCCTATTCCTCGTTTTCCAGCCCAACCCCCGAACGAAAAAAATTTGCAAAAATCACCATGAAATAGAGTATAGTCAAATCTATGGTCAAATTAGTTTATTTTTCCAATAAGTATCTTTGTTATGTCGGTTATAGATGATTTGCAGAGAGAAGGTTGTCGTGGATTTTGAAAAAAATCGACTTTGATCAGGCCCGCCCGGCCTATTCCTCGTTTTCCAGCCCAACCCCCGAACGAAAAAAATTTGCAAAAATCACCATGAAATAGAGTATAGTCAAATCTATGGTCAAATTTGTTTATTCTTCCAATAAGTATCTTTGGTACGTCGGTATTAGATGATTTGTATAGAGAAGGTTGTCGCGGATTTTTGAAAAATATCGACTTTGATCAGGCCCGCCCGGCCTATTCCTCGTTTTCCAGCCCAACCCGCGCACGAAAAAAATTTGCAAAAATCACCATGAAATAGAGTATAGTCAAATCTATGGTCAAATTTGTTTATTTTTCCAATAAGTATCTTTGGTACGTCGGTATTAGATGATTTGTATAGAGAAGGTTGTCGCGGATTTTTGAAAAATATCGACTTTGATCAGGCCCGCCCGGCCTATTCCTCGTTTTCCAGCCCAACCCGCGCACGAAAAAAATTTGCAAAAATCACCATGAAATAGAGTATAGTCAAATCTATGGTCAAATTTGTTTATTCTTCCAATAAGTATCTTTGGTACGTCGGTATTAGATGATTTGTATAGAGAAGGTTGTCGCGGATTTTTGAAAAATATCGACTTTGATCAGGCCCGCCCGGCCTATTCCTTGTTTTCCAGCCCAACCCCCGGACGACAAAAATTTGCAAAAATCACCATAAAATAGAGTATAGTCAAATCTATGGTCAAATTTGTTTATTTTTCCAATAAGTATCTTTGGTACGTCGGTATTAGATGATTTGTGTAGAGAAGGTTGTCGCGGATTTTTGAAAAATATCGACTTTGATCAGGCCCGCCCGGCCTATTCCTCGTTTTCCAGCCCAACCCCCGGACGACAAAAATCTGAAAAATCACCATAAAATAGAGTATAGTCAAATCTATGGTCAAATTTGTTTATTTTTCCAATAAGTATCTTTGGTACGTCGGTATTAGATGATTTGTATAGAGAAGGTTGTCGCGGATTTTTGAAAAATATCGAGGTTGATCAGGCCCGCCCGGCCTCTTCCTCGTTTTCCAGCCCAACCCCCGCACGATAAAAATTTGCAAAAATCACCATAAAATAGAGCATAGTCAAATCTATGGTCAAATTTGTTTATTTTTCAAATAAGTATCTTTGTTGCGTCTGCAATAGGTGATAAATTGGATAATTGCGAATCTTGTTCTGAATCTGAATCTTGTACTGGAGCTCAATCTGAATGTTGTTCTGTGGACATTATAGTCGCCGTTTTACTCCACGTTGATTGTTTATAAACATTAGGCCTTATTGTTCTTCTTTCTTTTCGTTTGTTTTGATAACACACCGCAGAAATCAACTGGGCGGAAATGTTGAAGCCCAACCGGCAAAATTATGTGTGGCCCAACACTGCTCAACAAGTTGTCAACAAGGTTTAAAAACATGTCGAGATCGTTATCTAAGGTTGTTGGCAACCTGAGTCTCTGGCAGTGATAAAAACTTATGATTTTTAATCCACCTTTTCAAAGTAAGAGGTGCGAAATCGGAAGTCCTTTCTTGTCATGAACGTTCCATTTTTGAGGCTAAAATCTTGTTCTGCGTACAAAATTAAAAGAAGGAACGTGCTTTCACTCTCATATCTGCCTTCGTTTGGAAATTATGGCGATTCAAAGAATTTGAATTCATAAGAGCTTTGACCGTGAAATCAGATGTTTGGGAAAATTTTTGTCCAAACTTGCATTTCACGGTCAAAGCCCTCATGAGTTTAGATTATTCATATCGCCATAATTTCGAAATGAAGACAGATATGTAGGTGAATATTTGCTTCTACGCTAACTTTTGTACGTAGAATGAGATTTTGGACTCAAAAAAAAATGAAATATCTCTAACAACAAAAGACAAAAGACTTCCACTTTTGCACCTCTTACCTTAAGGCCAATTTCCAGTCAGCGGGATTTCTGAGCGGGCGGAATTTTAGACAATAAAAAAGTGCTCAGCCGGGCTTATGATAATTTGCGAAGTTTTTAAAAACTTTGCAAAAACTTTGCAAAAACTTTGCAAAAACTTTGCAAAGTTTTTTCGATCCATCTAATATAGAACTAAAAACTGTTAAATACATGGTGAAACGGCAGAATCTAAGAAAATTGGGTGAAATAAGAAACTTTCAGAAAAACTTCGCAAATTATCAATTGGCCCCCCTAATTGATAATTTGCGAAGTGTTTTCTAAACAGCCCTGAATTGGTCAGCAACCAAGGTGGAGCATTGTGGATATGTAGAACATTGTACAGTGCGTTGAATCGTCATCAAATGCACCCCTTCAAACAACTTTTGCCGATGTTTACGAGGAGACTTGCAATCACCACATGCTTTAGGCCTAAAATATGAAATTGCTCAGAACAACGGGCAAACGCGTGAAAACTACTTTATTTGCCGCTAAATCAGCTTGCCTTGATACTGTCTTGATGATTAAACACAACAAAATCAAGTATCAGGCAAATTTAATAGCATTTTAAAAAAACTTCGCAAATTATCAATTGGCCCCCCTAATTGATAATTTGCGAAGTTTTTTCTAAACAGCCCTGAATTGGTCAGCAACCAAGGTGGATCATTGTGGATATGTAGAACATTGTACAGTGCGTTGAATCGTCATCAAATCCACCCTTTCAAACAACTTTTGCCGATGTTTACGTGGAGACTTGCAATCACCACACGTTTTAGGCCTAAAATATGAAATTGTTCAGAACAACGGGCAAATGTGTGAAAACTACTTTATTTGCTGCAAAATCAGCTTGCCTTGATACTGTCTTGATGATTAAACACAACAAAATCAAGTATCAGGCAAATTTAATAGCATTTTAAAAAAACTTCGCAAATTATCAATTGGCCCCCCTAATTGATAATTTGCGAAGTTTTTTCTAAACAGCCCAGAATTGGTCAACAACCAAGGTAGGGCATTGTGTGTCTGTAAAACATTATACAGTGCGTTCAATCGTTATCAAATCCACCCTTTCAAACAACTTTTGCCGATGTTTACGACAAGATTTGCAATCACCACACGTTTTAGGCCTCAAATATGAAATTGTTCAAAAAAACGGGCAAATGCGTGAAAACTACCTTATTTCCGCTAAATCAGCTTGCCTTGACACTGTCTTGATGATTAGACACAACAAAATCAAGTATCAGGCAAATTTAATAGCATTTTAAAAAAACTTCGCAAATTATCAATTGGCCCCCCTAATTGATAATTTGCGAAGTTTTTTCTAAACAGCCCTGAATTGGTCAGCAACCAAGGTGGAGCATTGTGGATATGTAGAACATTGTACAGTGCGTTGAATCGTCATCAAATCCACCCTTTCAAACAACTTTTGCCGATGTTTACGAGGAGACTTGCAATCACCACACGTTTTAGGCCTAAAATATGAAATTGCTCAGAACAACGGGCAAACGCGTGAAAACTACTTTATTTGCCGCTAAATCAGCTTGCCTTGATACTGTCTTGATGATTAGACACAACAAAATCAAGTATCAGGCAAATTTAATAGCACCTTAAAAAAACTTCGCAAATTATCAATTGGCCCCCCTAATTGATAATTTGCGAAGTTTTTTCAAAATGCTATTAAATTTGCCTGATACTTGATTTTGTTGTGTTTAATCATCAAGATAGTATCAAGGCAAGCTGATTTAGCGGCAAATAAAGTAGTTTTCACACGTTTGCCCGTTGTTCTGAGCAATTTCATATTTTAGGCCTAAAACGTGTGGTGATTGCAAATCTTGTCATAAACATCGGCAAAAGTTGTTTGAGAGGGTGGATTTGATGACAATTCAACGCACTGTACAATGTTTTACAGACACACAATGCCCTACCCTGGTTGTTGACCAATTCTGGGCTGTTTGAAAAAAATTTCGCAAATTATCAATTAGGGGGGCCAATTGATAATTTGCGAAGTTTTTTTAAAATGCTATTAAATTTGCCTGATACTTGATTTTGTTGTGTTTAATCATCAAGACAGTATCAAGGCAAGCTGATTTAGCGGCAAATAAAGTAGTTTTCACGCGTTTGCCCGTTGTTCTGAACAATTTCATATTTTAGGCCTGAAACGTGTGGTGCTTGCAAATCTTGTCGTAAACATCGGCAAAAGTTGTTTGAAAGGGTGGATTTGATGACGATTGAACGCACTGGATAATGTTTTACAGACACACAATGCCCTACCCTGGTTGTTGACCAATTCTGGGCTGTTTGAAAAAAACTTCGCAAATTATCAATTAGGGGGGCCAATTGATAATTTGCGAAGTTTTTTTAAAATGCTATTAAATTTGCCTGATACTTGATTTTGTTGTGTTTAATCATCAAGACAGTATCAAGGCAAGCTGATTTAGCGGCAAATAAGGTAGTTTTCACGCATTTGCCCGTTTTTTTGAACAATTTCATATTTGAGGCCTAAAACGTGTGGTGATTGCAAATCTTGTCGTAAACATCGGCAAAAGTTGTTTGAAAGGGTGGATTTGATAACGATTGAACGCACTGTATAATGTTTTACAGACACACAATGCCCTACCTTGGTTGCTGACCAATTCAGGGCTGTTTAGAAAAAACTTCGCAAATTATCAATTAGGGGGGCCAATTGATAATTTGCGAAGTTTTTTTAAAATGCTATTAAATTTGCCTGATACTTGATTTTGTTGTGTTTAATCATCAAGACAGTATCAAGGCAAGCTGATTTAGCGGCAAATAAGGTAATTTTCACGCATTTGCCCGTTTTTTTGAACAATTTCATATTTTAGGCCTAAAACGTGTGGTGATTGCAAATCTTGTCGTAAACATCGGCAAAAGTTGTTTGAAAGGGTGGATTTGATGACGATTGAACGCACTGTATAATGTTTTACAGACACACAATGCCCTACCTTGGTTGTTGACCAATTCTGGGCTGTTTGAAAAAAACTTCGCAAATTATCAATTAGGGGGGCCAATTGATAATTTGCGAAGTTTTTTTAAAATGCTATTAAATTTGCCTGATACTTGATTTTGTTGTGTTTAATCATCAAGACAGTATCAAGGCAAGCTGATTTAGCGGCAAATAAAGTAGTTTTCACGCGTTTGCCCGTTGTTCTGAGCAATTTCATATTTTAGGCCTAAAGCATGTGGTGATTGCAAGTCTCCTCGTAAACATCGGCAAAAGTTGTTTGAAGGGGTGCATTTGATGACGATTCAACGCACTGTACAATGTTCTACATATCCACAATGCTCCACCTTGGTTGTTGACCAATTCAGGGCTGTTTAGAAAAAACTTCGCAAATTATCAATTAGGGGGGCCAATTGATAATTTGCGAAGTTTTTCTGAAAGTTTCTTATTTCACCCAATTTTCTTAGATTCTGCCGTTTCACCATGTATTTAACAGTTTTTAGTTCTATATTAGATGGATCGAAAAAACTTTGCAAAGTTTTTGCAAAGTTTTTGCAAAGTTTTTAAAAACTTCGCAAATTATCATAAGCCCTCAGCCGTAACTATCCATTCAATTTCAAAGCGACATTTTCTCTCAGAAACAATAGAATTTCCGCCCGCTCGGAAAATTCCACTGACTGGAAATCAGCCTTTAAAGGTGGATTATTTGTGTACGCTTAGTCAAGGGTAAGGGTGGTCCAGGGACGTAGGAAACATCTCAAACTTGGGGGCACGACATTTCGAGGGCACTTTTTCCTTATGAAAAGGGGGAACTTTCTAGAAATAAAAAGGGCACTTCTTTGTCTATTGCAAAATCTTGGGGGGGGGGCATGGTTGTGTCAAAAGTACATTTGAAGGGACAAGGAGAGATTTATTTTGAAGGAACTATGTTTGAGCTAAGGAAGTTTCATGAAAATGTGCTAGAAGGTATTGCAGCAAGTAAATTTACCCACACAGAACAGCAAACAGGTCTTTGTTGGTTGTCACCTGATTACTTTATCAAACACTGGTCATCAGCTATGCCTACCCAAAGGGAATTTGATAGCTGACACCTTGGGGGACAACAGATCTTGTGTCTAAAAATGTATACAGAAGTATTTCTAAATCCAGATGATGCTTACTAAAAGGTTTGTTTTGCACTTTTGTAATTTCTCAACAATTTTCAATTCATTCAAACTCATATTTACAGGTTCCGATGATATCTGGAAGATCTTTGGGTTTCACCGGAGGAACCTTGGACAAACTTGAATCCATTCCTGGATTCAGAACCAATTTCACCAGTGCAGAAATAAAGAAAATTGTTGACACTGTTGGATGTTGCATAGTTGGCCAGACTCAGTCACTGGTTCCCGCTGATAAAGTTCTTTATAGCATCAGAGACATAACTGGAACTGTTGCTTGCATACCATTGGTTGCTAGCTCAATTGTCTCAAAGAAAGCAGCAGGTAATGTTTTCCCTGAAAGTAGCTTTTTACCAGGTGAAAAATGGCAGTTGACACAATGAAACATTCTAATACCAAATCCCCAGGGAGGGAATGTGCTGCAAAAGCTATTGTGAAAATTTCAAAACAATGGTCTTTCATATAGTTCTGGATTTTGTCTGCTGTTTCTAAGAATGTCAATAAAAGGACAGCATTTGGATTAAAATGAGATTAATGTATGCCTGTGAATTTCCTAATTTGAGTGACTTCACAGGGTGAGCAAAGGGATTGCCTACTGCCAGCTTTATGGGACCTTTTTCAAGTATTTCCCCTTTCAACATCACATACTTGCAAGACTTCACCAGCTCCTTACAGCTGAAATAATTTGGATTTTTAGCTTTTCTGGTGACCAGTGTCAGATGGTCATATTCTAGCACTTGTTCAATTCAGATCCAGGACCGTCGAGAAGAGGGGGGGGGGGGGGTAGAGGGGGTAAAAGGTCCAGGGCCTGTAAATATTTTGTGCCATAAAATTTTGTTATTGCTGTATATCTCTGCAGTGCATATTTTTATGACAATTTATCTGCTTTAAAAGGGTATTTGCAAGAACCATCAACTTTGATGACAGTTTTCATGTCAGAAACCAAACCGTTGTATTGTTATTGCTAATTTATCTGAACTTGTTCTATCCCAGCGAGTCAGTAATTGGTGTCGTAGGGTCGCTGAGTTACCGCTCACATTCAATCTTTTCGGCCTTTGAGTCACTCGTTCCCTCTAGTCTAGCACCTCCAGCGACTGCAAGGACCTGGTGTGAACAAGGCATTACTAGCTTAAAATGATGTCCTTGATTGATAAATACAATTTTTGTAAGCCTTTACACGGATTGTTCAAGCGATTTTTTAGAATAATTAGTCATAAAAGGGGCGTTTCCCTCATTTTCCAGGAGACTAAAGGGCGTGGTTGCAAAAAATTTTCTTGGGGGCTGCGCCCCGAGCCCCCTAGGGCCTGTCCCAATAAATCACTCCAGGGCCCGAGCTGGCTTTCCACGGCCCTGCTCAGATTTACCCATTTCTACTTGATATTGGCCTCAAACTCTGTATTCCCAGTATCATAGTCACCAGCATATTACGCATAATCCATGACCAGTGTTTCACTCTAATTTATCTTTATGATCAGAGAGCCTAAAGGCATTAGTTCTTGATGTGAAGTGTGGCAAAGGATGCTTCAACAAAACAAGAGATGTTGCTGATACCCTTGCCAATGCAATGGTCACTGCAAGTGCTGGACTGGGCATCAAGACTACTGCCTTCATTACGGAAATGGATAACCCAATCGGAAAGGCTGTGGGAAATTCAGTCGAGGTTGCAGAATCTTTGGATTGTCTGAATGGCAAAGGGCCTGAAGATCTGCTTGAACTTGTTTGCAAGCAAGGTATTTTCATTTTTCAAAACCCTCATTTTATTCATTTCCCTATTTTTACCCTTCATGCACCAAGGTTTACTTCTGAGACAACCTTTGTACCCGGGGGGATACTTGACCTAATAATTGGACTGTAGTCTGTAGAAGTCTGCAGTTTAGTTGACCATGTATCATTAGATATTGTGTCTGTTAGAAAAAAAGACTAAATGATAACCAGATCTAAAGCTATTTCCTCTTTAGACATGTTTTGACAACCGGCTCCAGAAAAATTGCCTTCTTTTGATACCCACTTCTGGAAAAAATAGACGAAAACGATACCCTGAAAAACAGCATATCCCCGTCGGACAAATGTACTAAGAACCCCCCCCCCCAGACCTTCATTTTCATTCATTCATTCATTATAATTATCTTTACACGAATACCTCTTCAGCTATAAACCTAGTACAATGTTTCTATCAATTTAAAAAAATGGGTGCAATACCTAAATTAAAATTGGCTGTTCTTCCAGAGGGTCGTGTTTTAGTGTAACTTTCTTGGCATTCTCAGCTCGTCAGGTGCGCTTTTAGTTTTCTTTGAAGCGCCTGAGTGTTTGGATTTCTCTAATATTAGCTGGGATATCGTTCCAAGTAAAATCATTTTTTGGTATATTTAGTTCTAAGTCTTGGGATCTGCAGATCCTTACAATTCCTTGTTTCATAACTTGAATACGAGGATCTATATTGGTACTTGTCCCAAAGGCTTTCCGGGCTCAACTTGTTCAGAATCTTATATACCATCAAAGAACGATCAAATCGAATAAGATTTTTAACACAAAGCCAGTTAGCCGACCATTTGTCCTTTATGCGTGCACTATATATTATTGAATGAGCCCTGTCATGCAGACGTTGGAGGGTCTTTCCAGACATTTTATCGGGTCATTTTGAAAAGGGTACTTCACGATGCTGGTACAACTCAGATCAATGATGTAAAACACCTCCATTTTCTGGTTGGTGTTTATTCGTTATAGCAGCTTCCATGGCAGATGTGAAATAGTGTAAAAAATCTCAGAGAGCAAACTAATACCCATTCCAGTGGGGTTCATCGGGACTGATGGATCGCGGTTTTTAGCCATTAAAAATGGGACCTTTAAAAATTAAAAATGGGTACTAGTTTTGGCCGTAAAAATGGCGGTTTTACGGTTCCGTTCCCTCTCAGCGGTTTCAGATTTTCCCGTCAAATATGATTCAAAAGTTGTCACAAAATTCAAGCTGAAGCTTCAAAGAAATATCCAATTCGACATAGTTTTGGGGAAAATTCTACACATATTTTTACCAGCATATTTAAAGGGTCTGTTTCATCCAGCATTCCTTGCACGTGTCGTCTCTTGGTTTCCCTTTGTTGTCGCCATTTTCATGGGCCATGAAAATGGCGACAAACAAAGGTTAGCCAAGAGACGACACGTGCAAGGAATGCTGGATGAAACAGACCCTTTAAGGCACTGGAATTGACTTTCAGTTTTGAGGTCACGAAAACGAAACGAGGCAGTCTTTGACATAGAGCCATGGTTATATAGACAAAGCGCAAAAAATTTTCTGGCGGTTTTAGCCAGTGCTAGAGGCCTTTTTTCGGTTTTTTGATAGTCAGTTGTTCTGAAATGTTTTGGCGGTATTATGGTTCTCGATACCGTCCCTACGACCCTAAAATTTTAGTTGTCCTAAAATCGACAACTGCTCTCTTAAATTATGATTATGATTATGACCCCCATGATCTTAAAGCTGCCGTAACAGTGTCAGTGATGGTCGGTGCCGTCTAGATGCAATACGTCTCGAGGCGGTTTTTCAGACCTCTGCGGGCTACTGAGCAGCACAATTCCAAACAATAGTGTGTGTGCCATGCGCAGAGTCACAAAGCTGGACTTCACAAATTTTTCCTTAACTTTCTCAGGCCTTTCTTTTTGACACCATAGAAATCGATAGAAATGAAAACAACAGGCAAGATTCATTTCAGACGATTGCTGTTCATGCAAACCATTCATGCAAACAAAAGTGTTTTCTCTTTTCTGGTATGCATCACAAACGAAAGTAAAGGAGCATTTTGAAATATTAAGCAAATGCAGTGTTTTTGATTGTTCAAATTCAGACAGGTGGAACAAACAATATTGATGTGAATGTTGCCTCAACAGAAAGCTCTTGCTGCGAGAGAAATTTTCGGAAGTTGTAAAGTCTCTCCCATTCTCGTTTACATGAACCATTTCTGCTCATTTTAGTTTGAAATCCTTTAAATCACTTTTTTACGAATGTGTAGAACAGTGGCGGAAATTATGGGGGGGTTGGGGGGGCAACTGCCCCCCCAATTCAACAAGACTCGGAAATTTTTGCCGTAGAAGTCGGAAATTTCGAAGATGGGATCGAAAATGCAATGAAGAAACGAGTCGCCGTTGAGAAGGAGAAGCAAAGAGTTTCTATTTTGAATGAGCAAACCAAATGCTCACGCTCTATCTGCAACATATTTTTAAGTTTTTATGCACTAACATTCCTTTCACAACGTGAAGAAAGTGGTAGGGTATAGTTTTGGTACAGTATCGAAATTTCTGGTGATTGGGAGAGGCGTTCTAAGCCAATGTAAAGGCTGGAATTTTCAAAATTTTCCTTAGGACGTTTCCATGTCTATGTTTGGAGCAGGCAATGATTGGATGGCGAGAAGCGTTTTAAGACAAAGTAGATGTTCTTTCTGCAAAATTCGTTTGAGAAGTAGCTACTAATACTCGTCACCAAGTTTGTCATTGGCAAGATAAGGGATCCAAGAGGTCTTCTTAGCGAAAGTAAATTGTGTTTGCTCATGCTCAAAGAATTTCGTGGGGCTGCTACTCTGCAGAAAATTGTTACAAAATTGTCACAATCCACATTCAATACCGGTAAAAATTGGGTCGTGACATGCATCCTAAGCAAAAGTAGAGGGTGTGTCCTAAAAAATTTTCTTGGGGGGTTCGCCCCCAGATTCCTGAAAGCTGTTCGACTTACCCTGATAGTATGTCGTTGTCTTTTTCTATAAACTTTAGATAGTTGTAAAATCTGATATACCTATTCTCTTAGCACATTTAAGGACCCTATTTACGTCAGGTCTTTCAGCAAAATACGTCGAGCAAAAGCACTTCTCCCGACTCGGAAAATTGATGGCTCTTGCCCCTCCACTCAAAAAGCTGAATTTCCGCCACTGGTGTAGAATTTGCAAAATAAAAGAGCTACAATATCTGGAGGTTTAAAAATGTTACAATGATTCGGGTGAAACAACGGGAAAACGACAGCCTTCGCAATTTCAAAGTCCAACTTTCTTACTCTGCGCATGCCTGCCTCCTAGCTTTCTTTCCTTTGTTTCAAAGTGTGCTGTGCAGTGGCTCGTAGGGGTCTGAAATACCGCCTCGAGACGTATTGCATCTAGACGGCACCGTGATGGTCAGTGTGAACAGCAATTGTATTGAGATTGTATTTGACTTCAGCAAATTAGACCATAACGATCCGCTTCCTTTATTTTGCCAAAGATAGAAAACTGTAGTGAGCATTTTGATTGGCTAGTTTCAAATGAGTAAAATGTATTTTCATCTCTTCTTTACACATCTTTTGCTGTGACCATTAAGGAATGGTTACTTAACGAGTTCTCACTGAAATTTCCGTGAAAAAGTCAATTTTCTGCATTAAAGCTATCAGTGACAACATTGTTTGCATTTGCAGGTGGAGAACTTCTTTTCTTGGCGAACAAAGCCAACTCATCCGAAGAAGGCCATGGGGAAATCCTTTCAACACTAAAAGATGGCAGTGCTATGCAAAAATTCAAACTAATGATACAAGCACAGGGTGTCGAGGAAGGTGTTGCTGAAAAGCTTTGTAATGGTCAAGGTAACTATTACGATGTTCTTCCACTGTCGAAACACAAGACAGAAATCTTTGCCCATTCTACCGGTGTTTTAACAGCAATCGATTCCCTATGCTGTGCGGAAATCACCGCTGCGCTTGGAGCCGGTCGAACGAAGCCTGGAGAACCGGTATTGCACAATGTAGGTTTGTATTTCAATTGCTGTATTGGGGATGTGGTTAAAGCAGGTGTACCTTTGGTAACCGTTTACCATAAGAATGAAAATTTGGAGAAGGAGTTTGAAGAACAGCTCAAGAATGTGTTCACAGTTGATACGAGCGTCCAGGAGGCCAGAGAGGTCCAGTCAAGGGTGTTACATGTTGTTAAAAGTAACTAGAATGAGAAAGATCAATGATATGAACTAAGGTACTGATACGAATGATGGGTGGCGTGTCGTAGCGTAGCGTGAATCGTTTCGTCGTTAATATAGACTTTTAGTATTTATCTTTTTATCTAAGGATACCGAGTGAGTCAACGAAAAGACAGCGCTTGAAAGGCTAAGCCTGGTTCGCATATGTCTTAAGAATCGTAAAAATCGGGGATTTTTCCGATCCCTGATTCTTACGATATATGAGAACGTCCAGAAACAAGCGTCCCAGTCTGTCCCCGACGATCCCAGTCGCATGTCGTCAGAATCGCAAAAATCGGAAGCATTTCTATTCTTCTGATGCATCACCGACCATCCCCGATCGACTGGGATTTTTACGACTAATGAGAACGTGTTTTTACCAGACTCGGGGTGTTTTGGGACTTTGTTACAAAACAACTGCCATGAGTTCAGTCTCGATTTCTTGAAAATGGCGCCAAAATGAACTTTGGCGCCAAAATGTTACGATATTTATGATTCTTCAGACATATGTGAACCAACCCATCGCAAAGATCCCAATGATCGTAAGAATCGGGGATCGGAAAAATCCCCGATTTTTGCGATTATTACGACATATGAGAACTAGGCTTAAAATATATATGCAATGATACTTTGCGATATCTGATTGAATAACTAACATGTTCAATTATTTTTAGAATTTTGCCGGGCTGAAATCGGTCTCTAGTTTCTCCAGAAGGTCCCATCACGGGCAAGTTTCCCTGATACGTTTATTGCAGGTTTTTGAAAGGGGCTATTCTGCAGAAAATCTCTTATAGGCTTATATTCACATGAAGGAAAAGCCGATTAAAGCTGGGTAAATTACTGGACCTAACTGAACATATCAGCAATAAACTAGACAAATTTCAATGTCATTGCTTTGATCGGCTTTGATATACTTGGAGCAATAGTTTTTCAACTGCCTGACGTTTTTATTGACTCACCCGGTAGAATTTTAGTATTTATCTTTTCTCATGGAATAGAGTATATCTATTTGGTTTTGTGAAGATGTTGTGTTTTTAATTGACCATAACATTCCGGGCGTCCCAAAAATAACTGTACAAGCTCTATTAAGTACCCCTCTCTATTAAGCTCCCTCTCTAACAAGCCCCCTCTCTAACAAGCCCCTCCCCCCTCTGAGCTGAAAGTTTAAATAAGGCCCTCCCACTTATATCAAATTCCAGAAATCACCAACGATATTTCGCTAGACAAGCTTAATTGCATGCTAGTTTTCATAGTGTTTGGGGACGGAGAATGCGCTTCGTAAAATTGTATGTTAGATCCGCAAAATATGGGGTAAAAGAGCTGAAAAGCTATCATATATACTGGATCCTTGTCATTGGATTTTGTAAATAAGCCCCCGTCTCTAATAAGCTTTTGGAGTTTCCGAAATTAGGTAAGCCCCTTGGGGCTTAATAGAGCTTCTACGGTAGACACATTTGCAAAATCACCAGATTCATGGGCGTAGGGGGGGGGGATAACGTGTTTAGGGGCTGAAAGATACTTGGTCCATTGTATACGGAAATTTATTTTGCTCGACGTTAGGCCCATTTTATGCCCGATTATGCATGATTTTTAGCAATTTTTTCAACATTGGGGGCACCAGCCCCCAGCTCCCCCCAGGTTTGATGAAAATATCGATCTTCAAATTTTCTATTTTAGCTGAAAGATTAAGGGACAAAATGGCTAAAATCTTTTTACTGTATGGATAAGTTTTTTTCATAAATGCCAAGAACTCAATGTATGGGGGATAGTAGAATAAACATGTTTTTCATAGGTTAGAAATTAGAATTATTTCATTCTTGAGAACAGTAAACATCCGCGTATATGAGCCTACAGTTTTGAAAGTCAGTTTGGCTTCTGTCTAGTAACCAATGGACTGTTTTTTATGAAATGCTCACCTTAGTAAAGCGATCGTTCCTTATGATTTGATGGTCTAATTTGACAATTTCAGTCTATGAATATATATAAAAGGTTCTTAATCCATTAGGCTCTTATATGAGAGTGTTTACTGCAAAATCACACTTATTTATCGCGTATAGAAGTCTTTGTAGTATTAAACATAACGTTAGGATTGGAGGAACAAATCATTCTCGATTGGTTTTCTTAATAATGACGTGGCTGTGCCGTACGTAAAGCCCAGGGGGGGCACTCAGCACATACACATACGGGGAGGTAAGTCCGATATTTTTGGGTCAAAATATTGTGAAAAGTGATATTTTTGGGTCCAAAGAAAACTAAAACTGTGTTCATGATATTTTTTTATACCAAACATAGTTGAACTGATATTTCTGGGTTCATTAGAGGTAATGCTCTTTTCTATTTGCATTGTTTCGGGACATTTTATGTTCATTTACTGGTTTCTAAGTATAAAATGAGGTGATATTTTTGGGTTGCAGTGCTGAAATGATATTTTTGGGTTGCCTGAAAATTTCTTGGACTGACCCCCCCGTATGCGTATCTGCTGAGTGCCCCCCCCCTGGGACGTAAAGTTTTGGAGCAGTAAGAAAACTTCGGTCTCTCGAGGCACTGTGTTATTGCAGCTTGTACCAAACCAAATGAGTAACAAATTTTCACTCCTTCTTTTTTAGAATTGTAGAAATTTTTTGACAATCTGGTATGAAAAGTTCTTACTTTATTCCATCTGAGAAAATTTAACTGATAGCCTATCTATTCAAAGATCAGGTTTTGAAATTTAAGGATAGAAAGATCGATCGGATCATAAAATATGTGATAAGCTTTCTTTGGGCTAAGGATAAGGCTGGTCCGTCTCTTATCTCCATGACGATATCATGTTGGTTGGGGTTAGGGTTAGGCTTAGGCTTAGGGTTAGGGTTAGGGTTAGTGTTAGGGCTATACCTGTACTGCATCTACAGTAGGTTCCCGCGAATAAGAAACCACTTTTTAAATTGAGGCCTCAGAAAGTTTCTTATTCAAAAAGAGACCTTTTCATAATCAGGGTCAAAGTTTCTTATACATAGGTACCATCAAGTTAAACCAAGTCAAGTCAAGGTATGTGAATGTACCGTGCATGCATGTGTATGGAACATTACTGGTAGTAGTGTACAATACATACTGCACAGTACAATGTTCTAACATCATTAAAATGCTTTATGCATTTAAGATCAATAATTCATTGGAAGTATAGGAAATACTTTTTGGGTTCCAGAAAATGTTAAACTTGTTGTAATCAGATTCAACGAAACAGAAATGTTCTGAAAATGTTAAAATGTTTTTAAAATTATTCCAATACAACCAAACAGAAATTTGACCTGACCTGAAAATAAGAAACATTTTGATTTCAGACCTAAAACTGTTTCTTATAAAAGGGGCCCCTTTTGAAGAAAATGAGACCTGTTTCTTATATAAGGGGGTTTCTTATACGCGGGAACCTACTGTATCTGATTGTGCTGGCTGCAGAGTCAGCGGATTACAAAACTGCGCCACAACACCCTTTACAATATTTACAAGACAAGGATCAGCACCCAGAAGTACCCATGATTCCATTTCGCTTCAACCATGCTCACGACAATCAAATTTTTAACATTACACAAATATTTCGAGAAGTTATTTGCTCTTCTTTGTATTTTTGTTGTGTACTTTTTACATTTTAGCTATTTATGAAGCATTAGAAACAAGTGGAACCAAGGGGAACGATGATGTCTAATATATTTCTGATTCAGAATGATAGTTTTCTTTCCAGCTAAAGTGAATGAAATTTTAACGCCTACTCTTTATGTCCCTCTACTCTACCGTCGCATTTAGGAGGGCGGTTTGTGAAGAGAATGAGGCCTCGCTTGTATCAGCAGAAATTTATAAAAAAGACACTTCAATTTTGCCGCTGTGCACGATCTTGGACTCCTGACGATGCAATAAGTGTGCATGAATCAATGAATCCAAAATTAATCGGTCATTTCATGGGCTCAAAACCCCCTCCGTCTGATTTGAGATTGCATGACTTTCTTTGTAAGAGCCCCAAAAAACTCCCGTCTGCTAAGTTGACAAAGGTTTTACCGTACAGCTTTTTATATATTTACTCAGAGAAAGATTTCTGTCGTTTTCTTTTGGAGAGCATGTTGTTAGAAAGTGACCAGATTGTCACCCGCAAAAAGCAAATGTCAAATGTCACTTTGTAAAATTTCCGTAACGAAACTGAAAGGTTGCAAGTTGGAACTCGTTTTCTACAAGACTGAATTTTAAGACGATTGTAGGACCAAAAACTGTTATTTGTGCTCTTTGCTGTGCATTGGAGCTCAGGCCCCGTTCGGAGATATCCAGTTAACTGCCTCTAATTGGGACTACACCCCTATAACACTGTGCTTTCCTGTGCTTTAGTTTCGATCGATAGACCAAGGGTATTAGGACACTGATGTTTTGATTGATTAGTTATTTACCTTGTTTTGATCCCTGACTTGAGAGCAGTTGGGCCTAAAGCGCTCAATTGAAGAAGAAACTGCGAAACAATACAAGACAACAAAACAAGACACAGGGATCAAAACAAGGTAAACAAATAATCATAATCAATCAAAAAATTGGTGTCCTAATACCCTTGGATAGATTTAGATAAAAACTCGTCCTGTGAATGGGAAAAACCCCATCTAGTTGTTAGACTAGCTCGACTGGCCCCTCAATTTCGCTGTTGTTGTTGTTGCTGATGGCCAGCTCTAAGGAGCATACAGAGATTGTGGAACCAGTCTATCTAGTTGTTCCGAAACGAAACCCCAAAGTTGTCAATTGTCCTCTCTTGACATGACATCGTTACGAGACAGTATCTACCTTTTTGACCTCTTATCGCTCTATGTTTGCTGATAGCATTTTGCACTTCTTTGCAAAAAAGCTGCTGAATCTTCTTTTTTGTGACCAATCCAATTTGCATTGGTTTCTTTTGTCTGCATAGAAAGAAAGACTTTCAAACAGAGAGCAACAAAAAGCCTACGCTTCGGTTTTTTACATTGTTACATTTTGATAATGCTCATTGATGAGGGCGCAATAAATAGTTCAATTCATTTGGATGGGGCAGATTTGGATGAGGGCGCAGTGAATATTTCAATTCATTTGGATGGGGCAGATATACAAGTTTTTTTTATAAGAAACTGGTTTATAAGAAACTAGTACTAAGATGGCCAGAATTTTAAGAAACTCCAGTACTAAGAACTTTTTAAAGTTATCAGCATGGATATTACAGCAAATAGTTCGTTGAACCTTTAATCTTCAGCAATATTATCTACACCATTTGTGTTTTCAGATAACAGAACACTGTTTATTCCTTTACGATGTTTTAAATGCCAAGAAACATATCTGCCGCAGTGATAGCGACCAAATTTATAATTTTGCATTCAAAACATAAGAAACCAATTAAGAAACTTTTAGTACTAAAATGAACAAAATTTCATGTGACATTAAGAAACTTTTAGTACTATGGCCCGATCCAAGTTTCTCATAAAAAAGCGTGTATTCTTTTGATCAAACAAATCCTTGACTTTCACTTCCACTTGTTTCTTGTATCATAGTATTTGTAAGGAAGGTACTCGAGTGATGAGTAAAACATTTGACACGCTCCAAGAACAGTGTGTTTCGAAATTTGCTCGGGGGAACGGGAAGTGAATATGAATATTGTTATGGAACCTTTTAGAAACTCGTAAGAAACTCTGAGTACTCAAAATCTGATTTTTAAGAAACTTTCGGCACTGGCCCAAATTCTTAGTTCCTTATGTTATGAAGAGTTCGTGTATCCTAGAAAGGAGCCTACGCCTAAAATGGCATGTTAAGTCAATTTCAGCAGCCTTGAGAACCTCACAAACGAGACCAATCCTAAATCCTCTTTTCGTTGTAGACTTCAAAAATAAGGTGTTTTCTCTTCCTTTTCAAAAATAGGCCACGGCTCTGTTTTGAGATTTTTCCACAGGAAGAAATTGAAAAGAGCAACAACAACAAGACAATGCATTCAGCCAAGCATTCAGAGAGGCATGTCAAACATGGCGGGCATAGCAGTGGAGTGGAGTACTCTTGGAATGAAGTCAAATTAACATGCTCTTAGAAGCCCATGACGCTGGTAAATCATATCTCACTGACTTAAAGGATAGAGGAGTTATATTTGCTCACTTAGACGTTGCAGAAAGATCAGGATATTAGCGGATGCAACCTTAAAGTGGAAGCAAAAAAATCGCTCTCGCAGCAGTGATGGGATTGAGAGGATGTCGACAGAGAAGGCGTAGCTTGGGGGTACTGCCAAAGTTGTAACCTCAGAATATAATTCTCTCTTAGGCCAAAATTGCTTGGTCACCCAACTGTAGCTGACCGAAAAGATAAAGGACTGATTTTTGTTTAGCAAGAGCTTCAAGAAATGTACGGATGCTTGACGAAGCACTGAAATCTCGCAGTGAGGGGCGCGGAAGAAGTCCTGAAGTCCTTTACAAATTGTTTCAAAAGAACACTGTAAGAAATGATAAGGTATTGACTGTGCGCTGATTGCTGAATAGAAATTGTTTATCCCTGTCACAAGATTTCATACTTCCATGCTTGGGTTTATGCGTAACCAACAAAAACTGCCACAAGGACGGTCTTTAGTTTAGTTTCGAAGGCCAAAAGATAAACATCAACCAACGCAACAAAGTTTGTGGTGCGGAAATTGAATGGTGAAAGAAGGGAAATTGACAAGAAACAAGAAGGATATCGCAAGGTAAGATATGAACGGAACATTCATATTCATCAGTTTATCTTAGCGCTTTTAAGATTAGAAATTTTTTATGGCATGGAGGAGAACGTAAAGCTGCATATATGCAGTGTTCAAAGAAGGGCCGAGACTGAGCAGAGTTGGCACAGCTGTCTATCTAATTCTGTGTGCGATTCAGCTCAGCATCAGGGGACTCCGGAGACAACTCCTGTCAACTTTGTTCAGCATTATTCAGGAGAGTAATGCCTCACCCACACCTATTTTGCATAAATTATACCTTTTCAACTGGCAAAAACATCAATGCAAAGTATCACTGAAGGGGCTGTATGGAAAATTATTTGTTCACTCGAAAATGGCCGTCATGATTTTCAGAATAATGCCCTTCCTTTTCCCTCCTGGCCAAAAAGTCTTATCTTGACACTTAGTGCCAGCCAAAGCAATTGTGTCCAATTGGTAATAGAGAAGCAAAGTTCATTTTAAGGTGATATACCAACTCAATGCTCACATTTCTTTAAAACTTTTACTTTGGGCAAGGAAATCTCCAGCATATTTTTATTTATTTGTTGTCTGTCCTTTCCCTGTATCATATTACTTGAATAATACTTTGAGCAATGTCTAAACTTTTAGACTGCTTCAAACAACTCTTACACTGCCTACATGTTGATTGCTTTCCTACTAGCCCATATTGAAAATAGGTCTTAATATAAGATCCTTCCCCCATGGTACCCCTGGATAACAGATTCACATGTTAAATTTTGCTTTTCATGCCATCAAAGACTATAGCAATTTCACGATCATGTTGTAGAAATTATGAGAATGCTTGAGAAATATATTTATCTGTAAGTACATAGCTGGCAAAGATACACCGGAGAGTGCAGGGTGGTTTTAGCATGAGTTTTGAAGTGTCGGCGGCAAGGCTGTGAGTGAAATGAGATAAATAGAGGTCTGGTTTGAAGGTATTGTGGTGCAGAAACCTGGTAGGGCTCCACCACAGGAGCGCCATGGCATGGGTTGTGAACTTGATTAGCACTTAGCTACTTCTGCAATCCCAGCACTTAGCACTAAAAGCTGCAGTTTCGCCATCACTTTCATTGGGGGCCTAACCCCAAAGATTAAGTTGAGATTACCCCTTCACAACTATGGAAAACGGCATGTTTTGTGAAAGTTCAAGGTACAATCACGTGCTGAAAAAGTCAATTTTTTCAGGAAATAATGACCAAATTTTTGGCAGATCATATTGCATGACAGAGTCTTCAATAAAAATTCACGAGTTGAAAATGTCAAAATCAAGAAATCACATTGCTTAGATTAGCCAAATGATGCTTCCTATACAAATATTGGGGGGGGGGAGCTCAAAGTTTATAAACAGATCATAGAGTGGATGAGTGTAATGGATGAGTGTAACTAGGGTATCTTTTAAGCCGCCCGTGGTTCTATGGACGCACTTGGACATATATACTATACTTTTAACTAGTTGCAACACTTTGAATCAAAATTTGAATGTTGGAAGAAAGAGATAAGCAGCTTTAAAAACAGATTAGATATTTAACCTTTAGTGACAAGACAACTATTCAAATGATATTGACAGTTTCACAAGGAATTATGAAATGATAAGCATATTAAAAATGTGAAAGGAACGCAGATGTGATTGAATTGAGATATGTAAACAAAAAATCCACTGACAATATGTTGATAATGAAACAACCAGCTGACAGGAGAACCCGGTGCTGAGTGAAATAATGGGAGTATCTAGAATGTGAAAATTTGATCTTTTGAAGCAAAGAAATTTTTTTGCAGGTGTGATTGGTGAAAGTATTGTTTTGATTTTGAGGCGTAGACATTTTTTGCTGTGATTTGATGAAACTATTTTGTTGATAAGGAGATTGATTTTAGTGGATAACATTTTTGAATGTGCCATGTGTTACGCTCTGTGAGTTTGGATGGATAGTTATGAGAGATAAATAATTTTCTCTAAAGAGAAAAATAACTAATCACTTTAAAACCAACTATTTAGATACAAAACTAAATCTCAGATACCAGATAAATATGGTACAATTGCTTTGTCTCCATTCCACACTTTTTGATCATTTCCTTGAACAAGGCTGTAATTTGGTTGTTCTTTATCGCACTGGGTATTGGAGCTCCCCCTTGAATAATACTGAGTTGATCCCACAGGATATTGTTTTTGTGTTAGGTAGTTGTAAGAGATCCTTTACTTGGAGATCATATTTCATGTCTCTTTGGTTGAACGTGTCCCACATAAACACAGGATTTTGGTGATTGAGAAACTTGAAAACCTCGCTCAAAAGATTCTCCTGGAGATTTGTTACATCAAAAGACCTTTTTGCAATTTGGAAAAAGGATTGAGGAGAGCAGCCCATTCTGACAGCCTTAGCAACAGGAGGAAATAAGGAGACTCCCCTCTGCTTCAGTAAATGCCCTTGAATCTTGGTTGCATGTCGCTGAAAACTCAAGTTATTTTTGATTTAGACTGTGTTCACACGATGCCGGCACATTTTGAAAATGGTGAAAAATTCGACGGATAGGCCTCCCGTTCACACGAAAACAGCACATTTTTTGCTAGCAGATTTTGAAAACGGTAGATTTTGAAAACGGAAGCGTAACCGGCATAAATTTGAAACAGCATCGTTTAAACACTCAACAAAGATGAAAACAGAACATTTTTCGACACTTTTGGATCGAGACAGGTCTATTCTTAGGGTGTAGGTACTATTCTTTGGCATCAAATTCTGCAACGAGTTTTTATCGTCAAATTTCCTACCGTTTTCAAATTGTCCTGGCATCATGTGAATGCTAGCTCAAATTTTGCTACTGTCATTTTTTTCATCGTTTTCAAAATGTGCCGGCATCGTGTGAACGCAGTCTTATTTCACCCATCTAGAGTTGCATAATACTTGCTTGGTATGGTAAGTGTTTTCTCTGGATTATTTAGGTGTCTTGTCATCCTTCTGTTATTGCATGTGTTGACTCAAGTTGAAAGTTAGGAGGCCTGTTAATTGGTTTGGCTGAAACAGAGCTGCTTCAAAGCGGAGGACCACTCCCTGCAATAAAGGGGCTCAAGACACTCTCACCAACGGGTGAAAGGATGACCAGAAGGCTAAATAAGCCAGAGAAAACATTTACTGGTCTATACAGGCATCGTGAGACTCTTGGAAGGTGCAGATGAATAAAAAATCTTAGAAATAACTGACATTTTGCAGGGAGATGCAATTGAGTTGCAAGGAGGGGACTCCCCAAATTTCCTGCTGTTGCCAAGGCTGTCAGAATGGGCCATGCTCTCCTCAGTCTCTTTCTCAAAGTTGCAAAAGGTCTATTTGGTCTTCGTTGATTTTATCAAGTTCATGGAGGAGCAACAGCCCATCCTCTGAGAACACTTGTTGTCCATTGATCATTTCACCCCCAACTTCATTTTCATGTGACATAATCACCTGCATGCCAACTACTTCTGTTTATTGTTTGTCTGAAGAAGTAGTTAGCAAATAATCTAAGCCCATATGCATTTTGACAGCAATAATGCAGAAAGCAGCTGTGCTACTATTTACCTTTCAGATTACACTATACAAAGCTCTCTACAGACAAAAAAATTTTTCCAATGCATCTGAGATCTGAGATTTGCTTGGACCACAAAATGTTTGTCTCTTTGCCAAATCCCAAAACATTGCTTAAAAAATATTTCTTGCTTGTTCTTGAAAGGAATCTTGAAAAAGCATAGAATTGTGATAAAATTTCCCTCATATGTCTGCCACACAGAAATGACTTTATAAATGCTTTAACATGTGTGATCTCCTTAGGAGGATGCAAGGGCCTTAAACATTTGCTCTATTGCATAAATATTTTGGAGGGTTTGATCATGAGTACGACCCTTTAAATCGTGCCATGAAGGGCTTTTGGAAGATGATCCGTCATATTCTTTAGAATGCAGTGGCCAGTTTCAGTCAGGTGAATTCCAAAATTTATTGAAACTACCTGGTGAGCCAGAAAAAAGTTCCCACTTTTGAAAATTCATAACAGCAAGAGTATTTCACAGATTTGAATGATTCCAATTCCAGTTAGAAGCCAAAAGATTGAAGTATTTTTCTGATTTTTCTCGTTGTCTCTCGCGCACTACAAATTTAGGTAAATTCAACTTTACAAAAATTTTATGGTTGCAAAATGACTGAAAAATGGCCTAAAGCATCGATCAAAGAATAAATGACTCCTCGCACAGAATGATGAAGGAAATGCAACTTCCCATGGGTGAGAGATATCCTCCACACATTAATTGCCATGGGATTGAAAATATTCCGCATTTGTTAAAAATTCGATGTCTTACAACACTTGAGAGAGGTGAAACGTCTATTGCCTATTGTTCGGTGTCAATAGAGTCCTTACGATTTGATCAATGTTTTAGGCCCTTTTTCCGTCATTTTGCAACCACGAAATTTTTATAAAGTTGAATTTACAAATGCTTCTAGCACTGGTAGGACAGCGAGAAAAATCAAAAAAATACTTGAATCTTTCGGCTTTTAACTAGAATTTGAATGATTCAAATCTGTGAAGTAGTCTTGGTGGTATGAATTTTCAAAAGTGGGAACTTTTTTCTGGCTCACCCGGTAGTGAATGATATGTTTTTCCAATATTGTTGTTTTTATATCCAGGAAGCGGTGTGATCTTTCAGACAGGGCTTGTAGTGTATTTTTTTGCTTTCCCGGTGGTTTGATTCTGCTGTGGTCCTGCTGCATTTGGGCAGCATTTATGCAATGTTAAGTGATGATAGAATTCAAACCACTAAACTCATTCTTGTTAGTTTCTCTACAAGGTACTAAAAGCTTTCTTTATTGGCCTAATCATATGCAATGAGAATCAGCTGAAACTCAAATGAGATTCCATTATGTTTTATTCAAATACTAGGGATATTCTTCCGATTAATGCTTCAGCTATAATTCTTGTTAAATGCTAAATCTAATTTCTTCATATCAATCTATTCTTTGTTGATTGGATTAGAAATTTATGTCGAAGTGGTAGCATTCTTGAAGTGAGCATTTATCCAATTTGAATAGAATTACCGAGAAGATCAGTAATTTTGTGAAATCTTTGATTGTACAGTGGTCAGTTGTGAGCTTCTTGCAATGAAATTTCTTTCTTAGTAAAAATCTTCTTTCGTCAAAATAACGTCTTCGCAGTTATATGTGTATTTTTTTAAAAGAAACTGCTCACAAGAATGAATATTGCTTGCTTGATAACGGGCTATGCTCGAAACGACGTGCTTATTTCAATTTTTTCATAACAAATTATGCCCCCAGGGGCTAATTTGATTTGGACACTCCAGAGGGGGCTTATTGGAGAGTGAGGGGGGCTTAGTCTCAAAGTCAAATGACAAGAATATATATGGTAGCTTTCTCAGTTATTTTACCCCATACTTTGCGGATTCAACATACAATTTAACGATAAATTCAACACATTGTCCATCCCAAACACAACTGTACGCAATTCATACTTGTGTCTTTATTGTCGTTTCTTTCTGCCTTTCCTTGCTTCCTTTGCAGCCCCACCTCAGCTTAACTCGTTAGGCCACTGCAAACTTGAATCAACGAGTGCAGCTGAAGTAAGGCTGTAAAGGAAGCAAGGTAAGGCAGAAAGAAGCAATGATGAAGACACAGGTATTAGAAGATTTGCGTATAAATTGTGTTAAAAAATAAACATCTTGATTCCTTTTCACCCACGATTTGACCTAGACTTATTACGTTGAGTCCTGGTAGCGATTACTAGGACTCAACGTAATAAGTCTAGATTTGACCTTGTTTTCAATGCTCAGAAAAATAGAACTAAAACCAAGTCTTTATTAATTCTGATGGATTGAGTAACGTTCAAATATGCGAAGTTATTTTTTGGTTTACGCAGTATTTGCGGTAAACTTTAGCTTATGAAATAAACAGCTGTATTTGTCGTAAACTATAATTTGGTTGGGTTTACTTGCTCAAATTCATCTAATCTCTCAACAAGTGATTTTCCGCTGTTCAAACTGCTTTTTAAATCTCACGATGTTTTCTGGTGCTGTTCACTCCCATCAATGGATTAAAATTTCTTCAATTTATCTACATGCAAACGCGTTATTTTATTGTGATCATGATCGTGTTTTCAACTGTGGTTGAAGCAAAACTGTGTTGTGGTGTTGGAGAGTTTTTTTGGGTGTGGCGTTATTATGTTGCAAAATCATGCTGTATTGACTATTGAGCTTGGTAAAAGCGTGATTTTTTTCAGCCATTTGTTTCTGTTTCACCATCATAATTCAGTTCAATTCAATTCAATTTTCTTTGTAGAACACTCAGATCTTCAAAAAATTAAGAAACTCCAGTACTGGGAAAATATAACTTAAGAAACTATTTATTTTTAACAAAGGAAATCCTTGACACGTTTTACTTATTTTTCACTTGTTTCCTGTATCATATTACTAGGAAAGTTTTCCAACAACATAGCTTTGAAAACGAGGGCGCAGTTAGTGAACTTGAAGATTGTTTTGGAACCTTTAAGAAACTGTAAAGAAACTTTGTACTCAAAATCTGATAATTTTAAGAAACTTTCAGTACTGGCCCAAATTCTTAGTTTCTTGTAAAAAATAGTAACTGAGATTAAAATAAGAATGTAAGATATATGAAAAACGAGATTTGCGATAACGCAAAACTGCGTGTGCATAAGTCATTAATTGTTTTATTCGCCGATAGTTACTCCTTTCCTGACATTTAATGTCAGACCTAGGCTTGCGACACAGCAATATACAAACAGAAAATACGATTCTCTAGAGATGTGGATATTGTTACATTTTTTTTGTTTCGAATTTCATACTCCCAAGACGATCAAAATTTTCTCTTGCCATTGTTGTCTGACAGGAAAGCTGTAGATATTTGATAGAAGTTTTCAGATGCTTTTGCAAGCTCTGGCAAGCGATCATGTCTTGCAGAGCTCTTAGGCCCCGTCCACATGTATCCAGATATTTTTGAAAACGCATCTGTTTTTATCCGTATAAAAAAATATCCGTGTCCACACGAAGAGCGTTTTCGAAGTTATCCCCATCTTCACGGAAACCGAGGGGCACTTCACTCATTGGAAATAGCGTACGAGATTTTTTCAGAACAAAAGGATTTACACGGATTTTTGATGGATTTTTCTTAAAAACAAAAGGATTTTTGCCAAAGGTGTACAAGATTTTTTGGGAGTGCAATGCCCCTCGACGAAAACGCCGTGCTGTGACATTCGAAATCCGAAATCAGATAAATAAAATGCCCTCGAGTGATCCCAAAGACCTGATCACATGTTCTAATGTGAACTAAATCGACGCTATGACGTCAGCGTTTTCGAAAAGCTCCGTTTTCACCCGTCCATACGACAACATGAAAACGGCGTTTTCAAAAAGATCCACTCTGGAGAGCGTTTTCGAAAAGCTTCGTTTTCTGTGACCGAAAACGCCGTCTCCGTGTGGACGCCGACCCAAAACGGATAAAAAAGAGTCATTTTCAAAAAATATTCGGATACGTGCGGACATGGCCCTATAGTGTCAGAAAAAATGATGTTTTTTATCTAGAGACACCCAGCTATTTAGCTCACGTCCACACGTATCCGATATTTTGAAAATGCATCTTTTTTTATCCGTATAAAAAACATCTGCGTCCACACGAGAAGAGTTTTCGAAAATATCCGCGTCCATACGAAGACGGTGCTACATTCAAAATTCGATATTCGAACTTCGATAAATGAAGACTGACAAGCAAAATGCCCTCGCGTGATCCCAAAGACCTGATCACATGTTCTGATGTGAACTAAATCGATGCTGTGACGTCAGTGTTTTCGAAAAGCTCCGTTTTCACCCGTCCACACGACAACATAAAAACGTTGTTTTCAAAAAGATCCACTCTGGAGAGCTTTTACGGATACGTGTGGACGGAGCGTAAGGATCTACTAAAGTTGCATTTTCAAAATCTACCATTTTCAAAACCTGCCGGCAAAAATGTGCCGTTTTCGTGTGAACAGGAGGCCTGTCCGTCGCATCTTTCACCGTTTTCAAATCTTCCCGGCATCGTGTTAACGCAGTCTAAGCCAATATGAAGAATGCTAATGCAGTTGTACTTCCTAGAGCAGGAAGAGACCCATTCGCAATTGGGGAGATTAGAGCATAGGTTCCAAATCTTTAAATCTACGAAAAAAGGCGGGTGTAAAATTCTATGACCTATCTCTTTAAACTGAATGACTTGAAAGAAACTTTAGTCACTTTTCTATGACACTACCGTTGGACTTTTCAGAAATCTTTAATATTTGTCGAAATTACAGGCTATTTTATATTTCAGCTCATTTTATGATTTTACGTCATCAAATTCCTAAATCACAGACCAGAAGAGCGAAAGAGTTTTGCTTGATACCATATTGTAGGCATTTATAAACTATGCTTTTCTTGAAAATTATTTGATCTTCTGCCAACAGGTTTAGAAATTACGATAGCTTTAAGTTTTTTTGCGCAAATTTTCTTGAATTTTTAAAAAAGGAGAAAAACACAGCAATTCTGAAAATGTTGAAGATTTCAGAAAAGTCCAACGGCAGATTTACTGTAAAATAGTTCAATTCTCTTTGAGGCCATTTAGTTCAAAGAAATTGGTAATAGAATTTTACACCCAGCTTTTTAAAGATTTGAAACCTGTGCTGGAGATTAGGGTTACTTTAACTTGCAATGCCATAAGGTCCTAAGTTTTGCCTCGAACCGTTGAAAGCTATATGCAACCTGCTAACTGGCCTTCATTTCTTTAGCTTGATTTTGTTAGAAAGTCAGGAATGGCTGCAAAATGATAAATATTTTTGGACCGCTTTCAGATTCAAATATGTTTTTAGTCATGGTCTTTTATCCAGCTCCAGAGATCCGTGAGTCCAGAGATTAGATGTGCCATTATACGTTCTCACATGTTTCGTATGTGCAGGTGCATCCGTAACGGCAGATAAAAATTGGGGGGGGGGGGGGTGAAATTATTTGCCATTGCATTACTCAAGTCTTTCAAATCAAATTTATTTCGAGCTTTGAATTATTATAGCTCATTTGTTACTTAATTTTCTGGCTTTTATGGATTTAAGGTTATTTTTGACCGATCTTAGATGTACCCCGTCTCCGGTTTATCAAGTTACTTAAATTGCATTTGGACATATGTTACCCCCCAGATTATTTGAACATCCGCCTGCAACCGGCAAAAGATTTACTTTCATTCATACTCACAGCAACATAAGTTCACATTAGAGAATCATTTCTAAAGCATATAGTGCAAGCTGTTGGCTGACCTTCTGTCGATATTTAATGAAGGAAATGAAAAGAAACATGCTTTACACGCCGTTAACATGCTTTAACTGGCCTATCATATCGAACTGACGTGTTATTGTCAGCAGCAACAGTGGCCAAGATTGTCTTAAAAGTACACTGGGAATTCTTTGACTGCTTTTGAAGACAGGAGTATTCATCTCTTATTATGGCATATAGTCAATACTGAGAATAGCACCTTTCAAGGCTTGTGCTTGCCTGTCATGTGGCTTTAGAAGCTTCGTTGCTATCATTGTACCTTGGAAAGGCATACTCTTAGAAGTCATTGGCTGCTTTTGTAAACCGATGTATGTATCTTCGCATGATTTTCTGATTGAAAAGTAATCAGCATTGGTTTAATGCGAGTCTCTCTCAAGGCTTGAAAAAAGGCTTGAACATGCTAGTTATCTAACTTTCAAACTTACAAAAGTTTTGGTATTACAAAGTGAGTGTTGTGTGCATTTATGTTCTTTCTTAAACTCAAGCTTAGATTCTGATACTAATTGCTTCTGTCAAAGAAATGAAGTGGTGATCTTGAGGAAAGCTTTCTTCGCGGTTTCTTCATGCAGGATATCTATCTTTCAGACATACGAAAGCTTTTATTGTATTGCGTAGAGAGAATTGTCTTTATTTGATCAGTCACACTCAGCCATAGATTCTTGCTTCCGTGAAGGAAGATAAATTTTGGCTTTGAGAGAGTTCTTTTGAAGGCATGTTTCCAAAGGCCAACAAGAGGTAGATATCTAACTTCACGGCTAACAGCAGTTCTTGTGGCATTGCTTAGAGATATTGTCTGTTTTTTAAGCAGTCAATCTCCAGTATAGATCCTGATTGCTTCCGTCAAAGAAAAAATAAGTGTTTGTTTGGAAAAAGCATTTTTCAAGGCTTGTTTCTAAAGGCAAACAGGAGGTGGATATCAAACTCCCAGACTGACAGAAGTTTTTTGTGGTATTACATAGAGATATTTTCCGTCCTTGTAAGCAGTCAATCTCCAGCATAGATTCTGATTGCTTCTGTCAAACATAAAATAAATGTTTGAAGTTATCGTTTTCCAAGGCTGATTTCCGAAGGCTAGCAAGAGTTTGATTTCTCTGACATTCAAAATGCACAGATTTCTATTGGTAAAACTTCAAACGTATTTCAAGTCCAGGTACACAACTAAAGGTCGTTTCTCCAGGAATTTTTTGATAGAAATTTCAGTATGTGGATGTTTGTCAATATCTTGTGGGCAGTAACTTGTAGTTTCCGTCTCCTTTTAAACAAATTAGATTTTGAGTAAATGAAAATTTCCATAGTATTTTGACTACAGTAGTGCGTATTTTGATGTTAGTAAAAATAAGCAATTTTCATTTCACACAAGAAGACGACCAGACCTTTTGGTCGGGCAAGTCATTTGACAGTGGTTTGTCATCTGTCAATTTCGAGGCGAATTTTGACGGGTTTTTACTACTGTTATGTACAAACGTCTGTATAACCATGAGCGACAGGACACAAAAAGATTGGGTCGGGCCTAAGCTACTCTCGCAGTGATTACTGAGACCAACGTTATGAATTTAGATTGCAATCAATATGTAATGATGTAAGGAATACTTACTCGTGTTCTTGTTCTTCTCTGTCATTTCCTTGCCTTGCAATTTCTGCCAAATACAGCCAGCATCGGAGCTAGATTCCCCTTCCACGACAGAACTGACTGGCGAATATATTTTTGCTCCTCCGCACTCACCTTTTCAAAACTAGGAGTGCGGAGGAGCGAAAATATATTCGCCAGTCAGTTCTGTCGTGGAAGGGGAATCTAGCTCCGATGCTGGCTGTATTTGGCAGAAATTGCAAGGCAAGGAAATGACAGAGAAGAACAAGAACACGAGTAAGTATTCCTTACATCATTACATATTGATTGCAATCTAAATTCATAACGTTGGTCTCAGTAATCACTGCGAGAGTAGCTTAGGCCCGACCCAATCTTTTTGTGTCCTGTCGCTCATGGTATAACTTCTTAGAGTTACACAATGTTTTATATTCTATGCAGTTCGGTTTTCGTGCCAGCCATTCTATAAATCATGCACTGATTAGTATGACAGAGAAGATAAAGGAAAGCTTAGACAACAGAAGATTTGGTTGTGGAATTTTTCTTGATTTGCAAAAAGCATTTGATACTGTAAACCACGAAATTCTTTTGGACAAACTTGAACACTATGGAATACGTGGACCAGCTTTAAACTGGTTTAGATCCTACCTCTCAGATAGAAAACAATATGTTTCTGTTAATGGGTTTAATTCCAACCTACTTAGTGTTACATGTGGGGTACCCCAGGGCTCTGTCCTTGGTCCTCTGCTTTTCCTTATTTTCATAAATGACTTACCTAACTCATCTCCTAAGTTTTGTTTTTATCTTTTTGCTGATGACACTAACATATATTTTGAAGCTGATAAAATTAGTGAACTTGAAAAAGTTGTCAATAAAGAATTAGGTAATGTTAAACAGTGGCTTGACACTAACAGATTGTCTTTAAACATTGAGAAAACTAACTTTATAATTTTCAGGTCACAGAGAAACCACCCCCTAACAGATAATATTAACATAAAAATTGGTAAACAAAATGTAAAACGATCTCAATATGTTAAATTCCTAGGTATTCTACTTGATGAAAATCTCAGCTGGAAATACCATTTGAGTGAACTTGCCAAAAAATTAGCAAGAACTTATGGCATGTTTTTCAAGATAAGACACTTTCTTCCTGTTGATGTGTTGATATGTCTTTACAATTCTTTGTTTGCTTCTTTTCTTCAGTATGGAAGTGTGGTTTGGGGTCTTGCATATGATGTTCACATTCAACCAATTTTCTTATTGCAAAAGAGAATAATCAGAGCTATTGCCTTTCAAAGTTTTTCCTTGCCTTCCTCTCCTATCTTCTCTGATCTAAAGATCCTGAAACTGCAGGATTTGTTTCAACTAAAACTTCTTTCCTTTGTTTATGAATGTATCAATAAGATTTCTCCTGTCTGTTTTTATAATTTGTTTGAATCAATCAAATCCATTCATCAACATGATACTCGAAAGGCTTCTAAGAATGACATTTTCTTGACTCGGAAAAACACTCTTCAATATGGCATAAGATCTGTTCGTTTCACTGGTGCTGAATCCTGGAATAGTATTCCTACAACTATTAAAGAATCTGTATCCTTGATTTGCTTTCGCTATAAACTAAAGTCATATCTACTTGCAGAAAGCATTGACAACTAACCTTTGAAATTTTCCACACTCTTTTCATATCCCTAAATAACCAAATTGGAGATTCCCATTCAAGTAATCTAATTTGATCTCTGTGAAAATCTTTCTGCGAGTCTCCCTCCTCGATTAGCCTTGCTATTGAGGGAGTTCCTCCTTTAAATGATTCCCCTCCATACATATCAAACTGATATTTTTTGTCTCATGCAAATTTGTAACTTTTCTATTTGACTTGTAAATTATTTGTTATTTAAATTTGTTGTATTTTAGTTATGAAATGTATGTTGTGTGGAATTTAAAATATATGAACCTGAACCTGAACCTTTTCCTTCCATGTTAATCGAAAATTTGTCCACCCCATTGTACCAGACGCCTTTTCCCGTCAGACGGCCTATCTTTATTCTTAATGTGAAAAGGAGTATTGAAGTAAGATTCTGAATGATTCGATGGAGAACATAGACCTTTTAGCTATTCTACAAAAGAGCCTGGATCGAGCGTTATTTTTATACATTTTTATACGCGTGGTACGATTGAGTGGCGTGGGTCTTCTATCACTATTGTGCACATTCGAAAATTCTACAGAATGTAGCAAGATATCGTTCGATTCTGATTCTTTTCAGAATAGCTAAAAGGTCTATTGTCAATGCTGAATGTGATATTCCAGGAAGAGAGATTCAGACTGCGTTCACACGATACCGGCAAATTTGAAAACGGTGAAAAATGTGACGGTAGCGAACTTTGAGCTAGTGTTCACACGATGCCGGAACAATTTGAAAACGGTACGAAATTTGAAGGCAAAAATCTCTTTGCAAGACTTCGATGCCAAAGAAGTGTACCTTCGCCCTAAGAATCGATCATTCTCGCTCCAAAAGCGGCTGAAATGTTTTGTTTTCGTCATTTTCAAGTGTTTACATAGTGTCGTTTCCAAAATGTGTCGGTTAGAGTCCCGTTTTCAAAATCTACCGTTTTCAAAATCTGCCGGCAAAAAATGTGCCGTTTTCGTGTGAACGGGAGGCCTATCCGTCACATTTTTCACCGTTTTCAAAATCTGCCGGCATCGTGTGAACGCAGTCGCAGTCTCAGAAGTTTTTTAGGGAATTTCATATCGGTGTTTTTTTCATCTTGTATTTGACTTGGGCAGTTCCAGTTTTATCTCGTCGCTTGTGGTTTTCGAGTTTGAGATCACGTAGCTTCATACATGGATTTTCCTTTTCAGAGTTGTCGTTGGTTATGGGAAACTTGACGAACTAAAGGGCTCAGTCCTGCAGTGATCATTTAGGAAGATTGTTGATAAGAAGTATGACTGGTAAGTGATTATGTTCAGTATATTTTCTCAACTGTTTCTGATAACTATGTATCCTTTAGGAGGTCATCAGCTCCGAACTGCCTAACCATGTTTTTGTACGGAGTGGGTCTAAGGCGCTGATTACATGGAACGGGCTGGCTCGGTTAACCGGGCTGGCCCGTCTTAGAGGGCTGAAATGATCTGAGCGATTACATGGGGATTTCCAGCCCGGGCTGTAAAATATTTGGCGCTATAATCGCATAATCTGGTCATAAAGTGCGTGCGTTGCAGATTTCTCAGCCCGCTTTGCCGGGCCAGCACCGTCTTGAATCGATTACATGAGAAGAATACTCAACTTCCAGCCCGTTTTGCGGGCTAGCCCGGTAGGCAGCAGACGGGATCTCAGCTAACCGGGCCAGCCCGCTTGCCATGTAATCGAAAGTATATAAAACATTGTAACTTCTGTTAACCCCGGGATCCCGGGTGAAAGCATTCATCTCGGTTAACCGGGCTAGCCTGCTCCATGTAATCGGCCCCTAATGCCCCATTCACACTGCAAACTAAACCAGCTTAAACTAAATCAGGTTTTCAAATAAGGCCTTCTGATTGGTCAATCCAAAAAATCCAGTTTGATTGAAATTTAAACTGTTTCGATAAAGCTGGTTTAATTGTGTCAGTGTGAATGCAGTCTAAAGCTTGGTTCACACTAGGTCTTTCGAGTCATTAAAAGTCGTGCAGAAAGACCCAAAAGACATTGTAACTTCTGTTAACCCCGGGATCCCTTTCCCGGGATCCCGGGATCCCTTTTAATGTTTCATTAAAAGTCGTGCAGAAAGACTCAAACTACGACCGTAACGACCCAAACTACCTAGTGTGAACCAGGCCTAAAAAGTTTGGAAGTTTGGTGGTCTGTGGAATAAGTAGTACGGAACCGATATTCAAAACTGAAACGTTAATCTATCAGTGACCGGCTAACTTTGATATGAAATTTTTTTGGTAATATCACTCATCGTTAAGACCCAAAACTTAGAAAAATGCCTGTAAGGGGTTGGTATGGGAACGAAAATGCCATATTCCATACTGGTCCATGATTTACTTGCCATTAAAATTTGATTTCAATACAATCGTCCGTTTCAGAAACAGAATTTACATTTCAGTGTTACGTAAATCATGGACCAGAATGGAACAATGAGTTCTCGTCTCGTTCCCTTACAAGTGTTTTCCTAATTTACTTGTCTGAAAGATGAGTGATTTCATCAAACAAAATTTTTTCTCAACGAAGTTAGCCGTTGACTGATGGATTAAAATTTCAGTTTTGAATACAATAAAACCCCGCAAACAAGAACATAGTTTAATAAGAACCTGCAGACTGATTTTGTGGAAAAAGACATCCAAAGATAAGAACCAAAAACAGACTAATGTGATTCAATGTTCTTATGCGATGGTACACCTAATCAAGAAATGCCATTATATCAGTGTAAACAAACTCCCAACTATTGATAACTGAACACCTATAACAGTTTTCAGGGATATGCAAATTGTTTTATCAAGCTGTATGATATAAACTGATTTGTCAATAACAAAAATACCATACTCTCTAATATTTAAATGCAGTCATTATACCCTCAAGCGTATTTAACACAAATATACTGTATACTGCAGTTACTATATATATTCATTATAGTCACAAGTGTCCTTGTGATAAGAACCACACCCTGAAAATGTCATAAGTACCTCATTTATAAAAATCTAGCCATTTTTTTAGAAAAGTATGTTCTTGTTTGCGGGCTTTTACTGTATCGGCTTTTTTCTATGTATGCATCAGGCCACGAAACTTCTAGATTTGAAGAATGCTCGAATGTTCACAATAGTGATCGAACAGCTCTAACGCCACTCAATCGATAGACTTGCCCCAAGTCTATTTCGTCAATCAAAAAAAATTGGGAAAGGGACTGTTTCAGGCAGACTTATTACAGATGACGAAATAAACTTGGGGCAAGTCTACTCAATCGAAGAAGCCCTCGTATAAAAGTAAATGAAAACATCACTCGACCCAGGCTGTTTTTTAGAGTAGTTAGAAGGTCCATTGAATGATAGGTGAATGTTGGAGAGAAGCATCGGTCCCTTGTACGTTCTCGTAGCTTTTTAATGATGAAACGTGTTAAAGTAATCAAAGGACAAGTCCGGGATTTGTGGAATTATTGTCAAAAAGCAAATTTACTACAGCCGAGCACTAATCGTGAGTTCATTCCAAGCTGTGACATTTCCTACTGCCATAAACACGTAAAAGAATTTCCATAAGATAGGCCAAGTGTCGACGCCATTTTGTATTTTGTACGAGTGCGTGATAAGGAGGCTAGCAGTGTTAGCGGCATATCAACAACACATTTGACAGCCACGTTCAGGACGAAGCGAACTGACGTCATAGACAATGACGTCATATTTTGTAGATTGAAATACAACCTCGTTCCCAGGTTGTTCTTACGTCATACGGTGATCACGAAGCCGAACGAAGCCGGCCCCTTACTCAGTTTTGCAGAGATAAAGAGAAATCTTGGGATGAAGTACTACACACCACTCAGAACGATGAAATCTTTTGAATAATCAGAATTATGCAAATCATCTGGGACTCGTCTTGTAAGAGAAATGATTTGCATGGTTTCTGTGAGAACAAACAATGTTTCTTACGTATGATTTGCTTCTGATTATAAACCAGCGAATGTTGATTACTTTGAGCAAAATTCTTGAAAGAAAACTGGGTATTTCTGAATTGATTGTTGAATAATTTTCTTTTTATTTTGTTCATCGTTTTGTTGTCCCCGCCTTACAATTAATGAACAACTCCCAAATGAAAGGATCTTCACCCAGCTAGGTGCTAGAACGCAGCAAATGCGCTAAATGCAATTTTGCTTCCCATCACGTACCACCGAATTTCAACTGCGTTTGGCAGAATTCATTGAAAAATATTGCACGAATTGTTGGTTATTACTTTTTTTCGTATGATCATGGGTGACAGGAGACTAGATGTTATTCTTTGATAAGATGTATGAATAAATCTGCAGTATCAGTAAAGTTAGGCCATGTTTTGCCATGACTTGAATCGAACAAGAAGGAAAGAAGGAAAGAAGGAAAGCAAGAAGGAAAGGCAGACAAGACACAAGTATGATTGGTTTATGCATTTCATTAAAGAATAAACATTTCGTCTCCTCTCACCCATTGTATGAATAAACTGAGATTATTTGTTATGATAAGATTTGGCATCATATTTACAGAATGTCCCAAAAAAGTACTCCCATTTGCAAAATCACAAAATTTGAGTACTCGGCCAATCTTCAAATTGATTTTTTCACGTAGATCAAGGATCAAATCGTTTTCCCAGACATAGCTGATCTTGTAATTGGTATAAAAATTAGCGAATTTAGCTCTTTCTTTAGGGCTATCTGGTTTTGAATCATACTGCAAAACAAACACTGATGATTGCCAGATTCAGTTCTTTGTTCATGGAAAGCCTCCAGTTTGATCATAAATAACAGAATGAAATGCGCACAATCATTGGAGAATTCAATGAAACTAAAAGATTTGAAATCTTTGACTCTCAAGCAACTGTTCTGTATAGATTATGATGGATGGGGTGAATCCACACTAAAGTTACTTCTAAACATCCACCGATATCTCTGCAATCATACAACATAAGAGTGTTTCGTTTGTTTCTCTTCGAAGTACACGAGTCCATCTTCAAAATAACACTTTAATTTTGAGGAAAGTAATGAAAAATCACTGTGATATGGCCTATCAAAAATACCGCTAAATGTCGTGTCGAAATAAGTTTGTTTACATTACGTGACCCTGCCCCTTTAACACATCTGCAAAAACGAAATACCCCTCACATGTACATTAGAAAACGTGCAGTTTGTATTAAAGACCGGCAAATCCGTATACCTTTGTGGCAGATTGTGAAAATGTCTTCTTGTACATTCAGTACTTTCTATAAATAAGTAATAGACTTCTGTTCTTTATCATGAGAAGTATTTTGGTATTATTAAATTTAAGTCTTGCTTAATTAAGTATTCAAATAGATTCCGGCTGCTGCAGGATACTTAAGTCAGCAGCTGTTTTGCAAGTGGATGGGTCAATGAATTTCATTAAGTACAAATCTTCAGTAGATGGTCAGATTTTTTAGTGAGTGCTGAAGCGGAGAAGTTGAGATACAGTTGTGCATTTTGGGGGAAATCTGTGGATTTTCTGTGAAGCTTGACGGCGTGAAGGATCACAAAACCATACTTTGCTATCATTAATACTTATCTGCAGGAGATTGGTGTTGGCAGAGGTAAACACGATGTTTGTTTTCAATTTGTTTTGAATGGGCTTGTCAGGATTTCTAGCTACTGAAAGCTAATTTAGGCCCACTGTGCATGCCTCATCCAGGCATGGGACCCCTAGTTTAACGTCCCTTCCGAAGGACGACGAGGTGAGTTGTGAGGTCAGGCCTCCAAGGTCACCCATCCGGAGTTTGACCTCACTCAACCGAGCTTAACTTCAGTTACCTGACGAAGACTGTATAAGCCACTCGGCCACTCACATCCCCCCTCACTCACCCCCAAGGATATTGATCGTTCATCATTTATCACTGTTGAATTGAATTGCTGTGTATTTTTTCCAAATTTAGTTTTCATGAATTGGAAACGCCTGAACTTTATCACGAGAGATCAGGAATTTGAGTCAGCACTTTGAAGATTCTTTTAATTATTACTGAAAGATTTTGAGTACTCAGAGTTTCTTATAAGTTTCTCACGAAATCCATTAGAATCTTCATGCTGACTTCCTGTGCTATCGTGAGAATTTGAAATCGAACTTTATTGAACCCTTTACTCAGGTACCTTCTGTTCAGGAAAGAATTGAGAATAATTTCAAAATATGTTCAGCGTTTCCTTGACTTTCCTTAACATGACTCAGTGCCTCTAAGTAATTCTTTTCCAGCCAAAGTTTCTTGATTTTAGCAGTCAGAGAGTTACGTTTCCTATAAAGAACACTACGTGAAGTCAAACTTTCGTAGGAAATCGTCCACTTTGCATGTGGTATTGGTAACAGATGAACTAAAACGTGCATTCCCTCTTTTGTATTTGATATTTTGGTCGATAAACTTGCTTTTGGTAAGGATGTTTCTGAGCAAGCTACGTGGAATTTGAAATGAAATTTGCTTCGCAGGAAGGCAAAGATTTTACCACCACTGTCAAACTTTGATACATTCAACTGTAAACAAATTTCGTGACTTCAAAAGGAACTAGATTAAAAGTTTTTCTGCTGGCAAGCGTGATATTATTGTAATATGGAAAAAGTACAAGGAAAGCTTGTCAAAATTTGTCAGGACGTACTGGACTATGACCAGAGATTTTCATGATCAGGTTTCGTATGAAAGAGTTTTATGATATTGACCTGTGTCTTACACAATCCAACGCCAGCAAATAGGAGATTCAAAATATTTGCATCATCTACAAGATAGTAAGTAAAGCGGCGTGTGATTTTAATAATAATGTTAAATAAGGTACCCAACTTGGTGTTTTTTTGACGATAAGAGATTAAAAGGTGTGCTGTCTATGATAAATAAAGGTTTATAGTGGTTTTAAAGAATACCGAAAAGGAAGGAAATGATTATTAAGTGCTAAATATTTACCCATGATTCACCTTAGTCACCAGGATTGCTGAATAACAGATGGCGTGCTTGAAAAGTTGTATAGAGAAGCGGAGCCATTTGCTAAATGTTTTCGTCTGACAGTGGTCACAGCGAATCGTCAGAGCAGTTAGACATACGACATGATTCCTTGTATTCGTTCCATATTTCGATTTTGTTATCGTTTAAATTTTTCAGCCATAGCTATTCAGCTCAGTTCGGAAAACTAGACTCATGTTATAGGTCTGAGGAATAGTACAGTAAAGTCCCGCCTTTAAGAAACTCATTTCACAAAAACAGCCTGATTTGTTTCTTATGTTAGAATATATTCCTCAAAGCAGGGTGTGTATACCATGGTATAAGAAACACTTTTGTATTCCAAACAGCTGTCAAAGTTGTTAAGAAAACGTTTTTTAAATACGCGCAGTTGAACAAGAAATTGATAGTTTGGGTCAGTACTGAAAGTTTCTTGAAATTATAATAATTTGGGCTCAAAACTTTCATTCTTATTTCTAGAGAACTGAGACTTATTGGAGCCATATTCAAATATATGCCATAAAATATTACTATGTACCATTATGAAAGAAACTGAACATGAATCAGCCTGGATAGTTTCTTGTAGACAGGTATTTTATTTACCAAAATCAGGCCCGAGTTTCTTTTAATGCAGTTTCTTAAAGGCGGGACTTTACTGTAGTATGTCAATCCTCTCATATTTTGGGTGTAAATTTAACATCCAGTTCCTTGCTGCTGAATTAGATAATCAGTATGTGCGACGAAAATGTTTAGATCTATGTTTCTTCTTTCGATCTATATTCATGGCACCCCTTTATTATCCTTTTTCGCATGCACAACGAGACAGTTAACCATGCGCGTTTTAAGGCATCTTGTGGCTTCATTTGTTTCTATATTTGTGTGGATTGAGGGAATTTCTTTTTGTCTACGATCAATTGTTGCTTTCAGTTTTGGTGTCGATCAATGGTAACGGAAGCCATTAGTTCGAAGTTACTTTTGTGCTGTCTGCATTAGTGTGTCGATTTCCAACTTCTGGTCATTGATTGATGGGCCATGAAAGGATTCAAGTCTGATCAAGACAATGCAATTTGCAGCCTCGGGAATAGATTTCACACCTTCTGTGCAGCGAACCATAATGTTTGTACTCTCTGCTTATTTCAGTTTGATCCAGTACACTCAGAGGTGTGAAATCTATTCTTCAGAAAGGCCAATAAATGCAAATCACTTTGTTTTTTTCAGCAACCTGAATCTTTGTTTCACAAACTTTGCCCTTGCAATGATGATTATAGTTTTACAGAAGGCGATTGCGCTGAAGATGGCGGCGAGGAACCTTTTACCAGAATGCATTGTGTTCTTTTAAAGGGTCTGGGCTACGTAATTTAAACAAACTTCTTTCGAAACGATGATTTTGCAGTATTTTGGATTGGCCATATCACAGTGATTTTCCAATTCTCGTCTTGAAATGAAAATGTTATTTTGAAGATGGACTTTTGTACTTTGTAGCGAAACAAAGGAAACACTCATATATTGTACGATTGCACCACGTGTGGGCAACGGTATAGATTCTAGAGATAACAGGTTTGTTTACGGTTACTTGACTTTGCCCTCTCAATCGAATTCCCCTAGAATTTTTAAAGATTCGTAATCAAGGAAAGCAAGAAGGATGGTAATGAGAGCGCAATACATCTCAATAAATCGTTCCTCGCCGCCATCTTTTTGCGCAATCGTCTATTCAGTTCATATGAGGTGCTTACATTTATCTGCGATGAACATAGGAAGTCTGCTAGACTTGCCCCAAGTCTATTTCGTCATCTGTAATAAGTCTGCCTGATGGCAAGTCTAGAAGTCTGCTGGTTAATCGTAACTATGAGAAACGACCCGATAGTCCTACTATTCTGTGTCGCTTGCACAGGGAGAACTTTATACTTTCTCAAGCCCGCCTGAAGTTTGTTCAGCTGCTTGCGAAAAAGGCTTATTACTTTAATTTCCTCCCAGAAAGCTAACAGTTCCTCTTTGTTTATGCAGGTTCCTAATCCACGCAATGAGCCTGTTCAGGCAAATCATATCTCGCAATAGGCCTAGCTATTGCAAAGCACACTACGAGCGAGTCTTAGACGAAATATATATCATAGCCGTCACTATTGATGCAAGACAAATTAGCGAGATCTTTGAATTTGTGAAGTACCCAGTTGATCCTGGCCTTGCGATGTTAAAAGTTACTTTTTACAGGGAAGCTGTTACACTAGACTATCCTGGACTGAACGTAATATTACATAACAGTAAACAATTTTGTCCACGACTAGTCTGCAGAAATGGAACACGCTAGTCACGATGTGTATCGCGCAAAACACGAGGACAAATCTGAAAATTTGTGACAAATAGATCTTGCGTGTAGCCAGGTGCTAGCTTATTCAATACCTTGAAAACTACAGTTTGCCGATTTTTCCTTTACGAGGCTAGAAATGGAGAGAAGTCCCTAGCGCAACGGCAGAGGTGGCACAGGTGCATCGTATCTTGCATTAGAAATTATTCTGATCTCTCTGCTGTTTTGTAATTTTTGCATTCGATCGATACCTCCTCCACAGAAATGCATGAATTTCCCCGCAGTGGGAGACATGCTAAAACGTAATTGCAGTGACTAACTACCCATGTATCTGCCTACTGTAGTAAACAATATTTTCTTAATTTGCAGGACAAATGCATTCGTTCACCGAGCACCTTACATGGGTTATTCCACTCACAATAGCCAGTGTGGTCACATCCGTCACATTTGCGGCGCTGTGCACTTATTGCTTCAAGAAAAAACGGGCAGATGAGGAGGAGGAAGAAGGCGACGAGGTTTATCAATCACAAGAAAAACTACCAACGAAAAAAAGAAGCTCGGAGGACATTCCGTATCTCAAATTACCGGACCGGGAGGAACGAGCCTCTTCTTTACCTGGTACACCCGGTCATGCGCCTATTGAAGAGCCGGGTTGGGGTAAACGAAGCGTCAAATATGGTGCAATGACGCCTACATACGCTGAATATAACGTGCAGCCCCCATCTAAAGAGCTGAAGAGTATATTGAGGCCGAAAGACGCAGGCCTTGGGTTGACATCAAGTTACCCAGAGATACCTACAGAGCCTGAACCCCCGTCTCCTGGTGAGATGGGTGACGATTTAGGTGTTATATACTTTGAATTAAGCTACGAAAACATGATATTGAAATTAGTGATTAAGAAAGCGACGGGGTTACCTGCGAAGGATATTACTGGAACAAGCGACCCGTTTGTTAAAGTTTTATTATTGCCGGACAAGAAGCATAAATTAGAGACTCGTGTCAAGAGAAAGAAATTAAACCCAATTTGGAACGAGGCGTTCACGTTCGAAGGGTTTCCACATTCGAAATTACTGCAAAAGACTTTATATATGCAAGTACTGGACTATGATCGGTTTTCGAGAAATGACCCGATTGGTGAAATTGAACTGGATCTCTCGAATGTTCCATTGCAGTCGGATCCAGTACCGTTTGTAAAGAATCTGAAACCATGTAAGAGAAATCCGGTAAGATTTTCGATCCTGTATTGATTTTTGATAATGTTATTTCGAGAATTATTTCATCATAAGCCTTTTTTCTTATTCTGTCGTAAGATAAGCATAGAGCTCAAATCTTTCAAATCTTCAAAAAGGTGGGTGTGAAATTGTATCAAATTTTTCCATGAATTGAATGACTTCAAAGAAATTTTAGGTAGTTTGCTGTAAATCTGCCGTGGCAATTCCTTAATATCTTGATTATTTTCAAAATGGCGGCATTTGGATTATTTTTGTGTAAATCCATCAAAAATTTTGAGAAATTAAAATCATCGTAACCCTTAAATTACTTGAGGAAAATTGACACAATCTTCAAGAAAACCATAGTTTATGAAGGTCTACAACATTATTGCAAGCAGAAATTTGTAGCTTTTCTGGTTAGGGATTTAGAAATTTGATGACGTCACAACCTCAAAATCAATAAGTGCCGCCATTTTAAAGCTAATCACGATATCAAAAAATTACCACGGTAGATTTACAGCAAATTGCCTGAAGTTCCTTTCAAGCACTTTGATTCAAAGAAAGACGTAAAAGAATTTTACACCCGTCTTTTTAAAGATTTGAGCTCTATGCTCGTAAGATATTGCATTGACAATGCAAGAATTAACAATACAAGACGATACCAAGGGAGAACCAACCGAGAGCACTACAGTTCATATCTACATTAAAACTTCAAAATAGGGCGGCAAGAATTGTCACAAACAGTGTTTATGATGCTTCTGCCCTCCCCTTAATCAGAAAACTTTGTTTTTCCCACCAGCAAAGAATTAATCGAAGCAGAAACCGTGAAATGTTGTACAAGTCAGTGAATGAGCGCGTGGCCGAGTGGTTAAGGCCTCTGACTCGTAAGCCAAAGGTCAGAACGGCCGTAGGTTCAAATTCCGCGCTGGACAGTTTGGTCGCTGTCCGTAACTCTAGCCCGGGTCGACCAGAGCCATGTGAGGGAAATCTGGTAGCTGCGGCGGGTAGCTGCGGCGGGTAGCTGCGGCGAACTGATGGTAAAACATCCGTGGCCCCTGCTGGAAATATATCTCTCGGACTTTCGCAGGCTAGCCACGTTAAATATAAATACCTACCTACCTAATGACCAAGCTCCCACTTACCTTACAGAAATGCTCGTTAAGCTATCTGATTCATGCAAGAGAGAAATTCGAAATACTAAAACTGATTCCCCATCGCAAATCAACTTTCAGTCAGAAATGCTGTTTAACGGCGCGAAATTGTGGAACGATCTTTCAGTTGAAGTCAAATCATCGAAAACTTATGATACATCCAAAAGCAAATGCCACCATTGAATGCTGATTCTCGCTTTGATACCGGGTGATTCAAAACAAATGTTTACGCGTTTGCCGGGCTATGGAATAAAATGTATGTGACCGATATTCAAAACTAAAATGTTAACCTATCAGTTAAAGGCTAACTTAGACTGCATTCACACGATGCCGGCACATTTTGAAAACGGTGAAAAATGTGACGGCTGCAAAATTTGAGCTATCGTTCACACGATGCCGGAACAATTTGAAAACGGTCGGAAATTTGTCAGTAAAAAGCTGGTTGCAAGACTTTGATGCCATAGAAAGGTATCTACAACCCAAGTGTCAATCAGTCTTCTTCCAAAAACGTCGAAAATTGTTCTATTTCAAAATTTTCAAGTGTTTACACGATGCCGTTTCCAAAATGTGCCGATTAGAGTTCCGTTTTCAAAATCTACCGTTTTCAAAATCTGCCGGCAAAAAATGTGCCGTTTTCGTGTGAACAGGAGGCCTATCCGTCGAATTTTTCACCGTTTTCAAAATGTGCCGGCATCGTGTGAACGCAGTCTTAGACTGCGTTCACACGATACCGGAACAATTTGAAAACGGTATGAAATTTGACAGTAAGAAACTCTTTGCAAGACTTTGATGCCATAGAAAGGTACCTAAACCCTAAGTATCGATAAGTCTCGTTCCAAAAGTGTCTAAAAATGTTCTGTTTTCATCATTTTCAGGTGTTTTCACGATGCCATTTCAAAAATGTGTCGGTTAGAGTGCCGTTTTCAAAATCTACCGTTTTCAAAATCTGCCGGCAAAAAATGTGCCGCTTTCATGTGAACGGGAGGCCTATCCGACGAATTTTTCACCGTTTTCAAATGTGCCGGCACCGTGTGAACGCAGTTTTAGATGAGAAAATTTTGTTTGGTGAAATCACACGTCTATGAGACTCAACAATTCGAAAATTTTCTGTAAGGGGTTCGTATGGGAATCGAGAATTCTTTGTTCCATTCTGGTCCATGATTTATGATCTGTTGAAGTTTACATTGTCAGCGTAAGAAACAGAATTATAATTTCAATAGCAAGTAAATCATAGACCAGCATGGAATGTGGAATCCTCGTTCCCAAACTTGCCGTTTACCAGCAGTTTCCTAATTTCTTGGTTTATAAGATGAGGGATATTACCAAACGAAATTTTCTCATCTAATTTGACCTTTGACTGATAGATGAACATTTCAGTTTTGAATATCGGTCGCATACTTTTTATTCCATACCCCGCCAAACGCGTAAATTTTTTGACTCACTTGGTAGATGACTCTTTAATTTTGAATTTGTTTCTTTTTAGGATTATTTGGGTGATCTTTTGATCTCGATGTGTTACAACCCTACACAGAGTCGTATAACGATAGTTGTTATGAAATGCTCAAATGTTAAAGTTATGGATATTAGCGGCAGTTGTGGTAAGTATTATGTTTGTTTGTTTTCAATTTGTTGTGAGTGGCCTTGTCAGGATTTCTAGCTACTGAAAGCTAATTTAGGCCCGCTGTGCATGCCGCATCCAGGCATGGGACCCCTAGTTTAACGTTCCTTTCGAAGGACGACGAGGTGAGTTGTGAGGTCAGGCATCCGGAGTTTGACCTCACTCGACCGAGCTTAACTTCAGTCACCTAACGAAGACTGTACTCACCCCGCCTAAGCCACTCGGCATTCACCCCGCTGCTTGGCCGCTGGTAAGTAAATCATTTGATTGCTTTGCCATATCATGGGCAGCTCTGGAATCACAACAACAGTAAAACAACAGTGCCCAAGCTTAGACTCGTTTACATGTCGTAGTTTCGCTTTTTGACTGAACTAATATCGCTACAACTACGACTCATTCCCATACGCTTGCGGAAACGGTAAAGTTCCGTACTGATTCTATTTGAAACCTTTCCGCTGCTCCACAAAAAGTTCGATTGAGCAGTGTTGGAGTCACTATCACTATTGTGTACATTCGAACATTCTACAGAATGTATCAATCTGTCGTTCGATTTGCATTCTTTTTCAGAATGTAGCTGTAGACCTAAATCACCTGCTACTTTTTTCTCACAACCACTGGGCCTAAAATGCCTTAAGGATCAGTTTTCTAGAACTGCTTTACCATCAAATTAGATATCAGTACTTCGGTAAAGGATCATTCTTGCCACAAAAGCAAAAACCACCTTGCTCTAAGCCACATGCTGATCTGCAGACGACAGGGCGACAGAATGCTGTCGCCGATTGAAATTTGTTGCCGTTTTTACATCTCTTTGTCCATAAGGCCCTCAGTGGAGCGATAAACAATAACAACAATTCAACTCAATGAGATGAGCGTAACTTGAGTGTCCTTATGGTATGAGAGTAGACTTATGCCTTTTCGTCCCTTGTTTCCCTGCGTTCTTTGTCTTGCTGATATCACTTGGTCAATAGGGACTCATCATATTACGCTTATATAATGGGCCCAAATTTTCAAAATGGCCTAAACAGGTGGGAGTTCTCGTACACTCAACAAAATCGCTTCAAAATCTGGTTTAAAGAGCTCGAACATTGACAAGCAAAGTTTTAGTACAAAGAATGATGTTGTGTTGACCTACAAAGCGCAAAATGCATACGTTTCAGGCAGTAATCTTCCTCTGTGGAAGCAAAATAGATCCATCGAAGCTACGAGAACTCCAGGCTGCTTCAACCGTTCTTTAAGAGCAACAACAACAACAACAACAACATTCTGAATAGCGACCCCTGATTGGTTAAAAACTGAATTCTAGCGATTTGATTGGTGAATACGGAACCACCCTACGCGGGCCTAAAGTGGGCCCACTTTTTAAGAGTAATGTTATTAGTCCCTCTTGACCAAGGAACGCAGGGAAACAAGGGACGAAAAGGCATCAGTCTAGTATGAGAGTGCAATACTTCTTTTGCAGATCCATACGTGAAGATTTATTTGGTATATGCTGGCAAACGCATTGATAAGAAGAAGACAGCTATCAAAAAGCGATGTTTGAATCCGGAATGGAATGAGGTATTCGATTTTGACGTCCCAATAGATAAAATAAGGGATATTTCATTTGTGTTCACTGTTATGGACTTTGACCGGATTTTGACGAATGAAGCTGTTGGACAGGTAATTATTGGATACCGGACTGCCGGAAGTTCGCTAAAACATTGGACTGAAATGATGAACAATCCAAGAAAGCCTATTCCAAAATGGCACAAAATTATTAAATATTAACCAAAGCTAAGGGATGTCCAGAGATGTTCAGAAGTGTTTAGAGAAGCTCAGAGATGTGCACATATTTTATGTGAGGGAGCCTATACCAAAGTGGCACAAAATTTAGAAAATATTAATCAAACACGAGGGATGTTTAGAGATGTTTAGAAATGTTTAAAGGAGCTTAGCGATGTCTAGAGATATTCAGAGAAGCTCAGAGATTTGCACATTTTTTGTGTGAGGAGCCTGTTCTAAAGTGGCACAAAACTATTAAACACTAATCAAAGATGAAGGATGCCAAGAGGTGTTTTTGGGGAAGAGTGATGTTTAGAGATGTTCAGGGATACTCTGAGATCTGCACGTCTTTTGTGTAAGGGGTTTATTCCAGAGTGGCACAGGATTATTAGGGTGTGTTTGATTGGTAATTCCAAACCTACCAAATTCTGAAAACGGTAGACTTCGCAGAGATGGAAACACAGTTCCCAATCAAACACAAAATTCTTCAAAACAGCAGGTTTCAAATTCATCCTAGCGAAGACGAGGTTTCCAGTTGAAAAACACGAAGACGAGTCTGGTGCTTGGCAACAAAGAGTAAAGTTGCCAATTACCGTAGCAACAAGAGCAAAGTTGCCTCGTTCTCAGAGTTCTGCAAATGAAATCGAGAATCTCTCCGAAGTCTGCCAAACCCTCTGCCCGTTGGAGCAGAAGGCTCAGCAGGCCTGCCAAATCTGCCGTTTTCGGAATTGGGGAGTCAATCAAACACAAACTCCGAGTCTTCCAAGCCTACAGTTGTGAGAATTGGTACCAATCAAACACACCCTTAAACACAAATGAACGATTCTTGATGTCTGGAAATCTTCAAAGTCTTGGGGGATGTTTTCAGATGTACAGGGTGTCCCAAAACTATTGTGCTTCGTTTGTCTGGTTACTGTGGAGGAGCTGTACATTGAATTGTCTTGGTTTTTCCACAGTTTCATAGATCAGTCTTCAACTTAGACTTTGAGACCTTGTTCAAGTCAATCTGGCAAGCGGTTGCTGATTTATTGCAGAGAAAAGACGAAATCAGTGGTTGCTTCAGAAAACAGCACGTCAGTTGTTCTCCTGCAATGTCAAAAATGAAGTAGGTTTTCAAAAAAGGGTTCTGGCATCGTATCAAAATTTTTACTTTATCTTTCAAAAAGTAGAAAGTGCTGTCCCATGGATAGGAAACACTGCTAACTCTTTGAAAAATTTAGCAAAAATTTAATACGACGGTAGAACCTTTTCCTTGAAAATTTACTTTATTTTGACATTGCTGGAGAACAATAGAAGTGTTGTTTTTGAAGCAACCACTTATTTTGCCTTTTCTTTGCCATAAATCAGCAACCACTTGTCAGATTGACTCAAACAAGGTCTCAAGTTCCAAGTTAGAATCTGACCTATGCTACTGTTTCAAAACTGGGATAATTGAATCTACAACTCCTCCACAGCAATCACACAAACGGGGCACAATTTTTTGGGACACCCTTGTAGACTTCATTGTGTTGCCGTTTCAAAGTGACAAAATTTCCGATAAAGTAGGCCAGACCTTCCTCTAGTTTCGTTGAATTTTTTAAGCTGTGCATTGATTGCAAGCATGTTGATTTTATCAGGTCCTACGCCAAGGACTGTACTTGGGTGTGCAAACTGCGATAAAAATTACTCAACAGGCATTGTTGACCGAAGCGACATTATCAAGTCAAAGAGCACAAGGAAGCAAGGAACTCCAGGGTCATATGTCTAGGTGCAAAGTGCTTGAAATCTACAACAAAAAATAGAAGTCTATATCTAATCGTGTTATTAAACTACTCAAACTGGTTTTTCATATTCTTAGTAAGTTTTGATATTACTTTTGCATTCATGGCACAAGTTTTATGGCACAAAATGTGGCACAAAGTATGTCACAAAATCCAAAAGATGTTTATTATGAGATAGATCACTTGTCTTAAAATAAGTGTAAACAAACTTTTGCCGATTTGTCTGTTGTTTAACGGTCATCTTGACAAGTTCAGACAACGTGAGTTTTCTTGCAATTTATTGCGCACCTGCTTCCCTTGCTTGGTGTTCCAAAGAATAGGGCTCTTGGCCATCTTGAATAAAATTATCTTCTTTTGATGCAGAATGATATAATCCATTTGTTCCCAGAAGTAGCTTCTGTTTGACGGTAGGAAGTTGGTTTTTTGTGAACTGAACGAAGATTCCAATAAACGATAAAATACAAGCAATCTCGTCGATCCACTACGCGCCTAAAACAGAAAATCCTGGATAATTTGAACAGAGATAAATTGGGTGTTTTGGAGAACATTTGTATCCCCAGTGCCTCCTCTGGCGTTAGGCCTTGATTTTAGTGACTTTAGAATTTGATTCATCATCCATTTGCTATTTTAATTTAATTTAACTTTGCAATTTTAAGGATAATTTCGTGTTTAATTTGTTCGTTGTAAATACGGTAACACAGGACATATTTTGTTGCACACATAACATATATTCTGCACTTGAGTTTTTTCATCATAGCGATTTGTCCAAAAACATATCGAAAAGACTGTTTGAAGGTACTCTTCTCCTCGAGGTAGTTTATTTGTTCCGTATTTCCTTGGATCGAACCTCATGGAGGAGAGTAGGACAAGATTGTTCCAAAGATCGAAAGTTAGTCTCCAATTTTTATTTTTTGTGTTGTTGATCGACAGGGCTCCAATTAGTTGCAGGAACTTAGTTGAGCCGTTAGAATTTTACAGTACGTAATCCAAGAATGATTTGCTACCAAATCGCTCTCCCTGTGCCTCCTATTCACATTGGTAAGTTAAACTAACGTAAAAGGCTCGTGGGTAACCGGCATGCATTGCAACTTGATTTGTAAAGGTGGCCTAGTTTCATGGTGCAGCTCCAGATACCCGCCATATTCCATCGTTCGTGTGTTGAACGTTATTGGACTGGAATTGAATGAAGTCCATGAAATCACGAAAATGAAATGAACAATTGCAATGCATGCGGTTTCCCAATAGCCTTCACACTACTAAACTAGGTTATGAAATGTTTGCTGCAATTGGTCAGTGCAACAAATCTGATGCATTTGACTGGTAGAAATTTAACCTGATTTTAATGTGAAAAGGGTTTTGGGAACTTGTTGTCTCGTTGTGTTGATAGTCGGCAGAGCTGGTAGCCTACGAGTTGATCTACGCAGCAAAGAACAAGAGCTTGCTGCGGCCTCCCAAATAATCACCTAATCTTGTTTTAAAAAAGTGTGCGAAATACGTCACAATAAAAGCAGCATCAATTCAGTTGCCAGCAGTCTGTAAACCGTCGTAGCAAGTTGTTGGTCTTTATTTCGTGGACCCTTCTTTTTTGGATAATTGGTCTACCCATAGGCTACATTTCCTGATCTATGGACGACTGCTTTTATCTACGGAGATAGGCTTTTATAAGTTGTAGTTTCTACTCGTTTTCTTTTATTGTTGCGATTGAAAAACAGCTTAGCGCTGTAAGAAGCTCAGCAGCTCATTGGGTGAGAATCCTTACTTCACGCTGTTAAAATTAATGCAAAATCATTAATTATTTTTCAATTGAAATTTGCACTCGTCAAATTTTGATATTAAATTGTGGTATTTAAAATGAATAAATTTGAAATACTGTGGTTTTAACTTGATCACATATGTGTAAATTAAGATCTGCTGATTGTCATGACTCAAGTGCAAACTCACTCTGCCATGTTTTACTTTTCCTTGTTTCCTTCTGTGATAAATGTGATTGTCAAGGGAATGTGGAGCAACTCGATTTGTTGTCAACGGGTAACTTTGTTTCCAGTTCCTTTTTTAGTGTGGTCTTGTCCACACTTTGTGGCCTGTGGTTTCAGTGACAAAGTATAAATGCAAAGAACAACCACAATTTCATAATACAGGGTATTTTATTTTCAATATGAATTTTAAGACTTGACTAGTGCTAAATCTATTTTCTGAAGTCTGAACCATCTCTTTACCACACTTCCTCGACCCGCAATAGACCTTTTAGCTATTCTGGAAAGAATTGGAATCGAACGGTATTTTGCTACATTTTGTAGAATTTTCGAATGTCTACAATAGTGATAGAAGCTCTAACGCTACTCGATCGAACCTCATGTATAAAAATGTATAAAAATAACGCTCGATCCAGGCTCTTTTGAAAAATAGTTAAAAGGTATATGCACGGATAACAGGAACAAACTTGTGGAAAGTTTACTAAACTACTGTTCACCCCAGATTTATTTATAGCAATTGACTTTTGCCTTCAAAATTTAGAATACTAAATCATAACAATAAGGAAAGACATTGCAACGATAAGACAGCTTTTTTGATTACTCGCAAAAATTTATAAGTGAGTTGGATGGCAGACATACACATTCCTTGCCTACTACGTCTTTCTCTTGATGGCCTCAATTCGCATGCAAAAGGAGTGAGTTGGCAACCATAGAATATTTTACATATTCTTTGTTTACATTCGCCATTTGACTAATGGGCCGTAGAAACTTCTTTTTCAGCGATGGCTTATGGCTTTGTATTGATGCGTCAATAGACCTATTTTACGATTAAATTTAATATTCAAGGTAAAAGATGTGATTCTCTGTTCAGCAGAAATCTGCATCATATTATGTTGCCAATACACGTACAAAACTATTTCATGGCTTGCTGAGAGCAATGCACGCTTTTGAGATTTAGATTCACATGATATCGAGGCAAGTGATGTTCCTATAAGTATTTCAAAAGAATTGACGTCATTGTGAAAGTGGTCTGTTGAGAGTAGTGGAAACTATTGTTACAAAACCTGCCAGTGACATCCCTTATCATGTCTCAAATGAGATTTCACGCGAAAATACTCGCGAATAAAAACGATTGAAATATTTTGCACCACTGATTAACGTTATCGCAAATTTCATGTGACATCAAATTCGAGACAGACTTTTTAGTATTTATCAAATCAAATCAAATCATTTCTCGTTGATATCTCCAATCAGAGGATGCCATGCTTCAATGTCCTCCCTGACTGACGACAACATATCATTCCAATGGTGCTGTCCGGCTTGACTTGAAACTGTGCTCCCGATCTTGGCCTCTGCTATTGGACTAAATGCTTTCTGATTGATCCCGTACAGCAGAGAGACAATGATGATAGCTGACTGGATGTTTTTAATCGAGATGGCCAAGGTGAATACCTCATTGATAGATGGGCTTCGAGTGTTGTTCATGATTGGTGTAACGAATGTTCGAACACTGCCATATCGGGTCTGTACGAGAACTACTCTCAAACGCATGTCTATGGGAGAAGATAAAATATTTCAACGAGATGCAAGGGAGCATTTTTTTCATTTCATTTCATTTTATATTCTTTATACACGGTAACCCCGTCGGCAAAGGCCGCTACGAGCAAGGTATTGTACTTGTAGAAGATGCGGAAAAAAAAAAGAAAATGTAGAACATCTATGGGAATGCAAGAAATTTGACATGAAAAATTGTAGCAAAGATAAACTCTTTTCAAATGATCCAAAAGTTCTTAAGAGAATAATGAGAGAAGTCAAAAGATTTTGTAAATAGTCCCTAGGTATAGCTGATCTTGTAATTGGCCTTAAATTTAACAAATTTTGACTCTTTGTAGGGCTGCCTGCTTTTGAAACATGCTGCAAAAAAGCCATTGATGATTGTATCCGATCAGTTTCTTTGTGCTTGAGCTTCAAATTCGGTCGTAAATGACGGAAATAATGTTCCCTGTCTGGAAACTGAGAGGATAATAAAGAATCTGAAATTTTTCCCCCTTGGACAAAAATTGACATTTTCACTTAAAAAGTTTAGCTCAAAATACGGGTTTTATTGTGTAATATTTTTGTCTTAAAATATAAAGGTGTAGGCATGGGAAACAAAATCACGTGACTTTTAGTTTGACCATCGAATTTTTTAGGCCAATCTCCATAAGAGAGAATGGTGGCGATTGGTTCTTGAGATTGCAGTGAACGCCACAAAAATTGATATCTATTGATTCGCTCGATTTGCTGCCGAGACAATAGAAAAATGAAATGGGAATGAAACATTTGGATCAAACTTCGTAACCTTCGCTTGCAATCGCTGATATATTCAAGCAACTTGAACTCCTGGGCGAATCGTTGCGACCGGTCTGAAGATAAAAAATGTGAACTACGCATGCTCGAAATTTGGCGATCGCTGACGATCGCTGTGATTCGCTCAAATGGAGTTGGTGATTGGCCTTAGTGATTTTTCAAACTGGAGTAATATTTCATGGGACACCCGGTAGAAAAAAGTTCATGGCACCAACAGCACATGATGGATTGGGGTGAACTGAATTCTGCTTGATAACCATGTGACTGAATCACTTTTGTAGTTTTTCTCGCATATTTATGAGCATTGAATTTCACAAATTCGACTTTATAAACATTAGGATGTGCCTGAACAGGGCCTAAAACACTTTATCAAGTCATGAAGAACCCCCCTCCCCCGCACAGGATAATACAGAGTATCAGTACAAGGATCAATAATACCATGTGCAGTTTCTGGAAAATCCATTCCTTCGATAAGCTTCATGAAAATTCTCCCAGATGTTGGCTTGTAGCACATGGATATGAGGACTTTTGGCTGAGGTTCATCTCTCGCTCTCTGCAAGGAAAGACAGCAGTGAATATCGCAACAAATATATAAGTGAATCAACTAATCAAATAAAAATAGTTTTTATGAAAATTGCAGTACAATTTATTGAATAATGGTGGGGAAAAAGTTCATTTATCGTTCGATTTATGACATGAAACAGAGCTTTTCATTGCTTCTCATCACGTCACAGGGATCTGGTAAGCAACGTTCTTATGGCAATCAAGTTTGACCATTATTTGAAAAAACGTTTTGGAACTTAATGGATCTTCATACGTAAAAAACCCAGAAGGATCATGAAAACAGATTGCACGATTAGAATGAGAATAAGAATTCTGTTAAAGGAAGGAATAAATAAGTCGGCATCATATGCAATTTAAGATGGTGGGAAAGTTTTCCATAATCTTTCAAATCAGATGGAATTTTGAATGTGTGATTCGTGGATTTATCGTAGCATGCAATGGATCTTGGTACCAACAACCCTAATGCCATCTTTGCAGTAATGACATATTTACCCATAACTTTTCACTTACATTTCTTATGCAGTCTATCCTTGAAATTCTCTCCAAATCAGTTCCAAATTCTCTATCCTCAGGTATCGAAGTTTGGTCATCTGTAAGCCATGCACTTTCCGCTTTCAGCGTATAAACAACAGTCCATTTATGAGTCCTCTTGAAATTTTGCTCCACGATGAATACATCGCAAGTCATTGAGGCTCCGTTTATATCGTTAATCGCAGGGTAAAATCTATACGTTTCGTCAAATCGAATTTGCTCTCGTAACGGTCGTAAGTCTGATTCAAATATATCTGAGTTTGGAATACTAAAGGATATTTTGTACTGCAGTGAGAAAATTTCGGCAACATTACCAGGCAGTGGGTAGAGCGTTACTCTACGTATAGTTAATTGAAGATATTTTCTGTCATAATTATAAACTTGGTTGATTAAGATTTCTCGTAACCTCAAGAAACCCTCAATATCTCCCAGATTGTTTACTTGGACTGGCTCTTTGATTGTCGAATAAGTAGCTATGGAGCTACTAAGTGAAATTTTGCGCTTCAAAGAAGATTTTAGCGATGTAATATCACTCCGGGAATCTTCCGGAGATTTGATTATAGAATCATCCGGTTCTGAAATAATTGTTTCTTCGTCATCTGTTGATTGGATGGTCTCGTAATGTTTCGACTGTTTTAGTTTTTTTACTTCTGCAATATACTGCATGCACTGATAAAAGCATATGGCCACGGTGCAAGAGACTACGGCCCCAAGAACGATCAATATTGGCAGGAGAACGTTCTTCACCAACGCTGAAATCAAGGAAAAAACGACATAAGCTACAATCAAAGGAAGCCTTTTGATGACTCACAGAAAAATACTTCACTAGGACTATCCTGTGGATATCTATCTATCTGTCCAGAGTCAATGTGATCTGCCTGTGTCTGTCTACTCACCAAGATTCTTCAAGACTGTCAGAGCAGTTACGCTTTTGCATCTATGAAGGACGTCTACAAACTGCAGGGCAGTCAAGCCTTACAAGAGTAGCTTTGAAACTGTCATAAATCTATGGAGGATTCAAGTTTTTAAAGAAGCAGACTACTTTCCATTCACACAATATTTGGTCAGTTGCCTAGTTGCCTGAGCATACAGCTCAAATCCTTACTGGTTGCTGAAGCACGCGGAAATCATCCAATTTCACGGTAGTCAGCCAATCAAATAGCCCCTTTCTAACCACGTGATACCAAACTGGCCGTTCGAAGTGAATTTTTGAGTACTCTCACGAAGTTGAAATGGCTACTAAGTTACAATAATTACATGGAATTTTCTTTGATAAATCAGTAGAAGGGATGTCCCTCTACAGTTTGTAGCGTGCTTGGAAAAATATCTCATTTGGAGCCGAAATTACAGTCATTTCCCGGTCGAAGAATATTGACATTCGTTCAAACATCGATAAAAGTCCCTGCAAATGAGATATAAAGATAAAAATCTCAGCGATTATGGATATTGCCCTAAGCAATAACCCAAGTACTGTCCCTTCAATTACATCTCAAAATCGCAGGTGATTTTCAACGATTTCTGCCAGAATTGAGATCTGGGCCTAAACTTCTTACCGAATAAAACTCATTCGTTGACCCCAAAAGGCTTAGTTTGTATTCTTGAGCTAAACGATTCACTTACCAACGACTCAATGATCTATTTGGCTTCATTTTCTATTTAGATGTCTCCAAATTTCGTTTAAAAGATGCTGTCTTGAGCAACTTCTTGCAAATTTGCCTCGTTCCATATTTTCTCTGCAAGCGCCAATAATCTCTTCAAAAACGTCGCGTCGATAGGCTTTGTGCTAGAGATAATGCGATTCGATACAGTTGATACATTCGTAAATAGATATGGCACGCCTGATTTTGCTCAATTCATTCAAATGGAAACAAAAAGGATAAAACATTTTTGGCTGTTTGGTTCACAAATGAATAGATCTTACACAAAACAGTAAAACTAAATGTCTTGTTGTGTTGAAAGTTTACCGCTGTTAACCTTTTGTTTAACTTTATTGACTCATGAATAGATTTGACACATTTCTTGCACAAACTTTTTGTTGCTTTGTTGTTTTGTGTAAGATCAATTCATTGGTGAACCAAACAGCCAAAAAAATGTTTTATCCTTTTTGTTTCCATTTGAATGAATTGAGCAAAATCAGGCAATGCCATATCTATTTACGAGTGTATGAACTGTATCGAATCGCATTATCTGTAGCACAAAGCCTATCGATGCGACGTTTTTGATGAGATTGCTGGCGCTTGCAGAGAAAATATGGAACGAGACCAATTTGCAAGAAGTTGCTCAAGACTGGATGTTTCAAACGAAATTTGGAGACAACTACATGGAAAATGAAGCCAAATAGATCATTGAGTCGTTGGTAAGTGAATCGTTTAGCTCAAGAATACAAACTAAGCCTTTTGGGGTCAACGAATGAGTTTTATTCGGTAAGAAGTTTAGGCCCAGATCTCAATTCTGGCAGAAATCGTTGAAAATCACCTGCGATTTTGAGATGTAATTGAAGGGACAGTACTTGGGTTATTGCTTAGGGCAATATCCATAATCGCTGAGATTTTTATCTTTATATCTCATTTGCAGGGACTTTTATCGATGTTTGAACGAATGTCAATATTCTTCGACTGGAAAATGACTGTAATTTCGGCTCCAAATGAGATATTTTTCCAAGCACGCTACAAACTGTAGAGGGACATCCCTTCTACTGATTTATCAAAGAAAATTCCATTTAATTATTGTAACTTAGTAGCCATTTCAACTTTCGTGAGGGTACTCAAAAATTCACTTCGAACGGCCAGTTTGGTATCACATGGTTAGAAAGGGGCTATTTGATTGGCTGACTACCGTGAAATTGGATGATTTCCGCGTGCTTCAGCAACCAGTAAGGATGTGAGCTGTATGCTAGTTGCCTGTCTGGTCCAAGCACAATGTATGGCGGTCCCATGGCGATAGATGGCTGTTGATAGTTGTTAAAGGTGGGTTTTTCTTGTCCATCATGCTATTGTGCAACATTTTCAATCAACTTTTATGCATTATTCTTCCTCAAAATCCTTCAAAAGCAGACACATAAATCACGAAAAGTCCGACAAGAATACAAAATTTTCCGACGAATGGTCTCCTTGGGGGGGGGGGGTGGCTCTGAATTGAGCCTCCTCACCAAGCCCCCATTGGCCCATTGGCCTTTGCTGTGAATCGAGGGGCATTTCACTACAAATTTGGCAAAAATCCGTTTGCTTTCAAGGATTTACCAAATATCCATAAATATCTTTTCGTTCTGAAAGATCTCGTACTCTCAAGTACCGAATAATTGCCCCCCCCCGCTTATTAATTTTTGAAAAGTTTTCCAACCCCCCGCTCTTATTCCAACCCCCCTTTTATTAATTTTTGGAAAAATGAAATTATAGTAAGCATAATTTCTGAATAACGCAAGAAAAAGTCTCAAGAAGTGCATTCAACACAACCAGAACTCAAAAGTAAATGTATCAGTAATATCACTGTTCACATAAATATATAAAAGATACGTGTTCATCAAAGAAAACGACTATTTTCTAAGCACCCCCCCCCCCCCCCCGATTATTCCAACCCCCCGATTATTGTTGTGTCGAACCATTTCCAACCCCACCGATTATTCTCACCCCCCCCCCCGTTTATTTGGTACTCGAGAGTACGCGTGTCGGATGAGTGAAATGCCCCTCGAGAGCAACGAATGGTGCACAAGGGCGGGACGAAGTGTCACTACCTGGCAAGCCTTGTGGGTTGTGGAGGCGGCTCCATCCTCTGCTCCTCCACAAATCAAATGGCCTATTTTCTAATGTGCAACATTCCCGCACTCGTTGCAATTTTACCTTTACAAGTGCCCTTATATTACAAAAAGACTCCAAGTATTGATTCAAGTATTGAGTTTGGGAGAATATTTCCTGTCTCCATGAATGGATAATGGTAAGTTTAACCGCCAAACCTCCAGAAAGGAAATATAGCGGTCACGGTCAGGGTTAAAAAAAGTTCAAATACACCCCAGAAACGATGTGGGAAGCGGTGGGAAGGCTGGCTTCTGATATCATCAACACCATCAACTATTCAGGTTGATTTTTTGGCAAACTTTTTTGGACAGAAACGCCGCTGTTTTGAGCTATTTGGTTGGTCACCCACCCCACCAGTAACATTCTCCCTGAGAAACATCATTAGCCCAGCGCGAAGGAACTAAAGTAGAAACTCGGACATATTTAGTTTACGTAAAACTTACCAATCATTTTGCAAAATCGTTCATCTCTGTTCAATTCGCTGTAATTTCACAGCATTTTCAAACAGCATAGCCATTTTTGCGTGTGATATTTCGGCGTTTCTTTATCGAGAACAAACCTCGATATTGTGTTCCATGAACGACCTAATGACCCTTTTGTAATGTCACAATTCATCGGTTTGCTTTACCCTTGTTCCATTACTTTGCCAAGTACAATAGCATTTGAATTGTGGCTTTGACTTAGCTTTGAGTTATTTTCGCACATATTTGTGGTTCTCTGAAGCAATATCAAATTTCTTTGGCAAGCAACAATGAGCCCTGCATGAACGATCAACAAAATTGTTCCTGTTTTTGGAGTCTTTGTTTTGCTTGCTTTGCAAATTTTATTGGATCTCTCGCTGCCTGATAACTTGAGGCCTGAAGACCGAACGCTGCACGAGGATTTCTTCTCGTAAGGAGCACAGTTCTCAGACGAAGTTGGACTTCAGGAAACCTCTTTGACAATGTTTGCCTTGCCTCTGCTAGAGATCTGCCGCTGCACAGCCTGGACCAATGTATTCCTGTCCTGGGTCCCCCCTGGGTCTAACTTTCAAAATTTTATTGAACCATAGTCAAGCGCTCGGTCAATTTTCAATTTCAGTTCAGTTCGGTGGTTCAGTTTCATTCATCAATCAACCTTGTAAAATTTTTACAATTCTTGCTATAAAACGACTAATTACAAGATAACGTGCAATACAATACTAAAGAGAATACACTACTTCGAATACAGAACAACCTAACATACAACTGCTGCTGCTACAGGTAAAAATTGCAACATCACTAAAGAGAAGATAAACACTATTACGACAACAAAAAATTACATGATCGAGATTGAGCCCCCCCCCCCCAATAAAAACAAAGAAAATAACTTTTTATAAAAACAATAACCAGAGCCAGATTTGCATTTGAAATGATGTTTAGTGTGATTAGTAAAGTCGTTACTTATAATAGTTAATCGATGAAATGAGTCTTTCGCTGCTTTAGCTTTGAACCAAAGACTGAAACAGAACAAGCAGCAAGTATGAATAACGGGAGCGTATTCTCAAGTTTGGAAATTGTTTGCAAACCATTTACGATGGTGTTTGTGATGTTTATGGTCAATTGCTCAAAAAGCGTATTGAACGTGACACTCAACGTTGAGGGGGGGCCGTGCTGAATTTTTTGCATTTCAATGGGATACATATGTCAACAAAACTGAAGCGATGAAAGTGACAACAACAAGTGATAGTTAGAGGGACTTATGTAATGAGTCTATACATTTCCCACATTTTCCAATACACACAAACGAGGCTTGTTAAAACTATAATGAGGCTTGCGTTCTCTCTTGAAATTTCCTTTGAGCAGCTGAAATCAAAATGGTAGGTAAAGCCGAAATTCCTTGAAAGTTGCATCCATTTGAATCGCAATAATTACACCAACTTTACCGTCTGAAATAACGGAAACTAAAAAAGAAACGTATCATGATCTATTCCATTCCTTCAGGTCAACGTTCCGAAGACGCGGAAGACATTCTGTAAGGGCACAAAGTGCCGTAAGCACACCCTTCACAAAGTGACCCAGTACAAAGCTGGCAAGGCTTCCCTTTTCGCACAAGGTAAAAAATATATTTCTTGCTGCATAACTTTGTTGCGAATGGTTGTAAAGTGGTAGTCCATTGAATATAGTGTCGTCTGAGAGTGTAGGATCCATTTCAAGCTCAAAATTTTAGGCCTAGTAGGCCAGCATGGAAAGAAACGAGAGTCCCACACCATGGATGGCTTCTACACTTAGGGTACAAAAGTATGGAAACGATGGCCTAAAACATCGTGGCAAAGATGTTCTATGGCCTATGAACCTCGTAACAAAAGGGAGATTTTCTCTCCAACCCAGACCTCAATTTAAACTCTTATGGCGGGAAAATATTCGCCATCTCGTCTTCTGTTTATCAGACAGGCAAAGGCAAATTTTAGAAAAACTTTTCTTGAATTTTGAGACGAAAACTTCGAAGTAGTGTTATTGCTTTGAGCTGAACGAAATGGAGAAGATATGAAACTGAAAAGTTGTCAAAACATCAGTTTGCTTCAATGAGGAGTTGGTTGGGATGGCTTCATTTTATGCTGTTTATACTGGACATTTTGATTTTGAATCAAACTTTTGGGAATAATCAAGAAATTTTTAGAATTTTGGCTGCAAATTCAAGGAAAGCTGCTAACAGGTAAGCTTGCAACTTCGATTTCTCTTGTGACCGTTGCAGTTATTGCCTTGTAATGGCTTCACATCAAACCTCCGATGGCTCAGTCAACACGAATAAACCAGAAATAAACAAAATAACATTTCGTTTTCAGATTTCAGCTTTTTAAGGTACTTTCATAAAGATTTGTCTAGCTCGAAAAGAAAAGCATCGCCTGAAAAAATGATGTCACTTACCTGCTCACAACTTGCCTTGAGTTGACAGCCAAAGTCCTGAAAATTTCTAGATTATTCCCAAAAGTTTGTTTCAAAATCAAAATGTCCAGTATAAACAGCATAAAATGAAGCCATTCAACCAACTCTTCATTGAAGCAAACTGATGTTTTGACAACTTTTCAGTTTCATATCTTCTCCATTTCGTTCAGCTCAAAACAACAACACTACTTCGAAGTTTTCGTCTCAAAATTCATAAAAAGTTTTTCTAAAACTTGTCCTTGTCTGTTGATAAACAGAAGACGAGATGGCGAATACTTTCCCGCCATAAGTGTTTAAATTGAGATCTGGGTTGGAGAGAAAATCTCCCTTTTGTTACGAGGCTCATAGGCCATAGGACATCTTTGCCGCCATGTTTTAGGCCATCGTTTCCATACTTTTGTACCCTAAGTGTATATGCATTACTTTACGGATGAAGTTTTAGCTCTGGCCAGTGCTCCGGCTACAAAGTAGCTCTGGCTAGAGCACTCTTTATGTTTTTTAATTAGCTCTGGCCAGTCCCAGTATTGGAAAGTGTGGCAGACGCACACCCAAGATTTTTGCTTCAGTTGCTGGATGCACACCTTGAGTGATTTACGACAAAAACAACAGAGCAAGAACTGTGTGCGCATGCATGAATCTTTGCAACTTTGAGTCTCTCATAGCTCAACTGATCATGATCATGGGATATGCAAGAATAGCACAGGGGAAGAATAAGAGTGCAATTATGAATACTGATTTGGAACCAGAAAAATACCAATTGCTTGAAAGACTTTCAACATGAAGTGCACACTTGAAGTGCACACTTGCTAACCATTGCACACTATACACTTCAAATTTTTTTCGTGCACACCTTAGATCTTGTCGAAAAGTGCCGTACTTTCCATGGCCATGTGCGGCAGGCTTCTGTCACTGGCTGGAGTATTGACACCTTCCTTACTTTAGTGTTCTTTTGTTATTTTCTGTGGTTCAAGGCTGCATTCTTTGTTTCTTGCACAGAGAAGTGTGTAGATGTAAGAAGGGAAGTAGGAAAGTGCCTATTGTTTTCCTAAAGATTTCCTGGGGCAGACATTCTCCATGAATAGCAAAAAATGCAGTCTGGAATGTTATATACTGTAGGTATTCCTACCATCTTTAAATTCCTAGGTAAGAGGCGTTACGACAGGAAGCAGTCTGGATATGGAGGACAGACAAAGCCCATTTTCCACAAAAAGGTAAGGCTGAATTTACCTTGAAACAGTTGATTTGATAACTTTGAAAATTGTGTTGGAGTTTGTGTAGGCAAAGTGTAAATGTGAGAGAGCATCTGCATTGAAATAAATCTGAAGTTTTGAAAAACATTAACAAAACCCTTCAAAAATTTCTTGCCCAGCGATGAACAGATATACATATATTTATAAAAATGATGACTTGCTAAAACTTAGCACCAGCTAGTCTAGTGTTACACAAAAAGAGGCGTTGGGTAACTGCTCTGAAATGGGGATTTGGCTTCAATTTATTTATTTATTGGAAAAAATTATTTTGGATCTTATGGTATATATCTCTTTTAATTTCTTAACTTTCAGAGAAAACATCATCAATTATCAAATAACTTTAAATTTCCACACATTTTGTGACCAGTGGGTTTCTCTTTCAGGCCAAAACTACGAAGAAAATTGTGTTAAGGATGGAATGCACTGAGTGTAAATACAGGAAGCAGGTTGCCCTTAAAAGATGTAAACATTTTGAGCTTGGAGGTGACAAGAAACGAAAGGTAAATCTAAAAACAAAATCTGATATCTTGTTTCTACTTGCCAGGGATCATTAACAAATAATTATGGTCACAGTTAACCGAATCCCTTCTGAACAGATCACTAGATTTCTCGCGAGAATTTCTCATGTTGTGGACCTCCTAGAACAATTCCCTTTATAGGCCAATGATGTGTCTTGCCTTGGGCCACAAATCCATTGCTACTTCTTCATCCAGATCACAATGTCAAAGCTAAGCAGTTCCTTGCTGACAAATTACTGCTAAAGTTATTCTTTAAAGATTCATAATGAACTATTACTTATTTTCAATTTTCATCACAGAACTAAAATTTTTAAAGGATTTTAGTTGGACCCTTTCATCCCTAATGACCCAATTCCATAACTGTGACAAAAATTGTTTGTCAGCGACCCCTTTATGGCCAAATTGAGTGTTTGCATCATATTTAGATCAGGCATGACCTTCAAACACTGCAAAAATCAATTGTTTTTGTTGTTGTTGTTGTTGGTTGTTGTTGAAAAATTATCTCAGGCTGAAAGTACACAGAACTCTGCTAAAGTCAAATTTCTCTCTATAAAGGCACAGTAAATTTGTGAAGAGTCTTTCTCAGTCAGAGTCTTGACCTACGACTTGCCACCATGGATACACCGGTTCCCATTTGATCACCAAAGTTAAGCATGGTTGGGCCAGGTTATTACCAGGATGGGTGACCACCTGGAAACACCTGGTATCGTAGGTGCAGCACCTCACCAAGGTGTAAAATTGGTATGTCGGTGATGAAGGAAATAGAAACATCAGAAGCGCCAACTGTAAGGCTGCATGCTGTGTAAAAAAATACACCCAAAGGGACAAAAAAAATGCCTGAGCTGAGGGGGTAATGGAATTGTAAAGCGCCTTTGAATATTGAATTATAGTAAAGGCGCTATATAAAAGCAATAACTTTAGTTTACTTTACTCAGAGCTATTTCTCTTCAAATTTTGTAGCCGGTAATTTACTTTGCAAAAAAAAGAGTAAAATCCATTTCTGTTTTTTAACCTAAGTTTTCAGGGTAGTAAAATTGGTCAATTAGGCACTTTTCAACAACAGCAACAACAGTTTGGGTAGGGGTGGTTTCCATGTTGTAATTTTGGTCACTGTAAAAAACTTTCATGGTGGAAGTCAATTATGAAATTTGAAAAAATGTTTGGCAAAACTTTAAATAGAAAGGTACATCTCAGGTTATAATGTCAAGTAGTCCAATGTGCAAAGTTACTCAGGTGATTTCTGAGTAACCTTGATTTACAATAAAGCTAGAACTTGGGAAGATTCATGTTCAAACATGGATGGTTAGATGGTGCCATTGTTCTTGATCGCTGCGGCTTTACGTTTTTGCTAAGGAAAATTTAAACACTGCTAAGTCGGAGATAGCAAAAGAGCTCAAGGGAGAGAAACTCTTTCTCATCTTTCAAAACTTCATCCACAGAACAATCAAATTTTCCTCCCTAGAAGCATACAAGCTGAAGCATAACTGTGTTGTTTAACCACTCATGGTTCCGATACCTGCCCTGTGCAGCTTTAAGGAATACTTTTGAAAGTCTCTTTAGAAATATATACTGATGCTCTATGATTAAACTGTAAAAACACACTGCTTTGTCTGATCAAATTTGACGAGACTGTTCTGCAATTATGAGAGCATCACACACACATATACACATTTTTTTATAAGAAACTAGGATCAGGCTATAGTACTAAAATTTCTTAATTTAACATGAAATTTTGTCCATTGTAGTACTTAAAAGTTTCTTAATTGGTTTCTTGTTTTTTGAATGCATGAATTATCAATGTTGTTGCTAACACCGCTGCAGATATGTTTCGTGACATCTAAAGCATTTAAAGAATATTAACTAACCATTTGCGTTCCTGTCATGATGAAAACACAAATTGTTAGTTAATATTCCAGAAGAATAAAGGTTCAACGATATTTTGCTATAGTATCCATGCTTTTAACTGAGTAAAATCTCTTGATACTTCTTAGACATAGTACAAGAGCTTCTTGAAACTTTCAGCCATCTTAGTACTAGTTTCTTATAAAAACCAGTTTCTTATAAAAAAAAACGTGTATCATAAATTGTTTGAATCTCTCTAAAGTTTGCAAAAATTATTTGCTTATGCAATAAGTCTCATCATCGCTTTTTTCTTCTTTACAGGGACAGATGATCACCTTCTAAATTGCTCTTTAATCATATTTAGAAAAACAGCTATATCAGATGGTTTTTTCGTGATTCTTCTCTTATCGTTGTACCTCCAAAACACATCTTGGAAGGTCAAAATTTTGTTTGTTTGTTTGACAAAACTGGCTTGAAAGCACGTAAACCATAATCATTGTGAATTTTCCTGTGCCCTTAGAAGTTTTTGACAAGTCCAACACCTTCTGATGGCAGATAGAACTATTAGCTGATCTACAGGAGCATTGGATCAAGCAGTTTTTTTCAAGGTTTTGTGTATAAGGATTGATTGAATGGCATTGAAGCTGATATCAGTGGTGTATCGTACAGGTTTGAAAATGCTACACATTATGTGCAGAAATATCGTTTGATCCAGATTCTCTCGTAGAATACAGGTCAGGTCCACTCACAAGAAATTAAGAGAATGCAAAAAGAGATTCTTGCTGTCTGTAAGTTTAGGCAGAGAAAAGAAAAACCTCTGGCACTGAAACACTTATCTTGCACAAACGTTTTACTTTCCTACAGTAGAAGTCAATACAGACTCTGTATTGACTTCTAGGAAAGTAAACAGTTTGTGCAAGATAAGTGTTTCAGTGCCAGAAGTTTTTCTTTTTCCTGCTTAAACTGACGCTGGTTTTAAAAATATCGATTTAAATACTGTTTCCATTTCTTTGTGGATGAGAAGCAAAATATTGACAAATCAAATTTGCATTTTTTGGGCAGAAAATTGAAATGAAAGCCTGCTTCAGAAATCTCAAAACACGTCAGGAACTTGTGACAACATTACTGCATCCTCGTAAAACTGCCCCTCCCCCCGAAATACGAACTGGCCTCCCTCGTGTGAATCACCTGGAGATCACCCCGTGACTCATCACAACACATCCCATGAGTCTTTGCTGTGCGTAACAACGACAACAACATGATTTGAAAATTGATGAACAGGAATATTTGAAAACAAAATGCACAACGATTTCACGAGGGAAAAGAAACGCAAAGAAATACGAATAAAAGTGCGTCTAAAGACTAAGGTTGGTATGGAATTATGTTGTTTCTAAACTAACGCTTTATGTTCCGAATATTTGGTTGGTTTCCCGTGTGGAAGACGGCGCGAAAATTGGAGATGAATATGAATTGTCAACGCCAACGGGCCTAGGGTCAAGGTTGAATTGCTTTGGCTGTGAGGCGCGATCAAGCCATTCATAGTTGAATCACTGGAGGTATGAGTATTTGAAAGGTTTTGGAGCCTTATGGTCTCTGCTGATGTTGTGAAATAAGTCGTTAAAAAGAAGCAACTATTTGCATAAATAGCCGACAGAAATCAAATGAATGATGAATTATATAGTTAAAACTTCTTTGGAAAATATGAAAAAGTCAAAAAAGTCCACTTGTTTATTGGTTTTTGCCAATCTTCATACAGAAATAGCATTTGCATGTCTTAGATCTTGCCCAAAATTGAAATAGAAATTCCTATGAATTCCTGAGCCAGAATCTGAATGCAAAGTTTGTACTGCGTGCAGGACAGTTGCAGGACTGCACAGGAATGTATGCAGTTCTCAGCCTGAGCCACACATTTGGCAATAAATAAAGGATCTATTGTTTTAATCCATTGTTCTCAACTGTGATTTTTGTGTGCAGTCTTGCTCAGGCCACCTCAACTCCAGTATGGATTGTTCAATTTTCGTGCGCCGGACGGATATTTATACCTATACGTTGTGTGCGCCAGGAACCCGGAGATTTATACCTAACGTTGTATTACACCAGCATAAAATCGCATTTTGTGCGCCGATTTGTGCGCCATCAACTAATGCTGTGCGCTGGACATGTCCGGCGCACACACCTTTCATTCCATACTGGCCTCAACTTACTTGCACAAGGTACAAAGTTTCCAGTCTGGAACCTGAGATCTTGGGTAAAAATGGTCATTGTATTCAGCAGACCACCACCATGCAGGAATGTTGTTTTCTCTGTACACCACAGATTTTAGCACAAATCTACGGTTTTTGCATCATGCTAAAAAATCACAAAGGAACAAATGAATAGCTGTTCAAGCAAAAATATCACACTATATGATTACATTTACCTCTACAAAGTTCTTAATGTCGTCAACACAAAAAAGAATCTTTGTTGGTGTAAAGTATTAGGACAATTGATTCAAAACGGTGTTAGAAATGTCCTGCCACCCATTTGCCTTGTAACAAATCAAGTGGTTTCTCTCCAACCAAGATATCACATCAAACAGGTTTGATGGGACATAGTTTTTTGTCATTCTTTGTCTGTTTACCGGAATGAAAAGTTGAGTTGATATCAATGCTTTCCTCACTTTACAAGATGAAAACTTTGAAGTAATGATCTTGTTTGCAAGATAACAAAGTTTAGGATATGGATTTTTGAAATTTGGAAGGGATTATGTTTTGAATGTAGGTTTATACACTTTGTATCAGACTTTAACTTTTGAAAGAAGGTTTGGAGGACAAGTTACAGATTTAGAAAATAGGAATCCTAAAGGTGCTTTGAGCAAGTAAATTCTTAGTATTTTTCAGTTTTGGCTTGTCCTTTATGTTTTACCTGACAATGCTCTTCAGAAAAATGTTTTGGTTAACATTTATGAGATTAGACACATTAATTATATACAGTTGAAAATGTTTTTGAAATTGATTGCACTGGTACATGAAAAAGAAGTCAGGTACTGTACCTGCGCAAAGGTTTTCTGTCTGATTTATCAACATTCATACATCGTCCTTTTCCAAATCTTCTTCCAAAAGTAAAAAGTTCAACACAAAATGCATGAAATAGCATCATTTAACCAATGTCTCCTCCAGTCACAACATTATCTAATCCCAATTTTGACAGTCATATCCTCAATTCATTAGCCTCCAAAATGCTACCACTGCTTCAAGCTTTTGTCTTGTAAAGTCAGAAAAACATTGATATCAACTCAACTTTTCATTCTTGTAAACAGACAAAGAAATGATGAATTTTTCCCACCAAACATTTTTTGATTTGCTGTCTGGGTTGGAGAGAAAATCTTTACTTTTCTTACAAGGCCATTGGGTGATAGGACATTTCTGACACCATTTTGAATACATCCACCTAATACTCTTGCACCCTACTGTACATACCACCACATACACTTCCAGACTGGAAGTGTAGAACTGTTTATTTTTTGTACGTTATCGTCATTACTTCATTGTAAATTATCTGTGTTTAGACATCTCCTTAATCTCTTTCATAGTAACTATCAAGAAGATGCCAGGCTTAGCTGCAAATCAAGTCACTTTGAATGAAGTACTGGAAGTAAGAGGAGGCCCTTTGAATGAAGATGAATTATGGGCATTACTGTATGAGAGCTGTGATGTTGTCAAAGATTTCTTTCTTGGGGGTAAGAGACTGTATTTTGAAAGAAAGTGCATTGTTGATCAGTTATAAAACTGAAGCTTCCAAATGTTTAAATATCTGAATGTTTGTTACTCTTTTGGCATTGCAGGAGCAGTTAAAATGAAGCTGTAGCAAAGCTTGGAAAACTTCCAGGCCAAGAAGTGAAGGTATAATTTCATGAATCATATGGATGTTGGTTATGGGTTTTATGAATCAAATTTAATGTTGCCTGTCAATTATTTTTCATAGGAAAATCAAAGTATCTGCAAAATGTTCTGAGAGCTCTGTGCCTTGACAGCATTATTCTTTGTGGATCTGGGAAGATCAAGTTTGTCATTGAACTTGAGGGTTGGTTGATTTTCTTGTTTTTACAGTATATATATATATATATCTGTTTTACATCTGCCAACAAGTAGCGATAGATGATTGCGCTAAAGATTGCGGCGTGGAATTTTTCACTGAGATGCACTGCGTTCTTTAATCAAATTCCTATCAAATCGTTAAAGATTTATAATTCAAATGCAATGCATCTCAGTAAAAAATTCCTCACTGCCATCTTTAGCGCAATCCTCTATTCCAAATGAAAACCAAAATCACTGAACAAAATCACTAAAAAGGAATTTATTTTCATTTTTTCTCAAAACTCTGAACTAGCCGTTTTTGAATATGATGAATTATGGTAAAGCAGAGAAGCATATTGTGATTTGATATCTTTCTCCTAGATGGTACTGTGTCTGACAAGAGGTTTATTGCACCTGAAAGGTTTATTACTAGAGCTGAGGACACCAATGATTTTGAGCTTGAAAAGGTTTGTAGGAAGTGTAATGTTACATGAAATCTCAAGGATTATTGAGAATTTTCAATGACTTCCAAGAATTTAAACAAACTATATTGTGCTTCCATTGTGTGCTGCTTGCTGTATTTCCTATCTTTTTGAATCAAAGCTTCCCAAAATTTGAAAGAACTCTTAAGTGTATACAATTTTATGAACTCTCAAGATTTGTTAAGAAAGAAAACATTGTTAATTTATGTAAAGACTACATACTTGTATGGTAGTTACCAGGTTTTACTTAAAGGGAATAGACATAGGTATATCTCATAATCGCTATAAATAGGCCAGAGAAACGCCCACAAATCCATTGTTTCTTTAGCTACACAATGAAACCGGATGCGTCTAAGCTGTCGAGTACAATAGATTATATTTTTGGCCTGGCCCGGGCCAGCTTTTAACTATGTCGATTCCCTTTAAAAGCAGTTGCCAGTGTTCAGTGCTTCCCAAACCTGATTGGAGCATTGGACAGATATGACAGTAACGGTAAATTATAGAATTGAACAAAAACAGATGGAACCAATGCCAATTTTAGACAGGATGAGATGATAAAAGGGCTCAGAAGGTAGAGAATTATTTTTCAGCTAGCTGTATGATAATTCTTACACTTCTTTGCCTGATTAGATGATTTGTGGGATCTTATCTGTGAGGTACTTGTTTTTTCTAGCTTTTGAACTTCAATTCTTTTTTAGATGTTCATCTACTCAATTGGAATGGTAATTTATGCTGCTGCTGAATTTGGTGGACCAACAGTAGGGGTAGGTTACCCATATTTTGTGCTTGAGCTGGGTTATATTGTTTTTATCAAACATATATAATGACCCGAAATGATTGCATCAATAAGCAGGAAGCAGAAAGCAATTCTGACTCTAAGAAGTTTCCCTTTCTCTTTTGAATATGCTGTTCTGGTTACAGCAGAAACTAGTTGTTGATGGTAAGGAAAAAGCGCTATCCTAGAATCGCACACCTGTGGCTATACTGATCCTAACTGAACCCTACCAAAAACCCTACCAAATCCCTATAAGGTGTGTGATTCTAGACTAGTCCCGAAAATCCAACATTTTATATAAATATATGGTTTAACATGGTTTAATTTGCTGAATGCTTACTGTTTTAGGTGTGCATGTCTTTCTATTCATTCATTTCTGTTCAAATCTAAGTTTTATTTTCCAGGAGCTTTGCCTTAGTTCGGAAATGGAAACACTTTTGTTGTATATGAGTGAAGATGATCCAACTTCTCGGTGCACTTTAGCTCAGGTGTTTCAGGTAAGGGGTGGTTCCTTTTCTAATGGTTTTGTATACAACGCATGCTTTATGATAAATGTTTTAAAAGGCTTTTGAGCTTGTCTCTAAAGGTATTAAGAAAACCCATTTCTCTTGTAAATCTGTTTCACATTTGATGTCAGGCACATGAAGCAAAATATGGGAACTTATCCATGCTAAACCGAAAGTATATGTTCGATGTGTTGAGGGGTGGGGACCTTGGAGAGGGATCAGTGACGATAGTAATTGCTGTTGTTGTTGTTCTCTCATCCGGGGTTCCTGTTGTTCAGCACATTCTCCTATGCCAGTCTGACATCCAATGTGAAACGGATTCGAGTATCGTATGTTTAGCGTTTTGTAGGTTTCACGTCTTAGTTAATATTTACTTGTCTTTGTGTTAATGGCCACTGGGTAGTCATTGTCCTTTGCTCCTTGTGGTCCTGTCCCTGTAGTGTTTGTATACTTTGTATAGTAATTATAAAGTATAATAGGATGTAAATGTAGCATTATTGTAAAAGTTTAGATGAATATATATATATATACAGGGTGTCTCAAAAAAATTGTTCGACGTTTGATTAAATATTGAAAAATAAGGACAACATGAACAGGTTCATGGAAAGATAACCCTGTTCCTAAGATTATGAAATAATTTTAGCGACTAAAATAGTGCAAATCGGTTGAAAATTCACTGAGTTACGAGCTCTCGAATATCAAAAATATGCGATAGCTGAAACCAGAGACCCCCTAGATTACTTGTATTGCAAAAAGCTCGAAGACGGAGGTAAGAGAAGCTTATCCAATGTCATACCTCTCGTTGATATCAGAGCAAACCAAATACGACTTCTAAAGTAAATTATTTGTTGCGATCATTCTCAAAATTCCCTAACATTGCATAGGTCCAAAAACAGTGGTTCAAAACAAAATCGGCGGGAGACTGAATCTGTTTCCTCAAAGCATCCATATGCTTGACAGTTAGGTTATCGAATACCTGTGTGAATCCCACTTGTTTCGCCCTGAAACAATTGAGAAATAACAGAAACGACGGCCTATGGGACTTTTACCAAAAATGCCATTTCGAGGCCTCTGGTTTCAGTTTTCGCACAAACTTGAACTTCAAAAGCTTGTAACCCCATGAATTTTTATCGAATTTGCAAGATTCTCGTGTCAAAAATTAATTAAAAATCTCTGGACAAGGTTGACTTGACCAAATGTCCATTCAACGTATAGTTATTTTTTAGTATTTAATCAAACGTCGAACAATTTTTTTGAGACACCCTGTATATATATATAAGGAAACACAAAAATATGTAGATCTCAATATTGCCTTGCACAGGCACAATTTGCTAACAGACATCTTTTCAGGTGCAGTTTGTCATTTCAAAACTGGAATTTTTTAATGTTTAATCAAAGTTGCTTCTTATCTAAATTACTTGATGTTCACGTCCTACAAAAGAGTCCTTTGGGTAATATTTCTGAATTTCGATTGAATTAACTACCGTTCCAGAGGAAAACAACTTTGATGTTTTGGAGAATGTGGAATGCCATTAGTTCCTACAAACTCCACGTTTGAAGATACCTACAGGGCATGCTTGCATTTTGTCATGTTAGATCGATGAACTTTTAATGTTATTCATATCTTATCTTATTAACATGGAATGATTTTATTTGTGTGGACTATCTTATCTTATTTACCGGGTGACCCGGAGAAAGTGAATTACAAAATGAAAGTAAGTGGCTGACTGAAATTCTGTCCCTAAAGGACTACCCTACGTTATAAGTATTTTTCGCAATATTTTTGGGCACGGTAAATTTCCCGAATTAAGAATTCTGTGGAAAAGGACTTGCTTGAAAATTCGTCAAAACAGGGGGTCGCTTTAAAACCATTTCAGATCTTCAAACCAACGAGGAGCGTGTTTCATTTCACCTTGGGAATATTTTAGGTACCCATCGACTATAGTCTTTCTATAGACACTTTCAAATGAGTTTCCTATTCCTAGGGCGCAATGAAACACGCTCCTCGTTGTTTTGAAGATCTAAAATGGCTGTAAATCGATCCCCTGTTTTTGACGACTGTTTGAGAACGAGCAAGACCTTTTCCACAAAAGCCTTGGTCCGAGAAATTTACGATGCCAAAAAGATTGCGAAAAATGCTCATAATGTAGGCTAGTCTTTAAGAGACAGAACAACGCTCGAAGGACATCAATCGGCCTCTTATCTTTCTTCCTGCAACAGATTTCCTCGTGTTACTTTTTTCTTGGTCGCCCGGTATACGTATTTATTCAATTAGATTCCTGTTGTAGGCATGCAACAGTCGCAAAGATATCTACTTGTCAATAGAACGCATCAAATCTCTGGTTAAATCAATATTGGGCAGTGATATCCAGATGGTAAGTTGACATGTTTTGAAATCAGCGGGGAAAAAATCAAATTGCGAAGATGCCGCATTTCCTGAAATTAGCGTTCTGACTTTGAGAAGTGAGTGACTAGCTCTTAGGAATTAATTAGGTTTCTTTCATTAATTCAAAGTTATATTTCAGAAATGAATCTAAGACATATTTAGAAGAGACGATCTTGAATGAGTGCTGCCTTACTATGGAATTAGATGAGGGCCTAAGGAGGGTAAAAGATAAGCATTTTTATTTTCATACCACTCATGCCAAATTCATTTTACGCAAGCACCAAGGGAAATAAAAGAGCGTATCTTTACTGAGGAAATGAAAAAATCCTCTCCATTTTAAGGGCTGTGATTTCAAGGTCATTCACATAGGCAACATAAGGATTTGCTTCGGTCAATACTGTAGAAGTCTGAAGCTGGGGGGGGGGGTTATTTAAGTCTAGACACCTTAGTAGGAGGCTCAAAAGTAAAGTAAGGCTATTGCTTTTATATAGCGCCTGTACTATAATTCAACATTCAAGGGAGCTTTACAGTTCCATTACCCGCCCCCCCGAAGTCAGGCATTTTTTCTCCCTTTAGGCATATTTCTTTTACAAATCGCGCAGCCTTACAGTTGGCGCTCCTTATGTTTTTTGCCCTTTTCACCGAGGTACCAACTTTACACTGTGATGAGGTGCTGTAGCTACGATTCCGGGTGTTTCCAGGTGGTCACCCATCCTGGTAATAACCTGGCCCAAGCCCAACCATGCTTAACTTCGGTGATCAAATAGGAACCGGTGCATCCATGGTGGCAAGTCGTAGTGAGAGAGCATTCTTCGACTTGGTAGCATAGTCGTTGAATCTTTGCTAAACTTTGAAATGAATTTAGAAGAGAGGGGAACTTATTCACAAAATTGAATGACAAGGACGTAAATGACAGCTTTTGGTTCTTTTGCGCCATATTTTGCGGATTCAGCATACCATTCTACTATTCAAATACATAAATTCGATACAGTTTTATCCCAAACCATATGGAAATTGACATGCAAGCTTCTATGAATGTTCAATTTTGACTTAGGGAGGAGGGACTTTTTGGAGAGGGGAGCATAATATAGATATGGATCTCGGAAAATGCTGGAGCATTCTTCGACTTGGTAGCATAGTCGTTGAATCTTTTAAAACTTTGAGATGAATTTTGAAGACTGTTATTGCCCTGTTTTCTCAATTGAGTTATTTGAAAGAATGTTTTTGTTATTTGCCATAATCCAGTGAGAGCATTTTTGATGTCATGATTACTTTTGGAGCTAACAGCGCTTATAAGTGTACGAAAGGATCTGCGAGAGGAGGGATCTGAAGCTTTGAAAAGCATTAAAGGCTCCATAGATTCTAAACCGATTGAGGAAAATCAGTGCGACCACTGCAGTGAACATTTGGTTAGCTTTTATGGTTTACGATTTAGCAATTTCATGACGTCACAACTTTAAAGCCAGCAGAAATTTAAAAAATTCTGTAATTCTTAAAACTAACGATGATGAGCTCCCAGAAATGCTTTTTCTGGGATTATAGGAAATAATCTAAAGTTCCATTCGAGCAGTTCATTTGAAAGAACGGCTGTGTAACATTTTACAGGATTACTTTGAAAGTCGAAGAACCAAGATTGCGATGATGATGATCATTTTAAATTTCATTTTCAATCCTTTCCACTAAGCCATGTTTTGTTTGACGTTTCGAAGCAAAACGCTGTACTTCATCTTCAAATTTTCAAAAAGCACGAGGCTATATTTATATGCATAAAGAGAAGACAGCAAAATACAGTGCGTGATTACAATTCCTACGTGAAAAAAGTAAAGAGGGGGGCAAGCCCAAAGGACAATACCTAAAGTAAAAATAACGGAATGGAGGACTGCTGGGAATTAATTGAAGGTCAATCGTGCAAAATTAGTAGACTTTCGTGAATAAGAGTTTTGCAAAGACTTTACCCCTATGCCCAACTTAGTAAGTTGTTTCATCAAACTATGTATTGCCCTTACCTGACATATTTATGCTCTCTCAGGATGATTCATCACCATTCGTCGATGGCTTGTCAACATCTTCCTCTGTTTTGAAGCTCTTTAGTCCAACTCATGACTACAGCAACCCATATCCCCTTGGGACACTGCGAGCTCTGTCACCATTGAGCAGCACAAGAACAAATGGGATGAAGAGACCCGAAGGTACGTCTTTTACAGCCAAGAGGATCCTAAATGAAATTGCTCTTATTTTCAAAGAAAGTGGAGCCTTGTGCAAATCACCGAAATAGGATATGTTATAGATCTTTGAATTTCTTTTTATGTATTTATATGAAAGACGTAAGTATGATATATGATCAATTTTCATTTGCCAGGAAGAATTTTTTGCGTTAAGAAAAGATGGAGCACGCTTTCAAGCACCTATATGATGTATTTACAACATTTTAAAGGAAGGCTGCAGAGAAATCTATTCTTGCACGTTGCACTGCCGCCCCGGAACCACCCCTAAATGCACCCAGTAAAACCTGTAAGAGGAAGTCCTGCTTATGAAAACCAACAGTTTTTGAAATTAGCCTAACACGTTTTCTAATTCCATAGTCTTGGATTTAAAGATGATGTGTTTAAGACGGCATGTTACTATAAAACCATGTAGTTCATATGCTTTGTGCCACTAGGTGCTCGAAGCGTCGTCCCCCCCCCCAGTTTTGATTCAGTTCATGCAAAGTTCAAAAATTCTCCTCCAAAATCTTAGCCTAATGGGATTTAACCGTTTGGCTCCTATTTGTGCGTTTTTACTATATTTTCACAGGGGCATCAGTTTATATATTCTTGGTTATCATTTTGTATTTCTCGATGTTTCTATTTTGAATATTTTCTTTATTTCTCGATACAGTTGTCTTTCTTGTTTCTGAAAAGCCGCGATTACTTCTGTCCTTCGCATTGGTCAAAGTAATCGCGGCTTTTCAGAAACAAGAAAGATAACTGTATCGAGAAATAAAGAAAATATTCAAAATACAAACATCGAGAAATACTAAATGATAACCAAGAATATATAAACTGATGCCCCAGTGATATTTCCAGCCCTTTCCCAAATATCATATCTTTAGATTTTACTAACTTTTTAAAATTCACTTCGTAGCACTTGCCCCCACAAATGGCTGCGCTGCACATGATATAACAGACAGCGCTCCACAAAATCATCAACACCAACCACGTACAATTGAACGAGAATTGTCAGCAGAAGCGTATGAACCGTTAACAAACAAAATCGACCGTGGAAATTCGGACAAACCTGTTTTGATCAAATCAAAAACACCTGTAACAGAAGATTCGATCACACGTGCACACACAAATACGACAGAGTCGGCACTTGACAAACTACCTCCACTTGGGCGAATCGCCTCAGTGCCGCACGACAAAGCTAAGTCGCTGTCTGCTTACTCCACACCAAATTTTAAGCGATTAATGACCATCGAGAAAAAGAAACTAACGAGCGATGGATTTTATGACGAGGAAAGAGGCAAAGTTAAAGTTGTTGATAGCCGTTATAACAGCATGCCTAGTCTTGTCAATACTGCAGAAAGTGAATCACCGAGAAGTGGAAAAGCAAGTGTTCATAGTGCTGAATATCCGTATGGACACCCAAAAGGTTTGCTTTGTGTTATGCAGCATAGGCTCAAATCTTTAAGTATGTCGATGAAAAATTCTTTGTCCTATTTCTTTGAAGCAAATGACTTGTAAAGGCTCATTTCCACTCAGTGGGATTTTCCGAGCGGACGGAATCTTACACAGTAAAAAGTTTGTCATGCGTAAAATTCCATTCAAATTAAAAGCGACATTTTCTCACGTAAACAATAGATTTCAAGTACGCTAGTGGAATTCTACTGAGTGGAAATCAGCCTTTAGAAAATTCAGCTACTCTGTTATCGTTCTACGGTTGAACTGTTATGAAATCTTCGATTGCTTCGGAATCAGAGGATTGTTCTTCTTTTAAAAAAATTCACGCAAATTTGTGACAAAAGGACTTAAAACTACAGTAGAAACCCATATAAAAGAACCTAGGTTTTTCTTGGGCAGCCTGCATAGGTTCTCAATTAAGTGGCTGTTATTCTAAATTCAGCCTTCAAGGTTCTTAAATAGGTTCTTATATACAGTGCTCACCTTGCACATATTAATACTGTTTTCAGCACAAGAAATCTGAGGACTTTCTGAGAATTCCTTGATAATTCTTGAGAACATTTTTAGGCGAGAACATTCTTAGGTTAGGTTAAAGGGAATAGACATAGATATATCTCGTAGTCGCTATGAATAAGCTATAGAAAACGCCTACGCCTTCATTGTTTCCTTGGCTCCACAATGAAGCCGCACGTGTCGAAGTTATCAAATTCAATAGATCGTATTTCTAACCTGGCCCGGGCCAGCTTTTAACTATGTCGATTCCCTTTAAGAATCTGATATTCTGTTGTACCATTGAGGAATTCTGGTCAAAATGTCAATAATTCTTGAAAGTTTTGAGTGATTCTGAAGACATGAAACCTGTTATATAAGAACCTTCCTCAGGGTTAATATCTGAGAGGTTCTTATTTAAGGGGTTTAAAAAATTAGATTTAAGCCTCGAGGTTCTTATAAAAATAGGGTCTTTTATGCTGGCTTCTAGTGTATCGTTATTTCTAAACTGTTTGAGAAAACATAGAATATTTACAAGAATGAAAAAGCATAAAATATTTTTCAAGAAAGAACAGCTTTATTGATGTTTACAACACGATATCAGGTATAAGTCTTTCATTCTTCTGGCTTACGATTTAGAAACGTGATGACGTCATATTCTCAAATGAATTGAAAATTTTTTTTATCCAATATGAAAATTTACAATAACGAAAACACCTAGAACAACGCTTACAAACTACTTTACTACACTACAAGAACGATGCCATGAGGAGCAGAAGATCATGACTACCCCATGACCATAACATAGAGACAGGTAACTAAAGTTTGACTAAATCTAAACATACAATCAAATATTAATACAAAAGGCTACGCACAAATAATTTCTACTTATAAATACTAAAGTCTGGTTCACATTGGATGTCGGGCAATTGCTGTGTTTTGGATGTTTCCGTTTATTGTTACGTGGGATGGATGCTAAATTGTACTGAAAATTGAAATTAAAGTGTGACTTAGGCTGTCATCTGAACTAACATAACACTTGAAATTTGAACTACGCTATAATTTTGAAAGATATTTATGACTTCTGATAAGTTCAGCGGTAGAATTATAAAAAGGTTTGTTTTAATCTACTCAGGTGAAGCAAATAGTCACAGAATTTTACAACGACATTTTTAAAGATTCGGAACCTATGCTGCCTTTTACAACAGAGGAAAAACTGCTTTGATTGACGTCATCTATCAATCTGAGACGAGGAAAGGTTTGGATACATAGACTCTTCGAATCAATAAATAAAGAGTTTAAGGCTCAAGGGCAGAAATTGCATTGAATTGAATCTTAAAAGTAGTCAAGACGTCAAAAGTTGCCCATTAACGCTTCAAACAGAGTACCTGAAGCTACTTTCAACTAATAGTGCAATCAATGTTTTTTAAAGGCTTGATGCCTATAATTGGAAAACTGTGCTTGAGCACTTGAACATTGCAGTCGCGGAAATCTAGCATTTCCCCTCCTGGTGCTGTAGGAGGCATGTTAAATTTGCCTCCAGTGCTCATGCCTTCAGTGCCTCCCCGATTCCGACGTCTCTTTTTCCCACTTATAACATGAACCCTAAGCTGTTGTTGCCATTCAGAGTTCAAGCCATTTGCAGTATGACTTTGTGGATAATTCTTTTAGTAAATATTCTGATCAGATCCGAACAGGGAGACAAGATCAATGTAGTCTTAAATATTTCATTTGTTTACTGCTATGACCGCATGTCGTGCAATTTCATCATGATTGCCACAACACTTTTCGACTTTTACGGCAAATTATTTCACTTTTTGTTCAAGAAATTGATTTTTGGATGTAGGTCTCATTAATCTTTAAACATTGAGATAGGTAACAGGCGAAAAGTTTGATAAAAAACGCGCTTTTGTCGGATTCTTGATTTAATCTCTTTTGCACGTGATATGTTGTGGGGAAACTTTGAAGCTGTAATCGTCTCAGATTTGAAAAATAGGTGATTTTTAAATGAAGTATGAAATTGCAAAAAATCCACACAGCATCCACACATATGATCATTGTCAACACATCAAATATTGCCAGAATAATGGGTGAGCCAGAAAAAACTTCCCACTTTTGTTGAAAATTCATAGCACCATAAGTACTTCACAGATTTGAACGATTCAAATCCTTGTTTAAATCAAAAAGACTGAATTATTTTTGTGACTTTTCTCGCTGTCTTATGAGCTTTTGAAGTATAGGTACATTGGCATTATGAAAATTTCATGATTGCAAAATGACTGAAAAGGGCCCAAAACATTGATCAAATCATAAAGGACTCCTCCTCTCACAAAGCAATAAAGAAAATGCAGTTTCTTATGGGTGAGAGTTATCCTGTATACATTTATTGCCATGGGATTGAAAATCTTTTGTTTTTGTTTGAAAATCTATGTCATATAACTCTTGAGAGAGGTAAAACACCTATCGCGCATTGTTCTGTGCGAGGAGAGTCCTAAAAATTTGATCCATGCTTTAGGCCCTTTTTCAATCATTTTGCAACCACGGCATTTTTACAAAGTTGAATTTATCTATACTTCTAGTGCTGGTTAGACTACAAGAAAGATCCCAAAAATACTTCGGTCTTTTGGCTCTTAGCTAGAATTTGAATCATTCAAGTCTGTGAGGTACTCTTGGCGATATAAATTTTCAAAAGTGGAAAATTTTCCGGCTCACCTGGTACAATCACAGGAAAGTACCTGAAAGTCCTTCATGCCACAAGATCCACCAGGAGATGAATTTTACGTTTCTGTAAGCATTTCAAAATATTTGATATAGGCTGATTGCATATTCGTGGTTTTCGCTATTGATAGACTGTTGGATGCTCACAATACAACTCGCGGGCATACACGTTCAAAATTTGAATGAAATTTTATCCTCGATTTCATGCCTGGACATGAAAACTATAGCAACAGTTCACCGACAACTCGGTGCTCTAGGCAATGGCGTATGGGCCTGAATTGCTGGCTCAAATCTCCGATGCTACCCTAATCCAAGAATCAGCAAACGTTTCACTGTGAAGCAGGAGTTGCCCATTTTGAAGGCGTATTAGCTTCCATGAGTTTCACCGCTGTATTTCCAGTTGATGGTTGCCAAAGCTACGCCCAGCCTCGCTTATGAGGGGACAGATAAATATGTGCCTGGCCGTCTCAATTTTCATGTGAAAGTTCATAGGTCCCAGTTTGAGAAAGATCCAGCTCAATTCAGAAAATGTAAGAATGTGTGTAAAAAGTGTCATTGTTGTTGTTGTTGTTTTGTCGTCGCCGTCGTCGTTGGAAAAACAGGGACTATGTTGTGAGTCAAACTGCGATGCCTATTCTTCATGATATATTCATCCATTACTTCTAGGTAACTATCGAAAACTATCAAGATTTGCAAGTAAAGATTCCATGGATTCAGCTTCCATGGCTACAAGTCTATTTTCGTCAACGTTGTCATTGAATTACGGTTCTTACGCGCTGGACTCACAAAACGATCGAATCCTACAAAGGTAAGCGGAGAAAAAGGACTTGTCCAAGGTTGCTGTGATCAATGCTAGAAAACAAACTACCAACTGCTGCTGTGAATTTGAACTTCTTTCCACATTTTCAAGTTCGTAACAGTTGTAAATTACTTTTAAATTCTGTGAACATCGTTTCAGTTTCATCGCAATTTTTTCACCCAAACTTGATGAAGAGGCTGCACTTTATGACGTCATTATCCTCTGGTCTCTTATTTGAATATGCAGTTTCGCAGAGAAAGACGATAAATCGTGGGGAAAAGTATGAAACACCATTCATCACAGTACAATCTTGTATTTCGTCGTCAATGATACCGATCTCAGACTTGTCCTTCAAGAGCTTAGTCTTTCGTTGTTATGCCTCGCTACTTTTCTCTGTTTTAGAGTCCCGGGGGAAGGGGGGGTACTCATATTTTTCTGTACGGGGACGTGCCGCTGAACAGGGTATCATTTTCAGGATTCCGACTGCGGGACAGGGTATCATTCTCATAAAAATCGGCTCCGCGACAGGGTCCATAAGGTCATTTTTGATTCTGAAACGTCGTTGTAGGCCGTTTACACTCCGTGAATATGATTTAACTCGCTTGGGTGGCAACATGTCCACATTTTCCGATAGATTTCTTACAAATTTCAATGGCAGGGCACAATTTTGCCTGAGAAAACTCGAGGCCAGGGTATTGTTTAAAAATCTTCCCCTCCGGGACAGGGTATCATTTTCAGGAATCGGACTCCGAGACAGGGTAACTTTTAAGATTTTCCTCCGGCACCTTGCCGTCCCGTATGTTCGCAGACCAGATCTGTGGGTTCAGAGCCATCTGTAAGAAATTGGCCAGCATTATCATTGTCAGTTTTTTTGCAGTAGGCTATTAAATGAAAGTAGCTGAAATGGCAGTTGAGTTAGTTAACAGTTATCAACTACTAATTTAAAAAAGAAACATGATTGAAGGATAAGATTATAGAGCTACATAGATTTATAATTTATAACGTAAGATATTTGCAGAAATGATTAAGTGACATTTTTCAGTCATTGAATCATCTTAGTCTCTCGCTTCTGTGGGAATTTCATACAGAGAAACATGATTGCCACAAATAGAGATGCCAGATTGCCACAAATTGCCAGATTGCCACAAATAGAGATGCTGACTTTTCGACAAAACTCACTGTCTTTTAGGGGTACTTTCCTCTGGAACACTCTCATTGAGTGCCAAAAACGAGCAATCGCTTTCAGATTTCTAACAGAGGATCAAAGTCTGGGTTGGACCTGCAAAATATATTTTTGTATGGAGAATTGATACATTTTCGCTGTAGATAGTTGGTTTGAACTGGTATGTTTTTATTACTATGTCAAATTCCAACTGTAAATGCTGGTAAAATGAAGTTGAATAGACGATTACGCTAAAGATGGTGGCAAGGAACATTTTGTCAACATGCATTGCGTTCTTTGATCGAATTCCTATTGAATGGTTAAGGATTTGTATCTAGAACGCAATGCATCTCGGTAAAAAGTTCCTCGCCGCCATCTTTAGCGTAATCGTCTATTGAAATGACCCAACATGTGGCACTTACACTTTGAGGAGCCTACAGTTGCATTTATATGTTACTTTCATTCTTTGCTAGGCCTCGAAGTCTCTATTCTGGAAGCTCAAATGATGGTACTGCTGTTAACAGTGGCTTTGGCAGTCGCCACATTATCAACGAAACGGTGAGTGCGACAATCTTCTCTTTCAATAGACGATTACGCTGAGGATGGCGGCCAGGAACCTTTTACCAACATGCATTGCGCTCCAGTTAGAAATTTTTAGCGATTCTATTGGAATTTGATAACAGAACGAGACGCATCTTCATCCTGGTAAACAATTCCTCACCGCCATCTTCAGTGTAGTCATCTTTGCAGTGGATTTTGTGCAGGGTATCAGAAGATAATTGTCTCTCCTTATGTTTGGTATTTGTGGAGGAGCTCTATCTTTAGTTTTCCTGTTTTTGATGCCGTTGGATAGGATAGGCTTCAACTTAGAGTTTGAAAATTTGTTTGAGTCAATCTGACAGGTGGTTGCTGATTTATTGCGAAAGATAATCGAAGCAAATGGATGCTGTAGAAAGCTACATTTCCTTTTTCTACAACAACTCCAAAATCAAATAGATATTGAAGGAAGGGTTCTAGCATTGTATTTGAATTTTTTTCATCGGAAAAAGAAATAAATTTATTGTTTGCTTATAACACAACGCTTTACCTTGCAGGCCCGTGGAGGACCAGAATTTATTATCTTTCCCCATGACTCAGAACTTGCAGTTATTGATATTACTCCGGTATGCAGACCCAGTCAGTTTCTCACTTCATTTTCTGCAGTAAGATATTGGATAGCTTGTCTATTGCTTATTGCCTATCATTTTCGCATAAATGTCTCGGAGAACATTTTGCTGAAATGCCTTGTTGGCAGAGTATTCGCTGGAATCGCGGTTGATTGCTACATTTGAAATTAGACTTTACATTTTTTGCAGTTCATTCCTTTCGCATGTTACTATGGTAATAGTTCTCAAGGATTCCTAAGAATTTTCAAGAATTCTACATTTTCTGACAAGAATTCTTGGCAGTTGTGAAAGAATACAAAATGTTTGTAAACTAGTTCTTGAAAATTTTCTCCCAGATTCTCAACGTATAAAACAGTGTTCATGTGTACAAGGTCTGTGCTGTAAAAGCACATATTTTCATACTGTCTTTGCGTACTTTCCAAGAAATTGTAACTCCCAATAATATTTTGATCATGATGATTTTATTTAGGCACGGCTTGGACCGATTCCAAGTGGTAGAAGAAAAGTCTGCGTGATGCTTCCCACCGCACAGAGGTTGGAAACATTGGTTCAGGTAAATTTGTTTTTCAAATTTTTGAAACCTATGCTCGTAAGAGACGTTAATTGTAGCTTCGTTTCCGTTTTAAGGCCCTGCATTTGAAAAACCACTTTTTCACATCTTAGCGTAAAATGTTCATTGTATCTATGATACTTCTCATTTTTGGGCGCAAGTTTCGTAAGTTTCTAATCAATTTTTTGGAAGGTCCTAGAAAGATAAGTTACGATAGATTTGGGTGTTTGCATAGATATATTAGCCATATGTATATGCCATCAATGATTGTCAAGATCATCAACTGGCTCGGTATAACAAGAATTGGGGGGTTGGAACAATCGGGGGGGAAGGTGTTTGGAGAAATTGAAAATAGCCGTTTTCTTAGTTAATCACGTATCTTTTGCATATTTATGTGAGCAGTGATGTTAACAATCATTTCATTTTTCCAAAAGTTAATAAAGGGGGGGGGGGCTGGAATGAAAACGGAGGGTTGGAAAATTTTTTAAAAATTAATTAGCGGGGGGGGACGATTATTCGGTACTCGAGAGTAATTGTTGGTTTGTTTGGTAGCTGTTGTTGTATTGTTTTGTGTCGGTTTTCTGTTTCGTATAATTGCCATGGGATCCTCATGGTATCGCCCCTGTGCGTACTATATTGGTTAGAAAACATAACTGGATGGATAATGCACTGTGAATTTTATCTGAATATATGAAAAGATTGGATACTGGTAGTGACTGAAAAAACAGCTTCTTTTTCCAGTCAGCAAGAAATTATTTTCATTAGATTTTGACTCGCAGATTTAATCAAAATAGTATGATACAGTAAACATCCGCGTACAACCATCATGTTTTGAGCTTAGTGCCTTAGTCATAGGGTGTGTATTTTTAGAATAGTGCAATTCATTGGATATGTACTGTGCAAAGACATTTATGTTTATCGCTTGATTTCCAGTGCTAATGCGAGGCTGAACGATCGACCAAACTGCTGTTAGATTTAAACTGGCTTCTTAGTTGCACTGTCGAGTTTATTTCAATCACACTTGTTGCTGGGGAGCATGTCAGCAGCTGCTAAGCCAGTTCGACCATGAGTGGTAGGACACAATTAGGTTCAGATTCGTTGCCTACCTTGAAATGCTATAAAATTGTCTTCCTTGATATCGGCAGCCTTTCGCAGCCATATTTCCTGCCCTTGAACTGCAGGGCTCCGTCACATGTGCTTTTCAGAATGTTTGGGCGTAAGTCGACCTTTGGCATCTCCTGCACATGCGTTTTACGCAGTGGTAGTTGAAAGTTCGATTTCAAAAACCACTGCGTAGGACGTATGCACAGGAGATGCCAAAGGTCGACTTAGAGGCTCAAACATTCTGAAAAGCACATGTAACGGAGCCCTGTAGTTCAAGGCCAGAAAATATGACTAAGAGAGGCTGCCATTGTCAAGGAAGACAATTTTATGGCATCTTTAAGGTAGGCAACAAATCCAATCCGACTAGATGTGTCCTACCACTCATGGTTCAACACACCCTTGTATAAAGATTTGCGGCCATCTTAAGTCAAGTTTATAATCGCAAGGATCGGTGATGCAAGGATCGCTGAAAATTTGACTTAATACAATTCGGCCCAGTTTTCCCTCACAATTTCTTTAACATTTCTACCTACTTATCTATTGAACTGAATTATTTACCTACTTATTTATTGAATTGAATTGCTCACTCAAACAGCGAAGAGGTTAATATAAAAATATAGAAAAAACCAGCGAAATTTACGACGAATGTAATCAGCCTAGCTGAAAATTGCAACTAGCGATTCTTGCGATACTTGTTTCTTAATGGAAGCTACGTTTAACAACCTGTTGCAATCGTCCCGACAATGGAGATCCTTGCGATTAAGATAGAAAAATGTCTATTTCTGCGATTCTTGCGGCCCTTGTATCAAGAAATTTTTAATGATGCAAGGATCGCGGAGAATTGCTGGTCACAAGTTTGTGCGATCTTTGCGTCACCTGCGATCCTTGCGATCATATGGAAACCAGGCATTACTTGTTTTTCTTTCAAAGAGGGCAGAACATTGACACATTGCTTCGATTAACACATGCTAATGTGAACCTCTGTGAAATAGTGTGAACAATCTTATCATATTTTAGCCTATTATGAATGATTTTTCTTCACAGGTGTCAGCAATTGCTAAAGAAGTATTTGATCAAGTTACTGAGTATCTTGGTTTAAAAGAAACATTGTACTTTGGATTAACGCAGATTAAAGGTACCTTAAAGTTTACAGTAAAAACCCGCACATAAGAACCTAAGATTTTGAACTCAGCCTGTTTAGGTTCTTATGCTTTGAGGTACTTCCCGTAATCAGGGTGTTGGTTCAGAACGTAGGGTCCAAAACAAATGCCAGAAACAAAGGATGGTGGAAGGTTTAGCATTGGAACATGGTGGAAATATGGCTAGCAACTCTAACCTCTACTTAAACACAGAAAAACTTAGAAAAACACAGAAAAACTTAGAAACTTAAAAAGTCCTTTAGTCCTCGGGGATGAATTTTCGCATCTCCTGACCAATCCTTACCTCAAGCTTTAGGCTGTTTACTCCTGCAGGCCCTGCCTATCACAGTTTTGTATATGTTTGGAAGTCCATCCATGAAAGAAGTTGATTGACAAACAGGTTACAAACAGATATTTTTCCCAGTGAATGGAAGAATGAAATTTTATACCCTTTATTAAGAACCTGGTTAGAATATCAGGCTGAAATGGTTCTTATTTATAGGGTGCAAAACGCACAATTTCAGGCTATAGGTTCTTAATAAATGAAGGTTCTTATGTGCGGGTTTTTACTGTATCTTTGTTAACGGATGTTTTCTGCAAGACAAGCACAATTTATGTATCCGCATCATCTTCAATTTTGGGACTTCATTTTTTGCAATCTTTCTTGAAATTTTGCTTCTTTCATTTTCCTATGTTTGCCTTTCTTTCTGCTCATTTTTCCCTTGTTCCAGACTCTTCATGACTAAAACTGTTCGCAATATGTTTTTGACGAACTAAGTAATACGTAATTTCAGCATAGACTTGTTACACGAATCTCAGTTTTTTGCATGATGCTCAATCGTAAAGTACGATTAAGATGGTCTTGTCTGCACTTAAGGTGGCTCACTACCGAAAATTTCTAAATTACGAAACAGTTAAAGGGGGTTGTACCGGGTGAGCCAGAAGATAGTTCCCACTTTAAAAATTCATAGCACCAACACTACTTCACAGATTTGAATCATTCAAATTCTAGTTAAAAGCCGGAAGATTAAAGTGTTTTTGTGATTTTTCTCGCTATCCTACCAGCACTAGAAGTATTGGTAACTTCAACTTTATAAAAAGTTCACGGTTGCAAAATGATGAAAAAAGGGCCTAAAACATCGATCAAATCGTAAGGACTTTATTCACCGGAACAAAATGCAAGGGGCGTTTCAGGAGCCCTCAAGTGTTATAAAACATCGGTTTTCAAACAAATACAAAAGATTTTCAATCCCATGGCAATTAATGTTTGGAGGATATCTCTCACCCTTGAGAAGTTGCATTTCCTTCATTATTCTGTGCTAGAAGTCATTTATGCTTTGATCGATGTTTTAGGCCATTTTTCAGTCATTTTGCAAACATGAAATTTTTGTGAAGTTGAATTTACCTATATCTGTAGTGCCTGTGAGACAAATAGCAAAATCAGAAAAATGCTTCAACCTTTTGGCTTTTAACTAGAATTGGAATCATTCAAATTTATGAAATACTCTTCCTGTTATGAATTTTCAAAAGTGGGAACTTTTTTCTGGCTCACCCGGTATACTAAGTAAAAATAAGTTCGAAACACAAAAAACGACAATAAGTTAAGATAGCTGGCTTCTGATATAAATTTCAAACTGCTACACACTGGGTGTCCTGTCGCTCATGGCTTGAGCGTCAATCAGTCTATCAATAGCGATAACTACGAATATGCAGTCAGTCTGGTGCTTTACTTTATTTCCTGAAAAAAGTTTCTTTTTTTTTAGAAAGTGAGCATCTATTCTTGAACTTGGAATCAAAGCTGACGAAATTTGCTCCATCCGGATGGAAGGATGATGTGAGTTCACAAAGATTTTTGTTTTTAGATTTTAAGCCATAGCGTTGATTTTGAATTCACTTGAAAAATTGATACTGAAAATAATCCAGTTGACTTTCATGAAAGTTGACCTTAGTTTCGAGTTATTTTGGTGTCGCTAGTTGTTCTTACCCCGTCCTTCTAAAATTATTCAATTTCTTTCAGAAAAAGAACAAGATCGATTTTATTCTACATTTCAAAGTGAAATTCTTTGTCGAAAACACAAATTCTCTGAGGTAGGTTTGCTTTTTTTCATGCCGCTTTGTTTCCTTAATTCAATATCATTGTCAATGGCTTTGTAGTCCGTTTAGGAAAATTTCTAGTTGCTCCTTTGCCACCGATATGTCAAGGGGTACCATTATATTCAATGGGTTATTGGAAATAAAGGTATATACGGAGGAACTAATTAAGTAAACATCTCTTTAAAGGCGCACAAGGACCGTCACGTGCAGAATTCGACTTTACTGCTTGCGTGGAAATAGTATTCAACAATCTCGTCCCCAGAGTGAGTTCGTTGCTCTACCTCTACTCTGCGCCGATACTCCGTTTTGCGCTGGCTAAACGGCCGCTGCATGTCAAAATTCAACGTAAAGCTATATTCTTTTCCTATTCCGACCATCATTTACAATTTTTTTCCCAAATTCGAAGAATAACGAGCCATTTCATTTTCGAAGCTGCGGTGAAAGTTTCTCGAATTTGCAACTTAGGTCAATTTTCGCTCCAAACAAACCGAGCTTATTTTCGCGTTAAACATACTTACCAGCCCCAGATTATTGCTCAAATATCTTCAAAAAGGTTGAAATAAGGTCCTCAAAGTGTTTGTTTTCAATTTCTCAATTTATCTTCAGCAGAATTTGCGCTAGAGCAACGGCCATTTTCTGTTGATTCGCGTTGCCTAGCCGCCAACGGGGAAATCCATAATGGCTTCCAAATGCACCCAGATTCTGGGTGCATTTGATCGAAGTGTACCAGGATGACTATTCAATAGATACAGGAAAGCGAAGCAAAGCTGTTGTTGAAACATTGATGAACATGGCAGTAAACAAGATGCAACAGAGCCAAAACAACACCAGCCATCTCTGTTCAGATCTACCGCAATCCAACTGAACCAAAAAAAGGCTGGGAAAATAATTCGAAATTTTAATCATGTGACGTATCTGTGTGCAACACAGCATTTTTTTCTATCTTGAATGAGTGTGGGGAATGCTGTAACTGGCTATTATTTGAGATGAGTAAACTTAACTAAAAAGACTAAGGTTACTTTTTTGTTGTTCTAATTTCTTTCTGTTCATATGTCCGAGGGGCAAATCACTGCTTAAAATCTCGTACACTGTCAAAATAGTCACACTTTAATCACAAATTAATCACATTGATCGCACAAAAATCATATTAATCACGAAAAATCACCTGTCATATTAATCACAAATTTTGAATGGTTTACCATGTTTATTTATTTACTTTTATAAGAAATGAAAGGATGAGATTATCCCTGCCACCGTTTCCCAAATTTATGTGGACACATTGCCAGATAGACTGATTGCATAATTCGTAGTTATCGCTATTGATAGACTGATGGACGCTCAAACTACGGCTTATGGACTTTGATACTAAAATTTGGGATGAAGTTTTCCCCCATCGATTTCATAACTGGATATGGAAACCATAGCAACACTGTACGAATACCAGACAATGGCGGATGGGCCTAAGTTGCCGGCTCAAACCTCCAATGTTAAAACAGCTCAGAATTCAAGTTTACAGTGATATTAGCCATGAACAAAAGCCACAAATATCCATACGAATGTTTCCTCAATCCAAGAATCAACAAACCTTTCACTGTGAATCAGGAGTTCCTCAGTTTTAAGGCCAATTAGCTTCCATGAACTTCACCGCAGCATTGAGAATTTCCAACTGTCGAGGGTCACTTGCCTCGCTTCCGAGACTACATTGCTGCCTCGTTCCAAAGGGCACACGTAAACGTGTGCATCTCCGTCTCAAAAATTTATATCAAAGTCCATAAGGCCCAGATTGAGCAAAAAAGGGAATGTTGTTGTTGTTGTTATTGTTGTTGTTGTCGTTGTTGCTACTTTGCGATATCTGGGACTATGTCGTGAGGCTAATTGCCAGATATGCAAACACAAGCTCGAAAACATGAACAGCACAACAGTGCAACATTCTGAGTTCCCTGCGATGGAGCAAAAAGGACAGCTTCGTTCTTGTGTTACAAAAAACTCTGCCAAATTGGCATGCTAGTCTATGGATTGATTTATGAAACAGCTTACCGTCATATTTCATCGTTTGGTTTATTGATCTTGCTCTGCCTTGCTCTATTCATACAATTTCTATAGTACAGGAGCTTATTTGAGAACATTTTTGAATGTGTGATATATTCTGGAATAGTCACAAATTAATCACTTAAATCACTAAAAAATCACATTAATCACAAAGTAGTCACTTGTCATTATAATCTCATACACCATGTTCTGGAGTGATTTGCCCCTCGCATATGTCATATGCAGTTCTTTTTGGGTCGCTCGTAGACACTGCAGTCGATGACAGCATAGGTTTCAAATCTTGAAATTTGCGAAAAAAGGCGGGTGTAAAATTCAATGACCTATTTCTTTTAACTGAATGAATTGAAAAAAACTTTAGCCATTTTTCTATGATCCTACCGTTGGACTTTTCAGAAATCTTGAATATTTGTCGAAATTAAAGCCAATTTTATATTTCAGCTCATTCTATGATGTGACGTCATCAAATTTCTAAATCACAAACCAGAAGAGTGAAAGAGTTTTGCTTGATACCATATTGTAGGCATCCATAAACTATGGTTTTCTTGAAAATCATTTGATCTTTTGTCAACAGGTTTAGAAATTACGATAGTTTTAAGTTTTTTTCGAAAATTTTCTTGCATTCTTAAAAAAGAAGAAAAACACTGTAATTCTGAAAATATTGAAGATTTCAGAAAAGTCCAACGGCAGATTTACTGTAAAATAGTTCAAATTTCTTTGAAGTCGTTCAGAGGTCATAGAATTTTACACCCAGCATTTTAAAGATTTGAAACCTATGCTGTCGATGACGATTACTGGCATATCGTTGGTTTATGTATTTTCGCTTTAATCTGTTTTTCTTTCCATAGGCACAGCACAACACGTCATCTGTTTTACTTACAGCTTCGACGAGAGATTCTCTGTGGCTACATATCATGTCAAGAAGAGGCGGCCGTATCACTAGCCTCCCTTGCACTGCAAGCTGAATTTGGCGATTACATTGAACAGTTCCACGGAAGATGTTATTTCGAAGCCGAACATTATCTACCTGGAAAGGTAGAGATTTGTTTGAAAAACAAGAGGATACATTCTTTTGTTAAAATTTATATGATGTTGCAGGAATATTTTGCGTGCAGAGCCGAGAAAATGCCAAAGCCTCCTCCGGATGCCAATGTAATCTGTTAGGCCTTCCCGATTTATCAGACCAAAATAGCCAGATTTTTCTAAAGCCTTGCGTTACTTCTAAGCTTTAAATTTAGGAACCAGTTGCAAAAATAACCCAGCATTTTGCTAGTTCTTGTAAACATTCCTATGAGAAAACTCAGACCGATCTGAGTTTCAGATCGGTTTGAGTATTGGCCTTGTTTGCTAACTTGCTTTCCCCTCACATGAACGGTTTCAGACCGGTTTGAGAATATTAAACAATGCGTGCGTTCCTTCCGCAATTAGAACAATTGCGATTGTTTTGTGGAAGATATTGGCATTGATTCATAGCATTTAGATCCAGCTGGATGACTTTGAATGGAATCTTTATTGTTTTGATTGCCAAAGGAACGCCTGGAATGTCTATCACAAGTGCTTTGAAAAGTCATTTCGCCCCGAAATGAAAAATTTTTCTGCTCACATGAAAATTTCAGGTCGACCTGAAAACTCAGACCGACCTGAGAAAGCGAAATGAGTTTCAGGTCGACCTGAGTTTCATTTCGCCTGTGTCATGTGAGCGTGCTAAGGGCTCTGACCGTAGGCCGAAATGAGTTTCAAACCGATCTGAAACTCAGACCGGTCTGAGTTTGCTCATGTGAGGGCACTCTAAACCACTGACTCTAAACAAGCAAAGAGATAGGATGACCTTGGTGGTTACGTTATGGAGGAAGCTCCATAATCCATGAGGCGCCTGAGTATCTCACGGGACTGTTCCAACAGTTATCTGAAACCAACGCTAGACAGCTTTGTAATACCTGCACTGATACTTATGTGCCATTTCTAAAATCTGCATGTGGCCAAAAATTCTTCTTGTATAGAGGAGCTTAACTGTTAATAAGCTGCGTTTCTCAACTTTAACGAACCCTCTGTGCCTAAAAGCACTTTGAGTATCACATTGACTGCTTTTTACTAATCTTTCACCTCAGGTTTTAAGCAAAATGACACGATCAGATATTTACCACCAGCTGCCTCTGTTGCATCATTCATATCGAGGCTTGACTGAAGGAGAAGCTGAGAAAAATTTCCTGAAAGAAGTGCAAAGGCTTAAAGAATATGGAACACTATTTTATCATGTTTCAAGGGTATGTCTTCGAACCTTTTCTGTTATCTTTGAGCATGCAGATATTTGTGAAATTTTAGCTGCAAGAATTTGGAAAGCTTTGGAAGTTAGAATTATTGGAATTAGAATGTATAGGTTGTCTGTCATTACAAAGGCAAGACAAGAATCTTACATAGCAAATATGCAAAGCAAAGAAAGGGAGCGAACAAGGAAACTAAAAACTTCCTTTGTAAAGTTTGTCACTGTTATCATTGAGTTTGATCTGGAAAGTAGATTCATTCTTCAAATTTACTTCAAATTTGATTTGTGGACGATTTTGTTGAGGTTTAGTTCCTTAACTGTGAATTCTTTTTCATCTGTAGTCCAAGAAAAATCCAGCAGATGCAATATTACTTGGTATATGCGTCAAGGGCATCGTTCTCTATGAGGTGACTGACCTTTTATTATCAGTATGGTATAGCAAATACCTAAAATGACAGAACTTATAGGACTTTACAAAATTGTTTTCGTCAAACTACCGGGTGAGCCAGAAAAAAGTTCCCACTTTTGAAAATTCATAACAGCAAGACTACTTCACGGATTTGAATCATTGGAATTCTAGTTAAAAGCCGAAAGATCAAAGTATATTTGTGATTTTTCTCGCTGTCCTACCAGCACTAGAAATATTGGAAAATTCAACTTTATAGAAATTTCATGGTTGCAAAATCACGGAAAAATGGCCTAAAACATTGATCAAATCGTAAGGATTCTATTCAAATCGAACAATAGGCCATGGGCGTTTCACCTCCTTCAAGAGTTATAAGACATCGATTTTCAAACAAATACGAAAGATTTTCAATGCCAAGGAAATCAATGCCTAGAGGATATCTCTCACCCATGAGAAGTTGCATTTCCTTCGTTATTCTGTGCGAGAGGTCATTTATGCATTGATTGATGTTTTAGGCCATTTTTCTGTAATCAATCAACCATGAAATGTTTGTAAAGTTGAATTTACCAATATTTGTAGAGCTGGCAGGACAGCGAGAAAAATGACAAAAATACTTCGATCTTTCGGCTTTTACCTAGAATTTGAATGATTCAAATCCGTGAAGTAGCCTTGGTATTATGAATTTTCAAAAGTGGGAACTTTTTTCTGGCTCACCCGGTATTGTAAACGATTTGGTTGAAAGTTTGCTGTTAATCAAAGTGCCTAGAAGATCTAAGGGATTGCTTTTGAAAGAACCTTGGATTGTCTTTTGCAAAAAATAAAGTCTGGATGCGTTTTCAGGCGAACGGTGGGGACTCTGGATAGACTTATGACGATGAGTCCCTTGTATCCCTGCGGCAAACCTTGCTCAAGAGGGACTCATAATGAAACAGTGAAAAACTTGGCCCTATTTTCTTGAATCGTCAATGGAATTATGATGGAATCACGGCTTCGAATCTCAATCCCGTGGGAGCGTTTTCAATTCTTCAATCGAATCGAAAATTCTATCACATTTATCACATTGGTACTTTAGGAATTGCGAAGTTTGGGCCTAAATAAGGCCAGGATTTTCAGAGTAATATTATGAATCTCTGTTGACTGAAGCGCCATCATCAAGTCAAAGAGCACAGGGAAATGAGAGACTCATCGTCATAAGTCTAGACTCTGGACGGGATCAGTGGCGGCAGCAACTGCTGTCTTTGTTGTTCTCTCGTCCTTGGATCCTACTGCTCAACATCATGCTCCTTCGCTGGCCTGACATCCAATGTAAACGGATTCCTGGAGTTATCAGTATTTAAAGTGTTTGTATAGCTTTTGTAGCTGTTTATTTGGTTGCTTTTTGATACATCTATATATGTCTTGATGTTAATAGCCATAGGGTAGCCAATGTCGTTTGCTCCTTGTTGTCCTATCCCTGTTGTGCTGGATAGTTATATAGTATATAATTAGAAAATATGGTAGGATGAAGATGTAACATTTATAGTAATTTTTTATATGCATATAAGAAAATCTTTATGTCGTACAAACTTAGCTTATTCATGTCATTGCAGATTCGTGGTCAAACAAAGACAGAAATTCATCGACAATTGTGGCATATGATTGGCAAATTCTCTTTTCGAGTGAGTAGATTATGCATTTTTAGATGTGAAAATGATTCAACTCTTTTCATCCGCGATCCTGATCAAAGATCTCATAAATAAATGATTTCAGATCTTGCAATTTTAAGTGACAAAATGCTCTAATGGCCCTAATGTTCTATAAAAATCTGACTTTGGATTTCTTCGCAGTTTAGGGATTCTACCGCGTGAGACGGAAAAAAGTTCCCATTTTTGAAGATTCATAGCACCAAGAGAATCTCACAGATTTGAATGATTCAGATTTTAGTTAAAAGCTATAGATCGAAGTATTTTTGTGATTTTTTCGCTGTCGTACCATCTGTAGAAGTATAGGTAAATTCAACTTTGTAAAAATTTCATGGTGTAAAATGACTGAAAAAGGGCCTAATACATTAACCAAGTCTTTTTCAAAAACGCTGTCCAGAAAAGATCTTTTTGAAAATGCCGTTTTCATGTTGTCGTGTGGACGGGTGTAAACGGAGCTTTTCGAAAACGCTGACGTCACAGCATCGACTTACTGCGTATCAGAGCATGCGCATGGATCTTTGGGGATCACGAAGAGGCATTTTGCTTGCCCGTTTTCTTTTATTGAAGCTCGAACATCGAAGTTGCAATGTAACAGAGTTTTTGTGAGGACGGGAAATAGTCGAAATCGCTCCTTGTGTGCACACGGATATTTTTTATTCGGATAAGAATAGATGCGTTTTCAAAAATATTCGGATACGTGTGGACGAGGCGAAATAAAAGGCTTCATAACTGGACTGACTATTTGAAAGTGGAATTTGCAGGCTAAAACTTGATTTTCTGATTTTCTTTTTCCCAGAGAAAGAAGTTCGTCGTTGAACCAAAAAAGGGTATTGGATTGCCAACACTCACTCTTTATGCTGCAAATTACAAAAAGTAAGTATTCCTGTTTTTGCCGGAACCACTTTAAATGATTATTTCCTTCAGTGTAAGTAGTGACCTGATTTCGTCAATTATTTGTTTTTATTGATGATGAATTTCCTTGTTGTTCTTTTGCAGGGCAAAGTATCTGCTAAACACATGCCAGTCCTTCCATCGTTTCAGCCTCCTATGTCAACCAAGGGGTCTGCAAAGTGATAGTGGAAGTATGAGCCAATGTAAGTTACTTAAACGACTTAACTAGGATCGCTGTTTGTAAGAATTCAGAATTTAATGAAATTTGTTCCAAACGCTTTGATCTGTTATTCTTCCTCTGTTATTCAATCGTATTTAATTCGATTTAATCGATTTAATTCGTACAGCCACACAAGAGAAAAGAATTGTATACGAATTTTGTTTGATTTCTATACGAATTATGATATGAATTTGATACGAATTTGATACGAATTGTGTATATGAATTGCTTATAATATGATTTTGATACGAATTGTGTTTACGAATTGCTTATACGAATTTGATACGAATTGCATACGAATCACATATGAATTGTATATGAATTTATACGAATTCCGAAAGGTGACGATGCGAATTGATTCGTATGCGGCTTATAGTATCAATATCGTATAATGCTACGAATTCCCTATACGAATTTGATACGAATATTTGGAGATGATCCCTTAATCTAAATTCATGAAGCAAATATTCCACTTCGACGTAGATTATCGCTCGTGTTGCCAGCTCGTATCATAGGATTCTAAGGATTTGAACATTACACCGTTTAAGCAGAAAATCTAAAATTGATATCTTTTATTCCTCCTTATTTGATGTATAGCTATTTTTCATCCACTTCTGATAGCACTAAAGTCATCACAAGGGGAAGACAAAACTGACTCTGTCAAGGAAAACAGACCTCCCAACAAGGCAAGCCATTGTCTAGACGTCGCCAGTGATGCTCCAGTTGTAGGCCGACAAGCATCTCGTGTGGATAATGCAAAGGAAGATGGGCCTAGTCACAAGAAGCAACAAAGCATGACTGAGGGACACCGTGATATTAGAAGGAATGCACAGAATCTGCCAGCTGATGCTGCTGATCCCAGTCAGTCGGAAAGGCGTATAGGAGATAGTGGTGGGCAGGGCTCAAGAGGTCAGTTTTATCATGTAAAGACGCTTCTGTACACCTGAAATCTCTATGTTGCCATTACTGTCATTCAATTGAACAAGAACAGATTTTGTTTCACAGCATCAGTAGCCTTTGATTGAAAGAGGAGTTCAAAGCCATTAGCGACTGCAGACAAAAGAAATTCTCTCAATCAGTAATTCAAAACAAACAAACAAAGCCGCAGAAGTTGCCTGAAACCCAGGTAGCTAGCTCGTGATGCATTAGAAAAATGGTTTTTGAAGAACAAATCAGTTCAGTTCAGTTTATATTTAAAATTCCACTAAATACAATTCAAAAATATTAACGATACATACAAAAAGAACTAGACTACAAAGATATAGAACATGTTACAGAAACATCAATACATTGGATAGGAAATTAATACAAATACTAACTGAGGAAAAAATGAATTGCATGCAGGGAATTACTTAAGGAGGAGCCCCCTCAATAGGTGAACTAGTTGAGGAGGGAGCCCCCCCCCCTATCATAAAAGGTTATTGAATGAGTTTGGATGAATTTGAATAATCTGAGAAATTGACACTTTTGCATTTCATACGTAAAATTGTGAAACATATCAAAATAGCTCAGGGTATTACAGGTATGGGCCTATGTCGAGAGAAGGGGAAATATATCTAAACATCTGCTTTGAGCATTTTAATACTTTTGTTCAGAAGCTGAGCAGTAAGTGTTTTAATCATAAGCAGAACGTACGAGAATTGAATAGCCTCCAAATCTGTGTGTTTACCAAACAAATAGAATGCCTGAAGCAGATGTTTTGATATATCCTTCTTCTTTCGATATATACCCATGCTTACCTTAAAACTATTTCTTGAATGCACAGCAAGCGAGCCAGCTACCTGGTTTTCAGAGCAATCTATGCGGCTTTGCTTGTTTTGAAGTACTGATTGAGAGAATTTCCTTTGTCTGCTATCGCCAATCGCTTTGAATTTTGGTGTCAATAGAAAGCAACTTATGCTATTGTCTTACAAAGTCTGCCCAAGTCAGTCCATTGCTAGCCTACGCGTAGACCCATTCTTCCAAAAGAAGAAAGGGTCTACGAAGCAAAGAGCAAAAGCTTGCTACGAGGTTTCTAAATTTCTGGAAACTTAATTTATGCAGCCTTTGTTTAGACGCGCTTCACAACTAATTTGAAAAGAGGATTAGAATAATTAATTGGGCGGCCGTAGCAAGCCTTTGCTCTTTGTTTCGTAGACCCTTTCTTCTTTTGGAATAATGGGTCTACGCGTAGGCTAGTCCATTGCAGAGATGCATGCCAGATGATAAGTCCATTGTGCAAGTGAAAGTGAATGAATTTTCTGTTAGATTAGACCTTCTTGTATCAATGATGCTTGGAAAATAGTCATTGCTGTGAGGCCCAAAAGTTGCAGAAATTTGATTGAACTTTACGTAGGTTTTATAAGGCTATGGAGCTTTTTATAGAATTTCTCATAATTTTGGAAAGAAGGGTCTTATTTAAACGGGGTAAACCCTCGATTATATTTGAAGAAGAACTTGACAGAATCATCCCTGGACAACCCAAAATTGCATTGAACAATATAGCAGTTTGCTAAATATATTCATCTGACACGGGTCACTGTAAACACATCTAAAACCATGAGTGGTGGGACACTAGTAAATTAGATTAGGTTAATTTAGCTTCTTTACCTACCTTGAAATGCCATAAGATTCTCTTCCTTGACATTGGCAGCCTTTCTCAGCCATAGTTCTTGCCTTGACTGAAGAGCTCTATCAAATGTTTGGGCCTAAATTGAACTTTGTTATCTCCTGCGCATTGCTATGCCTACGCAGTGGTAAGTTCGATTTCGAGACCACTGCGTAGGCATAGCAATGCGCAGGAGATAACAAAGTTCAATTTAGGCCCAAACATTTGATAGAGCTCTTCAGTCAAGGCAAGAACTATGGCTGAGAAAGGCTGCCAATGTCAAGGAAGAGAATCTTATGGCATTTCAAGGTAGGTAAAGAAGCTAAATTAACCTAATCTAATTTACTAGTGTCCCACCACTCATGCTAAAAGATCAAAGTTTATGAATAGCTGATTTAAAACAGTATTGCTGTTTGCAATTTGCAAATGATTTGCAATTCAATTTAAATTTCAGGTGACGATGCTTTAGAGGAATCACCACATCATAAGTCAAATATTTCACAAACATGGAGCATAGACGGTAACCTTATTTGACTTTGTAGTCCTATCTTTGAATTTCGGGCAAATACTGGGCGAGTCAATATAAAACAAAAAACCCCCGTTTGAAGGGCCACCGGTCCCTGGATGTCAACATATCGGCAGATATATAATTTAATGGTAGACATGTTCACATCTGCTTATCTGAACTGTCACTCTATGTTCAGATAACTGACATGTTCAGATAATTTATCTTACTGAAATCTGTCACTCTGTTCTGGCATTGCGAAAGTATTTCACAAGCTAGGCGCTTCAAGAAAACTTCAAAACGTGCCTAAAATTGCGAACAAATTTCCTACCTTACAGCAATGGATCGTACATGCTTACATGCTTGTTGTGCCTTTTGGAAGGGGAAGGTGTCATACTTGGAACATAACAACGCGATTTTATTCTCCAATAATTTGGGCGATTTCATCCTAGCAAGAGGATAACGTGTGCTAAAGCGTGCGGAAGTCATTATTTCCTTTGTTATTAAAATCGTATTATAAGTTTTAGGGTTTACCTTTTTCTTTGTACATGGCAGTTTGGAAAGCAATTTAAGTATATACAATCGATTAATTTCCCCTGTGTAAGTAAATGAAAATGAAAATGAAAATGAAATTGAAATTGAAATTGAAATTGAAATTGAAATTGAAATTGAAATGAAATTATTATTGTGAGGCCCGTGTAAAGCAGAAATGCTTGGAAAGTTTGTTTGGAGACGGTGCACTTTATAAGATGCAGGAAAGGCAGCCAGTTGCAACTATGGTCAACTGATGTGTAGATTTTTTTTATATCAATATAAAATATTACAATAGATGCTACATTCTACCGGGTGAGTTAGAAAAAACGCCCGGCGTTTGAAAGGCTACTGCTCCCTGACTATATAAGCAACGATATATTGCAATATCTGATTAAATAGCTAACATGTTCAATTATGTTTAGAAATTTTCCTGACTAAAATCGGTCGCTCCGTTCAGATTATGTGGGCAATTTTCCAAAATGAGTCCCTTTGAGAAACCTTGAAAAACGTGCTAAAATTGCAAGCAAAAGTCCCTAATGTGCTTACCTCACAGCGATGACTTTCAGCATGCTTTAGCACGTGCTTTCATTTTGGATGTTTGAAAAGTCTTCGCCCTAGTGTGGATAACTTATTCAAGGGGATTCCATTCTCCCATGAGGACAAAATACATGAGCACAACAAGGAGTCATTATTGCTAGGAAGGAGAACAAAGGAAAATTTTGCTTGCTGTTTTCGCTCCTTTTTGCAGGTTTTCGAAAGGGGCTTTCTGCAGAAAATCTCCTATTTCAACCGGAAGGAATGGCCGATTAAAGCCGGGTGAATTACTGAACCTAATTTGACATATCGGGAATCAAACAAGACAGGTTTCAACATCATTGCTTTGATATTCAGGGAGCAGGATTTTTTCAAACGCCGGGCGTTTTTATTGACTCACCCGGTACTATACTTTAACTTCTATGCAACACTACAAGGACGATACCATGAGGAGCAAAAGACAATGTCTACCCCATGGCCAGCACATAAAAATGTACAACTATATCAGCAACTAAATAAACACCTATGGTACACATACGATACGATACTGATAGATACTGGAATCTGTCTCTCATTGGCATGCAAGGTCATCGACGGAGGCGCCGAATGCCGAACAATACAAACCCTGGCCGAGAGAGCAAGAGAAATGTGTAGATTTGCACAACCTTGGATACCTGTATGATGAAATAAAAAAAAAACAGTTCTTATGCTGTGTTTTTATGAAGTAAGCCTAGCCACGGCTTGCTTGGCATAGTGTTTGCATTATTCAGTTCAATGGAATCACCTTGCGGCAGCTATTTGCCAGAACTGCATCCATCATTTACCGACAGAGGAGAAACTGCGTAAAATGACGTCATTGAGCAATCTGAGATAAGGAAGTGTTAGGTTAGATAAGCTTTTTGAAATGATAAATCAAGAGTTAAGGACCCAAGGAACAAAATATCAAGTGTTGCCGAATTTTGGGATCTGTTGCAGGGAAGTAAGGGGACTGAAAGTTACGAGTTGTGCGTATGTGTGCGCAGTTTCTGCTCTACCCCATTTACCAGAACAAATTGCTCTCTCTGGCCTCGTTTTTCAATTGTCAAAACGGTCTTTTCATGCTCTTTATTTATGACAGAATACTCACCAACGACTCGAAGACGACTAAGCACGTTAAAAGGTGTGACAGAGAAACGAATCAGTGTGGTTGAATTGAAGCGAGATGCAGGCCAAAGTCTAGGTAAGTGTTCACTGAGAATTGTTGTGCCGTCGAAATTGTTTACTTTATGAGGCGCATTGTCCCGCGCAGCATCATTCGTTTATGGACCTACATTGACCATAGACTTATTACATTGAGTCCTAGTAATCGCTACCACCGACCCACCCCCACTCATACAAGGACTCATGGCTTTCCAGCCAAAAGGTTGGTCCTATTTAGGGCATTTGCCACAAGTTCTTGTGGTACCAATCACAGAAGAGCTTCATTGTGGTCACATGACCTGTTTCCCCGGTCACATGACATTTTTCTTGCTAATTTTCTAGTATTAGCGGGAGTGGGTGGGTGGTAGCGATTGCTAGGACTCAACGTAATAAGTCTACATTGACCAAAGGCTGCAATAGACCGTTCACCCATTCTACAAAGAGTCTTGGTCGAGCGATATATTTCTGCATTTATATTCGAAAAGTTTGACTGAAAGCAAACTTCACGTAAATATGATCGTGTAAACCGGTCTTAAGACGGAAATGCCGATAAGAAGGAGAAGAGAGCGTAGAGATTATCTTCAGACTTTTCATGAAGCAATAAATGTCTATATTCTAGGTATTACGATCGTTGGTGGTGAAGACTCGAAACGCCTTGGTACTGGGATTTTTATCAAAAGCATATTAGGTGGTGGTATTGCTGCTAAAGATGGTACTCTTCAGCAAGGTATAACATTTATAATATTTCTAGGATATATAATTAAATCAGATAATGATAGTGAAGCTCGAGACAACTGTTTAATGCAGACTAAGTTACTTTATATCATTATCACATCAATTAGACCTCATGTGGCAGTAAAACCTTTATTTTCCGACAGGACTTTTACTTCCCACCAGAATGGCCCCGATCCAGAATGTTCAATTCAGGGTACATGAAGTCCCTTTGGTTTAGTGATTTTTACATAGAGTACTGTGTAAAGTTTCGTTTTAAAATTTACCTTTGCTTCATGTTTGCAATATGGCGAAGGTTTTCGAGCTTTTAGAAGTGCCACGGGTCCATATTTGATGAGGAAAAAATTTTTGGGGCAAGTGGAAAGTTGAAATATCATACCTCTTCACAAGTAAACATGTTATAGTTGGAAAGTAGGTGACTTTCTTACAGCTTTTTGCTTGTAGTTTTGTTAGGCCATAAGAACAAATGAATCCAGAATATCTAGAGCTGATAAGGAGGTATTCCATGCTTTGTTATCAATTTTTGTAAGTGCCTCACCTGTCTAATTTCTAACGATATTTTCCTATTCAGGAGATCGAATCTTGTCTGTTAATGGAAAAAGCCTTGAACAAATCACCCACGATGAGGCAGCAGCTATTCTTAAGAATGCTTCTGGTGATGTCCAGTTAGTTGTCTCGCAATTTAGCAATGCAGGAACTTCCTTTCTTGGTATGTATTTAGTTTTGGCACATCAATGGCTCGTTCTGTTATTGAGAAAGAAGCCAAGTTGTACCGGGTGAAGCAGAGAAATGTTCCCACTTTTGGAAATTCATAGCATCAAGAGTACTTCACAGATTTGAATGATTCAAATTCTAATTAAAAGCCATAAGATCGAAGTATTTTTGTGTGTTTTTTTCTCACGAGCGTTTACCCACGAGCACTACAAATATAGCTAAATTTAACTTTAAGTAAAATCAAACATAGCCAAATCCAGGTAGGTAAAATCTAGAAAATTCTTCAAGGATTTCTTTCGTCTTCTTCGCTTATTCGCTGTCTGATTGGTCCTTAAAAGTGAGGCTTTGAATGTTTTCGGCCATTGGTCAAGAGCAAACATTGGCTAAAACATTTGATTCATATCTTGATCAATTCTTGAAAAGTTTAACTGCCGCATTGCCTTTAAAAATGCTGTTAACAGATTGAAAAATTGAAATTCTAATTGCGCTTTTGTAGAACCTTCCATCAAAGTTTGCCTCAGAAAATGATATAACAGTTGGTATTGAATTTTTCCATATTGCGCTGCTAGGAGAAAATTATTTTTTCACCAAGAGTTGGACATTTCACATCGTTGCACTGGAACTGTTTAAGCTATTTTTGCCTGCTTTTGCTATTCTCACGGATGCCTTAATTTTAGTCGAATTTTCTACCCCAGATAAAACTGGACTATCACCGTTGAATGAAAGAGACCTCAATGAATCACCTAAACTACGTATGGCTGGAAAAAGCATTCAAAAACAAGGCAATGTATCTGATGCTGGAAATGTAAAGGGAGCGTTGATGTTGAGCCCCATTTTAAGAGACAGCCCAAAGAATACACAGAAAAGCAAAGTTGCAGGTATGATTTTGACAATGGTAAATGAATGTTCTTTACAAAAGCAATGTTAACTGTAAAGCTAAGGTATATCATTCAGTGTGATAGGTCCTCAGCAGTGGAACGAAATTCCTAGCGATATAAAACAGTGCATTGCCATCGAATTACATAAGAAAACCTTGAAAACATTTCTCTTTGACGAGTTTTACATAGACATTATATAGGTTTTTAGAGAAGTTTGTGATATTTAAAGCATACTTGAAAATATCATATCAATTTTAAGCGATTAGTTCACAGGGAACCAGATTAAATGTTAACTTTTGCATTTGCTGTTTGATAATCGATATTATTTTTCATTAATTTTGTTATTTGGTAATTTCTTCTATTTTATATTTCGTTGTTTGGTAATTAACTCCATTTCTTGTTCATTCGCTGCGCTGCACGTTAGAGGTCACAAGAGAAATGGAGTTAAATAGAAAATAGATGAAATTACCAAATAACAAAATTGATGAAAAATAATATAGATTATCAAACAAGAAATGCTGCAAAAGTTAACATTTAATCTGGTTCCCCTGTGATTAGTTTGTGATTTTGTAATTTGTAAGTTTTTAGAAAATGGTGTTTAAGGCCAGAGATCTGTATCGGTGAATGTAAAGAGACGATGCTTGGCATGCTCTGAAGTGTTTCAGTTTGGTTGCCTTATTCTCCTCTGATGTTTTAGGGCAATACATATTATCCGTGTTATGATCTGTTTTTATTTGGGATTGAAGTTGGATATTGCTTGGGGGATGACCAAATGCATATGCCTTTCAATATATGTCGTTCTGCTCTATGTATCAAATACCAGTATCAATAAGAAAATGTTCCAAGCTCTTCCCAGAGAGCAGTCCGCAAATTAGGGGGCCATTGTTTCATTACATAAGTAAGCAAAAGATTTTTCTAAGAATAGGCCATTTCGAAAATTAGACCAGAGAGATTGAGGAGAGCAGTTTGTTCTGATAAATGGTGAACACAAATATGGAAACTGACTGCCAGGGAACTTCTACAAAGTAATTTGAATTGGAATTGAAAAAACTGGCGAATTTGAATTCGTGGTTGAAATTGAGAAACACTTGCAAAATAATTGCAATTATTTTATCCCTTTTTTGGACTATTCTCAATTCCCACTAGCATGTATCTTATGTATTTAATCGCAATTCCACCCAGTCAACTTGCTGAAGATGGACCTAGGAAGGTTCGAAACGTACTAATTAGTTATGGCTTAGCCACTCGATTTATGTCTCCTGATTTGTGTCACTACTGATTTTAACATGGACTTGTCAACTTTCTATTATTAAAATCAAATATCACATGGATTTGTCAATTTATCATGATTGAAATATGTGCAAATGAACATGATGTTTTTTATCGTCGTATTTGCCCTAAAATTGCAATTATGTAGAGCAATCAGCGTCTATTGAGTCCACAGACTCAGGTGCAATTTTATCGATTGGCGTGAGTTTGCAACTCCTACCTTTAATATATCTTTCTGTTATCCTTGTTGCATTTGTAAGGTCTAGAAAGCTTCTAAAATTCATCTGCAATAAAGAAATGCTTTTTTCCTTTTTGCAGCAACTAAAAATAAAATGGTAGTCCAGGAGCAGATTGTCGCTGATGAACAGCTCGCCACAGAGCAGATGCCTTTTATTGAGAATGAAATGATGGTTGCTGAAGAAGCTCAGAATTTGAATTCAACACCAGCAGTTGAGGAATCGCACACTGAAGGTGCAAATGACGTAAGTTAATTGAGATATTTGAAGTCCAGAACGGACCAAACCTTCCTCCAGATGCCAATATCATTAGTGAGAGCTTTCTCACCTTATCAGGTCAAGCTAATCAGAAGTTTCTTAACCGCCACCTTTTTGTAGCCCTGACTTTTAGAAACCAGTTGCTGTTGCCAAGATAATAGAAAGTTTTCCTATATTTCTTATAGCTGTACCTTATTAATCTCATAGTTTATTGATTGTAGTTGTATAGCATATATTGTATTTTAAAACTTTGTGTACTTTAGCGGCCCAAGCCAGATAAGCTTTGCTTTTCTTGGGTCATGTAGAATACAAGCATTTGAACAAGTTTTCATTTTGTAGTAACTTGTATTTTACAAATAAAATTGAATTGAATTGAATGAATATAAAAATTACCAAGCATTTGTAAATTATGACATTAACAACTGAAACCTTCCTCCGGCCTACAGCCGTGAAGCCGTGACATTTTCTATACTCTGGTATTGTGCAAAATGCTATATTTCATACAGGTCAAGATGAAGAACTTATCTAGTATTTGTTAAAAATGTTAGCAGTGAATACTCATTTTGTGTTTTGTAACAGTGACGATATATTATCGTAGGCCGAAATAACAGTGGCACATTTTATTCACAAGAACCACAGCAACACTTTCTCGTTCCCAGTCCTTTCACATACGACAACGACAGAACAGCTTTGAAAGATTACCATTTACTTTCATAAACTCTGTTTTTACCTCGTTAGATAGATTTCATTCTCTTGCCTACAGTCTGTTCCAGAAGAAATGATGATCGTTGTAAGAAAACGGCAAAACTCGCTTGGAATGAAAATAACGGTAAGCTACAGTAAATCCCCGCATATAAGAACCTACCAAAATAAGAACCTATAGGCTGTTTTCCTTAAGTTATGTACCTTGCAATTATGAACCAGTTTCAGCTTTATGAAACATAGGTTCTTATTGCAGGGGTTGCAAAGTTCATCTTTGATTGCTGTTATTAAGGCCATTTTGGTCCTAGTTGGCTTTGGAAGTTTTTTCCTCCTCCTCGATTACTTATTAGGTCCATAAGAACGCTTCCAAAACAAATAATAGGGCTGAACATCTTTGCGAGACTCTCAAGGGGACTACATGAGACACCTTTCAAATAAGAACCTCTATACCTTGAAATTAGTCTTAGTACCTTTGAAATAAGAACCAATTTCAGCCTGGCTCTCGAAAAAGTAGGTTCTTATATGCGGGGATTTACTGTATAAGCAAAATATTTTAGACTTTTCAGGGAAAGCTTAGAAACATCTTCTTCGAAAAATAGTGAACACTCTGAATTCAAAACTTGAATCACCGTAAGAGCGCTATTAAACCCCCGGGGCATATTTATTTTCGGATACTCCTAAGGGGGGCCTCTTATTCACAAAACCAAACTACATGGATATATATGATAGCTTTTCAATTCTTTTACCCCATATTTTGTGGATTCAACGTACAATTTAATGAATCAAATACATAAATTCAAAACATTCTCCTTCCCAAACGCTATCAAAACTAACCTGCAAGCTTGTCTAGCGAAATATATGGAAAATCATTGGTAATTTCTGGAATTTGGCATAAATGGGGGGGGGTTAAATAGGGAAGGGGGGCTGATTTAAAATTTCAGCTCAGAGGGGGAGGGGGCTTGTTAGAGAGGGGGACTAATAGAGAGGCGTGGCTTTGTAGAGCTTTTACGGTAGGTAAGATTCTGAAATAGTGCTGAAGCATTCTGCATGGATAATGTTGCTGTGGTATCGAGACAAAAATCAAGAAATGCCGAAGAAAAAAGAAAAGAAACTCAAACGGAAGTTGAAATAATGTTGTTGTCCTGTACGAATATTCCCGTTACTGACTGCATGCTTTCAGGTTTAAAGTAAATGAGTTAAATTGATGCCTCTCACCAAAGTGGATTTAGTTTAGAGTAACCAAGCATTCTGTGAGCTTTCTTTCTTCTATTTTCGCATACTGTAATACCGAAGTAAGTTTCTTTATTGATTTTATAATTCCTTTCTTTGTTCTTCTTTCAATTAGGGAGGACTCGGTTCTGGTCTTCCCAAAGGAGCTATTTATGTCCAACACATTGATCCAGATGGGCCTGTAAAAGAAGATGGGAGATTGAAAGTTGGTGATTGTATATTGGCAGTGAATGGCATTGATATTGGCTATATTCAACATAAACAGGTAGGTGTGACAATGCTCACTGCTCAATTCATTTAGAAACGGCCTCTTGATGTCATTTTACATTGCAGATCATTAGGATTCCCAAGAAATTTTCGTAGTAGTGCTTCGAGGTTTATTGTATGTAATAATGGAAGAAGACGTAAATGAATCTCCATGACAAGCCCTAATATTGAAATTCGGTGTTGGATTTTACTCGGATTTTTACCGAAAAGAAAGTGTTTTAATCTATTGTTACATCTCATAAGCTTTCTTGCGGCGGCCTCTTTTGAGTCCCCATAGGATTTTTTTTATTGTTGAGGTTCAGTTCAGTTTTTCATTTCCATTTCATTTGTGGCAACTTTGTCAGTGTACCTTTCCTTGAAAAGTTCTTGGAAGACCATTAATAGTTGAGCAGCTCTTCAAAATCAAATTCCATACCAAAATTTTTTTGGGAAAAATTGTGACTAAAATTCTCAATTTGCATTTTGAGCCTTCATCGTAATGCTGTTGAGATTTTCGAGATTTTCCAGTGAAATTATTTTAAAGCATGATTTTACTTTCGGTAGATACTAGTTTTGCTCATGAAAGTTACATCTAAAGGTGGCCTGAAGCAAAAATTTTTATTGTTCCGAATGAATAGCACTGTTGAATGATAAAGGATCCCATTGATATCTCATTTCGTTTTGAAGTTATCCACTGATTTCAGGTAGCGACTGATGACATCATTCTGTTTGCAAATTACTAGGGAATTTTAGGGAAATATAGCTGTACCCCATCTTTGGAAGGTTTCAGATGCGAAGAATTTTACAGCTTTGCTACACAAATTGAATAGGAGTTGTCTTGTGAATTAATATGATGTTTGGAAAGGCATGCTAATTGAACAAAAAGGCTTTTGATCCAATTTATCTTTGGAAGCATTGTCGACCTTGTATACTTTCCTCACTTTGTGCAAACAAAATGACGTTATCAGCGGATCCTACGCAACAGTGGATAAATCAAAAACGAAACAAAGTATCCAAAATTGTAATAAATATTTGCATCATTCAATAGTACTTGTCACTGGCATCAATAAAAATTTTCACTTCATATCACCTTTAAGGCTTCGGTACCCTTTTAAGGTGTTTCTTACAACTCTCTCTTTGAATTTTCAGGCTGTGGAAGTATTAAGAAAGGCACCAGAACAAACATCACTGTTAGTTAGTCGATCAATGGCGATTCACCCTGACATTTTGGCGGAAAAACCGCCATTGCCAAAACTGAAACTCGGTGAGAAGTCACCAAAACGAGGCAACTCATTACATGATGAATTTGTGGTTGAAATAAAGAAGGGACCTGGAGGTCTCGGGCTGAGCCTCTCTGGAGGAGCTGGAGCGCCACCAGACTTTAAAGGTACGTATTATGACATGTAAAGTTTATGTGAAGTTTTGTACACGAGTGGCAGTCTCTTGAAATTTGCATCCTAGGTGAGCCAAAAAGCTGCTTGTTTCTGCGAGTTACAGTAAAAACCCGCGTATAAGAACCTAGTGATTAAGAACCCACAGGCTGAAATTCTGAAATTAGACCCCCAATATATAAGAACCCATTCAGCGTGAAATTTGAAACAGGTTCTTATTCGTAGAGATCATCAAATTAGATCAAAATTCCAGTTGCTTTGTCAATGAGCCTATACAAACTGATACTGCCATATGTGCATATTACAAAGAACTCTAAAGATACTTTGTATGCAGTGTAGTTGATAATTCATTTGCAACTGGGATTATTCTTAAAAGATTCCTTGGATCACAAGACTGTAAATGAAAAGAGCATAATCCTAACATTGCTCGTCCTTCCTTCCTTTATTCCTCCATGTCTCTTTACATTTTCAATATTTTTTATCATCACATCTTCTTTTTATCCATCGTCCACTTCTTCTCTTTTTTCTTTCCATCCATGGTCTTTTTACTTCTTCTGTCCTCCCTTTATTGCTTCCTATCTTTCCCTTCTTTCCATTCTGCTTTCACTTTTTCCTCCAATTTTCTTCCATCCAGACAAACACGCTTCCTGCGAAGCTGCTTCGCGGCTAGATGCATTTTTTCCACCTCTGTTTATAAATTCCACTGGTACAAATTTTAATGAAATTCAATGTTTCCCAATAGATCGAATCATGGTCCGTCGTCTATTCCCGGGGCAGCCTGCTGCCTTATCTGAGAAATTACGAATCGGCGACGTCATCATTGCAGTGAACGGAACGAAAGTTGTAGGCTACACTCAACAAGAGGCTATCAATTTATTGCGAAAAGCGAAATCAGTGGTGAAGCTCTTGGTAAAGCGTCCTCACCCAAATGACATCCCAGAAGAATTGTTAGTTGAAACTCCAAGGGAAGCACTTGATCCAAAATCTGTGCTGGATAATATTCAGAGGAAGATCAACGAGAGAGGTAAAAATACGAATTAGTAAACGTAAAATTTCCCAGAAGCTTTCCTTATTTGTACATTGATGGTAAAATTTAACCGTGCATGTTGTTTGAATAATTAAGGATTTTTAAGGAAAAGGTTGCACGTGTCCTTCGAAAGGGACATCATGTTAGGGGTCTCATTCTTGGATGTAGCATGCAGGTGGGCTTAAATTAGCTTTCAGTTGCTAGAAATCCTGACAAACAATGAAAGTTTTTTCGAACGTCGAATCTTTTCTGAATCATCACGGAGATACTTCTTACATCTAATTTTTTCATTTTCTTCAGCAATTCGACAGATGCCAGAAACTCCACTCAGTTCCAGAACAAGTGACGATGAACACCCTTCATCCTTTTCCAATACAGCTCGACTTGACGACTCCGATGGGGGTGACATCATTCCATATTCAGAGACCCTGAAAATTGGTGAAATGGAGACCAACATCAAACAACAACAGAGACCAGTTGTAGAGACCTCTACAAAGGAGGATACCAGGCAGTTATCGTCACATGAAGTACTTGTGCATGCCCAAATTGGAACCAGTAAACAACAGCCAGTACAACAAGAGATGATTGATGAACCCCAAGTCGAATATCAGTCTGAATCTCAACCCCAAATCGAATATCAGTTTGAATCTCAACCTCAAATTGAATCTGGAATTGAACCTCAGTTTGAGCCTCAAACCGAGTCTCGTATCGAATCTGGAGAACATCCGGTTGCAGCGAGCGGTAGCTTTTCTGATCTGGATCTATCATTACCGGAATTACCGAGCTCAGATGAAGCCGGACTAAAATTACCTGAATATAGCGACGAGCTGTTTACAGATGAAGAGCAAATGCAATCGCAAGTGGAAGTAGAGAGCCAGCAACAACTAAATCGTGATCGTGATTCGTCAGTTAACCGGTCTGCCAATCCTTCCGCGAGTCCGGGTATGTTTACTGCGAAGGACGTATCCAAAGATTACGCACAGTCACTCGGAAGTGCGGCGAGCAGTGCTTTTGAAGGACCAGGTGAAAACATTGCCTTGGATGCGCATTCCATCAAAAGTGACTCCATAAATAGTGGCTCCTTCAAGCTTCAGAAAAAGCCTTCTGAATTTATGACCAGTGACTCGCAATCAGTAAAAAGCAATGTCTCCTCTCGTCGCTCCAAATCAAGCCAAGGCATCACAAAATCAAAACAAGCCAGTGATTTTGCAACCGTGGTATCTCATCTAGCTACTGTGACTCCTGATTCAGCGATTACTGTTAGTGATACCAAACATGTGATTCCTGATTCTGGTAGTTCGAGAGTCGCATTGAGAGATCCAAAGTTTGAGTATTTTGAAATATCTTTAACGAAGGGATCGACAGGTTTAGGATTTACATTGGCTGGAGGCAAGAGCACAACGGGTGAGTTGCTGTATAATCATTCTCTATTTTGTTTTTGTCTGAAAACTATTGTGAAGCCCCAAAAGAGTTCTGTCTCGTCAGTTTTTATCAACACAAAGACTGAATTTTACGTCACTTAGGCTGTTTCAAGCTATTTTCTAAGATAGGCAGTTTAGAAGGGTTAATGTAACTGATGAGATTCTTCCACGATGGTAACAAACATTTTTGCAAAGAAAATACTGCAGGCTTGTACGCTGTCAATGGAAGCCTTTTTTTTGAAATATGTTTGCTAATTGCTATTGTATTTTCAAACGAGAGGAAATTTCGAGTTACCTTGTAAATTATTCTGATATTCATTATTGATTTGTCGTCAATAGTTATGAAACATAAATGTACTTATATGAAGGCAAGATAGCAAGATTTCATTTTCAACCAATGGTTAGAGCCAATGATTCTAACCAATGGTTAGAGCTTCACAGAGGGACTGTGAGTTCACTGTTACTCGAATGGTGGCATACTCCTGACCTATGTATTTTGACATGATCTTAGTTTGCAATTGTGTATTAATGGCAGTAGAAGATGCAAGAAAACTTGTTAACTTGCTTCCAAATATATTTGTTAGGAGCACATGAATAGCGTGTCTTTCGAAATCCCTCTTTTATTTTTTGGTCCTTGCTTGAATCGCTTTGACATCGGGAAGAATCAAATAAGCGCCCCTTTTGAATAAGCGCCCCCCTTTGAGGCTCATTATTAAATAAGCACCTGGGCGTTAATTTGAGGATTTATTTATACCCTAATACATTTTATTGATATTGCAGGTGGTTGCTATATTCGCGAAATTGTCGCCGATCCAGCAAAAGCATGCGGCAAGCTACAAAGTGGTGATCAAATTGTCATGGTCGATTCGTTGGATATCAGTCAATACGAGCATATGGACGCTGTTGATGTTCTACGGGGAACATCTTCAAATGTCAGGCTGGGTATTCGAAGAATGAGGAGTGGGAAACATGACAAAAAGGATTATGGATATGAGATGGTAACATTGAATCGAAATGCAAGGGGAAGATTAGGATTGGTTCTTGGCGAAGAAAATGGAGAGATAATTGTTGAGGATACAGTACAAGGGGAACCTGCTTCAGAGTAAGTTGATGGGTATTTTGTTGGAATAACAGAATTGGAGGACCTGAAAACGTAGAGCTTTAATGAACCGTCGCACGTTTTGTGATAATCAACTGTAACGATTTTTTGCTACAATTTATACCCTTCTGTTAAAGAAGTCCTGTGTGGAGCCTGGCATTCAGTGTAGTAATGAGTTCGGATCTGTCGGGTTCCGTGTAAGTGCAAGGCCTATCCGTTACAGTTTATGTACGTATCCATTTGAATCCGATCTCGTGTAAAAGGGGCCTAAGGATTTATTTGGAAACGCTTTCTATATATTTTTTTTACATTCCAATAAAAATTAATAATACGGATTTACTAGTTACACTACTTACAGAATACTTAACTACACTACAAGGACGATGCCATTGGGTGCAAAATACTATGACTACTCCGTGGCATCACAAAAAACTAAGACGATTTACATATGAGTTAAAAAAGGAAAAAAATACAAGACATGAAAGAGAAGCAAAGAACACTACACTCTGTCTCAAACTAGATATCAGGTGAAAAATGTCCGCGAAATAATAGCAGACAAGATGTTCGCTGCGTTATGAGTAATTTTGCGTTATCACAGATCTCACCTCATATGTAATTTGAGACAGGCACTACATATGATAATGAACAAAATAATTGCTTTATATTTTGTAATACTACTGTAAATAGCAACTTTGAATATTAATATTGAAGTGAATTGAATTCGCAAAATGGTTGGCCATTTTGAAACTTTGAAATTCTCTTCGTAGGGAAGGCAGTTTACGTCATGGTGACAAAATCAGAGAAATCAATGAGATCCCATTAGAAGGAATGAATTTATCCGATGCAAATATAATTCTCGATGAATCAATGCCTATTGTACAGCTTGCCATTGAACGGCGTCAACAAGCAGTGCGAGAATCAAGATATGCTGTTGGAGCGACGGAGGAGCCTTCGCAGCTCAAAATGGTAAAGTCAGGGAGTTTGGATAATGATATGAGCCCATCGCTAGGAAGGAAGTTTCTGGGAGAGAGGTTTCTGTCCTTTGCGAGAAGTGATAGCCACCGTAGTGACAGTTCTGCAATGTCATCACCTAAGAAATCATCGGTGACGAATTCTCCAATTTTGAAGAAGCTGGATGTCATGCAAGACAATGGTTATAGGATGAAGAAATCAACCAGCCAAGATGACAAAGTATGTTCTTGAATATCTTTTCGCAAATATTTAATGATGCAGGTTTGTGCGTGTTAAATGTTAAAGATGCTTTCTTCTGCTTCGGTTTTTCTTCTCTTTTCCCAATCCTTTGCTACTGCTTCCTGGTTTTTGTTAGTTGCAAATGCTGAGAAAGAGAGGTAGGCTCATTGTTTTGCTCTGGATTTTTAATGACATGTGAGATGTTTGCTTTTGTATTATCAACCTGAATTTTATATGGGAGAAGAACGCTTTTTATTTCAGAAAAGACAAAAAGATATGTTTGTCTGAGAAACTTTATCAACTCAAGAATTGCTCATCCTATGAACTGGTGGCTTCTGGTGGAGCCCTATGAAACATTACAAGCCACTGCACAATTTTTGGAAAGTGCTGCAGACAAAGACACCGAGTGCGCATCTGTATGAAGTACACTTGTCGACCAAACCCTTTGATAGTTTCTCGTTTGAGATGTACGGGGGTAAACTGGGTTAATGCTAAATGCATCAGGCGAAAATGTGAATAAATTCGTAAAAATCTTAGTTCATCGAATGCCTCTCGCTACAACTAATAAAACCACCCTCCTAGACATTTTGAGTGTTGATTTAACATTCATTGCACAAACCATTAGCACAGTTTTCCTGCCAAGGAATTCTTTGAGAATGTTTTGATTTCTGAAACAAGACTCCTTATTTATGAATATTTACGGTATTTCATATAACTCAAGAATTCTTATCGAAATGGGAACAATTCTTGCAAATTCTTAAGAATTCGTGAGAAATCTCACTTAGATATTGTTTCAGTTCACAGACATGATCATATCAGACCCTTTTCAAACCCATGTTAGCTAATTGCATACTTTTTCGTACAGGGTGAAATAATACTCGTCCAGCTGGAGAAGGGGCCGAAGGGCCTAGGCATGAGTTTGACCGGTAATAATGATTATGGTGACACGAGTGGAGCTTTCATCGCAAATATCAATCCAGATGGTGTTGCAGAAAGAACTGGAAAATTAAAGAAAGGAGATAAGCTGATAAGTGTAAGTAATGCGACATTTCTGATATCGCTTTTGATTTTTGTATGATGCTACTTCGTTCAAATGTGTTGCATTTAAGTTGCACATCATCAAGCAACCTTTTGGAAGCAATTGAAAAAATAGCGGAAAACTACCGGGTGAGTCAAAAAAAAGTTTAGGCGTTTGACTGATATTCAAAAGTAAAATTTTAATCAATCACTCAAAGGCTAACTTAGATGACAAAATTTTGTTTTGTAAAATCAAACATCTTGAAGACACAACAACTATCAAAATGCTTGTAAGGGGTTTGTATGGGAATCGAGAATTGCACATTCCATTCTGGTCCATGATTTATGTGGCATTGAAGTTTACATTGCCAGTTTGAGATGCTGAACTTCAATTCCTATAGGAGGTAAATCATGGACCAAAATGGAATATGGAATTTTTGCTCCCAAACATGCCCTTTACCAGCATTATCCTCATTTCTGGGTCTGTAAGATGAGGGATACTACCAAACAAAATCTTCTCGTCTAAGTTGACCTTTGACTGATAGATGAACATTTCAGTTTTCAATATCGGTCACATACTTTTTTTCCACAGCCCTCCAAACGCCTAAACTTTTTTTTTTGACTCATCCGGTATTCTTGAAGAGCATTGATATTTTCTATTGTAGTGTAGTATGGCTCACAATAACGTTTTTCAAGCTGTTATTCCATATATTATTCCGTTGAGAACGAAACTGCTTAAGGTTGTTTTGTCGTATATTATATGTCCGACATAGGCCAAGATGAGTAGAATAAATTACAGAAGCAAGAGTAAATTAAATGGCTAATGATTCAAGCCTCGAAGCATCTTTTGGCTTCAAAGTTTTGGCTTTTCAATCATGAATGAATGAAGAATGGTGATTTACATATGTCAGGTAAACCAATCTTTGTATCTTTTTGTACTTATCTTGTGCAACTTTCTTCCTGTCAGGTGAATGGTCAGAATATTGAGAACAAACAGCAGAAAGAAGTGGTTGCTGTATTGCGACAGATTAATGGCCCAATGGCCCTAGAAGTCTTCAGGTACGCTTTCCGTCTGTGATCAATATTTAGCCAATGAAATCCTTAGCTGTTGAACGTTGATAATTTTCCGTTTTATCTCCAAGGGAATTGGCGATTTAATAATCACGACATTTTTATAAGGGCTAGTTACAGATCTCTATGCTGTAAGAAATGGACCTCGTAAAATATCCCATTTGTGGCATCAAATTCATACTCTTCAGCTGCTCCTAATGTTATAGTCAGGATTCAGACTCAACTATAAGATAATCTTTATAAAATGTAAATATTTTGAACAGTTTATAAAAATGTTATTCTTAATAATGAGGACTAGGAACCCAGAAAAGGACCTCTTGCAATATTTGTGAACTTTGGAAGTTAGGCTTCGGCTTCGGGTTCGTGCTCGATCCAACTTCTGACTTGACGTTGCTTGACAAGACTGATGAGACTTCGGAGAAGATTACTATCTTCCCTTGGGTTTCTTTCCTCTAACAGATATCCTGTGAATCATCCATTCAAAGATCGAGGATCAAGTCTTTTGAGCTCAGAACCAAGCGAGGATTTGGATCTTGATGGCATGGATTTGCAACTTACTGATAATCATACACTGAATGATCAATCTGCACTAACTGACAAACTTATGGCGCTATTGCCAAAACGAAATCTTGAGCAAGATGCTGACCATCCGAAGGACGATTCATCGACTCTAGCACCACAAACTGATTTGGATTTAAATGACATCTCGAAGGTGGAGAACCCGAAAGAACCAAATCACGCGAATGTGCTCTTGAAATCAAAAAGTGAATCTATTCGATCCAACAAAAGCCAGTCGAGTAACTCTGAACCGAAGCCTGAAAGTGAGGTATTTATCGCGACGAAAAGGCCATCTCTTAGCCATGAGATTCAAGATTTATCGTGGAATGATTCGGATCTCTCGGATGAAGAGAATTCCAGATCTAATGAAAGAGAGACGAATCGTGCTTTAGCAGATTTGAGGAAATCCACTCTCGCGAATCTAAAATTGACTGAAGTGGAGAAACCTAGCGTAACAGCAAGAGAGGAAGTTTCGCCAAGAAAAGAGGATGATAGTAATACTGATGTCACTGTGCATGAAGCATCTGTTTCGTTTTCATCAACTTTCGAGAGAGTTACGCCTTCATCATCGATTGTCAGCTCATCTTTGGATGAAATTACGCCGGTTTACTCTTCAGATGAAGATATGGGTTTCGATCTTTCGGCATCTCTGATTCCAGATTTAAGCTCGCTCAAGCCTAATGATAAGGAAGTTTATGATAAACTGTTCATTCAGGGTGGATCTGAAAGTGACGGGGAAGCAGGGAAAGCTGAAGATCGAGATTTAGATCGAGTCGATTCTAAATCGGAGGAAGAAAGTTTGCTTGTTAAAAGTCAGTCGAGTTTGAAGGCTGAAATTAGTGCTGATAGCCAATCTAGGATTACTTCTAAAAGACCTGTAATTGCAGAAGGTAATAGAGCTGAACTAAGCAATGAACAAATGCCATCTATCCAGGGCAATGAACCGAATCTTGGTAATGAAGAGCTTGAAAAGCCTATAATTCATAATGATGAAATTTTAAATTTAGAATCAAGCGATGATACCCTACGGCTCCCAACCATTGAAATTCCTGAGACGCACAGCAAATTCTCAAATCTTTATGATGAAATCCTTGCAACTGATGACAACGCACGAACAAATATAGTCGATGGACGTATGACTGACGGGAAGAGCATGAGAAATCAAGAATCGACCGATTCTGGGAATTCTTCTCAACAACACGGAAGTATTGATCATATCGTTGATCTTTCTTGGAAGGAAGTTGATAGTGATGAGTCAGTAGATGCGGACCATCCATTTATGGAGGCGGACTCTTTGGATGTTGCGGGGGCTTTGGAGGAGTTTGAAATGAGTAGAAAGAGGGAGGATGATAGCGAACTCAAGAAAGGCGGTGATGTGGAGAATGGAACTTCATTTACGATTGAAAAAGTTGAAGCGGATAGAACTACTGTAAAAACTGAAAATGCTGGAACTAGAATTCCGAAACTTGAATCCCGAATTCCGAAACTCGATCCCAGGAAACTACCTAGCAGCCCCCCTAGAAAATCACCACGGCAAAGCCATATACCAGTGTTTTCGCCCCCAAGATCCCCCTCTAAATCAAACAATACGATTGAATTAGCGGAAAAGAAACTGCATCATGAGAGTGACAGTATGACGCATGCGGAAACAGCTTTTACATCGAATGATCCCGCAAGTAATGAAGCTGCAGTTGATTCTGATATATTCCAAGTTGTGCTAGACTCTGAGAGTGATATAAGCTCTGATTCAGATGATGAAGTCACATTGAATTTAACTGGAGACACGTTGTCGTATGGACAAGATGAAATTGATGTACGGATTGCACATTTTCAGAGTATCTTGGATTCGGATCAGATTGACAGACAGTTCCAGGTTAGGGAGAAATCTTATTCCATACCGGATGTGCCAAATAAACTATGCACATTTGACAGCCCAGGATAAATTGTATACTGGGCTGATTTTGAAGATTTGTGAATTAATCTTTAACTAAGATCCTCAATTAGATGCTAGTATTTTTTTATATTTTTAGTCTTCTATTTATGGAGCTATAAGTGAGTTGCTTCACATTTTCGATTTCAAAAACACCGAAAATGACCCAAGAAACATTGATCAAATTTTCTAAAGACTCAACATAAATGGGCAAAGAGAGAACGTTTTCGTGGTGATACGGGGAATTAAAAATTGATCAAAACTCCATGCTTGTTTGAACTTATAATTTTGCTTCACTACTGTTTGTCTTTTGACACAGGAACGCAGTACCTGCATAAAAATATGAGCTCAGTGAAATTTGAAAGGAAATGCATTTTTTACTTTCTTTCCAACATAGAACTAATGTACATGCATTTTATTATAACTGATCAACTTCTAAATCCCCAAATCACCACGAAACGTTCTCTCTTTGTCCATTCATGTTGAGTCCTTAGAAAGTTTAATCAACTTTTTTGAGTCATTTTTAGTGTTTTCGAAAACGAATATGTTAAAAAAATTGTTTATAGCTCCATAAATAGAAGACTAAAAAAGATACAAAAATACTAGCATCTAATTGCGGATCTTAGCTAAAGATTAACTCATACCTCTTCAAAACCGGCCCAACATACGATTTATCGTGGCCTGTCAAAAGTGCATAGTTTATTTAGGCGCACCCGGTACATTTCATCATCATTAGTTGTTTTTCATCTAGTGACTTCCCAGTCTTATTTTATCTATGCTGTAAAAATCCCACCATACTTCATTCAAAATATTATCACTTTTGTACGACCGGGTGAGTCAAAAAAATTTTATGCGTTGGGCGGGGTGTGAAATAAAAAGTGTGAGGCCGATATTCAAAACTAAAATGTTTATATATCAGTCAAAGGCTAACTTGGATGAGAAGACTTTGTTTGGTAAAAACATTCATCATTTAGACCCAGAACTTAGGAAAATGCTGGTAAGGTGTATCTTGGGGAATGAGGATTCCACATTCCATTCTGGTCCATGATTTATTTCCTATTGAAATCAAAATTCTATTTCTGAAAATGACAATGAAAACGTCATTGCGGCAGAAACCATGGACCAGAATGGAACGTGGAATTCTTGATTCCCATACAAACCCCTTACAGGCATTTGTCTAATTGTTGGATCTTAAAGATGTGCGATTTTACAAAAAGAAATTTTCTTATCTAAGTTTGGCTTTGACAGATAAATTAACATTTAGTTTTGAATATCGGTCACATACTGTTAATCCATAGCCAGCCAAACGTGCAAAAGTTTTTTGACTCACCAAGTAGCAAGGGCAGATTTTGTAATACAATAGCATCAGTCGCTTTGGTTCACACCTCAATTCAAAGCGATTAGTGAATGCAGACAAAAGAAATTCTCTCAAGCAGAAATTGAAAACAAACGAAGACGCAAAGTTGCCCTGAAACCAGTACGGCAAACTCTCGTTTGGTGCGGGCGAAGGGAGGTTTTTAAGAGATGTAATGTGCTCATAATGAAAGAAGAAGGGTAAATCTAAAGTTCTGTCTGGGGCATTTTGTTTATTTGACTCAAAAACCGAGCAGAGGGCATTACAATTTTAGCACATTTATTGCTCAGATATACGCAGTCACTGCTCAGCTCCTGAATCAAGTAAACAAAATGCCCAAGACAGAACTTTAGATTTACCCTTCTTCTTTCATTATGAGCACATTACATCTCTTAAAAACCTCCCTTCGCCCGCACCAAACGAGAGTTTGCCGTACTGGTTTCAGGGCAACTTTGCGTCTTCGTTTGTTTTCAATTTCTGCTTGAGAGAATTTCTTTTGTCTGCATTCACTAATCGCTTTGAATTGAGGTGTGAACCAAAGCAACTGATGCTATTGTATTACAAAATCTGCCCTTGTTTCACCCAGTAGAACTCTTCCTGTTAAAGTTTTGCAAACTGTGTTGAAAAGTGCAGAAGGATTACCATTTATGATCATGACTCAAGAATGAATACAGATAACATAACCATGATTCAAAATTTAGGCAACATTCATGCATGTTTCTTCAAAGAAGAAAGGGGCCTTTTTGCAGTGCAAGTTCTGAAGATAGTCTTTGAGACATATGCCAAAATAAATGATTACTCCAAACCCTAGTATTAACGTGTGTTCATATTCATTAGCTTTTCTTACTGTTGGTGGTATACGCTTATGTTTTCCTGTATTCTCTGCCCAGGATTTTATAAAATATGATTGAAATTTTTTCCTCTACGTTTTAGGCTGTGAAAGCTCTACCAGCGACAGATTCATGTGATGTTGCAAGACGGTCTTCAAACAGAGAGAAGAACAGATTTAGAAGCATTCTTCCTTGTATGCATTTGACTTCCTAACTTGCTCAGTCTTTATTCTGCAACTGGACTTGATAGAGAGACTGTAGCAAGAAAATGCTACCCCCACGCTTACAGTATCACCCTTACAGTAACTGACCTTAGATTTTTTCCACAAAACGGGTCGATTTGTTTAAGTTAGATAAAACCTTTGTTTCACGCCACACAGCCACAGCTACTTTCCTCTTTAAGTCCTGTCATTTTGTTTCCATTTTCATCTGCTTGTTTTTGTCTGTAAACATCGTTAATACATAGCTCTTTGTATTGTATATTTAGATGTAGTTTTAGTTCTATGTTTCTATGTCAAGGTAGAATCCCAATGACTTTTCCAAATCCAATATATCCAACATCAATAAATATCCAACAATCCAGAACAGTTGGAATTTGATCGAAAGTTATAGGGTTCTTGCTTAGTGACCCTTGGGATAGTCATGGGTTCTTGCTTAGTTTGTAGTCCAATAGTCTTAATTATCTCGTTTTGTAAATTTTTATATTGAATAAAAAAACAGTATCACCCCGCCACTTAGAAACTGACTTATAAGAAACTGCAGCCTGCCAGATGGCCCAACATCTACCCTGATATAAGAAACCAATCAGCCTGAAATTTTAAATTTGGTTTCTTAAAAATAATTTTGATTGGAAAAATGGTATTTTGCAAGCACTTCATAATACAAAACTTATTGTGTGTCTAACAAAACAAAACAATCTGACAATTTGCTTTCAAAATTAAAAAAATATCACATGGCTAGTAACCAATGTAGTTAATGTTTTCTGCTGTTTTTATTTCACATAGGAGGGCATTGTCAAATTAAGGTTACTGTAACTGAATTTGAATTGTCATTGTCCAACATTTCGTTTAATGTAACCCGCATAAAATGAAATTTCTTGGTTTCTTTTGATGCGCATTTGGTGCGTTTCTTGCTGTAATTATAAGAAATTATTCAGCCTGTTTTATCTTTTTTTTTCTCCATTTATAAGAAACCAAGCAGCCTGGTTTAAAAAAAATGAGTTTCTAATTGGCGGGGTAATACTGTACTGTTTGTCTAGAAGATAAGGATCTCCAGTGGAGAACCTTATTGCAAACAGTCCTTTAGTTTAGTTTTGTCCTTTAGTTTTGAGATTACTCAATGCAAACAGTCCTTTAGTTTAAGTGCATAGCATTCACGCAGATCACTCCAAAACATCTCGCACTATATCACTGAAAGTCCATTGTATGGTTGCAGAATCCTTACGAAGATGTGAAATGATCTTGTCAAGCTATTGATAGCTGTGGTATAGCACTTGGCTTGACTCATTCGAAATAATGATGATGATAATGATGCTCTGTATTGATACAGATAAAACATGGCCAACTTGCACAGAAACTGTTATAATTCCAGGTCCTGCTAGAATTAAAAGTCTACAAGATATCAAATTATAAGTTCGAATTTAAAATCCAGATAATTCAAAATGTATCACAGTCATGTTGGTCACGTAGGGTCTTTGTGGCCGGCTTCAGTACAAAACTTTTGAAAGCAAAAAATTAATGTTATTCCCTCGGGTTTTCTTGTCATGCTGAATTTTCCTGAAACAGCCTTTGAAAAGTCTTGGTGCTAGGTGCTAGTCCATTTTGGTATTCAGATACTTAATGCATGCGGCCCTTATCTCTTCCATGATTCACAGTTGGCGGCTTAACTTTTCTCTGCTCTGTTTGATTCCAGATGATAAAACAAGGCTTTGTTTGGCTGGCGGCGAAGAACGCGATTATATCAATGCAAGTCATGTTAAGGTATTTCGCAGCATTATTACTGTTTTGATGTAAACCAAACAATTAATCCTGACTCTGTCAATAAGGTCCAAAAGTTTCATTATATTTAATTTCAAAAATTTTGACAATGATTCGAAACTATATATATATGTATATATTGCTGAATACTGTTCGCTAGACTCGCTATGGATTTAGTATTTTACTTGATTGTTGTCAAGATCTTTTCTCATGAAGTTATTTTTATTTTCAGGTTCAAATTGGTGAAAACTCTTTCACTTATATTGCATCACAGGTATAACTCATTTGTATTCATTTTGTTAGATTTTTTCTTAAAGGTGATCTGAAGCGAAAATTTTTATTGATGCAGATCAATGGCACTGTTGAACGACGAAGAATGTCATTAAAAACTTTTTGATTCTTTGTTTTATGTTCGAGTTATCCACCAATTTGTACGATTGGTTGATGACGTCATTTTGTTTGCAAAAAGTGCGAGAAAGTATACAAAGTTGACCACGTTTCCAAAGAGAAATAGAGTCAACGACCTTTCCTTCAAATGAAATGCCTTTCTAAAGGTCACATCTGTTGATGAAACAATGTTTATTGCATTTATTCTGCTCAGCTGAAATTTCTCCTAAAACTGTAACCTTCCAAAGATCAGATACAGCTTCTTTCCATATAGAATCCTAATAATTTGCAAACAAAATGACGTCATCAACTGCCACTTAAAATCATTGGATAACTTAAGAACAAAATGAGATTAAAAAAAAATTTCAACAGGATTTTTTATCAATCGACAGGGTCCTTTTTTTGCATCAATAAAAATTTTCGCTTCAGATCACCTTAAAGTGCCACTATCATCGCAAGTCCTGTTTGAATACCCAATAAGTTTGATGTAGTAGCAAAAACGGTAGCTTTTTTGTTGCTTAGAATTAGTTCCATATATTTGCTATGCTCAAAACGTCGTGCTTTATTCAGTTCGTATCAGAATGCTTCTATTTTGCTTCATGTACTTGTTATCTTTGTACAACTGCACTACATGCAACGAGAAGAATTTCTTGACCTATTTCTTAACTTGAATTTCCTCTGTATTTCTTAAAAAGGGGGTTTATATCCAGCGTCTAGATTTGGTAAATTTGGGAAGGAAACAAAAGCATGATGCCCGTTCTCGGTATAACGATGCTCTGCGGCAAAAAATTACTTCAGATTGCAGGACACTTTTCAGAGTTTTAATCAACGATAACTTTACTCAAAGTGAGTTAAGAATGAGGAATGATTTAGTTCATACACGGGAAGATTTATGTGCAATCTGGCCTTGTTTCTCGTTATTTCTTTTCAATGAGAAGGATAAGGTTAACATTGTTTTGATTTAACTGCAGGGCCCTCTCCCAACTACTGTTGATGACTTTTGGAGAATGGTTTGGGAGCAAAAGGTTCAAACAATTGTTATGTTGACAAAAGATGTTGAAGGAGGCAAGGTAATAATATTTCAAATCCTTTGTTTGATAGAAAATTCTTCTTAGATTATGCTTATTTCAAGTATGGTCTCATTTAGAAATTATGCTGTTACAAAATATCCCTAATGTTTGTTTTCGTTTCTATCAAAGCATCCTTTTTATATCTTGGATTATGCATATGAACCGATTGGATTTAAAAAGTTATTACAGTAACTGAAATTATTGGCTACTTCCATTAATATGTAGTCTGTCTCTAATAGACCTCTGTATTTCTTAAAAAGGGGGTTTATATCGAGCGTCTAGATTTGGTAAATTTGGGAAGGAAACAAAAGCATGATGCCCGTTCTTGGTAACGATGCTCTGCGGCAAAAAATTACTTCAGATTGCAGGACACTTTTCAGAGTTTTAATCAACGATAACTTTACTCAAAGTGAGTTAAGAATGAGGAATGATTTAGTTCATACACGGGAAGATTTATGTGCAATCTGGCCTTGTTTCTCGTTATTTTCATTCAGCGTTAGCTGATGTTATGGTGTAACAGTTGCAGCTCGAAAGTGAGAGCATGCAAGGGTTTCACTTTGCTAGTTGTAAATCGAATTTTGCTGTTTTCAACAATTGTTATTCAATTAAATAAAAAGTCAGCTAACAATGAATGAAAGTAACAAAAAAACAAAATAAAACGACCAATAACACTTGCTTCTGTTCAAACTGAACCATCACTAATTCACTTTTGGAAAATTTTTCGATAAAAAACTCGTTGAAAAGTATTCTGAAATTCGAAGCAACTTCTTGCCATAGCTAGCAGTGTTTTCCGAGAACGGCGGTTATGGTTTTGTTTTCCTTCTTAAATTTACCAGATCTTGACGCTTGATCCAAACCTCTTTTTTTAAGAAGTAAAGAGGTCTATTAGATGCCAGCTGCAAATACCCGCTAATAATAACAATGTAATTGTTTTGCGAAGGAATTTTGCGTTATCTCAAGTCTCGGGTGACAGTTTAAGACCGATTTTAGTTATTTTGTTAAACAATAGTGTTTGGTTTAAAGCATACATATTGAACGTCAAGATATGCTTTCCATTTCTAGGTCAAATGTCACAGATATTGGCCTGATATACCTGGCATTGCACTGAAAGCAGCAGATAGGTAATCATGTCTATCCAATACCCTTGCTGTCTATCCAATGCCCTTCATTTCTATCATGTAGCCTGCAGTAATCATGTCATTGTCATCAGCAAGGGGAAATTGTGAAAGAACAAATTTTACCGAAGTAGACAGAAGTAAACCGCAAAAACCCGTGGACCTCAGGAATCATGTAACCATTATACCCCCATCCAAAATCATGACCGATTTAGGTATCTTACAGCAACTTAGATTTACCTTGTTTGACTCTGAATCTACAAATCCACCCATGCAATTACTTTATTTGTTTACCTTCGCTTGTATCGTTATTGTCTGTTTGTATTTTTATTTCTTTTTTTCTGTAATAGTTATATGTAGTTTTATGTATCTTTTAATTTCTTTTAGATTGGCCGCAAGAGTATTTCGCTCCCTGTGGCATCGTCGTAGTAGTATTGTAACGTAGTTTGTTGGTGATGTAATTAGTAATATGTCTGTAAAATTTTCAATTGAATATAGAAAAAAAAACGTAGATTGACATTGTGTGTTATTAAAGTTTGTAATTTCTATCTTTTATTTATTGAAAGGTTCAGAGTTGATTTGACGCATAAAAAGGAGACTGGAAACACAACTGAAAGACGATTTTCTTTACTCAACACGAAGGTAAAGTTTTATTGGCTTTTATGTACTTTTATTTCCTTGGGTACCAGAGCCTATAGAAAAATTATATATAAAGGACCAAAAGAGCCTTACAAATATTACAAAGAATAGGGGACTGGACATACAACTGAAAGGCGATTTTCTCTTCTAAACACGAAGGTAAAGCTTCATTCCTTATCTCTGTCAACTGTGATTGAACACAGTTTTTCGTTTTCTCCACTGGAAGTTATTTGAACTGACTTTAAAATTCAAGCTGAAAGATTCTGTATTTTTTTCATTTCAGCTGAACAAATCTGTTACTGTGAATCATCTCCTGTTCAATTCTTGGCCTGAAACTGGTGTTCCAAAGGTAATCTTTTTATACCAAGAACTCAAATTTCTAGAAAACGTAGAGACCCTTGATATGAATGAGACCCGATATGAAACTTAGGGTGACATGAACTCATGCCGACATGAAAGGCTACTTTTAGGTACTTTTACTGCTATGATTTTTCAAACATTTTTTAGTCACCCGGTAGGGTCTGGATGTCGTTTAAAACAGGACTAAGCAAGGCAGGGAATATGTTTTGGTACTTTAGGGATGCAAGAGGAAATAGTTTAGAGAGAGAACATGATCTTTTTCGTATTAATGTATGTTAGTTGACCTGGTGGCCGTTGAAATAATTTCAATTACTTGTATATGAAATACACAACGTAATTCTTGCCGTGCCTCGAAGCGGGAAATTCGTGGCTTGATTCCCGGCTGTGGTAAGTTCTAATCTTCTCGATTTTTACTGATGATTTAAGATGTTTCTGTATCTTTGTTTGCACCAAAAAAGGAGAAATCCTGGTTGCTCGCAGCTGCTGAATATCTAACTTTTGCCGTATTATTTCATTTTGCTTCGTGCTTTATACTGTAGCATTTCTTGTCCAGTTACACGCTAGCGAACCTATACGCACTACTGTGGTGGATACGCCATACAGAGGCGGGGTATTATGCTTACGTGGTGGGGCATTATGCTCCGCCTCTGTATGGCGTATCCACCACATCAAGCATAATACCCCACCACGTTAGCATAATACCCCGCCTCTGTATGGCGTATCCACCACATCAAGCATAATACCCCACCACGTTAGCATAATACCCCGCCTCCGTATGGCGTATCCACCACATCAAGCATAATACCCCGCCTCTGTATGGCGTATCCACCACAGTAGTGCGTATAGGTTCGCTAGCGTGAGTTAGATCACAAAGACTTTGATGATTGAGGATAAAATTCCTGCATTTTCCTTCCAGGAACCGTTGCCATTCTTGATGTTTGTCAGATATTCTCTCGAGCTACATAACAATGGTCCACTTCTAGTCCACTGCAGGTATTTCCTTCAGCTCCTATGAATTTTTTTATTCTAACTTGCAGCTGGAATGGGCTGGAAAAAGCTGTATTCACCCATAGTAATTACGCCGTGAAGAAACACTTCCCTACGAATTACCGTCATGCGTTTTTCAATAACAAGGGCTGATTTTTGCTTTCGATTGACACTTCATTTCAAAGCGATTAGCGATTGCAGACAAAGAAGATTCCCTCAGCCAATAAATCAAAGCAAACATGGCCGTAAAGTTGGCCCGAAACCAGTAGTGCGAACTCTCGCCTTGTACACACGAAAGGTGCTTTTTAAGAGAAGTTAAGTACTTACAACGAAAGGTGAGGGGTATATCTAAAGTTCTGTCTCGCGGATTTTGTTTATTTGATTCAGGAGCTGTGTAGCAACTGTTTCATTTAAGCCCAAAATACACGAAAATTATAATGCCTTCTGCTCGGCTTCTGAATCAAATAAACAAAATCCTTGCGACAAAACTTTAGATTTACCCTTCTTCTTTCGTTATAAGCAGATAACTTCTCTTAAAAGCCACCTTTTGCTTGCACGAGTGGAAATTTTTCCATACTGGTTTCAGGGCAACTTTTGCGACCTTGATTGTTTTGATTTTCTGACTGAGAGGCTATTGTCGTACAAAATCTTGTCTTTTTTAAAATTTATATTCATATCAGCTGAGTGAGAAAAAATGAGGGCTGTTCGCAGATTTTTAGTGATGAACTTTCTTTGCGAGTCCGTTTACTTTAAAATTCATTGCATATTTTGAAAGCTAACTTAGATATGAAAGTTTTATTGATCGAAGTAGGTCTTTTTGTACCATAATTCCGAGCGATGTAATGAAATTGCTTATCGCATGAGTCCGAAACTAGGCCATCAGTTGAATCCACATTGATGCATTTAAAAACTTCTAAACCATGAACATACTACTCTACCAAAAATTGAAACAAGGCATGCGTTTTATTGCTCGCCAGGTAGATGCTAAGTTGAAAGATTTTAATCCAAGATTCGATCAAATTTGCATATTTTGCTTGTAAGGGTACGTACTTTAACGCCCTTTGCTCTGCATGATCAGTTGCTTGTCAAATGAAAAGCAAACCAAGTGGAGCCTAGGCCACTATCGAATTTGATATCACAGGAAAGCTGACGTTGAAACCGCACAAGATTATGGTTGGCAACAGGCATTCAAAATGGCTCAAATTCTTTTCAGTGCTGGTACAGGAAGAACTGGCCTATTCATTGTCACAGATGTAATGAACAAGATGGTTACAACAGGACAAGAGGTGACTTTCATAAACAATTACTTTGAAAATTTTGATATTCCATCAGACAAGTTTTTCAAATCAAAAGCCTGGAGGTAATTCAGAATCTATTCCTTATTCTCCACTGAAATCAAATTTATGAAGAAAATGTTCGCCCGAGACGTATTTCAAAATCCATTCAGTGATCAGGTAATTCAAATTTGTAAAGAAAATATTCAGCATTGTGTTCAGATTTTAAAAGAGACAAATTTTTAGTTACCTGCGTCAGAAAATTATGTCTCAAGCAGGATCTTAGAAAGATCTTCATTTTCTGTTCGATATCTCTCTATTTTTGCCATCTTTGTTGGTCGTGTTATGAAGATATGCTGCGTTTTGACTCAGTAGGGAAAATTAAGTCCTGTCCATGATTGATCTAAAACCCTGGTCAAACATATAAAACATTTTAGCTAACATTTTAAAAACCAATGTTTGTTGAAATGTTGGGCCTGTTTGACCTCATTGTTAGGTCATATAACATTTGTTTGGTGATGTTGGGTGAAGTTTGATGAAAGTCAAAAACAAACTTTGTTTTTTATTGCTGTGTGAAATGTTGGATCTGTTTGACCACTCCAACGAACATTTCACCAAAAATTTTATTTTGTTTTCATCAGTATGCCATTGTGCATGCTCTGCAGCGTCTCGGTAACTGCAACGGCACCTTCTGTTCACAGGTTTCTAACAACTTGTTTGGCGAAGTGTTTGGTGAAATTATGTTAGTTCTGTTTGACCATCAACTCACAACATGGACAAAGTCAATGTATGAATTCTGATAAACGTTTGGTGAAATGTATGATCTGTTTGACCGTAGCCTGCGTGCAGACTCTACAGTCAATGCAGAGGAGTTAAAAGGAGAAGAAAGCTCCCTGTAGAGTCTGCGCAACGGCGACCAATTTTGTGTTGTTAGTTCTCAGAGTTTGTGGAACCGTCTGGGATTGGCTGCATGATTTAACTGTTGTTCTTACTTGTGTTCAGCGTATTTTGCGTGTAACAAACATTACTCTAAAATTTGTTACAAGCAGAACACGCTGAACATAAGTAAGAACAAAAGTTAAATCGTGCAGCCTATCACAGATGGTTCTATAAAATCTGAGAACTCAAAACACAGCATTGATCGCCGTTACGCAGACTCTACAGGGAGCTTTCTTCTTCTTTTCGCTCCTTCGCACTGAATGTAGAGTCTGCACGCAGGCTATTTGACCGGGGCTTAATGGGGAAACCAGTTTATCTGATTTTATTCTCCATGCAACGCACGTATAAGTATTATTTACTTCTAGTTTGAAATCTTGGAGATCGTAAAGTCACTGAAGCAGCAAAGACAAGGACTCTTGCAAACCAGGGTGAGCTAGCATAGGGGACCGTTCATTATTTATGAAGGGGGTTGGTACCGAAGAGAAATGGGTTGGGTGAAAGAAATTTTCTGACATAAAAAGGTTGGGTGAATAATTTTCATGCAATTTCAAAGGTTGGGTACACAAAATTTTCCCACTAATTAATGCTAAATGTTTAAAGTCCCAAATTGTCAATTTCATCATACAAAATCATCAGTATTTCCCATTTTACATTTAATGTCTACTTTGTTTCCACCTTTGTCATGACTTTTTGGCATTTGCAATAAATAATTACAGTATATAACATTTAAAATTTATAGTTTCGACATTGAAATAATGTTTAAAGGTGGGAGTTGGGTAAACTTTTTTTCATCCTGAAAATAGTTGGGTAGATCTTTTTGCAGTCAACTTTTCAGTTGAGTAAACAGATTTTTTGAACTAGAAAACATTTCTCCTCAGTACCAACCCCTCTGTAAATAATGAACAGTCCCTAGGTTCTGAATCTTTAAATTTGCGTAAAAAGGTGGATGTAGAATTCTATGACCTATTTCTTTAAGACTGCGTTCACACGATGCCGGCACATTTTTAAAACGGTGAAAAATTCAACGGATAGGCCTCCCGTTCACACGAAAACGGCATATTTTTTGCCGGCAGATTTTGAAAACGGTAGATTTTGAAAACGGAACTCTAACCAGCACATTTTGGAAACGATATTCTGTGAACACTTGTAAATGATGAAGACAGAAAATTTTTCGACGCTGTTGGAACGCGACTGATCGATTCTAACGGTGTAGGTACTTTTCTTTAGCATCTAAGTCTTGCAACGAGGTTTTTACCGTCAAGTTTCTACCGTTTTCAAATTGTTCCGGCATCGTGTGAACGCTAGCTCAAATTTTGCTACCGTCACATTTTTCATCGTTTTCAAAATGTACCGGCATCGTGTGAACGCAGTCTAAATTGAATGGCTTAAACAAAGCTTTAGCTGCCTATCCATAATTCTACCGTTGGACTTTTCAGAAATTTTTAACATTTTTGAAATTACAGTGCATCTAAAAAATTCGGCTCATTTCAGGTTGTGACGTCATCAAATTTCATCATAGATCATAAAAGTGACAGACTTTTGCTTGATACCGTATTGTAGACATCCATCAATTATGGTTTTCTTGGAAATTATTTCATGTTGCCTCAAACAGTTAAGAAATTACGATAGTTTTAATTTTTTTGAAAAATTGTTCTTGAATAGTTTAAAAAGAAAGAAAGACATTCCAATTCTGAAACTATTGAAGATTTCGCAATATTCCAACGGCAGAATCATTGCAAAATACTTAAAGATTCTTTGAAGTCATTCACTTCAAATAAATAGGTCATTGAATTTTAGTCCCACTATTTTAAGATTTGGAACCTATGCAAGGTGAGCTTGTTTTACTGGATTCGACTATCTCCTTCGTCAAATATTCCAGCCAATTTTATTGATATAACAATGTCATATTAGCAGCAGCAGTTCCCTGTTAGCTTTTTGTTGTGCTATGTTTCCTTTCTTGTGTGGTTCCGCATTGCTGCGGTGGATTACTGGGATAAACCAAACACTGTGATTTTTTTTGTCGTACTGCTACGAGTTGAAAACCTCATTCCTTTGACCAATAATCGGCCTTCGCTTTGTTTTTTGTTGTATGTTTAGTGTAATATATGTTGGTCTTTTAGGGACCGGTCATTAAGTATCAGCTAGGGTGGGCGAGAGGAAAGATCAAAATTTTCTCAAAGAATTTCGTGGCCCAACTTGAAAGAAACAAAGCGTTTCTGTGGCCCACCAGCTATGGAGGAATATTTTTCATGGCCCATCCTTACGTCGTTGGCTGTATCAAGAGGTATCGCTAGAAAATGAAATGGCATGGAATTATATAAATTTCTCCTTGATATAATGTGTTATTAACAGTGTTACAGTTCAGTATTCATATTTTGAACAAATATTTGAAACTTGTCCAAAATCAAGTGCATCTATTAGAATCAAATCGCAAAGAAGGTATATTGTTTTTAAACTTTGTCACCAAGTAAATCAATATTGCTTCATGGCCCACTCAAAACTGCAAAGTATGTTGTAGCCCATCCAATTTGTTCGAATGTATTTCGTGGCCCAGCCATATTTCCTCCAGCGCACCTCAGCAGATAGTTAGTGACCAGTCTCTTAGTTTTGTTTACTAAAAATTGATGTGAATTGTAAGTACCATCCATAGTGAAGACCCGGTGACTTTATTTCTCTTTCACCATGGATGGTACAGTGAAATATAAGTTAGATATCGTAGTTTCTTTAATCTTGACAAAAAAAACAGCTTTTTTACGATATTTGCATCATGTGGGGAAACTTAAACCTCATTCTTAACTGAACACCAAATATATACCAACCCTTTTCTAGCACCTGTGGTACTCCATGGATTGTACGCTTTGAGTGATTAACGACGAACCATGAAATAATATTGTCGCTGTGGAGTTCTCTGCATTTCTTCCTTGCCTTGCATCTATTCTGCCTTTACATTCATGTTCATTGCTTCCAGAAGCTCAGAAGCTTTATTCCTTAGCCTCTGATACGATATCATCCTTCAAGAACTCTCTAGGTATAGGTAATCATAAATGTTTTGTATCACAAAATGACGTATGTAGCCTATCATAGATGCCAGTGGATAATTCAAATTAAGTTTTCAAAGACATTAGATGGAGTTATGTGCCATTCAACAGTGCCATAAGTCGTTGGCGTCATTGAGAATCCACGTCATATCTCCGTTATTAGGCTGTTTTAGCAAGAAGACGTCAGTCAAGAAGACGCCAGCATAATTCTTTTGTTAGACACAAAGCGAAATCAACATCAAAACTTTTGCAAATCTCGAGAGACTTCGCGTACGTTCTATCTCAGAAACTGACAACCTGAAAAGAGTACTTTTGAAGGCCGTCCTGCAGGAAAAGAACGTCGAGAAGGGAAGCTAAATACTGTGTGAGCATATTCATAAGCGATGGAAATGTGAGAATGCAAACCAGTCTTAAGGATTTTGTATGTCTATGAGTAGCTTTCTAGGAAGGAAACACCTGCACGGTTTGGATGCTCCGAAGCACTTACAAGCATTTGCGTTTTGACAGACGTCCGCGTCTTGCTGCTAAAACAGCCTATTGATGTACTTATGTTCATGTTGTTAAGTTTTCGTTTCTTGTTAACAGGATCAGTTCACATTTTGCTACAAGATGGCTGTCGAAATCTTGCAAGAAGAAAAGCACCTCACATACTAATTAAGCGAGCAACAATTCAGAGCAGCAAAAACGAAAGTACGTAATTTTCAAAAACATGCAGTCAGCTAATTAGTGATGGAGTTAAATGAAGAGAAAATTTGAGACAGGTAACATTACATCGCTTTAAATTTACGTGGCACATTACGGACATCAGTGATACCGGACAGATCAGAGTAAATAGCGGCTATTACGTTTCTTAATCTGCACTATCATTGTCTCCGTTCATCCCTTGTGATACGTAGGATATTGCACCCCTGGGCTCTCTATACCCCAATGTACTGTTACCTCAGAAGTAGTTAAAGGGTGAAAAAGCAGAGACTGTACAAGGTATTTAGTTCGTGGATGAGTTAGGCTGGAATTTCCTTAAATTTAAGAATCTATTTTGTCAATTCATTGCAGATTCTTCATTGAAAGTTTTATGTTCAACATTTTCATGTCACTTTCCATATGCGCTTTTTCAAACACTTTTCATCACAACCACGGATATTCCAATGGCGCCTTAGCCCAAATTAGGATTCCATTTCTCCTCCATCCATCCTTTTCCATGGATCAATTCAACCTGTCGTGCTAACAACGTTAAAGCAACACAAATGCTGCCCAAGTAGCAAGGCTGCCTTGTTCTTGAAACTTTTTGCGGTCGTTTGTTGGTGGTTATCTTCAGAGAGATGTCTGAATGTTCTGTTGAAAGTAATAGGCAATGGTAAATAAATTTGCCCATAAGAAGAACAAATAATACACCCATACATATCATTAATGCTTTGGCTATGCAAGGTTCGTGGAACGTGACCAGCTTTTATTTGGATAAGGTATTTCTAGATTTGCAGATGCAAGCATTTGTCCAACTGCCCAACCTTAACCCTTTGAGGAGTCCTTGTTTTGGCTGTCTCTAGAAGCAGCCAGATTTTAGGGTACTAGTCGTGGCTGCGGACTAGTAGTGTACACAGTGGCATAGCCAAGACAGAAGAAACGAGGGCGTCTGGGGCGTAACCCCAGGAAAATTTTGAGTGACCACGCCCTTTCAACTCTCGGAAATAGCAAGCAACGCCCTTTAAGCTAAATTTACAGCGGGTATATTTCATTTGATCGTTTAACTACATGACAAAAACAACTGAGCCAGCTTACCCCACCGAATCTCAGGATCCATCTTTTGAAAAAGGGGGTCCGGACCCCCTCCATTCCCTCCATGGCTCCGCCACTGGCTGTACAAGGTCAGGGGGTGATCACTAATTGAAGAATTTTTCCACAAAGTAAAAGACTGTACACAAAGAGGCCATCATCTTTTGCAGTGGGGTACGTTTGTAAAAGAGTTTTAACTCCAGATAACTGTCTCATGAATGCCGCTAATTGCAAAATTCAGAATCGAAAATTAGATTTTGTAGAATTTAGTAATTTGTAAAATGTATAAAGTTAAACTCCTTTAGTACATAATATTCCCATGTTGTACATATAGTTAAGTAGTTTTGATTATTCATATACTCTTAATAAAATAATTTAACAAGCTGTATGTATATTTCTAGTTCAGTCATTGTGCTGTCAATAGATAATGGTGTATAATTTCGGATACAGAATTTTGATCATAATTGTTCCCAATAAACAAGGCCACCGAGACGGGGGCAGGAGGAGCAATTTGCCTCAGGGGCCTCATGATTGAAGATTTCTAACATTTTGACTTTAGGAAATGCTCTGAAATGCATTTTAAGCCAATCTAAAGGGTGTGACCGAAAAATTTTCATTTCACGGCTTCATTTCACGGTTTTGTCCCCGGGCCTCCAAAACTCTCGGCGAATAAATAATAATTTAGTTATACCCAGTAAAACATTTGAAATCCATGAAATCTCATTCAGTCGTAATTTGCCAGAGAACAATTTTGTTTGTATCATCTTACATGCTTGCCCCACTGTGTGCCCAGACCTGGAAAAAATTAAAAAATCGATTTTTCCAAAAACGATTCCCTTAATTTTTCTTCTATTGACAATGCTCTGAACTCCCTGAAAGTGAAAACCGTTTTGTTCTATGTCTGATGGTTATTTTTCTGTGAATTTTCAAAGTTGTGAAAATCTTCAGTTTTGAATTCAATATTTGATCAAGCAACTTGTGAAAAACAACTCATATCTTTTAAAGCGATTGAAACTGTTATATTTCTCCAAAACATTTAAACTATGGCTCATCTGAAAGGAAACAAGTTCTTTTTCTTAAAAGGAATGCAGAACAAGCTTAAGGAATCAAATGTAATTTTTTACAATATCAAGATTATTTCATAAAAAGACAACTTTTGATTTTCAAGTTTTAATCAATGCATATAAAATACTGTTTATAAAAAGTGCTCAGTGTTTCTCGCCAAAGCCAATAGATTTTCTTCTAAGTATAACCATTCAAGAATAGAAAAATCGATCAGTTTCACGTGGCTAAACGTGGATTATATGACTTGCTGCCATTTTCGATAATCAAGTTTGACTTTGAAGACTGACGTGTAACTTGGATTTTTCCAAACAGATGGAAGTCTCTCTCAACGACCATGCCTCAACTATCATGGATCGACTTAAAGAGGCTTCCCAAGCATGCTTTCTAAATAACTAGGACCCAAAATTTGAAACCAAAATTGGACACTAGCAATTGGACACTAGCAGAAGCACAAGTCGCCTCGGCATATGAAGATTTCATATCCCAGAAAGGAAGAGCCTCAGGGAAAACCAGCGAAGAGAGTTCCACTCGAAAGGAAGGTCCTCAAGACCGACGAAAGAAAGTTATTATTATTGGAGACTCAATGGTGAAAAATATCCATAGTTGGAAACTTAGAGCAGCCTTGCGGCAAAATGTTATCGTGCGTTCCATCTCGGGGGCAAAAACGAGTGATATGGTTCACTACACAAAACCGGTCGTGGAAGAAAATGCGAATCTTCACATCCTGCACTGCGGAACAAACGACCTCCGTTCTAAAATGACTGCAGAGACAATCGCACAAAATATTACGAAAGTGGCCCTTTCAATGAAGAAGGACAACAGTTCCATCATCGTCTCTGGAATCTGCCCAAGAGGTGATAACGACGACCTCAATGAAAAGGCATGCTTAGTGAATGAAAAACTGAGGGAGATTTGCAACTCCAGAAACATTGGTTTCATAAATAATGATAATATTGATAAAGCCCAACATCTTAATAAAAGTAGACTACACCTGAATCGATATGGCGATGCGATTTTGGCAGGAAATCTCCGTGAAGCCATAGAAAAATGCTGACTTGAGCAGGCTCCTAGCAAGAATAAACCTACTGTTTCTAAAGTTGTAGAAAATAATGAAAAAATTGCGATTGAAATTGATGGAAACTTAGTAATCGATGAAATTGCTAATGGTAACGAGACAGGGGAACCAAGTACCATTTTAAAAGATCTAAGAATAAAAAACCACAACGGTATAATCATTGCCTATTTGAACATAAATTCTATAAGAAATAAATTTGACTTTTTAGAAGTCATCATATCAAACAACATAGACATACTGGGCATTGCGGAAACGAAACTTGACGATACTTTTCCCACCAGTCAATTCTTATTGGATGGCTTTCATCCTCCCTTTCGTTATGATAGAAATAGACATGGGGGCGGAATCCTTGTATATGTAAGAAATGGAATTCCAGCTAGAGAGCTGAAGGAGTATCAGCTTCCTGACGATATAGAATGTGGTTTTGTTGAAATAAATATCAAAAATAAAAAATGGCTTCTTGCGAATATATACCGTCCTCCTAATCAAGGAGAAAGATATTTTTTCCAGGAATTAGGAAACTCGTTAGATCACTTCAGTACAAATTTCGAAAGTTTCATCTTGATGGGAGACTTTAATACGGAAGAGAACGACGAGAATATTAGCAATTTCATGGAATCCTATAACCTTAAAAACATCGTTAAGACACCAACATGCTTTAAGTCCGATAGACCTAGGACAATTGATTTGATTCTCACCAACAGAATCTCTAATTTTCAAAATACAGTATCGATTGAAACAGGGCTATCGGACTTTCATTGCATGATTGCAACTGTTGTAAAGGGTGGTTTCATAAAAAGGGGCCCTAAAATAATCAATTATCGGGACTACCGTAAGTTTGATATTGACAGCTTTAGGAAAGATCTCAAAGATAGACTAATTAGACAAAGCCAACAGGCTTTGATTAGCTATGATATCTTTGATGCAATAGTCTTAAGTGTATTGAATAAGCATGCTCCGGTGAAACAGAAATCTGTTAGAGCCAATGAAGGACCCTTTATGACGAAAGCACTCAGAAAAGCCATTATGAATCGAACTCATCTCCGCAATAGATATAACAAAGACAGAACAGACGAAAATAAGACAGCTTTCAAAAAACAAAGAAATTTATGCGTGAAACTCCTCCGTGAGGCCAAGCGAGAATATTATAAAAATATTGATCTTAAAAGTCTTAACGACAATCGAAAATTCTGGAAGACAGTGAAGCCTCTCTTTTCTGGTAAAGTAAAAACTACTTCAAGTGTGACTCTGCTTGAAAATGACGAGATAGTCTCCGACGATAAAGCTGTTGCAGAGATATTCAATGATTATTTCGCAAATATAACGAGTTCACTGGGTATAGAGGAAACAGGATCAAATGTGGTATCAGCCGATGGTATCGACGATCCTGTTGAGCTCGCTATTATTAAGTACAGTTTACACCCAAGTATTAAGAGGATAACAGAGAGCTTTCATCCTTCCGAAACATTTGAATTTCGGCCTTGCTCGCCAGAGGAGATAATGACTCAGATAGAAAGATTAGATCATAAAAAAGCATCTCCAATTGAAAGTATTCCAGCTAGAGTTCTAAAAGAAAATTCTGATTTGCTTTTGCCACACTTGGTTAGCACTTACAACTCATGTATTTCTGAAAGCGATTTTCCTAGCGAACTGAAAGCTGGGGATATTTCCTCACTTTTCAAAAAAGATGATGCTTTTAGCAAGAAAAATTTTAGACCGATTACTGTTCTGTCATCAGTCTCTAAGATCTTTGAGCGGCTCATGTATGAGCAAGTAATGCCTTTTGTCGAGTGCTTTCTGTCTCCTCTACTGTGTGGTTTTCGGAAGGGCTATAATACGCAACATGCACTTCTAAAATTCCTAGAAACCTGCAAGATAACCATGGATAACGGAGGCTTTGCTGGTGCACTATTAATGGATCTCTCCAAAGCATTCGACTGTCTAAATCACGAGCTACTAATAGCAAAATTGCATGCATATGGTTTTAGTAGAAGTGCCCTCGCGCTTATTCACAGCTATCTTTCGAATAGAAGGCAAAGGGTCAAAATTAATGGTTCCTTTAGCACGTGGAAAAATACTAACTTAGGTGTGCCACAAGGTTCGGTGTTAGGGCCCCTTTTATTTAATATATATATCAACGATATATTTCTTCTGATGAACGGAACCGAGATATGTAACTATGCAGACGATACTACCTTGTACTCATGCGATTTTGAGGTTAGAAATGTGATAACAAGACTAGAGCAAGATGCAAACCGACTAACAGCATGGTTTCCAGAAAACTATATGAAATTAAATGAAGATAAATGTCACTTCATTCTTTTTGGGGCTAGTAACGAAAGAGCTAATATTCACGTTGGAGAAGCCCAGATTGAAGAAAGCGGCGAAGAGAAGTTATTGGGCATTACTCTTGATAAGAAATTAAGTTTTAAAAACCATGTCAAAACGCTATGTAAAAAAGCTAGTCAAAAGCTTCATGCTCTTGCGCGCATTTCAATCTACATGGAGCCCGAGAAACTAAAACTGTTGATGAAAACATTCGTCATGTCCCAGTTTAGCTATTGCTCGCTGATATGGATGTTTCACGATAGAAATTTGAATAATAAGATAAATAGGATACATGAAAGGGCCTTAAGAATCGCATACAAGGACAATGTTTCTACTTTTGAAAAACTGTTAGAAATGGATAATTCGGTAACCGTTCATCAGAGGAACCTGCAGTTGCTCATGGTAGAGATCTACAAAACAAAATATAATCTAAATCCCAGCTTTATGAAGCAAATTTTTGAGGAAAAAGAAATGCCTTACAACTTTAGGTGTTCTGATAAACTGCGACTACCAAAGGCGAAAACAACCTGCCTTGGAATCGATACAGTCAGATTTATGGGGAAAAAGGTATGGGAGACACTACCAGCAGAGCTGAAAAACTCGGATTCCCTTCAAGTTTTCAAAAGGCTTATCAAAGCCCATAAATGCCATGCCTGCAACTGCAGATTATGCAAAGTGTTTTATCCAAATTTAGGCTTTTTATTGTAAATTATATCTTCACTGTAATCTTACATATATTTTTTTTTTGTTTTCTTTGTTTTTGTAAATAGTTGGCCTTAATTAGCAATTTAGCTATAACATTTAGCCAACTTTAAATGAAAGAATTAATAATAATAATAATAATAATAGACTAATCACAAGGCAACAAACTTGATGCTTTTCCTAACAAAATGCTCATCATATCATACTTTTCACATTATTGACGATGAATCAAAGTTCAGATTTAAAATTTCTGATCAGAACAGATTAGTATAGAATTGAAAGTCACAAATTTGGTTCCATATGATCTTAGACTTTTACAGGGTATCTGCAGCCCTATGAATATAGTTGAACAATTTTTGTTTCAATGACAGACGCAGGGTAAAAGATGAATTTATTTAATTTAAGCTAATCTGTTGTTAGGGAAAACCTTTCTAATCTTTCTTCCCAGCTTTCCTTGAAATTACATTCTTCAGTCTTTCCACCCAAAGAAGATGAACAAACTATTCTTGAAATTTCATGGTATAACCCAACCGCGGTAAAAGTCATGTGTTGAGCCAAATTCATGTGGTAACCTTATAGAGAAACAACGACAGACAGCCGCATCATTACCTCTAGTATATCCTTTGATCAAAACAGATTGAATTGAGCATTGGATAACATTCAATAATATTCAATGTGACTTGCAGAGAAGAAATCACCCATGTGTCCAACTGCTTGGAATTCAACAATATTGAGATTAGGTCCCAGACCCCCAAGAAAGCCTCAAAACTAAAAATTTTTTATACAGTCGAGTGAGGCATGCAGTTGCGCATCTAATGAGCCCTCTGTTAAGTCTGTATGATGATTTTTTGAAGAGTTATTAATTTTTTCCCAAAAATGAGATCCTGGGCACACAGTGTGCCCTTAAAGGCTCTTTTTCAGCCCGCGATCTCTTGGTTGGTCTTTGTTGTCACCATTTCATGGGCCATAAAATGGCGACAACAAAGGCCAACCAAGAGGCGACACGTGCAATGTATGCTAGTTGAATTAGAGCTATTGATACCAAGGGGCTAAAGACTCTGTAACATAGGGCTTACATATTTGAAACGCCCTACGTAAAACATTGAAATGATGCTACAAACCATGTACGCATGTAAAGAAACTTAACTGTGGGAGTGCCTTGCATCTGTCAGTTGAGCTAAATCATTCATGCGTCGGCCCTCTCATGATTGTAAATGACAGGGATCTAGTGTGTCATGAAATGTCATTTTAAATGTGCTGGGATTGGAACAGGGCCGTCGAGAGATGGCACGGGCCCCAGGGGTGGGTTTGGAAAGGGCCCCCAGCGCCAAAGGTTCCGACAATTTTTTTGGACCACACACTTTTTCTCTAAGATTATGCCCTCCTATGCACTCGTTAAAGGATGCTTTTAGACGAAAATGCCCTCCTTTAAATTATTAAAAACATTTTTAGATGGCAATTTGTTTGTCTCGTGTGTAAAGACTAAGCTGAGAATGCCAGAGGAACCGCGGGCCAAGAGACGTTCCCGAGGAAAATTGAAGACAAAAATACATAATGTATATTTTCCCGGGCCCCTCATGGCCTCGGGCCCCTCATGGCCTCTGGCCCCCTGATAATTACCCTGGCTACCCCCTTCTCGACGGTGCTTGATTGGAAGCACAGTTGCAAATAGAAGCTTCCTTCCGAGAATGTCCATAGTTTTGGTGAGACATAGATTGCTGGTAAATGACGGGTGATCCACAAGTGGAAGGTGCTTTTTAGGACAGGGAACTGAGAAGTGGTTGAGAAAGTCTCTTCTCATCTGAGAATCAACGTATGGTTTGACTAAAGCCAAAACAGCAAATCGTCCCTTTACACTAAAATTAAAGCACTTGATTGCCAAAAAGTTATCTTTATTTGTAAACGAAAATATTTTTGATAACTCAACAAGTCCACCACGTCGTATGTACTCGATTTTGTCAGGAGTTGCAGTGCTTAGTGTCATACGAAAGTGCTCAGCACATAGATCCAGTGCACTCCCTTGTTTCTGCAAGTTATGGACTTCAGCCTAGTCCATATCAAAGGCAATTACTTCTAATTTAAAGCCAAATTCCAGTTTAAAGGGAGTGTGCAATGGTAAATAGGCTGCTCTATAAATAGAACAAAGAAAATGCGCAAATGCAGCATTGTTTCTTTAGCTATCGATTATTAACAACACGTGTGTGCCATCAATTTCAATAGGCTATTTTTAGATTTTTCTGCCCTGTGCAAATGCAGGCTTATATCCTTGCACAAACCCTTTAAGAGGGCTTTGTTGGTCGCATGCCAGGCTCGCGCAGCTTTTCTATGCAAAGGAATTTCTTGGAAAGTGCTGCAGACAAGACACGGAGTGCGCATCTGTATGAAATACACTTGTCGACCAATCCCTTTGATAGTTTCTCGTTTGGGATGTACGGGGGTAAACTGGGTAACCTTAATGCTGAATGCATCAGGCAAAAATGTGAATAAATTCGTGAAAATCTTAGTTCATCGAATGCCTCTCGCTACAACTATTAGAACTACCCTCCTTGACATTTTGAGTGCTGATTTAACAGTTCAAAATTGACTGCTTTCTACCCATCAAAGCTACCCATGTTGCCCCAAGGCTACCCATTTAACCCCTGCAAATCCTGGCTATTTTAGAATTCGAGCGATCATAAGATTCACAAAACTTACATGCCCAGGCTTGATTTTAATGCGCTTTTCAAGCCAATGTGAATTGGCACCACATTTTCAATAAGCAATTAGCTCATGAACGGCCTTTTGATGTGCCTTTTAGCAGCCTTATATGTTAAATCGAAATTGTATCTACAGTGGCAATGGACTCATAAATTGGATTAAAGCCATTTTGGTTCTGTTGTAAATGAGTATTGCTCCTCTGTGGCCCCATGATCTCCTAGAAGTTTGTCTGAGACACATTGTGCTCATTGTCCTTGACTGCAATCGTGGTTTCATCGAAAACCCAATGAATATGTTTAAAACATGGAATTTGGAATCATGGAAGCGGCCTCGTTTTGGAATTTTTGAAAATTTCTTTAGCTTACGTCATATGAAATTTTTTACCCCAGATTCACATTCAGCACCCTAATTTTAGTCTTACTGCTAATTTTCATAATCTCAGTGTCAGCGATTTTAATTTTATGAGGCTAACAAATTTGAAAACTTATATAGGATATGGCTGGGTATAATGACTGGGGGTGTAAAGTTACACCCCGAAAGATTTTGACGGTCGAACCCCATATAACTTCTCAAATACACCACTTCGATCAAGCAGCCTCGTTTTGGAAATTTGTCAAAATTCCTTCCTATTGTTCTTATGAACATTTCGAGCCCAGATTCAGATTTAGCACCCAAATATTAGTCTAGTTACATGTTTTTAAACTGCTGGCATTTGTGTTGTTGATTTTATGACAATGTAAAATTCAAAGATATAGAAGGGATTTGACCGTAAGAAATCGTTCGGGGTGAAACTTTACACCCCGAGTCACTTCCATGGTCAAGTCCCTTACAGATTTCCAAACTTTACATCGCCATGAAGTTAAAACCACGACTGCTAGCAACATGAAAACTTGTGGTTAGACTAAAGTTTGGGTGCTAAATCCGAATTTGGCCTCCAAAATTTCATATGAAAGAACTTTGAATAATTTCCAAAACGAGGCTGTTAATCGAAGTAGTGTATTTACCATCGCCATAAGATCGAAATGGCAGAGTCTAAGAATATGAAAATTTGCAATTAGACAAAAAAACTTGGGGTGCTGGATCCAAATCCGTGGTCAGAAATTTTGTATCAAGAAATTTTCAAAAATTTCCAAAACGAGGCAGTTAGTTGAAAGGGTATATTGAGTGATTAGTGATTGAATGACTTGGTATGGAATAAGCTGGGGAAGCTGGTATTACTTGAGAAAATGTATGAGGTGTGCAAAGATTGTCTTGCCTCCATGATAACTTTGGCATACCGATTCCATCACTTAACTTCTCTATTCATTCATTCCATATTTCAATTTATACAGAAAGTGAACGTACAATCGTTGATTTTACGATTTGCCTATCATCAGCTTGTGGTTTTTGACCATCGTAGGCCTCTCTTCGAATGTATGGTTTCGTTGATTTCCAAGCCCCAAATCTTGAACATGATATGCCAATTTAGCCATTCCATTCCACTGTTCCATCATTCCATTCCATCATCCCACATTCCAGGTTTTACGGATAGCCAAACTTGCAATAACGGATTCTGCAATGTTAAATGCTAAACCTGCCATAATTTGGCCAAAGTAGCCCACGTTCTCCGATTACATTGTTTCGTTGATTTCCAAGCCCTAAATCAAAAACATCATATGCCAATTCCATTCCGCCATTCCGTTGTTATTTTCCATCATTCCATCTCATCATTCTATATTTTACGTATAACCAAACCCGCAACTGCTATCAACTGCTGATTTTGCAATTGGTCAATTATAAAACGGGTGGTATATTGTCCTGAATAAGCCTCCGTTGTACAAACCTACCGCCCTTATCTCAACCACATGCATGAATTAAGATTTTGAAATCTATCCTAATCCCCCACTGCTGCAGTTCTGCGTTGGCTATCTATCATTAACCATTATTTGATCTTTTGTGCCAACTTTAACCCTATTTTGGTTGGGGGGGGCAAATTTGCCCCCCCCCCCCTAGTAGATTTTTTAAATAACTCTGCGAGGAAGGATTTTATAGCCATGAAACTTCTTGACTTTTTGCAACTACTTATTGTGCAACTTCTCAAAAAGTTTCATTGAAATATTTTGAAACATGAGGGGGTGGGAGACAATTTTCTGGGACTGACCCAGGAAAAATCGCAAATTCTCAAATCTCAATTATTGCGAAAAAAGGAGCAGAAGTGGAATATTTTGCAAATTTCTTTTTTAATGTTGTGTTATTTGATGCATTCTATCATAAAGACCATGTTTGGATGGAAAATATGCTCCAAATTTAATTTTACCTCGATTTTCCTGATTTTGGCCAATTTTGCCACTTTTCTTGACCACACAAAGGAAAATGCTGATGTAAGCAAAAATGGTGGCTATTTTAAAGTTAATTTTTATATTTACAGAAAGTACATGCCTGAGGCTTTTAGCACATCAAATTTGGTCGCTCTATCCATTACCAGTAAAGAGTTAGGTAGGGGGGCTTTTTTGCCCCCCCCCCCAACCAAAATAGTACTATCAAATAGCCCACCCACTATAGGGTTAAGAGACTGCACCATTAAAATTTTGGGGGTTCTTTCTTATCACTTTCCCTTGATAAAACTGGTGGTGTATTATTTTCATAATTTTAATCTTATCGTCTTTTGAGACAATGGGGCGTTTGAGTTGTTCCCAGGGCAACTGGAGCCCCTAAATCAACTTTAACATTTTAATCTTCTTTCATTTGAGCTTCTCCAAACTTTAAAGAATCCCTTCGTTGTTGTGAAGGTGAAGTAGCAATTTTTAGTTAGGATCGCAGAAGAAGAGAAGACCAAAACGACTCTCATGACCCTCATATCTTGAATCAGGCCCTGTCCGCCTGACTTTTCTGGCTGCAATGTAAGGGGACTAAGCCACTGCGCCGCAACACTTTCAAATCTGACGAAGGAGTGGTGTATCGTACTGCCTGTTTGTAATGGACTAACCACAGCTATCTAAACCTCTTTTCAATTGTCACTTCTATAAGGAAGTCTTCGATTTTCTGTTGATAAGTTAGAATGCATGTGGAAAAGTTTCGAAACAGAACTACGAGGTAGTTTTTGGCCATCTGGCTCTTTCTGTCAACCCACTCGACACCAGTTGGCAATTCAACTTCCTGGATGGCCGGTTTTACAATAGCCTGACTAAATCCATCTTTACCAGCGCATCTATTTTTGAAAGGTTTTGTAAGGAAAGCGTAGCCTCACTGCCATAACGACCCTCAAGTTACGCTCATCTCATTTAGTTTAATTGTTGTTGTTGTTGTTATCGCTCCATTGTCATTCACAAAGACTCATATAGAGATGAACTGCTTTTCCTATGGTCTTTGGCTATTTCATCGGTGGCACTATAGTACTATGTGTACAACATACACATCTGTTAATCCTGAATACGGGACAGATGAATTTTTAAGGAAAAAGTTACTGGGCAGTTATATTTTTGCGATGATTTCTTACGGGGTGAGCAGATTTTTTGTAACAATTTTTCTTCTCCACCGGCCGTGTAATATAATAAAGTTTGCGCTGTCCGTGAACCTATTATTGTTGTTAACTTCTTGTGACGTCATAACACAATGGCGCAGAATTGCAAAAGATAACATCAAAATTTGAAATCTACATGCAAAGTAGATCTAGCGTATTTATGAATGACAAAAGAGCAGAGCGGTTGCACATATTATTGTCATGCCAAGAAACTTTACCCGATTACCTCGAGTAATTCGAACAAGGGTGGTTGTATGTTATTTCATACGTCCATACAACTAAAATATTTCAATGACTATTTTGAACAAAATCTATGATTTGCATGAGTTGAAAGTATCTCTTTGACAATTCTCAATGCCCTTCACCCTGCACAATTTTAATATCATTGTCATCAAAATGAGCAACTTTTTTCTCAAATCTAGTCTTGAGCTCATAAAAAAGTTACTGCTGCCCAGCATAGGTTTCAAATCTTTAAAAAGCTGGGTTTAAAATTCTATGACTTTTTTTTCTTTGAACTGAACGGCTTCAAAGAAACTTGAACTATTTTGCAGTAAATCTGCCGTTGGACTTTTCTGAAATCTTCAACATTTTCAGAATTACTGTGTTTTTATTCTTTTTTAAGAATTCAAGAAAATTTTGGAAGAAAACTTGAAACTATCGTAATTTCTAGACCTGTCGACGAAAGATCAAATAATTTGCAAGAAAACCATAGTTTGTAGATGCCTACAATATGGCGTCAAGCACTGGTTTGTGATTTAGAAATTTGATGACGTCACATCATAAAATTAGGTGAGATATGAAATAGGCTGTAATTTCAACAATTATTCAAGATTTCTGAAAAGTCCAACGGTAGAATCATGGAAAAGTGGCTAAAGTTTCTTTCAAGTCATTCAGTTTAAAGAAATGGGTCATTGGATTTTACACCCGCCTTTTTTCGTAGATTTAAAGATTTGGAACCTATGCTCTACTGCCCCGTACATATTTGACCTACGAAATGTGTTGAACCCCTTCTGTACATGCTCAGAAAAGTAGTGGCCCAGTTACATTTTGCACCGGCCATGTAAAAGAATAACTTTTGCACGTTCCAGATAAATCTCGTTGCTGCTGTAGTGCAGAACATAAGAAAGGCCATGCACCCAAAGTTCCTTGTCTCCTGTCTCTCACCTTTGCCAGTGGAAAAATACTCAAAACACAGTTGAACTAAGTTTATCAATCAAGTTTCCTTAGCCTTTCTAATCTACGGATTTCCATGCACACTTTGACCTGATTCGAATAGTCAGTCCACGTTTCGTTTTGCTTCTCGTGTTTCGTATTTGAAATTAACCCTGAATTACTTTGCATCTTAGAGGTCATAAACATGGATATCTTTTTTCTATTTTCAATCTGATGTGTCATTTTGGAGATCTACGGCACGCGACTCGGATTAAATACTTCGTATCAAATGATGGCGTCCTACTGACTGAAGTTAAAAGAATGAGCCTATTGTAGGGCATAGAATATGCTGCAAAGTTGGCCGGCAGATTTATGGAGTGCTGGAAACAAGACGAGATTGGCAAGGTTTTGAAAACAATACACTTACTAAGCAGTTGAACGGAGCTGTTCTCTTCTATTTGTTGTTCACATTTTTCCACCCAACTTTTTACACATCCACCTATATTGGCCAAAACAATCGTTAACTTGAAGTTTCACAGTATTATTACTTTATAAAAAAATAATATGCTGCCTTAACGAGGCGTTGGAAATCTAGAACGTTGATCCATGTTGTTTTTCAGATTAGACCCAGAGCTTTTCAGTTCCAAAATGCAAGACCCCGAAGGTCTGTCCCTCTTAAAAGAGATCCTGCTGCTAGTCCTTGACCCAGATTATTACAGTATTGTTATCATATGAAACAATATTATGCTGCCTAAACGACGACTTGGAAATCCAGTCTCTTGATCCTTGTAGTTTTTAGATTAGGCCTAGAGCTTTTCATTTCCAAAACGCGAGACCCCAAAAAAGCTTTGGCCCCCTCCTAAGCCATCCCTTCTGCCATACTTGACTTAGAATTCCACACAGTATTGTTATCATTTGAAAACATTGTGCTGTCGTAACGAGGAGTTGGAAATCCAGTCTCTTGATCCTTGTAGTTTTTAGATTAGGCCTAGAGCTTTTCATTTCCAAAACGCGAGAGCCCAAAAAAGCTTTGGCCCCCTCCCAAGCCATCCCTTCTGCCATTCTTGACTTAGAATTCCACACAGTATTGTTATCATTTGAAAACATTGTGCTGTCTTAAAGGGTTTCTGCAAGGCTAAAAGCCTGCATTTGCACAGAGCAGAAAAATCTAAAAATAGCCCATTGAAATTGATGGCCCACACGTGTTGTTAATAATCGATAGCTAAAGAAACAATACTGTGTTTGCGCATTTTCTTTGTTCTATTTATAGAGAAGCTTATTTACCATTACTCACTCCCTTTAACGAGGAGTTGGAAATCCAGTCTCTTGGTCCTTGTAGATTTGGCCTATTTTTCCTTCCTCCCCTGTCCTCCCTTCATTTTTATTTTTTTTCTTTTTTTTGTTTCAGTGCTAAAAATACTCTGATCCAGGGTACGAGACCCCAAAAAAGCTTTGACCCCCTCCTAAACCATCCCTTCTACCATTCTTGACTTAGAATTCCACACAGTATTGTTATCATTTGAAAATATTGTGCTGTCTTAACGAGGAGTTGGAAATCCAGTCGCTTGATCCTTGTAGTTTTTTAGATTAGGCCCACGCTTTTCATAATCTTGGCAATGTTCCCTGGATAATCTCCTTTAAGATTCATATGATACTTATTGACATATAGGCTAATTTCGCTCACTGCACTACACTTTCTATGAGGAAGCCTCACGCTCTACTCTACCACCCAAAGTATCACCATGAGCGATAGGACACCCGGTGTAGCAGTTTGAGATTTATATCAGTAGCGAGCCACCTTAACTTGTTGTTCTTTTTGTCTTTTTTGAACTTATTTTTGTTAGGCATACAGCCACCCTTCACTGTTTCGCAATTCTGAAATTCTTAGTAGTGAGCCACCTTAAGTCCAGATCCACCTTAATCGTAAAAAGTGAATGATAGCTGCGTTTAAACGGTAGATTTTGAAAACGGAACTCTTACCGGCAAATTTTGGAAACGGCATCGTGTGAAAATTCGAAAGTGATGAAAACGGAAGATTTTACAACGCTTTCTAAATGAGGTAACTTGTTCTTAAGGTGTCAGTAAATGTTTTCGGCATGAAGTTCTTGGAAATATTGCACCGAGTTTCTCACCGTCGAATTTTCTATTGTTTTCAAATTGTGCCAGGATCGTGTGAAAGCTAACTCAAATTTAGCTACCGTCACATTTTTCACCGTTTTCAAAATGTGCCGCCATCGTGTGAACGTAGTCTGAAGGTCCTTTAAGACGTCACTTTAAAAACAAACGCATTGACCATTCCTACAGTCTTGTTTGAAGCTAAGATTCCTATGCTAAGCTTTACTCCCATTTTTTGATAGGAAATTGCTTATCAGAAAATGTAGTAGCATGAGCGATAGGACACCCAGTCTGTAGCAGTTTAAATTTATATCAATAGCTTTACGAGTTAAGGTGGATCTTCACTTAAGGTGGCTTACTACTGAAAATTTCAAAATTACGAAACATTGAAAGGTGGTTGTGTACGAAGTAAAAACAAGTTCAAGACACAAAAAGTCAATAAGTTAAGGTGGCTCGCTACTGATATGAATTTAAACTGCTACACACTGAGTGTCCTATCGCCCATGGTAGTAGTAATTCTGTAGCAGCTATTTTCAGGCTTCCATTTTTACGTTGTGAATTTAGTAGTTTATTTTTATCCCATAAAACGCCAATAGGGTGTGGTTTGCCCGCCAACAGTCTCACTAAGAACCCCATAGTAAATTTATTTTGTAAAGATTGTCTGGTAACATCCCCCAATATCTTCTGCAATATATTCCAGCAGTAACGGACACAAAGCGATCAACCTCAAAGGCGTGGTGTCAATAAATTTGAAAACAGTAGCAAACTGGAACAAGCAAGTTATTACAGGTGGTCACTGCTTAACTGTACATCAAATTATTATAACGAAATATTATCGTCGACCAATAAATCCTGCATTTGCTCGTTGCTCGCGTGGGGAGTTCACTTAATTGCTTAATAAATATTACGAATTTGCAATTGTGGTTAAATGTTATAGAACTGTGTTCATTTCCCCAACCACGCCTCTCCTAGACTTCGTCTCTAGCTCGTTACTGAACTCTTTCGAGAGCTGGATTGAAGGCTATGAAGTGCAGGATGGAAGGGTATTTTTAAGAGCCAAATAGAGCTGTAACTGAAACTGTTTGTTCCTCGTTTTAGATCTGAGTTCATTCCCCACCACGCGACTCTTACACTTCGTTTCACTCTCATTATTGGCCTATTTCGAGAGGTGGATGGAAGGGTAACATAAGTCATATGTTCCATGTTTTAGAATTGAAGCTCATTTCCGTACCACGCTTCCCTAAGGCGACATCTCTCTCTCTCTCTCTCTCTCTCTCTCTCTCTCTCTCTCTCTCTCTCTCTCTCTCTCTCTCTCTCTCTCTCTCTCTCTCTCTCTCTCTCTCTCTCTCTCTCTCTCTCTCTCTCTCTCTCTCTCTCTCTGTCACTCACTGATCGTGGGCCCATTCGAGAACTGGATGGTGGGGTTATTAGAGCTGAAAAATTTCCTAGAACTGAGCCTGCTCCCCGTACCACGCCACGCCTCTCCCAGACTTCATCCCTCTCTCTTGCTCATTGTGGGCCTATTTCGAGAATTGGATGGCAGGGTATTGTGAGAGCTGAACCATCTTATAGAAGTAATTTCATTTCCCTCCTCTAGGCTTCATTTCACGTTAGTTACTGGCGTATTTGTTATGTTGGATTTAAGGGTAACTGAAACTGTTTATTCCATATAGAAGAACTGAATTCATTTCCCCCATCACGCCTCTCGTAAACTTCGCCTTTCTCTCTCTCTCGCTTTCATTGTGGGCCTATACCTGACCAGAAGGATAATTTGTGATTTGTACAGGGAAATAACTTTTGCCATAGTCCATATTCAGAATGGAGGTCCTGTCCCCTACCACGCCTATCTAAGACTTCGTCTCTTGCTCGTTGCTGTTGTATTCGAGGAGCATTTAACTCATTCGAAAAGCGTACGAGATTTTTTAAAAGAATGGATTTTTACAGATTTTTCATGGATTTCCCTTGAAAACCAAAGGATTTTTTCCAAAGGTGCACGAGATTTTTTAGGGGTGAAGGTCCGCTCGGACGTGTTTACGGCGAATAATGGAAGGGGATTTGAGAGCTGGACATAAGAGTAACTTGAGCTAAATATTTCACGTTTTAGAACTGAGTTCATTTTTCCCTGAACACTAACCACAAAAATTGGTTTATACCAGGTCCAGTGTTGGCCGGATGCTCCAGATGAGATTAATATTTACCGAATGGCTCCTTGACTCGGAGAGATGTTTTAACACCTTAAAAATACAGTCTCATTATACCAACTAAATTTCATTTGAACTTGTTATGGCGCAATGGTGTAAACCTCTGACTTGGCAGTCAGGACAGTTAGACGGACAGTGTTCGATTCTAGGTCGAGCCCCACCACTTGAGGGGAATAACAAGAGAGGTTGCGGGCTCGATTTAGCCTTCTATGCTTCTGCAACCCCAGCGCTTGGCGCTAAAAAATTGCAGCTTCACATTCACATTCAACACTGCATTGCATATATAATTGTTTTATAATGGCGTCCACCTTGCTGGAAAGGTTTATTGTTGACAGACGACCTTGTGAAAGCAGGCCATCAAGGGGAGGGAGAGGGAGACAGATGCGAGATTGGAGGAAAGGGTATCTACATAAGGGCTGGCGTGTCCAAGTGAGTTGCAATCGTTAAAGGGTACAAGGAAAGAGGAATTTTCTCCTCCTCAAACGCAGCATGCAGAAGCAGCATCGTCGCTGTCAGAGCTCGACTTCATTTTACAGTCATTTCATTCATTTCATATATTTTCATTTCATATATTTTCATATATTTATATATTTTCATATATTTTCATTATATCTTCATACATTTCATATATTTTCATTTCATCATATACAGTGAAAAAGTGGACCAGATAACTATTGATAATAGATATGTTTAAACGTTTATAATTAGCAATAGGCTGGGTTATTGCGTGCATGCCAATATCAGAAATGACGAGTCTCCTTTTCGTCTAATTCAAAAGCCATAACCAGAATATTAATGTATTTTAACTGCAAACAGAGTTGAGATCTCTGATTTATTGTACAGTACATCATTTTAAATAGACCAATTTACACCTTGCTGTCTGAGTTTATGTGATGTAACTTTAGATAAGGTCGTGTTCTTCGCAAAGAATAGCTTCCCTAATGACTTTCATGTGGTAAGACGCTCGTGCTGAAGTTGGCTCGTGCCAGAGTTCCGTTTTGCGAAATTGATTTCGTAATTTTATTTGAATTTGACGTAGTTTATGAGGAACCCTTGCTATCAAACCTAACCCTCAAGTCAGCAAAAGCTGAGGACCCTGATTCCTGGACTAGAATACATTAAATTTGAAAAATTTCGGAGGGAATATTTTCGGGAAAAAACCTCGGACAAAAGACTTGGGGACTTTTCCTGGGAATTTTAGACAAAAAACCTTCGGACAAACGATTTAGTAAGCAGTTTCCAGCTATTTCCATCCTTATCATCCTCTTCAACACAATTAATGCAAAATCCAGCAGCATTATCCTAAACAAGGGACCAGAATTTTGTCACGATTGTAGACGAAAACAAAGAGGTGCCTTCATCGACTCAACAACATTGTTACTGACGACTGCAATGTGCAGACTTACTTTGGAAGCAAGATTACCGATGACAGTATTTCATTTTTAGCAGTAGCATGGTGGAAATTCGTGTATTTTATTTCAAAGAATCTAAAATTTTTGAACAATTAAGATTTCGGACAAAAGTTAATTGGAACGTTTGATCGCCCGAAATTTGTCGATTTTAATGTAACTGTTTTTATCGGACACTTCTGGTACCAGAAAAGAAGAAACTCTCTGAATCTGACACTTTCTGGAGCCAATTTACCTGGTCCACATTATCTAGGTGTCCGAATAACAGGGAGAATTTGAATTGAAATCTGTTTACATACTTGAGTTTGAAATCCTTTTTGGCTTCAGACATAAGTCAAAAGAAGTCTTCTTTCCTAATCAAGCTGTGCGTCTACGGCCTCCCATTTTGAGAACTTTCTTTTTCTTTAAACTGACCTTTCGATCGTGTAATATCAATTTGATGGTCAAATCCTTGTCTATTGTTGGTAAACGATTTATAAAACATTATTTCCTTTCCTATTTTTACCGGAGAAAGGTGAATAAAATAGTTCTTATCTGTAGAAACAGTTGGTATCTAGACAACAGGGATAAGTCCTAAGTTCTGCAAATCAGAAATATGATTTATCATGAGTGGTGATTAGATTGATCGATTGATGGCATGTGTGATTTCATGTCTGGATATGAAAACCATAGCAGCAGTTTACCAAAAGCTCAATGCTCCAATCAATAGCGGATGGACCTAAGTTGCACCTCTAATGCTAAAACGGCTCAAATTTCAAGTTTTCAGTGATATTACCCATGGCCAAAAGCCTTATGTATCCAAATGATGTTTCCTCGAACCAAGAATCAAGAAACCTGTCACTGTGAACCAGGAGCTCTTAACTTTTAGGCCACTTAGCTTCCCGGAGCTTCACTTCAGCAATGAGAACTTCCAACTTTTGCGAAGACCACGCCTTATCCTTGCTTCTGAAAGCGTTGGTAAATCTGTGCCTGACCGTCTCAGGTTATGAGTTGGAAGTCCATAAATCCCTGTTAAAGCAAAGTATCCAACTTAGTTCAAAAATTTAAAAAAATGTGTGTAAAAAGTATCACTGTTGTTGTTTTCGTCGTTGTTGTTGTTGTTGTTGTTGTTGTTGTTGTTGTGACGGTAACTGGGGCTATGTTGTGCGTCTGCGTCATGCAAACTGAAATTATTTCTCGTTGCAATACAGAGGTAAAGGGTTGACAACATAGCAAAACTTCTCAGCGGGTATTTAGTACAGAATAACAGGGCTTGCGGTAGTCATTCTAAAATTTCCTGTTGACTCAAAATATAGCTGACAATCAACCAGAATTGCTTGTGCAGAATTGCATATATTGTGGATGATACCAACGCTACCTGGTCACATACAGCAGTTGTTCTTTGAAAATGAACACAGGGTGCCAAGAGTGTATGCTGATACAATTCAATGCAAACTGTGCATTTTGAATTTATTTTGAAAGATTTGCAGCTGTTTTCAGGTTTGCTTTGGAAATGAAAGATCTGACTTTGCAACTTCCATTGCTGAGGTCAAATATAGGTCATGAAAAACAGAAATCATGTTGATACTTGATTTCTGGAATTGATTTGCTGTGATCTTGAACTAATTTTTAAGAGCATTGGAGACTTTGAGTGATTGATTGAAGGAGACAAGGGAGCAGTCATTTTTAATCCTGGGTACCAGGGTGGAGGATTTTTGGCAGGTGTATGAAACTTTTTTAAATATTTTATGGGGGTACAAAAATATTAAGAGCAATTTTTGATGGGTGCATAACTATTTAGCTTGAAAAAATTTGGATGAAGTCATTGATCAAAGATTGAAAGAAAATTTAACAGACACCTGGAAATGATGAATTATTGAATAGAACGGTATGAAAATCGCTTGGGACTTCTGGAAGATTTCTGGAAGGGCACTAAACCATTTTGCTGAAAGATGGTGGGATACGAAAACTGTTTCTATGTTGAAGATGGGACATGAAATTTTCTCTATTTGTGCGAAATTTTCCTCCGCCCTGGTACCCAGGATTAAAAGTGATCGCTCCCTAAATAGCTAAATCGAGAGCTTTGTATGCAATGGCCTGATCACGGGGGGGGGGGGGATTTCTTCCATAGTAAAGGTACCTGGGGATGTGCTGCCCGCAAGGGTATACTTTTTCGGACTTCTAGTGTAGCCAAGGGTGTACTTTTTGGCAATTTTATTCGAGTTAAGTCTTGCCAAGGGTATGCTTTTTGGCAATTTTGGTCAAAAAAATGTCAAAATTCGGTAATTTTCGTAAAAAAACCCAACTGTTTTAAAATTTTGGTCCAGAAAATGCGAAAATTTGGCAAGTTTTGTCTAGAAAACGCCAATTCAGAGCACTTTTGAAGGAAAAATTAGTCTAGCCAAGGGTATCATTTTCACAAAAATTAGTCTAGCCAACGGTCACATTTTGAAACTGTGGGCGGCACCCCCTACCCGAAATTTAGCCGAGAACCCCTCCCACCGTGGGCCTGATGTACTTGATTATATCAACTCGTGCGTTGAAACTATTCATCTACAGGAATAACAGCATGCGGAGGCGCTTTATTTGGCCTTTGTATGGAATAAGTCCATTTTGCTCCGTTCATTCACTTTTAACGGGCTGAGTCTTGTAATGTAAACAAGCTTCCTTCGAAACAACGATTTTGCAATGTTTTTGATAGGCCATATCGCAGAGATTTTCCATTAACTTTTTCAAAATGAAGGTTGAATTTTGCAGAAAGGCTCTTCAATTTCGTAGAGAAAAAAACGAAACACTCATATGTTGTACGATTGCAGAGATATGGGTAGATTGTTGGAAGTAGCTTTATTGTGGATTCACCCCATCCACCAAAATCTGTGCAGAATACAACGGCATGGCGACATGCGGGAAACAATATAGAATTTAGAGAACAGGTTTGTTTACAGCTACGTGACTCAACCCCTTTAAGTTCACATTTTTTATGATTTTTTAGAATTGTCCAGAAAGCCGGTCTATAATAACCAAGACTGAATTTCTATCATTCACTCCAAGGTCTTAATGATATGCTAGCTAACTGATTTGCTATATGTATCAAGAATGGACCTATGCTGAACCTAGAATGAATTTTATCATTCACACTAACGTCACAAATGACGTACTCTTGGAGAATATCTAACGGGGATATGTGTAATATGGATTTCGTATGATTCTCTGGATTTGTCTAGAATGGGTCTAAGATGAATCTGGAATGGACTTCTATTGTGTATGACGATGATCAAGATATCTCTTTTATTGTTTGGAAATCTAGGATTCCCCATTTTGCATCTTTGCATCATTCTGTGATTGCTTCCCTGCCTAGGATCATTCTAGAATATATCTGTTACGTACCTGTAATGAACTTGCACTGATACAGGATGAGTATTCAGTACTTCTATATAATTTGACTGCACTTGTGCCAAAAATAGAACATCTCTTTGGGAATCTAGGATGTGCACTGTTTGCACTTCATGAGTTTTGTATCAACCTACATCAGTTGACTTGATACCTTTTTTTATTTGAGTACTATCACGTAGCTAACTGACTCTCAAAAAACAATAAGAGCGCAGTTGTTGTACAAACAGGCACTATTTTATCACTCTGAGGAAAATTTAGTCTGCGCCCACACTCGACTGGTTGCGCCGAAGGAAGTTTAGTTGAATTGAACTTTGTTAAGCCAAGCTCCTTTCTTGCTTCTCTTTCTTCGCCTTCCCAATTTTTTTCCTTCATTTTAATTTTGATGCTCTGGTACCCAGGGTAGGTATTCCCCAGGGGTCTAGTCCGTTCGAGTCCGGTCTTACTGGTTATGGGTCTGGTTTTTCCGTTACGCCACAGACGTCGACCTTCCAGAGCGAGAAACGCCCGTTATCAACTTTTGTTCCATAGTTTAGTTCAGTTTGACATTGTCCATCTGGTTTGTCTTCAGTTCCCAAAACGCCGCACTCATTAAAAAAATGTTATTTCTAGTATAGACCCGATAAAGCGAAATATCTTTTCCACAGTTTCGCTGGATAAAGTTCGGATCGGAAATGAGAGACAGTTATCCTTCTTGTTATTTCCTCCAGCCTCTGTTTGGAATGATCTCGAAGTAAAGGCATGGCAACAGAGCCTAGGGATGACTCATGGAATGTGATTATGAGACCGAGGCCACAGGTCAAGTCTGGAGAAACGATGATGCAATCAAATCAGTTACCAGCCACGTGGCGGCAAAGTGGATCGGGTTTAAGATCTGTCAAGAGAAACCTCACAAAGATTAATACTGTTTGAACAATTTCCTTTAACGAGGTTTGCAAGTTGCTCATCGATTCCTCGTCTCAAGTTTCGATTACAAGCACAAAGAATTACGAGAAATTGGAATGTTCCCCACAGTTTTTTGAAACTCGCCCACACAGGAGCAGAGCTAGGAGGGTTTGGGGTAAATAACCACCATTTCCTAAAATTTGGCTAAAATATTGATGGAGATTTTGCCGAACTGCGAAGGGGAGTAACGCTGCGGAGGACATATATGAAATTAATTATTCTCTATTTGCCATTATTTATTCTTATTTATTCTTTTTATTCATTACCAATCAATCCTAGTTTCCCTGTGAAAGTACGCTGTAATGGCGAAAAAATATTCAAGATTTCTAAAGTCCAGTCATGTGTAGTTAGACAATGCAGTCAAACGCCATTATTTTGAAATGATCATATCTGCCTCGTTTCGATAAAGGCCTAGACAAAATACACTAACACTCGTAACACATGAAAACTTCACAATAAATGCCTAACGAAAGCAACAAAATGATACCTACGTGCATGGTTTGACACTGTCACTAAATGTTTTCATTGTATTCTTACGTAAGACTTTGTTATGTCAAGCTAAGTTCCTTGAAACTCTGCTTTGAGCTTCGAGTTTCCGTTGGTCGACATCAATCAATCAAATTTGCAAACAGCCGCGTTCTAAAGGGCGTTCAAAAGTGAAACAAAGTCAGTCCAAAAAAATGCTGTAATATTATGAGTCCTAGTATGAGCGGTCTCGGTTTGGTGTAGTAGTCTCGTTTTGAATAGTGATTACTGGGACTCATCGTATACTGCATTTAGACTGATGCCTTTTCGTCCCTTGTTTCCCTGCGTTCCATGGTCAAGAGGGACTAATAACATTATTCTTAAAAAGTGGGCCCACTTTAGGCCCGCGTAGGGTGGTTCCGTATTCACCAATCAAATCGCTAGAATTCAGTTTTTAACCAATCAGGGGCCACTATTCAGAATGTTGTTGTTGTTGCTCTTAAAGAACGGTTGAAGCAGCCTGGAGTTCTCGTAGCTTCGATGGATCTATTTTGCTTCTACAGAGGAAGATTACTGCCTGAAACGTAAGCATTTTGCGCTTTGTAGGTCAACACAACATCATTCTTTGTACTGAAAGTTTCCTTTTCAATGTTCGAGCTCTTTAAACCAGATTTTGAAGCGATTTTGTTGAGTGTATGAGAACTCCCACCTATTTAGGCCATTTTGAAAAAGTGGGCCCATTATATAAGCGTAATATTATGAGTCCCTATTGACCAAGTGATATCAGCAAGTCAAAGAACGCAGGGAAACAAGGGACGAAAAGGCATAAGTCTATACTGCATTCACACTGACACAATTAAACCAGCTTTATTTAAACCAGTTTAAATTTCAACCAATCAAATGACTCGATTTGTTGGATTGACCAATCAGAAGGCCTTATTCGAAAACCTGGTTTAATTTAAGCTGGTCTTTAACTTGCAGTGTGAATAGGGCATATGTAATGTTCCTTTCAAGCCATTCAGTACAAAGAAGCAGGTCTTTTACACAAGGCGTTTTAAAGATTTGGGACTTTACCTATATCATTGGGCCCCCTCAGTATGTGGTCAGAGTCCCAAAAATGTAATTAAAATGTATTAAATGGCGGGAATCATGTTAGAACTAAAAACAAGTAAGTCCCTCAAGTCCAATCCAATGAGTTATTGCGTAGAATCTCGTTTTAATATTTGAAAACGATTTGGGGGTTCAGGGGTTAACCGTATGAACATTGTTAATAGACCCATCTCATTGATGTTGCAGAGATACTATGGAATTACTACAATTGTTGTGTGGTGACAGAGCTTCATAGTGTCTGGATGCTTTTATTAAGACATGAAACCACAGAGTTAGATATAATCTCCACAGCAGAGGAAACGCTGATTTACTTCGTCCCGCCACTCAGCTAAAAGTAGATTCCACTGACAACCTTATGTCTTTATCTCCTGTAAGGCACGTGCCGGCCTCATCTCTGTCCAACCTCGGAATTTAATGGGTGACAGGAAACGCTGTCACCATGATAAAGCCGAGCCCGAAGCAAGCAAAGGGATTCAATACAGTATTACCCCCACTTTGGAAACTCATTTTTTAAAACCAGGCTCCTTAGTTTCTTATAAATGGAGAAAAAAAGATAAAACAGGCTGAATAATTTCTTATAATTACAGCAAGAAACTCACCAAATGTGCATCAAAAGAAGCCATGAGATTTGTTTTTATGTCGGTTACATTAAAACCAAATGTTGGACAATGACAATTCAAATCCAGTTACTGTAACCTTAAATTGACAATGCCCTCCTATGTAAAATAAAACAGCAGAAAACATTAACTACATTAGTTACTAGCCATGTGATGTTTTTTTAATTTTGAAAGCAAATTGTCAGATTGTTTTGTTTTGTTAGACATATAATAAGTTTGTATGATGAAGTGCTTGTAATCAAAATTATTTTTAAGAAACCAAATTTAAACGTTCAGGCTGATTGGTTTCTTATATCAGGGTAGATGTTGGGCCATATGGCAGGCTGCAGTTTCTTATAAGTCAGTTTCTAAGTGGCGGGGCAATACTGTATTCGCGCAAGAATTGTTGGCCGTCAATGTTAAATCGTTTGGTCACATTGTTGGCTGGCCTAATATTTATCAACACTGAAGTTTGAAATTGACCGAAATTGTTTTAAGTCCCTGATGTGCATTCCTTTTTGCATTCCTTCTCGCCTTTTTGTTCATATTTTGTTGTTGTTATTGTTGTTGCTGTTGTTGTTGTTGTTGTTATCGTTGTTGTTATCGTTGTTGTTATCGTTGTTGTTGTTGGATCAATGCTGGATCAATGTTGGATCGAGTAATTTGATCGTTTGGTCGTGGCTGAAGAGAATTGGTCGGGACACGGTCATAGGACATGATTGTTTTGCTAGGTGTGGGGAGGGGCAAATGTAGTATACTACTTTTTTTGGGATTCTGAGAATCTCTCAGATCTTTCAAATATTTTCTGAGTTTATCAAATATTTCATAAGACTTTTTGAGATTTTGCAGTATTAGGGATTTTAAAAATTTTTGAGATTTTCAAACATTTCGAGATTTTGCATTATTTGCTCAAGATTTCGCATTTTTTGAGATTTTCAAAGAATGCACCAATTCAATGTACAGCCTCGTTTTGGAAATTATTCAAAATTCTTTCATAGGAAATCGGAGAGGCCAATTTTGATTTAGCACCCAAACGTTAGTCTACTTTAGGGGCAGAAACTTTCGCGGGCAGAAAGTTTCGCGATTTTCACGTTTTTCGGCATTTTTCGCGAAAGTTAATGCCAAGGTATAATCTAAATTAAAAATTCGCGAAAGTTTTTGCTCGCGAAATTACAGAAAGTTCTCGACACGCGAAAGTCTTGTCCATCCAATTTTTTTTCGTTTCGTCAATCTTTTGCGTTGCTGTTCCTTAATCATCCCAATCTTTAGTCTCTTGGGCTATGAAACCTTGTAAATTGTCACCATGACTGTGTTAAGGCGAAACAGAGAGTATTGTCAATACTGGGACGAAACACTTGTTATTTAAAGGTCCTGTATGTGACAATTAACGTTGTATTTTATATGTTGGAAGTACTGAAAATGAATACCTAGGAAATTGTGTTTTCCCCGCACTTTTCTTCAGTCGCTAAAGTTTCTTCACGCGAAAATGCACTTTTTTCTTGATCGCGAAAGTTTTTGTCGCGAAATTTGCGGAGAAAAATGTCATTCGCGAAAGTTTATGCCCTCAAATTCGCGATTTTTTTTTCTCGCGAAACTTTCTGCCCGCGAAAGTTTCTGCCCCTAAAGAAGCCACACTTTTTTATGTTGCTAACAGTTGCAATGTAAATTTGATGACGATATAAAGTTCAAAATCCTATGAAGGATTTGGCCGTGTAAAGGATTGAGGGTGTAAAATTTCACCTGGAGCGAACTTCGCGGTCAAATCTCTCCTCATACATTTTTAAACTTTACATCGTCATAAAATTAACATGCAATTAGACTAAAGTTTGGGTGATATATCTGAATCTGGGCTCGAAATTTTCATTTGAAGAATAGGAAGAAATTTCATCATAGACCTTTTAGCTTTTCTGAAAAAGAATCTCAATCGAACGATACTTTGCGAAGTTTTGTAGAATTTTCGAATGTGCATGATAGTAATAGAAGCTCTAACGCCACTCGATCGAATCTCGTGTATAAAAATGTATGAAAATAACGCTCGATCCAGGCTCTTTTGCTGAATAGCTAGCTAAAAGGTCTATTGAGAAATTATGATCAATTTTCAAAACGGGGCTGCGAGGATTTGTACCAATCGTTGGGGGAAGATTTCTTGGACTTTTGGAGATCGTGTAATGTTTTTAGGATTTCTTTGGGATTTCTAAGATCTGGCGAAAAAGAGATTTTCATGCTTTGTCAAGAGGTTGGGATTTCCGAAGGTTTTTAGGACCTTCCGAAAATTTACGTAATTTTTGGAGTGGATTGTTTCTTGGGAGGTGGCATTTGATTGCCTGCCAAAGTGGAATGGTCCTTTTCTGAGTTTTCTGTCACTCTGTAGGAATCTCGTACACTTTTGCAAAAATCCTTTCGTTTTCATGAAAAATCCGTAAGAAATCTCTAAAATCCAACAATTTCAAAACTTCTTGAACACTATTTAGTTGTAGGTTTCAAAACATCTTTTGTTCGATTTTAGGGAGTCATAACCCCCACTTGTCATCAAGTTACGCACTCATCACTCCAGCCTTTGCAGGTTAGGCCATATTTTGTCTTCCGATGTGGGAGTTTAAAAACAACTTTTCTTTGCGGCTTGACTTCTCTTTAACCAAGAAAGCTCACATATATACAGCGCTTGCTCAAAGGTCAAAGGCGTAATCTCTCTGTTCTGTTTGCCTGCATGGCCTTCATCTCCCTCTCCCTCCTCCACATTTTAGATACTGCGCGCAGGAACAAGACTCGCCTCTGATAGACTGGGTGACAACGATGCCAGGATTCATCGGATTCATCTTTTAAGTATCGTCCAGTTTACGAAGTATTTGCAAAGCGATGTTTCCAGCTTTTGCATTTATGCGTCGTTTCAATCACCCAATATGCTCCATAGAGAATTGCAAAGACCAGTTCTCATTGCGTGGTAAACACGAGTGTCCCAATATCAAGCTGTAACCTGATTTTATCTGAACAACTACAATAACAATGCGCCCCACACTGTTCTTATTCCTCTTTTTACTTCTGGCATCTTCATTCATTCATCCATTCGTTCATTTGTTCAATTCATTCATCCATCTATTCATGCATAGACTAGCCCATTGGTTTTTTTAATCAATATTTCCTTTTATACTTCATTCATTCGTTTGTTCTTTTGTTCGTTCGTTCCCTGGCTCGTTCATGTTTCCTTTGCATCTTTGTTCAATCATTTGAACATCAGTCACTCACTTGGCCAATTTCATAATAATTTATTTATTCATTTTCACACTTTTTGAATAACTTTTTTGAATGAGTGAAAATGCCCGTCGGCCTACCTTGATCTCTGCGGAGGAGAGTGGTCCTGATGAGACAAAATCTCACGACAAACGAAAGGGCTTCTTGCTTCTCGATATAACTAATCCCCTTGCCAAGAGCCCTCCAGAGTCCCTTACCTGTACTCGTATGTTCGAAGGTGGTTAGACGCCGCAGTTTTACCATTGCGGATGAAAACATTATTTACTGCTACGGAGGAGCTGGGATGATACCTCCTTCGTAAAAACTAATTGAAGTTTCCTCCGCAGGGGCGTATATGCTGAAACATAAATGTGGTGGCATGTTCTGTTATGTGTTTACCCAGAGACGCTCCAGTGTTTATGATCTAAGCCTCATAGCGACACCTGCCTCTCTTTCATGTGTCATCAGATCTGGACGATTTACACCTCAAACTTTCTGGCCCACGTTTTCGAGCATGCTAACGATGCTGATTCTTCACCCGCCTTTGGCGACAAGCGCCAGTTTCCGGTTACAGAACTGACTTCAAAATGTTTCCCCTGGTGTCAAGCATTCATTCCAGTTTATGAGGATGCAATAAAATGTTTGAATAACTGTTTTCCGCAAAAAGGCTAACGACATTCTACGGCACGTGCCGGGTCCCCAGGAGAGACGAAGTTGACACTTTACGAATAACCTCACAGAATTGTAAACATTGTTTGATTGTGAGCCCAGGATGCAATAAAACGTTTTGAAAAAGTGGATTTAGTGATGACTTACGGAAAACGCAGACCATGCTGAAGAAGGAATGGAGGGTGGATCTTGGGAAAGTCCATACATGCTCCAAAACTTATAGGTTTACAGAGAGTACAAAGACCAGCATGCTTTACGCGAAGTCAGCGACTTGCTCTGTACTGTATGGGATGTGCCGCTTGAGGTGTCTTTTCGTGGTAAAAGTCATGCTACAGGATGTGTAAAAAGAGGAAAATTTTCAGTAGTCTCTTAGAACAATAAATCGTGTTATACTTTCGGTAAGATTTTCATGGAGCAGGGTATACTCTTGGGCCATTTTTTATGCGACAGTGTACAGGGTGTGGAGAGGCTACTCGTATACTCCCGTCACTTCCCTAGTGAAGTACTCCTCTCCGGGTGTACAGCTCCCAGAATAACTGACATAAAAACAAAACAAACTAGAACCATGGTAAAGGACGCTGATCTTTTTTAGAGATGTGTCTCAAGTTTCGAAGGGAATTCTTCATGTTGAGGATGTGAAGGATTTCGCAAGATTTAGGGAGGATGTAGATGCTAGTCACTAGTCAAGCCGAAAAGCGCCCGAAAAATGCACCTGCAACACTGTAAATAAGACAACAATATCTTCTCTTGCACAAGTCAGGGATGTGATTCATCAAATTTATACATCGTTTTTTATGTTATTGCCGGATTCCACTCTCGTAGACTTTTAACGATTGCAGGACTTTTTGAGGGAATGAGGGGCAAATTTTATATTGGATTCTTACGTTATTGATCAAAGAAATTTTGCGCCCTTTGTAAATTGACTATGCTATCATTGCAAAGCAAATTTGAACGATTTGGTGGTGAAACCGAGGGGCATTTCACTCCTTCGAAAAAGCGTACGAGATTTTTTCAGAACAAAAGGATTTTTACGGATTTTTGATGGATTTTTCTTGCAAACAAAAGGATTTTTGCCAAAGGCGTACGAAATTTTTTGGAATGAAATGCCCCTCAGGTGAAACTGGCAGTGAATTGCAGCAGAGATTTGGATAATTGTCATCAAAACAGTTGAGGTAGGTTTATGCACTTTAAATCATCAGATTGCGATCGCCTTTTGCTGCCTTTGCTATGTTTTGTTGGACTAATTACTCAAAAATGACTTTCAAATCAAGTTTCAGATAGCCACAAATCGGCAACTTTTAGCGACCGGACAGCGATACCGAATACATTTATGGTTCAAAGTGTGGGGAAGCTTCTCCAGTTGAAATTTTGATGGAAATCGATTTATCCGAATGTGCAATGTTTTTTCGGGATGGTGGTCAAAATGAATTGCCAAAAACGGCCGAAGTTTGCTGTGAAACGCGGAAGTAAACACAACGAAGGCACCTGATTGTTCAACATTAGGAGAAAATGCGATCTGATCAGAGCGTGGCTTAGAACCCCATCGGAGCTTGGATAAAAGAAAGTATTTAGCGGCTATGCCGCTGTTTATGGGAAAACCGGCAAAAAGACGGATAAATTATTTGTTTTTTATTGTTTATCTTCCTTTTGAAATTTACCGAAACTAGAACCTCCCTGAACCTCAAAAACTTATTGGAATAAAACCGGTTTTCCAATTAGTAACTTGGTGTTAACGTAAATCTCACCTGAGATCTAATGAGAAATCAGGTGTGAGCCGGAATCAGACTTTAGAATCCCATGGGTTCTCGCATTCTCTGATCGCATTCCATTCCGCGGTCGGGCTTTCTTTGAAGCTTGAAAAAGCCGATTTGCTCGGAGAAATTCTAACGGCTGTTTTCAAAAGGGACGCAAAGCTCCATAGAATTGTAAAGAAGTAAATGGTTCAGTGAACTTTTATCTGGGTATAGAATTTCACACAAAGCACGTTGACAATGGTTTGAGAAGAGAGCACGCGCTGCCACGCACAGAATAACCACTTATTATCTATGTCCTTTGTAATGCTAATTAAGTGTACTGCTCGGACATGATAAGTTTCTAAACCGAATTGGCGCATGCTTAAGAACTTTCCGCCTCAGCTCATCAGCCAATCGTTGTGCGTAGAATCCAATTCCTTTGGGGTGTGCAAAGTGTCAATTATATTCTCGCACGCGTCGGTGTTTGCTGTATTGCGCTACTCAGAATTGCACGCAAAGGACCAAAGGACTCGAGTACAAGAAGACGAAGCCGAGTCTGCCATCCTTTCTACCGCTGATCAGTTTCACAGTTTCACTCGCCGGAACAAAAATGGATCATATCGAAGACCTGAGCCTTGAGCTGCCCCTTCCAGAGATCACAGACTGGGCTGATTTCGACGGCATCCTAGACCTTGGCTCTGATGGAGCGTCTTCCCTGTCATCGCCCAGCCACTACTCAAGCAGTTCTTACTGCAGCTCCCCTTTTAGCTCTGGCAGCTCAGGAAGTCCGCTGCACTCGCCAGACCCCGCTCTCACTGACCAGCAGTTATTTGGCTCGGCAGCAAATGAGTGTGAGCAAGAACAAGTAAGGTCAGTTACTACCAAGAAGAGGGCATCACGGAGTAGACGTGTCAGAAAAAGCTCGCAGAGGAGTGGCGAAACGAAGCACAAACGAAATGAACGAGAAAGGCGGAGGGTAAAGAAACTCAGCGATGCGTTCGCCAGTTTGAGGGACAGTGTACCGTACTGCGTTGGAGAAAAGAAATTGTCAAAGTTAGAGACATTGAAGTACGCTCTGTATCATATGCATACATTATCAAGAATGCTGTTTGAAGATGATATGAGGAAAAGTGCTGCAAAGACTGAACAGTGGATAGCTATGCAGCAAGAACATAGAAAAAATCAGGTAAGATCCGTTCTGTCTTAAATTCTTGACAGCAAACTTTCTCTTAAGAGTTCCACTAAATTTGGAAGTAACTTCTCTAGAATCTTCCCTTCATATCTTCTCTTTTCTACACACCCTCTCCTCTTCTCTTCAGTTTCCATGTGCTTTCCCTTCAACTCATCTCACTCTCATCTCTCAACAGTCTCTCTAATCCTAGAAGGATTTCTGTCAGTGTCTACTCATTCTAGAAAATCGCTCTGCACTTTATCAGAATTAGATTTTCACCGCAGTTCATAATCTCTCAATTCAGTTAGAAAGATCATTGACTATGGAAAGATTCAGTTATAAAAGATCTCCATGGGTTACGATACGCTACTTTTTTCATGTTCAAAATATTCAGGATTGGAATTACTGCAATCAGGAAAGGGTTACAAAAAATTTATTTCAGAAATTTCGCATTGATGGTATTAATTATCAGTAGCAAATTTGAGCTGTGGTATGACAAAATTGAATCTTCTTGGGTTGTTACTTCAGTTTCAATCACGCATATCTACCAAATTTGCCAAGCGTTTTTTCTGAAGTTTATGGTGACCCCCAAGCAAGAGTTCTGCTGATTGTTGAACATGGAATTTTCATGTTGAAATGAGGATTTCAACACGAAATTTTGAAAAAGGTTTCACCAAACGATACATTTACTGTGTTTGCCGTTTTGAAAGGCTTTTCGTGTTACACCATTCATAATTTTAGCCGGTATTGAATTTCAGTGGGGGAAATTAGACACGAACTTCTGACATGATGTTTTTCACCCCGACTATATCGCACGTGTCTGCTGGCCCCAGGTTCTCTGATTGTAGTGAAACAAGAAACCAGGGTGTGTGGTCATGGGCTTTTTTCGAGTATTTCTGGGTGAGTTATAACCTGTAAAAACACAAGCATACAAGTGAAAATGTACCATTAGCAAGGGGATTATCAAGGGATTTTTAATCACTTGCAGTATAAAATTTGAGTAACCACGCATAGGGGAGAGTCTTATAAGCTTAATCCATTTGAACAGGCTTTCTAATGCCTCCATTGTCGATACTTTCCTCATTTCTAACCAGTTAAATGTGGTCTTAAGTGTCTAGGGAGTTGATATTATGTTGCGTGTATATCACAGAGTGTGACAGACATGTACGACGGTTAACGGTTCTAGGCGATACCGTTGGCGCCAATATTTCGTTCCTCGTTTCCCTACGACAATACAATTTCGCTTCACCCATTCATAAAGTTTTAACCCCTTTATTATATACTTGTAACAGTTTGCTCCCTTTTTCGACTTTTTTCAGGATTTGTTATCATTTTTGAAGCCCGCGTGCCAGTCTTGGCTGCTCAAAAAAGTACCTTAGCCTGAATCTATGACCGGTTAAAGCTGACCAAATTCCATGTTATAGGGTACATAAAACGTGTCCCTAGTACTAAGTTATGTTCGTTAAATTTCCAAGTTCACGAATACTATCAATAAAAAATCATTGGTACAACTTTTCAGATAGAATCAGAACATTTGGGAATACTTTATAAGTGCCACTCCCTAGTTTAACACTTACTCATTTTGAACATTTCTTAACCAGCGTGGGTTTCGTCTAAATTGTACCCATTTGTACCAACCAATACTGCTATAAAGACTGGAATTAAAACGTTTTTTAGGGAATCAAGATGCTTGCCTAGAATTTTGAAGAACACTGGATCTTCATTGCCATCTTTAGTCAAAATTTCTGCTGTCACTGCATGGTAAAAAAACCCACAGACTATGCATGATCCTGAAATTTTCGTTCCAATTTCCGTCAAAATTTAGATACCTCTATGCGACTCAATTCGATGAAATTTTTCAATGGAAAAGCCATTTGATTTCACTTTTTACTGGAAGAAACGTTTTCATGTGAGTGTACTCAACTACTCATTACACGCCTGTACGTCAGTTGTACTCCCAATTTGAGTGATTGTATTTGCAAGAGGACTTTACCTTCCTCAATGATGACACACGTGGGGAGGCAAATATTTAGGCGAGTCAAATATTGTCCATGGACAAGACTTTGTAGGATACAACAACGGATTACACAAGAAAAACTACTTAAACTTTAGATTAAATAAAATCTGAAGCTAAACAAGAATTGTTTGCTTATTCCGTTCGAGCACGTTTTGTTTTTGAAGCCTGGTATTGTGCATGATTGAAGGAATTTGTACATGAGCAAACAGTCTAAGCATAGTCAATGGCTAAGTTAGCACGAGTCTAGGACAACGTGGGTTGCAATGATTTTACCTGCTGGTTTGAGTCCAGTTATGTAAACTGTGAATTGAAAAGAGGAAACTGCTGGTGGAATTAAGAGACGTTAAGCATTAGTCTTTACTTTAAAAGTGTGCTCTGGAAACTGATACGGCCAGATAAAGTTTCAATTACCTGGTAAAGCTTTCTATGTTCACCACCAGAATTTAGACTCAAACCATAATTTTGTTCTCAAATTAGGTGTCTACAGATCTACTAACATTCAGTTCTGAAATGTGAATTCTTCTTGGATCTCCTTTAGGCCAATAAAAGTTGTGCACAGTTTCTATTACCTGGTAACATTGCTCTGTTCACCATAAGAATTTTAGACTTCCGACGATGAGTCCCTTGTATCCCTGCGATAAACCTTACTCAACAGGGACTCGCAATCAAACAGTGAAAAAGCTAACCCTATTTTCTGCGTTCATCAAGGAAATTATGACGGAATCACGGCTTCGAATCTCGAATCACGTGGGAATATTATCAGTTCTTCAATCGAATCGAAACTCTATCACACTTGCATTCACCATAGAAATTCACAAACCTCGCAATTTGATTGGTGCTGTAGGAAGCTCAGATTTTGAGCCCAAGTAGGATCAGCTATTTCAGAGTAATATTATGAGTCTCTGTTGAACGAAGGAGCTCAGGGGAAAATGGGACTCCTCCAGATCATAAGTCTACTAGAATTTAGACTCCAACCATAATTTTCAATCAGCTTTCTACAGATCTAGTAACATTCAATTCTGAAAAATGAATTTTTCTTAGCTTTTTAAAGTTCTAGTAACTCTCCATGCTGAAATATGAATATTTCATTGATCCCTTTAGGCCAATAAAAATTGTGTGCAATCTCAGTTACTTGATAACATTTTCTCAGATCACCACTAAAATTTAGCAGTTTACCAGCTATTCTTTAGCCTGTGTTTCTAATGACATTCAATGCTGAAACTTGAATACTTTGTCGATCCTTTTAGGCCAATAAAAGTTGTGCATAATTTCCATTACCTGGTAACGTTTTCTCAGTTCGCAACGAGGTTTTAGAATCTATTCATCATCTGTGATCAGCTTCTTTCAGATCTACTGACATTTGTTACCGACACATAAATGCTTAATGGATCTCCTAAAGCCCTTAGAAAATTTGTACATCAATTGCATGCTAAACTTTTCTGTTTTCATCAGTGTCTCAATTCCAACTACGTTGTATCAGCTCCTTGACAATCTAGCTGATATAGAATACCAGAAATTTGTTTCACATTTTTGTCAATTCAGAAACTTGAAAACTTATGTATATTACCTGGCTAAAATTTCTAGGTATCTCATCCACATTCAACCAAACCAAACTCTAGCTATGAAATTGATATCTAATAAGGTGCTCAAAGTTTTTATGTTATATGATATCACAATTTAGATAGCTTTAGGAGGTGCGGGATACGCATGTCAAAGAGCCATTGTCACAGTGGCGGATTTAGGGGGGTGCAGTCGGGGGCAACTGCCCCCCCCCCTTCATGATAAAAACTCGGCTTGGCGCCCCATTTTCGGTAAGAAGGGCGCCCCTTATCCTCGCCCAAATGCACTCTTTTTTCGCGTTTCGTTCTGGATGTGGGAAACATGTAAATCAAGGCGTTATTCAATTGAAAAACCAAAGAATTTGCCCTAAAGAAAGGCCCAAAAATTTCTGCCCGCGCTTACTTTTCACTATATTTTTGGCGCCCACTCTGCAAATTGCCCCCCCCCCCTTCGACTTCAGGCTGGATCCGCCCCTGCATTGTCATCCAGGGTCCTTTGCAGGCACGCATAATTTTTCAGATTGTCTGAAAATTAAATTTGGCGTAAGCTGAAACGATGATTCCACACTGCAGTAGTAACATAGACTACATTACATAAGCCCCTCTAACGTACGCTCGTTGTTGTTGTTGTCATCGCTTCAGTTGAGGGACTTATGTCCTTACGCTTCAGAATAGGGACTAATTAGGCCAAGTCCGCCGCGTTCACGGCGCGACCAATCAGATCGCTACTTTCTTAATATGGTCAACCCACGTGCCTATTTGTAGCGTTTGATTGGCTCATTAGTTCAAAGTTCGATTTCTCGAAGCGAAGCGACGCTCGAAATGACGTTCGAAGGGACGTTCGACTTTTCTTTCGACGTTCGTAGGATGGAAGATGTTCTAAGTTTCTTCTGATTTTTCGTAAGATTTTAGTCCCTGTTTAGAATCCGCTTGGTCGTGAGTCCTTTGTATGAGTGAAATTAAAACATCAGATTATAAATGTTGAACGAATACAAGGAATCACGTCGTCAGTCTAGTAGTAACATAGACTTATGACGATGAGTCTCTTGTTTCCTTGTGCTTTTTGACTTGATGACGGCGCTTCAGTCAACAGAGACTTATAACATTACTCTGAAAAACCTGGTCCTATTTAGGCCCAAACTTCGCAATTCCTAAAGTACCAATCAGATTCCGAGATTTGGGGATTATTATTGTTTCGGTGTAAATGTGATAAAACTTTCGATTCGATTGAAGAATTGAAAACACTCCCACGGGATTGAGATTCGAAGCCGTGATTCCATCTAATTCCATTGATGATTGAAGAAGATAGGGCCAAGTTTTTCACTGTTTAATTATGAGTCCCTCTTGAGCAAGGCTTACCGCAGGGATGCAAGGGACTCATCGTCATAAGTCTAGTAGTTGCATTGACAGAAGATTTACTTTAATTGAACTGCTCTGTCAGCTCACAATTTGATTTTGAGATGATCTGAAATTCCAGCGTACCCTTAAAGTGGCCTGGGTTTCAAGTTTATCCTCCCTGCACAAAGAGGGCCAATGTACAATAGCTAATGCTTTGGAAGAACATTACGATGAAATTTTGGTGCCAAAATGAAAAGAGTTTCATTAAAAGTTAAACAAACAGTTTTTATTAAATATAGACACAATTTCAAGATACGTCATGAAAAAGTAAGGGACCTGGGTTTTAAGGGTACCTGATCAGATGCCATTAGAGCCATTACTCGTCCATTCATAGTTATTCTAAATGATCGTTAGAAATTTATACTAAACGTTACAAGTAGGAGAATAGCCTATTATTACTAATAGGTGTGCCCAGGCAGATGGTCAAGGTTATTAATTGCAGATGGTTGCAATTTTGGATTTTTCTATATTAGAAGAGGACTACCTCCCTTGCTCATCTCTAGACACATAAAACTGCGGAGGAGGGTATCCATTCCACATCTCTCAAGTTATGGTCACATGCCAATGTGATCTGGGACTTACGAATTGATTCTTTCTTGAAGGGGCATAACAAACTTGATTTCTGAGGTCCTTGTCTCCCTGTGCTCTTTTTGCTCTTTGTGCTCTTTTTACTGTGATAAAAAGAACAAGCAAGGTTTACAAGGATGCAAGGGACTCAGGTCTAAGGCACATTGAATAAGTTAATGATGATGCTAATGATTGATGATGATTGATGATTGATGCTGATGATTATTGATGATCATGATGATTGATGATCATAATGACCACGATGATTATGATGATCATGAACCCCACTGCCTCATACCTCTGTGCCAATATTCTGCAAAATAAGATACCATTTCGAATACTACTTTGCTTCATGTATACATCATAAAATTACAATCTTGCTATTCCCTGCTTGTCATAGATTTCAAACATTTGAATGGGTTTAATCCCCGGCTAACATGACACAGAGTACAGAAATTGTATATATTCAAAGATGCTTGACCTGTATGGAGAAGTTAGACTGTTGACATCACGAAGGCTACAAGAGCCATTGCAAGGCAAAGCGTCTTGTTCAGCTTTAACAGGGCAAAGCTTAACGCATAAGCAGATCGGTGCGATTGCTCACAAATCCGTTTTATCTTACAATTCTTCCATCAAATTAACTTTGCTTCATACATAACCAGATTCATCATTATTCATCAAATTCAAATCTATTGGTTTTTCACTAATTTGTTGGATTGCTAATTAACAGGGGGAGCATTTCCAACGAATGCCTCCTGAATCATGCCTGATCATGAGATTTTAGCACTGAAGCATTAAATGCCTCTCTTCCACGCAACCTACACGTTTTTTTAATAAGAGACTAGTACAAAATGGCCAAAATGTTACGAAAACTCTAGCACTATACGTATTCTTATTAGAAACGAAGAAACTAAGAATTTGGTACTGAAGGTTTCTTAAAATCATCAGATTTTGAGTACTCTGAGTTTCTCGCGAGTTTTTTAATGGTCCCATTATAATCTTCATCTTCAATATTTGTGCCCTCGTCAAGATTTCAAAAGTATGTTTTTAAAGCCTCTCCAATTTTTATACATCAGTGCCTTTACGAGTAATTTTTCCAGTACTGGAGTTTCTTAACATTTTGACGATCTGAGAGTTGAGTTTCTTATAAGAAATACGTGCATGTCGGAGAAGTAGGAAGATACTTTTAAGACTTAAAAACTTCAGTTCAATGATGTTCTAGTCAGTACGTCGTTGAGCCCTTATTCTTGAATAATACCAACTAGCTTGTTACGTTTTGAACGTAATCGAACACTGTTTATTCCTATCTGATGTTGCAAATGTCATGAAACATATCTGCGGCAGTGTTGGAGACTGTATGATATCATTAATGAATTTAAAAAGTAAGAAACAAATTTAAGAAACTCTCAAAGATTTTCACGCTGAATTAAGATACTCTAGTGACTATGGCCTGACACGTTTCGTATAAAAACGCGTCGGTTTCTTCCAGGGACAGATCTGGTAACCAGGGTGGAATACAAAATGCCAAAGAACACCGTCCCATGTTGTGATAGATGTTATGTCTAGTTAGTCTTGTTATGTTCGCACGCAACCATGCGGAGGAGGTGGTGTTGTTGTTGTCATGTAGAATCTCGTGAGGTCAGAATCTAGGCCATATTTTACGTTTGGTTGTGTAAGATTCGTCTTTTTCATTCCTCGTATCTATGGAGCGCCCAGACATTTACATTTATATTTGGTTGAAATAATGCGATGCTGTGCAGTGCAGGCAGAGCAGATAGGCCTTAAACATACGCCCTCAACTGTTGATCTGGCTAAATGTGCAACGTTCATATGTTGCTTCCAGGGGCAAATCTGTTATCCAGGTGGGTAGAATACAACATGCCAAGAACCCTTCCATATCTTTGGCTAAAAATGATGTGATGCGATGCGATGCCGGCAGAGCATAGGCATGCACCCCCGACTGATGATCTGGCTAAATGTGCATCATACATATTTTTATTAGTAGTAAGAACCGCCTTTGAGTGTCCTTTGAAAAGCACATTAGCACGCAAACTAGCTTTGCTTTTAGGACTGTTTTTGGTCACCGAAATTCATAAATCTACAAATCCATGTCATACTGAGAATTAAGCCGTTCTGAGCCTCTGAAATGCTTTTCTATTCTGCAGATTTCATCCAAGAGCTTATTAGTTTTTCTGCTCGTACGCGCACGTGCCGTGGAATAAGCGTGGTTGAGATCGCCAGTCCACTATGAAATGTGGAATGCTGTGGTATGGTGTGTGGTGACATTCAAATACTATAAATCCAGAGACCCAGGAAAGCTTGAGGGTCGATCACTTCAAGAAATCTTGTACAACTTTGTTGAGATCGATGTCAGTTGTGAAATGTGGAAATGTCGTTGTTTTGGTGAAATTCAAACAAGATTAATTAGAGACGTAAGCAGGGCCGCCGAAAGTGGGGCAGGAGGGACAATTTGCCCCTGGGCCTCACGGTCTAAGGGGCCTCGCCTCATAATTGAAGATATTTAACATTTTGACTGTCGGAAATGCTCTGAAATGCATTTTAAGCCAATCTAAAGGGCGTACTCGGAGATATTCTAATTTCGCAGTGTTGTCCCTGGGCCTTCCAAACCTCTCTGCAGCCCTGGACGTAAGAAAGATGTGAAGCGGGTTGGGAAGGGACTAGCATGAAAAGGGGCATGTACAGCCACACCAGAAGTGTAGACCTACGAAAAAGCGACACAGCGCTCCAGCAATATACAGCTGCAAAGTAAATGGTAAATAATCGTTTCATTTCGTGAAAAGGGGGGAACCAAGCCCTTCCTAACCCCTTTCTAGCCCTCCACACCATTATGCCACACCCAAGAAGTAGTGGTCTATATTGCAACATTGTAGAAATTTCCCCATGCATTAAAGATGAGGGAAGGGTAAGAGAACTGCCTAGTTCTACAGTACTTATTGTTTCTGGCAAGTCGAGAAGTTTTTTTGTAAAACTTATAAAAATTTGGATAAAAGAGAATTAACGGGCCAGTGGAAAAATTCTTATTGTGAGAAAAGGGCACATTTGAAAAAGTTAGTCCTCCAAGAAAAGTAGAGGGAATATGGCTTCCTTCAGGACCCTTGCCTGCATTCCTGAAAAAATCTCATTCACGTTTCAGCCCGCGCCTGTTCACCTTACATTTGGCGCGAAAATTTTCCTTGATCAAGAGACCCAATGAAATTCTTATTTCTTTCCGATTTAGAATTTCAATGAAGTAGTTTATTTTCGTTTCACTTTCCCTAATCCTCAGTGAGGGACCTTCCTGAAGTGTGCAGGAATGGAATTAAGAGAAACAATAGTTTTGATTTGTAAAATCTGCCTCTTTGAATCGAAATGAGATGCTTCTCCGCGAAAAAGGGATCTTTGCTGCACTTAGTTTTTTTCGAATGAAAAGCATTTTATTACTGAAACAAGATTTGAGCATAGGTTCCAAATCTTTAAAATGATCGTTATAAAATTTCATAACTGATTTCTTTGAAGTGAATAGTTTCAAAGATGCTTCAGTATTCCCTTGTTATTCTTCATTAGACTTTTCTGACCACCTGGAGTTCTCGGCTAAATTCGGGTAGGGGTGTGCCGCCCTCAGTTTCAAAATGCTACCTTTGGGAGACCAATTTTTGTGAAATGATACCTATGGCCAAACTGAATTTTACATCAAAAGTGCCATGAGTTTGCCTTTTCTAGACAAAAATTGCCAAAGTTTTGGTTTTTTGTGCAGGAATTACCAAAATTTGATTTTTCTTTGACCAAAATTGCCAAAACAAAATTGCCAGACTAAAATTGCCAGATAGTATACCCATGGCCAGACCAGGGCGGCATATCCCCAGGAAGAACACCATCGACCAAAATGCAAATCATAAAACAACGAAATGCATTTATATTTTCAGATAAGTTCCTGAACACTTAAATCATGCAAAAATTAAGAAACTTCTCCTATGAACTTTTAACTTGCAGTATTCGGTCTGCAATTTTTTGTAAAAAGTGTCTTCTCACCGACTTACTCAGTCATTGACTCACTGATCCATTGACTCATTTCCCTATTCATTCTTTGATCCACTCATTCGCTGTCTCATTCATTTATTCGTTCATTCAATCATTCCTTCAGTCATTATCTTACTCATTCAAACTTTTTTCATATTCTTTATTTATCCCTACATTCATTCTTAACCCTTCATCCATTAATCCATGCACTGATTCATTCCTTCAATCGCTTACACTTTCACTGGTATTTTCTTTCCCTCATTTATTCATTCATATTTCTTTATTCATACAGTTTTAACTCCCTTATGATCATTATGAGTCTGTTACAGACTAAAATTTACATTCAAGAATATTTGCAGCGCGAATTATTCCTCCTCAAGTCTCGATACTTCGTTTTCTGCCAACTAAACATTAAATATGCAACAGAACGCACAAATATAGATTGCTTACTGCTGGCTATGATAAATAACCAAAGATTGACAAGCCTTGATAAGAACCAAACAATTAAACTGCAATTTTGTTATTATCCTCGCAAAATTTGTGTGACAGGTTTTTGGTATGTGTTTTCCTGCATTGTAATACACTTAAAAACATACAAATTAGTCTTGATCGCTGAACATCCTCAGCTATTATCTTTGTAACGTTATTGTCAAGGTTACATCTAAATTTGTTTATCTTGATAGTGAAATACAACAAGAAATATGCGACGTGAAATTCGGCGTAAAATATTACAATATGGGCTTGTCTGCTGTTGATTGGCGCTTCATAACGCCCATTAATATTATCCATGTACCAGGTCAGACGATGTGCAGTATTGTAGCATCTGAAAATAGTTCAGGTTGTAATATCAAAACATGATCAAACTTGCAACATGGAATAGTATGTGAGCTCAATTGATCATTAGGCCAAGACCAACCTTTTCAAAGAGTGATGACAAAATTTTAATTTAGATCATCCTGGAAATTATATGGAAATTATAATTAAAGTCTTCAGATGCGTCATTTTAAGGGGCCTGGAACATGGACTTTCGGTAGGGCCTAAGAGGAATATTTAATTGGGCACACATCTGAGACTATTCTCTGACGCTCCCCTGACCAAAACTAACAAATTTATCATTCAGTTGTTTACAAGGAAACACCAGTTTTTATTTCTGTAAACAACATTTTTGTACTAGTCATGAAATGTTTATCTAAAGGCAGCCCAAAAGAACATATAAATCTGCCCACCAAGACACGATAGAAAAAAGGCTATATGTTTTTCCTTGATCGTGATGTGCAGCAAATTATATTTACCCTGCTTACAAATAGGAGTATTGATTTCTTACAAATTTGACATTCAATCATACGGTGTCACACACCGAATTGGCGCGTTCCGAAGCGAGCCAGACTGCGCAGTTGAACTAAAGTCTGAGATCGTTATTGTCCTGTTTTATTGAATAAACTTTGCGGGCTTTCCGGTAGAAAGTAGCGTGTATTTTGAAAGTTTATTGGATGAACGAGTGGTCTACTGAACTAATTGTTAATGAATGCCACAGCATGCCATCCGAACTCGGTATTCAGCTTTACATCAATGGATCAGGAACGCATTCTTGATGTGGCTGTACAAGAATCAACATCATCATCATCATCATTGTCAATTCCTCAATCCAATAAAGGGCTTTTGGAGTGGGAGGGATAGAAATCGAAGCCCAAAAATTAATCAACTTTGCAAGAGAACGTCAGATCTTCAAAATTCAAAGTGCAGCTTTTGCAGAATCTGACCCTCTTTTGCCGCAGGGATGTGTCCTCAATGTTCTGGCAGTTACGAAAACTTTGAATGTCTTTCCCATTTTGTGCTTAAATTCATTTTTATGGTCGAATATAAGTGGTTTTCAAAAAACAATCTTTATCATTTGACCTCCTTTCAAATTTTTCTGCTTTTTATCTTGTAAGATATATATTTATACTACTTTTTAGTACATACATTTACTACATATATTATAAAACGTTTTTAAATTAGGCCTTAATTAGCTCTAATTTAACTATTTTTTTATTTAAACCAACTAAAATCAAATGAATGATGATGATGATGATGATGATGATGATGGTGATGATGATGATGGTGATGATGATGATGATGATGATGATGATGATGTTGATGATGATGATGATGATGATGATGATGATGATGATGATGATGATGATGATGAAGATGGTGATGATGATGATAAAAATCATTGTACAAAATGTTTACATGCACTTTAAAAACCGATACGATGAAATTATATCAAGATGGCTGATCCAAGAAACAAAGAATTTAAAGCTTTTATTTTGGAAGCAAAATTTTTCTCAGATGCTAGTAATTCTATATCAAGAGCTGCCCAAGGGAGCGTTCTTCTCTTTCTTTCTTGTAGAAGGAGTAGTAAAGTGATGACATTCTAGCATTCGAGAAATAACGTTAGAACTCCAAAAATCCTTCCATTTGAAACTTTGATCTTCATTTTGTTTATTTTATACCACGTGTCGTTGCGATCTCGTGTCTGAGACCAAATCTGTCATATTAAACGCAATAACATCCGCCCAAAAACTGGAGACAACATATTCGAAAACCTAGAAGATAAAATGAAAAGTTCAATCAATTCCGAATTAGATTGATGAAATGATTATTTGGCCCTCTGCTAACTTAGGTCATCAGAATTAACAATAACATACTTAAAACTGATTCATCTTGCTAAACTCAAACCGAACCTTCTTTTCAATTCCTAAACCTACGATTTATCCAAATTTCTTCTCTTTTCGTTATGTGGTTTCCGCAGTTTTCCCTCCTGAGTTCATTACCATGATCTATGATGTTTTTGTAGCGGTTACAAATTATGTTTGGTCAGTTTTTGTCTTGGCTAAGAATAGACAGGAACCGGTCGGTAAACCGAATTTTGATTAAAGAGGGAACCAGGCCCAGGCTATCTCGTTATAAAACTATGACGTCAAACATTAAGGGAATTGACTTTTTTGAAAGCCAAGTTTAACTTTTTGTAAACAATGAAAAATTCTTTATTTCTTTATTTGGCGGGTATGTATCATCTTACGAATGCACCTACAAACATTTGAGTGTTGCCAAAAATAGTTACGGAAGGTTTTTGTGGTTGCCTACTACATGGCTGATCTGTTTAGGCCTGATAGGCCTATTTTGATGTCACGAAAAATCAAAAGACTACTTACAAATGCACCAGTTCCGCACTTTCCTGTGACACACAATGAGACCTAAAGATCACCAGAGAACCATGACATATATAGCTCTTTGTACAGGACTTAAAATGGCCCTTGGTCGTTTTAGCGTGCTCATTTACATGGAATCAGGGACGCAGGAAGCATCTCAAACTTGGGGGCACGACACTTCGAGGGCACTTTTTCCTTACGAAAAAGGGGACATTTTCCAGAAATGAAAAGGGCACTTCTTTGTCTATTGCAAAATCTTGGGGGGCACGTGCCCCCAGTGCCCCCCGGTTCCTACGTCAATGCGTGGAATTGCCTTTTCAGACTACCCAACTGGTCCATTTTACCGAGATGTAGCTGGCGAAAGTCTTCAATTGCAAGATAAATAACTTGTTTTGGTGCATATCTTTCTCGTCATTAAAGATGGCCTTAACTTTGAAAGCTTTTGGTTCTGAAATAACGTTTGCATTTCTCTTTCAATTGTCGTAAAGCCTGTTGTTAGAAATCCTGGTAGACATGTTGTTACAACCGCCATTCTGATAAACAGTTTTTCTTTCGTTCCAGGTCAACTACGCACAACAAAATGTCATCGTTGAACAGGCGTATACAACACCGATCCTCCTTGTGCCAACACAACCCAGCGGAGTACAGAATGGTTGGTTGAACTTTGTCAATGCAGTTGCTGTACCACTTCCAGCATCAAAATAAGCATTTACAACAACAACAACAACAAACGCTCTCAAATCGAGACGAATTTCCTCCCAGAGGACAAACGTGAAGCTTCACAAGCTCCCAAGATGTAATGTGTTGGCATGTTGGCATAGCTTTGCAAAGCAGTAGACTTACTACAAATGCAGCGACGAAGAAATAGACTCGGGTTTTGTATACTAATTTTATATTGATAACTAATGGTAGTTTTTACGATATGCAGCAACTTGTTCCCATTTCATTTAGTCCATACAAAAACTTAGATGCCTGGGGGACTCCCATTGTGGCCTTACAGGGGGTCAAGGGTCAAAGAGGGTCAAAGCAGAGAGTTTTGGAAATACCCTCAACTGGTAATATCTTTCACAAAAACCCTCGAAGGGTAGTTCATAGATCTAAAGTTGGGTCATTTGGAAACATCTAGTATTGAAAATTTTCTGCAGTTTTTGATCAATATTCTGTTGCAAAAAAATATGGAACAATACGAGAAAACCTCAAAATTCATCTATGCTTGTTGCTGCAGCAACATAATTGGCATGCGGAGGAGTGTACTAAGTTAGAGTCTTATACATACTTGGCCAGGAATCTTAGAATACCGCCAGCTTGCCCTTGGTATTATGTATCTGGAAAATAGGACCATTGGTAGCAATCTGGTAAGACTCTCAAACCTACTGAGCCCCCCTGTTAGGCCATAATTGGAGTAACCTCGGGCTTAGATGCCCCTGAATTGGCATCCTCATTTCCAGTGGTGGATACTTTGTTAAATATTGAGGAAAGCAATTGCCTCATTTGAAACGTATTGTGCGTCACCATTGTTTTCAAATGAAAGGTCTTTGCTCTAGTCAACAGAGTGTGGCAGACCGAATTCCTCGCTTCCTTCCAAGTATCCGCCACTGCTTACTACTATGCTAGCGAGGCCCATAGATATTGTTCCCATACTTAGGCCATTTAGGCCTATCTACGTTTTAGTCCTCCTGTTAAACAAAGATTTTGTATTGGATTTTCCAATGGATGATTGCGCTGAAGATAGCTCCTGGGAATTCGCGCCACATCATAAATCAACCAATCACATCAGTTGACAGTCTTTTAGGCGCAAAGGACGATGGTAAAAAGAATTCCTTGACGCCATCTCCAGTGTATTCGTCTGTTGGAATTGGAGGCTTGACAACTAGGAGAGGCAGAAACTTTTAACGAGACTTTTTCAATGCCCTACAAACATGGAAAGATTGACTTGGATAGATGTTGTCAAGCTCCATTGAGGAAACTTTTAAAGTCAAGAATAATTCTGGGGGCTGGTCCCCGTTCTTGATGAGACCAATAGTTCTCCATCCATTCCCTTTCCTACATGCAGCTATGTTTTGCCAGGCTGAGAACTCAACCTTTTCCTGCCTTTTGTTACATAGGTGTCAAAACCAATAAAAAGAGGAATTTGTTAAAAATGGTTCAAAAATTTGCATTTTTGGCTTCAACCTTCATCCTCAATTTATCAGTAGATGAAATTTCCTGCTGCCAGTTATTGCAGTTTTGCACGCGACTGTGGATACTTTGGACATTACTGTTACCGGTGGATGCCAAGGAACTAAAATTGCTTCTGTAATTGTCTAGCCTTAACAAAAGGCACGCGACCAAAGTCAATAATAACGGAAATCATGACTGGTAATTGAAAACCATATTTACTTGGTGCCAAGATACATTGGCAAGGCATATGCTGCCCTTTAGACTTGGCCGGCATGTCTTCATTGTTGAACAGCTTTCACTGCAATATCCAAATCAAAAAAACTTTGAAGTGCTTGGCCAAGTAGTGGACCTCAAAGGAGCCGACTATTTGTCATCTGTTCGTGAAATGCCTTTGTAGTACTGACATGTGAAATTCCTTTGTTGTACAAGCAGAACCAGCGTGCTCCATTACAAGTGAGTTAAATGCCACCACAGAGAAGTTGTTGTTGGGACGAAGGTCGTGACGTCATTTTGAAGCTCAAAACAAACAGTTGTTGAACTATTTTGATTTTGACTTGTCGAATGATTTATTTCTTCACGATATGGTCCTATCGACGTTGTTCTTGAGTTCTTATGTGACGCAAAATAGCGTGGTAGGTCTGTCCTTCAACCTTCACATATCGTGCAACCCAAAGGTCCGAAAATTACCGTCTGCAGCAAGTCAGTTTCAAACTGAACTTTTAAAAAACTAGACTATTTTATCTTTGCCTTTTTTGATGCTACCGTCTTGTCTTCACTTGATCCTTTGCAGAGAAGCTTTGTCGATCTTAACTGGAGACTCAGGATAGGCCTAAACTAGACTTATAACAAACGAGCGTTATACTGGATTAGTTAAAAATAGTTTACATGTTTGATTGGCTGTAGAATAAAAAGTGTGTGACCGATATTCAAAATTGAAATGTTAGGCTGCGTTCACACGATGCCGGCACATTTTGAAAACGATGAAAAATGTGACGGTAGCAATAGTTGAGCTAGCGTTCACACGATGCCGGAACAATTTGAAAACGGTCAGAAATTTGCCGGTAAAAAGCTCGTTGCAAGAATTTGGTGCCTATTAAGTAAACGTAAATCCTAAGAATCGTTCAGTCTCGTTCCAAAAGCGTCTGAAAATGTTCTATTTTCATCATTTTAAAGTGTTTACACGATGCCGTTTCCAAGGTGTGCCTATTAGAGTTCCGTTTTCAAAATCTGCCGTTTTCAAAATCTGCCGGCAAAAAAATGTGCCGTTTTCGTGTGAACAGGAGGCCTATCCGTCGAATTTTTCACCGTTTTCAAAATGTGCCGGCATCGTGTGAACGCAGTCTTAATCTATTTTAATCTATCAGTTAAAGGCTAACCGAGATGTGAAGATTTTATTTGGTAAAATCACTTATCTTATAGATCCAGAAATTAGGAAATGCTGGTAAGGTGTTTGTAGGGGAACGGGAATTCAGCTTCTCATTCTGGCCCATCATTTACCTGCCAATGAAATTTAGATTCAATCCAATGTGTCTAGAAGGTGCATGATTTTCCTAAACAAAATTTTCTCATATAAGTTAGTCCTTTACTGATTGATGTACATTTCATATCTGAAAATCGGGTGCGTAGTTTTTACTCTACAGCCAGCCAAAGATGAAAGCTTTTTTTTACTCACCCGGTGTTGTATGCACATATTTTTACCTACCCCAGGGGGATTTTCTTTGTCATTCTGTAGTAGTAGTATGCATTATGCATAGTTTTAGTGTAGCTTGCGCCGCGAAAATTTTGATACTTTGTGAAAATTGTGTAAATAAGGATCTATTTTTCTAATGACTAAATATTTTGAGAAGAATGTAAAATTTATTTGCTCTGATTTTTGTAGGGTTATTTCGCGTAGAAATTTAATTTTTGTAATTCTGTTAACCATGCCATTTTTATACTTTCGCTTAGTTGTTTTTAATGCGCTATTTGCAATTCAAGATTTGATAAACCCTCGGAACTATTGAAGGTGCTCTGAAGCGAAAATTTTTATTGATTTAAATTAACGGCACTGTCGAATGATACGGACTCCTGTTTAAATTTATTTGACATCTCACTTCGTTTTCAAGTTATTCACTGATATTCAGTTTCAGGTGATAACGTCATTTTGTTTGAAAATTACTAGGATAATGTATGGAAAGATAGGTGCATCTGATCTTTGAAAGGTTACAGTTGTCGGAAGCATTTAAGTAGAGCTGAATAAATGTAATAGAAATTGTCTCATGGACTAATATAATGTTTAGAAAGGTATGTCAATTTACAAAAGTTCTTGGAGTCAATTTCCTTTGGGAAACATAGTCAGCCACATACATTTTCTTTACTTTTTGCAAACAAAATGACGTCATCAACCAATCATACAAAATAGTGAATAACTCGAAATGAAACAAGGTATCACAAAATTTTCAACGACATTCTTTATCATTCAAAAATGCTATGCATTTGCATCAATAATAATTTTCGCTTCAGATCACTTTTAACAAGAACCCTAAAATCTCAATTGGTAGAGAGCACGTAGCAAGGGCTCACGAGTGAGTCAATGGGTAATGATGCACCGTGTTTCGAGCTTAGTGATTTAAGTTCACTATGTCGATATCACTGCTTTTCCTTTTTGTTTTCTCTTCGGCTCAAGCCTGACCAGTTCTGGAAATCAAATTGAAATGGTTCCTGCGTGTCTTAATAGCTCCTACACAGCGTCTCGTTTCAAACTTCCTCATACAATAATTAACTAGGGAGATTGAAACGAGGATGACCGCTGTGCAGGAGCTAGCGATTCAGGGTTTACGTAATCTTGATTGCAAAAATAAGGCAAGTTTATAATTTTCCTAACTCTTTTTTAACACGTTGAAGATTCAATTAACTTTAGTTCTTGTATCGTATTAAACGTCTTTTAAAGAATCTCTTATATATGTACATACCTGGCAGAAATTCGTATTTGTTTGCCTGCTCTCGTGAAACTAATCTCTCTGTTAAGACTCATTGCTGAATATCTTTTGCAAGCCCAAGAGGAATTTCACCTGGGCGATCTTGCACCATGTTTCTTAGAAGGGGAGACCATAATACTATAATTTCTTACTTATTATTTGCCAAATTATTTAATCTTTAATCTGTTTCCCTGTGGACACGATAATTAAACTTTCCATAAAATGTGTTTTCTTTCGTCATTTCTCACTCGGATACTCGGTTATGTTGCCTCTGGCGCACGAATTGCAACTGCATTCCGCTGTGCATTCAGTTTCACGTCTCTACGAAGGAGAAAGTTTGAAAATTTGCCAGTTACAACTCATGGGCCTAAAGATTACAGAACCAAGAGAGAAAAGACAAAAGAAAACAACGTTTTACGCTAAGTTTGCCGATTATGTGCTCACAAATTGATCTACAGAGATGTAGATGAGTGCATCATCGCCCAAGTTTTCGCGTGGTATGAAAGTTTGTGTTTGGCCTAAGTTCTATTTGTTATGCTTTTCATTCGCCACGGAAGCTAATTGGCCTTAAAAATGATGAACTCCTGGTTCACAGTGATGGGTTTTTTGATTCTTGGATTGAAAAAACATTCACCTGGATGCTTCCAGCTTTTCTTCATGGCTAGTATCACTGAAAACTTGAATTTGAATTGTTTTAGCTTCCGCAGTTCGGGCCGGCAACGTAGGCCCATCCGCCATTGCCTGGAGCCCTCAGTTTTTCATGTGTTAATATGGTTTCCATGTTTAGTTATGAAATCGAGATTGGGAAACTTTGCCCTAATTTTCAATGTCAAAGTTCGTGAGTCGTAGAAAGATACGAATATGCAATTAGTCTACTGCTCAATAAAAGAATTTGGATCTAACGATAATTTCTATATTTGTAGAAATTTGCCGAAATTTCGAATGTGCACAACGGTGACAGAAGCTTTAAGACCCCTCAATGGAACCTTACGTATATGAAAATATCAGTTGAAAGGTTCCGCCATGTTTTTTAATCTCGTTCCCACAGTGAGTTCGTTGCTCCACCGCTACTCTGGGATATAAGAGAGCGTTCGGCGATTTGTTTGGCTGTAACTCCGTTATTACGCGGTAACTCCGTTTTACGCGGGGTAAACGGCCGCGGTATGTCAAAATTCGACGGGAAACGACATTCTTTGCCCACCTTAATCAACCATAATTTGCTACTTATCTCCGAAATTCGGAGAATAACGAGCCATTTAATTTTCGAAGCTGCGGTGAAAGTTTCTCGAATTTGCAACTTAGGCCGCAGATTATTATTCAAATACCTTCAAAAAGGTTGGAGTAAGATTTTTTTCAAAGTATTTTTTTAGTTTCTCGATTTATCTTCTGCAGAAATAGCGCTCTAGCAACTGCCATTTTCCGTCGATTAGCATTGCCTAGCAAACCGTGAAATCCATTATGGCTGCTAATGCACCCATTTCCTGGGCGTATTCGATCAAAGTGTACCAAGGTGTTCATTCGGCTTCGTGATCAGCATTGACATAAGAACACCCTGGGAACGAGGTTGGGACAGTATGAAAATGCTGATAGTCAGGAAAAAGTCAATCAAATCTATTGTTTTGAAAAATGCGTCGCTTTCGGCGTAAAACGAAAACCGAAAGTATAGTTTTCAGACGATAATTATCCATCGAAAAATCAAATTTCTATGCATGTATCCTCTTTTCATTTGTCATTTCAGTTTTGTTGGGTTCATGGCTTTCCCGCTGTTTCTTTCATCATCTTTTATGTTTTTTTAAATTAGAAATTAATGGCTCGGAGCCCAGCTTAATTTGTCGCACAAGAGTTTTACGTCACTATTAAAGTTTTCGCTCTCTTATGTGAATACGTCAACAAAGGGAGGTTCTTCCTTTCGGGTGCTTTTTCACAAGGAAGAGGGAATGAAGATGGAGTAATGTTTTGAAGAGATTAATGATAATAGATAAAAGAAAAAATCGACGTCTCTTAAATTTGAATTGCTGATGACGTAAATTAGAAAATCTAAGACATATTTCGAAATATATGGCAGGTGCGAAGATTTGTAAAAATTAAAAAAGTTGAAAGGCCTCAAGATCTTCTCCTTTCGTTGCAAATCCCCCCCCCCCTCCCCGCCGTCAGTTTTGACAAACTGTAACGAAATCCCTTTGGAATGAACCACTTCTAAGGTTACAAAATATACAGCTTACAACAAATCCAGAGAATATCGGGTGAGTTAGAAAAAGTTCCACTTTTGAAAATTCATAGCACCAAGAGTACTTCACCGATTTAAATGATTCTAATTCTAGTTAGAAGCCGAAAGATCAAAGTATTTTTGTGATTTTTCTCGCTGTCTTAACAGCACTAGAAGTATCGGTAAATTTAACGTTATAAAAATGTCAAGGTTGCAAATGACTGAAAAAGGGCCTAAAACATTGATCAAATTTTAACGACTCTCCCTACAAAGAACAATATGCAATGGGAGTTTCACCTCTCTCACGAGTTATGCGACATCAATTTTCAAACAGAATCTTCAAAGCGTTTCATTCCCATGATTCCCATTGTAATAAATATGCAGTGGATATCTCTCACCCATGAAAAATTGCATTTTCTTCATTGACATGTGCGATGAGTCCATTATGATTTGAGCAATTATTTAGGCCATTTTTCAGTCATTTTGCAACTACGAAATTTTTGTAAAATTGAATTTACCTATATTTCTAGTGCCCTTGAGACAACGAGAAAAATCACAAAAATACCTCGATCGTTCGGCTTTTAACTAAAATTTGAATAATTCAAATCTGTGAAGTACTCGTGGTGCTATGAATTTTCAAAAGTGGAACTTTTTTCTGGCTCACCCGGTATAACGTGGTTTTATTGAAATTTTGGTGCAGTAAAGCATTCTAAGACAGTTGAGAGCATGAGAAATCATTCCTTTATTGTTGGACGCTTTCACAGGAGGCGAAAATCGGAGTGAAAATGACGTAGACTCGCTGTTAGATCCGATGAGATCATAGCCTCGACAACGTCGTATTTGAGCTGTGACGCACACGAGGCTCACAATCGTACGACCTTCAGTCACACATTGGTTTGAAAAATCATTTGAATATGGATGGATTAGCAAGAAAACTAAACAAATAGGTGTCATACTTCTTCGTCATTCTTGAGCGGTAAAAGAGATTGGAACTGGATTATTGTATTGGATTAGCAAGTAAATATAGCGTATAAGTGTCATTCTTCTTGGGTTGCCATATTTGGTAAATTTTTATCAATGGATGATTACGCTAAAGATAGCGTCAGAGGAATTGCCCATGATCCTTTGTGTCCTGTGATAAATCGACCTATCAGACTGATGGGAATTCTTGGGTCTTTGAGCTGCAAAGGAGCAACGACACGCCGGCCCTGATGCAATCGTTTATCATTGCGCAATGATTTTACGTTTTTCTTGCGTGAGCACGCGAGCAGAAGCTTGGAGAATGGTTGAGACGTATTTGAATTGACGAGCAAACAGAACATTTAAGTGTCAAGTATGCAAAATGCTTCTTTGGTTTGCGTCCACCGGGGGGGGGGGGGGTACCTTAGTACTTTTCTTGGTATGGGGACGTGCCATTTTTTAGGGGTACTTTTTTCAAACCGTTACGGAATTATGGGTATCATTTTCACAATTTTTTTAACATTTCACAGAATTATGGATGTCCTTTTCAGGGAATTTTCATAATTTCGGGGATTATGGCCCAGATATTTTTTCGATTTGCGGAATCATGGCCCTAAAGTCCACCAGAATTTACGGATTTATGGGTACCAATTTTTCGTGCAAAATGGCACGTCCCTGTCACACAATAGATTGAGACACCCCCCGAGCTTGTGCCGTATTTTTCGGAAATTTTATCAGGACGCATTTGAATCATTAATATGCATAATACTGTACACACTCATTTTTGTAACTCCTTTTTGGCTAAATTAAATTATGTTTGATCATAGGATAACTGTAGACTAGATTTTTCAAAAATTAAGAAGCCGTGCTGGCTGCACCACAGAAGCTAAGAACCTTTCAATTCATAGCTTTATCCAAGGACACTCATAAGTCTTTTTTTCACTGTACATTTTGGTATTTTTTTGGGCACTGTACGTTTTGGCATTCTTTTTATGCGCAATTTCTGATTACATTTGTTTAGAGATCTTGTTAGGTGTTTTTGGAAGCCTTGCAAACAAAAAATAAATAATTTCTACATTTAGAGCATTAAGAATGGTAGCCCCAAGTCTCAATTTCGGGCTACCTTTTTGGTACTAAGCTATGCAATTACTAACCGAAAACGTGCTCTTGTTGTGCAGTTGGCTTACCTATTTCGTAATGGGGTAAACACCAGCTGGTCACAGTTTAATACTGCCAGCGTCTATAATTGCCAATATGCTTCGTACTTTTAGCATCACTCTTTTCATAATGCTATCTTGCACAATTTGCACAATCTTGAGCACACGGATGGATCACTTGATCAATTCAACTTATTTTCCCGCTCTTTTTTGCTTCCTTCGTAATGGGCCTAAAGGCCAATTTCCAGTCAGCGGAATTCTCCGAGCGGGCGGAATTATAGACAAGTGAAAGGTGCTCAGCCGTAACTATCTATTCAATTTCAAGCGACATTTTCTCCCACAAACAATAGAAATTCCGCCCGCTCGGAAAATTCCACTGACTGGAAATCAGCGTTAAGTGAAACAAAGTCACATGTATGTGACTCAGTTGGATGGTAGAAGATTTGGTAAAGTTTCTTGAATAGCTTTTTGCTTTTTTGTCTCTTTTTGCGTCTTGTCATCTTGGTTGCCGCTTTCGCCACAATTTTGCTTCAGTTTATTGTACTTTCTTCAATTGAATTGATGCGCAGCCTGTAGTTTGAAGGCGCTCCCTGGTTTGAACTTTGCAAGTGACCATCCAATGTGCACCTTCAACACCTTGGAGTTTGATCTTTGATATGGTTTATTCTGACGCAAAGAGCGAGCGGATCCTTGCAGGGAAAGACGGTAGTTATTATCAGATATTACGCGCAGACTTCTGCAACTCAGAGACCTGGACAGATTCAATACATGAAGCTTCAGTGTCAGACTTATTAGGGGTTTTGACATTTGAAGATTTATTCGGGAGTATCGAAATCAAAGTTAGATCCTACACAGCATAGTCTTGCTAGATAACTGCAGACACACTTATAGTCGCTCTTTTCCACAGCTGTTGAAACTTACAGGGTATCGCCAGTCCTAAAAAATAGTAGACTGGGCTCCTATCAAGCTCTTTTACACTATTTTACGCCTCTGTTTACATGCCCACCGTCGTTCTGCCCAGAGGTACAAAACGTCGTCGACTTTCCTCCAGACCTGGATTCCAAGGTCCCACCCTCCTCATATCAGACTTTAGTGAAAATTAGGGAAAAAGAGCTTTTCCATTTTAAGAAAGGCATTGATTGATCTTTCCATGATACAGTATATCAGGACCATTATATGTCTTAAAGACTTTTGCCTACAGTCTTGAAAGAAATTCAAGCAGTGGTACGCACACTGAGTTAAAGGTTTCACGTAGACTATTTAATCCAACGTTTGCCATTGTGAATCGTAAACTATTACTTTTTTGTAAAAGTTCTTCTATCAATAAACGCAACTAAGAGAATTTGAGGACATCAAGCTTAAAACGACTCTCCCAGCTTTTCCGATTCAATTTCCCCATCTGTCCGCATAACAGGATTATAGATTCTTTTCAAATAACCTTCCTCACACTTTTTTGCTCGAAGCATCCTTCAAACCAGGTTTGTAGGTGTGTAGTGTTTTTGCGTCTCTGGCTCTCCCCCTGGTGATGCCATTGCAAAACTGTCTAACTTTCCCTTGAAACTTGCGCGAGGCGGTACAATGTTGCACCAAATTGTCAAGGAACTTACATTTGAATTTAGAATGTGCTAGGTATATATTGAATTATTTTCAGGATAAGATCTGTTAGGTTCAAAAGAATGTGCTGATGCAAGAGATGCACTTTGTGATATCATTCACTCTCAAAGGCCTTTGAGCAGGAATTCCAAAATCATACCACTGCCTTGCGGCGGCAGCTGAGTAAACAATGCCTATGGTTTATGGAGCATACAACAACGATGGGACTGCTTGCAGAGATGCAGACAAGCTCAAAGTCTATTGAATAATCATTTTGGTAGCCACGTGATTGAAACTAGACTTTAGGTAATTGTGGAAGGGAATGGGAAAGCCACACGAATGGTTTTTGGAGCAATCTTTGGGACAATGGCGGACTGACCCATAGCATCCCTCAGTGTGAGCCCCTTTACAGTGTCGTGAAACAGTTCCCTGCTATATCTTTTAAATAGGACGAAATTAACCACACCTTCGCAGTCAACGCCCTCCCTTTATGGCTGATGGAAACCTAACTGCTACTTTGCGTTTACAATTGCCTAGCAACTCTGTCGTATATGTGAAATCTGTGAAATTATATGTACGAAATAAATGTTAGGTTTATTTAAAACGAGATCAAGGATATGTTTTCTGTAGCTGTCACCAAAATACACTGTTTGTTTATTTACAAAAGATTTTGAAGAAAAGCCTCACTTATCCCCAACCGAAAAAGTTATAAAGATTCACCACAATGATACCATACCTAAAGATTAAAACAAGGCAGTGTCTAAGCCACAAAAAATAAATTTAATGCGGTTTTTTAGTTAGATTTTGAACAATCATAAAAGAAATTTGGGTCTATATTTCATGTTTTGTGCAGTGAAGCTAACATGAGGTATCATTGTTGTTTTGTGTTGAGATAAAAGAAGAGTAGATTTTGTGTCTACATTTTTAAACGCAAAAGCTAAATAATATGTCGATATCACAGACTTTGGGAGCATTGGAGAAACCATACAGATTCTGTTTGTGTTGCAGTAATTAGTGGTTCTTTGCAGTTTCATTCAGAAATTTAGTCAAAGAGGTAAGCTAGTTTAAGCTGGTCTCGTGGTAAAAATTTATGAGCTATGCACATGTGATTTGTCGTGTCTGGTGGTCCCAGCTTTAGCATTAGAGAAGCATTGTCATCCAGGATCCTTTGCGGGCACTGTGCTTGCCATATTCTCTAAATTCATGTCAGAGAACAAGAAAAGAAGACACGCCTTGTATCTTGCGCATTACAACCAAACGCAAACATTGAGAATCGAATACAATGAATACTCATTTAGCGTTAACGAGCTATTATCATCCAGGATCCTTTGCGGGCACTGTGCTTGTTATATTCTCTAAATTCATGTTTGAGAAGAAGAAAAGAATATATATGTCTTGTATCTTGCACATTACAACCAAACACAACATTGAGAATCGAATACAATGAACACTAATTTAGCATCAAATTCATGTTTGAGAACAAGAAAAGAAGATATGTCTTGTATCTTGCACATTACAACCAAACATAACATTGAGAATCGAATACAATGAACACTAATTTAGCATTAAAGAGCTATTATCTTCCAGGATCCTTTGCGGGCACTGGGCTTGCCATATTCTCTAAATTCATGTTAGAGAACAAGAAAAGAAGACACGTCTTGTATCTTGCGCATTACAACCAAACGCAAACATTGCGAATCGAATACAATGAATACTCATTTAGCATTAAAGAGCTATTATCATCCAGGATCCTTTGCGGGCACTGTGCTTGCCATATTCTCTAAAATCTTGTTAGAGAACAAGAAAAGAAGACACGTCTTGTATCTTGCGCATTACAACCAAACGCAAACATTGCGAATCGAATACAATGAATACTCATTTAGCATTAAAGAGCTATTATCATCCAGGATCCTTTGCGGGCACTGTGCTTGCCATATTCTCTAAATTCATGTTAGAGAGCAAGAAAAGAAGACACGTCTTGTATCTTGCGCATTGAGAATCGAATACAATGAATACTCATTTAGCATTAAAGAGCTATTATCATCCAGGATGCTTTGTGGGCACTCTGCTTGCCATACTCTCTAAATTCATGTTAGAGAGCAAGAAAAGAAGACACGTCTTGTATCTTGCGCATTACAACCAAACGCAAACATTGAGAATCGAATACAAGGAATACTCATTTAGCATTAAAGAGCTATTATCATCCAGGATGCTTTGTGGGCACTGTGCTTGCCATATTCTCTAAATTCATGTTAGAGAACAAGAAAAGAAGACACGTCTTGTATCTTGCGCATTACAACCAAACGCAAACATTGAGAATCGAATACAATGAATACTCATTTAGCATCAAAGAGCTATTGTCATCCAGGATCCTTTGCAGGCACTGTGCTATATTCCCTAAATTACTCGCAAAACTGTTGTTTTGGTGTCTTGATCATATTTAAAGGGGCAGGGTTACGTAACCGCAAACAAGTCTCTAGAATCTATATCGTTGCCCACACGTGGCCATTGTGTCCTATAAGGATTTTGGTGGATGGGGTGAATCCATACTGGGGTTACTTCTGGGGATCCACCAATATCTCTGCAATCGTACGGCATATGGGTGTTTCGTTTGTTTCTCTACGAAGTACATGAGTCCATCTTCAAAATAACACTTTCATTTTGAGAAAAGAAATGGAAAATGACTGTGACATGGCCTATCAAAAATACTGCAAAATCGTCGTTTCGAAAGAAGTTTGTTTACATTACGTGACCCTGCCCCTTTAAGTACAGAACAAGTAAAGCCACGTGTCACTTATTTCCCCACGCTTCCATTTATCGAGAACATCAAATACAACAGGCTAAAATTAGACCTTGCCTGTCCCTCCAGCTAAGCTGCTTTTAACTCCATTGATTTTTAAGGAGATGCGGCAGAAGTACTATGGTGCCATCATTCAGTACTCTCTTAGTTCTCATAAAGGCCAAGAGATGTTGAAATGCTAGACCATCAAGCGTGAACAGGCTTCAAGTGAGGTCGTTTTTCTGGCACTTTTAACATTGTGACTTCTTCAGCGATGACGCTAAACCATGACCACCCATCGCACCAGGGGCGGACTGGCCGGTCGGGCAACCGGGCTGGGGCCCGAAGGGCCCCCATCAGGAAGGCCTATAATGGGCCCCTTTTCTTGTGGAAAATTTTTTCAAAGTTATATAATTTGAGATAGTAGTATAGCTAGTGCTGTGGCGTAACACACAGTGCTTTGGGTTAGAGCAACTCGTGGCCCCCCTCCGAGCGGTAGGGGGCCCCCACGCTATGCAGCAAACTTCCCTGCTACGTATTTGAATTGATTAGTGAAAATCGGTACCAGTAGTACTCGTTTGCTGAAGAGCTCAAGGGGCCCCCACAGGCCCCCACAGCTCGAGGGCCCTTAGAAGTTGCTCTAGCCGCATCTACTGTGCATTACGCCAAAGCTAGTGCCAGTGCAAGAACTCAAGAATAGCGAAAATAGTTAGAAAAGGCCCTTCAAGACAACGTTCCCAAAGGCGTCATAAGGCCTTCTGAAATTTTCATATGGATATGGATAAGTAAACTAATGCCACAGTTCTTACTGTCGCTAATGACTTGAGTGACATAAGGCCTCCCTTGCTCTCGCTTCATGAGTCACTGAAAATTTTCTCGAGAGCCTGCAATTGTAACGATCGGAGCAGCTTCAATATGTCGGGCCTAAAGACCTAATTTGGCTGCAGGAACATGAATAGAAGAAGGCGCCCTTAAACTTGTCATGCCTGGCTCTTAATTATGATTCACGCCTACAACACTATCCTGGTAATAGTTGCAGTGTTTAAAATTGTTTGACAAGGTCAAGTCACCTTGGTATTACCGGGCTATTCTGGGCTATTTTATGATTGCGAGTTATGTCTGCAATAAGGTGTTTTGCCGATTACTGATCCAACCTCATGGATAACAGGAAATTGCAAGTGTATACCTCCAGATTGGAACAGGAAACGAATAGGATCAACGATCATATCATTGAGAAAAATACTGTTTTGCTCATTTGCCTTGAAATTTCTTCTCAGACGGACGGTTTAACGCTGTGCAAGAAGCCTTTTAGCTCATGTCCGAAAAGAAAAAGAAAGCGAAAAGTGGTTGCCAAAAGCGAAAAGAAAAGAAACTAGCACAGCTTCAAGAAAATGCATCAAAATCACGGAATGTGAAAAGTTATTTTGCAAATGTTCCGGCTGCAATTCATTCTCCTACAGCGTCAGCATCTGCACATTTGGAAACAGATGAATTGTTTAATGGTGAGATAGGCTTTTTCTGATTATCGAGGAAACAATCTCCATAACTGAATGATCCAAGAGATTTTGCTGGAAACTCTTTTTGAGTAATTTCATATCAGCGACCTCCCTCTATTTCTATTTTCCTTCTTACATTGTTTTTTCTTGTTTGTTTATATATTCATTGCTTTGTTTGCTTTTAGCTTTTCTTTTGGGAAATAGTGCGTTATGTTTTTTAAGCCCCAGCTGCAGTGGCAACAAGGTGACTCCGTCTTTCCCCGCTGTGGATGGGCCCTGTAATGTATCTAGTTAGGTTAGTTTTACTTCATGAAAAAGGCCTTTCCTTTAGAAAAAAACGTCTCCAGCGTGCAATATAGCTGTCACATAATTGCAAAACCATACTTTGAACAACTCTCCTACTCAATTGATCATGCATTATTTATTCTTCTTGGTTAAAGCCAAAGGAACTGAAGGCAGTAAAGCCTATACAGAAAAGGCCCTATGCCCCCCTCCAAGGCCACAGACATTTAATAATCTTAAAAGACATTTTATCGTAGGAAGTATTCTATAGTTAAACTACAAGGTCTCTTTGAAAGCACTCTCCTTCTTACTCGCAATGGAAACGGAGCTGAACACCGTGATTCGTTTCAAAATTACAACATGATCAGAAATGACATGAAAATGGTCTGTAAGATCCAATAGCAAGTCGAACGGCCTTCCAAATCGTCTCAAGTTTGTTAAAGAGAAGTAATATTCGTTCCCTTTAGCAACAACCGAAACAGAAGATTCAGTCACTGAAAATGCTGATGCAGTGCTCATTTCACAAGAGGAACAAGACTCACCTCCTTGCAAAGTCGCTAGAGATGATGACACTGCTGAGATACTGTACAGCGATGAAGATCACGCTGCAACCATGGCTCGTAAAGAGTTGGTGTCAAATGATGCAGCTTCTCAGGCTTCCGCACCTCCGTGTTTCATTCGACCCTCGTCATCTCAGTTGATCACCTTTCTCAAGCAACACCCTTGTCAGCCGCCGACACAAGGAATATCCTTCAACCCTGCTATCGCTTATAACCGCTTGTCCTTGCAAGGAGACCAGGTTCCGCGAAAATGGGTTAGTTACTCACAAGAGCATGATAGTCTAATTTGTTTCATCTGCCTTGCTTTTTGCAAAACAGTCGAGGTTCCCTTTTCAGTGAGTGTTTCAGACAGAAAACATGTTTATACACGACTGAAGGAACACGAGAGCTCAAAAATGCACATCTCGTCAGTGGAAGCCTACATGATTTACCAGTCGAAATCTGGGTCAATCCAACGTTTATTCCAGGGACCAGCCATTGAAAGACACAGGCATCAAGTGGAGCAGCGACGTGCAGTCCTTGTTCGGATCATTGAAGTAATCAAAACATTGGGGAAGCAAGGGGTTGCGTTTAGAGGAAGGAGAAATGAATCTGCATACAGCCTCCAAGATGATGGTGTAAACCATGGAAACTTCTTGGAAATGATAAAATTGGTGGCTATGTTTGACAATTCACTTCAAGAGCATCTCAGAAAAGTTACCGAGCGAAGCAATGCTGCAAAGGAAAAGAATTCGATAATAGATGCTTGCAAAGTTGGCCGAGGAAGTTTTGTCACATTTCTTAGCAAGTCAACAGTAAATTCTCTGCTGCAGGTGTTCCGAAACATGATCCAAAAGAAAATTGCCAACGAAGTGAAAAAGGCCAAGATTTATTCCATTCAGATGGACACAACTCAAGATGTCAGTGGCCAAGATCAATGCTCTATCGTTGTGCGCTATGCGGACAAAGGATCTGTTCATGAAAGGCCTTTGAGTGTTGTCAAAGCAGGTGGTACCAGCGGTTTAGAGCTGTTCAATTTGCTCAAGACAACCCTAAATCGGCTTAAGATTGATATTGTCAACTGCGTTGGGGACAGCTTCGATGGAGCAGCCAATATGTCTGGCAAGTATCAAGGAGTGCAAGCCAAGATTACCGAGGTAGCATCTAAACATATTCATGTTTGGTGCTATGCACACACACTCAATCTGGTTCTTGGTGACACCACTGCTCTAAATGTCTCAACTGTCAGTCTCTTTGGCCTTCTCAATAAATGTGCAACTTTCTTTCGAGAGTCATTTAAGAGAATGGAGGAGTGGGAAAAAGCCATGCTGTCTAAGATCGGAGCTGCAAAACTCCGAAGGCTAAATACCATTGGCACAACAAGATGGTGGGCAAAATCTGGAGCGATTCGTAAGATATTCGGATCATTTCACGAAGAAGATGCAGCAGAGAAGGGACTTTTTGTAGATTTGGTGACTACTTTGTCCATTATTTGCAAAGAGCGTAAATTTAACACCGAAACCAGAGATCAAGCAAATAATCTACTTAGCAAGCTCCTGCTTTTCGAGACCATCACAACTGCATTTGTTTTCAACAGAATCTTCTCAATCACCGCCCCACTATCAGAGTATTTGCAAGCAAGGAATTTAGATATGTTGCAAGCATGGAGAATGGTTGAGACTGATACTGAAAGGCTAGTAAATATTAGCAGAGATTTCAAGGAAATTCACAAGAAAGCCGTCAAATTTGCCGAAAGCGCAAATGTGATCTTGCAAGAGAGAGCAGGGGAAAATGACATATTAATCAGAGTAGCTACAACCTTTCCTGAAACGAGAACGACATCCAAGGCTGTATGTGCAGTGAAGAAATTTGAAATTGACGTACACAATACAATCATGGATCAAGTGGTTTCAAGCATGAAAAGGAGATTTCTACAACATTTTAATCTCTACAAGGATTTTTCCTGCCTCGACCCAAGAAGGTTTGGTGAGTTCAAGAGAACAGGAATCCCTGATGAAGCTCTCAAAAAGCTATGTGAGGTGTCCGACTTAGCAGCAGATCGTGGAGTAAGAAAAGAGCAACTGTACAACTTCAGTGAAGCTTTTCCAAGACTTGCAATGACCCTTCCGGAAGAGTATCAGCGTGATGTTGAACGAAGCAGTGATGATGATGATGATGATGATGATGATGATGATGATGATGATGATGATGATGATGATGATGATGATGATGATGATGATGATGATGATGATGATGATGATGATGATGATGATGATGATGATGATGATGATGATGGTGATGGTGATGATGATGATGATGATGATGATGATGATGATGATGATGATGATGATGATGATGATGATGATGATGATGATGATGATGATGATGATGATGATGATGATGATGATGATGATGATGATGGTGGTGCTGGTGCTGGTGGTGCTGGTAGTAGTGGTGGCGATGGTGATGATGGTAACTATGGTAATGAAGATGATGTTCCCATGAAAGTCTCTGTCAGAATGGAGAAGGGAGGAGAGAAGTTATGTCGTGGCAGTTCCTGCACATCATGCTTTGCATGTGTGTTCAAAGTTCTTTACGAGTTTGGACTTAACAGCACAGCTTATTCAGAGCTTTACTGCATCTACCAGTTTATGATGACTCTGGCAGTCACACAAGTTGAATGTGAACGTAGCTTCTCGTTTCTGAAGATAATCAAGAGTCGATTAAGGAGCATAATGGGGCAAGAACGTTTAGAAGCCCTCATGCTAATGAGTATTGAGCGTCGTTTGCTACTTACCATTTCAAACGAAGATGTGATTGAAGAATTGGCCAAAACTTCAAAGGAACTTTATAGATTGCTACACTTGTAAAACGGTTTGGTCAAGTATACGTCATTTATAACTACTTGTTTGTACCGAGTAAGCAAAAAAATAGTTACTAGACTGTTGAAGATTTATGGCCTCGAATTCTGCTTTATGGCCGAGAGATTGAAGCGTTTTGTGATTTTTCTTGCATCTTTTTGAGCGCTGGGAATATAGGTAAATTCAATTTAACGAATATTTTATTGTCGCAAGACGACTGAAAAGGGCCTACACATTTCACCAACTCCTCGACGATGGAAAAGTACGATTTTTCACAGGTGTAAGGCATTGATGTCTACATATTTATTGCTACGGGATTGAAAATCTTCAGTAATTATTTGATAATCTTTTTCTTATGATCGCCGAGAGATGTGAATGCATTGGGGCATTGCTCTGTGTAAGGAATTCCTTACTTTGTTTGTTTGTCTTCTTATTTGATATCGATTATTTCAATCTTGCTTTCTACATACAATACATACAGTAAACTGAACTAAATAGATAAAAAATTGAACTACGTTTTGATAAAGTGTTTGGCTTCTTTCAGGCAATTCGCAAACCCAGAAATTTAAGATAGGAATCAAATGTTTTAGCCGAATTTTGCTCGTGGCCCATGGCCGGAAACCATTAAAATCTCGTTTTCACGGACCAATCAGACGGAGAATAAGTGTGGAAGACAAAAGAAACGTGTGAAGATTTTTTTAAATTTTACCTACCTTCATAAAATGCAACCAGGACAAAAAACTGCTTGAAACTTTTCGAATTTTTTTGAAGAACTCTTCTCTTCATACGTTTGGGTATACAAGTTTGGATGCCGGTCAAAATATCTCCTGATTCCAAGGAGTTATGACGCCTCAAAAAATTCGGGAAGTTTCAAGCATTACTTTTTTGTCCTGGTTGCGTTTTATGAAGGTAGGTAGAATTTAGAAAAATCTTCACTCGTTTCTTTTGTCTTCCACACTTATTCGCCGTGTGATTGGTCCGTGAAAACGAGATTTTGATGGTTTCCGGCCATGGGCCACGAGCAAAATTCGGCAAAAATATTTGATTCCTATGTTATCGAATTTGCCAATATTTCGATATAAGAACAATGTTTCGGTGTTTCGGCTTTTGTCTAGAATTTGGCTCACAGGAATCTATTCAGTAGTCTTTATGCCAGGAATTAAGCGGGAACTTCCGCTGGTTGGAATTCCTTCTTCTTATTCCTGAAATGAAATATCACGCATGCTATAACCGCATTTGATCAGTCGAAATGCCATTTTGATTGAGGGACATTACATTGCGTTAAGCAATTTCGATCGAAACCTAAACGCTTGACGCCTGACACATTACTGAAACTGCTGGATTGACTGTTTCTGGTAAGTCAAAAGCATACTTCGATATTCATGGAGCAAGATATATTTATCTAATATTTTACATTAATCATTAATGTAGCTTCACATGCAAAACTTCAGGAGGCTAGAAATTTTGAACATATAGTACAATTACCCAAAAAAGTTTCCAAGGATGTCTAGAGGTATGATGTTTTCAAGTCGTGGCATAAAATGCTATCTGAAGATAAAACTTCTAAGCTTTTGAAATATGTGTGATATGTAGCCAATATGAAGTGCATGGCTGCAAAACTTCTCCGGGGGAGTACCCCGGACCCCCCCCCGTATTTATCTCTTCACTTTGCTCGCATTCGGTTTTGGGCCCCTCTCTTTGGAATCGCCCGGGCCCCTATTTACGTGCCAGTCCGCCCCTGCATCGCACAAGCAAAGTACTGTTCCTAGAAATACAACAAATTGCATCAAACTGTTCTTTAGAGCTTGAAGCGAGGAAGTTCTGAACATTTGCAACCAGAAACACGGGAAATAGGAACGTAAGAGAGCAACTGCCTCCCTCGCTTTCTCAAAGACGCTCTAAATGTGTTATTTTCCCTTTCTTTTACCATTCAATGAGCAGCACCCCCCCCCCCCCCCCGCTAAGAATTGGGTCCCTGCAGTATATCATTGGACTGTATCTTCTTACGCACAAAAAAATTTCTAGCATTTTCATTCCTCCTATTTTTTCTTTTTGCCAACGTTACTTAAGTGTGCGTAAACATGAGATTTTTGAAACAAATCTTTTGTAGGTTGAAACACCGCAAAGCGATGAAAAACAACAGCGAATGAGTCGGTTTAGTGAGTATATACAGTAAAAATCCGCATATAAGAACCTAGTGATTAAGAACCTACATGCTGAAATTCTGAAATTAGACCCCTAATATATAAGAACCCATTCAGCCTGAAATTTGAAATAGGTTCTTATTCGTAGAGATCATCAAATTAGATCAATACTCCAGTTGCTTTGTCATTGAGCCTAAAAAAACTGATACTGCCATATGTGCATATGGCAAAGAACTCTTTAAGATGCTATGAAAGCTTTTTATTGCATTTTGTAAAATTTCTGATTCTTCTACGAACTGATGTTGTGAGTAAGGCCTCATGATTTCAGATGCCTCTCAACTGACAGTAAATAATGGGCTTGAAGTTTCAATCTGAACAAAAAGAAATACCTGAAAACCCTGAATGGAGTAAGAACCAATTTAAGAACCTGAACAGCCTAATTTCCTACTAAATACTCAATATATAAGAATCTAATCAGGCTGACTTGCAAAATTGTACGCCGGTTTTTACTGTATATTGCCATGCAGGACTTCCTCGGGGCTGTTATACGATAGTTACATTTAAAAACGATCTGAGTAGGAGAGATTACATAGGATTGGTTAGATGGATTTTGAAAACCCTCCATCCTCCAGAACGGAAGACAATTTTTAAACGATTTCAGACTATGTAGGTGTCTTTGAGTACTTTCAAATGAAATAGCAGTTGCTTGAGTGTTTGGGTGGATCAAGTCTGACGTGTAGTTTGACCATATTTAGAAACTAAGGAAAGGATTGTCTTTAGCTTCCCAGTGCCCCATGTGCCTATGGGAGAGCTGTGTTTTGGCCATTTCAAAAGATGAATTGGTTCCTACATCTCTAATAGCAGCTCGTACTTTGGACGATAGAGCTGATTACGGGTCGCGCGATGGCTCGTGGGTCTATTTTGATCATGTTGAGAGACTAAGATAAGCAATGTCTATGGTTACAGTTATGAATGGTCCTCTTCAACGCATGAGGGACATCTACAGAATTATAATTTGAGGTTAAAGCTTTCGGAAATGTTGGCGCCTAAAAACTGGCTTGCAACAGAGTAACATTGAAACTTGCACAGTTTGTTAAGGTGTGTTTTATCTTGTCGCTAATATGTTCATTAACATAAAAATCATTACAAAGAAGTACGACAAAGGAATGGATAATCTTACATTTGCAATTCTTGTTGAGAAACTGTGATAGCTCCAAGCTTTGTATGACATGAGGCTGGTAGTCTCTTATGTAATTGAATGTTTATATGCAAAGACTTCCAATAAACGGAAAGTGTAGAGACAAAGATTTACTGTCCATAAAGTGCAGTTCTTTTAGATTCGTATGTTGCTGTTTTGGATGGGAAACGCCAAGGACGTCGAGGAACTCCAATCTTTGCATGAATTATGAGCCTGGAATACACCTTTCAACAAAGCGGCTTCGTCTTGGAATTTTGCTAAATTTCTTTAGATTGCCTCATATGAAGTTTCTGACCTCAGATTCACATTCAGCTCCAAAATATTAGTCTAACTGCAAATTTTTATAACCTTCGTGTTGGCCATTTTAATTCTATGATGAAAACAAAGTTGAAAATTTATAAGGGATTTGACCGTGAATAATGACTGAGGGAGGGTGTAAAGTTACACCCGGAACGATTTTCAAGGTCAAATCCTAGACTTATGCCTTTTCGTCCCTTGTTTCCCTGCGTTCTTTGATTTGCTGATATCACTTGGTCAATAGGGACTCATAATATTACGATTATATAATGGGCCCACTTTTCAAAATGGCCTAAATAGGTGGGAGTTCTCGTACACTCAACAAAATCGCTTCAAAAATCTTGTTTAAAGAGCTCGAACATTGAAAAGCGAAGTTTGAGTACAAAGAATGATGTTGTGTTGACCTACAAAGCGCAAAATGCATACGTTTCAGACAGTAATCTTCCTCTGTAGAAGCAAAATAGATCCATCGAAGCTGCGAGAACTCCAGGCTTCTTCAACCGTTCTTTAAGAGCAACAACAACAACATTCTGAATAGCGGCCCCTGATTGGTTAAAAACTGAATTCTAGCGATTTGATTGGTGAATACGGAACCACCCTACGCGGGCCTAAAGTGGGCCCACTATTTCAGAGTAATGTTATTAGTCCCTCTTGACCAAGGAACGCAGGGAAACAAGGGACGAAAAGGCATCAGTCTAGTCAAATCCCTTATAGATTCTCAACTTTGTTTTCATCATAAAATTAAAATCGCAGACTACAAGAATATGAAAATCTACACTTAGTGTCAACTTTGGGTGCTGAATCCAAATCTTTGGCCAGTAGTTTCGTATGAAGAAATTTTCAAAGATTTTGAAAGCGAGGCCGTTTGCTGAAAAGGTGCATTATGTATAATGAAATAAACTTTCTGAAAGCGAAATCATTATTAAAGATCGCTCACCAACCATGATCCTTTTTGCTTTGAATCCTGGCCGAAGCAAATGGGGGCTTGCGGGGCTGTGCGCCCCCCCCCCCAGGAGACTATTTGTCGGAAATTTTTGCTCTCTTGTTGGATTTTTTGTGATCTAAATGTCCAGTTTTGGAGGATTTTTAGGAAAAACAATGTAAAAAGCATGAATATATTAGCGTTAATATAAATTTCAGCAGAGATTATTGAATTTACAGCATATTTTTTCCTTCATATGCCATAAATTACTTACTTTGCAAAGCAATATTCAATTTTACGGGCGCGAGGCAAAGGTAAAGAGGATCATTGGGATGATACACACCCTGAAATTTGCTTGAAAAGTTGAACATTCCTAATTTTGATTGTTGACAATCACAAGATTGGTCCAACTCTGTCGATGAATTTGCCCACTAACTAGTAATTGGGGGTGCCGCAACCCTGCTTCCGCTCTTTAAGATACGCCCCTCTACGACCTTTAGACTTATCATCAATCTTTATCATTACTTTTTAAAAGTTTGATTAATTTAAAGGCTCTTATTCAACCAGCATGCTTTGCTGGTGCCATCTCTTGGTTGGCTTTTGTAGTCGCCATTTTCATGGTCCATGAAAATGGCGACAACAAAGGCCAACCAAGAGATGGCACCAGCAAAGCATGCTGGTTGAATAAGAGCCTTTAAGAGCTTAAATGTAAACACGATATTTATTGTACACAGAACATGTTGCATATTTCTAATTATGCGACTTTTGCAGTAATGAAAAACGTTCTGTACCTGAATGAGTATCAAATCATTTGAGGTTATGATGCAATTTTTCTTACTGACTTGTAAACAAAATACTCAACTGAGGTCAATGAGAATCTCGTTATGTGGCTTTAATGTGACATATTTATTGTGGGCCTACGGTTAGTTCTGTTTATCATTGGTTTCTAAGTAGGTACAGAAAGTCCTTCGTGCCACATTGTTTGTTTCAGAATAACATAAAAGCCGTTTCACCTATGTCCACAACATCTTGTTTATCGAAAATTAATAGAGCAAAAAATAGAAGCTGTGTAGAAGGAGACAATCTGTAAGCTGTGGAGAAGAAGGTAGATGAAGCGACGATTACCCATAATATTCTGTTCGTTCTCTTCATCCACAGTTCTTTATTAGCATTAGCGTCTCTACTTAACTCTCTTGGAATGTCTCCTTTTCGTTCTATCGAACTCGGTGATATTTTAGCCCCGTTTTCGTTCCATTCAACTCAGTTCAATGAAATGTTTGTATCATGGGCCCCATGTCCCCATGTTAAACTTTGAGACTATGACTAGAGAAATTAAAATTCAATTTGCATAGTTGTCCTAAAATACTCTGATAATAGCTCTACCAAGCCAAACATTAGGGCAAGGAAAAACACAACAGAACAACCCACTTCAAAGCAGAGTAGAATCAAATGCAACAATGAACCATCTTATATGGATTATAGATAAAGATTTGGTCCACATTCTGTGAGCGATTTGATTTGAAAATTTTCTTTCGTTCCTTCTTTTCCAAAGTGTGCAAAATCAACTTGGTGAGGAGACCTTTGTGAAATACTTTTCCTGAAACATATTCTTCTGTTTTTGCTCCTCTTGTTGGTTTGTTTCTCTGTGGAATATCTTTCGTTTGGATTTTCCAAGTTCTCTTTGGTAGGGAGGGCTTTTTGAAAGGTTTTATTTTTATATATTTTCTTTTCTTTTACATCCTTCCTGTTGGTCTTTGTTCAGTAGAATGTCTCTCGTTTAAATTTTGCAGGAGCCCCTTGATGGGGAGGCCTTTTTTTGAAAGGTGCCATGCTCATGTTAGGATGTTGCAAGGGTTCGTTGGTGGGGGAAATTGTGAGAAAAGCGTTTTGGGGTCCTTGGTTTGATGTGAATGAAGCGTTCTTTAATTTGATTGCTAGGAATATATGTCAACGTTATGTTCGCAAGATATTTATTTCTCTTTATTTATTCTGTTTATTCATTTCTGTTTATTCATTTATGTTCCCTATATGTTATTTTATGTTCCCTATTATGCTCGGATATTTATTTCCACTACAGGGTGTCTCAAAAAAATTGTTCAACGTTTGATTAAATACTAAAAAATAACGATACGCTGAATGGACTCTTGGTCAAGTGACCCTTTTCCTGAGATTTTAAATTAATTTTTGATACAAGAATCTTGCAAATCCGCTACAAATTCATGGAGTTACAAGCCTTTGAAGTTCATGTTTGTGCAAAAGCTGAAACCAGAGGCTTCGAAATGACATTTTTGGTAAAAATCCCATAGGCCATCGTGTCTATTTCTCAATTGCTTCAAGGTGAACCAAAAAGGATTTGAACAGGTTTTCGATAACCTAACTTTCAAGGATATAGATGCTGTGAGGAAACAGATTCAGGCTCTCGTCGATTATGTTTTGAACCACTGTTTTTGGAAAGATGCAATGTTAAGCAAATTTTGACGATGATCGCATAAAGTACTTTGGAAGTCCAGTTTGGTTTGTTCTGATATCAACGAGAGGCATGACATTGGATAAGCTTCTTTTATCTCGGTCTTCGGGCTTTTTGCGTTACATGCAATCTGGAGAGGTCTCTGGCTTCAGTTATCGCATATTTTTTCATCTTTGAAACCTCACAACTACAACTCAGTGAATTTTCAATCGATTTGCAAGATTCTGGTCTCCAAAATTATTTCCTGATCTTAGGGACAGGGTTATTTTCCCATGAGCTGGTTCATGTTATCCTTATTCTTTAATATTTAATCAAACGTCGAACAACTTCTTCGAGACACCCTGTATAGGGAGCCAGATCTACTTCTGTTTCCAGAGGTATCTACCGAGAGTCACCAATAACTGTACACCGTAAAAGCTCTATCAAGCCCCCGGGGGGGGGGTTATTGAATTCCGGGCACTACAGAGGGGTTAATAGAGAGGGGGCTCATTAGACAGGGGCTTATTTACAAAATCAGATAACAAGGATATGTGTGATAGCTTTTCATTTCTTTTATGCCACATCTGGCGGATTCAACATACAATTGTACGAGTTTGATACATGAATTCGACGCAGTTTTATCCCAAACAAACCATATCAAATTTGAAATACAAACTTGTTTAGCTAAAGAAATGGAAAATCTTTCGTAAATTCTGGTATTTGATATAATTAGGGGGACCTTGATCGAGAGGGGAGATTACTTATAAATTTGGGTCAGAGGGGAGGGTCTTAGTAGGGAGGGGCTTTTCCCCCAATTTCTTCAATAAACTAAGGAAATTTCTTAGCAACTACAGTGTTAACAGTGCTTGCATGTCTTTCAGAAGTTCCTGGACGGCTGGTACTATGAATAAGGGAGCAGTTTCAGCCGCTTATCTGCAATAAAGTGACAGGTTTGTAAGCTGTCATAGAGTGAAAACTATTGTAGTTTTTATCCGGGTATCCTTTGTTTCAATACGATAGCCAATGTCTCTTAGTTGTCACAATAAACTAAAAACTAACACGCTGTTGCTTTCCTAAATTATAGCCGTTCTTTGTTGTAAACTGTTTTCGATGTTTTACGGCTGTCAAAAGTATTGATTTTTATCCAAACATCGTAGACAGCCGGTTTTTTAAATACGACAACCGTTGTCACCTAGTTTTTCCAATATAAACTTACACAGTGTCGCATATTACACAGCTTTCATACACTACTGCCTTTGTTTTGAACTGTTTTCGATGTTTTGCAGCTGGAAAAATGATTACTTTCTCCATATTAATAGATACTAAATAAGAAGCCTTGCTCGCTGAGTGACTGTGTGTTTAGCCATGTCGAGTAATCATTTTACGTTAAAAGACTTAAGAGTCCCCACTAAGTTGCAAATTAACGTACGGAACAACAGCGTTCAAGTAGCAATATTTTATCTTATTGACTTTATGCTAAGTCTCACACATGGTATACTGGTATTTAATTTGATAACAGATGAAGTAAAGCACAAGTGACTTTATTAATCATTAAACTAGATTCTCTTCGTTTGTACACGTGATGGGTCTTAAATTGCATACAAATGTTGTGAGATACTTTATCGTTTATAAATTCTATTTATCTAATTAGCTATCTAATTATCCATCTATCTAATATATCTAAATTTCATTTAGATATCGTTAATAAATTTTGCCCACTTGTGAATAACGGTTGTGTTAGAAATAAGCAATACTATTACTATTAACCTTATCCAAGTAAAGAAAAGATTCAAATAAATCGCTGAAACGCTCGCTGTCAAAATCTAGTCAATTTGGACAGCGCGAGATTTGCCGTCCCCGAAGCAACTAGATCTTTTAACTTTCATTGCCATGGACCAGCAACTACTGGTCAGATTGACTCAAACAAGGTCTCAAACTCTAAGTTGAAATCTATTCTACATGACTGCCAAAAAGAATGGCGGTATGAATTACAACTCCTCCACAGCTACCGCATAAACATAGCACAGCTTTTAGGGAAGGCCTGTAGACATTCCATTTTGGCCTTTTTCTACGCATTTATTTATTGGAAGATCTTCTAGATAGCGCTAGCCTATAACTCCCAACTCCAGGAGGCCTTTTTTTCAGGAAGCTTCCATGCCCAGTTCTTATGACCGATCAGTTGATTGTAAGATTAACAAATGACAATAAACAGCTTATAGGTCATTGTTTCACTAAAGAAATCGATGTTTGTTATAATATATGAACAGTATGATTATTATATGAACAGTATTAACAGGAAGGTTCCATTATAAATCCGCAGATTATGAATTTCCAGCGAATGCTCATTTCTGTATAAAGCTGCATGATATTCTCTACCTTATGTCACATCCAGCTAGGGGAAACGCGATTACCACACGAAGGAGCTCAACCTGCGTGATATAAGTAAGCGAAAGCCAATTAGAGTAGATCGATAGGTAGCCCTCTTTTGTGGATTTTCTATCTAATAATCTCCAAGTGGCTGTGTAATCTTTCTGGTTTAGATAAGGGTCTCTTGGGGTGCCATCTTTAACTTGATGTACATCTTAAAGGAAATTAATTTCATTTAATTACTAAACCTCGTTCCCGGAGCTTAATCATTATTCAGCCTCATTCTGGTCTGCTATCTCGAAAATTTTACAACCATCGAGGGTTGATCCGTGAGCTTAGGGTGGGGCCTACATCGCTACCGGATGTTTCAAAATTGTTATCACAATAGACGATAACGGAAAAGATGGCGGACCTCATTTCACGCAATGCATGATAGGAATATGCCCCCTAGCAACGCATAGCTACCAAAAGTCAAAACTGCAGCATAAAATCTTGACCACAGCCACGATAGAAGTCGACAATCTTCTAAGCCGTCGCTCGCAATATGGTACAGTAAAGTTCCCCTGCAATATCAAGATGTAGTGGTCTGCTATTTGCGTCGTTTCATCAAGATTTCAAGAAGATTTTTGGCCTTGTTTACATAACTGATTGGAGAGGTGAGTAAAAATTGAGATGAATAAAAAATTCTAAAAACATTCGAAAAAAGAATGAAACATTGCAACTTGAGATTTGCATAACAAAAGTATTGCAATGGCTTCACTTCACTCGACCGAACACAACATTCGAACTCTTTAACTTTCATTCAGACCCCGTCCACACGTATCCGGATCTTTTCGAAAACGCTCTCCAGAGTGGATCTTTTTGAAAACGCCGTTTTCCTGTTCTCGTGTGGACGGGTGAAAACGGAGCTTTTCGAAAACGCTGACGTCAAGGCATCGATTTACGACGTATCAGAGCATGCGCTCGGTTCTTTGGGGATCACGCGAGGGCATTTTGCTTGTCTGTTTTCTTTCATCGAAGTTCGAATGCCGAATATCGTTATCGATTATGGAATTTTATTATCGAATATCGAATTGTGAGTGTCACAGCGTTTCCGTGTGGACGAGGATATTTTCGAAAACGCTCCTCGTGTGGACGCGAATCTTTTTGAAAACGGATAAAAAAAGATGCGTTTTCAAAAATATTCGGATACATGTGGACGGGGCCTCAGAATTCTCTGGAATAAAAGTGGGTTGTGGAATAAAAAATACGCGGCTGATATTTAGAATTGAAACGTTAGGGACCGGTCATTAACTATTTGCTGGTCTGCTAGGGTAGGCTGGAAGGAATATGACTCGGTCAAGAAATATATTCCAACAAATTGGATGGGCTACCACATAATTTTTGCAGTTTTAGGTGGACCATGTAGCAAATATAATGATTTGTCTGGTGAAAAAGTTTAAAAAACATTATATCTTCTTTATGATATGACTCTGATAGATGCGCTTGATTTTGGACAATTTTTAAATAATTTTACGAAATGTGAATACTGCACTGTGACACTGTTAATGACACACTGTTTCAAAGAGAACTTTATATAATTCCATTGTCAATGAAGTTTCTTATCCCTTTCACGCCCGGCTAAAATTAAGCTTAACAGGAAAACCTAATGTAGATCGTCGTTTTCCAGGGGGAATCATAATCAGTGATTCATTAAGCAATAGATAAATGCAATGTGAATAACCTTTCAAATCAATCAAAATTCTAAAAGCTTTACCCCCTGAAAAATTCGCAGTTCTCAATGAATACTTTTGGGCTAAATGGCCCTTCCGGGGGTGAAAGGGTTATGCACTAAAAGGGTTGATTGTCATTTCATTTTACAGCGATACCTCTTGATACAACCAATGACATAAGGATGGGCCATGAAAAATTTTTCTACTTGGCTGATGGGCCACAGAAATTTTTTGTTTCTTTGATGTTGCGCCAACTAATTATTCGAGAAAATCTCCATTTTCCCTCCGGCCCACGCTAGCAGATACTTGATGACCGGTCCCTCAAGCTGTCAGTCGATGGCTAACTTAGATGTTAAAATATTTTTTGGTAAAATCGTTCGTCTTTCATTAGAGATAGAAATTAGGAACATGCTACCGGGAGAGTCAATAATAACGCCCAGCGTTTGAAAAAATCCTGCTACATGAATATCGAAGCAATGATATTGAAAACTATCTTTTTTATCCCCGATATGTCAAATTAGGTTCAGTAATTTACCCGGCTTTAATCGGTCATTCCTTCCCGTCGAAATAGGAGATTTTCTGCAGAAAGCCCCTTTCGAAAACCTGCAAAAACGAGCAAAAACATCAAGCAAAATTTCCCTTTGTTCTCCTTCCTAGCAATAATGACTCTTGGATGTGCTCATGTATTTTGTCCTCATGGGAGAATGGAATCTCCCTGAATACGTTATTCAAAGCGACTTTTCAACCCGCTAAAACGAAAGCACGTGCTAAAGCATGCTGAAAATCATCGCTGTGAGGTAAACACATTATGGATTTTTGCTTGTAATCTTAGCACGTTTTTTAAGGTTTCTCAAAGGGATTCATTTTAGAAAATTGCCCACAGAATCTGAACGGAGTGACCGATTTTAGCCACGAAAATTTCTAAAAATGATTGAACATGTTAGCTATGTAATCAGATATTGCAAAATATCATTGCTTATAGATTCAGGGGGCAGTAGCCTTTCAAACGCCGGGCGTTTTTTTTTTTACTCACCCGGTAGTAAGGGATTTGTACGGAAACGAGAATTCCTCATATACGAAAGGAACGATGGGGCATATGATAAACATGTAACTACAAGCATACTCCACGTCAGATTCCTCCAAGTCTCGTTCTGGTGTTAGATTGCCTTAGGGCTTAGGGCTTAACTTGAAGGCATGCATGCCAAAATGCTTTAAATTTTGGTTTATCAGGACTCAACATATTTTAGCCAAGATTCTAAGAAGAGTGGGTCTAAGGTGAGTGGTAATACGTTCAACGTTTCAATGAAAACAAGTTTTCGTCGCGTTCGTTGTGGCCACAAGTCTGAGATTAAGGCGTCTGAGATTTACTGCAGTCTTGATTTTATGTTACCGATAATTGGGACTCATTGTAAAAAGTCTCACCATCCACTATTTATCTTTGCAAATAGAGAATAAACACATTTCTGTGGCCAGCTCACTTCTCCAGAAGACAGTAAAATCCTCTGAATAAAGACCAAGAAAGTGAATCATCCCGAACTAAAACGTTCCCGGAAGGCTCTAAGAACCAATGCTGTTAACGAAAGGGAGGCCATAAAAACAAAACAGGCTTATATGGATAAACTTCCTTAATTTCCGTAACAAAATTAATTGTAGTTGACAATGGAATTCATCTACCGATGCCTTAACCGTTAAAGTTGATTTTGAAATATGCTTAGTAAAAATACTCATACCATTTAGGGCCTTTCCTGTTTCTCAATCTCATTACTTCATTAATGGTAGGCTACTCTTTTGCCTCTTTATCAATAGCCCGAGGACCGATCAAAGTTGGAAATTGGACTAGAAGCTACCAGCATGCTAGATTACTAAAGGGCAAAAGTCCGGTTACGTTCTACGCGTAAACTAGGCTGGGGTGGCGCCAGGAGAGGGCTAGGGGGCTACAGCCCCCGTCGGAGGCATCTAGCCCCCCGTCGGAGGAAATTTTGGCTTCTCGTCGGAGGAAATTTTGCAAAATAACGCACGAAAACACCATTTTCAGTCATTTTAGTCCCCTTGTCGGAAGCTCCAGCCCCTCTGTCGGAAAATTTCTAGCGCCACCCCTGAAGCTAGGTTACATGGGCCTAGCCTTCGGGCCTAGCAGCACCCACGAATGGGGTCGGAGAGATAAGGAGATAATAAGTATATTCATACCCAAGGATGGGGTTGAACCTTCAAAATTTACCCCGAAATTGGGAACCTTGACAACAGTTGACCCAAAGTCTGATTGATGTTGATTCGACTAGCATAACTTTATTTCAAAGTTCGGCCCAACTCTTAAGGTAGGTCACCAGTCGAAAATCTGTTTTTGAAACTGCATGGTATCAGAAGTCTTACAGTACCCATTTAAAGTAAATCTGCCATGCTGATTTTAAATCTTCAATCAGAATTTTAATTTGATAAATGGTTTCCATGGAAACGAGAAAACAATGCTTTGCGACTGGCGTTGTTTTCACATCACCCCATTTTGTGAATCTACTTTGGAGCTTTGCTAACATGGTATCAAATTGTTCCTTAGAGCCTGGAGAGTGCAGCAAAGTCATTCCCATCAATTAGAATGAATTGGGAGGAGGTACTGATCTCCAAGATCATAAATTTCAGAATTTTGTCATCGGCATCAGATTTCAAATGCTGACACTGGAATCTAATTACGATAAACACAAAAACTGAGTGTTTTGCTGCATTCTCCATACTGTTGGCTTCAGAATGGTATACAGACATCTTATCTAGACATTCAAACAACAAAATGGGGTGCTGTAAAACATGCGTACATACCAGGAAAAGTATATTTTGAGAAATAGAGCCTTAAAGTTTGTGATGTGAGCATTTGGTAAAACAAGATGCAATTACTTATCAGGCTTTCCCAATTGAACCTAGCAACCAATATCTTATACATCTAGGCTGATTCACCACAATATTTAGTCCATGAAGCCATGAAAAAATTTCAAGAAAAAGTTCCAGCACTGTAAGTTACTCCTTCACGATCTTTCGTCTTTTGCTCTTGAGTTGTTGTCTTGAACTTTAACTGTTTTCGCCTTTTCTTTACTTCTGCAGAACTTGCTTTTTCTGCCTTAGATAATCTTTTAAGACTTGTTCTTCTTGAGCTTTCCTCCATATAACTCCCAGCCTCCATAGAGAGCACTCTACATAGGACACTTTTAAAAGTTGCCCCCATGGAAAACTGGCAAATTGCAAGTGCCACTGCGGTCTCAACAGTGTTTCTCCCTGCAAACATAGTCTTGGGACACAATTTCCAAATGAGGTTATGGAGAGATTCATTTGGGTTCTGTGTTTTACCTCTGCAGCACCTCTTTAACAGACCATCATCAGTCAAACGTTGAAACACAGGGACAAGCTTCCTCCCAATATCTGGGGGCAAGGTTTCATGCTCATTATGGCTCCCAGGATCCTCTGACTTCGCAGCTGCCCTCTGCCAAAAACACCAAGAATGTGTACCTGGTGGGCAATGATGATGTTTGGGGTTTTCATCAGTTGAAGACATGTGGAAGAGGATGGCAAAGATACGTTTCTTCAAAAGCTCTTGGTCATCTGCATAATCTTTGATGGCACGGCCATAATAATTTTGTATTTTTGTTGCTTTGGCTGCAGTGAGCTTTCCCCTTCCTGTGATTGACTGCTCCTGGGCTTTTGCACTTGAAATCAAATTCCTAAGAGCTGTACCCATCCGCTTTGAGACATGGTTGACACAGTCCTCTTTGGACATTTTGACAGAATTTCCGTAAACGTTTAACTCAACTAGTGCATCATAAGCCTTGCTGTCACCATCACTTAACATTGTTACATATCTGAATTTGTGCTCCTCAATAGATCTTTTCCATAGACGTACAGCACATTCAACTTCCATTGCATTGGAACTTCCTTCAAAATTTTTTGGGCAGTTGGGTGCATGTTTTGTTTTCCACTGTTCAAGATCTTCGGAGGGAGGCTCTTCACTGGCAATCTTACATTTAAGGCAAAAATTTGATAACACCTCAAAATCAATTGGTAATCCAGTCATTAGGTCAATGACTGCTGCCATTCCATTGTGTGAGGAATGACCTCTCCTCTGCCATGAGCCATCATAAGATACTGAGACATCAAGAATGCCTTCACTGTCAGGAACAACACCAATGTCCTTGTATGCATTCTTGATGGCGTGTCTTGATTCGGTAACTATTACTTTAAAAGTTTCTTTGCTAGCAGCTTGAAGCTTTGAGTGGCTGCTGGTGTAGGCATTCTGTGACAGGTGATTAGGCATGTTCATTATCCCACTCCACTCACTCATTGCAGCATATCCACACCCAATCCCCCTAAAAGCCATGGTTGCACGCATGTTTATGTCAAATGGGGACCTGCTAGACTCTGACCCACCAACTCGCTTGCATGTGAACTGCTCATCTATTTCCTCACTACAAGTGGGACATGAAACCAGTCCTCGTGAGGAAAAGCCATGGTAGGAATCTGGTATCAATTTGTAAACAAGGCCTACTGAGTGACAAGTTGGGCAGGCTAACTTACTCATGATATCTTTCAGACACGAAAGTTGCATGAAGAAATAGCAGTCTGCCGTCACTTCCCGGTCTCCTGAAGGCCTCAGTGGCTTGTACAACTTCTCAGCAGAAATGCCGAAGGCTTCAAGCTTCTTTGCTGTGGCTGATCCTGAAGTAGAAGGAAGATGGCCTATTTCTTCCTGTTGCTCTTCTGCTGTTTTCACGTCTTTCTTCGTTTTTCTTCGACTAAGATTTGCGTTCTTTCTACGACCTGTGTATTGGTACTTCGTTCGAAATTTAACTTTCTTCATTGTACTAACAAAATAAACGATATGAAAGGCTAAAATAACTAAACTCGACGATTTACATGTGAAATTTAACAGCTTCGAACAATCTACTGCTTTGCCTTCGTCATAGCGAAATCAGCTGATTTGACAGTCATGTGAATGCTTCCTTTCAACCAATCAAAAGGGCGAAAAACTTGATTTGGCCAATCAGCTTTAGCTACATCAAGACTTCTCTTAATTTTTCCCAAATTGCATTGTTTTCTGACCAATTAAAAGTCCAATTTTAATGGCGAAAGACGAAACTAACACAATAAAACGTTACATGGATGGAAAGAGGATGTTGCGAGCTTTCGAACGGTGCATTGGGCCTAAGCACTTGATGAAAACACTGCAAACTGAAACCCACAGCGTTTAGGCAAGACAAGGACACTTTACTACCCCATCTGGAATATCCGGGGTCACAAAAAGGATGATTTTACCCCGTAAATAACTACTTTATCGAAAGGTAGGTTTATTTTCAGAAACTAGGGTAGTTATGGAACACACTGAGCCAAAAAGCCAAAATTCAAAAAATTTTGTCGAAACGACGAATTTTCGACTGGTGACCTACCTTAAAGAGATGGACTGCTTACAGAAAGACACTGTCAAGGCATCACAAGGCAACGTTAGGGCCTTTTCTTTTAAAATTCACGTGATTATGAGCTTTTGGGGAACAAAGATGTACTGATGTGAAATTTTTTATTGATGCAAATGAACGGCACTGTTGAGTGATACAGAATCCTGTTTAAATTTTTTTGATATCTCATTTCGTTTTCAAGTTGTCCACTGATATTAATTTTCAGTTGATGACGTCATTTTGTTTGCAAATTACTAGAATGTTATATTGAAATATAGCTATATCTATTCTTTGAAAGGTTACAGTTGTAGGAAACATTTAGGTTGAGCCAAATAAATGTAATAGAAATTGTCTCCAGGATTGATATGATGTTTAGAAGGGCAGGTCAAGTGAAGAGCAGTTCTTTGAGTCAATTTCCTTTGGAAACATAGTCAGCCTCGTACACCTTCTTTAGTTCTTGCAAACAAAATGACGTCATCAGCCAATCATACAAAATAGTGTATAATACAAAAATGAAACAAGGTATCACAATATTTTAAACGACATTCTTTGTCATTCTGAAGTGCTATTCATTTGCATCAATAAAACTTTTCGCTTCAGATCACTTTTAAAGCAATCATCGTTTTCATTTTCTTATGCCATAAATCAGCAGCCACTCGTAATGGCTAAAATGATGTGATAAACTCTTAAAGGTGATCTGAAACGAAAATTTTTATTGATGCAAATAAAAGGCCCTGTCGATTGATAAGAAGTCCTGTTGAAATTTTTTTGATATCTCATTTCGTTTTTAAGTTATCCAATGATTTTAAGTGTCAGTTGATGACGTCATTTTGTTTGCAAATTATTAGGATTGTATATGGAAAGAAGCTGTATCTGATCTTTGGAAGGTTGCCGTTTTAGGAGACATTTCATTCAGCTGAGCAGAATAAATGCGATAAACATTGTTTCATCAACTGATGTGACCTTTAGAAAGGCATTTCATTTGAAGGAAAGGTCGTTGACTTTATTTCCCTTTGGAAACGTGGTGACAGGACCGTCGAGAAGGGGGGGTAGAGGGGGTAAAAGGTCCAGGGCCCGGGCCCCGAAGGGGCCCGTACATAGTTTGTGCCATAAAATTTGTTATTGCAATATATCTCTGCAATGCATTTTTATGGCAATTCATCTGCTTTAAAAGGGTATTTGCTAGAACCGTCGACTTTGATGACAGTCTTCATGTCAGAATCCAAACTGTCATATTGATATTCCTAATTTATAGAAACTGGTTCTATCCCAGCGAGTCAGTCGTTGGTGTCGTAGGGTTATTGAGTTTCCGTTCACGTTCATTTCTTTCGGCCTTTGAGTCGCTCCTTCCTTCTAGCACCTCCAGCGACTGCAACAACCTGGTGTGGACAAGGCATTACTAGCATCAAACTATGTCCTTGATTCATAAATACAAGTTTTTGTATAACATTTACACGGAATGTTTAAGCAATTTTTAGAATAATTAGTCATAAAAGGGGCGTTTCCCTCATTTTCCGGGAGACTAAAGGGCGTGGTTGCAAAAAATTTTCTTGGGGGCTACTCCCCCAAACCCCCTAAGGCCCGTCCCAGTATATCACTCCAGGGCCCGAGCTGGCTCTCGACGGCCCTGCGTGGTGAACCTTGTATACTTTCTCGTACTTTTTGCAAACAAAATGACGTCATCAGCCAATCGTACAAATTAATGGATAACTGGAAGATGAAACAAAGTATCAAAAAAATTTTAATAATATTCTTCATCGTTCAACAGTGCTATTCATCTGTATTAATAAAAATGTTCGCTTCAGATCACCTTTAAGTGAAAGCCTTTCTTATCTATCTGTGTAACAAAGGGGCAATTGAGGTCATAACTCCTCCACAGCAGCCACACAAACATGACACAGCTTTTCTAGGACATCCTGTAGGTACCATGGAAAGTGTGCGTTTGTTAATGACTGCCATGTTTCCTCTACTTTTGTTTCATTAAGGATTTTTCATTCAACATGAACGTGAGGCTGTATTGTTCAACGAGGATCAAGATTAGTTATTTGATTGAAGAAATTGAGAAATTAGGTTTTCCCTTATAGACAAAACTGAAATGTGAAGCTGACAAGTTAAAGGGGACCCGCCTGACAGCGCTCCATTGAAATGTCTCTAACTTGAATTGTTTGGTTGGAATATCTTATGAGCTCCGAGCGTCTTTTTAAGATTGGTTTTTTTATCCCGTTTGCCATTGATAAAGCAAATATTCAAATGAAAGGCGTGGTTTCGTTATCCACATCCAGGTCGAGAAAAAATGTCATGCAGAAAAAAGCAGACCATGGTACTTCGACCCAATGGTCACTTAGTACAGTGAACACCTGCATGGATTAAGAACCTCCAGGCTGTTCACAGGGCTAAAATCTTTAAGAGGGTGGATGTAATTTCTATTACATTTTTCTTTGAATTAAAGTGCTTTGAAGGAATTTTGGATAATTTGCTGTAGAACTGCCGTTGCAATTTTTTGATATCTTGATTAGTTTTAGATTGGTGGCATTTATCAATTTTGAGGCTATGACGTGACAAAATTTCTAAATCCTTAACTAGAAGAGCTACGGACTTCTGCTTGCCGCCATGTTGTAGGCCTTTAAAGCTATGGCTTTCTTGAACGTTGTATCAATTCTCCTCAAGTAATTTAGGATCTTAATTTCGTCAAAATTCGCGATGAATTTTTACAAAGCTTGTCAAAATGCCGCCATTTTAAAATAATGTCAATATTAAAGAATTGTCACGGCAGACTTACAGCATAACAGCAAGTTACCCAAAGTTCCTTTCAAGTCATTCAACTCATAGATAAATCAAATACAATTATACATCCACCTTTTTAAATAATTGAAAGGTTAAGCCCTATGCCCTGGCTTCCAGGCTGAGTTATAAGCACCATGTACCGAGTGAGTCTAGAAAAGGCAGAGGCGCCGGAAGGAAGACGGAGCGGCGGGGGAAGCCCATCAAAAAAGGCAGTACTGCAAAAACTGGAGCTGACAAACGACACACTCTTATTAGAAGTGTCACTTGTCACAGGCCACAAGTAGCAGTAAAAGAGTAGAGAAGAACACCTTTGTGAACCTAGGATTTTGTTGTGCAAGAAAATAAATGGACAAGGAAAGCAGTAGCTTGGCCATGGCACTAGACTGGTGTAGTTTTAAAAGGAAGGGGTCTCGGGAAAAACCTTGAGTAAAACTTTTTGAGGACACGCCCTCTGCTTTGTCTTAGAACACTCCGTATCCAATATTTAACCTTATGCTAAACTACATTTTTGGCCATTGATAACATCATCTTTATAATTTAGCGTACTGGGAAAATTTCCGCGTCAACTTCGTTTTCTTTGGCTTAGCCAACCTCAATCCCACTTTCACCGAAACCGAAATTAGATACTTTGATACCTCTTTAATAGTCGGGAACGCTGAAGGGCGGAAAACAGCACACAATGATAAGGGGAAAAGATGGAAATACTTTTTGGTAGAATAATTTTTTTGAACAAAATACTTTTTGGAATTTGATGTTATATGGACTTCTTGTAGACTGATTATATGGCCGTAGTTATCGCTATTAAGGCTGCCGGACGCTCCGAACTACGACTCATAATCAAACGTCATTACTTTGAAATGATATTATCTGCTTCGTTTCGATAAGAGCCTAGGCAAAGGCAAGAAACGAAAACACTTGCATTTTTTGAATGAAACACATTGATTTGAAAACTTCGCAGTAAATGAGGTGATGCGATGAGGCGAAAGTAACAAAATAGTACTTACGTACAAGTTTTGGCATTTTCACTAACTGTTTTCATGGTATTCTTGTTTGCAAGACTTTCTTCTGTCTAGCTAAGTTTCTTGAAACTCTGCTTTGAACTTCATCAATCGAATTTGCAAGCAGCCTCATTCCAAAGGGCGTTGAAAATTGCAGTCAAGTCAGTCAAAAACATATTATGGAGTCCTAGTATGAGCGGTCTCGGTTTGGTGTAATTGTCTCGTTTTGAATAGCAAGCAGTCTAGGTTTCCTGCGACAAGGCCTAGTTCAGTTCAAGAAAAAGTATAGATGACAAAAACTATCAAAGCAAGGTAAATTGGCATTGAATCAAAGCATGGTTGTCCAGACACCCTTGCTTTTAAATGATAAGGCCCTTTTCTTTTAAGGATTCCATCTCCTTTTAGTATTTAGCTGCCACAGGATCCTAGGGTCATGTGGTCTGGTTTCTACTGTATCTCAATGAGATCCTTGTTATTTTTCTTGCGGTAATCACGCCGAAAGCCGCGCACGTGCCGGACCAGATACAGTTAATCATGGTCCACTTTTGGAATGCGACCCGTTAAATTTTCCCTTAGGTTTGACATTGCATAACATTTATCGGAATGTAATTCTTTATGATCGGCTTACTCTTGGTGAATTCTTATCTTTTCCAAAAGGTCACAACTTGCTCACAAGGTTTTCTTGGTGGAAGTCATTGTAATTCAATTGAATCTAGGCAAACGAATGACAAACTAAAATGACAGGGTTGGATGAGTTTATGGCTGATCCCTTTGGGCAAAGCAACAGCTCACAAGCATAGGTTTCATTTTTAAATCTGCGCAGAGAAGTGGATGTAAAATGCTATGATCTAATTCTTCTAACTGAATGGCTCAGAAGAAACTTTAGCTACCTTTCCATAATTCTACCTTTGGACTTTTGAAAATTTTGAAGATTACAGCTTATTTTACATTTAAGCTCATTTGAGGATGTGACGTAATCAAATTTCCAAATCACTAACCACAAAAGTGACAGACTTTTGCTTGATATCCATAAACCATGTTTTCCTCGAAATTTTTTCATGTTGCGTCAAACACTTTAGAAATCATCATGGTTCAAAGTTCTTTTAAAAATATTTCTGGAATTCTCGAAAAAAAGAAAAGCACTCTAATTCTGAAAATATTTTTTTATGTCCATCTAAAATGTTACAATACAAATACTACTCTACTATACTTTATAATTACTGTACGACTATACCACACTACAGGGACGATACCACAAGGAGCAATAGACAATGACTACCCTGTGGTCTTAACATAAAGAGATATTCAACGTAATTACAACTAAATATACAGTTACAGATAAATACGCATAAACAATCACTACAAACTACAGATAGATACTGACGCCTGTTTCATGTTAGATGCCAGGCCTTTCAGGTGCACTATGCTCATAATGTAGGATTAGGTGCCTTCATCAAAATATTGTAGACTTCAGAAAATTCCAACGGCAGAATCATAGCCAAATAGCTAAATTTTCTTCGAGGCCATTCATTTCAAAAAAATATTCAAGTTTACACCCATTTTTGTTAAAGATTTGAAATCTATGCTCGGCTCACAGGGGATGGCTGTAATGCTGTAAGAACCTCGTGAAAGAAACCGCTGATTAGGAACAACCAGGTTGATTTTTACCAAGCACCCTCTACAAAGAACCATTTTGTAAATGCGAAGGAGCCATTTCTGCCTGCAACGTGAGCTACGTGACATCACTGGTTCTTTATGCGGGTAATAATACATGGAACAGGGTTAGGGTTAGGGAGAATTTGGAAGAGAAACTAAGCTTGGCAAAAATTTGTCCCTCCGCCTGTGCACTCTGCCCACTCCCCTGATTCAAGAAGTTGAATGATTCAAGTTCTTTCAAACCTGAGGTATTTCTTCATTGATGCATTTGCTCCAAAATTTGATAGCAATATGCAGCTATCTACTTTACCCACCACGTAGGTTTCCCACAAATTTCCATATCAAGCTTTTTCATCTTAAATCCAAATTGCAATGTTTGACAAATTAGCTTACGAAAACCGCACCAGATGGCCAGGCTACTGGCACCATTTCAGGAACAAAAATTCTTGTCGTTTTGAGCAAGCACGTGCGTTCTTCGTTGATTTACGGGCAGCCTCGTTTCACACCCGATTTGCGGTTTTGCTTTGGGTTTTAGAAAGCATATGAGGCTAGAGGTTGTACAGGGGCACAATTCACTGGCCTTCAAGATCGTCTTTATGACTAAAGCCTCTTCCCGAAATGCACTGGGAAACTGTTTGAGTGGCTCGAGGCTCAATGGTAAGTGAAGTGAAGGTACGCTGTACGGAGAAGACCTACATTATTACACCAAATGCACCACAACACCTTCAAAACACCGATTGGTGCAAGCATATTGTCATTCAGAGTCTTTTGTGTGCCTGCTGCAATTTACACCTGTCCGAAAATAAAATTTGGCCTAAGAGATCCACAAATGGATCCGCACTGCAGTGGTTGAAGTGATAAGAGATAAATAAGAAAGTAAGGAAGATTTGACTCATAGGCATACGGCTCTGTAAATCCTTAGAAGGGTGGGTGTAAAATTCTATTGCAATTTTTTTTTTAATTATAGTGCTTAAAAGAAACTTTGGGTAATTTTCTGTTAGTCATGATAATTTTTGATTCCTTGATTATTGGCGGCATTTATAAATTTGAGGTTGTGACGTCATCAATTTTCTACATCCTAAACCAGATGAGCTAAAGACTTCTGCTTGCCACCATATTGTAGACCTTCATAAACTATGGTTTGCTTGAAGATTGCATTAATTTTCCTCAAGTAAATTCACAGTATTCAATATACAACTGCAACAACACAACAGAATTTCAACACAACAGAATTTGTGGCCTAAAAGCGATAACACAGATATGGATTCAAGAGAAATTCAACGCAGTTAAATAGCAGGTATAATTAAATCTTAGTACATTTGTATGCATTACTGAATCGTACAAGTATTACTGAACCATTCTCCGTCACCTGTGGTAAATTGTGATTTACAATAATTTCAATTTTTTCAAAATTTTCGATGAATTTTGACAAAAATAACCAAAATGCCGCCATTTTGAAACCACCACAGGTTACAGCGTATGATTAGATAGTAGTAGAATAAAAAATTGTTATACATAACCTTTATTTTCTTTCTTATTGTCATTCTCTGAGTTATGGAGCCCGTCATGTCTTCTTACTCAATCCACCAAAGTATTAGGCCTATCAGTCGACCACAAGTCAGACCCAATCCTCCACGAAAAAAGGATTGGGTCTGACTTGTTGTCGACTGATAGGCCTAATATTTTGGTGGATTGAGTAAGAAGACATGACGGGCTCCATAACTCAGAGAATGACAATAAGAAAGAAAATAAAGGTTATGTATAACAATTTTTTATTCTACTACTATCTAATCATACGCTGTAACCTGTGAAACCACGGCAGATTTACTGCAAATTACCCAGAGTTCCTTCGTGATCGAATTTTGCACCCACCTTTTGAAGTATTTGGAGATTTTAGACAGCCTAAACTTGCAGCTACCCTGGGTACCAGACTCCATCAAAAAAGAAAATTTTCCTTGTTGAGAGAGTACCCAGGGTAAGAGAGTCCAGTACCCAGAGTAACTTGCAGCATGCCTGCAAAGGACCCTGGGTGGCAATGGCGCTTTTTTCGTTGGAATCTACCTAAAAAGATATTTTTATGTAGTGCAGGTAAGCGTTGTTTATTGATCCAGTTAGCAATGGAAATTTTCAAGACCATTCACTGTCCAACAAAGCTATTTATAGATCCTGAGACTTCAACAGAGCAATGAACCGATGATCAGGTAATCAAGAATTGCAAAATCGATCACTAGAATTTACGGATTCATTAAAAGAAGATAGAATTTTGGATGCAGGAGGCATAAAATGTAGTGAAATAAAGATAAAATTAAGAGGTAGGGGGCATAAAGATAAACCCTGAATAATGATTTGAAACAATACACTGCTGATCAAATGAGAGAAGAGGATAGTGTCAGTACATAGAAGGTTGAAAAGGCAATCTATCAATTCCTCTTTTTGATTTTATTAGGGAAGAACACACAAAAAAGTAGTCAAGAACATTAGCGGTAGGGGGCATAAGAGATAGCTCCCGTAGAAGAATTTGAACTCATAGTGAGAGTTGATCCAAACGAGAATGAAGGCTGCAAAAGGCAATCAATCGACCTGTGGATTCCAATTCTGATATTATTAAGGAGGAAAACAAATATTGAATGAAATAAAGGAATTACTGCTTATCGAAAATCTAACAAGCTTACTGAGGCTTGTGCCTGCGCGTGTCAAGCTTGTCGCAAGCCGCGATGGATAAAGAAACCGCGTAATCAAATTTCCTACTCACATTCGGCATTATTGGATGGACATTTTTTCGCTGCTGTTGTGGGCATGTTCAATCTACCTGATCGTCTGGACCACTGGATCATTGGACCAGGCCACAGAACCCTGTCCGGTGTCCGCCAAGTTATATCGCCTGCTTCTTTTGCATTGCTTAAAAGTAAAGTATTGCTGCCTGCGATTCTTTCGCTCGTAGAGCTTCTTTCGCATTCACGGGAGGGGGGGGGGGGGGTCGAGGGGGTTCTTTCATAGTAAACGTACCTTGGGATGTGCCGCCCGCAAGGATATACTTTTTCGGAACTCTGGTCCAGCCAAGGGTATACTTTTAGCAATTTGAGGCGAGTTTAGTCCACGCCAGGGTATGCTTTTTGGCAATTTTGGGCAAAGAAATATCAATACTCGGTAGTTCCTGTAAAAAAAAACACAAGTTTTTTAACACTTTGGTCCAGAGAATGCGATAATTTGGCAAGGTTTGTCTAAAAAACGACAACTCAGGACACTTTTGATGGAGAAATTGGTCTAGCCAAGGGTATCATTTTCACAAAAAATTGGTTTAGCCAACGGTTACATTTTGAAACTGTGGGGGAGACACCCCTACCCGAAATTTAGTTACAGAAAAATGCGTATTCTCCCGTGAAAAGCTTTCAAAGAGCCACTTGAAGAAGCAAATGTATTTGAAATAATGAAAAGGTGATTGAATACTGTATTTTTTAAATTTTTTTGCAATATGCGCATAAGGTATTGTCAGTTTGTGTAGGTAAGCAACTGAAGCTTTAATTCTATTTCATGATCCCTACAAATAGTTAAGAACCTATTTCAAATTTCAGGCTGAATGGGCTCTTATATAATTGGGGCCTAATTTCAAAATTTCAACCTGTAGGTTCTTATTCACTAGGTTGTTATATAAGGGTTTTTACCGTATTCATTCATCTCTTTTTCCATCAGTCAAAGTAGGTTGGATCCACTTATCTTTCTTTATCAAACGAAATGTTTATCATGCACACGGTTTTTTTATAAGAATCTAGGATCAGGCCATAGTACTAAAAGTTTCTTAATTTAACAAGAAATTTTGTCCATTTTGTCTAAAAGTTTCTTAATTGGTTTCTTATTTTTTGAATGCATGAATTGTCAATGTGGTCGCTAACACTGCTGCAGATATGCTTTTTGATATTCAAAACGTCATATAGGAATAAACAGTGTTCTGTTATGTTGAAAACACAAATGGTTACATAATATTGCCCAATAATAACGGTTCAACGATCTTTTTGCTATAAACTCCATGCTTTTAACTTTGGAAAGTTTCTTAGTACTTCTCAGACATAGTACTAGGGTTTCTTAAAGTTTTGGCCATCTTAGTACTAGTTTCTTATAAACCAGTTTCTTATTAAAAAAACGTCTATGCAGTAAAGTCCCGCCTAACTTGTTACACAAAGACAACCTGATTGGTTTCTTATGTCAAGATATACTTCTTCAAAACAGGGTGTGTATACCATTGTACGAAAAACACTTTTATGCTCGAAACAGCTGTCAAAATTGTTAAGAAAACGCTTTTGAAATATGCACTGTTGTGCGAGGATCTAATGGTTTGAGCCAGTACTGAAAGTTTCTTGAAATTATAACAATTTGGGCTTGAAACTTTCATTCTTGTTTCTAGAGAATTGACACCTATAGGGGGGCCCCTACAGGAGACATATTCAAATATACGCCTTAAAGCATTGCAATCTACCATCGCATAAGAACCGAGCATGAATCAACCCGGAACGTTTCTTGTAAAGAGGTATCTTATTCAGCAAAATCATGCCTGAGTTTCATGACTGAGAGTGTTGAATCAAGTCAACCACTGAAGGTAGGAACATTCATCTTGTTTGTTTATCTCTGGAAACGATACTGCAATTTTAGCTGACAAGATGCAGCTCGATATGAATGACGGTCAAAGATCTGCGGCATGGTCCAATTGTCCAATGATCCAAGGATCCAGTGGTCCAATGATCCCGAGGGTCCCGATAAACAAAAAGCGCATGTGAAAAGGGTCATGGAATCCACCAGATGATAAGGCCTAGATCCTTAGATCTGCAAGATTAGGAATGAATCTTAATGCAGTTATGACGAGGAGAAAACAAACCATGTTTCGCTGTCTTGTTTGTATCTCAAGTCAGTTGTATTCCCCTTGTCTTTCTATGTATGAGTAGAGGATTTAAATACCCTGCCAGAACGATCTTGCAGTAGGGGATAAAATGAACTGGATTACTCAACAAAATGTCCTCCTGGTCGAAAAATCATTCCAGCAAATCTCCTTGCACTATAATCATCAAAGTTAACTTTCCAGTAGCTACAAGACTGAAGTATTTTTGATAGTTTATTTTCAGTAATTTTTAAGGAAGCATACTTGTCGTAAATTCGAAAGATTCAATAATTCTAGGGTGTGTTTGATTGGTACCAATTCTGAAAACGGTAGACTTGGAAGACTCAGAATTTGTGTCTGATTGACTCCCTAATAGACCTCTTAGCTATTCAGAAAAAGAATGTGGATCGAACGATATGTCATTACATTTTGTAGAATTTTCGAATGTGCACAATTGCGATCAAAGCTCAAACGCCATTCAGTCGAACCTCGCATATAAAAATGTATAAAAATATCGCTCGATCCAGGCTCTTTTGTAGAATAGTCTTTTTTATACGTCTTAAAAATTAAGTCAATATTTAAATTTTAGATACAACTAATGTACCATCCATAGCCAAAAAAGACACAAGGTCACTGAGTTCTGGCTATGAATGGTACTTACAATTTTTAACTTTATACTTTTCAAGAAAAAAAAGAAAGAAAAAAAGAAGAAAGGAAAACAAATAGGGAAGTAAACTAAACAAAATGATCAACAAGTGTATCTCAATTTTTAAATGCCAGGAGTTTCTACGAAACTAGGGATACAGTAATTGAAAAGAAGTAGAATAGGTAAAAGGTCTATTCCGAAAACGGCAGGTTTGGCAGGTTTGGCAGGCCTGCTGAACCTTCCACAGGAAGCCCATATTACAGATTATTAGAAAAATATTTTGTTCAAGAAATCTGATTATTAGAAAAATATTTTGTTCAAGAATTATTTTCCTTTCTTTCACATCCATTGTGTTGTTCTTCTTACGTCCCCTCCCGTGTTATTGTTCGTAAAATAAAAAATTTGAAAGGGGCACAAGGAAACAAGGGAGCGAAAAGTAAAGCGAAAAGCGAGAAGAAAGCCTGACTAATGGTTAACGGTTAATGGATCTTCTCGCTTTTCGCTTTACTTTTCGCTCCCTTGTTTCCTTGTGCTCCTTTCAAATTTTTTATTTCACGAATAATAACACGGGAGGGGACGTAAGAAGAACAACACAATGGATGTGAAAGAAAGGAAAATAATTCTTGAACAAAATATTTTTCTAATAATCAGATTTCTTGAACAACATACTTTTCTAATAATCTGTAATATGGGCTTCCTGTGAACCTTCTGCTCTGAAAGGCAGATGGTTTGGCAGACTTTTGAGAGATTCTCTATTTCATTTGCAGAACTCTGAAAACGAGACGACTTTGCTCGCGTTGCTACGGTAATCGGTAACTTTACTCTTTGTTGCCAAGCACTAGACTCGTCTTCGTGTTTTTCAACTGGAAACCTCGTCTTCGCCAGGATAAATCTGAGAAACCTGCTGTTTTGAAGAATTTTGTGTTTGATTGGGAACTGTGTTCCCACCTCTGCGAAGTCCCCGGCGGGGGGAGTACTATACATATTTTGGGTACGGGGACGTGCCATCGGGAAGGGTATCGATTTTCACGATTTTGGTATAAGGAACGGTATCGATTTTCACGATTTTGGTATAAGGAACGGTAGCAATTTTCACAATTTTCGTAATTGGTATAGGGTCGGGTATGCATTTTCAGAAAATTGGTAGAAAGTCAGGTATATATTTTTGAAAAATTGGTATAAAGTCGGGTATACATTTTGGAAAATTTGGTATAAGGAACGGGTATGTTTTTGAAACCTCGATGGCACGTCCCCGTCCAAAATTTGGTCAAGTACCCCCCCCCCCGGGGAGAAGTCTACCGTTTTCAGAATTTGGTAGGTTTGGAATTACCAATCAAACACACCCTTAGTCTTGCAATACGTCCAGAAAATTGCCTAAACACGCATTATCAAAGGAGTCTCGAAATAAAAGAAACGTAACCTGTCAGTTTTATTATTTTTAATAATCCTGTTTCAGATATCAATGTCAGTTTCCACTCTTAGTTTCAGTTCTTCATTTCAAACGACCACATTTGATATCGCGTTTTAAGCCATTTTCTTGCTGTTCTGAAAGACTGATTTTTTCATTGGTTCTTGGATTTGCCAAGAGACTAGTATCTTGGAAATTACCGAAAAATCTAGAAAATTACTCAATATCTTAGCTGTTAGAAAAATCAATCCCTATAGGTATTTACTTTTGCTGCAATGATTGGCATCATCGAATGCTCAACTCTTAGACCGAACGGTGACTGACTTGTGCTCCCCTCCTCGCTATATACCGGGTGAGCCAGGAAAAAGTTCCCACTTTTGAAAATTCATAGCACCAAGACCACTTCACAGATTTGAATCATTCAAATTTCAGTTAGAAGACAAAAGATTCAAGTATTTTTGCGATTTTTCTTGCTGGCCTACCAGCACTAGAAGTATTGGTAAATTCAACTTTATAAAACTTTCATGGTTGCGAAATGACGGAGAAATCGATCAAGTCGTAAGGACTCTATTCTTACCGAGCAATAGGCAATGGGCGTTTCACCTCCCTCAAGTGTTATAAGACATCAATGTTCATACAAATACGGAAGGTTTTCAATCCCATGGCAATTAATGTGCGGAGGATATCTCTGACCCATGAGAAGTTGCATTTCCTTCATTATTCTGTGCGAGGAGTCATTTCTGCTTTGGTCGATGTTTTCGGCCATTTTCCCGTCATTTTGCAACCTTGATATTTTTGTTTTGAATTTACCTATGAGACAACGAGAAAAATCACAAAAATACTTCTACCTTTTGGCTTTTAACTAAAATTAGAATCATTCAAATCTGTGAAATACTCTTGCCCTTATGAATTTTCAAAAGTGGGAACATTTTCCTGGCTCACCTGGTATAACTCATAAACTATGGGTTTCTTGAAGATTTTGTTCGTTTTCCTCCATTAATTTATAAGCAAGGATGACTTGAATTTCCGTCTCTAATTCTTTTCCAAAAAAACACTGAAATTTTGGAAAGAACGAAGATATCAAAAACTTATTTGTAGAAATACCTGAAGTTAATTCAAAGCAATACGCCCTTTCAACAAAACGGTGCATGCTGGGTAATCAGGATCGATATCTCGCACGTGTTGTATTGTTTCTATTGTGTTCACCTATTCTCTCGCCCTTGGAAGTTGTTTCTCAAAAGGTTTTCGACGAGTTTACTCAACTAAACAAGGTAAGAAACTTCTGGCGCATATTTTCCACAATTTTACGTACTTGTTCTTGACTTTTTGGTGAATTTTCACTATGAAATATGATGAAGGGCTTCGTTGATTGCAGGTGTAGCGGACCTTAGGCCTATACTCCCTGTATTTGCCAGTTGCAAACAGCATATCTTCGCTACAGCACTTCTTTCACACATTACTTTTTACATTGACAAGATCCTTTAAAGCTTTTTCTGTAGCCCATTAGCTAAGACATTGATTCAAGTAAGAAAAAGCAAAAAAACTTCTCCCTTTTAATTCAGGCGTGAATGAAAATCAAAGGTTTGTAAAGTCAACTGGCAGTTGTTTGTTTACACAAATAAGTGAACAGTTTGTTTACATTCACATCAGCCCGCACAAATTTATCACAACGCAAAGGTTAAAGGAAGAGGCATTTTCTTTTCCTTTTGCTTGAATTAATGTCTTAGTTAGTTAGGTACAGTAAGAGCTTTTCAAGAGTCTTGTCAATTTATAAGGGAAAGTATGAAACTAATAATGCCGCGACGATATGCTATTTACCACTTGAAAGCACGCTTGAAAGTGCAGGGACTCTAGGCCTTTGGCCATCTGCGTCTGTTATCAACGATGCCCTGTATCGTATTTCAGAGTGAAACACCACCAAAAAGTCAAGAAAATGTAGCTAAAAGTGTGGAATGCATACGAGAGAAGTTTCTTACCTCGTTTAATTGAGTAAAATCGTCATAAGCCGCTCGAGAAACAACTTCCAAGGGCGAGAGAATAGGCGAACACAATAGAAACAATACAACGCGTGCGAGAGATCGATCCTGATTACCCAGCATGCACCGTTTTGTTGAAAGGGCGTATTAAATTCATAGATTTATGAAAATACACATATTTTGATAAGAAACTAAGATTAAGAAGTTCCCCAATTTATGCATATGTTTATCATCTTATATTTGCCTTATTCAATGACCTGTACTCAAGAGGTTCCCCAAAATCATTTGTAAACCGTTTACAGACCCGTTAATATTGTAGCCGTGTAGAAGTGGTGTATCACAAGACTCCTTTCTTGGTCCCTTTTTGTTTATTCCCCAAAGTCGTTGTTGCAGTTGCTTTTATCTACTCTCCCATGAGTCTGTGCGGTCACCAGCTGTTCCCCTCGCTTGACTAGGCCACTTTCGGACGAGACTACATAATAAAGTGGTGCGCAATCTGGCTGAAAGAACATGCTGTCCCGGCTAGCTGCTGTCACGAGATCAGGTAAGCTTTGAACTGAATATCTAAACTATAGTTTGATAGATCAAAGTTTGATTTAATTTCGTTTGGTGGCGTGTTTTATAGCGTCGGATTTTCATCATTCAGATACCATATCAAGGATGTTCATTTTATCGACAATTGTGCTCGTGTGTTGCCTGTTTCGCAGGCCTGCCTTCGTTGCATCCACAAGCTCCCTTAACGCGCCATGCGAACAACAAATGAAAGACTAATAAAAAAGTGGCATGCTTTACTTTTCCTTGAACTGCTCGTTGGATTGATCGATCGATTACAGATCTGACAAGATGATCAACTAACCTTGAAACGCACAGTTTTGAAATGCAATCCACACACAAACAATACAGCAACATCAACACAAAGAATCACATCAAAACAACAGCTTTTGTTTTCCATAATTTTATTTGCACCCAAAAATTAAAGTTTTGGAGGTTTAGAGGTCCTCACATCTTTGTATGATTTTTGTTTTAAATAAGGGGCCAGTCATATATCGATTTCGTCCCCGCTTAGCATCATTTCGACGCTAACTTTCGGACCCCCCCACCCCCCATCCTTAGTGTTGGTCCATTCAAAACTGACATTTGGCTGACAAAGGGCTGCAGTAGACCTTTACGAGAAAGGCACGGGAAGTACCAGGCCTAGACTCTTTTGGCATTCCAACGAAGCTTCAGCGAACATTCTCCGACCGAGCAGATCGTGCGAAAATGGTCTTAGGAAAGAAAATAAAGCATAAATTATCACAATCTTCACCATATTACAGAAATATATTCTTATGAAAATCGATGTAAATAATTCTTGCTCTTTATAGCGTCATTGTTGCTGAAGGCTGTTGACCCCCCCACCCATTAACGTCGAAATGATGCTAAGCGAGGACAAAATCGATATATGACTGACCCCTAAAGGGGTCAATGGACAAAAGATCTGTGTCCCAGTTAATGGATTTTGTCTGTTAAGATCTGAACCCCCTTCATTCATTTCATTTTAAATTCTTTATACATGGTAGCCCCATCAACCAAGGAAGACTGCTTTTCAGGGGGGCATGCAAAACTTAAAACCTAATTACAATATAGTTGTAAGAGTAAAAGAAATATTTGCAATGCTACAGTAAGGCTAAAATGAAAAATTACAACAATTGTTTACAGCTTGGTACGTCACAGTCTAAATTTAAGGGTAGGACAGAGAGGGGACTAGCTTGACATCATGTGCTAGATTTTTCCAAACTTGATCCACAAACAAGAAAGCTTTTTGTCCATTTCCCGTATTCATTCTTGGAGCAAGCAAGTCAGTTTCAAAATTTCTTAAATTTTGAGCATCACAATTCAAGTTCCTTGTAAATATCCCCCCCCCTGGCTTAGCGGACAAGCTTTTTTTGCCTCTGATGAAAGTTGCCTTAGCCCACAAATACTTATGTTGTTTTAATATATTTTTCTTGGTGCTGGCCCAAGCCTGCCAATTTTTTCAAGAAATTTCAGGAAAAGAAATTCAAATTATCAAAGTTTCAAGTGAAAATACGATGAAAGCAGCATGTTTATGATCTTAAACACTTATTTAGATTGCAACTTTTCTTATCAGGTATTTCGTCCCCAAAGCAACATTATTGGATTCAGGTGAGATCCCCTCCCCCTCTAATGGACAAAATCTGTCAATGGGGACCAAAATCTTTTGTCCATGACTCCAGAACCCTTTGTTTGATTTTATTTCAGTTTCAACCATCTTTAGCTAGACTTACAATCATCTGTAAAAGTTTCCAAAAATGTAATTAAATCTGAAAGCCTACAAATTGACAGCTCAGATAAAAGCAGGGGTGGAAAAAATAGTGGACCACAGCACCAATGGTCCAAGAAATTTTTTCAGGTCTCCAGAAAGAATGAACAGGAGAAAGGAAAAGGGATAAATACGGAAAAGTGAAAAAATGGAAAGTCAGTTTTTTGTCAAAATCGTAAAGACTGTCTTAATTGATAGCCGTTATTAAATAGGTTAATACCAGACCTAGGAATTTCACAAAAAGATATCGTTCACAAGTCTTGAAGTGGGCAGCCGAGAAAACAACAAAATTTGCCCAAAAAGTATATTTACGATTGTGCCGTATTCCTTACATATCATAACCTGTTAAAAATTGGCACTTTTTGAGGCGATTCACACAGAAATATTTTCCAAGACTTGTTTTGGTCCCAGAAACTGAAATATTTTTTCCACCCCTGGATAAAAGTATTAAACTTTTAATCTTTTTTTAGGCAAGGCAAGCCTTCATTTGGCCAGGTATGTATTGAGTTGATGTTGGTTATTATGTTAACACAAAGGCAAGACTATTATTTTATTGATTCTTAGCTTCTAAGCTTGGTTCTTGAATGATACTAATCATGCGTAAATGTGAAACAAATGTAAATAAATCAATGAATGAATCATGTGCCAAAAATATGATAAAGATTTTGTATTTCTGTCATTTAATCTGTAAAGATAAATTTTTGTTCAAAATAGATAATTGCTGGAGATGTCAGGATCAGATTGGAAAACTTGACAACTGTATTTGTGAGTTGCAAGAAAAACAACAAAACCTTCATTTTGAGTTGTATTTGGTGGTAGATAGCCAGATCTTATGCACATCAAGCAGTCTTCCATCCTGGTAGCAGGACAAATACACCATAAAGGAACTGTAAGATCATAGTTTACTCCTGTATCTTGAACAAAAATTTGTATTAGATTTTGATTGGGCAATTTGCGGGATTGTCATGTCAAATCTTTATGCTTTCTTGGTTCATCTAGTAGTTTGATGGTAATTTTTTAATTTCAGAACACTTCCAAGGCTGGTATCAACAACAAATGCATCCAATACTCCAGGTGAGCATGAATTTGCTTCAGTAAGAAAATGCTGAATTGAAAGTTGTGAAAACTCCTTTTTGTGAAACAGCAGAAAATAAGTTTAGGATAATTTTCATCCTCAGATATCCAAATTACTGACATCTGTACAGTATGATCTATGAAAACCATGTTTACAAAATTTAGAGCATGAAGATGTATATAATGGAACTACTTACACAAAACACTGCAGAAAATCATTACCAAAAACCATGCTTTTGTTAAATGACAGGCAGAGAACCCTTATCTTCTGGACAGTTCCCCACCAAACCATGCAAATGTTCCTGCAGTGCTTTTTCTTCCATCATCATTGTACCATCCAGTTGCTGTGTGATGGTACAAAACTGATGGAAGCCTACGATATATAGGGTTAGACCCATAGCATGGTTTGGGTTTTTGGTATGGAGCTGCTAGTTGCTTTCTTTTCTTTTAACTTTATTTGTATTATGTTTCTTATTTGTTTTGCTTCATATTGTTCCTTGTATTGCAGCTTTTTTCTAGTTTTGAAGTTGCATTTGCAAAATTGTAAGTGCCACTCTTGGTGTAGGCTAGATGCTTCTTACACCAAGAGCGGTTCAGTATTAGTGTATTTAGATTGGTTTAACTTCAATTTATTATGAATAGATAAAGAAAGAGAACCGCGAAATCTCAGGATGATCGATCCTATGAAACTTTCATGAAATGTCGATGATTTTTTAATCTGCATAACGTTATCTGATCAGAGCGATCAATTGTCATCAAAAGCAGAATAAAAGTTACATTTCCTCTGCATATTTCCCAGTCAATTGCTCCCTTGAATATGTGTGTCACAGAAAGAAGCACATACTTTCAATTGGCATATCTCATCTTTGTGCTTTGATGAAGATAAGTTACTTTGTATAACATCTATAGTGTTTTGGAATTTTACATTGTAAAAAGATATTACAGGATTTTGGAATTTCAAAATTTCTGTGGGATTCTGTTAGGTTGAATGTGTGTTTATGAATTCTCCAAGGAACTGATTTCAATAAGTTTCCCATGCATTTGATAGAGGCAATATGGTGACTGATATCTAAAATTTGGAAAGTGGAATAATTGAGCAGTTGTTTTGTATGAAATATTCATTTTAGTTGGAATTTGATTATTTGAAATTTGTCTTTATAGATGCTGCAGTAGACACACCTGCGTCAAAATCAGTATGGGAAATGTATAAAGACAAAGCTGGTGTATCAGGTAAACATGTAAATTTTACCAAACATTCTTCACCAGTTCTGTTGATGCTTTTCCAAAAGATTTTATTCAAGAAATTCTGCCATTAAAGACCCTCTGCTAACCATTAGGCTTTGCGCCCAATCTTTGTTATGTGCAAACAAACGACTGGAGACAACACATGCAAGGTATGGGAGGTATGTCCATTGCCTAGGCCCTTTTGAAATTGGAGAAAGCGAAATGTCAAAATTTGGACTCTGCACTTTTGTCAATGCTTATGACCCATCATTGCACATGATCCTTTGTTCACTGAATGAAAAGCAAGGCAAGGAGAATTTAGGCCAGAAACAATTTTCAGATAATACGCAAGTCGAAACTGGCATTACAGAGGATCATGGTTAGCAGTGAATCTTTAAGGTTTAGAGTCATTTCACTGGTGCAGTTTACAAAGATGATAGATAGATACATGAAAATGGCAACTGCACTATTTTTGAAAGATTTTGTGGTATGTTATATCAGGAGACTAACAAAAGGAGTTCATCAAGAAACAGAATTATCACTATAACATTATTTCTTTTTTTCATGGGAGAATCTTTCAGTTGGTAGTCAAAGCTGTGATTGTTTGTTTGTGATGTTTTACAATTGCATTTACAAGAGGGCTATATATCTCAGTTAATTTTGATTTTCCTTTGCAATTTATGCTTGAAGGACAGCCAGAAAATATCTTGAAATTGCCCTCTTCAGGCCGTTTGGAATCAACTAGCCAGTTTCTTGTGTTATTAGCTACTAACTGCAGTAAAACACAATAACAGCAAAAAGGTCAAGCTGCATCTCTAACATTTAGTATTCAAACAAACTGATCATCCAGTTTCACTCTATTCTTGCAAAAAGTTTCCTGTCATTTTAGCTGTTTGCCATTGGCAAGCTCTCTTGATGAGTATTGAGGGGAACCAAATTTCTCATTAGATCTTTTAGCTATTGCTGAAATGCTTTCTAAAAAAGTATACAAATGCCTTTAATGGTATTGTTTTCAAACAGAGAAGTTTTTTTGTATTTTGAGAAGGGAACTTTTGATATATAATCCTTTCACATTCTTCTTGTTAGATTTCTTTGTTTTCAGGCCCTTTAAATTCCATTTTGAAAGTTTGAGCTCGTAGAATTTTTAACTAAAAACCTTAACTTCAATATTTTCCTCTCCATTTTCAGCATCCACTGTGTTTGGAGTTGGTTTTGCTGCATATCTCCTTTCAAAGGAAATTTTTATTATCCATGAAGAGGTACAATTTTTGAAATTTTTGTAATTTTTGATACTTACTATTAGATCAGTATGTTTTTGCAGTTAGTATATATGTTTTACTAACACATATGATGATTCGCCGGAAATAAAAAGAAGAATTGCTATTGCCAAAAACGCCACAGTTGCTCTCAATAACATCTGGAAGACCAAAAGCATTACATTAAGGACAAATCTGAGACTACTGAACTTGTTAATTTTCCCAATTGCATCATATGGGTCTGGGTGTTGGGGGTGTTGAAGAAGAAAGAAAAGAAAAGGGTCAAAAGTTTTGAACTGTGGCGTTATAGACCAGTACTGCGCATTAGCTGGACAGAATTTAAAACAACAGATGAAGTGCTGAGAAGAATAAATTGTAAAGACCGGCTATTGGACATCTTGAACAGAAGGAAGCCAAAGTTTATTGGATATGTGATGAGAAGTGAAAACTTTGCGAATAACTTGCTGACAGAGATGGTCATAAGAAACGGAGGAAGAGGCAAACCAAAGACAATACTGAGCGACAACATAAAAGATTTTTGCAGGCTGACGAGATTACAAGTGGAAAGAAAAGCCCCAGATCAAGTTGAGTGGGGGAGGATGGTGGAGAGGTTCACGGCCATTAAATCATGAGCCTACCGTTATCGATGATTATATCAGAGGGTGACAATAGTGATGAAAAAATCATGTTCATATTCCTTACATATTTAAGGAGTTACTCATTCTTCTTAATGGAATGAAAATTTGATGATGGCATTACGATGGGGGCGATACGGGTTTGATGGTTAGGGGGAGGGGTGCTTAGGGGATGAGTCTGGAGTTGGTGATTGATGATAAAATATAAGATCAAAGAACCCTTGGGGGGACTCATGGAGCCAAGCCACAATTTAAAGATGACATTCATCTTCCGCTTAAAAATTGACAAACCGCAAAGAATGAAATTTCAATCGTAATAGAAACTCTCGCCAAGCTTTCTTTTACTCGTGCCTTATTAATTGTGATATCTTTCTCAGTAAAATGGAGGGGAAAATTGTCGGTTTCACAAATCAAATCACAAACTCAAAATGAAAGGTGTCCTATTTCCAAGCCTGATAAATGGATTACAAATCCAAGGGTCCAAAACCCTGATATCGCAATTGAAATTAATCCTTTTATCATCTGATTGTTTATTTAAACTAATAAGTCGATGCAGAGTCCGACTTTTCTCGTAAAATATTGGAAAGAATTTGTTGACGTCATAGCTGCGGACGACGGACATGAGACATGAGACATGAGACAGGATTCGCTCCCATCCTATAGACTCCATGAGTCAAAAATGGCAACACAGGGACCAAATGTCGCCTAAATTATCAAAACAGATTTCGAACTGATAGCCGTTTGATAGTCCAAAATGTGAAACAACGGTAAGAATTTGCGTCAGCAGATAATAAGTTTCTTTTGTAGCATTAATACACCACTTCGATTAACAACCTCGTTTTGAAAATTATTCAAAATTCGTTCATATGAAATTTTGGCGGCCAAATTCGGATTTAGCACCCAAACTTTAGTCTAACCACAAGTTTTCACGTTGCTAGGAGTCGCGGTGTTAACTTTATGGCGACGTAAAGTTTAGAAATCTATGAAGGATTTGACCGTGAAAATGACTCTGGGTGTAAAGTTTCACCCCGAACGATTTTTGACGGTCAAATCCCTTATAAATCTTTCAACTTTACATTGTCATAAAATCAAAATCACAAATGACAGCAGGTTAAAAACACGTAACTGAACTAACGCTTGAGTGCTAAATCCGAATCTGGGCTCGAAATTTTCATAAGAACAATAGGAAGGAATTTTGACAAATTTCCAAAACGAGGCTGCTTAATCGAAGTGGTGTATTATACCAGCCCTGGATTTGTCCTTTAAAGGAGGAGCTTTCACGGTAGTTAATCTAATCAAAGAGTGAGCCCCTTTCCCTCACATTGTTGCCATGATTAAAATGATTGAATTTATGAAAACAAATTTTGGCTGGACCAACTTTTTTGAAATTGCAAAGATGTACCGAGAGATCCTTTTAAAGTTTCATGAACTAGATCATAACCAGCTTCCTGAAAGCAAAAGCTATTGTCAAATGCTTTGTATCGTAGTTTAGCTGAAAGGCTTAGCTATCTTTTGAGATGCTGAATGGTTTTTCAAGCAATGATTGTCAGTGGAAAAAACTAGATTTCGAAGAAAATTTCGAATCCCAGATTCTTCATTTTGAGTGAAATAATTGCCATCGTATTCCAATCACCGTTCTGTGAAAACTCAAAGCAGTGATGGATTCTAAGTCGTCCAGGATATTTTTTTCGCATGACCTCTGTTCCTCATTCACATCTCGTGGTCCGAAGCAAATTTGGGATTCAGCTTCCGCATCTTCCAAAACATCGATTGGAAAACGAGGGAATGGTCCGAGAAATGATTTCCATATTTTTAAAGCTGTTTCTTCGGACATTAGGCATACCAGGAGTTAGCTGAGCCTTTTAGCTATATGCTGATTTCTTGTTTGTGTTCATAACATTTGCTTTCAGGAAACTATTAGCGACCTAGCTCGTGAAGTTTTCTTTAGGTCACCCGGTAAACGTTGCAATGAAGTGTGGAGACAAACTTACGAAGGCCTTAATACTAACAGCTAGGACAAAAGCATGTCAAATGATACACAAAATAATCAATAAACAATGCCCCGAGAGCCTCTGGGACAAGTATACTCAGCGGAATGAAATTTCTAGGTATAACACAAGAAACAATAGAAATCTCCACATTCCAAAGTTTAACCTGAGTGTACAAAAAGAGGTTTCCGCTTCTCTGGGCTGAAAGCCTGGATTTAAGTACCTATTGAAACAAGGGAAACCCCCTCACTCTGTCAGTTTAAAAGAAAATTAAAAACGCATTTAAAAAGCTCAGCAAATTCTAACTAAAACACGACTCTCAGGAAGATTAGACCTCAGACTGAACTCAGTCCAACTTATTAACAGCTATTTGAATTTTTTTTCTTCTTTACTTTTCTATTTATTACATTATAAAATGTTTTATATTGGTTATAGCTGATGAGATATCGTGTAAAAATATGAATTTAAAGAAAATGTCAAAGAAGTGGAATCACACGCAAACCAGACTGATGCCTTTTCGTCCCTTGTTTCCCTGCGTTCCTTGGTCAAGAGGGACTAATAACATTACTCTGAAATAGTGGACCCACTTTAGGCCCGCGTAGGGTGGTTCCGTATTCACCAATCAAATCGCTAGAATTCAGTTTTTAACCAATCAGGGGCCGCTATTCAGAATGTTGTTGTTGTTGCTCTTAAAGAACGGTTGAAGAAGCCTGGAGTTCTCGCAGCTTCGATGGATCTATTTTGCTTCTACAGAGGAAGATTACTGCCTGAAACGTATGCATTTTGAGTTTTGTACGTCAAGACAACATCAGCCTTTGTACTAAGAGTTTCTTTTTCAATGTTCGAGCTCTTTAAACCAGATTTTGAAGCGATTTTGTTGAGTGTACGAGAACTCCCACCTGATTAGGCCATTTTGACAAAGTGGGCCCATTATTTCAGCGTAATATTATGAGTCCCTATTGACCAAGTGATGTCAGCAAATCAAAGAACGCATGGAAACAAGGGATGAAAAGGCATAAGTCTACACGCAAACCAGATGGAACAGAACGAACAGAGACTCCTTTAAAGGTGATCTGAAACGAAAATTTTTATTGATGCAAATAAAAGGCCCTGTCGATTGATAAGAAGTCCTGTTAAAATTTTTTTGATATCTCATTTCGTTTTTAAGTTATCCAATGATTTTAAGTGTCAGTTGATGACGTCATTTTGTTTGCAAATTATTAGGATTGTATATGGAAAGAAGCTGTGTCTGATCTTTGGAAGGTTACAGTTTTAGGAGACATTACAGCTGAGCAGAATAAATGCGATAAACATTGTTTCGTCAACTGATGTGACCTTTAGAAAGGCATTTCATTTGAAGGAAAGGTCGTTGACTTTATTTCCCTTTGGAAACGTGGTGAACCTTGTATACTTTCTCGTACTTTTTGCAAACAAAATGACGTCATCAGCCAATCGTACAAATTAATGGATAACTCGAAGATGAAACAAAGTATCAAAAAAATTTTAATGACATTCTTCATCGTTCAACAGTGCTAGTCATCTGCATCAATAAAAATTTTCGCTTAAGATCACCTTTAATAGAATTACTCAATTTGTTGTAGACCCTTCTTGCTGCTGTCATGGGAGGAACAATTTATTATTTGGTCAAGTCATTTGGTAAGCAAGTTGCTGATGGTTTGGATGACTATTCCAAGGTGAGTTACCAATCTACAGGGTTTCGCAAAAGTATTGCCCGTTTGTGTGGCTGCTGTGGAGGAGCTATGGATTCAGTTATCTCGGCTTTAAACATTTCATAGGTCAGGCTCAACTTAGAGTTTGAGACCTTGTTTGAGTCAGTGTGACGAGTGGATACTGATTTATGGCAAAACAAAAGCAACATAAGTGGTTGCTTCAAAAACGTAACTTTTATCGTTCTTCAGTAATGTCAAAATGAAGTGAGTTTCGAAGAAAGGTGTTGAGCGTCGTCTTCAAGATTCTGCTAAATCGTTGAAAGGGTTTATAGTGTTATTTATCTATAAGAGAGCACATTCTATCTTTTAACAACACTTAACTAGTAACCACACGTACTCTTTCTATAAATTTGTCTTCAGAAATTTGTTAATACATCTGTCGATGAGGTCCAAGTCTATATACCCATAACGTAATTTTAGAATCCGTTTAGTTTTGTAAGTCACGCTCTGATGAAGACACAAGTCAGAAAGGCCTCAGTGTGCTAAAATATCTTGTCTTTTTGCACCCGAATTTCTTCTATAAAGCTTAACAAGAAATGCAATGAAAATTTCAGTACGACACTAGGACCCTTTCTTTGAATACTTACTTTATTTTTACATTGCTATAGAACAATAGAAGTGCCGTTTTGATTGTTGTTCTTGCCTTTCTAAAGTTATAGATGCTTTTATTGAAAGCTTTCTACAAATTCTTGTAAAGTGAATGAAAATTTGTATTCTGTGTTTTTAGGGACTCATAATATTACGCTGAAATAATGGGCCCACTTTGTCAAAATGGCCTAATCAGGTGGGAGTTCTCGTACACTCAACAAAATCGCTTCAAAATCTGGTTTAAAGAGCTCGAACATTGAAAAAGAAACTCTTAGTACAAAGGCTGATGTTGTCTTGACGTACAAAACTCAAAATGCATACGTTTCAGGCAGTAATCTTCCTCTGTAGTATTCTGTAGTAATCTTACCCCTTAAGTATTCTGAAAAGGAGCACGGCCCACCTATGGCGAAAAATCTTTGTAAATCGTATTTTTCAAGATGTTCTACCTCGTCAATCAATTGTTGAATTCTAAAGTTGAAGAATTTTGAAATGACGTCTTTTTGAAATTGACAAATGGAGAAGTGTTATTTTTAAGGCATTTTGGGTTGGTATTCGAAGCTGCTTTCTCACAACTCCTCGTAGCAAAAAAATTATCAATTTTATATGATCAAACTACATGTATCAATTGCGTTTTCACTCACATTATGTTTTGTTGAATCATGTCTCAATGTTCACAATGATTCTTTGAGAAACCCGGCTTGCGCTGTTTTGAAACCGCGACCTCCTTAAAAACAGCTTCAGGATTTAAACAACAACATGATACTTCCTTTTTACATCCTAATAAAATCAAACAGACCAAAAATCTTTTAAGCTCACGAGAAATCCTTGATCTTCTACTTAGTGCGAAAATTTTGTGTTAAAAGCAGAACTTTACTGAAAGTTGATCACATTTGTGTGCAATTATTTTTCATAATCTGGAGATGTAGAAAATGTGTTTTTTATAATTTCATTTCACTTTTTAGAACAATTTTAACAACGTTGAAAAGAGCTCATTCAAATTTGATTTTCCTTTTCTCTCACTCGCGAAGGGTGAAATCAGTAGGCTTGTTTATCTGTGAAATATTTTTTATAAAAAGCACACCTCCAAATCACCAAAAGGTTGAGAAGTTATGGGTATTTGGATAATTTTTGAGTTAATCTTCTGGGTGACGCATAAATGTTCCCATGTTTCTAAGTGATGGCAGCAAGAATATTCGCTCAATATATATTTGTTAAAACAGGCTCATTTAATAGCCAAAAGATTGGTGTATTTTTTGAGAAGTGTTGGTCGCATGTATGTCGCAGTTACACATCCTCGTTTACCTTTACATTTTACAAATCGCCATTTTTGAATGTTTATAGTCACCTCACAATACTGGTAGCTCTCCAGGTTTTTTGTACGCTGTATTTCTCGCCGTTTCTAGAATATTTTTTTAGGGTTTCAGCAACTAGTTGGAAACTTTTAGGTGCAATCTTTGGTTTTAAGTAAGACCCCAGATATTAGCCGGGATTTGAAGCAAGGCCTTTCCTTGCCAAAAGCAAAAGCTCAGTCGTGCCACCTAGGTTACTTGCGAAAAATAGCTCCAGTGCTCATTTAGGACTTGGCTGGTTCTTTTGTCGGCACCATGTTTGAGTTAATTAAAGCAAGACTTCATCTAATTTCAGCCAGAAATGACCATAAGTCATTTCTGGACTTCGTCTAGTTCGTTTTTGTGCCTAGAAGATATGACGTTCCCCAACTGACTAGAGCGTAATGAAATGAAGAAATATATCACTTTGATAGTTATGTCTTGTAAATAACTTTGTGGTCCCATCTTTCAAATTCAATAATCAAGTTAGAAAGTAACCAAACTCTCAGCCAAAGGTTGTCAAAAGACCAGAGACCTTGCCGCTGTTATCGTCATTCCAGCCAGTCGGTTATAAATTTGATTGTCTAGGTTTTTGTTTGTTTTACTATCCTTGCTTGATGACTGAAAAATTTGATGATTTTAAAGGCCGCGACATAAAACAGCCTCGTTGCAAAGTTAAATGTTTGGGCCGTTTGTTCTTCGTCATTAACTAATTGATCCGAACATGCTTTGTTGAATACAATTTTAAAATGCACTGGAGGCTTGATGAGTTCGAAACAACCCACGGCGTTTTAAAGTTGCTGTGCAGTGACGCATCTGAGCCAGATGGTCTCTGGGCCCAGGGACCCCATTTAGGGGCTCAAAAAATTTGAATTTAGGGGCTCAAAAAAATTTTGAAAAACCTATGAATTTTGCCGTGCGGAGTTAACCTCCGCTCCGGTGAAAGAAGTTTCTTCATGCTGAAAAGGGTCAACTGCTGTCCACTGTGTCACAATAGCATGTTATTGCGTTATGCCTAATGGCAGCAAATTCTGAAGTCCTGAAACTTTTAAACCTCAAAAATCACTCGAAATATTGCAGCAATCAAGTCAAAACAAAAGACATTAGTATCATGAACCAAGGGGAAAGAATAGTTTTATTGGGATTGTACCGAAATGTATATATTCTTGTTCAAGTTTATTAAATTTTTCTCGAGTTTTTCCCTATCTAACTATTTAGTTGATTTTAGTTAAATTAACTTGTTTGGTGACTAAATCTTGGCCCTTGTCCTTAAAAATTCATGCTAAAAGGGTGCCGAGTTTTATGCACGTGACCTTAAATTTATTAGCTTCATTTTAAGAGGCCCCAATCCGTTTTGGGCCCAGGGCCCCTACAAACTTAAATGCTGCCCTGCTGCTGTGCCCTTGATATTAATGCAATATCATGTTCAAGTATGTTAGATTTCAAATTCAAATTTCAGATTAGATTTCATGTTAGATTTCAAAATTCATCTAGCTCAGGTCGGTCATTCTTAAAACCATTGGGTTTACCTAGAAAGAGGCCAATTCAAATAGCGTTTAAAAGGGCTGAAAATGATATCAGGAAGACAATTTTCATGATTTTCATCTACGTCCTTGCCATTTTATTAGGGAGTTTACGAAACCACGACGGCAACGGCGACTGCAACGCAAAGTTGCTTTTGTTTCAGAACTTTAGATTCAAAAGATTCCTTGCTTTTCGTTCGAATTTGCTTCCCATGAGAGAATCTGAAGTTGTCCTCTTCAACTTCACAACTTGGAAGCCGCATTTCTGGCGTTCTGTATTGCAGATCTAGTCCTGCGAAGTAAACTCAGTCGTTTTGAATGTTTGTCTTCAAAGTAAAAAATATCGTTTTCAGGCATCTCTGAGTTATAGGGGGCCTTATTTTGGCCTTCTGGATGATATATTAAAGGTAGCGTACGGAAACAAGACTTGCTTTGCGGAATTTCAGCTTACGTTCTTGTTGGCGTTGCCGTCCTGGTTTCGTAAACTTTCTATTATTTTTGAGAAAGTGTTATTGGCCTATTATTTTCCCATTGTACTTGCAAATATTCATTGTCTGAGTTCCTAGCAGTGGGTTGCTCAACTGTGTGACTTCACTGTGTTCTACAAAATATTTTCAAGATAAATTCCTTGAATTGATTTTCTAGGTTAATTCGATTATAATCACAGCAGCAGCAGAGCAGAAAATATTGCAAACTCTTCTGAGTTTATTTCGTAAAATTTGTTTTCCATTCTAGAATATTCTTGATGCCATGAACGAGGGACGAAATGCAAAAATCAAGTCACTTGAGCAGGCAATTGTAGAGGAAAAAGCAGTTGCAGATGTATATTCGTGTCGTGATCAAATATATGAAGTCCTTCAAGTAATATTTTGTTTTGAGCCATAGATTATACAGTGTGTGCCAAAAAAATTATGCCGTTTGTGTGGGTACTGTTAGTTTTATGCTAATGGTATGGTAGCAAACCCTGATAAGTTCAAATTGATGTTCTTGGGACTAAATGAAAAACGCAAGTTACGCTTGAATATAGAGGGTGTATAAATATCGTCCACAGAACATGTTAAACTTCTTGGAATTGAAATTGACAACAAACTTCGATTCAATAAGCATGTAGAAAAACTATGCGACAAAACAAACAGAAAAGTCAGTGCTTTTAGGAGGTTAAAATTTATCTCTCAAGAGAACAGGCAATGAAACTGTGCAACACAGTAATCATCTCAAGCTTTAACTATTGCCCATTAGTGATGCCAACCATAAAATAAACCGTACCCACAAGCGTGCTTTAAGAATACTCCACAATGATTACGACTCTTCCTTTAATATACTTTTGGAGAAAAGTGACACTGCTACAATCCATATTAAAAATCTCCAAAAACTGATGCTAGAAATCTTTAAGTCAATGAACCATCTAAATCCATCATATATCTGGCACCTTCATGAAAGGAAGGAGATTCAGTATGATCTCAGAACTAAGCATCTGTGCAAATTGCCGATTACGAGGACGATAAAATTTGGCATGGAGTCACTCTCATTCAGAGGACGTTTATTGTGGAACAATCTTAACGATGAAATAAAGGAGCTACCAACAGTTGCAAGCTTTAAAAGAAAGATCAAAACCTGGACGGATGAAGCATGTAATTGCAAAATTTGTAAATAGCCTGCCCATTACGTTGTGTGGCTTGTATATATTTCTTAGACATACTTGTAAATTATATTGTAAATAGTTGGTATTAATTAGTTTTTCCTGACTACGTTACACCAACTGTGAAGAATGTTTATGATTTGATTTGAAAAAAAAATTTAAAAAAAGCTGTAAATGCAATTATCTCAGTTTTTACGCAGTTGCATAGGTCTCGCTTCAACGTAGAGTTTGGGACCTTGTTTGAGTCAATCTGACAAGCGGTTGCTGATTTATGGCAGAGAAAAAGTAAAATTAGTGGTTACTTCAAAAACAGCACTTCTGTTGTTTTCCAGCAATGTCAAAATAAAGTAAATTTTCAAAGAAAGGGTTCTAGCATCGTATTAAAAATTTTTCTAAATGTATTAAATGGTTAGCAGCGTTGTCTATTCATAAGAGAGCGTTTTCTACCTTTTAGAACACGTTTAGCACGATGTTAGAACCCTTTCTTTGAAAATAGACTTTATTTTGGCATTGCTGGAAAACAATAGAGGTGGTGTAAAGAAATGCCTGGTAATGGAGGCTCCACTGTGATACTGGTTGTTTGTTTTTTAGGAGAATAACAGCATGAAAATGGAGTTAGAATACAGAACAAATGTCAACACTGTTTATGAGGAAGTAAAGAAAAGATTAGTAAGTGAATCTGAAACTAGAAGTCTCTCCTGCTCTCAATTATTTCCTTTTATTCAATTCAATTTTTCAATTCAATTCAAACTTTGTTTATAAGAAATACATGATACATAATACAACGTACTGTATAACTTATACGACTCAGAAAAAGCGAAGCTTATCTAGTCTGAGCCGCTTTGAGAACATAACATGCGAAATATATACAAAACGTCACGAGAAGAATGGTAATGGCTAACTGGTAAAAATATGATGATTAATTTTCTTTTCAGATCGTTTATTTAAAGATTGATTCAATTTTTATTTCATTTAATTTGTTGTTTTTTTTTAGTTTTTTATTGATATTGAAGGAGTTTAAGATTTTTTATTTCGTCAGAAAATATTTTTACGTTATTGATATGTTTGATGTTGTCTGGGAGGTTATTCCAGAGTCTTGAACCTTTGTTTTTAAGCGTTTGGTCACCCCAGTGTTTGCGGGCTCTGCATAGTTTATAGTTTTTTCTTTGTCTTGTTTCGTATTTATATTTGTCCTCGTTGGTTTCAAAATAGTTATGAAATGCATTTGGAAGTTTTTCTGGGTTATGATGCACTTTATGCATGAAGTTTAGAATTTTCGCTTCATAGAGATCTTTTACTTTTAAAATTCCATAGCATTTATGCAGGATGTTTGTAGAGCATCTATAATTTTTAAACTGTAAGATTTTAAGCATTCTATTTTGTAGTACTTGGAGTCGCTTTAAATGACATTCTTTAGCCACTCCATAAACTTCTAAGGCGTAGCTTATTTTTGATTGTACTAAGCTGAGAAATAAGGCCTTTAAACATTCGACTGGGACCAAGTGTCGCAGCTTAGCGAACATAGAGCAGTATTTAACTAAGTTGTTTATTTTGTTTATTCAAATAATTTTCATTCCATCGTCTCACCGAGGCTTTAACTTAAAGGGTTTGTGCAAGGCTATAAGCCTGCATTTGCACAAGGCAGAGAAATCTAAAAATAGCCCATTGAAATTAATGGCCCACACGTGTTGTTAATGATCGATAACTAAAGAAACAATGCTGTGTTTGGACATGTTATTTGTTCCATTTATAGAGCAGCCTGTTTACCATTGCACACTCCCTTGAATTTCTAGCCATTTTTGTCATTATGTCAGATGCATTATTTCCTTCTTCGAGAATTGTTTGAAATTTTCGCATCCTAATATCTATGCCGATGCCCGGGGTGGGGGTGGGGGGGGGGGTAACTACCATATATGCTGGTACGAGATGTGCCATTTTTTGGAGTGCCTTTCTCGAGTAGGAAATAAATTTTGGGGTATCATTTTTGGTAAAATCACACTTACACGTAAATTTTGGGGTGTCATTTCAGGATAAATATTTTTAAGATATTAATTTTGATCAAGTTTCACATATTTGGTTAAAATTTTGGATTCTTGTCTCAATTTTGGGGCATCTATTTTCAATGGCCTGTATATTTTGGGGTATCGTTTCCGCGAAAATATATAAATTTTAGGTTCTGATTTCAGGCGTCAAATGGCACACCCCCGTCACCCGCCTATTGAAGTTACCCCCCGGTTGCCAATGATACAGTATCAATGTACCGATCTCATCGGACGATGTCGAAAAAGTGATCTTCGAGGCGCAACAGGAATTGCTCAACCTTTCTGAGTGGATGAGAATAAATAAATTAAATCTTAACCCCGCAAAGACAGAACATTTGATTATAGGCCATTTTCGTGAAGTAAACACGTTGAATATTTCGAATGAACTCATGAAGCATAGGTTCCAAATCTATAAATTAGACTGCGTTCACACGTTGCCGGCACATTTTGAAAACGGTGAAAAATGTGACGGCTGCAAAATTTGAGCTAGCGTTCACACGATACCGGAACAATTTGAAAACGGTAGGAAGTTAGACGGCAAAACTCGTTGCAAGGCTTTGATGCCAAAGAAGTGTACCTACACCCTAAGAATCGATCAGTGTCGTTCCAAAAGCGGCTAAAAATGTTCTTCTTTCGTCATTTTCAAGTGTTTGCACGATGGCGTTTCCAAATTGTGCCGCATAGAGCTCCATTTTCAAAATCAACCGTTTTCAAAATCTGCGGGCAAAAATGTGCCGTTTTCGTTCAAACGGGAGGCCTATCCGTTGAATTTTTAACCTTTTTCAATATGTGCCGGCATCGTGTAAACGCAGTCTTAGTGTAAAAAGGCGGGTGTAAAATTCAATGACCTATTTCTTTAAACTGAATGACTTGAAAGAAACTTTAGCCATTTTTCTGTGATTCTACCGTTGGACTTCTCAGAAATCCTAAATATTTGTCGAAATTATGGCCTATTTTATATTTCAGCTCATTTAAGATGTGAGGTCATCAAATTTCTAAATCACAAACCAGAACAATGAAAGAGTTTTGCTTGATACCATATTGTAGGAATCCATAAACTATGGTTTTCTTGAAAATTATTTGATCTTTCGTCATCAGGTTTAGAAATTAGGATAGTTGTAAGTTTTGTTCGAAAATTTTCTTGAATTCTTGAAAAGAAGAAAAACACTGCAATTCTGAAAATATTGAAGCTTTCAGAAAAGTCCAACGGCAGATTTACTGTAAAATAGTTCAAGTTTCTTTGAGGCCGTTCAGTTCAAAGAAATGGGTCATAGAATTTTACACCCAGCTTTTTAAAGATTTGAAATCTATGTTGTTAAATGACTCAGTTATCAAACGTGTCACAAAGACGAAATTGCTAGGTGTAACTGTCGACGAGAACCTAAAGTGGGATGAGCATTAAAATACTGTGAAGGGTAAAATCTGTTGTGGACTTTAATCATTAGAGAAATTAGAAAACATAATTCCCAAAGAAAGCTGTGTAGTGTCTATTCCGCTATTTATCGAGAGCCATCTACGTTATGCCAATGACATTTGGGGCAGTCTTCCAAAAACAAAACTTGATACCCTCCAGCGTTTACAGGACAGGAAATGATCAATAGTGGAAACGCCAGATATAAGGATCTCAATTTTTTGTGGATTTTCAATTTTTTGCAGGATTATCAAGTTGAACTTCAACAGTTACAGAAACAATTGGAGCAAGAACATATTGTAAATTGGCTGGAAGATGCTGTTATCAAGAGTATCACTCCGCAACAGGTAAGTGTACAAGAATCTTCCGTTTATTCAAATGCAACGGTGAAATTTCGAAATCACGAACAAATCAAAATTGTATTGGAATACTGGATCTCCCGAAAAATTTGTTGGACGTTCGATTGAATATTGAAAAATAACGATAACATGAACAGGCTCGTGGGAAGATAACCTTGTCCCTAACATTTCGAAATAATTTTAGAAACCAGAATCTTGCAAATGTGTTGAAATTCAACCTAGATACGAGCTTTCAAAGATAAAACATGTGTGGCAGCTGAAACCAGAGACCCCTAGATGACTTCTAATGCAAAAAGCTCCAGGGAATTCGAAATGAAACTAATTCAATTCTTATAACCATCGTTAAAATTTGTTTAAGAATTGCATTCATCCAAAACGTGTCAGTTGACGATAGAATGAATCATTTTCAAACTTTGCTCTACGGAATTCCTTGGGGCACCCATGTGCTTGAATGTTGAGTTATCGAAATTCTTTTCGAGTTGCACTCGGTTTGCTAAATTTTACCACGAATGCCATTTAGAGGCCTCTGGTTACAGCTTTCGCACACACTTGTACCTTAAAAAGCGATTGATAGTCAAAATTCTTTCAGAAAAACCTTGAAAGAATCGAAACTGCAAGAATATTCTTCCTAAGAAACGAGATCTATCCAATACTCACAGCTACTACCTACACGAAAAAAAATATGTCAACCTAACTCCATCAAAGTGCTTTTTGCCGTATATTTTGCATTCTTCTTCTGTTTTTAGATAGTTCTCCACCGTTGCATAGAAAGCTGATTGTGATTTGTAATTTAGTCTTAGTTAGATTTATAGCTGCTTTGTATAATCGTAACATTTTCCATTTCCATTCTTATAACTTTGTCACTTAAGAATAGCTAAATGTTTAGTTATGTTTCTGTTGTTGTTGTTTTATGTAAGCGCCCTAGACTAGATAAGCACTGCTTTTTCTAGGGCGTACAAATCAGTAAGTATTTAGTTTTAACTGATTTTGTGAATAAATATCATCATCATCATCATCATCATCATCATCATCAAATGCCGGTAGCTCCGTGATTTGCAACAAGGGCAGATTTTGTAATACAATAGCATCAGTCGCTTTGGTTCACACCTCAATTCAAAGCGATTAACCAATGCAGACAAAAGAAATTCTCTCAAGCAGAAATTGAAAACAAACGAAGCCGCAAAGTTGCCCTGAAACCAGTACGGCAAACTCTCGTTTGGTGCGGACGATGGGAGGCTTTTAAGAGAAGGTATGTGCTTATAACGAAAGAAGAAGGGTAAATCTAAAGTTCTGTCTCGCGGATTTTGTTTATTTGATTCAGGAGCTGAGGAGTGACTGCGTACGTCTGAGCGACAAATATGCAAAAATTGTAATGCCCTCTGCTCGGTTTCTGAATCAAACAAACAAAATCCGCGAGACAGAACTTTAGATTTACCCTTCTTCAGTCGTTATAAGCACATACCTTCTCTTAAAAACCTCCCTTCGCCCGCACCAAACGAGAGTTTGCCGTACTGGTTTCAGGGCAACTTTGCGGTTTCGTTTGTTTTCAATTTCTGCTTGAGAGAATTTCTCTTGTCTGCATTCGCTAATCGCTTTGAATTGAGGTGTGAACCAAAGCGACTGATGCTATTGTATTACAAAATCTGCCCTTGTTGTGATTTGTAACATTCGGGTGCCTAAAATTAGCAACCACTTGTCATATTTACTCAGACTTGGTGCCAAACTCTAAATTGAAATCTCCTTTATTCAAAAATTCGAAAAATGAGAACGTGGGATTTATGGCTCCTCCACAGAAGCAATTTAAACGACGTTCAGGTTTTGGGACACATTGTAAGGCAATTTTTAACGGGGGTTGATTTTAACAATTTTCATGTTTTTATCATTCAGGAAAAAGATGCTCTCGCACAATGTATCATTGACATTAAAGGACTTTCTGCAGCAAGAGCGTAAATAAAAAGCAGGTGACAAAAATTGACCCTTACGCCTTTTATGTCATGTTAGCAATTTTATTTCACAATCTGGTCTGTATAATTGTGTGTTTGATATAATTGAAACATTGGTACATATCATATCATTTTTTGTCTTTTTACTGTGCTTGTTGTGGAATTTCCAGGTCAGGACAAAAGATAGCCGCTTCTTAGCGGTTGTTTCTCTCGTTCGTGCTTTTTTCATACAGCAATGGGAATGTTCTGTAAAGTGGAGAATGACACAAGAACAACACCATTCTGAACCAAAGAAAAGTAATGCCATAGTCTCACCCTTTTCGAAAATATCACCATGTTTTAAGAGTACTGATTTTTCACCAAAAGTAAGACTATCAACTTGCCTGTTTCCTAAAATCTGCAATTAATTTTTGGTCATATTAATTGTAAGGCTATAGCCTTGCCTTTTTCCGCAGCGGTCGACAATTTTCAGGCTACTCATTTTTCACAAAAAGCAAGGCTACAGGCTTGCTTTGTTCGGAAAGTCAGCATATTTTTAAGGTACTCATTTTTCACCAAAATAAGTCTGTCAACTTGCCTTGCTCCCAAAAATCAGCAGTCTCTCCGGGTAGTTGTTTTGGGCCAAAAATTAAGGCTATAAGATTAAGTTTTCCTCAAAATCTTTTAAAGTACACTTTTTGGATGAAATAAGAAGCCTATATCCTTTCGTTTTATCGCAAAAACAGGCCCATTTCCGAAATACCGCTTCTGAGCGAAAAAGAAAGCAATATCCTTTACTTTGTGGCTTAGGCAGGCCAGTTATTAATTTACCGAATTTTGCCCAAAAGGGAAGGCTATACCTTATCCTTTTTGCGAAAATAGGTCTTTTCAAAGTTAACAATTTTAGGTCAAAACAATACCCTTTGGTTTTTGGCAAAATGTACCTTGTTCGAAATTCCCGATGTTTGGCCAAAAGGTAAGAATATACCCTTTGGGGTTTGTGGCAAAAATAGCCCCAGTTCGAAAAGGAAGACTATTTACGTCAGTAAATGTTTGTTAACGCCCAAGTCTCCCTAGAATTTGCATCCCCCATGGAAACACCCTAGAACCCAGTCCTCTGTCATCAGCGCAGTTCGACAGCATGGTCTGTGATGGAGAGTGATGTCCAGTTTTAATCGTGCAAAGTATCAGTTTTTCGAGCTGATTGCGAAGACTATGGCTGAAAATAGCTATGCTGTTTAAATGATAAGAAGCTGGTGAGAATTTTTGAAACAATGACCTGAACCTTGCAACGGCGTAAAAGAATTGCCTCATGGACGCTGCTGAGATGTTGGCCTACAGAAATGGCGGTCACCTGAAGTCACAAACAAAGTGGTGTTACTGGAGGTCCTTTGTCCGCATGTTCACAGCAAGAAACACTCCACCCGGCATCATTGCTCAATGAATGAATGTATCTGCCATCGCAGTTTATATCAACGAAAGAAACTGTATCCAATACGTTGAAAATCAACCTTAAACCCAAAGTGAAATCGTCAATTGTACCGCGAAGCCAATTTGAACATTCCCTTGCAGGAGGGCGTGGTTTGTCGTTGAGAATCGAGGACAATCGAAGCGTCGATGCAAAGACTTACGCGCCTGATGCTTGTGGCGTGAAGCACCATCTTACTCAGTTCATTGAAGTGGAACTTTTCAGTTCAGTCAACACAAAGTGTGAATCATGGAATTAAACACCGTAGATCTAACTACTCTGAGACAGTTTGCAGCCGTTCACTTTGATTAGTATCGTAGCACTGGACCAGACAATGTGTAATCAAAACATGAGTTGAAAGTTGGTCACCAGTACACGGAGGAAACACATGAGAATTATCCAGATTCACATTGCATGGGAGCAGAAAATAAAACTATTTTTGGAATAATTTTGTCAACAACTTTGCAAGCGAAAATTGTTGCACAGCACTCACTAACAGTTATCACAAGCATCACAAGTATCGATCTATTATGATGTGCTAGGGTTTGCCAAACAAGCTGGACACAAACCAACTAAAAAAAAAAAAAAAAGCAATTGGTATGGTAAAATGTTGGACACTGGTTTTAATCAACTACATGCAGGTGTGATATAGACACTTTTTGTTTATGCCCATGGAGTTTTTACTGGGATTGTGAGTTTACCATGAATGAAAGAAGCAGATTGAGAAGAAATAAGCCTAAACTTTACTGGAAACTTTGCCAGTCTTGTTGAAAAACAGGGCTTCTCAGCCAAGGAGTTGTCCAACAATTAACTTATCAACATTGAGGAACAGAAAATAGTCAATGACAATGGTATCAAGGTTGCAATTGATAAACATTGGGTGCAATACGGATATGGGTATGGTGGCAAGTAGACCTGATGTTCCATAATGTATTGAACCCATTAACTCAATCTTGATTATTATTGGGGGTATCAAGGTGCTAGGCATCTCTTGCAAGTTCACATTTTATCATGTGATCTTCATAAACCAATAAGGGCACCCAGTACTTAGCCTAAATGAGTGCCATTCTGCAGGTGCAACAACATGAAACATAAGGGAAATATTACCCTGATGTTTAAAAGAAAAGGGGGCATAAACCCCAGGTGATGGGTGATGAAGGGAATATCACCCCATTCTTATAAAGGAGATGTAGTCCCTAGATGATAGATTGAGAAAGATCACCCTGTGATCAGAAGGATGAAACCCCCAGGAAGTATATGGTAAGTATCCTGGTCCACGCCCCCCCCCCTCTCAGTTGTTTCTTGCAGGTACATGAAACTCACATCAACTAGCCCTATAACCTTTAAGGACAAACTGACATCTTGCAGTTGTCACAGCTGTGCATTTAATGATCATACAAAGTCTCCTCAGGGGCTGTTCAATACCCTTTTCAACGACCTCTACACATTTCACTTGGTAATAAATGCTCGATAGAACAGTGTGTAAGCCACACTTCACCCATCCCTCTTCAGGTACAAACTAATATATATATGCCAAATGACTTTTGGCCAGTTCAAATGGAGACCATCTTGCCCCTTCCAAAATCCCCACCCCTTTTTGCTATGTTTCCTTTTGCCTTCTTTGCAGCTTCAATAGATCCTCAATGTTATGCTCCAACTTTGACCAGAAATTTAATTGCAGGAGAACATAATTTGAGATTACAGGGATACAAGAAGGTTAATAAATGCCTGCTAGATTAATGTCACCCCCCTTCCCTTTCCACCATCCCCCTGTGTCCTTTGCTTTTCTTGCAGGTACAAACTACCATCAATATTCCCAATGTTTAACAACACTAATATTTGCATGCAGGAAGGGCAAAGGGATTGGCATAGGTCAAGGGAGTTAAAAGCAACAAGGTACATACAAAACTCCTAAGCTGCTGGCCAATTTGTCCCAACTTCAACAGCCCCCCCCCCATATCTTTATGTTTGCATTTCTTGCCTTTCTTTGCAGGATCACTTTATCCTAAACATGATGCCCCAACTTGCCGCATAAATGATAACTAACATTTGATAGAGAAGGTCTCATGACGTATCAGGAACACAAGAAGGTCAAATACGCTTGAGAGAACAACGTACAATCCCTGTTCACCACCCTCCCTCTTAACTTGTTCTCGTGCAGGTACAGCCTAACATCATATGCCCAGTAACTTAGCGGCTACACAAATATTGACATTGATTGAAGGTAGAGAAGCTGCAAGAAGGACAAATGCATTTGAAACATTGTGTTATCGGCGAATTCTAAAAGTTAGCGGGATAAACAAACTTACCATCAAAGAAATATTTGACACAGCAAAAAAATGGATTAAAAAAAAAAAAAAAAAAAAGAAAAACCATATCTATTAAAGCAGATCGCTCAATGTAAATCGTCATTCTTTGGCCACATTGCAAGGAGCCCAAACAAAAATTTGTTTGTCACATCATTGAAGGATTTATAAATCGCAAAAGAGCACAGAGTAGACCTTGGAGGACATGGGTAGAGGACATCAATGAGTGGTCCAGCATCAGGGAATATGGATAATTGAAAGGAAGAACAGAGAACAGTGGAGATCCATGATAGGCAACCTCGGTCTTACGAGGACGCTACATAGTTCGATAGATAGATAGAAAGAAAGAAATTGGCAAGTCATGCTAGTAGATGTAAGCAACAAGAAACATAAAAATACTCCTAATGAGTTAACCAAGTTTTCTCCTCTATTGCACTGTTTCTCAGCCCGCTTCTTTTCAGATCCACATTGTCATGTTTATAGTATAAGAGCAATCAAAATTTGTTGGTCTCAGCCCAAATGAGCTGAAATGGTAAGTAAGTAAGTAAGTAAGTAAGTAGTAGTTTTATAGTCTTTTATCTAGCCCAAGGCTACTCAAACGACTTTACATCTTACCCCCTGGTCACTATGCTTAGTAGCATATAGCAGGGTGCAGCCACAGACGGCGCTCATAACTACGGACCAGGTACCCATTTATACTCCTGGGTGGAGAGAGGCACAATTTGTGTTAACACCTTGCCCAAGGATGCTATCCTCAAATGTGGCCAGTGCCGGTTTCGAACACACGACCCTTGGATTGTGAGCCCGACGCCTTACCACTGTGCCACCGAGGCCACAGATAAATGGTCAGATAACTTAGTCTGCATAAACCTAGGAACCAGGGGCACTGGGGACATGTGCCCCCCAAGATGTTGCTATAACAAAGAAGTGCCCCCTTTTTAATTTTAGTACTGCCCCTTGTTTCCTGAGGAAACATATTCTCGAAATGTCATATCCTCACCCTAAATTTGAGATGCTTCCTATATCCTTCTTAGTCTGGTCACAAAGTTGTACTCCCATATTCCAAACGTTAGAGCAAATGCAATACAAGAGATCAATCACTGTTACATTTGTCTCTGCAATCTTGATTTATTGGATGAGCAGATGATGTTGCCAAGGAGTGAACCGAATTTAGCAGGGTCAAACCAGCATATCAAGATATTATGGCCAGTTGTCACATTCTGTCATCACTTTGAACACAACTTGTTCAACTCTATATGCCCATTACTGTCCCAGGAACCAATGGTTGGCATCTGGTTAGAAATAGTCAGATCCACAAATGCTCAAAAACAGGTTGCTGTGGCATCATTGCCCCGCAGGCGCAGCAAGAATAGCATCTGCACACAAACCCCACTTGACTGTCTGTCAAGGCTCTTGGTTTATGTATTAGAAGTTATTACGAACAATGCACATGCACTTCACCTGAGACAGCTGGAATTAGCCCAAAAGCTTGGCCAGGACCAACAATTTAAATCAGTTTATCGTTACTGACCTGCTCCTGCAGTTTCATTAATTGAATTGATACAATAAATCGCTGTACTGACTTCACAGCAATTATTAGAACAGAACTGTCACACAGGTACTCACTTGTTGCTGATATACACAGATCCAAGCATCATAATTTGCAATCCTTGCATCCACACTCTAGGAAAACTATCCGCACAGCAGAAATCGTTGCAAGCAGACCAACAGTCACACAAACAAACAACCAGACTCTGTTGCCAATCTATAGTGCAATGAAGGATATATACCCCTTCGCAGTAGTTATTACCATTATTATAACTTTTACTCCTCAGAATCAGCAGGGCCTATCAAAATGTTGTGTGGTGGCTTGGGATCGATTTTGGCGCTTTGGCCGCTGAAAACAGCGGCACTTTACATTGTATTTCTCAATTATTAGGTAACTTTCCCATCTCTGGCCTACCCACCCAACTATATGGTAGGCTCGAGATGTTTTTAGATAGGGAAATATACCACACGTAATATGAGGGAAATACTACCCTCCTATGTTTAGAAGGGGAAATAATACCCCAAGTGAGGTGATGACGGGAAAGATTACCCATGTTTTTATAGGGGAAATAATACCCCAGGGGAAATAATACCCCAGATGACGTACTGAAGGCAATACTTTACTCAAGGGGAAAGATTACCCCAAGTTTCATAAGAGTAAGAGTTTCCTACTTTGTTTTGCAGTTTTGTCATTTTGTTGATAGTTTCAGTTTAAATTTCGATACGATCCCAAAAGCTGCCACACAACGACTCTTTGTGCTTACAATTCTGCTTACTAATTGCATTGATAGGGTCCATATTGTTGATAAGATCAGTGAATCATGTCTGTTCAGCAACGGAGACGTAGGGCGTTAATACCGATCTTTGGCCAAAACGTAAGGCTATACCCTTGGGTTTTTGGCAAAAATTGGCCCACTTTGAAAATACCGATTTTTGGCCAAAAGGTAAAGCTATACCCTTTGGTTTTTGGCAAAAATAGGCCCATACCAATATTGGGCCAAAAGGTAAGGCTATACTCTTTGGTTTCTGGCAAAATCGGCCCAGTTCAAAACTATCAATTTTTGGCCAATAGGTAAAGCTATACTCTTTGGTTTCTGGCAAAATAGGCCCAGTTCGAAAATACCGATTTTTCGCCAAAAGGTAAGGCCGTCCCCTTGGGTTTTTGGCAAAAATAGGTCCAGTTCGAAAATACCGATTTTTGGCCAAAAGTAAGGCTATACCCTTGGGTTTTCGCAAAAATAGGCCCAGTTCCAAAATACCGACTTTTGGCCAAAAAGTAAGGCTACCCTTTGGATTTTGGCAAAAATAGGCCCCTACCAATATTGGGCCAAAAGCTAAGGCTGTACCCTTGGGTTTTTGCAAAAATAGGTCCAGTTCCAAAATACCGATTTTGGCCAAAAGGTAAAGGTGTACCCTTTGGTTTTTGGCAAAAATAGGCCAAACTCGAAAATACCAATTTTGGGCCACAAGGTAAGGCTATAACCTTTTGTTTTTTTGGAAAAACTAGGCCCAGTTCGAAAATGCCGATTTTGGCCAAAAGGTATGGGTATACCCTTAGGTTTTTGGCAAAAATCGGCTTACTTCGAAAATACCGATTTTTGCCAAAAAGGTAAAGCTATAACCTTTGGTTTTTGAAAACAATAGACTTAGTTCGAAAATACCAATGTTAGGCCAAAAGGTAAGGCTATACTCTTCGGTTTCTGGCAAAAATCGGTCCAGTTCAAAAATACCGATTTTTGGCCAAAAGGTAAGGCTATACTCTTCGGTTTCTGGCAAAAATCGGTCCAGTTCAAAAATACCGATTTTTGGCCAAAAGGTAAGGCTATACCCTTTGGATTTTGGCAAAAATAGGCCCAGTTCGAAAATACCGATTTTTGGACAAAAGGTAAGGCTATACTCTTTGGTTTCTGGCAAAAATCGGCCCAATTCGAAATACCGATTTTTCGCAAAAGGTAAAGCTATACCCTTTGGTTTTTGGCAACAATAGGTCCAGTTCCAAAATACCGATTTTTGGCCAAAAGGTAAAGGTGTACCCTTTGGTTTTTGGCAACAATAGACTTAGTTCGAAAATACCAATTTTGGGCCACAAGGTAAGGCTATACCCTTTGGTTTCTGGCAAAAATCGGTCCAGTTCGAAAATACCGATTTTTAGCCAAACGGTAAGGCTATACCCTTGGGTTATTGCAAAAATAGGCCCAGTTCGAAAATACCGATTTTTGATCAAAAGGTAAAGCCATCCCCTTGGGTTTTTGGCGAAAATAGGCCCAGTTCGAAAATACTGATTTTTGGCCAAAAGGTAAGGCTATACCCTTGGGTTTTTGGCAAAAATAGGCCCAGTTCGAAAATACCGATTTTTGGCCAAAAGGTAAGGCTATACACTTGGCTTTCTGCAAAAATAGGCCCCGTTCGAAAATACCGAATTTTGGCCAAAAGGTAAGGCTATACCCTTGGGTTTCTGCAAAAATAGGCCCAGTTCCAAAATACCGAATTTTGGCCAAAAGGTGAGGCTATCCCCTTGGGTTTCCGGCAAAAATCGGCCCATACCAATATTGGGCCAAAAGGTAAGGTTATACACTTGGGTTTCTGCAAAAATAGGCCCAGTTCCAAAATGCCGAATTTTGGCCAAAAGGTGAGGCTATCCCCTTGGGTTTTTGGCAAAAATAGGCCCAGTTCGAAAATACCGATTTTGGGCCAAAAGGCAAGGCTATACCCTTGGGTTTTTGGCAAAAATTGGCCCAGTTCGAAAATACCGATTTTTGGCCAAAAGGTAAAGCTATACCCTTTGGTTTTTGGCAAAAATAGGCCCAGTTCGAAAATACCGATTTTTGGCCAAAAGGTAAGGCTATACCCTTGGGTTTTTGGCAAAAATAGGCCCAATTCGAAAATACCGATTTTTGGCCAAAAGGTAAACCTATACCCTTTGGATTTTGGCAAAAATAGGCCCAGTTCAAAAATACCGATTTTTGGCCAAAAGGTAAGGCTATACCCTTGGGTTTTTGGCAAAAATAGGCCCAATTCGAAAATACCGATTTTTGGCCAAAAGGTAAGGTTATACACTTGGGTTTCTGCAAAAATAGGCCCAGTTCGAAAATACCGAATTTTGGCCAAAAGGTAAGGCTATACCCTTGGGTTTTTGGCAAAAATTGGCCCACTTTGAAAATACCGATTTTTGGCCAAAAGGTAAAGCTATACCCTTTGGTTTTTGGCAAAAATAGGCCCAGTTCGAAAATACCGATTTTTGGCCAAAAGGTAAGGCTATACCCTTGGGTTTCTGCAATAATAGGCCCAGTTCGAAAATACCGATTTTTGGCCAAAAGGTAAGGCTATAGCCTTGGCTTTTGCAAAAATAGGTCCAGTTCCAAAATACCGATTTTTGGCCAAAAGGTAAAGGTGTACCCTTTGGTTTTTGGCAAAAATTGGCCGAAATCGAAAATACCAATTTTGGGCCACAAGGTACGGCTATATATACCCTTTGGTCTTTAGCAACAATAGACTTAGTTCGAAAATACCAATGTTGGGGCAAAAGGTAAGGCTGGACTCTTTGGTTTCTGGCAAAAATCGGTCCAGTTCGAAAATGCCGATTTTTAGCCAAAAGGTAAGGCTATACCATTGGGTTTCTGCAAAAATAGGCCCAGTTCGAGAATACCGATTTTTGGTCAAAAGGTAAAGCCATCCCCTTGGGTTTTTGGCAAAAATAGGCCCAGTTCGAAAATACCAATGTTGGGCCAAAAGGTAAGGCTATACCCTTTGGTTTTTGGCAAAAATCGGCCCATACCAATATTGGGCCAAAAGGTAAGGTTATCGCATTGGGTTTTTGGCAAAAATAGGCCCAGTTCGAAAATACCGATTTTTGGCCAAAGGTAAGGCTATACTCTTGGGTTTTTGGCAAAAATTTTCCCACTTTGAAAATACCGATTTTTGGCCAAAAGGTAAAGCTATACCCTTTGGTTTTTGGCAAAAATAGGCCCAGTTCGAAAATACCGATTTTTGGTCAAAAGGTAAGGCCATCCCCTTGGGTTTTTGGCAAAAATAGGCCCAGTTCGAAAATACCGATTTTTGGTCAAAAGGTAAGGCCATCCCCTTGGGTTTTTGGCAAAAATAGGCCCAGTTCGAAAATACCGATTTTTGGCCAAAAGGTAAGGCTATACCCTTGGGTTTCTGCAAAAATAGGCCCAGTTCGAAAATACCGATTTTTGGTCAAAAGGTAAAGCCATCCCCTTTGGTTTTTGGCAAAAATAGGCCCAGTTCGAAAATACCGATTTTTAGCCAAAAGGTAAGGCTATACCCTTGGGTTTCTGCAAAAATAGGCCCAGTTCGAAAATACCGATTTTTGGTCAAAAGATAAAGCCATCCCCTTGGGTTTTTGGCAAAAATAGGCCCAGTTCGAAAATACCAATGTTGGGCCAAAAGGTAAGGCTATACCCTTTGGTTTTTGGCAAAAATAGGCCCAGTCCGAAAATACCGATTTTTGGTCAAAAGGCAAAGCCATCCCCTTGGGTTTTTGGCAAAAATAGGCCAAGTTCGAAAATACCAATGTTGGGCCAAAAGGTAAGGCTATACCCTTTGGTTTTTGGCAAAAATAGGCCCAGTTCGAAAATACCGATTTTTAGCCAAAAGGTAAGTCTATACCCTTGGGTTTCTTCAAAAATAGGCCCAGTTCAAAAATACCGATTTTTGGTCAAAAGGTAAAGCCATCCCCTTGGGTTTTTGGCAAAAATAGGCCCAGTTCGAAAATACCAATGTTGGGCCAAAAGGTAAGGCTATACCCTTTGGTTTTTGGCAAAAATCGGCCCATACCAATATTGGGCCAAAAGGTAAGGTTATCGCATTGGGTTTTTGGCAAAAATTTTCCCACTTTGAAAATACCGATTTTTGGCCAAAAGGTAAAGCTATACCCTTTGGATTTAGGCAAAAATAGACCCATTCGAAAATACCGATTTTTGGACAAAAGGTAAGGCTATACTCTTTGGTTTCTGGCAAAAATCGGCCCAATTCGAAATACCGATTTTTGGCAAAAGGTAAAGCTATACCCTTTGGTTTTTGGCAACAATAGGTCCAGTTCCAAAATACCGATTTTTGGCCAAAAGGTAAAGGTGTACCCTTTGGTTTTTGGCAACAATAGACTTAGTTCGAAAATACCAATTTTGGGCCACAAGGTAAGGCTATACCCTTTGGTTTCTGGCAAAAATCGGTCCAGTTCGAAAATACCGATTTTTAGCCAAACGATAAGGCTATACCCTTGGGTTATTGCAAAAATAGGCCCAGTTCGAAAATACCGATTTTTGATCAAAAGGTAAAGCCATCCCCTTGGGTTTTTGGCGAAAATAGGCCCAGTTCGAAAATACTGATTTTTGGCCAAAATGTAAGGCTATACCCTTGGGTTTTTGGCAAAAATAGGCCCAGTTCGAAAATACCGATTTTTGGCCAAAAGGTAAGGCTATACCCTTGGGTTTTTGGCAAAAATAGGCCCAATTCGAAAATACCGATTTTTGGCCAAAAGGTAAACCTATACCCTTTGGATTTTGGCAAAAATAGGCCCAGTTCAAAAATACCGATTTTTGGCCAAAAGGTAAGGCTATACCCTTGGGTTTTTGGCAAAAATAGGCCCAATTCGAAAATACCGATTTTTGGCCAAAAGGTAAGGTTATACACTTGGGTTTCTGCAAAAATAGGCCCAGTTCGAAAATACCGAATTTTGGCCAAAAGGTGAGGCTATCCCCTTGGGTTTTTGGCAAAAATAGGCCCAGTTCGAAAATACCGATTTTGGGCCAAAAGGTAAGGCTATACCCTTGGGTTTTTGGCAAAAATTGGCCCACTTTGAAAATACCGATTTTTGGCCAAAAGGTAAAGCTATACCCTTTGGTTTTTGGCAAAAATGAGCCCAGTTCGAAAATACCGATTTTTGGCCAAAAGGTAAGGCTATACCCTTGGGTTTCTGCAATAATAGGCCCAGTTCGAAAATACCGATTTTTGGCCAAAAGGTAAGGCTATAGCCTTGGCTTTTGCAAAAATAGGTCCAGTTCCAAAATACCGATTTTTGGCCAAAAGGTAAAGGTGTACCCTTTGGTTTTTGGCAAAAATTGGCCGAAATCGAAAATACCAATTTTGGGCCACAAGGTACGGCTATATATACCCTTTGGTCTTTAGCAACAATAGACTTAGTTCGAAAATACCAATGTTGGGGCAAAAGGTAAGGCTGGACTCTTTGGTTTCTGGCAAAAATCGGTCCAGTTCGAAAATACCGATTTTTAGCCAAAAGGTAAGGCTATACCATTGGGTTTCTGCAAAAATAGGCCCAGTTCGAGAATACCGATTTTTGGTCAAAAGGTAAAGCCATCCCCTTGGGTTTTTGGCAAAAATAGGCCCAGTTCGAAAATACCAATGTTGGGCCAAAAGGTAAGGCTATACCCTTTGGTTTTTGGCAAAAATCGGCCCATACCAATATTGGGCCAAAAGGTAAGGTTATCGCATTGGGTTTTTGGCAAAAATAGGCCCAGTTCGAAAATACCGATTTTTGGCCAAAGGTAAGGCTATACTCTTGGGTTTTTGGCAAAAATTTTCCCACTTTGAAAATACCGATTTTTGGCCAAAAGGTAAAGCTATACCCTTTGGTTTTTGGCAAAAATAGGCCCAGTTCGAAAATACCGATTTTTGGTCAAAAGGTAAGGCCATCCCCTTGGGTTTTTGGCAAAAATAGGCCCAGTTCGAAAATACCGATTTTTGGTCAAAAGGTAAGGCCATCCCCTTGGGTTTTTGGCAAAAATAGGCCCAGTTCGAAAATACCGATTTTTGGCCAAAAGGTAAGGCTATCCTTTTGGGTTTTTGGCAAAAATAGGCCCAGTTCGAAAATACCGATTTTTGGCCAAAAGGTAAGGCTATACCCTTGGGTTTCTGCAAAAATAGGCCCAGTTCGAAAATACCGATTTTTGGTCAAAAGGTAAAGCCATCCCCTTTGGTTTTTGGCAAAAATAGGCCCAGTTCGAAAATACCGATTTTTAGCCAAAAGGTAAGGCTATACCCTTGGGTTTCTGCAAAAATAGGCCCAGTTCGAAAATACCGATTTTTGGTCAAAAGATAAAGCCATCCCCTTGGGTTTTTGGCAAAAATAGGCCCAGTTCGAAAATACCAATGTTGGGCCAAAAGGTAAGGCTATACCCTTTGGTTTTTGGCAAAAATAGGCCCAGTCCGAAAATACCGATTTTTGGCCAAAAGGTAAGGCTATCCTTTTAGATTTTTGGCAAAAATAGGCCCAGTTCGAAAATACCGATTTTTGGCCGAACGGTAAGGCTATACCCTTGGGTTTTTGGCAAAAATAGGCCCACTTTGAAAATACCGATTTTTGTCCAAAAGGTAAGGCTATACCCTTTGGTTTTTGGCAAAAATAGGCCCAGTTCGAAAATACCGATTTTTAGCCAAAAGGTAAGTCTATACCCTTGTGTTTCTGCAAAAATAGGCCCAGTTCGAAAATACCGATTTTTGGTCAAAAGGCAAAGCCATCCCCTTGGGTTTTTGGCAAAAATAGGCCAAGTTCGAAAATACCAATGTTGGGCCAAAAGGTAAGGCTATACCCTTTGGTTTTTGGCAAAAATCGGCCCAGTTCGAAAATACCGAATTTTGGCCAAAAGGTAAGGCTATACCCTTGGGTTTTTGGCAAAAATAGGCCCACTTTGAAAATACCGATTTTTGTCCAAAAGGTAAGGCTATACCCTTTGGTTTTTGGCAAAAATAGGCCCAGTTCGAAAATACCGATTTTTAGCCAAAAGGTAAGTCTATACCCTTGGGTTTCTGCAAAAATAGGCCCAGTTCGAAAATACCGATTTTTAGCCAAAAGGTAAGGCTATACCCTTGGGTTTCTTCAAAAATAGGCCCAGTTCAAAAATACCGATTTTTGGTCAAAAGGTAAAGCCATCCCCTTGGGTTTTTGGCAAAAATAGGCCCAGTTCGAAAATACCAATGTTGGGCCAAAAGGTAAGGCTATACCCTTTGGTTTTTGGCAAAAATCGGCCCATACCAATATTGGGCCAAAAGGTAAGGTTATCGCATTGGGTTTTTGGCAAAAATTTTCCCACTTTGAAAATACCGACTTTTGGCCAAAAGGTAAAGCTATACCCTTTGGATTTAGGCAAAAATAGACCCATTCGAAAATACCGATTTTTGGACAAAAGGTAAGGCTATACTCTTTGGTTTCTGGCAAAAATCGGCCCAATTCGAAATACCGATTTTTGGCAAAAGGTAAAGCTATACCCTTTGGTTTTTGGCAACAATAGGTCCAGTTCCAAAATACCGATTTTTGGCCAAAAGGTAAAGGTGTACCCTTTGGTTTTTGGCAACAATAGACTTAGTTCGAAAATACCAATTTTGGGCCACAAGGTAAGGCTATACCCTTTGGTTTCTGGCAAAAATCGGTCCAGTTCGAAAATACCGATTTTTAGCCAAACGATAAGGCTATACCCTTGGGTTATTGCAAAAATAGGCCCAGTTCGAAAATACCGATTTTTGATCAAAAGGTAAAGCCATCCCCTTGGGTTTTTGGCGAAAATAGGCCCAGTTCGAAAATACTAATTTTTGGCCAAAATGTAAGGCTATACCCTTGGGTTTTTGGCAAAAATAGGCCCAGTTCGAAAATACCGATTTTTGGCCAAAAGGTAAGGCTATACCCTTGGGTTTTTGGCAAAAATAGGCCCAATTCGAAAATACCGATTTTTGGCCAAAAGGTAAACCTATACCCTTTGGATTTTGGCAAAAATAGGCCCAGTTCAAAAATACCGATTTTTGGCCAAAAGGTAAGGCTATACCCTTGGGTTTTTGGCAAAAATAGGCCCAATTCGAAAATACCGATTTTTGGCCAAAAGGTAAGGTTATACAATTGGGTTTCTGCAAAAATAGGCCCAGTTCGAAAATACCGATTTTGGCCAAAAGGTAAGGCTATAGCCTTGGGTTTTTGGCAAAAATAGGCCCAGTTCGAAAATACCAATGTTGGGCCAAAAGGTAAGGCTATACCCTTTGGTTTTTGGCAAAAATCGGCCCATACCAATATTGGGCCAAAAGGTAAGGTTATCGCATTGGGTTTTTGGCAAAAATAGGCCCAGTTCGAAAATACCGATTTTTGGCCAAAGGTAAGGCTATACTCTTGGGTTTTTGGCAAAAATTTTCCCACTTTGAAAATACCGATTTTTGTCCAAAAGGTAAGGCTATACCCTTTGGTTTTTGGCAAAAATAGGCCCAGTTCGAAAATACCGACTTTTAGCCAAAAGGTAAGGCTATACCCTTGGGTTTCTGCAAAAATAGGCCCAGTTCGAAAATACCGATTTTTGGTCAAAAGGTAAAGCCATCCCCTTGGGTTTTTGGCAAAAATAGGCCCAGTTCGAAAATACCAATGTTGGGCCAAAAGGTAAGGCTATACCCTTTGGTTTTTGGCAAAAATCGGCCCATACCAATATTGGGCCAAAAGGTAAGGTTATCGCATTGGGTTTTTGGCAAAAATAGGCCCAGTTCGAAAATACCGATTTTTGGCCAAAGGTAAGGCTATACTCTTGGGTTTTTGGCAAAACTTTTCCCACTTTGAAAATACCGATTTTTGGCCAAAAGGTAAAGCTATACCCTTTGGTTTTTGGCAAAAATAGGCCCAGTTCGAAAATACCGATTTTTGGTCAAAAGGTAAGGCCATCCCCTTGGGTTTTTGGCAAAAATAGGCCCACTTTGAAAATACCGATTTTTGTCCAAAAGGTAAGGCTATACCCTTTGGTTTTTGGCAAAAATAGGCCCAGTTCGAAAATACCGATTTTTAGCCAAAAGGTAAGGCTATACCCTTGGGTTTCTGCAAAAATAGGCGCAGTTTGAAAATACCGATTTTTGTCCAAAAGGTAAGGCTATACCCTTGGGTTATTGCAAAAATAGGCCCAGTTCGAAAATACCGATTTTTGATCAAAAGGTAAGGCTATACTCTTTGGTTTCTGGCAAAAATCGGCCCAATTCGAAATACCGATTTTTGGCAAAAGGTAAAGCTATACCCTTTGTTTTTTGGCAACAATAGGTCCAGTTCCAAAATACCGATTTTTGGCCAAAAGGTAAAGGTGTACCCTTTGGTTTTTGGCAACAATAGACTTAATTCGAAAATACCAATTTTGGGCCACAAGGTAAGGCTATACCCTTGGGTTATTGCAAAAATAGGCCCAGTTCGAAAATACCGATTTTTGATCAAAAGGTAAAGCCATCCCCTTGGGTTTTTGGCGAAAATAGGCCCAGTTCGAAAATACTGATTTTTGGCCAAAATGTAAGGCTATACCCTTGGGTTTTTGGCAAAAATAGGCCCAGTTCGAAAATACCGATTTTTGGCCAAAAGGTAAGGCTATACACTTGGGTTTCTGCAAAAATAGGCCCCGTTCGAAAATACCGAATTTTGGCCAAAAGGTAAGGCTATCCCCTTGGGTTTTTGGCAAAAATAGGCCCAGTTCGAAAATACCGATTTTTGGCCAAAAGGTAAGGCTATACCCTTGGGTTTTTTGGCAAAAATCGGCCCATACCAATATTGGGCCAAAAGGTAAGGTTATCCCCTTGGATTTTTGGCTAAAATAGGCCCAGTTCGAAAATACCGATATTTGGCCAAAAGGTAAGGCTATACCCTTGGGTTTTTGACAAAAATTGGCCGAAATCGAAAATACCAATTTTGGGCCACAAGGTACGGCTATATATACCCTTTGGTCTTTGGCAACAATAGACTTAGTTCGAAAATACCAATTTTGGGGGAAAAGGTAAGGCTGGACTCTTTGGTTTCTGGCAAAAATCGGTCCAGTTCGAAAATACCGATTTTTGGCCAAAAGGAAAGGCTATACCCTTGGGTTTTTGACAAAAATAGGCCGAAATCGAAAATACCAATTTTGGGCCACAAGGTACGGCTATATATACCCTTTGGTCTTTGGCAACAATAGACTTAGTTCGAAAATACCAATGTTGGGCCAAAAGGTAGGGCTGGACTCTTTGGTTTCTGGCAAAAATCGGCCCATACCAATATTGGGCCAAAAGGTAAGGTTATACACTTGGGTTTCTGCAAAAATAGGCCCAGTTCCAAAATGCCGAACTTTGGCCAAAAGGTGAGGCTATCCCCTTGGGTTTTTGGCAAAAATAGGCCCAGTTCGAAAATACCGATTTTGGGCCAAAAGGCAAGGCTATACCCTTGGGTCTTTGGCAAAAATTGGCCCAGTTCGAAAATACCGATTTTTGGCCAAAAGGTAAAGCTATACCCTTTGGTTTTTGGCAAAAATAGGCCCAGTTCGAAAATACCGATTTTTGGCCAAAAGGTAAGGCTATACCCTTGGGTTTTTGGCAAAAATAGGCCCAATTCGAAAATACCGATTTTTGGCCAAAAGGTAAACCTATACCCTTTGGATTTTGGCAAAAATAGGCCCAGTTCAAAAATACCGATTTTTGGCCAAAAGGTAAGGCTATACCCTTGGGTTTTTGGCAAAAATAGGCCCAATTCGAAAATACCGATTTTTGGCCACAAGGTAAGGTTATACACTTGGGTTTCTGCAAAAATAGGCCCAGTTCGAAAATACCGAATTTTGGCCAAAAGGTGAGGCTATCCCCTTGGGGTTTTGGCAAAAATAGGCCCAGTTCGAAAATACCGATTTTGGGCCAAAAGGTAAGGCTATACCCTTGGGTTTTTGGCAAAAATTGGCCCACTTTGAAAATACCGATTTTTGGCCAAAAGGTAAAGCTATACCCTTTGGTTTTTGGCAAAAATAGGCCCAGTTCGAAAATACCGATTTTTGGCCAAAAGGTAAGGCTATACCCTTGGGTTTTGGCAAAAATAGGCCCAGTTCGAAAATACCGATTTTTGGCCAAAAGGTAAGGCTATACCCTTGGGTTTCTGCAATAATAGGCCCAGTTCGAAAATACCGATTTTTGGCCAAAAGGTAAGGCTATAGCCTTGGCTTTTGCAAAAATAGGTCCAGTTCCAAAATACCGATTTTTGGCCAAAAGGTAAAGGTGTACCCTTTGGTTTTTGGCAAAAATTGGCCGAAATCGAAAATACCAATTTTGGGCCACAAGGTACGGCTATATATACCCTTTGGTCTTTAGCAACAATAGACTTAGTTCGAAAATACCAATGTTGGGGCAAAAGGTAAGGCTGGACTCTTTGGTTTCTGGCAAAAATCGGTCCAGTTCGAAAATACCGATTTTTAGCCAAAAGGTAAGGCTATACCCTTGGGTTTCTGCAAAAATAGGCCCAGTTCGAAAATACCGATTTTTGGTCAAAAGGTAAAGCCATCCCCTTGGGTTTTTGGCAAAAATAGGCCCAGTTCGAAAATACCAATGTTGGGCCAAAAGGTAAGGCTATACCCTTTGGTTTTTGGCAAAAATCGGCCCATACCAATATTGGGCCAAAAGGTAAGGTTATCGCATTGGGTTTTTGGCAAAAATAGGCCCAGTTCGAAAATACCGATTTTTTGGCCAAAGGTAAGGCTATACTTTTGGGTTTTTGGCAAAAATTTTCCCACTTTGGTAATACCGATTTTTGGCCAAAAGGTAAAGCTATACCCTTTGGTTTTTGGCAAAAATAGGCCCAGTTCGAAAATACCGATTTTTGGTCAAAAGGTAAAGCCATCCCCTTTGGTTTTTGGCAAAAATAGGCCCAGTTCGAAAGTACCGATTTTTAGCCAAAAGGTAAGGCTATACCCTTGAGTTTCTGCAAAACTAGGCCCAATTCGAAAATACCGATTTTTGGTCAAAAGGTAAGGCTATACCCTTTGGATTTTGGCAAAAATTGGCCAAGTTCGAAAATACCGAATTTTGGCCAAAAGGTAAGGCTATACCCTTGGGTTTTTGGCAAAAATAGGCCCAATTCGAAAATACCGATTTTTGGCCAAAAGGTAAACCTATACCCTTTGGATTTTGGCAAAAATAGGCCCAGTTCAAAAATACCGATTTTTGGCCAAAAGGTAAGGCTATACCCTTGGGTTTTTGGCAAAAATAGGCCCAATTCGAAAATACCGATTTTTGGCCACAAGGTAAGGTTATACACTTGGGTTTCTGCAAAAATAGGCCCAGTTCGAAAATACCGAATTTTGGCCAAAAGGTGAGGCTATCCCCTTGGGGTTTTGGCAAAAATAGGCCCAGTTCGAAAATACCGATTTTGGGCCAAAAGGTAAAGCTATACCCTTTGGTTTTTGGCAAAAATTGGCCTAGTTCGAAAATACCGATTTTTGGCCAAAAGGTAAGGCTATACCCTTGGGTTTTGGCAAAAATAGGCCCAGTTCGAAAATACCGATTTTTGGCCAAAAGGTAAGGCTATACCCTTGGGTTTCTGCAATAATAGGCCCAGTTCGAAAATACCGATTTTGGCCAAAAGGTAAGGCTATAGCCTTGGCTTTTGCAAAAATAGGTCCAGTTCCAAAATACCGATTTTTGGCCAAAAGGTACGGCTATATATACCCTTTGGTCTTTGGCAACAATAGACTTAGTTCGAAAATACCAATGTTGGGGCAAAAGGTAAGGCTGGACTCTTTGGTTTCTGGCAAAAATCGGTCCAGTTCGAAAATACCGATTTTTAGCCAAAAGGTAAGGCTATACCCTTGGGTTTCTGCAAAAATAGGCCCAGTTCGAAAATACCGATTTTTGGTCAAAAGGTAAAGCCATCCCCTTGGGTTTTTGGCAAAAATAGGCCCAGTTCGAAAATACCAATGTTGGGCCAAAAGGTAAGGCTATACCCTTTGGTTTTTGGCAAAAATCGGCCCATACCAATATTGGGCCAAAAGGTAAGGTTATCGCATTGGGTTTTTGGCAAAAATAGGCCCAGTTCGAAAATACCGATTTTTTGGCCAAAGGTAAGGCTATACTTTCGGGTTTTTGGCAAAAATTTTCCCACTTTGGTAATACCGATTTTTGGCCAAAAGGTAAAGCTATACCCTTTGGTTTTTGGCAAAAATAGGCCCAGTTCGAAAATACCGATTTTTGGTCAAAAGGTAAAGCCATCCCCTTTGGTTTTTGGCAAAAATAGGCCCAGTTCGAAAATACCGATTTTTAGCCAAAAGGTAAGGCTATACCCTTGAGTTTCTGCAAAAATAGGCCCAATTCGGAAATACCGATTTTTGGTCAAAAGGTAAGGCTATACCCTTTGGATTTTGGCAAAAATTGGCCAAGTTCGAAAATACCGAATTTTGGCCAAAAGGTAAGGCTATCCTTAACGCCCTGCGCCTTGATTACTGATTCGTATTCAACACTGACCTCATACCGCTTGTAAGCTAACCGATAACTACAATGCAGACCGTTAAACAGCAAAGACTCGTTGTGTGGCAGCTTTTGGGATCGTATCGAAACTTTAAACCAAATGTTCAACGAAATAACAAAACTGATGTAAGATAGTGTTCATCATAACAGGGTTATATTTCCCTTACAAAGCAGGGTGCTATTTCCCTTTGAAACGGGGTGCTCTTTCCCCTAAAGCAGGGTGTTATTTCCCTTTCAAAGCAGGGTGCTATTTCCCTGACACAACATAATTATCAATATTACACAACATACGTTACTTATCCTGCCTAACCATGGGGTCTCTTTTCCCTACGCAAACATGCTCCTACGCAAGCATGGGGAAGTTCTGTTACATGGTGCGAGTTTTTAGTCCAAAGCAGGGGGTGAATTTTCTTTGTCCGAATGCAACCCCTATAAGCGTGAGCAATGACCTAAGGGGGTTTTTTTGGGGCCTATGATGTCTAAACCATTAACCTAGGGTAAGTTAGGAGTCTACCGAATCGGAAAGGGTAGACTATGCAAGGAAGTAAACTTGATTTGTGCTAAAACCTAAGATAAATTGCCGCTAATCAGCGGCCTACCGGCCAAAATTGATCCCAAGCCACCACACAACACTTAAGATGGTTGCCATGCAATTGATGGCTCAACATTAGCGCCAGCAAGAATACTTGGCACACTAGCCACTGTCTCCAGGGGGGTTCGAATATAAGACTGATAACAGTCACTGCTCCATCTTCCAAGAACTTTTATTAGCCAATCTGGTGTATCTGCTGCAGCTGCGGTTGTGGCTGCACCAACTCTAAAGCTATGCGACGTGTAGCGTGAATTGTTTGATGACTGTGGTATTAACTCCTGAAGGATTGATGTTAGTTTCTTTCTGGTCAAGTAAGTGTTGTCACAAAACTTGAATAAAGGTACGTTGGCATCTTTACAGTTTGATAGATGATTGCGTATTGCTCTGTATGGACACAGGCTCCGGTGAGAAGCAGCAAGTTGAAGAGATTGGCCCTGTCGAAATGGGTCCATTTTCGAGACTTTAATGTGCAGAACTACCATGTTGTCTACAAGCTGAACGTCTTTCACCAACAGAGTGCACTGTGGATCAAAATATCGTTGTGCTGGAGCACAGAATTCTGATGAACGTAGGAACCCAAAGAACGCGAGAGAGAAGGCTGCCCATAGCATAATTTTGTCTGCTTCATGAAATACTGATGACAGTCTTAGGTTGTCCTTTAATGTTCGCATAACGTTGGAAGTTATAGGGAGCTTCTTGGGACGGGAGGTCAAACCTTTGGATCTTTTGATCCCACGTAACAGAAGGCGTAAAAGGTGCATCTGGTGAAACGCAGGTGGGAAGCCCTCTTCAATGTGTTTATGTTTGATTGCTGCTAGGTATGTCTGAATTGTTGCGTAACTTAGTGACCTTGCCAAATATGTTGTAAAAAGACGCAGTGTGGTCTCGGTAAGTGGGTATGGCTGCAGATCATATGTGGTGCAAAAGGTAGTGAATGACTGCTGACCTTGGGCATAAGTTTGACGAGATGTGCTTGATATTGATAACCCTTGAAGGCAACTTAATTCTTTCTTCAAAGAATCCAGTAATCTGCTGGAATGTTGGTTGGTTCTGGTTCTGCTTGTGGGGCAAGTTCTCTGAATCTTGCTACCTGCTGACGAGAAAGGGAATCGGCAATAGAGTTGTCAGTTCCAGGGATATGGTCTACAAACACGGTGAATTCAAACTTTGCCGAGATGAAAAACAGCTTCCGCAATAGTGACATGACCTTTGGGCATTTTGAGCTTCTGGAAGACCAAATGTTGACCACCGCAAGGTTGTCACAGTGAAATAGCATTCTTTTGCCTGAGAAAATGTGAGCCCATAAGCGGCACGCGACATAAATAGGGAACAGTTCTTTCCACTGAATTGATAACGCTTGGACGTGGGCTGGCCATGAACAGGAAACCCATTTACCTTTGAAATAAATTCCCAATCCTAATGTGCCTGATGCGTCTGTATAAAGTTGCATGTCTGGTGCCAGTTCTATATTAGGGCTTAAAATTTTGTATTTGCCATTCCATAGTGGTAGGAAATTCAACCACCACTCAAGATCTGCTTTGGTTTCGGTGTTCAACGTTATGTGGTGGTTGAGCTTCTGCACTGACATGGATGCATCTATCAAGCGGCGAAGAAAGGTACGGCCTGATGGTATGATTTTGGCTGCGAATGAGAGACGCCCTATTAGAGAAAGTAATTCCCGTTTTGTGCACTTTTTCCTGGAAGGCCAGAATGACAGATCCGCCATTAATGCCGTAAATTTTTCTTCTGGCAGTCGTAATTCCATTTTAATTGAGTCTATTTCTATGCCTAAAAAGGTCAATTGTGTTGTAGGGTACACTATTTTTTCAGGGGCTAAAGGGATGCCCAGTTTTTGGAATACTTCAATTGCTCGTAGAGTGTTTACCATACATGTGTCTGAGTGAGCTTCCCCAGCAAAAAGGTAGTCATCTAAATAGTGTGTGCAATGCTGTACCCCATAATTGTTTTGCAAGATCCATGATAAAGAGTCTGACATGCGCGTGAAACGATTGACAGACGAACGGAGCCCGAACGGAAGGCAAAGGTCAACAAAGAAATAACCTAAACAAGAGAACCCCAAAAGGTTCCAGTCATCTGGGTGTACTGGGCATATCCGAAAAGCGCTTTTTACATCCAGTTTTGATAAGAGAGCACCTTGGCCCAGACGTCCCACTAAGTTAACTGCACAATCAAAATTGTTGAACTGTACTGTAGCTTCATTATCAGATATGTAATCATTAATGGAAAAACCTTTCGGAGAGGATAAATCTGTGATCATCCGTACTTTTTGAGAGTCTTTCTTCGGGACTATACCAATGGGTGAGGTGCGAAAGTTGTTTAGTGGAGGCGACAGGAAAGGGCCTGCAACGCGTTTTTCTCTAAGCTCTACTACAATGTTTTCAGTAGCTGCTTGTAAATTTGTGAAGTAAGATTTAAGGTTTCTTGATATGTGGTTAAATTGTGGGCCATCGTAACCAATTGAGAAGCCCTGTTTAAAACTGTCAATTAAATCTCGTGCAAAAACTTTGTCTGGAAAATGCAAGAGTTCTTTCTCTAATTCAACAAAATTCACTGGTGTTGGTACTACTTCAGGTAGTGGGTTAAAGTGTTGGTTAATAGTTTTTACAAGCTGATCCTGGATGGGGACCTCCACATTTATTACATTTGTGGGTGTAGAGGCAGAATGGGCGAGAGCACTGGTTTGCGTTGTTGAAGTATGAGCACAACTGGGTTTTGATGGTGGGTTGGTTTGCTGTACTGCTGGGGGAACGAAAATTGCTGGACGCACGAAAATTGCTGGAGGCACGGGGCTGGCTAGGGTGGCTGTTAGTACTCTGACTTTGGTTTTTTGGACAATTGGATGCATAATGACCTGGGATTGAACATAGGAAGCAGATTGGATGAGTGCTGTGCTTGTTTGGCAAGCGAAGAAACTTATCTCGCAAGTAATCATTAGGTTGTGCCCAGGAGAAGCTCTTATTCATTGCCATCTTGAGCCTGAAGGCATGGTCATAAGGCATGGTCATATTGAGACCAGGCTTCATAAGGGTAGATACGGGCATAATTGCTAATTGCTTCTTGATAGGCAAGCAGCTCTTGAGCCATTTTGGGGTGAAAGTATACTGTACCCCGAATAAAAATGTTCCATGCCTCAAGCCAAGCTGAAAATGATGTGATTTTTTGTTGGTTGTTGCGCGTGGTTGACATAGAAATTGTGTCTTCACAAGATTGTGAAGCTTGTATCTCAAATTTCAATTGGTCTGGCTGAGAAGAATACAGAGAGCCAGGAAGCAGCAGATTGAAGTTGACATACTCCCTGTTTTGGATGAGCTTTGATATTTTCGTTGATAATGGTGGCAAACCATCAAAACTTGAGCTTTGACTATCAACTAATTGATTAAAATTACCTTCATCCGATATTTGTCTTGAGGATGATGGTAATGCATTGACTGAGGAAGGCGATAGCAATGCCAGTTGGGTTTTCTGGGGGAATGGCACTGGTTGGAGGGGCGGTTGGGCCTGTGCAGCTGGTTGTTGTGTGCGCAGTGATGCAGCGGCGACTTCTTCCCTGATGATTTTTCGAAGATCCTCTCTTGACACAAATAGTGCATTATTGGCTGCATGATTGGGGGCTTGTGGATTACCCTCGTGCATAGCTACCTCGACATCGGGGGCTGCTGCATTGTTGGCTTCAATTACTTCAAAAGCCGCGCCGCCATCGTGCGCGGGATGATTAACTTCGGCTTGAATTAGAACTGGTTCTTGGTCGGGCGGTTGAATTTGACCCTCTTGACCTTGGTTTACTGCATCTGCATGTCCTTCGGGTGCTCCTACATTTAGTATGCCAGCTGGTAACTCGGGTGCCGGATCTGGTGGGTTAAAGTGATCAAACAGGCGGACAGCAAGAGCGCCAAGTTTGCCTGTAGCTGGTAGGCCATATTCTCGACAACGTTGTCGAAGCAAATCTTTTCCGAGGCGTTGCCAGTCTCTCACACTGTTGTTTTCGGCTCCAGCTCTAACACGCCTTCTTAAGTTACCACCACCACGAATTGCCGGCATGATACCAGGAATCTTTTATGAAAAAGGCAAATCTTTATCGGAATTAAACTCTGATGTTTGAACAGGAAGATTCTCCACGGTGAAGCACGTTTTCATGATGCGGCATAAGTTGCGGACTGGGAACTAGACAGGGGGGCTGTGCGGAGAAATGGATAGGCTTGTGCGTTAACCCCCATTTACTGGCGTAAATTGTGTTACTTTTGGGTTTTTGGCAAAAATAGGCCCAGTTCGAAAATACCGATTTTTGGCCAAAAGGTAAGGCTATACCCTTGGGTTTTTGGCAAAAATAGGCCCACTTTGAAAATACCGATTTTTGTCCAAAAGGTAAGGCTATACCCTTTGGTTTTTGGCAAAAATAGGCCCAGTTCGAAAATACCGATTTTTAGCCAAAAGGTAAGGCTATACCCTTGGGTTTCTGCAAAAATAGGCCCAGTTTGAAAATACCGATTTTTGTCCAAAAGGTAAGGCTATACCCTTTGGTTTTTGGCAAAAATAGGCCCAGTTCGAAAATACCGATTTTTAGCCAAAAGGTAAGGCTATACCCTTGGGTTTCTGCAAAAATAGGCCCAGTTCGAAAATACCGATTTTTGGTCAAAAGGTAAAGCCATCCCCTTGGGTTTTTGGCAAAAATAGGCCCAGTTCGAAAATACCAATGTTGGGCCAAAAGGTAAGGCTATACGCTTTGGTTTTTGGCAAAAATCGGCCCATACCAATATTGGGCCAAAAGGTAAGGTTATCGCATTGGGTTTTTGGCAAAAATAGGCCCAGTTCGAAAATACCGATTTTTGGCCAAAGGTAAGGCTATACTCTTGGGTTTTTGGCAAAAATTTTCCCACTTTGAAAATACCGATTTTTGGCCAAAACGTAAAGCTATACCCTTGGGTTTTTGGCAAAAATAGGCCCAGTTCGAAAATACCGATTTTTGGTCAAAAGGTAAGGCCATTTCCTTGGGTTTTTGGCAAAAATAGGCCCACTTTGAAAATACCGATTTTTTATCCAAAAGGTAAGGCTATACCCTTTGGTTTTTGGCAAAAATAGGCCCAGTTCGAAAATACCGATTTTTAGCCAAAAGGTAAGGCTATACCCTTGGGTTTCTGCAAAAATAGGCCCAGTTCGAAAATACCAATGTTGGGCCAAAAGGTAAGGCTATACCCTTTGGTTTTTGGCAAAAATCGGCCCATACCAATATTGGGCCAAAAGGTAAGGTTATCGCATTGGGTTTTTGGCAAAAATAGGCCCAGTTCGAAAATACCGATTTTTGGTCAAAAGGTAAGGCCATTTCCTTGGGTTTTTGGCAAAAATAGGCCCACTTTGAAAATACCGATTTTTTATCCAAAAGGTAAGGCTATACCCTTTGGTTTTTGGCAAAAATAGGCCCAGTTCGAAAATACCGATTTTTAGCCAAAAGGTAAGGCTATACCCTTGGGTTTCTGCAAAAATAGGCCCAGTTCGAAAATACCAATGTTGGGCCAAAAGGTAAGGCTATACCCTTTGGTTTTTGGCAAAAATCGGCCCATACCAATATTGGGCCAAAAGGTAAGGTTATCGCATTGGGTTTTTGGCAAAAATAGGCCCAGTTCGAAAATACCGATTTTTGGCCAAAGGTAAGGCTATACTCTTGGGTTTTTGGAAAAAATTTTCCCACTTTGAAAATACCGATTTTAGGCCAAAAGGTAAAGCTATACCCTTTGGTTTTTGGCAAAAATAGGCCCAGTTCGAAAATACCGATTTTTGGTCAAAAGGTAAGGCCATCCCCTTGGGTTTTTGGCAAAAATAGGCCCAGTTCGAAAATACCGATTTTTGGTCAAAAGGTAAGGCCATCCCCTTGGGTTTTTGGCAAAAATAGGCCCAGTTCGAAAATACCGATTTTTGGCCAAAAGGTAAGGCTATCCTTTTGGGTTTTTGGCAAAAATAGGCCCAGTTCGAAAATACCGATTTTTGGCCAAAAGGTAAGTTAACGCCCTACGTCTCCGTTGCTGAACAGACATGATTCACTGATCTTATCAACAATATGGACCCTATCAATGCAATTAGTAAGCAGAATTGTAAGCACAAAGAGTCGTTGTGTGGCAGCTTTTGGGATCGTATCGAAATTTAAACTGAAACTATCAACAAAATGACAAAACTGCAAAACAAAGTAGGAAACTCTTACTCTTATGAAACTTGGGGTAATCTTTCCCCTTGAGTAAAGTATTGCCTTCAGTACGTCATCTGGGGTATTATTTCCCCTGGGGTATTATTTCCCCTATAAAAACATGGGTAATCTTTCCCGTCATCACCTCACTTGGGGTATTATTTCCCCTTCTAAACATAGGAGGGTAGTATTTCCCTCATATTACGTGTGGTATATTTCCCTATCTAAAAACATCTCGAGCCTACCATATAGTTGGGTGGGTAGGCCAGAGATGGGAAAGTTACCTAATAATTGAGAAATACAATGTAAAGTGCCGCTGTTTTCAGCGGCCAAAGCGCCAAAATCGATCCCAAGCCACCACACAACATTTTGATAGGCCCTGCTGATTCTGAGGAGTAAAAGTTATAATAATGGTAATAACTACTGCGAAGGGGTATATATCCTTCATTGCACTATAGATTGGCAACAGAGTCTGGTTGTTTGTTTGTGTGACTGTTGGTCTGCTTGCAACGATTTCTGCTGTGCGGATAGTTTTCCTAGAGTGTGGATGCAAGGATTGCAAATTATGATGCTTGGATCTGTGTATATCAGCAACAAGTGAGTACCTGTGTGACAGTTCTGTTCTAATAATTGCTGTGAAGTCAGTACAGCGATTTATTGTATCAATTCAATTAATGAAACTGCAGGAGCAGGTCAGTAACGATAAACTGATTTAAATTGTTGGTCCTGGCCAAGCTTTTGGGCTAATTCCAGCTGTCTCAGGTGAAGTGCATGTGCATTGTTCGTAATAACTTCTAATACATAAACCAAGAGCCTTGACAGACAGTCAAGTGGGGTTTGTGTGCAGATGCTATTCTTGCTGCGCCTGCGGGGCAATGATGCCACAGCAACCTGTTTTTGAGCATTTGTGGATCTGACTATTTCTAACCAGATGCCAACCATTGGTTCCTGGGACAGTAATGGGCATATAGAGTTGAACAAGTTGTGTTCAAAGTGATGACAGAATGTGACAACTGGCCATAATATCTTGATATGCTGGTTTGACCCTGCTAAATTCGGTTCACTCCTTGGCAACATCATCTGCTCATCCAATAAATCAAGATTGCAGAGACAAATGTAACAGTGATTGATCTCTTGTATTGCATTTGCTCTAACGTTTGGAATATGGGAGTACAACTTTGTGACCAGACTAAGAAGGATATAGGAAGCATCTCAAATTTAGGGTGAGGATATGACATTTCGAGAATATGTTTCCTCAGGAAACAAGGGGCAGTACTAAAATTAAAAAGGGGCACTTCTTTGTTATAGCAACATCTTGGGGGGCACATGTCCCCAGTGCCCCTGGTTCCTAGGTTTATGCAGACTAAGTTATCTGACCATTTATCTGTGGCCTCGGTGGCACAGTGGTAAGGCGTTGGGCTCACAATCCAAGGGTCGTGTGTTCGAAACCGGCACTGGCCACATTTGAGGATAGCATCCTTGGGCAAGGTGTTAACACAAATTGTGCCTCTCTCCACCCAGGAGTATAAATGGGTACCTGGTCCGTAGTTATGAGCGCCGTCTGTGGCTGCACCCTGCTATATGCTACTAAGCATAGTGACCAGGGGGTAAGATGTAAAGTCGTTTGAGTAGCCTTGGGCTAGATAAAAGACTATAAAACTACTACTTACTTACTTACTTACTTACTTACTTACTTACTTACTTACTTACTTACTTACCATTTCAGCTCATTTGGGCTGAGACCAACAAATTTTGATTGCTCTTATACTATAAACATGACAATGTGGATCTGAAAAGAAGCGGGCTGAGAAACAGTGTAATAGAGGAGAAAACTTGGTTAACTCATTAGGAGTATTTTTATGTTTCTTGTTGCTTACATCTACTAGCATGACTTGCCAATTTCTTTCTTTCTATCTATCTATCGAACTATGTAGCGTCCTCGTAAGACCGAGGTTGCCTATCATGGATCTCCACTGTTCTCTGTTCTTCCTTTCAATTATCCATATTCCCTGATGCTGGACCACTCATTGATGTCCTCTACCCATGTCCTCCAAGGTCTACTCTGTGCTCTTTTGCGATTTATAAATCCTTCAATGATGTGACAAACAAATTTTTGTTTGGGCTCCTTGCAATGTGGCCAAAGAATGACGATTTACATTGAGCGATCTGCTTTAATAGATATGGTTTTTCTTTTTTTTTTTTTTTTAATCCATTTTTTTGCTGTGTCAAATATCTCTTTGATGGTAAGTTTGTTTATCCCGCTAACTTTTAGAATTCGCCGATAACACAATGTTTCAAATGCATTTGTCCTTCTTGCAGCTTCTCTACCTTCAATCAATGTCAATATTTGTGTAGCCGCTAAGTTACTGGGCATATGATGTTAGGCTGTACCTGCACGAGAACAAGTTAAGAGGGAGGGTGGTGAACAGGGATTGTACGTTGTTCTCTCAAGCGTGTTTGACCTTCTTGTGTTCCTGATACGTCATGAGACCTTCTCTATCAAATGTTATTTATCATTTATGCGGCAAGTTGGGGCATCATGTTTAGGATAAAGTGATCCTGCAAAGAAAGGCAAGAAATGCAAACATAAAGATATGGGGGGGGGGGCTGTTGAAGTTGGGACAAATTGGCCAGCAGCTTAGGAGTTTTGTATGTACCTTGTTGCTTTTAACTCCCTTGACTTATGCCAATCCCTTTGCCCTTCCTGCATGCAAATATTAGTGTTGTTAAACATTGGGAATATTGATGGTAGTTTGTACCTGCAAGAAAAGCAAAGGACACAGGGGGATGGTGGAAAGGGAAGGGGGGTGACATTAATCTAGCAGGCATTTATTAACCTTCTTGTATCCCTGTAATCTCAAATTATGTTCTCCTGCAATTAAATTTCTGGTCAAAGTTGGAGCATAACATTGAGGATCTATTGAAGCTGCAAAGAAGGCAAAAGGAAACATAGCAAAAAGGGGTGGGGATTTTGGAAGGGGCAAGATGGTCTCCATTTGAACTGGCCAAAAGTCATTTGGCATATATATATTAGTTTGTACCTGAAGAGGGATGGGTGAAGTGTGGCTTACACACTGTTCTATCGAGCATTTATTACCAAGTGAAATGTGTAGAGGTCGTTGAAAAGGGTATAGAACAGCCCCTGAGGAGACTTTGTATGATCATTAAATGCACAGCTGTGACAACTGCAAGATGTCAGTTTGTCCTTAAAGGTTATAGGGCTAGTTGATGTGAGTTTCATGTACCTGCAAGAAACAACTGAGAGGGGGGGCGTGGACCAGGATACTTACCATATACTTCCTGGGGGTTTCATCCTTCTGATCACAGGGTGATCTTTCTCAATCTATCATCTAGGGACTACATCTCCTTTATAAGAATGGGGTGATATTCCCTTCATCACCCATCACCTGGGGTTTATGCCCCCTTTTCTTTTAAACATCAGGGTAATATTTCCCTTATGTTTCATGTTGTTGCACCTGCAGAATGGCACTCATTTAGGCTAAGTACTGGGTGCCCTTATTGGTTTATGAAGATCACATGATAAAATGTGAACTTGCAAGAGATGCCTAGCACCTTGATACCCCCAATAATAATCAAGATTGAGTTAATGGGTTCAATACATTATGGAACATCAGGTCTACTTGCCACCATACCCATATCCGTATTGCACCCAATGTTTATCAATTGCAACCTTGATACCATTGTCATTGACTATTTTCTGTTCCTCAATGTTGATAAGTTAATTGTTGGACAACTCCTTGGCTGAGAAGCCCTGTTTTTCAACAAGTCTGGCAAAGTTTCCAGTAAAGTTTAGGCTTATTTCTTCTCAATCTGCTTCTTTCATTCATGGTAAACTCACAATCCCAGTAAAAACTCCATGGGCATAAACAAAAAGTGTCTATATCACACCTGCATGTAGTTGATTAAAACCAGTGTCCAACATTTTACCATACCAATTGCTTTTTTTTTTTTTTTAGTTGGTTTGTGTCCAGCTTGTTTGGCAAACCCTAGCACATCATAATAGATCGATACTTGTGATGCTTGTGATAACTGTTAGTGAGTGCTGTGCAACAATTTTCGCTTGCAAAGTTGTTGACAAAATTATTCCAAAAATAGTTTATTTTCTGCTCCCATGCAATGTGAATCTGGATAATTCTCATGTGTTTCCTCCGTGTACTGGTGACCAACTTTCAACTCATGTTTTGATTACACATTGTCTGGTCCAGTGCTACGATACTAATCAAAGTGAACGGCTGCAAACTGTCTCAGAGTAGTTAGATCTACGGTGTTTAATTCCATGATTCACACTTTGTGTTGACTGAACTGAAAAGTTCCACTTCAATGAACTGAGTAAGATGGTGCTTCACGCCACAAGCATCAGGCGCGTAAGTCTTTGCATCGACGCTTCGATTGTCCTCGATTCTCAACGACAAACCACGCCCTCCTGCAAGGGAATGTTCAAATTGGCTTCGCGGTACAATTGACGATTTCACTTCGGGTTTAAGGTTGATTTTCAACGTATTGGATACAGTTTCTTTCGTTGATATAAACTGCAATGGCAGATACATTCATTCATTGAGCAATGATGCCGGGTGGAGTGTTTCTTGCTGTGAACATGCGGACAAAGGACCTCCAGTAACACCACTTTGTTTGTGACTTCAGGTGACCGCCATTTCTGTAGGCCAACATCTCAGCAGCGTCCATGAGGCAATTCTTTTACGCCGTTGCAAGGTTCAGGTCATTGTTTCAAAAATTCTCACCAGCTTCTTATCATTTAAACAGCATAGCTATTTTCAGCCATAGTCTTCGCAATCAGCTCGAAAAACTGATACTTTGCACGATTAAAACTGGACATCACTCTCCATCACAGACCATGCTGTCGAACTGCGCTGATGACAGAGGACTGGGTTCTAGGGTGTTTCCATGGGGGATGCAAATTCTAGGGAGACTTGGGCGTTAACAAACATTTACTGACGTAAATAGTCTTCCGCTATACCCTTTGGATTTTGGCAAAAATTGGCCCAGTTCGAAAATACCGAATTTTGGCCAAAAGGTAAGGCTATCCTTTTGGGTTTTTGGCAAAAATAGGCCCAGTTCGAAAATACCGATTTTCGGCCAAAAGGTAAGGCTATACCCTTGGGTTTTTGGCAAAAATAGGCCCACTTTGAAAATACCGATTTTTGTCCAAAAGGTAAGGCTATACCCTTTGGTTTTTGGCAAAAATAGGCCCAGTTCGAAAATACCGATTTTTGGCCTAAAGGTAAGGCTCTTGGGTTTTTGCAAAAATACGCCCAGTTCGAAAATACCGATTTTCGGCCAAAAGATAAGGCCATCCCCTTGGGTTTTTGGCAAAAATAGGCCCAGTTCGAAAATACCGATTTTTGGCCAAAAGGTAAGGCTATACCCTTTGCCTTTTGGCGTAATAGGCTTTGGTCAAAAATGTCGATTTTAGGCATAAAGGTATGGGTATACCCTTATATCAGCAGTTTCTTAAAAACGATAGCAGTTGTGACTTGAAAGAAGTAAATCGACTCAAGAATTGAATTCTTCAGTTTAAAGCAGTTCATTCAAGCTATGATCTTTAGGCACAACAATTGAATATCTAAGGTTGTCTTTTTACAAACAAAAATCTTACTGATTCCACTCTGTCTGTTACTTCTGCTGGCTTGCTAAAATCTTTCTTTTCCGTTCTTCTATACCTGCAAATACTTCTTCGTGGTGACCCTGCAAAAGTAATTGCAAGAAATTTTCAAATGTCAACTTTCATAATGTCGTCTTCAGGGTGAGTTCGTTGCACTACTACTACTCCAGGATACAAGTGGCTGTTTTGAAATCCTAATCATTCCAATAGCAACAATGTAACCTAATCAAAAAGTAATGATCACCACAATGCAGTTTTGTTGTTTGGAATCAAGGTTGAACTGAACAGTCAGCGTTGCCTAGAAAACTGCAAATCCATAAAGGCTGTTATTCTGCCCACTTTTTTAAAAGAAATGTGGAAAGTGTACCAGGTTGTTCACGGGATGATTAAGGTTACATCTTCTCGACAAAAGCCAAAGAAAAGGATCAAACTTTTTGGGACACCCTCAGGATGAAAGCAACGATTTTTGAAGTAATAGGGCTGTTTTGTCAGCTTATAGAATACCGCTATACGTTCGAAAATACCGTTTTGACTGTAAAAGCTCCATAATTTCTGAACTAATCGAGCAAAATCAATATAATCAATACAAGAAATGCTCATTTTATAAAGGCTTAACAAGATAGTAGCAAGCACAAGTCCCTAGCTTTTATGGTTTATGACTTGAAGGTGCTGTGGCGCCGTGTTGTAATCCACTGAATTTGCAGCCAGAACAGTCAGGCGGACGGGGTTCAAATCCCACCAGCACCTTTGAGCGTCATGACAAGGGGTCGCGGACTCGATTAGCCCTTAGCTAATTCTGCGATGCCAGCGCTTGGAGCTGAAAACCGCAATTTCACCTTCACCTTGGCAATTTGATGACGTCATAGCTTCAAAACTGGCCGGAATTCTAAAAATAATGATGATATAAAATAATGCACTCTCCGGGAATATGGAAAATGCCATGAAATTTCCTTTGATCAAATCAGTTGAAAGAACGGGCCTATCAATGACATTTTACAGGAATGATGTTAAATTTTGCCAAGATCCCAGCCCTATGTCAGCTACAATGCCCTACGAAAACCAACTATCCTTTTTACCCATCGGCAAGGTGGAGAGATAAGCATTTTTGTGGTGCTACTATCAAGAAATCTATTTTTACAAGCAAATTAGATTTATTAAATTTACTTTGTCGCGAGGTGGTCGTGTGCCTGTTGTTACAAACACAGGATAAAGTTGATTTGATCGCTCTGTTTAATATATTAGAGGTTATCTAATCAAGACAGTTTCTGTGGGGAGACAAGCAGAGAACCACCTGGTCAAAGTTTGATTGCTTATTCTGAAGGCTTATCGAGAAATTGTGCGTAACATAAAAATGTTGCAGGAGAACCCTGGACTTATCAAAATCGCTGTAATTTCACTCCTTGACGAACTGATAATCTAGACTTATGACGATTAGTCTCTTGTTTCCCTGTGCTCTTTGACTTGATGATGGCGCTTCGGTCAAGAGAGACTCATAGCATTTCTCTGAAAAATCTAGCCCTATTTAGGCCCAAACTGAGCAATTTCTTCAGTACCAATCAGATTGTGAGATTTGTGAATTACTATTGTTACGGTGTAAATGTGATAGAATTTTCGATTCGATTGAAGAATTGAAAACACTCCCACGGGACTGAGATTCGAAGCAATGATTCCATCATAATTCCATTGACGATTGAAGAGAATAGGTCCCAGTTTTTCACTGTTTCATTATGAGTCCCTCTTGAGCAAGGTTTACCGCATGGATACAAGGGACTCATCGTCATCAGTCTACTGATAATCATCAGTCCCTCATTCAATTCAATAAACAAAGTGAAAATGGGGACCGACGTAATTGGTCAACGACAACCCCATGTCCTATTAAACTCAAGTCAACAGCTCTGCTAAGCTGTGTAGCGACCATTCACCTTCACTCAGCTAGGACCCCCAGCAAACAAATGACAATGGCTTACGATCGTGGCTCCATTTGCCTATCCATGTAGAAAATTGGACTCTCATCATATAATAGCCAATTTGTTCCTTATAATTCGTTTGTATTAATGCATATTTTTGCACCATATCTCATCAGTATAAAATGAGAAGAAGAAACTTCCGGTATACTTAACTATAAAATGAAAATGAAACAAAATTCAGAAAGTTGGTATTAGGCAGGATTGGATCAATGCTGAGGTCTGATCTTCATTGGATTCGTGGTTTACTGAGCTTTTCAATTGCAATTTAAATTTTCTTTTAAAGTGATAGTGCGACGGGATTTCCCTCATTCCTGCAGGAATTTCACTCCAAGGCTAAAGCCAAGAGAGATGGAAACTTTTCTGTACATTCAAGCTTAAACTTTGAAATATCGAGATTTCTTTTGTTTCTTGTGTTTTACCTAGAAATTTACTTACTTGATTTCAAGTCTCTGTAAACCTAAGCGACATCATCAAATCAATCAGTACAGCAAACAAGTGGCCTAGGCAATCATTCCAGTCGTCATCTAATGGTAATTCATTTGTTTTCAAACAATTAGCTGTAAGGTTTTCAAGCAGGATTCGTTCAAGGCAACCGTGGAGCTGCACTGACTTGACTATATTAACAGCTAGTCTAGTGACAACTTACTGATAAAGATAGAATCGATCTGTACTGAAAGTGATGGAAAGCCTAATGTATCAAACGAAACAATAACACTGCTATTTTCAAAACAATCTTTTTTACGAAATCAAATTACCACACTGTTATATCGCTATCCTTGTACTTTATACAAGATGACGGTGTAGATGCCTGTGGCTTGGATACACTCAAGTGTCACCTGTTTCTCTGATAATCTAGTCGCAAGATCCAACGTATATAATTGATAGGCTCTGTCAGGCTTTGCCATGCGCCTCATTAAGCTAGACACTTTGTTTATGAGTGTTTTATAGTGGTATGGCAAATTAGATTTTGGTGGTGGTTCGATAAGAAAGTCAATCGATGTTTCATAGTCCGGTAGCTGAAATTCAGCGTAGCCTACGAGTAGAAAAATTGTCTAAAAGAAGAAAGCATAGGTCTTGAATCTTTGCCAAACTTTGAGAATAAATGTGTAAAATGTCATGAGTACTTTTGACATCATCATTATTTTTGGATAACAGCTTTTTAAAGTTCTACGAAAGGATGTGCCAGAGGAGGTATCAGAAGCTTTGAAAAAGATAGAAAGCTTAGATCAGTAAACTGATTGAGGACGGTAAAAATGACCAATACAACAAATACTCAGTTGTTCAAGATCTACACGTTAGAAGCAAGCAGACGTCTGTAGTTTTATGGTTTACGATTTAGCAACTTGATGAAGTCACAACTTCACACTTAACAGAAATTCTTTAACGCTGCAACTCCAATAATAATGATGATAACGAAAATGCTCTTTCTTGAATTATCACAAATGACTTGAAGTTCCCTTCGATCTGTTAAGTTGACAGAATGAGGCAATAACATATTACACAACTGATTCTAAAGTTTTGCAAAGATTCGCGCCTATAGGAGAAAGGGTATAAAAAACGCTAATACCCTACACTTTGGTTAACATACTAATGAGATGGGGACCTTTGCTGTCATATTTGCAACTTTTCTCCTTCCTCGTATTTGGTGTCGTTCGGGGTGTCTACTGTCTGTACGTTAGTACATTAAGTCTTTGAGTTTTGATAAAAAAAATGTAATTGGCTCTGAATTCAAAACAACTAGCCACCAAACAAGTTTTCATTCAAAATGTATACATTTATTCCTTTACATCATCCAGTAAAAACCAGCGTATAAGAACCTGCAATTTTGCGAGTCAGCCTAGGTTCTTAAAAAGCAATGAATATGTGAGGGACAGGAATTATGTAGATAAAATTCACGTAACACGCATCGCATGAGTCTTGACTCATATACCCCCGTCCAAGTGGGTGGAACTTTAAAAGCCAAAAATAATCTTTTTGTGAGTAATGAATCGTACGCGGGGAGAGAAAGAGCGCTGCATGATTGTAAGAAGCTAAGTAGGCAGGAAAAGGATTTATCCTAGATCGTGTACGAATTATGTTTTTATCGAAGATGTGTGTGATGGTGAAGTGAATCTTGACGAATTCTGTTTGTCATCCTCACAACGACATAGCTCTTAGGTCTGACAAATACACTGGATAGGGCTCAAAAATCTTCAAAGAGCGGGTGTAAAATTCTATCATATTTTTTCTTTGAATTAAAGCACTTGAAAGGAACTCTGGGTAATTTGCTATAAATCTGCCGTGGCGATTCTTTGATAACTTGATCAGTTGGAAAATGGTGGTGGCAGTTAGTAATTTTGATGCTGCGACGTCATCAAATTTCTAAAATCCTTAACCAGAAGCGCTACAGAATCCTACTTGCCACCATACTGTAGACTTTTATAAAATATGGTTTTCCTGACGATTGTATCAATTTTCCACAAGTAATTTACTTGTATGACGATTTTAATTTTTTGAAACTGTCCAATGAAGTTTTCAAACAATAATCACAACGCTGCTGTTTTGAAAATATTCATGGCAGATTTACAGCGCATTACCTAAGTTCATTTCAAATGATATAATTCATAGAAAATGTGATCGAGTTTTACATCCTCCTTTTTAAAGATTTGAAAGATTTAAGCCCTTATGCTTGAATACAATGGATAGGTTCTTACAAAACAATTGAAATTTGACAGGATGCCTGGTGCCTGGGTGCACCTTTCCCCTGGGGAATACATGTATTCCTTAGCTGTGGGTTAGGTTAGGTATTTATATGTAACGTGGCTAGCCTGTGAAAGTCTGAGAGGCTTATTTCCAGGAGGGGCCACGGATGTTTTACCATCAGTCCGCCACAGCTACCTGCCCCAGCTACCAGATTTCCCTCACATGGCTCTGGTTGACCCGGGCTAGAGTTATGGATAGCGACGAAACTGTCCAGCGTGGGATTTGAACCTACGGCCATTCTGACCTTTGGTTTACAAGTCAGATGCCTTAACCACTCAGTCACGCGCTCGCTGTAAATATTAGTGACTGCTTATTTATACCACACTCGCACAAAACATTCAAGAAAGGATTATTTCAAAAACAGCACTTTCTTTCACAGGGGAGGGAGGTTCTTGGCTAAATTTTGGCAGGGGTGTGCCGCCCACAGTTTCAAAATGGAACCGTTGGCTAGACCTATCTTTGTGAAAATGATACTCTTGGCTAGACTAATTCCTGTACACATCATACATCAAAGGTGCCATGAGTGGGTGTTTTCTAAACAAAACTTGCCAAATTTTCGCATTCTCTGGACCAAAAAATAAAATTTGGTTTTCTTCACAGGAATTCCCAAATTTTGACATTTCTTTGACCAAAATTGACAAAAAGCATACCCTTGTCCAGACTAAGATCTACTAAAATTGCTAACAAGCATACCCTTGCCCAGACTATAATCAACTAAAATTGCAAAGAAATATAGCCTTGGGTAGACCGGAAGTCAGAAAAAGTATACCCTTCTGGGTGGCACATCTCCAGGTACCTTTACTATGGAAGATCCCCCCCCCCCAATGCCTTCTTTGTTTTCCAAGAAATGCAAACAATGCTGTGTTGGAACTTCTCTACAGTTTAAGTAAGGGTTCATCATTTACTGAACAATGTAATTGAGCAATTATCAAATGTAGGAAAAACAAAGACAACTGCCAGGACCCTTGGCTTCAAAATTTTCATGATTTTTACATTTTTGGAATGCAAAGGAAGTGCTGTTCTTGAAGCAATTACTGTTTTACTTTAATATGCCCATAAATCAACAAAAATTATCAGTTTGGATCAAAAACGTCTCACACTACAAACTGAAGCATATCCCATGTAACTGTATCAAGAATGGAAAAACAGAATTTACAGCTTCTCTGCACCTGCCAGACAAATGGGGCACAATCTTTAGGCACATATGGAATGTTACTTATGTACTGTGGCTACTGCGGAGGAGCTGTAGATTCAATTACCTAGGTTTTTGCACAGTTGTATAGGTCAAACTTTAACTGAGAGTTTGAAACTTTGCTTGAGTCAATCTGATATATGGTTGCTAATTTATGGCAGAGAAAAGGCGAAATAAGTGGTTGCTTCAAAAACAGCACTTCTGTTGTCAAGATAAAGTAAGTTCTCACTCTGGCATCATATTAAAATTTTCAACTTTTTTTTTAAGATAGAAAGTGCTCTCTTATGAACAGAAAATACTTCCAAGCTTTAAAATATTTAGCAAAAATTTTAATACGACGCCAGAACCATTTCTCTGAAAATTTGCTTGATTTTGATATGTGCTGGAGAACAATAGAAGTGCTGTTTTTGAAGCAACTACTTATTTTGCCTTTTCTCTACCATAAATCAGCAACCATGTATCAGACTGACTCATACACGGTCTCAAACTCTAAGTTGAAGCCTGACCTATGTAACTATGCAGAACCAAAGATAATTGAACCTACAGCTCCTCTACAGAAGCAACACAAACGGGGCATAATTTTTTTGGAACACCCTGTAGCTATTGAAGTAAAAGATCATTATTATGAATAAAATAAATGGAGCATACCACAAGATCACGCCAATCATGTTTTAGTCTCCAAAAAATCCAGAACCACATGAATCCACCAAAGGCTTTAGCTGTATAGATGTGTGACTTTTTCACTGGATGCAGCAGGGCTGCTCTTCCCGTCAAGGTCTGCAGAAAGAATAATTCAAATTGACAGAAAATTTTCAACATGGATTCAAACTGCAGTTTACTGACACACCATCAAACAACAGTGAAGCATACAACTTTAGCAAACTGTTCAATGAAGGGGCATATCAAGGAAAACTTTTCTGAGGGGGGTTGTTCTCAGAACAATGTAAACACGGGATTGAGCCAATTTTGCATAACGAGGCCATGGTCAAAGGTGGACACGGTGGTGGATCCAAAGATGTATCGGTTTAAAGTAAACTGGGTTTGAGTCTGTGCCTAGTGTTGCTTCATATCCAGTTTATTGAAATGTCATATTTCAGTTAACTTTTAATTGTCATAAATCCGAACATGAGACAAAACAACCAAAGGCCACTTCAGTTTTTTAATCTTGACATCTGTTTCATGTTGAATCTTGCACTTTCAGAACTTGAAATAGGTCATTCATTTTCGCACCTTTTTGGACCTTGCTTTTTTGGCTTAATGGGGTAAAATGAGTAGGTTGAAAAATCTGAATAGATTTTTCTAAAATCTGTGCTCACAGTTTTCCTTTGAACTATGGACTTGCTTCAAGTCTCTCTCTAACCACTCAAACTATGATCCTTGTCAAAATGAATATTGATTTTTCATTACTGCATTGACCTTATGGGTGTTTCATTCTCAGTCTTGAATTCCACATATTGAATTAATTAGTCCTTCGGCCGTCACCGATAAATGAAAGATCTATTGTCTTAACATATTGTTCTTACCACAGGAACTAAGAAATTTCTGTGGAAAGTTGTGGGTGCTATCCTAGAATCATACAGTCATCTATTGCACATCTGTGCCTAGGTGTACAGGACCAAGTTATGTTTAGGCCTCTCAACTTGCACACACAAACTACAAACTTTCAAGCATTGATTCAATGCAATCAGGTGCAATCAATCCTTGATGATTGCAAAACTTCACCAACACTAACAGTGCAGTCTTAATAGACTTCCAGCTGCACAGTGCATTCATGATGTGAGGTATACTATTACACCACTTTTTCACCTGTTTAGCAAAGATAAAAAATTGGTCCACACACAAATAGCTTGTGATAGAATTTCTTCTGCGCAGTCTTTCATAGTTAAAACCTACATTCTTTGCGCACTGAAAAAACTTTAAGGTCTGGGCTAAATGCAAACTTTAATCCGTTTTTCTAACCAAATTAGATGTTGGATCTCCAGACCGACTGCAGAGTATTGCAAGTGCACACCTGAGATTTTTTTCTTGAAATACCACTGCACACCTGAGAAAAGGTGTGGCACACTAAAATTTGGGTGTGGCTCCGTTGTTTGAAGCTTTCATTGTGCCACAATGGCAAATGAAGAGCTTCAGATGAAAACCACAACAGCAAGTTCACAATTTTTCGATGTATTTGTAGACTTACTACAGTTGTTGTATTTGTCTCTGTTGGTAGTCTTACTTTGGAAATTGAGATCTGGGACTCATTGTAATGATTCTATGAATGCGTGATGCGTGCAATCAAATTTTGGAGCCTTTACTTAGAGGCCCAAACCATTTCTGCCAGAATACGGGATAGAAAGGCCTTTGAATTGTCATATTTTTTAGATCAACTTTTATCTTTTTTGCCAGAATTTCTTACAAATACAAATTAAGACTTCATGTGCACACTTAAAGTGCACACTTGCACACTCAATATTTTGCTCTTGCACACCCTAGATCTTGTTGGAAACTGCCATACTCTCTGCATCCGGTCTCCAGACTGTGACAGACTGCAGTTTGCAAAATCTCAAAAAGGTCACCGCCTAACCGCAGGCGTGGAAAAAATGAATGTGCAAAGTTTTCGCCCAAACCCCAACATACTCCGCTAAGCCTGGTGAGATGAAGCAAAGAGTAACTGGAATAATACTCATATTAGAATGCAAGAATGATCCATAAGAAGATTCACAAAGACTAATTTTTGAATTTGAAATATTCAAGTTGTGTTTCGTTCTGTTGAGAGCTGCGTGTGTGTGAAAAAGCCCGCTGCCTGATAAATCCCGCCAGTACCTTAGATACTATGATTATTATAATCTTATTAAATTCTTATTTTTTCTAAAGCTGGTTGTCATATGATTTCATTCATTTCATTTTTTTTTCATTTTATTTTCATTATACAGGGTTTAGTTACAGCTAAAATAAAACTGAATTCCAAACTGCCCTGTTAAAATAAATAAATAAATACAATAAACTTAATATTTCTAATCATAACAATTTTACAAGCAAGAAAAAGGTAGAAAAGGAAAAAAAAACTATGTATTAATGAGTTGCACGAAAAGATTACTTGCTGTTTTTATAAGCAGATTTGAATTGACTCAAGGTGGGTGCTTTCTTGACTTCAGGGTTAAGGTTGTCCCATAATTGTGCCCCTCTGTAAGCAAAGCACTGTTGACCACTGCAAGTTTTAAGGCGAGGTAGCTTGAGGTCAGTATTAGTGTTGCGAAGCTCTCGAACACTAAAATCCGACAACCTATAGAACAGAGCTGTAAGGTAATTGGGAGCTTCCTTGTTTATCGACCTGTACACCATCCTAGCAGATTCTGTTTCAATAAGTTCTTTGACTGTTGGCCATCCTAGTTCCTTCAGGAGTCGTTGCGAAGATGCATCGTAAGGGCTGCTAGTAGCAATCCTTGCGGCACAGTTTTGTAGTTTCTGTAGTCCATTTAACGCGGTGGTACTACAGACTCCCCACACGGAAGAGCAGGATCGGAAATATGGCTCAATGAGACTTCAGTACATTGATTGAATCGTATAGCGTAACATACCAATTCCTTTTGAAATCTTTTTTGTCACAGCGGAAATGTGATCATCCCAACTTAGAAATTGGTTGACTTCAATCCCCAGGTATTTTATGCGTTTAACTGTGGAAACTGGTTCTTCACCAATAACTATTTGTAACTTTTGCGTTTCAGAATTTTCAATGTCTTTCAACTCCTCCTATGAGGAGATTTTGTGTCTTGGCCACGTTGAGAGACAGCTTATTTGATTCCAACCAGGTTTTTAAATAAACAAGGTCCGAATTAACACTTTCGTTTATGGTGAGGATGGAATCTGAGGAAAATGTGTCATCGGCATACATATTCACGTCAGAATAATTTAGTGATACGGGTAGGTCGTTTATGTAGAGTAAAAAGAGGAGAGGCCCTAGGCATGAACCTTGTGGAACACCACATGTAACATCCCCAAGTTCAGACATCTGCCCATTCACCTTACAACACTGTTTTCTGTTCAAAAGGTAAGAACGAAACCAACAAAATTCCTTTTCTCTTATACCGTACAGATAAAGCTTCTTGAGTAGAATCTCATGATTTACTGTGTCAAAGGCCTTCTTAAGATCTATGAACGTCACTGACGTGAATTTGCCTTTGTCTATATTTAAATACCAGTCATTCGTGCACTTTAGTAAACAAGTTAAAACTGAGTGCAACATTCTGAATCCTGATTGCTTCGAATAAAGAAGTTTGCTATCGTTAAGAAAGGAATACATCTGGTCAAAAACAAGTTTTTCGAACAGACATGAAACAACAGGCAAAACTGAGATCGGACGATAATTCGACTGATCATCAGTTGGACCAGATTTATGAATAGGTGCAACACGAGCAATTTTCCAACTGTCGGGGAACAGGGGCGGCTGGGACTAAAAATATTTAGGTATTCAAAATTAGGAAAGGGAGCCTTCCCAGGACAGGGGTCCGGAGCATACTCCCCTAGTAAAAAATGTTTTTAAAACATTCTAAAGCGTTGCAGAGTGCCCTTCATAACTTGTTCATGAGAAAAATCATCTTCAGCAATCATCATACAACAGATATTAATAACGTGTCAAATGTCAAAAGTTGTTAAAATCTTCTAAGACATCTAAGTCTTCAAAGTTTGGAAAAGACTAGTAAAATCCTTGTACCTGTGAATCCCAGTAGCTGCAAGTGCACAAGAGGAAGAGAAAGGGCCTTGGGCTTAAACCGTGAGGGTTACCGTTATCGTCAAAGATCAGATTGCAATCAAAACTCATGGAGACTTGCCGCCTCCAGAAAGCCACCAAAAGGGCAAGGTATTGAGATTTAGACTTGAATACCACGGCCTCTCAGAAGGACCTCATCTTCTCATAAATGCGTTCGCATCTGCATTCTGAAGGTCGCTGAAACATTCCTTGGTACTAGTAAATGTTTTACAAAGTAAATCGCGTAGAATCAGAAAGTTTTTTTCATTCAAGATGTTAGAAATTTGAATTAAATCAAGGACCCCTTTATCGATGGGCATTTCAATCCCAAAAATCCCACAGTGGGCTAGAGGCAGACATTCGGAAATTTTGAAGTTCTCAAAAATGCAAATTGTTATGCAGTTTTAGAAAGTCGAACAACTGGGCTTAAACGTGCCTTTTAAAGTTTTCATTTATCTTGTGTTATCACAGAGTTATAGATATTTGAATCTGAGAATATTGAACAAAATCTTTCAAAATGTTACACCCAGCTTTCTAGTGGCAGAGAATGCGGATAAATGATTTTCGGCTAGAAAAATGGGTTGCAGAATGTTTGATAGCTATAACCAAGTCGTAGAAGGTCACTGTTTATTGAAAAGCAAGACAAAAATTCTTTGTCTGGTCTACTTGTACAGCTGCAATAATTTTCTTCAGACAACTTGTCAGATCTGTTCTCTTCTTCAGAGGGCAAAATTTGACTTTCATCAAGAATATTTTAAAAAGTACGAGGAGAAACAAGACACCAATATATTTTCTGAAAGAGCAGTTTATGAAAATTTTATTTTTGAAGGTTTCATTTTGTTTCCCCTCGGAAAAATCAAATAAACAGGGGGGAAAGGTATTTTTAAGGAAATTTAGGTTGTTCCAAGGAAAGATATTGAGACCATGCTTATTTTTTTGAGAACACTAGAGAAATTTTAATTATTGAGTATCCCCTAGGTAATATCATGTGCATAGGAAACTTCTACATAGCTTTTTTTAAACTGAAATGTACCAGAAAGGAGACTTTTGGTTAGAATTCCCAAAATTGGAAAATGTGTCCCAGTCCCCATAATATAGGTCCCAATCCCCCAAATATGGTGAAACATTCAGCTTTATCCATTGTTCCAACCGAATACATTGAAAAGATCCATCAATTACTATTGCTGATTTTCTTGAGACCGAGAAGTGTAACGGGGAATCTGGGCTCAGAGTGTAAATATAGAGTATTAGGCCCTGATTATAGTATTAACCCCCCTGAATATAAAAGTTTTAAAGCTTTTTGTGAACCATTTGATTTATCCCTCTCATACGTCAAAACAAGCTGCCAACTGCCCCTGCAACATTTAGTTCCCTTGAGATATCCACGAATGTCTGCAAAATCACCATTTTGGCCCACTGTGAATCCGTATATCTTTAAGAAAATTATTTTGTTTTCAAGGGAAATTCCTCAAAACCCGTAAAAATCATTTGTTTTAAGAAAAGATCTTGCGCGCTTTTCCGAATGAGTGACATTGCACCCTCACCTTTTGCAACTTACAGGATAGCCATAGAGTACACTCTGAAACATGGCTTCTACAAGGTTAAAAGACACCTTCTAAAACTTACCTGGACGCTGCTCGAGAGTGAACTGATTTCTTTATTTTGATCAAAAAAAGGTTGTTGAAACACCTCAACGATACTCATTCCCAAAACCCAATCCTTCATACACAATGGCAGTCGCAAGTGAAGACACAAGGAAACCTCACCGTGGTATTCAGAATGAGAACTGAATATGTTCAGTTCAGAAAACCTTTGTTGTCTTGCTGAAAGTTCAATGGCAGTCAACGTCACAAAGGGCCATGGAAACAAAGACTTAGTATTCAGGATGGCCTCTGAATACCTCACGGCCAACGGGGCCGTAATAATCCCAGATATCAATATCCACTATTGACAAAATTCCTCAATGGATTAGCGATCTATTATCCACTTTCTTTGAGACAAAAAGGATAGTAAACATAGTCTGTGCATCATTTCCGACATCACAAAAGGGTCTTTTCATCAAACCCGGCATCTCCTGAAGAGACGTTTTCTTGTTGGAAAACTTATTTTCGAGGGTCAGAAAAATATAAGAATTTTTTTGCAAAAAAATAGGTATTCAGTGAATACCTTGAATACCCCTCAGCGCCGCCCCTGTCGGGGAATAGCCCCTGAGACATAGATAGATTGAAAAGTTGGCTTAGAGGGCTAGCAAGGATGGGCATCCCAATTTTGAGAAAATAGCTGGAAATGATATCTAAGCCAAAGCTCTTGGAAGTCTTAAACTTGCCCATAGCTTTGATAAGTTTTTGGGGCAATATTGGAGAAAAGGAAAACGACACTTTTTCAGGATTTACAGTAACATCTCCTTCAAGGAGAGAGTTCTTGGTATGTGGGATTTTCGTACTAAGTTGATACCAATAGTGCAAAAGAAATTATTCATCTTGTTTGCTATATCTTGAGGATTTGAGATACGCTCATCACCATCAAACAGCGAGCTAATCATTGTCGTTTTTGAACGCTTATTGACTAGCTTGTTAATAGTTGCCCATGTTTTTTTCAAGTTTCCTTCGGACGCTTTCATCTTGTCTGTAAAGTAGTCCCTTTTTAGTCTTTTACAAGTGCTATTTACTTTATTTCTAAGTTGTTTGTAGGCTGCCATGAGAACCTCTGATTTTTTCTTGACTGCTGCCATCTTAAGCTTATCCCTTGATCTAAACATACGTTTCAGGTCAGAGGTAAGCCAGGGCTATACCGTTCAGAGACACGTCTCTCAAGAATAGGGGCGGGGCGCTGTATAATCATGAAGCATATTGGTCCATTCCTCCACGATAACGTTGATGTCAGTAGAACAATGAAGCAGAGACTGCCAATCAACAGAGGCTAAGTCTGACAAAAAGAGCTCTTTGTCAAAATTTTTAATTTGCCTAGTTTCTATGTGACGGCCTACCCCAGGTTGGAAAGTTTGTCAACTGCGCACCGAATGCCAAGAGACTGATAAAATTTTGCGCACCAAAAATGAAATCAATGTGCGCACCAAAATTAAAATAGAAATAGCAAGGGATGGCCCAATTCCGATTTTTTATGATAATGTTTTATAATCTTATCATGTTCAGCGAGTTCTCGTTCAGTTGGACAAACTTTGATTTCTGGCGCATCTCAACTTTAGGTAAAATACCAATTACAACTCAGAGCCCCTCTTGTTCAGACTCATTGTGGCAAGAATCCCCGTAATTTATGCGCTCTGCGCACCAATTTTTTTACATTCGCGCACCGAAGTTTTGAAGTGCGCCCCGAAGTTCTTCAGCGCGCAGTCCGAACTTTCCAACCTGGGGCCTACCAACAATGTAATCTTCTTTCCAGGTTGGAAAGTTTGTCAACTGCGCACCGAATGCCAAGAGACTGATAAAATTTTGCGCACCAAAAATGAAATTAATGTGCGCACCAAAATTAAAATAGAAATAGCAAGGGATGGCCCAATTCCGATTTTTTATGATAATGTTTTATAATCTTATCATGTTCAGCGAGTTCTCGTTAGTTGGACAAACTTTGATTTCTGGTGCATCTCAACTTTAGGTAAAATACCAATTACAACTCAGAGCCCCTCTTGTTCAGACTCATTGTGGCAAGAATCCCCGTAATTTATGCGCTCTGCGCACCAATTTTTTTACATTCGCGCACCGAAGTTTTGAAGTGCGCCCCGAAGTTCTTCGGCGCGCAGTCCGAACTTTCCAACCTGGTCTTCTTTCCTTGGTTGTTATGTTTCAAATATCGGACTCTCCATCAAAGAAGGCAGAAATATCTTATTGTTATCGATAAAAGTTCATACCACCATGCTCTTGCTTGATTCAATGTGGCCTTTATTCCTTGAACAGGACCTCCGAATGGAACAGATTAACTCCGTCCTCGCAAACAGGCAGAAACTTTGAATTGAATTATTTGAGCCATTATGTTTCAGTCTCACTTTCAGTAAGTCCAGAACGCTCCTCCCTCCTCCACCTTAAACCTCTTCCAGCTCCTGCTCCTTCGCATATCGCATGGACTTGCTACAAGTCCACATATCGCATCGCATTTCCAATTTAAAACTTTCTGCGCTTGTGCAATGTGCCACGCAATCCAACCTCGCATATCAAAATGTGAAAGGACATCGCTTGATCCAGAATCCCCGGGGGGTGCACTACTTATATTTAGGGTACGGGGACGTGCCATCGGGGAGGGTATCTATTTTCCAGATAATGGTATAAAGAACGGTATTAATGTTCACAATTTTGGTATAAGGAACGGTACCGATTTCCATAATTTTAGTATGATATGTAAAATCGGATACATTTTTTCGAAAATATGGTATAAGGTCGGGTGTACTCCGGGGGGGGGTCACTCCCATACTTGACCTGACGGGATGTGCCGCTCATAATTTTTCCCTCAAAAGGACACCCTGTTTTTTTTTTTTTGAAAAACCAAAAAAAAAACAGGGTGTCCTTTTGAGGGAAAAATTATGCGACAGGGTGTCCTTTTCTGATAAAAATTATGCGTCAGGGTATTACAATTGATAAGAAAATTATGCGACAGGGTATCATGTGGAAGGAAATTTTTTAGATTTCTCTCGAAACAATGGATTTTGGCAAAATTTTTATGCGACAGGGTATACTTTTGGGCCATTTTTTATGCGACAGGGTACAGGGTGTGGAGAGCTTTGACACACACACCCATCACTTCCCTAGTCAAGTACCCCCCCCCCGGGGGTGTACTTTTTGAAAATATTGTTATAAGTAACGGGTATGTTTTTGAATAAATCGAAAAAGGAAAGGCCACGATATGAACGTCGCTCGTCGGATCCGCAGATGCTTGCGATGACGGATAACGATTGAATTTGTAGGTAGAAACACCGCAAAACGACGAAAAACAACAGCGAATGAGTCGGTTGACTGCGATTATATATGTTTTTGAAGCCTCGATGGCACGTCCCTGACTAGAATCAGGTCAAGTGCAACCCCCGGGCCAGAATCTAGAATAGCCAACGATACATTTCGGTGACTCTTGGTCTCTAGCGGGTCCCTCCCTACCCGTATTTTTGAATAAGAAACCGCTAATTAGAAACTAAACTGTGTTTCATCACAAACTTGCAAAAGCAACAAAACCTCTATTCATTAGATGTGAGAATTCATAAATGAATCTGGGATGTACAAAAACATCCAGGGTCATAGCTCCAGTCTGCGGACAGCTCCAGTCTGCGGACAACAAGCAAAAACTCTGGCTTTCGACCATAAAAAGACTTAAATCCTCGCACTGTTCTGGTCATTTTAACTTTGTTTTATACTCATTCGGAAGCTTCCGTCGAGAATTTCATCGGGCAAAACTGATCATCTCCTGAGCAAATTAAAACTTGACAACCAAGAATACCTTCTTTTGCCAGCATCCGTCAACAAACCTGTAAATTTTAACTTCTTGTTGGAAGTCGTCATAAAATATTCCATTGAAACTTTCCTCCACGTTCCGATTGTTTGACTATGCTTTGTTTTCAAATTCCCTTAGGAGTGCTGGTGAATTCGCCTCGTATTCGGACACTTGGAGAACTTGGAGAAGCGAGAAACCATGTATATACTATATATGAGAATTCATCACAGAATCTGTGATGTACAAAAACATCTACTTCATACACATTTTTAACTACTAAAAACGTCTATTTCGAGCAAGATAATAAGTCGAACAATTCAACAGAACGTTGAGAACGTCTAAAACATCAAATCGATTGAAGTTAGAATTGGTCAGAGACTTGGAGAAGCGAAAAACTATCTATATACTAGATGTGAGAATTCATCACAGAATCTGTGATGTTCAAAAACATCTACTTCATGCACATTTTTAACTGCTAAAAACGTCTATTTGGAGCAAGATAATAAGTCTGAAAATTCAACAGAACGTAGAGAACGTCTACAACATCAATTAGATTGAAGTTATAATTGGTCAGAGACTTGGAGAAGCGAGAAACCATCTATATACTAGATGTGAGAATTCATCACAGAATCAGTGATGTTCAAAAACATCTACTTCATACACATTTTTAACTGCTAAAAACGTCTATTTGGAGCAAGATAAAGAGTCTGACAATTCAACAGAACGTTGAGAACGTCCACTACATCAATTCGATAGATGTTAGAATTGGTCAGAGACTTGGAGAAGCGAGAAACCATCTATATACTAGATGTGAGAATTCATCACAGAATCTGAGATGTTGAAAAACATCTACTTCATACACATTTTTAACTGCTAAAAACGTCTATTTGGAGCAAGATAACAAGTCTGACAATTCAACAGAAGGTTGAGAATTTCTACAACATCAATTCGATTGAAGTTAGAATTGGTCAGAGACTTGGAGAAGCGAGAAACCATCTATAAACTAGATGTGAGAATTCATCACAGAATCTGTGATGTTCAAAAACATCTACTTCATACACATTTTTAACTGCTAAAAACGTCTATTTGGAGCAAGATAATAAGTCTGACAATTCAACAGAACGTTGAGAACTTCTACAACATCAATTCGATTGAAGTTAGAATTGGTCAGAGACTTGGAGAAGCGAGAAACCATCTATATACTAGATGTGAGAATTCATCACAGAATCTGTGATATTCAAAAACATCTACTTCATACACATTTTTAACTGCTAAAAGCGTCTATTTGGAGCAAGATAATAAGTCTGACAATTCAACAGAACGTTGAGAATTTCTACAACATCAATTCGATTGAAGTTAGAATTGGTCAGAGACTTGGAGAAGCGAGAAACCGTCTATAAACTAGATGTGAGAATCCATCACAGAATCTGTGATGTTCAAGAACAACTACATCATACACATTTTTAACAGCTAAAAACGTCTATTTGGAGCAAGATAATGAATCGAACAATTCAACAGACCGTTGAGAACGTCTACAACATAAATTTGATTGAAGTTAGAATTGGTCAGAGACTTGGAGAAGCGAGAAACCATCTATATACTAGATGTGAGAATTCATCACAGAATCTGTGATATTCAAAAACATCTACTTCATACACATTTTTAACTGCTAAATGCGTCTATTTGGAGCAAGATAATAAGTCTGACAATTCAACAATACGTTGAGAACGTCTACAACATCAATTCGATTGAAGTTAGAATTGGTCAAAGAATTGGAGAAGCGAGAAACCGTCTATATACTAGATGTGAGAATTCATCACAGAATCTGTGATGTTTAAAAACATCTACTTCATACACATTTTTAACTGCTAAAAACGTCTATTTGGAGCAAGATAATAAGTCTGACAATTCAACAAAACGTTGAGAACGTCTACAACATCAATTCGATTGAAGTTAGAATTGGTAAGAGACTTGGAGAAGCGAGAAACCATCTTTATACTAGAAGTGAGAATTCATCACAGAATCTAAGATGTTGAAAAACATCTACTTCATACACATTTTTAACTGCTAAAAACGTCTATTTGGAGCACGATAATAAGTCTGACAATTCAACAGAAGGTTGAAAATTTCTACAATATCAATTCGATTGAAGTTAGAATTGGTCAGAGACTTGGAGAAGCGAGAAACCGTCTATATACTAGATATGAGACTTCATCACAGAATCTGTGATCTTCAAAATCATCTACTTCATACAATTGTTTAACTGTTAAAAACGTCTATTTGGAGCAAGATAATAAGTCGAATAATTCAACAGAACGTCGAGAACGTCGAGAACGTCGAGAACGTCTATAACATCAATTTGATTGAAGTTAGAATTGGTCAAAGACTTGGAGAAGCGAGAAACCATCTATATACTAGATGTGAGAATTCATCACAGAATGTGTGATGTTCAAAAACATCTACTTCATACACATTTTTGATTGCTAAAAACGTCTATTTGGAGAAAGATAATAAGACTGACAATTCAAGAAAACGTTGAGAACGTCTACAACATCAATTCGATTGAAGTTAGAATTGGTCAGGGACTTGGAGAAGCGAGAAACCATCTATAAAGTGAGAATTCATCACAGAATCTGTGATGTTCAAAAACATCTACTTCATACACATTTTTAACTGCTAAAAACGTCTATTTGGAGCAAGATAATAAGTCTGACAATTCAACAAAACGTTGAGAACGTCTACAACATCAATTCGATTGAAGTTAGAATTGGTCAGGGACTTGCAGAAGCGAGAAACCATCTATATACTAGATGTGAGAATTCATCACAGAATCTGAGATGTTGAAAAACATCTACTTCATACACATTTTTAACTGCTAAAAACGTCTATTTGGAGCAAGATAATAAGTCTGACAATTCAACAGAAGGTTGAGAATTTCTACAACATCAATTCGATTGAAGTTAGAATTGGTCAGAGACTTGGAGAAGCGAGAAACCGTCTATAAACTAGATGTGAGAATCCATCACAGAATCTGTGATGTTCAAAAACATCTACTTCATACACATTTTTAACTGCTAAAAACGTCTATTTGGAGCAAGATAATGAGTCTGACGATTCAACAAAACGTTGAGAACTTTTACAACATCAATTCGATTTAAGTTAGAATTGGTCAGAGACTTGGAGAAGCGAGAAACCATCTACAAACTAGATGTGAGAATTCATCACAGAATCTGTGATGTTGAAAAACATCTACTTCATACACATTTTTAACTGCTAAAAACGTCTATTTGGAGCAAGATAATGAGTCTGACGATTCAACAAAACGTTGAGAACTTTTACAACATCAATTCGATTTAAGTTAGAATTGGTCAGAGACTTGGATAAGCGAGAAACCTTCTATATACTAGATGTGAGAATTCATCACAGAATCTGTGATGTTCAAAAACATATACTTCATACACATTTTTAACAGCTAAAAACGTCTATATGGAGCAAGATAATGAGTCGAACAATTCAACAGAAATTTGAGAACGTCTACAACATCAATTTGAATGAAGTTAGAATTGATCAGAGACTTGGATAAGCGAGAAACCTTCTATATACTAGATGTGAGAATTCATCACAGAATCTATGATGTTCAAAAACGTCTACTTCATACACATTTTTAACTGCTAAAAACGTCTATTTGGAGCAAGATAATAAGTCTGACAATTCAACAGAACGTTGAGAATGTCTACAACATCAATTCGATTGAAGTTAGAATTGGTCAGAGCCTTGGAGAAGCGAGAAACCATCTATAAATTAGATGTGAGAATTCATCACAGAATCTGTGATGTTCAAAAACATCTACTTCATACACATTTTTAACTGCTAAAAACGTCTATTTGGAGCAAGATAATAAGTCGAACAATTCAAAATAACGTTGAGAACTTTTACAACATCAATTCGATTGAAGTTAGAATTGGTCGGAGACTTGGAGAAGCAAGAAACCTTCTATAAACTAGATGTGAGAATTCATCACAGAATCAGAAGCGGACTGGCCCACCGGGACACCGGGAAATTTCCCGGTGCGCCCTTTGCCTCAAGTTTGTTTTCCAAAGGACTTGTAATTCAAAACGGCAAAAAATTGTCGAATTGAACTAAATATGATTACAGCCATCGATTGACCTATGGGAAAGAACTACATATTTTATTGGTATTTCAAAATATTCCCTTTCAAAGGTCTCAGATGATTTTGATGATATTCAGGCCGTGGAAAGTATTTTGGAAAAAGCTGACGAAGAGAGAATGTGCGACATTAAGCCTAAAGCAGACGAAGTGGAGAAGGGTATCCTTGAAGATCGAGTTGCCTGCAAGGGAACCTGCAAAAAGTGCTTGGGCTTGCTGTTAAAGAACGCTGCACAGATATTCGTTAAATAGCGTTCTTCAACATTTTCTTAGCCTATGAATACCTTCCAAGTATCTAGGTCTGCAGGTTGACGATCAACTGAAATGGTCTACCCATTTGTCCTCTACAATCAAGAAAGTTTCTAGAGGTATCGGTATGCTGAAGTATTCCAAAAGATACCTACCTAAGGAAAGCCTCATTATGTTGTAAAGAAGTCTCGTTGAGCCCTACTTTAGGTACTGCTGCCCTGTTTGGGGCTCTTGCGGTGCGGCAGCCCTCGATAAGTTGCAAAAACTTCAAAATCGAGCTGCCAGGATTGTCACAAACAGCCCCTATGACGCCTCAGCTCTGCCTTTGATAGGGAGTCTTGGCTGGCTGACCATTAGAGAATTGATCGACTTTGAGACGAGCAAGATGGTCTATAAATCTCTGAACGCCCTCGCCCCTGATTACTTGCGAAACATATTTCAAAAGGTATCTGAAGCTACAAACCGTCAGCTGAGGAACTCTAAAACTGACCTCAGATTTCCACTATTGAGAACATCAACTGGTCAGAAATCGTTTGCTTACAGAGGGGCTAGGGTCTGGAGTGATCTAGATAGCGTTGTCAAAGCGTCCGCATCATTCAGCTCCTTTCGAAGAAATTATAAAACCAAACTATGACTCGTCTCGTTTTCCTTTCCTTTTTTTTGACTGAGATTATTGTAAATAGGGTTGTATATTTTAGTTATTATTAGGTTTTGTGTTTGCATGGCTCCCTGTAAAACAGTGTGTTATCTGAGTGGATTACCATGGATACAAAAGTTAAAATGAACATGAAAAATGAAATCCTTATACTTTCATTCACCCAAGTTAGACAAGTTAGCTGTGAGAGAGAGCTTTCAGTAAGCTAATGCAAGTAGAAACACGCAGACAGTCAATTCATGGAAACGAGAAACTCGAGGCATTCATGTTGTAGGTCGTACGTGCGAAAAAGATCTCTGGAAACCTGTTTCTCCAGATGATGGTATCACCTACAATGCCTGCCAAACGTCTTGGAACACCTCTGCAAATTTTGCCTTGTTTTGCGATTTCCCCCTCTCCCCCTCAGAACAATGTTGTGTTGTGGTAAAAAAATCGAGATGATAGGACGATCTGCGACTCTGCTGGAATGCTGGGACAATAACCTTCGAAATCAACATTGTTTCGGGGGCGAGGGGGTATTTGAACCTGATGACTATGGTTAGAAATGTGGATTATGAAGAAATGGCCTAAGTGCTCCAAGGACTTTGGGCAGGCATTGTATCTTCCTTACAGTCTGCAAGTACGTGTTCAATGCCTGACTATAATTTGTTATATTGATGTGCTGGCAGCTAATATTTTATAAATAGTTTTTGTAGGTGTAGCGCAAAAGCAAGGACAGCTTAGCTACAGGCTTGCAGGGGCTAAAGCCTCTCACCCCCGACGTCTTTCAGAAATATACAAAACTTTCAAAAATGTACAGAGTGGCTCAAAAAAATTGTTCGACGTTTGATTAAATACTAAAAGATAATGATCTACTGAATGGACACTTGGTCAAGTAACCTTTTTCCTGAAATTTTAAATTAAGTTTTGACACAAGAATCTTGCAAATCCGCTAAGAATTAATGGAGTTACAAGCCCTTGAAGTTCAAATTTGTGCGAAAGCTGAAACCAGAGACCTCGAAATGGCACTCTTTTTAAGAATCCCATAAGCCATCGTTTTCGTTATTTCTCAATTGTTTCAGGGCGAACCAATTGGGATTCGAACAGGTTTTCGATAAGCTACCTTTCAAGCATACGGATTCTTTGAGGAAACAGATTCAGTCTCTCGTCGATTATGTTTGGAACGACAGTTTTTGGACATATGCAATGTTATGCAAATTTTGACAATGATTATGAAGATAAATTATTTTAGAAGTCCAATTTGGTTTGCTCTGATATCAACGAGAGGTACGACATTGGATAAGCTTGTTTTACCTCGGTCTTCGAGCTTTTTGCATTACATGTAATTTGGGGATCTCTGGTTTCAGCTATTGCATATTTTTTATCTTTGAAAGATCGCAACTCAGTGAACTTTCAACCGATTCACGAGATTCTGGTCTTTATAAAATCATTTCATAATCTTCGGGACAGGGTTATCCCTTGAGTCTGTTCATGTTGTCGTTATTTTCAATATTTAATCAAACATGGAACAATTTTTTGAGACACCCTGTGGAAATCACTGATGGGTTGGATCATGGTCACTATAGCGACTATGGTTGGATGTAGTCATACATTTCATTTACTTTCTGAAACATACGAGTTTTAAGCAGAAAGAATCTCGCTGACTAGAATGCTGAAGCTGCTTTCTCTGTAAAACCTTGGAATGTAGTGTCTCAATAACTGAAAGTAAGCTTTGGGCTTTGGGCTTTGGGCTTTGGTCTAACTTCGACAATTTACACATTTCCTGACAGCAATACATCATAACACCTATGAATTTTACCATCCGTGTCGACGTTTCAAATGCAGTCAATCTGGATGTGAATCAACTTCTTTCTAAAGCAAATCGTGAATAAAGAAGGCTATCCATAATAGGCCATTTTCCGACTTTATATCACCATTCTATGTGGTGTATTTCTAAGAATTTCCGGGGGCAAGCCCCCGGACCCCCACTTTGCTCGCTCCTCTCGAGACTTAGCCTCCCCCCATTTTTTAGACCATTCCACAGTCCATGGTTAGGGTTTCGAAAAGATATTATGAGATAGTTTTGAAAAATACTGATTCTCCACCACACAGAGTATTCAAGATCGTGTCACTAACCCCAAAGTTGAGCAGCTTGACCACCTACTGGCGCCCCTTTGGTTGCTTTTCCCGGTGGGTAGATTGGTTGCCAGTCCGCCACTGCACAGAATCTGTGATGTTCAAAAATATCTACTTCATACAAATTTTTAACTGCTAAACAAGTCTATTTGGAGCAAGATAATAAGTCTGACAATTCAACAGAACGTTGAGAACTTCTACAACATCAATTCGATTGAAGTTAGAATTGGTCAGAGACTTGGAGAACCGACAAACCATCCATAAACTAGATGTGAGAATTCATCACAGAATCTGTGATGTTCAAAAGCATCTACTTCATACACATTTTTAACTGCTAAAAACGTCTATTTGGAGCAAGATAATAAGTCTGACAATTCAACAGAACGTTGAGAACGTCCACTACATCAATTCGATAGATGTTAGAATTGGTCAGAGACTTGGAGAAGCGAGAAACCATCTATATACTAGATTTGAGAATTCATCACAGAATCTGTGATGTTCAAGAACAACTACTTCATACACATTTTTAACTGCTAAAAACGTCTATTTGGAGCAAGATAATGAGTCGAAAAATTCAATAGACCTTTGAGAACGTCTACAACATCAATTCGATTGAAGTTAGAATTGGTCAGGGACTTGGAGAAGCGAGAAACCGTCTATATACTAGATGTGAGACTTCATCACAGAATCTGTGATGTTCAAAAACATCTACTTCATACAATTGTTTAACTGTTAAAAACGTCTATTTGGAGCAAGAAAATAAGTCTGACAATTCAACAAAACGTTGAGAACGTCTGCAACATCAATTCGATTGAAGTTAGAATTGGTCAGAGACTTGGTGAAGAGAGAAACCATCTATAAACTAGATGTGAGAATTCATCACAGAATCTGTGATGTTCAAAAACATCTACTTCATACACATTTTTAACTGCTAAAAGCGTCTATTTGGAGCAAGATAATAAGTCTGACAATTCAACAGAACGTTGAGAACTTCTACAACATCAATTCGATTGATGTTAGAATTGGTCAGAGACTTGGAGAAGCGAGTAAACCATCTATAAACTAGATGTGAGAATTCATCACAGAATCTGTGATATTCAAAAATATCTACTTCATACACATTTTTAACTGCTAAAAACGTCTATTTGGAGAAGAATAATAAGTCTGACAATTCAACAGAACGTTGAGAACTTCTACAACATCAATTCGATTGAAGTTAGAATTGGTCAGAAACTTGGAGAAGCGAGAAACCATTTATAAACTAGATGTGAGAATTCATCACAGAATCTGTGATGTTCAAAAACATCTACTTCATACACATTTTTAACTGCTAAAAACGTCTATTTGGAGCAAGATAATAAGTCTGACGATTCAACAAAACGTTGAGAACGTCTACAACATCAATTCGATTGAAGTTAGAATTGGTCAGAGACTTGGAGAAGCGAGAAACCATCTATAAACTAGATGTGAGAATTCATCACAGAATCTGTGATGTTGAAAAACATCTACTTCATACACATTTTTAACTGCTAAAAACGTCTATATGGAGCAAGATAAAAAGTCAAACAATTCAACAGAACGTTGAGAGCGTCTACAACATCAATTCGATTGAAGTTAGAATTGGTCAGAGACTTGGAGAAGCGAGAAACCATCTATATACTAGATGTGAGAATTCATCACAGAATCTGTGATGTTCAAAAACATCTACTTCATACACATTTTTAACCGCTAAAAACGCCAGTTTGGAGCAAGATAATAAGTCTGACGATTCAACAGAACGTTGCGAACCTCTAAAACATCAATTTGATTGAAGTTAGAATTGGTCAGAGGCTTGGAGAAGCGAGAAACCATCTATAAACTAGATGTGAGAATTCATCACAGAATCTGTGATGTTCAAAAACATCTACTTCATACACATTTTTAACTGCTAAAAACGTCTATTTGGAGCAAGATAATAAGTCTGACGATTCAACAAAACGTTGATAACTTTTAAAACATCAATTCGATTGAAGTTAGAATTGGTCAGAGACTTGAAGAAGCGAGAAACCATCTATAAACTAGATGTGAGAATTCATCACAGAATCTGTGATGTTCAAAAACATCTACTTCATACACATTTTTAACAGCTAAAAACGTCTATATGGAGCAAGATAATAAGTCAAACAATTCAACGGAACGTTGAGAACGTCTACAACATCAATTCGATTGAAGTTAGAATTGGTCAGAGACTTGGAGAAGCGAGAAACCATCTATAAACTAGATGTGAGAATTCATCACAGAATCTGTGATGTTGAAAAACATCTACTTCATACACATTTTTAACCGCTAAAAACGCCAATTTGGAGCAAGATAATAAGTCTGACGATTCAACAGAAGGTTGAGAACGTCTACAACATAAATTCGATTGAAGTTAGAAATGATCAGAGACTTGGAGAGGCGAGAAACCGTCTATATACTAGATGTGAGAATTCATCACAGAATCTGTGATGTTCAAAAGCATCTACTTCATACACATTTTTAACAGCTAAAAACGTCTATATGGAGCAAGATAATAAGTCAAACAATTCAACGGAACGTTGAGAACGTCTACAACATCAATTCGATTGAAGTTAGAATTGGTCAGAGACTTGGAGAAGCGAGAAACCATCTATAAACTAGATGTGAGAATTCATCACAGAATCTGTGATGTTGAAAAACATCTACTTCATACACATTTTTAACTGCTAAAAACGCCAATTTGGAGCAAGATAATAAGTCTGACGATTCAACAGAAGGTTGAGAACGTCTACAACATAAATTCGATTGAAGTTAGAAATGATCAGAGACTTGGAGAAGCGAGAAACCTTCTATATACTAGATGTGAGAATTCATCACAGAATCTGTGATGTTCAAAAACACCTACTTCATTCACAGTTTCAACTACTAAAAACGTCTATTTGGAGCAAGATAATGAGTCGAACAATTCAACAGATTGTTGAGAACGTCTACAACATCAATTTGATTGAAGTTAGAATTGGTCAGAGACTTGGAGAAGCGAGAAACCTTCTATATACTAGATGTGAGAATTCATCACAGAATCTGTGATGTTGAAAAACATCTACTTCATACACATTTTTAACTGCTAAAAACGTCTATTTGGAGCAAGATAATAAGTCAAACAATTAAACAGAACGTTGAGAACGTCTACAACATCAATTCGATTGAAGTTAGAATTGGTCAGAGACTTGGAGAAGAGAGAAACCATCTATAAAGTGAGAATTCATCACAAAATCTGTGATGTTCAAAAACATCTACTTCATACACATTTTTAACTGCTAAAAACGTCTATTTTGAGCAAGATAATAAGTCTGACGATTCAACAAAATGTTGAGAACTTTTACAACATCAATTCGATTGAAGTTAGAATTGGTCAGAGACTTGGAGAAGCGAGAAACCATCTATAAACTAGATGTGAGAATTCATCACAGAATCTGTGATGTTGAAAAACATCTACTTCATACACATTTTTAACTGCTAAAAACGTCTATTTGGAGAAAGATAATAAGTCTGACAATTCAAGAAAACGTTGAGAACGTCTACAACATCAATTCGATTGAAGTTAGAATTGGTCAGAGACTTGGAGAAGCGAGAAACCTTCTATATACTAGATGTGAGAATTCATCACAGAATCTGTGATATTCAAAAACACCTACTTCATACACAGTTTTACCTACTAAAAACGTCTATTTGGAGCAAGATAATGAGTCGAACAATTCAACAGATTGTTGAGAACGTCTACAACATCAATTTGATCGAAGTTAGAATTGGTCAGAGACTTGGATAAGCGAGAAACCATCTATATACTAGATGTGAGAATTCATCACAGAATCTTTGATGTTGAAAAACATCTACTTCATACACATTTTTAACTGCTAAAAACGTCTATTTGGAGCAAGATAATAAGTCAAACAATTCAACAGAACGTTGAGAACGTCTACAACATCAATTCGATTGAAGTTAGAATTGGTCAGAGACTTGGAGAAGCGAGAAACCATCTATATACTAGATGTGAGAATTCATCACAGAATCTGTGATGTTCAAAAACATCTACTTCATACACATTTTTAACCGCTAAAAACGCCAATTTGGAGCAAGATGATAAGTCTGACGATTAAACAGAACGTTGAGAAGGTCTACAACATCAATTTGATTGAAGATAGAATTGGTCAAAGACTTGGAGAAGCGAGAAACAATTTATATACTAGATATGAGAATTCATCACAGAATCTGTGATGTTCAAAAACATCTACTTCATACACATTTTTCACCGATAAAAACGTCTATTTGGAGCAAGATAATAAGTCTGACAATTCAAAAGAACGTTCAGAACGTCTACAACATAAATTCGATTGAAGTTAGAAATGATCAGAGACTTGAAGAAGCGAGAAACCTTCTATATACTAGATGTGAGAATTCATCACAGAATCTGTGATGTTCAAAAACACCTACTTCATACACAGTTTTAACTACTAAAAACGTCTATTTGGAGCAAGATAATGAGTCGAACAATTCAACAGTATGTTGAGAACGTCTACAAAATCAATTCGATTGAAGTTAGAATTGGTCAGAGACTTGGAGAAGCGAGAAACCATCTATATACTAGATGTGAGAATTCATCACAGAATCTGGGTTGTTCAAAAACATCTACTTCATACACATTTTTAACCGCTAAAAACGCAAATTTGGAGCAAGATGATAAGTCTGACGATTAAGCAGAACGTTGAGAAGGTCTACAACATCAATTTGATTGAAGTTAGAATTGGTCAAAGACTTGGAGAAGCGAGAAACAATCTATATACTAGATATGAGAATTCATCACAGAATTTGTGATGTTCAAAAACATCTACTTCATACACATTTTTAACTGCTAAAAACGTCTATTTGGAGTAGGAAAATAAGTCTGACAATTCAACAAAACGTTGAGAAGGTCTACAACATCAATTCGATTGAAGTTAGAATTGGTCAGAGAATTGGAGGAGCGAGAAACCATCTATAAACTAGATGTGAGAATTCATCACAGAATCTGTGATGTTGAAAAACATCTACTTCATACACATTTTTAACAGCTAAAAACGTCTATATGGAGCAAGATAATAAGTCAAACAATTCAACGGAACGTTGAGAACGTCTACAACATCAATTCGATTGAAGTTAGAATTGGTCAGAGACTTGGAGAAGCGAGAAACCATCTATATACTAGATGTGAGAATTCATCACAGAATCTGTGATGTTCAAAAACATCTACTTCATACACATTTTTAACCGCTAAAAACGCCAATTTGGAGCAAGATAATAAGTCAAACAATTAAACAGAACGTTGAGAACGTCTACAACATCAATTCGATTGAAGTTAGAATTGGTCAGAGACTTGGAGAAGCGAGAAACCATCTATATACTAGATGTGAGAATTCATCACAGAATCTGGGTTGTTCAAAAACATCTACTTCATACACATTTTTAACCGCTAAAAACGCAAATTTGGAGCAAGATGATAAGTCTGACGATTAAACAGAATTTTGAGAAGGTCTACAACATCAATTTGATTGAAGTTAGAATTGGTCAAAGACTTGGAGAAGCGAGAAACCTTCTATATACTAGATATGAGAATTCATCACAGAATCTGTGATGTTCAAAAACATCTACTTCATACACATTTTCCACCGATAAAAACGTCTATTTGGAGCAAGATAATAAGTCTGACGATTAAACAGAACGTTGAGAAGGTCTACAACATCAATTTGATTGAAGATAGAATTGGTCAAAGACTTGGAGAAGCGAGAAACCTTCTATATACTAGATGTGAGAATTCATCACAGAATCTGTGATGTTCAAAAACACCTACTTCATTCACATTTTTAACTGCTAAAAACGTCTATTTGGAGCAAGATAATAAGTCGAACAATTCAACAGATTGTTGAGAACGTCTACAACATAAATTCGATTGAAGTTAGAAATGATCAGAGACTTGGAGAAGCGAGAAACCTTCTATATACTAGATGTGAGAATTCATCACAGAATCTGTGATGTTCAAAAGCACCTACTTCATACACAGTTTCAACTACTAAAAACGTCTATTTGGAGCAAGATAATGAGTCGAACAATTCAACAGATTGTTGAGAACGTCTACAACATCAATTTGATTGAAGTTAGAATTGGTCAGAGACTTGGAGAAGCAAGAAACCTTCTATATACTAGATGTGAGAATTCATCACAGAATCTGTGATGTTCAAAAACATCTACTTCATACACATTTTTAACTGCTAAAAACGTCTATTTGGAGCAAGATAATAAGTCTGTCGAATCAACAGAACGTTGAGAATGTCTACAACGTAAATTCGATTGAAGTTAGAATTGGTCAGAGACTTGAAGAAGCGAGAAACCTTCTATATACTAGATGTGAGAATTCCTCACAGAATCTGTGATGTTCAAAAACATCTACTTCATACACATTTTTAACTGCTAAAAATGTCTATTTGAAGAAAGGTGATAAGACTGACAATTCAAAAAAACGTTGAGAACTTTTACAACATCAATTCGATTGAAGTTAGAATTGGTCAGAGACTTGGAGAAGAGAGAAACCATCTATAAAGTGAGAATTCATCACAAAATCTGTGATGTTCAAAAACATCTACTTCATACACATTTTTAACTGCTAAAAACGTCTATTTGGAGCAAGATAATAAGTCTGACAATTCAACAAAACGTTGAGAACGTTTACAACATCAATTCGATTGAAGTTAAATTGGTCAGAGACTTCGAGAAGCGAGAAACCATCTATATACTAGATGTGAGAATTCATCACAGAATCTGACATGTTGAAAAACATTTACTTCATACACATTTTTAACTGCTAAAAACGTCTATTTGGAGCAAGATAATAAGTCTGACAATTCAACAGAAGGTTGAGAATTTCTACAACATCAATTCGATTGAAGTTAGAATTGGTCAGAGACTTGGAGAAGCGAGAAACCATCTATATACTAGATGTGAGAATTCATCACAGAATGTGTGATGTTCAAAAACATCTACTTCATACACATTTTTAAAAGCTAAAAATGTCTATTTGGAGCAAGATAATAAGTCGAACAATTCAAAATAAAGTTGAGAACGTCTACAACATAAATTCGATTGATGTTAGAATTGGTCACAGACTTGGATAAGCGAGAAACCTTCTATATACTAGATGTGAGAATTCCTCACAGAATCTGTGATGTTGAAAAACATCTACTTCATACACATTTTTAACTGCTAAAAACGTCTATTTGGAGAAAGGTAATAAGACTGACAATTCAAAAAAACGTTGAGAACTTTTACAACATCAATTCGATTGAAGTTAGAATTGGTCAGAGACTTGGAGAAGAGAGAAACCATCTATAAAGTGAGAATTCATCACAGAATCTGTGATGTTGAAAAACATCTACTTCATACACATTTTTAACTGCTAAAAACGTCTATTTGGAGAAAGGTAATAAGACTGACAATTCAAAAAAACGTTGAGAACTTTTACAACATCAATTCGATTGAAGTTAGAATTGGTCAGAGACTTGGAGAAGAGAGAAACCATCTATAAAGTGAGAATTCATCACAGAATCTGTGATGTTCAAAAACATCTACTTCATACACATTTTTAACTGCTAAAAACGTCTATTTGGAGCAAGATAATAAGTCTGACAATTCAACAGAACGTTGAGAACTTCTACAACATCAATTCGATTGAAGTTAGAATTGGTCAGAGACTTGGAGAAGCGAGAAACCTTCTATATACTAGATGTGAGAAATCATCACAGAATCTGAGATGTTGAAAAACATCTACTTCATACACATTTTTAACTGCTAAAAACGTCTATTTGGAGAAAGGTAATAAGACTGACAATTCAAAAAAACGTTGAGAACTTTTACAACATCAATTCGATTGAAGTTAGAATTGGTCAGAGACTTGGAGAAGAGAGAAACCATCTATAAAGTGAGAATTCATCACAGAATCTGTGATGTTCAAAAACATCTACTTCATACACATTTTTAACTGCTAAAAACGTCTATTTGGAGCAAGATAATAAGTCTGACAATTCAACAAAACGTTGAGAACGTTTACAACATCAATTCGATTGAAGTTAGAATTGGTCAGAGACTTGGAGAAGCGAGAAACCATCTATATACTAGATGTGAGAATTCATCACAGAATCTGAGATGTTGAAAAACATCTACTTCATACACATTTTTAACTGCTAAAAACGTCTATTTGGAGCAAGATAATAAGTCTGACAATTCAACAGAAGGTTGAGAATTTCTACAACATCAATTCGATTGAAGTTAGAATTGGTCAGAGACTTGGAGAAGCGAGAAGTCATCTATAAACTAGATGTGAGAATTCATCACAGAATCTGTGATGTTGAAAATCCAAGTCTCTGGTACTTCATACACATTTTTAACTGCTAAAAACGTCTATTTGGAGCAATATAATAAGTCTTACGATTCAACAGAACGTTGAGAACGTATACGACATCAATTTGATTGAAGTTGATTGAAGTTAGAGTTGGTCAAAGAGTTGGAGAAGCGAGAAATTATCTATGTACTAGATATGAGAATTCATCACAGAATCTGTGATGTTCAAAAACATCTACTTCATACACATTTTTAACTGCTAAAAACGTCTATTTGGAGCAAGATGATAAGTCTGACAATTCAACAGAACGTTGAGAACGTCTACAACATCAATTCGATTGAAGTTAGAATTGGTCAGAGACTTGGAGAATCGAGAAACCATCTATATACTAGATGTGAGAATTCATCACAGAATCTGTGATGTTCAAAAACATCTACTTCATACACATTTTTAACTGCTAAAAACGTCTATTTGGAGCAAGATAATAAGTCTGACAATTCAACAGAACGTTGAGAACTTCTACAACATCAATTCGATTGAAGTTAGAATTGGTCAGAGACTTGGAGAAGCGAGAAACCTTCTATATACTAGATGTGAGAATTCATCACAGAATCTGTGATGTTCAAAAACATCTACTTCATACAATTGTTTAACTATTTAAAATGTCTATTTGGAGCAAGATAATATGTCTGGCAATTCAAAAGAACGTTTAGAACGTATACAACATCAATTCGATTGAAGTTAGAATTGGTCACAGACTTGGAGAAGCGAGAAACCTTCTATATACTAGATGTGAGACTTCATCACAGAATCTGTGATGTTCAAAAACATCTACTTCATACAATTGTTTAACTGTTAAAAACGTCTATTTGGAGCAAGATAATAAGTCGAATAATTCAACAGAACGTCGAGAACGTCGAGAACGTCTATAACATCAATTTGATTGAAGTTAGAATTGGTCAAAGACTTGGAGAAGCGAGAAACCATCTATATACTAGATGTGAGAATTCATCACAGAATGTGTGATGTTCAAAAACATCTACTTCATACACATTTTTAACTGCTAAAAACATCTATTTGGAGCAAGATAATAAATCTGACAATTCAACAGAATGTTGAGAACGTCTACAACATCAACTTGATTGAGGTTAGAATTGGTCAGAGACTTGGAGAAGAGAGAAACAAACTTAGCCCCAGTGGTTTCTGAAAAAATTTTGTTCAAAGATGTGAACTTTTATGCAAGTTATGTTAATTTATGCAAATCATATATGCATAAATGCTAATTATGCATAATTAGATGAAATGCTAATTTCTAATGCTAATTAGGGGTTATGCTAATTAGATGAAATTTTGTATCAATTTTAATTCCCTCTTAGATGATATAAAATAACACTGGTTAAGTCTTAAAACAAAAAACTTTTTCCTAATGGTATAGTGCATCCTTAAGTAACTAGTGTTCTTTTGTCAACAAACATTACTTACTCTGTACTCTTCCCAAATTGGCCATGACATGAGGGGGGCCCCTGACGGAAGAAGCCCGGCCCTTTTTTGAGAGCTAATCCGCGCCTGATATACTAGATGTGAGAATTCATTACAGAATCTGAGATTTTCAAAAACATCTAATTCAAGCACTTGTTTAACTGATATAAATGTCTAATGGGAGCGAGATGAGAATGAGAACATCACAGATTCTGTGATGAATTCTCACAATTCAAGTGAACGTTAAGAGCGTCTCAAGTATCAATTCGATTAAAGTGAGAATTCATCATAGACTTTGGGAAGCGAGAAAACTTCTATTTACTAGATGTGAGAATTCACCAGAGAATCTGGGATGTTCAAAAATATCTACGTCATTGCTGCTCTGTCCTCCTCCTGGTAGACTGCTCTGTCGTCCTCTTTGAGACTGCCTTTAATCGTGTGGTATACTGCTCTGTGTTCCAAGGCCGTATATAGTAGTTGGGGGCTAGGGGAGCAATTGCCCCCTTTGATATTTTCAAACTACAAGTTAAGTTTTTTTATTGTACAATGTATATCACATTCGACTTCTGGGGATGTGAGATATTCAAACTTGCAAACAACTCACATATGCTGAACAGTATCATTTAATCATATATAACACACTAATAGATGCGATGTAACTATTTGATGAATCGGTTTCGGAAGTTATTCGTTGCTGAATTTTGTGATTTGTTACATCGATGACTGGTATAAAGCAGTTCAGTTAAAGTTTAGAAATGTCTTCGTTATTTCATACTTCTGTATAATACAGTAATTGTTGTTTTGCTTAAAGATTCGTTCAAGAGTTTTTCTGTGGCTTGCCGGAGATGACTGGTACACTTAGTGATTCGAGGCTCTTGAAGCCCTTATCTGACATTGCAAACCTAGTGCGTGTTTAACAGCAGTTTAAGGAGGTTGGTCCAATGAATAACAACGCTCGTAGGTCCCTATCGCAAAGCTTTTTCCAACATAGCAGGACAGTTCTGCAGGTTACAACATACAAATTCTAAGATAATGTAATGAACATTAAATCTATGAGTTTTTCAAGTAAATTCGAAAGAAGATTTGGCACATTGTATAAAGGAATGCTATGAACGGAACCTTTGAATTCTACCCACAACAGCTATTTGAAGGTGGAAATGAAAGTTCTTTATAAACTTTCTATTTTGATGAACATTTCACTATAACATAAAGACAAATGAATGGGGCTCGTAGGGGGTACCAAAACCGTAAAACCACCAAAACACCCCCAAAATATTTCAGAAAGAGACCGTAAAACCGCCTCTAAATTCAGCTAAAACCGTCACAATATTTTTCCACTTGATGCATATATAACTTCAGTTCTATGCTACAGATGACTGTCTCCTTGTCATTTTTGTGACCCAAATCAGAGAAAGCTACCTAATACCTTCTAAACCGGTGCAAAGGGGGAAAAGATGTAGAATTTCACCCAAAATCATATCGTATTGGAAAAGTAATCGTAGCTTTATCTCCAATTTTGTGCTAATTTGACTTCTGTAACAATATTTATGGAAAAAATCTGCAAATCGTTCAGAAAGACAGGAACCGTAAAACTGTCATATTCAAGGCCAAGAACAGTAAAACCGTTCCTGAAAAGGCTAGAAACCGTAAACCGTAAAACCGTAGGTTCTCAATGTGTGTACCTGCTAATTTACAGTTAATAGTACTGGGATGCTTTAAGCAGATATTTCAACGGCTATAATCAGTTTGTCCATACCCAATCATGCAGCTATTTTTAGCATTTCATACAATTTTGTGGGTTTATTAGGTGATATTTTGGGAAAAACGTTCTCCAAAAAGTCAGCTGCAAAATTCATGTTTCTATTTTTAGAAATCGCGCGGCAGAGTATAAATCCTCTGAGGAGACTGGTACCTAGTGGAATTTCGTGTTGCGGGCGCGGCCTTGTCAACGGCGCTGGAAAGTTACAGTGGATGCCCGAACTAGCCCGGAGAAATTGATTATGAATTGTAGGTGATCGACGAGAAAAAGACAAAAAATTGGACAGAATTATCAGCAGAACCTAAGATTACCACATGCTTTTATGATATCCTGCTCTTGACGTAGAGAATCGGTTTGACAGTAGAAAAAGGAGTGGCATCATAAAGGGCCTAACCAAGTGGAGGAGAAAATGGCCGGAGATCATGATCGACAGTACAAACTTGTTGTTGTGGGAGGAGGAGGCGTTGGAAAGAGTGCACTGACGATCCAGTTTATTCAGTCACATTTCGTCTCGGACTATGATCCAACTATCGAAGATTCATATCGAAAGCAATGTGTTATAGACGACAGGGTCGCCCACCTGGATAGTAAGTGTTCATCAGATCAGCCTACTTCATCTGTTCAGTTCCTTGTGTTGGGTGTGTTGGTTTATCGTGAATGAAATAGACCACAGCGTCCGCGTTTGCTGTGGACAGTTCTCCTTTTACATCGGAGGAGTTTCTGTTGTTTGTGAACTTGATATTGATTCGGGATGGGGTATTCTAACCACATTATCAATAAGTCTATTAGAAGAAGTATGTCTGCAGGACGAAAGGGCGAAGGCCTATTTACAATTCGAGCAAGTGCTTGCGACCATTGTGTTTCAATTAGGTTTTTTGAAAACAGTATTCAAAGCTATCTTAAAGTTCTCACAAAAGCGCTTGTATAGTTCATCAGTTGTAAATGATCAAATCACAAAATACCAACAACAAAATTCTTCACTTCTATGACCACAGGAAGGTGTGGCAGTCCTTTCCATTATTCACCTCATCTGTGGTGTGATTGTTCATTGATTTAATTAGTTAGGGAAGTTACTTTGTGTCAACCATGTTATTTAGGGAAGAATTAAAAATTGTTCATGCCTTGCCAACAATAGTGTAGTGATTGCATAAACAAGAAATTGCCCAAGAACTTTGCCAGCTTACATCAAGTTCTAGCTGTCTGACAGCTGGAGAATTAATGTATCTCTATGCTATGCATGTTTTTGAGCATGACTGGAAAACATTTGTTTGAACCATTCAGCAAGAAATGAACTTTCCATGCCTTCAAAAGGATTCATACTCAAAAACTTATTATTGTTTGTTAAAACTTATTTTGCGACATAAAAGCTTGAGTCCTAGAATGGAAAATTTATAGGCAGATAGAAGATCTTCATTCAAGGGCATCAAAGTGACTTCAACCTCTTTATCCAAAATTACAAAATTACTTCAGTTTTTGTTAAGAACCTTTTGTTTAGCAGGTGGACACTGGAATCCAGTCTGCATTCTTCGAAGTGCGCGGGGAAGATCTTCCCCATGCCACTCCAACTGCTTCCAGCCACAACCGCGCCATAACCCTCTAATAACACCATCTTTGGCAGTTTGTTTTCAAAATTTATAAAAAACCCCAACCCTCAGATGCGCCAAAATTTACTTCAGAATAAGCTTTCTCGTGCCAAAATCAAAGAATGCAAACTGCACAGTGGGCTAGAGGCAGACATTCGGAAAGTTTGAGGTTCTCAAAAAGGCAAACTGTTATGCAGTTTTAGAAAGCCGATCAACTGGGCTTAAGCATGCCTTTAAAAGTTTTCATTTATCTTGTGTTATCACAGAGTTATAGATATTTGAATCTGAGAAGATTGAACAAAATCTTTCAAAATGTTACACCCAGCTTTCCAGTGGCAGAGAACGCAGATAAATGATTTTCGGCTAGAAAAATGGGTTGCAGAATGTTTGATAGCCATAACCAAGTCGTAGATAGTCACTGTTTATTGAAAAGCAAGACAAAAATTCTTTGTCTGGTCTACTTGTACAGCTGCAATAATTTTCTTCAGACAACTTGTCAGATCTGTTGTCTTCTTCAGAGGGCAAAATTTGACTTTAATCAAGAATATTTTAAAAAGTACGAGGAGAAACATGACACCAATACATTTTCTGAAGAGCAGTTTATGGAAATTTTATTTTTGAAGGTTTCATTTTGTTTCCCCTCGGCAAAATCAAATAAACAGGGGGGAAAGGTATTTTTAAGGAAATTTGGGGTGTTCCAAGGAAAGATATTGAGACCATGCCTATTTTTTGAGAACACTAGAAAAATTTTAATTAACGAGTATCCCCTAGGTAATATCATGTGCATAGGAAACTTCTAAATAGCTTTTTTATACTGAAATGTACCAGAAAGGAGATTTTTGGTTAGAATTCCCAAAATTGGAAAATGGGTCCCAATCCCCCAAATATGATGAAACATTCAATTTTATCCATTGTTCCAACCGAATACATTGAAAAGATCCATAAAATCACTATTCCTGACTTTCTTGAGACCGCAAAGTGTAACGGGGGTTCTGGGCTCAGAGTGTAAATATAGAGTATTAGGCCCTGATTATAGTATTAACCCCCCTGAATATAAAAGTTTTAAAGCTGTTTTGTGAATCATTTGATTTATCCCTCTCACACGTCAAAACGAGCTGCCAACTGCCCCTGTAACATTTAGTTCCCTTGAGATATCCGCAAATGTCTGCAAAAAATCACCATTTTGGCCCACTGTGAACTGGACTGGAATCCCAAACGTGCCCAAACATTGCACAGCCTGACCTAAGTCTTGGATATATGAGCTGGTTTTGTCCATAGAGCGTAGCTGACTCATGGCAAAAAAATGACTGGACAGCTGAAACCCATTTTCCATCACAGTAAAGCTGTCATATTTGTTGTGTACAGCACAAACATTGGTTTCATAAAAAAAACAAAATATGGTCATAAGATTAACAGAGTAGTTTCCCATCTGTTTCATTTGTAAGAAAATTGAAAATGTATTTCAAGATATTTTTGGATAAATAAGATATATATCTCACTTATTGATAATTATTGTTTTAAAACAATGATTGACTCTAAATTTTTTACTCTGCAGTTTTGGATACTGCTGGACAAGAAGTAAGTATAATTTATGAAAGTGTATTTTCTTTATTTCTAGTAATTTTTTTCTTTCATTTATATACATATATTCATATATGATACCCTCAAGATGCACCCCACCCCTACCAAATGCCATTCATTTTTTGAGTACTCTGTCATCTCCGGCTCAGATTTTACAGGATGTCCCAAAAAAGTTGTGCCCAGTTTGTGTAGCTGCTGTGGAGGAGCTGTAGATTCAGGCATCTAGATTTTTACAGTGCTGCATAGGTCAGGCTTCAACTTAGAGTTTGAGACTTGCATAAGTCATTCTGACTCTTGGTTGCTGATTATGGTAGGGGAAAAGCTAAATAAGTGGTTGCTTCAAAACAGCGCTTCTATTGTTCTCCAGTAATGTCAAAATTAATGAAGTTCCAAAGAAATAGTTCTGGCATTGTAGTAAAATCATTGCTAATTTTGTAAAGGGCTAGCACTTTCTACCCTTTGAAAAATATGGGGAAAACTTTAATACAATTTTTGGCTGTCAAAAAATGATTTGGCCAAAAAAGCAAAAGTTGGCTGAAATTTGGCCGAAAGTAGAAAAATCAAGATCACACAAAGGACACAGGTATTTGTGGATGATTGCTGCTAAAAATCTCATCCAAAATCTCAAAATTGCCAGTAAAAAAATGATAAAAAAAGAAAAATACAATTATATGTTTTCAAAGAAAAGGGTGTAGTACTTCTCCTAGCTCAAAAATCCATTCTCAGTTGCACTATTACTGCACATAGTTGGCTGAATTTTGGCTGTTTTTGAACAATTTGTTTGGTTGGCCAAATTTGACCATGGACAATTTTGGCTATGGCCCATTCCAGACATCTGGCAACCACTCCCAGGCCAAGATTTATCAGCAGCAGTAAATAGTCTTCCAAGAGAATTAATGGCGATGCTTTTTCCCTTGTGAAGTTCACAACAATTGTGCCAAAAATTGTCAACTGCCAAATGCTTGATAATTCCAAATTGGCCAAATCTTCTGCAAATTGCTTTGAGCAACATACTTTCTTTCTCAAATTAGATAGTGGGGGATTTGGAAAAATATGCATGGCTGACAACTATTGGACAAATGAAGCTCTTTTGTTATGAAAAGTAGGAAGTTTGATGTGTTCTTTCTCACAATCTAGATTTCAAAATGATAGTGGTTTCTCTTGAAAAAGGATATGCACAATTATCCCGTAACCATCCTTTATGTCTTTATCAGTTGGATCAGGTGATAGTCAGTTATTTGATCTCTGAATGTATGCTAAGGCTGATCAAATGGCAAAATTTTTCAGTGTATGTAAAGCTGTTATTCATCCACCAGATCCTTATCCTAGAAGACCTTGTTAACTCCAAAATATGTATATACATGTGAGTGCGCAACTGATGAAAAATTTTTGTAAGACTTTCTAGCATGCAGCACACTGACCAGGCTTTTCTTAAGGTTGAGGTAAAGGCTAGCCCCCTTGAATACCCATTATTCAGAGGAGGAAAGGGGCTATAAAGCAAGAAAACCTTGCTACCACTGATTAATTATTTCAATTATGGTAGTCCTCTATCAAAGTAATTTGCTGGAGGCATCTCAACAAAACCAGTGTAAATTAACTTCCAGAAATCTGGAAACAGTTGTAGCAAGCTATTGTTGGTGTTGTTTTGAATACCCTTTCTTCTTTTCTATTTATGGGCCAGGAAGAGGCCTAATGTGATATGAAAACTAACATTATGTTGAATCCCCTCTGCAGCATCCAAATGATGTTATTAATGCCTCAACATTCTCTCCAAATCTATGTTCATTGATTATGATAGATTTGATTTGGAGAGCCTGATATTTACTCTCTTATTTCTTGTAGGAATTCAGTGCGATGCGAGAACAATACATGAGAACTGGAGAAGGATTCCTTCTGGTATTTTCTGTAACTGATAGATCAAGGTAAGTCACAACAAAACATGCTCAAAAATTTTGTCATGTTTCCCTCTGACCTTAGCCTGAGTAATGTGCATGAGGACACAAAGTGGCGTTATACTTACAGTCAAACGACCTCAAGCGTTGGATGAGTTTACAAACACCCTAAGTGTAACTTCGTAATTCAAATTGGCGCCAAATTTTAAATCTTTAGTATCGTGTTGCGGTTTTCTATTTCTGTTACGCACGCCAAACGTAATTCTGGAAGGTAAATACAGTTTCTCAATAAGACTAAAGAGATCATATTTGATTTTCGCTCTAACTTTGAATATCATCTTGGAGATAGGGATTGTTGTTACGAATCGTTGTATTTGGAAACTTCTCTATGTGGCCCAGACAACGATGGAAATGAGTTATACACTTATCTTGGGACCAAACTGCAAAGCCATGGCTGTCCTCTCACTAGATGAAGACTATCAAGAAAGGCTTTTGTACGACGTAAAGGAAAGGTCTATGGGGTCTATGCTAAGAATTGAAAGAGCTGCTGCCAAACATTATTCGTTTCTTTGCAAGGATGTTCCTGTTAGCAGTTTTCGGGAGCAAAGCTTAAAGGTGGCAGCGATAAGAATTGAATCTGCAGATAAAGAGTAAAAATTTCACATCCAAGAGACTACGAAAAAGCATTTGATAATTTGCCATCAGCGTTCTCATGTAATAAGGCAGGGGTGTGCCTGGAAAGTAGATCCCATCAGCTTTATTTGCAACAGGCATGTCTATTTTAGTTTCTAGTGAAGTTCGGAAGTGAAATCTGAATATCCAAATGGATTTTCGTGTGGGCTTTCATATCTTCAAACAAGACCTTACCACACTCTCACCACACTGAATTTTGGTTTAATCTATGTCCTCAAAACTCGGAAGGAATTGCCAATTTAAATTCCATGGTTACACTTTGGATGTTTGAAAACTCATCCAACGCTTGAGGTCGTTTGACTGTAAATTTCTGACTCCTGTACAGTACTCAGTGTTTTTGATTAAGACACACTTTCCAGCCATTTGCATGTAAGCACATAATACTTTTAATGTGGCCAGGGTTCCTCTTGCAAACTGTTTAACAACTTAACTTAGAACCCAGAGGTTGTTTCCGCTATCAAGGCTGGAGTCTGTCAATGTTTCTCATAGAAAAAAGTTCTTAAGGATTGAATTTAATGTTTTAAAGTCTGGGGAAAGAGATGTGATATGTAACTTGGCAAACACTGGGTTGCCAGATAGAATTTTTATCGCAAAAACCTGAGGATCATAGGTCACAGCTGATGTCTCTAAGTTTGTTTAATTTGGTATATATTTGTATGCATTTCCTAGCAGTATGCACATGTTGTTGGGAGTTTTTAAAAAGAGCCTACCGGGTGTCCCAGAAAAAACGCAACAGATTTGAATAATTTTAATGGAAGCTGTTTCATACTTGTTAGCAAACAAATATTTTTATTGAAATCTGCAATTATTAGAATGAATTTGATATATTTTCCAGCATTTTTGGTGACTTGGTTGTAAAGTTAAAAATCAGCAAAGTTCAAAATTGTTTCCACGTCAAAACCAGAGCTGCTACATTGGCAATTGTTGATTAAATTGTCAAATTATAAAAAATGACAGTCTTAGCAATCACCAAAGATTGCTGACGAGCGCTCAAACACAAAAGTTGATCGAACATTGAACAGATACTTGTATGAAGATTTTGGTCATGACGAAGTTGCTTTTTCTAATATGGCTAGACCATTCTTACAGTTATGCCTTCAATTGGAAATGATCACTTAAGGCTCCCTCAAAACTAGATAACTCATAAATCATTAAGGGATCTCCTTTGTCACAGTTTCTTGCTCAAATTAGGCTGTTTTAGCAGCAAGACGCAGACGTTTTTGAAACCGCAGCTACTTTTTCATGTTATTTGAGCATTCTAATTTTCCAGCCTTTTCCCTCCCAGAAAGCTGCTTGCAGACAGACAAAATTCCCTAAGAACTGTACATTCTCGCATTTCCATCATTTTTGAATGTGTTCATATTGCATTTTGCTTCCTTTCTTGACGTCCTATTCTTGCAGTGCGGCATTCAGAAGTATACTTTTCAGGTTGTCAGTTTCAGAATAGAACGTACAATAAATCTCTTGAGACTCACAAAAGTTTTGAAGTTGATTTCACTTTGTAATTGACATCCTCGAACAAAAGAATTATGCTGGCGTCTTCTGGACTCGCGTCTTCTTGCTAAAACAGCCTATTATATGCTTGTCTGTAATCCTGTAAAGTTACAGATAGTGCGACGCTGGTTATTTTGCATCATGCTTTGCACAGTTGGACGTCTGGTTTTGCCATGACAGCAAATTTTTAGTTTGTCCATTTATAACTCTGCAACCAGGTCACCTAAAATTCTGAAAAATATCTCAAAATTTAATCTATATAATTATTGTAAATTTCGAGAAAAATTATTATTGAATTTTTAGTTTGAAACAGCTTGTGTTAGAATTTTTTAAATCTGTTGCGTTTTTTTTTTGGGACACCCGGTAGATCTTTTGGCAAACATCTTTTCTTGGTATGAAAGCATTTTTTTTATATACGACTTAAAAATTAAGTAAATATTTTAAATTTTAAATACAACTAATGTACAATCCATAGCCAAAAAAGACGCAAGGTCACCGAGTTCTGGTTATGAATGGTACTTACAATTTTAACTTGATACTTTTCAAGAAAGGAAAAGAGAGAAAATAAAAGAAGAAAGAAAAAATGAATAGAGAAGTAAACTAAACAAAATGAAAGCATGATGGGGACCATTATGGAAATAGGGTCAGCTTGACCCTTAAATGCTATCCCTTCCACTGTAAATTAGGGGTGTTTTCCTTTTACGTTTTTAACCTAAAGTATTGTATATATTGTATCTTTTTTTATATTTATTATAGTAGCTTGTATATATATTTTATGTGGCAAATGATACATACATACATATATAACGTTGCCAGGGACTGTGAGCATAGACATAGGAACCAGGGGCACTGGGGGCATGAGCCCCCAAGATTTTGCAATAAACAAAGAATTGCCCTTTTTATTTTTAGGAAATGCCCCCTGTCTCTTAAGGAAAAAAGTGCCCTCATAAAGTTTGAGATGCTTCCTACATCCCTGACTGTGAGATGTATAAGAGCTCTGGTGGCAGTCTTGACTGGCATATCAATACAACTAGACAGTTATAAACAATGTTTCACATAATTTTTCTGCTTACAAAAGATTTTCATCAAGTATGTTTGACTATATGGATCTTTGAACCATTAATCTGATTACCTACAATGTATATGAATAATGATTTTCCCCCCTCTGATAAATAAATCTTTTGTGTTAATAACTTATTGTCTTCTCTGTTTCAGTTTTGATGAAATCCCTAAATTCCATCGACAAATATTAAGAGTGAAAGACAAGTAAGTATATATTTGACATGATCTTTAGTTGAACCCATAACACTAGTATGTAGTGGAAAATAAAGCAGTATGTATATAGAAAAACCATTATTGCAAAATTTTTTGGTGTCCATGTCCTGATATCAAGATCATTCCTTAGAAAAGTTTGGTCAAACAGTTTTAGACGTTTATTAAATAGCTGAAATTGGAAAGCAACTGTTTTGTTGCTGGAAATTTTGAGCCCATTTGTTCACTTTGCTTGAAGATAATTTTTGCCATCACCCCTGTGTGAAACTTGATTTACAACAATCCTAAATGAGGATGCCATGAAACTTGCATTTCAGCATGTGATTTGCACAAACAAGGACAGATTTTGTAAGACAATAGCAGCAGTTGCTTTTATTGACACCTAAATTCAAAGAGATTTGCGATTGCAGACAAAGGAAATTCCCTCAAGCAGAAATTCAAAACAAACGAAGGCGCAAAGTTTCTCTGAAACCCATGTAGCTATCTTGCTTGTTGTGCATTCCAGAAATGGTTTTTAAGAGCAAACATGAGCGTATATTGAAAAAAGGAGGATATATATATCTAGATATCTACCACGGGCATTTTACTTGTTTGGTATAGAAACCGATTTGGAGGCGATTCAATTCTCATATTTTTTGGGTGCAATCAAAGCACTTACTTCTCAGCTTCTGAACAGTAAAAATAAAATGCCCGCAGCAGATGTTTAGATATATGTTCCTTCTTTCAATATGCGCTCATGTTAGCTCTTAAGAACCATTTCTGGAATGCACAACAAGCGAGATAGCTACCTGGGTTTCAGAGAAACTTTGCGTCTTCGTTTATTTTGAATTCCCGCTTGAGGGAATTTCCTTTGTCTGCAATCGCAAATCTCTCTGAATTTAGGTGTCAATAAAAGCAACTGCTGCTATTGTCTTACAAAATCTGTCCTTGTTATTTGCACACCATTTCTCAAAATTTTCTTGGGTAAATACTGAACTTTTTGAGAAAAACTTTTTACATGTGGTCTCAGTTAAAAGAATTGGACAGATTTGTAAATCTGTTTTTATTCTTCATTTTCAGAGATGAATTCCCAATGATACTGGTGGGAAACAAGTCAGATTTGGATCACGAAAGAACAGTAAGTGTATTTTTAATCTGTTATCAAAATACTGAAAAGATCCTGTAAAATATCGTAGTGAATTGTTCAGGCGTGCATAAAGTTCAAACCTGCCTGGGAACGGTAGAATTCTTTGAAAACCTGCCTGCGTAGCAATTTTGTACAACTATGGAAGAGAAGCCTGTTACCACAACCAGTAAGAATGCAGGCATCAAACTGTAAGTTTTTAAAACATGCAACAACGAAGCGATCAATCATACTATTTTGTATTCAACAAGAGAACATGTTGAATAGCAAATGCACAGCAACAATGTCATAAAAGATTTTATTCATCAATGTACTGCAATTACATTTGATAAAGAACAATTGAAAAAACAGCCTGCAAAGTTTTGGTTTGGAAACTTTTTACAATTGCATTTCATAAAGAACTATTTAAGAATAACTGCCTGCAAAATATTGCTTTGGAAAAAGCAGCCTGGGAATTTTGTTCCCATGTTCCCATGTTTATGCACGCCTGGAATTGTTCATAATCACTTTTGGTAACATTTAGTTATGCAGATGTCTTTTATAAAAATTCTTGGATTCATCTTTTATACCTCTCAAGGATGCTTCTGCAAGTATACATTCTTTAGAAATCCTTATGACATCTTTGATTTTGGTATAGATAAGGCCTGAACTTCATATGTGCAAAGCAACGAAAAACAGTTTTTCAAATTTATGTTACAAACTTTGCTTGCGACTTTCAAAGGTCTCATCTTTCTTCCACCCTTCAGTTATATCTATCATCATGTGAACAAAATCTGATGTAAAGCTGATTGTATATACCAGGTGACCCAAAAAAAAAATTAACAAGCTAAATCGCATGAGGTTAATCATTTTACAAACATAAAATGTCCCCAGACGACTTCTAATTCATCACTATGTCGACTTTTCACAGCATGTTGACTGGAAAATGATAGCGATTATTTCACCCAAAATGTGGAATCCTGGATTGAAAAGTTTCATTGAATCTTGTTTTTCGGACAGTAATCATTGCTTAAAATGACCATGCAGCATCTCAAAAGATAGCTAAGCCTTGCAATTAAACTGTGATAGAAAGCATTTGGCAGTAGCTTTTGATTTCAGAGAGCCAGCTTAGATCTTGTGCATGAAGTTTTTTTGGGGGTCACCCGGTGTACATAATATATTTACAAGTTAAGCCTTCAGAAGATTTTCACAAAATCTAACTCTGGTAACATAAATGTTTGTCTATAAGAACACTGCTGACTGTATCCTTTTTTAAATTTTAGGTTGCCCCTTCTGAAGTAAAAGATCTTGCACAGCAACTAAAGATACCACATTTAGAAGCTAGTGCAAAACAAAGGATCAACGTTGATGCCGCATTTCATGATCTTGTGCGAGCAATTAGGTATGGAATGTAATTTGAGCTTTGACCATTGTGTGAAGAATGATGATTTTTCATTGTTACAAGTATATTTGATAGTATAACAGTTATGGTTGCAGTTCAAAAGTGTGAGCATGCAAAAGTTCTCCTCTTCTTCCGCTACTCAACAAAATCAGCTAACAGGCAAGAAATTCAACAAGAAACAAGGCCAAAAGGCAAATAAGACTTGTTTGTGTATCAACTGAAAACTTCGAAGTATTGTTCTTAGATTTCCGAGATCTGGGCAGGATCTGAGGCAGGAACTGCGTGACCACTGGGCTAGCAAGCTCAAAAATCTCCTCCGCCATAGAAATGCGTTGGAATGTTCGCTATTGAGAAACTGTTGTTTTATAAGGTTGAAAAAACTATTTTGAAAAGCTATGAGTTTGGTCAGAAGTGTCTCGTCAACAGGAACTCTTCATGTAATATTTGGAAAACCAACTGCTGGGCTTTGCTCTAACCTGAAAGAATTTCTTTGATGCCTGAAAGTAATACCATAACATTGCTAACTTGTAAATCTAACTTACCATCATCTTCAAGTATATGAATACAGTCTATTTGAATGAGAATCAACTTCTCAACGGTAAAAAGACCACTTTCACAATGACATCAGTTATTTTGAAATTCTTCCAGGAACGTCACTTGCCTCGATTTAATGTGGATCTAAATCTCAAAAGCGTGCATTGCTCTCAGCAACGCATGAAGTTGTTTTGTACGTGCAGTTGCAATTTTATGATACGATGTAGATCTCTTGCTGTACAGGGAATCACATCTTTTGCCTTGAATTGAATTTAATTGTGAAACAGGTCTATTGTCAATATAAAGGCCGTTAATCGTCATTAAAGGGCGTTTCCCACTTTCGAAAGGCCATGATGTCAGACACATTCCTAGGGTAGACCCCATTGTCCCCATTTCCCCAAACCTCAATTTTGCTTACTTCCCTAACAGTGCAGCTCCTCCATTTTAAAACCTCCCAGCTGTCTCTGATCCGAGGGTTTGTCCTGCCACCATAGGGCTCGAATCTTTGGAAAACCTTGAAATCAAATGTGTAAAATGTTGTTGCCTTATTCTGTCAACTGAATTGATTGAAGAGATCTATAGGTTATTTGCCATAATTCCAGAAAGAGCATTTTTGATATGATCATTATTTTTAGAATAACAGCATTTTCAAGTTTTACGAGAAGTTGTACCTGAGCAGGTGTCTGAACCTTTGACAATCAGTAAAAGCTCCATAAAATCAAAACTGATTGAGAAAAGTCAAAATGACCAATGCAAGAAATACTCAGTTTTTGAAAATCTACAAAACGGTAGCAAGCACAAGTCTGTTGCTTTAATGGTTTACGATTTAGCAATTTGGTGACGTCACAACTTCAAAACTAGTAGAAATTTTAAAAATGATGTAACTCTGAAAATAATGACAATATCAAAAATTCTCTTTCGGGAATTATGGCAAACGACTTGGAGTTCCTTTCGATCCATTCAGTTTAAAGAATGAGGCAATGATATTTTACACATTTGATTTCAAAGTTTTCCAAAGATTCGAGCGAGCCCTATGTCTTTCCTGCCACAGTTTTTCCTTTGAGGACGGCAGTAGAGCGTTCTTCCAACTTTGCCAAATTTTGACAATCAATCCATCATTTCTAGCAAGTAGAAAGGTGTGTACAAAGGTTAATCATCTTCTTTCCGTCCTTTCTAGGAGATATAACGAAATTCCAGACACACCGATAAAGTCGAAAAAGAAGAAGAAATGTGTAATTATGTAACCTTATCAACGAATACCGCAGATTTTAATCATTTTATACCTATGCTAGTGACAAATCAGAAAATTCGAACTGGTGATATATGAAAAAGAGTCACACAATTATTTGCGAGATGTCATGGGACCATTAATGTTTCTGTTTCCATGCCAGTGTGAAATTTAGTTTCATAGCAGAGATAAGTTTTCTATCCTCATGACGGTAAATAAGATCATTATCCTAAGTTATTTCTACCGTGAAAAAATCAGATCATTTGTCCATCTCTAAGTTATCTCTATCATCAAAATCAAAGCATTTGCCAGTCAGCAAAACAACAATAGTTCAGATTAAGACCACTTTTTCATTGTACCGGAACAGTTTTGCCCCGTCACAAAGTTTTTACAATTCTAAAGCATATTCACTACTCCAAAACAAAATAGTTCTATATTATGCGCATACTAACCGGTTTTGTCGTTGCACAGGAAAATATAAAGCCCGAGGTCTTAAAGGTACAGACTGAGCTTGCGAGGTCTGTGTATTCAGACCAATGGGTTTATATTTTCCTGTACAATGGCAAAATCGGTTAGTATGAGTTTTATTACCTGAGAGCTTCTAATTTTGACTCGTATCATTTGGTCGAACACATTTTGATACTGCCTTGTCGTTTGAGTTTATTTTAAGTTTCACAGGCCTAAAGAAGTTGCTGTGGTGATAAAAATGAGTCCTTGTATCGCATTATACAAGGCTACGGTAAACCCGCGAGAAATGTGTGATTAACTAATATGAGTGGTGGGATTCTGTATTTCCTCGTTTTTGAAACTTCATTCAGGTAATAAATAGAAAAAGAAAAAGTGTTACGAATAAGGAAGAACAGTACTAAAGATGGGCTGGTCCGATTCACTATAGTTACGGTTCTGAAGTTATACTGGTGCAGTGTAAAAGGGGTCTAAGGTTCAAAAGTTTTTTGATTTGCATGTGCACAAACTATTTGAAGGTCTTAGATAGTTTGGTGGTAAATTCAGTTGCCCCATATACCCCTCTTCAACCGATACTTTAGTACGCCATTCATGCCTGAAAATTAAACCAGCTATAACCAAACCAGGCTACCGAATGCTGCTTTCTCATAGGTCAATCGAGCATAATCAAATGCATTTGATTGGTTGAAATTATCCTGGTTTATGTAAAGCTGGTTTGACATGGCAGTGTGAATGAAATATGATTAAACATAGAGTTATCATCAACCGTAGCAACACAGATGGAAGTTAGATTCAGTCTTGAACAAACATTGTACCCTTTTCGCCTACGTTCAGTTGGGCTGTGGACTAGATCCAGGTCCCTACTTTGCCTTATCGTCGTTTCATTGCCAAAGTATCTTGGAACGTAATGACAGCTTGTCAAGTGCAAAAGAAAAACATATTAGGATGCCTATCCATAATATTCCAATTAATTTTGTTAGTCTTCGATCGTCGTGTATTTGAGAAAACTAATTTGTTAGCTTTCAAAGTGGTATGGTAGCAAAATTTACCACACGGAATTATTAGTGTAGACCAATTACCTGAACCCCTTTTGTGCCGCTGGTCAACCAGAGATAACAGTGGGTCAGCCCTATTCTAGTTGGTGATGCAAGTCCCTCCTCCCCATCCATTCTAACTTCTGACCATCGAACAGATGATAAGAAGGTAAAAGCCTAAAAAGATCAGGATTTTCGCAAAGTTTCATAGCCTGTCAAGTTTTTTAGAGTCGTCCTTCATCGATTCTCCATGAAATGATGTGAAGCAAATTGCTTAGGTAGGAATAGAACAGGGTTAAGTGAGGCGTAAACAATGACCTTTAGATCAATGTTGAATCAATTTCCAAGCAAGACATCCTGTAGGGCTTTAGGGGATTCGCGTAGTATCTCTATCATTGGTGTACGTTTGTATTTGATGTACGTTAACAGTCTTTGTTAATGGAAATGCGTCCCTTAATAGTTTTCTAGTTGCTTTTCTCCCAAATGAAGAAAAAGCATTCTGAAATATAAAAACATTTGTCATTTATGTAAAATCTCATTTTGATTAACGAAAAGACTCGGTATTTCTTGGTAATTTTCCGTTTTTAATTTTTATTTGTTATCTTTGGTGGTATTTGTATTGAAAGCCCGTATAAATGAAATCAAACTTTTGAAACAAGTTTGCACTGTGTTGCAATGCTATCCAGAAGTTAAAGGCCAATGGCATTTGCGATAAAGTGAAATTCCTTCGGAAAGACTTTGCGAGTGGTTTATTCGCGGGCTTTCGCCCTCGACAGTTATTCTGAGATTTACGGTAATTTTCAAGGTATTGTGGCGCAGTGTGTAATCCTCAGACTTTGAAGCCAGACTAGTCAGGTGGAGTGGGTTCCATTCCCGGTAGGGCATCTAATCGCTTCTCCAAGTGAAATGAATAGAAATCATGGCATATTATATCATGTTATATAGCTGTATGTGATTCAAAAATCCTTTCAAATTCATGTGGCAAATTCCAACGATTTTTGGCCAAGCTTACAACATAATGCAAGAAACTTTCAGTGGCTCGTAACTCTTCTTTTTGAGATAAGGCACTAAGCTCTCTAAGCAATTCTAGGGTCGGGAGGGTTTTATTTCACTCATCTTAGCCCAGATGTTAAGACGGGTTGGATAACTGCAACCAGTAAGTCACTCAATGCAATTATCTTGCAAGATTTCCTGAGAAAAATTGTTTACAGACAGTCGGAAAGGGGCAGTCTTGCAGGCAGGTCTCCCATGGCTGTTTTTTGGTTATTTTGCCAAAGTTTTCGAGTGTAGAAAATCTAACTGCAGCTTTAAGCAGTATATCAAGAATAGATATGTGCCCTTTGTTCAGTTTGTGATTGAGCTTGCAGATAGGTTGAGGGGATGACGACATTCCCTTGCCCCTTCCATTGGCTGCCACTGCATAAGAAAATCCTTAATAGCTAGAGTTTAAAGCTTAATAGCATGCGCGCAGACTTTGATCACTCGGGAGGAGAGGGAAGGAAGAAACCAGTTTCTTTCTTTCCTCTCCTCCCTAGTAGCCAAAGTCTGTGCGCAGGCTAAAAGCTTAACAATTGATCTATCGTACATATAACTGATATAACTTACCAGGCTCATGTACAAGTGCCCTTCCTTGAAGAGGGCACAGAGTGTTGAATCCTACAAAGAAGTTAATGTAATGTAACTAAGTAATATTTTGTAAGAAAGGATTTGTAACGAGAATTGGGTGGGTTGCCTGAAGGAGGAATAGAAACAAATGAAGGACGATTCATGGATTTAGACTATCCAAAAGAATGAAATGTTGAGTGCAGAACGAAAAGTGGCTTTAAGAATTGATTTGTGCTTCTTACCGTTCTCCAACATGATGGGGAAATGCAGGGAGCTATTTCCTAGTTGTCAAGGCGTTCTTGCTTGAAAGTATACTCTGTTTTGTATTTGAAACTATATGTCTTGCACTGTAAATTAGTAAATCACTTACTTCTGTATTATTAGACCAATTAATGTTACGTTTCATTTTTCTGTAAAACTCGACTGATATACTTGTTCTCTCGATATTCTTTGAAGCAATATAGTTATTCCTTAGTGCTGTTTTTGAGGTATGATGATTTTCACAATGTTGTCGTATTATTTTGCGTACCCTTCATTGATTGGTCACTTTAGAGAAAGGGCAGCACCCGGGGGGACAGCATAGGCATTCATTCTTTAAAAAGGCTACAGTTAAGTGGAAACAGCTACCAAATCTCTCTTCCGAGTGAGTAGGGAATGTATTGAAAGGACCGACGAGAGGATTGGGAGGCACAGGGACAAAACATGCGAAACGAGGCCCCCTGTGAGCGAAGTGGGCAGGAGACAGGGGTGTACCTTGCTTTTCGAGGCCTCCTAGACACCGAGGCACAGGGGCAACTGCCCCCTACTGTCAGCGGCCCTGCGTATTGAGAGGAACTTTAGGGAAATAGACTATTTTGGCATGTGGGCATGTAGGAAAGGGTCTGGGGAGAGCAATGTTATACCAGTAAATGGCTGCTGCAGGGCTTTACGAACGATAAATGGAACTCCACAAATTTATTAATGTCACTGTCAAATCTGTTGTTTTATGTGGGTCCATTATAGATCTTGCGAATATACGGATTTGACCTCAGTTTGAGTGCGGTTAACGGTTACGGATTGTTGAGGAATCGCTACGGTTACTTTTATGGCAGAAAAAATTGCTCGTTTAATGGATGTTGGGGCCATAAAAGCACGGTTATGCTGAAATCATGCACCCTCCAATGAATCAACTTTTATATTTCTACAAAATGTAGATTTACATCTGCAATTTCAGTATTGAGATATTGTGATTTTGGAAATCAGTTATTGATGTAAGATGTTAAATGGACTTTGCAATGTACGTCTCGAGGGGTAGAAAATAAAACTATTGCCTGGTTTTGAAAGACTTATCGAACGGATTTGCAAATGTTACTTAAGGAACTGCTTAAATGTCGAGATGCATGCAATTTTCAAACGGAAAAACTGCAAAAAGGACTGAAAACGTGGTAGGAAATCTGTCCATGTCTGCAGATCTGATGTTTAATAGTCTAGGTACTTCGTTTGACATTGGTGACAGCAAATTCTGGTGAGATGAGATCGAAGAAAACACCACCTTACGTAAAGCAAAAGCGCATAGAATCGGAGAAATAATCTTCGAGAAAATCACGTTTGTGTTCATCTGTTTTTACAAATATTTACACAATTTAAATTTGAAATACATAACAATATTACACTTGAAACCATTGTTTTACATTCTCCGGAATAGGTTGTTCTGGTAGGTCCATCGCTAATGGCGTTGATTCCTCTAACTCTTTCATTTCATCAACCTCTTCTTTGTCAAACAAGTCTGGAAATCGAAAGGTACCTTCAGCCTGTAATGGAAGGATGAAACTTTATAACTGAGTTGAGTGACCAAACCATTTGTTAAAAATTTGCCCAAACACTGCTCATAGCAAATTCCTGGGAGGGGGGTACATAACATGTTGAAGGTATGGGTATGTGCCGTTTGGGCACAAATTCTCCACACAAAAGTCCTTTATCGGCAGATTGTCCTCAAACATGGCTGGGTTTGGCTGAAATTCGCAAAAATAGTTCAAAATGGACGGTTTTCTGCTAAAATTCTTCATAAAAGTGGGTATTAAGGCATGGTTTGATAGTTAGAAGGGGCTAGCTTTCTGGCCGACCCTCGTTCATCCACAAGTCATGTACCCCCGCAAGAGAAAATCGTTTAAAGTCTCGTACACCCATAAGGCATGTATCCCCACCGAAATCTTACAAAGATTGTCAATCAAAGCTGTTCAGAAAATAAAAACAACTCGTTTCGCGATCTTGGAGGACATCAACCAATCGGGTTAAGCCACGTTCGAAGGGTGTGTTTGATTGCTAATTCCAAACCTACCAAATTCTGAAAACGATAGACTTAGCAGATACATCTGAGTTGAAATTGAAAATGTTTGTACCTTCTCTAGATATACCCTCCAGCTTTCTTAAATTCATTTCTGAAGATGAAGCACAGACTTGCTTTCAAACGTAAAACAAAAAACAGGGCCTCGTCTTAAAATAACTTTATCAAATTGGATTTGTCTCTCTGGACTGTCACAAATAATTACCAAAATTTCGCTAAATTGAACTTGAATTTGCATCTTTTTTGGATTTGTCTTGTCAACTAAATACAAATTGGAATGAGTGAAAAAGTGAAAGATGGCCAATAAAATGGTAATCGTCACAATCCTTGCATTTCCGCTTTCAATGTGGTAAAGGGTTCGGGCCCTTCGTTCTATTGAGAATCCCAAAATCAGAGGTGGAAATAGTGAGTGAAGCAGTGAAGCAAGATTCGCAGGAAGATTCGCAGAAGATTCGCAGGACGATTCGCAGTAAGATTTGCAGGACGATTCGCAGGAAGATTCGCGGGAAGATTCGCGAGAAGCTTGTTTGTGCTGAAGGAAGAAAAGGGAAGGAAAGAGAGAAAGCGAAACAAAAGGGAAAGAAAAGAAACGAGGAAAGGACGAAAGAAGAATGGAGGGAAGCGGACGGAAAAAAGGGGAGAGGAGGAAGAGCAAAACATGGAAAAAAGATAGGATGGTTAAGAAAACAAAGCAAAAATATACAAGGACAGGAAGGAATGAAGGTGGGAATCTTCACAATATTGCAGTTCAAATTAAATCTGGGACTGCAGAAAAAGTTATAAAATGAAGGAAGAGTTCTAGTTTGATGTTCCTTTGCTGGAAGGCAAATATATTCCCCATCAATGTCTAAAAAAATACGAGAGCTGATTTAAATATGGTAAAAGAGGCTATCTCCACATCTCAGGAATGCAAAAACAATAAGAAAGCTGCTGTAATTCAGTGAATGATGGTGAAGGCTTTGAAAATGCTGAATGGAGTTTGTTAAAAATTGTGTCAAATTCATGACAAACTAGTTTTCATTAAATTCAATTTTAGCCTTACCAACTGAACATATGCAATTTTGAAATCAGGATATTTTTTCTTTTTCAAAGTTCCATCATATCCCATTACTGTTTCTCTTTTACCTGAAATAAAAAAACTCTTTTGGTGTATATGCATCATAAATGTCTAACAGTATTCAGTCACAATTAACACCAAAGAAGCATGTTTCTTTAGATCAAAAGATTATATCATTTTATAAGAAACCTTGATCAGTCCTAAATATTACTAAAAATTTCTTAATTTGTATGACAATCTCACTTCTTAGTGCCTGAATTTTCTAAATTTTTTTCCCATATTTTGGTGAAAGAATTATGATTTTATAGTTTCTATTACTGCCTTTGATATGTTTTGGATGCAGAACACAACATTTAGCAAGAAAATAGTTGAAAACTTCCATTCAAAAATAGTATAGAAAATTCATCATTAAACATTCATTCTTGAGGTAGCTACAGTATCATCATCATTCAGTGACTGCTTCAGTTCAGAAGATTTGTCGTTACTCCTCTCCAGTAGTCACGATCTTCAGCTCCTCTTATGCACTGTTCAAAGTTTAACTTTGTCCATTCCATGATGTTTTTCATCCACGATTTACGGGGACGTCCGCTTGGTCTTTTCGCACATACTCTTCCTTCCAACAATGATTTTTGCATCTTGTCTTTTCTTATTAAATGTCCAAAATATTGTGTCTTTCTCATTTTTATGTTCTTTTCTAGTGACAGACCTTTTTCATTTACACGTTTTAACACCTCCTCATTTGTAGTGTGACTTGTGTATGAGATCTTAAGCATTTTTCGATACATCCACATTTCAAAGCTGTTTATTTTCTTACATGTATCAGCGTTAACCGTCCAGGTTTCGCTTGCATATAAAAGCGTTGATAAAACATAACATCTGGCTAAGCGTTTTCTTGTCTCGATCTCAATGTTTTTTGCTGTTAAAACATCACTCATATTAAGGAAAGTCTGTCTTGCTATTTCTATACGTTGTCTTATTGCAGTATCTGATCTACCATCAGATGTTATCGTTTGTCCTAAGTACTTAAAAGTTTCCACTTGCTCTAGAGTATTTCCATCCACCTTTATATCGACTTTAGGATTCTCTGGATCTCGACTGATTACCATTGTTTTTGTCTTCTTTATATTCATTTTTAAACCTCGCTTTAAACTTTCTGATTTGACTACATCTACAATTAGTTGCAGACCCTGTGCCGACTCCGCGATTAGGGCAGTGTCATCTGCATACCTAAGATTTGTTATATTTTTCCCTCCTATGTTCACACCAGGTAACTTGTCGGCTTGCTTGAATATATCCTCTGTATATAAATTAAATAACTTTGGTGACAGAATGCATCCCTGCCTCACTCCTCTTTTGATAGCAAAACTGTCTGATTCACCTTCTTCTAACTTTATGCTGGCTGTTTGATTCCAGTAAAGGTTTTGTATCATTCTCCGATCCATTGCGTCTATGTCACATGATTTTAACTTACTCATTAGCTGGTCATGGTAGACCCTGTCAAAAGCTTTTTCGTAGTCAATGTAGCAGACAAATACATTCTGTTTTACTTCTAAATATTTATCGAAAATCAGCCTTAGATTTAGTATTCCTTCTCTCGTTCCTACACCTGAGCTAAATCCCGATTGTGTCTCTTCAATCTCTTGATCTATTGCTTTCTCATTTCTTCTCAGGATCACTTTAAGTATAACTTTGGTGACATGGCTTATCAAACTAATTGTTCTATGTTCTGAGCATTCCATTGTGTTTTTCTTCTTTGGTAGTTTAATGAAAATAGCATGGGTGAGATCATGGGGCATAAATCCCGATTTGTAAACTTCTTGACAAATTTTTACTACAATGTTAATCGTTGTATCGTCTAACGCCTTTAAATGCTCTATCATCACACTATCTGTCCCCGCTGCTTTTCCTGTCTTTATGTCTTTTATCGCCAACATAATCTCCTCCTTAAGTAATTCTAGCCCTTCGCCTACTTGACTATTTAAAGAATCTGATCTATTTTCGTCTTCATACAGTTCTTTGATATATTCTACCCATCGCTTTGCAACTTCTTTTTTGTCAAATAGAACACGACCGTTCCGGTCCTTGATACATCCACTCGACGTTTTGATTCCTCTCTTCCTGTCCGTGATTTCTTTCACTTTTTTATGCATTTCCCTCATTTTATGGGACTTTTCAAGATCTTCTACTTCTTTACATAATGAATTGTACCACTCCTCTTTGCGTTCTTTACATCTCTTTTTTATCATCTTGTCTATTTGCTTATACTCTGAAGTTCCTTTCTTTTCCCTTCTCTCTTTCATCATTTCTAATATATCCTCTGTCATCCACATCTTATCTTTCTTTCTTTTCTTCTTAGGAAGTACCTTATCTTGCGCTGCAATGACACTAGCTTTGAAACTATCCCATTGTTGATTTATTTTATCTTCTTCTTTTACATATTGTTCTAATTCTTCTATCATCAAAGCATCAAATCTATTTCGAACTTCAATTGCAAACTGCTCTCTATATTCATCTTGTTTTAACAAATTTACTTCATAACTATCCTGACGCTGGGACTTCTCTGGTAATTTCAGCTTCAGTTTTAGCTTTGTGATAAGGAGATTATGGTCGGACATTACATCTGCTCCTGGATATGTACGAACATCTTTGACGTGATTTTTGAAACGATTTTTTACTAAAATAAAGTCAATCTGATTACGATGTTGATCACCAGGGCTCATCCATGTGTATAGCCTACGTTTGTGGTGCTGGTAAAATGTGTTGGTGACAATCAAATTCTCTTCTTGACAGAACTGGATTAATCTCTCTCCTCTTAAATTTCTATCTCCAAGGCCAAATTTGCCAGTTATATGACCAGTTTCCTCTTTCCCTACTTTTGCATTCCAGTCTCCCATCACAACAAGTACATCAGTACTTTTAACGAGTTTCAAACATTCTTGTATCTCATTGTAATATTCTTCAATTTCTTCATCGCTGTGATCTTGTGTTGGTGCATAACACTGTACTATTACAACATTAAAAGGTTTTCCTTCAATTTTTAACATCATCACCCTATCTGATATTGGAATAAAGCCTTGAACTGATTTTGACCATTTCTTCTTTATAATGATGCCTACACCGTTTGCATGTTTTTGTCCTCCTGAGAAATACATGACATGTTGATCTTTATCTATTACACCTGAGTCTATCCATCTGGTCTCTGCTATGCCTAAGATGTCAATGTCAAATCTTGTCATTTCTTGTATACAGTTATCAAGCTTTCCTGCTCTATAAAGTGTTCTCACATTCCAGGTGCCAATTTTCAGAAGCTTACCTTTGCCATTCATATTGATTATATCAGAATTCAACCTCCCGTGAGGGGCTAGATTGACTTCTTCATCATTCGAGTATAGCTACAGTATAGAAATTTTATAATTTGAGACCAAGGATTCTCTCCATAAAGTTTTGGCCAGTCTCAATAATAGTATGTTATCAAGAAGTCTCATGATTATTTCTGCAATATGATTTCAATGTTTACTGGTGACAGAGCAGAGATATACCGGGTATCCCAAAAAACTTTCCCTGTTTGAACAGTTCCACAACAACAGCCACTGCCTCGTTTTGAACGATGTAAATGGCAGTCTCTTGCTTAAAGGCTCACTTGGATCCATATGATTTTACGTTATTTTTTTGCGCATAAAGACCTCCAAAATATGGATTTTTCGAAAATTGTATGCCGGAGAAGTCCTTGAAAAGATGGAAAATCTAGCATGATTTTATTGACAAACCATTTTTAGCTCTTTCTTGAGCATATCAGGCATTCTGTTTTTCAGGAAAATAATTATACAAAATCAATGCATGCAGATACAAAAATCAAACAAACACTCAAATCTAAGTTGAGCATTGTACAACAGGTTTCTTTTAAAAGCTCTATCAAATAAAACACACTTTTACTAAAATAACAGCTCAAATAGGGGAAGTTTTTTGTGGGACACCCGGTACTCACCATGCTGAATCCTTGTATTGACTCTATGAACTTTTATGTTGTATATCTTTTCTAGGTAATTCTTCACATCAATTCTGTTCATGCTGCAGATAGGAAAAATGATGAAATAATTGAAATAGAATTATTCTTAATACATTTCTAGGTAAATTTATTTAAATTTATACATTTGACAAAACATTAACTTTCCTTGATCATGGGGAAATAGCATCAGTTGGCCAGAAATGTGCATATTGTGTCCCGGGGGGGGGGGGGGTACATGACTTGCGGATGAACGGGGGTCTGCCGCCTGGTCTTCAAAAAGGTACCCTCTTCTAATTACCAAAACTTGCAGTCACACCCACTTTTATGATGAATTTTGGTGGAAAACCACCCATTTTTGACCTTTTTTCGCCAATTTCTGGAAAACCCACCCATGTTTATGGAAAATCTGACGAAAAAGGGACGCTTGTCTAGAGAATTTTGGGCCCAACAACCCACCCATATGGGCGGCACATACAGGTACCTTCAACATGTTATGTACCCGCCCCCCTGGGATTGTGTCATCAGCACATAGACCCAAGTTCAATTTGAAATCCACAGCTGCAGTGCATAGAACAGTTATGGGCAAATATTTTGAGGGCAAACACTTAGGGACTAGCTGACTGACTGCAAGGGGCAAAGCAGCCGAGGGAAGCTGTGTGGTGTGGTATGGCTAGAGAACCTTTTGATTCTTCTTTCATTTGAGTGCACTCCAGATGGTATCAAATATCATTGTTAGCGAAATCCATCCAGGCAAATGCAAGGGTCAGTGGTCTTGTGTTGATGAAAACATCATCTGATGATCTACCATTCAACACAACAGGCCTAAACTTAAAATTATAGGCCCAACCCCAACAACAAATAATAATTTCATATCTAGAATATAGATATAATGATGCCGATGGCGGGCGCTTGCATCCAGAATGTGCACGAAATACTTACTCCATTGAGACATGCATCTGCACAATGTTTTCAGGCAGTTCTTTAGTTGGTCTAACAATCTTTACGAACCAATTCGTAAGAAATATTCTCGCTTGCAGCCGCGGATTTTTTACCACGTTTCTGTACGCCATTTTTAAATTTTGAAGCAACCTCGCATTCAAAAATTATCCAATTCAATTTTGAAAACGAGGAAACCTATTTTGGCACACAACAAGTGAAGATGTCGTCGAAGAAGTGATAGGTATACTTTCTTTCCGCAATTGTGCTGTTTTTGATGATATTAGATGATAGAGAGATGGTGTTCTTTGATGAAGAAAGATTGGTGTTTCTTGCAGCTTCAATTTTCTTGGTGTCATTTGTCAACGTAAGTATGAAAATGAAATCAGCCGTCATCAAAAACCAGGGTGAATCTGAGTGCCTATTTCCAGAAGATCTTCGGAGCAGAGAAAGAACTCATCTGGTTTTTGGCGCACATTTTGGTGCAGAAAGGGGCCATAAAACAATAGGCAATTCAATGTCTGATTGTATTAAACAATAGGTACCCATTATTCTTTGGCGCACACTGGCGCACAAACTTTTTGGGCTCCGAAATGTTTGGCGCAGAGTAGAGATTCACCCTGGATCAAAAATGCGCAAAAACATATGCAAAAAAAACAACAGGCCTAAAAGATTGAAAAGATTTTGCCAAATCCAATCATTGACAGACCCAGACACAAGTCAAAACACATTTATCTTTTATAGAACTAAAAAGGACTTGAATAATTAATTGATTGACTAAGTTCAAAAGAAAAGGCTACACCCCCAATGGTAACTGATGAGATGCTATCATATAACCAGCAGACCACCCTTATCAATGTGCAAGATGTGGCATGCATAATAGCAAATTTCCTAATTCAGCAAAATTTTTGGTGATACTTGTATTTTTATAAGGAACAAATAATTTAGACCAGTATATACTGAAAGTTTCACATAAATAGCAAATTTTGAGTACTCTGAGTTTCATACGTATAACTTGGTTTTGGAGGATAGTTTCATATAGAATATATGATTGAAATATCAAACAAGGCGTTTGCTGGATTTTCTTGTACTAAAATGTAAACCTTGTGGAAATCTGCAAGCTACCCTTTGCATTGATTCAGTAGACTCTATTTACATGTCATAGTTTCATTTTTTAGCTTTTAGCCTGAACTGATATTGCTACAACTACGACTCATTCCCATACGCTTGCGGAAACGGTAAAGTTCTGTACTGATTCTATTTGAAACCTTTCCGCTGCTCCACAAAAAGTTTGACTGAGCAGTGTTGGAGTCTCTATCACTATTGTGTACATTTGAACATTCTACAAAATGTATCAATCTGTTGTTTGATTTGCATTCTTTTTTAGAATGTAGCTGTGGGCTTAAATCACCTGCTGCTTTTTCCTCACAACCACTGGGTCTAAAATGCCATAAAAATCAGTTTTCTAGAACTGCTGTACCATCTAATTAGGTATCAGTACTTCGGTAATGGATCATTCTTGCCACAAAAGCAAAAACCGCCTTGCTCTATAGCCACATGCTGATTGGTAGATGATGGGGCAACAGAATCCTGTTGCCGATTGTGATTTTTGCAGCTCTATGTCCATAAGGCCCTCAGTGGAGCGATAACAACAACAGCAATTCAATGAGATGAGTGTAACTTTAGGGTCCTTATGGTAGTGAGGCTATTGATTCTGCCTAACTGTTGTTTGAATGACAGTCCTTACCATGTATCTACAGCACATCTATTAACACTGATTTAATGTACTTCAAGGATTCATGATTAATATTTGTTTTATCTTTCAGGCAGAATATGATGATGTGAGATGCAAGTGTGTTTGCCCAAAAGAAATTGGCTCAAACACGACAAATGTTCATATAAAAACTGTTATTGCTGATAAATGGTGAGTATGTTGCTTTTTATACTTATATATATTTTTTCTTGCGAGAACATATTTGGTGTTCCTAGTTTCACAGTTTTTTTTTTTGTTTGTTTGTTTTCAATTTGTTTTGAGTGGGCTTGTCAGGATTTCTAGCTACTGAAAGCTAATTTAGGCCCACTGTGCATGCTGCATCCAGGCATGGGACCCCTAGTTTAACGCCCCTTCCAAAGGACGACGAGGTGAGTTGTAAGGTCAGGCCTCCGAGGTCACCCATCCGGAGTTTGACCTCACTCGACCAAGCTTAACTTCAATCACCTGAGGAAGACTGTTTAAGCCACTCGGCCACTCACCCCGCATTACAGTTTGGTATTATCAGCACTTCAGATTTTTTCATATTCAAATTTGCCTGATTTCTTAGTGCAGCCAATTAGATTTGTTTCATTCAATGCAATTTTCATCTATATTCATGATAGTTGGACTTTTGATGAAGGATGAGACCTAAAGCCCAGGGGGGTACCATAATTGTCAACCGTGATGTTACCTGAATCTGGTACTTGACAAAGGGAGTTTCTTAACCATGTGTATTAATTTTGTCCACTTGAGAATGCAAGTTCTATTAGATTTTTTTCAGTTATGATAAAAATTCTGAAAAAGCTACTAATCTGCCAGAATAAAGGTTAAAAATGGTTAAAAGGTTAAAGATTTTTAAAAAATTCAGATGAAAATACCCACCCATATGAGCAGCATGTCCAGGATCACTCAATAATTAAGGACCCCCTCCCCCCTCTACCGGAATCTAAAGATGGACTGTACTAGACAATAAATACCTAATTCAACATTTCAAATATCTTTACTCACTAGCAAATGTGAACACATTGTTCAAAGAGAGGAGAAATTCTGCTTGAGATGCCAGTGTTCTTATGAAGCAAGGAACACTTTACTGATCAAGGTATGTAAATAGCTTTTACAAGTGATGTGCCCTAGGATGTATTCCAGCAAGTTAGACAGATCATGTTTTATTAGCCAATCTTCAAATTATCTACCAATTATGCTTTTGAAGGAAGGATTCTATGACTGCATACTCAAACTTGTCATGTTCAGGAAGTTGGAGGAAAAAGCTCAATATACACTTTGGCAATCATATTGGCAGCACCAGCCACCAGTTACCAAGAATGGAGAAAGATAAATGAAAATTGAGGTCTAGGGAAAGTGTTTGGGCGACAGCCTTTTCACCTTGGGGAAACATCCTTATATTGCTAAGAAATGCCCCTTTTTCCTCAAAGTTCAATATCTAACAACCTAACTCCTCCATTTACAATTATTTCTCTATGGATTTGGGCAAATTGGAGAAGCAACATCAGAGAGATCTGGGATGCCAGTCCCTCTCTGGCATCGCTTCTGTCCTGACATGCTGATTGGCCTATGAACCTCATTCCACTTCATTCCAATTTGTCAAATGCCCTTCTTATAGAAAATTTTTATATTTGCAAGGATCTTTTGCACTACCAGGGCCTAATTACATGAGAGTTTTCACCATAGGGCTGAGATTTTAGCCCTCTTACCTGAGGTGAAAAATACTCCCGATTACATGGGGTTTTTCAACCCAGGGCTGGAATCTGCGCTGCGTGTCAAGTTAGTTTTCAATTGCAAAGACAGTCCAATATTTTGAAGATATCTGTGCATCTGATGTAAAACAATAGGGATTAGGTGATAATTAGGTGTCACAATAAGGATTAAATTTTCATCCCTGGTAGAGCAAAGAGGGCTGAGATTTCAGCCCTATGGTGAGTTTGGGCCCAGCCAAGGGCTGAAAATTTCCCATGTGATTGACAAGGAAAATTTACAAATCATTCACCAGAGAGGAGAGCTGGAATTTCATCTTGGGTAAGTGGGCTGAAATTCCAGCCCTATGGTGAAACCTACCATATAATTGGGCCCTTAAAAACAATAATCAGCAATATTTTGATGCAAAACTATTTTTTGTTGCAGGTGATAATCATCCTGGTCTTGGTCAGTATTGGCACACTTTTCATATATATGGGTTGCCTTATATTGATTACAAAGAACAGGACTCTAAGTGTTGTTTCTGATGAGGTATGTCGTAAGGTATTCCTTGGTTGTATAGCTGGTTGGTGTTCTTTTCAGTACTCTATTGAACGCAAAATTCATTAATAACAGACCTTTTAGCTATTTTGAAAAGAATCAGAATCGAACGATATTTCACTGCATTTTGTAGAATGTTCAGTTGTGCACAATAGTGATAGTAGAAGCTCTAACGCCATTCGATCGAACGTCACGTATGAAGATGTATGAAAATAACGCTCGATCCAGGTTCTTTTGCAGAATAGCCAAAAATTCTATTACCTGGTTTATCTATTTTTGTGAATTAAGCTGCTAGTTTGGTCATAAATGTGAGGAAGCAATGCAAACTCTGATTGTAGACTTAGGGGAAATAATGCTGCTTAAAGAGTATACCCATTGCGTAATGAAAAAACAGTTTGCCATCCCCAAATAATTTTGGATCATTGACAAAAGAAGTCACAGAGAAAATTTTATGAAAGTTTGATAATTCGAATTTTGGTGATTTGTCAAACGGGAGTACGGGAGTACATTTTATTAGGACACTCGACATACACGTATTTTATTTTACAAGAAACTAAATTTCTTAAATTTTTAGGCCATTTTGCTACCAAAAGCTTCTTACGTGTTTCTTATATTTTGAATGCCGGAAGTGTAAGAGTTCATTTAGTTTTGTAAAAATGCTCCCAAGTTACTAAGTAAGATCTCAAACAAATAGATAACGTCATTCGCATTCAAAGTATTTTCCAAATAGTTGCTGTTACATTACCGTATCAAACGTTTTTGAGTGACCTGCGAATGTTAATACTGCAAATTACAAAAGTTTCTTAGCTTTTATTGTTCAAGTAGGGTTGATTCTTAACTTTCGAAAAATTGAGCTTACTGTTTCTTATAAGCTGTTTCTTATACAAAATGTACTTATATCATGAGATGGATATTCCACAGCCTGCATCCTGTTGATTACTGTCGATTCGCTCTGTTTTATTGTTCTTGTTACTGTTACATATACACAGTATTTTTCTGTTTCTTTCATCCAATTCACCAGTTTATAATGAATTATAGGGTAGTTTGTTTCTTTTTCTTTGTTTAGTTTACAGTAAAAACCCGCGTATTAGAAACCTAGTGATTAAGAACCTACAGGCTGAAGTTCTGGAATTAGACCCCCAATATATAAGAACCCATTAGCCTGAAATTTGAAATAGGTTCTTATTCATAGAGATCATCAAATTAGATCAACACTCCATTTCCTTTGTCGTTAAGCCTAAAGGGACTGATACTGTCATATGTGCAAATTGCAAAGAACTCTAAAGATGCGTTGAAAGCTTTTCACTGTATTCTGTAAAATTTCTGATTTTTCTACGAACTGCTGTTGTGAATTAGGCCTCATGAATTCAGGCGCCTATGAACTGAAAGTAAATAATGGGCTTGAAGTTTCAATCTGAACAAAAAGAAATACCTGAAAGCCCTAAATGAAATAAGAACCAATTTAAGATCCTGAACAGCCTAGTTTCCCACTAAATACTCAATATGTAAGAACCTAATCAGGCTGACTTTCAAAATTGTAGGTTCTTATACGCGGGTTGTTATTGTATGTCGATCGCTCTCTCTCTCTCTTTGGTTTTTTCGTTTTTTGTTTGTTTTTTTATTTAGTTTATGTAGATCTCCAGTATTGCCAGTATTGCCATGCCTTATAATAGACAGTGCATTTGATTTGAAAAATCATTGTAAAACTTCCCCATCCCAGCCCAGCACCGTATTGAAACAGACAGCAACTTTGACGAATGGAGCTTCAAGATTTACATTCCTTCACCCTTTCCTTCTTAGCGACAAGAGGAACTGAAAAACCAGCCACAGTTTCGCAGAAGTCGCAGCTTAACTATTTACGGAATAGAAAACAAAATGGATGAATGGCAAAATAAACTTTCAGCTCAGAGAGAGAACGTATACAGGACACGAACTATGCTGAATTAGAATCAAGGCTTTTCCTGCAAGTATCTTCTTAACTGATGCGATTTATGTATGTTATTTGCCTGTTTTTGTGGATTAATTCACTTGGTTGCAGCCGGAGGATAGCTAGAGATGCCCTGCCTGCCGGCTGCCAGTCCACATCTGTAAAAGAGACGCTTTCATTACATGAGCAACAATCACTATTCAGTTGCATAACTATGATCTTGAAATAGTTTCGAGACTTTAGGCCATTCAGAATGTATGATAAGCAATTTCCTACATAGAGAGGAAAAAACTCATTTGAGAACTTCAACCCAATTCCCACCTTTCAGCAATGACAAAAGGGCGCTCGATTGTCTTTGGAGGGTACCGGGTGAGCCAGAAACAAAGTTCCCACTTTCGAAAGTTCATAGCACCAAGAGTACTTCACGGATTTGAATGATTCGAACTCTAGTTGAAAGCCGACAGATTGAAGTATATTTGTGATTTTTCTCGTTGACCTATCAGCACTAAAAGTAAATTCAACTTTGTAAATACTCTAAAGGCCAATTTCCAGTCAGCGGGATTTTCCGAGCGGGCGGGATTTTAGACAATATTCAATTTCAGAGCGACATTTTCTCTCTCAAACAAAAGAATTTCCGCCCGCTCGGAAAATTCTACCGACTGGAAATCAGCCTTAAGGTTGCAAAATGACTGAAAATTGGCATATAACGTTGATCAAATTATAAAGGACTCCTCGCACAGATCAATAAAGAAAATACAATTGACAATTGTCCGTGGGTTAGGGATATGCACTGCACGCCTCATTTCGCAGTTCTCTTCCTGGGCCTCCAAGAGCTCTCAGCGGCCCTTTGTCCACTTATTTAGCTAATTAAAGTTGCATGTTAATTTTTATATGATCTGGGATAAAACTGTGTCGAATTTGACTCGTACGAGTGTATGCTGAATCCGTAAATATGGTGTAACAGAACTGAAAAGCTTTCATGCACATCCTTGTCATTTGATTTTGTGGAAAAGCCTCCTCTTTAATAAGTCCCCCTGGAGTCCCCGAAATCTTGCCCCTCTGGAGTCCCCGAAATCAAAGAAGCCCCCTGGGGCTTAATAGAGCTTTAAGTGTATTTTTACTATTTCAGGCATGGCAGAGAAAAATTGTTTGCTAGATACTTTCCATACCTCGAGTATTTTGACGAAAACAGCAAAAGTTTTCTTTTGAAATACCATGGGCAATAATAGCCTCACTGACATAAGGACCCTCAAGTTTCGCTCATCTCATTGAGTTGAATTCTTTTTGTTGTTATAACGATATCAGTGGAGCGATAACAACAGTATCAGGCGAGTCATAGTTGTAGCGATATCAGTTCAGGCAAAAAGCGAAACTACAACATTTGATGGCAATAATGCACCGTGTTTGTAGCTTGGAAATTAAGACTGCGTTCACACGATGCCGGCACATTTTGAAAACGGTAGGAAAATTGACAGTAAAAACTCGTTACTGGACTTTGATGCTGAAGGAAGTACCTACACACTAAAAATCGACCAGTCTCGATCCAAAAGCGTTGAAAAATGATCTGTTTACGATGCTGTTTCAAATTTATACCGGTTAGAGTTCCGTTTTCAAAATCTACCGTTTTCGAAATCTGCCGGCAAAAAATGTGCCGTTTTCGTGTGAACAGGAGGCCTATCCGTCACATTTTTCACCGTTGTCAAAATCTGCCGGCATCGTGTGAACGCAGTCTAAAGTTGTAACTTCGATATTACCGCAGTGTTCTTCATTGTATTCGCTTTGACCCAAGCCTAACCAATGCAAGAAATCGAATTCAAATGGACCCTGCGCATCTGAACTGTTGGCTCCTACACAGCGTTCATCCTCATTTTAACTGCCTCTAATATGACATATTTATTGTAAGAGGAAGTTTGAAACGAGGATGAACGCTGTGTAGGAACTAACTGTTCAGATGCGCAGGAGCCATTTGAATTTGATTCCTAGCACTGGTTTCGTTTAGGCTTTAGCCGAAGAGAAAGCAACAATATCGAGGTAATAAATTTTAATTTCTTAGCTACAAACACGGTGCTTTGAAGTCCATGAAAATACAATACTATGTAATCCTCAACACCTTTCTTTTAAATATGTGTATAGAGCAGGACTATCGAGGAAGGGGGGGGGGGGGGGGTAGCCAGGGTAGTTACCATAGGAGGGCTGAGGCCATTAGGGGCCCGGGAAAATATACACTATGTAATTTTTCTTTGTCTTCAATTTTCCTCAGGAACGTTTCTTCACCCGCGAGTCCTCTGGCATTCTCAGTAGCTTAGTGTTTAAACACGAGGTGAACATATTTTTCACTTAAGAATCTTTTTACTAATTCATAGGAAGGCGTTTTAATCTAAAATCATCCTTTTATCAGTGCATAGTAGGGCAAAGTCCGAGAGAAATAAATAGGGCGTGGTCCAAAAAACTTTCTGGAGCCTTTGGCGCTGGAGGCATAATCCACACCCACCACTAGGGCTCATGCCCGTCCCTCACGGCCCTGGTATTGAGGTCAAGATAAAACCATAAAATAATTTTCCTAATTTTCTGGATGATATTTGAGCCGTATTCAACCGGTCTTGTGATCATTTTATTTTGGTGTGATTCAACAAAGCTTCTTTCAACAACTGTGAAAATTTGGTGTCTAATTTCTAAGATGCTTGGTTAAACACAAGGAATCAAGACTATTTGCCAAATATCTTTCCAGTGAGTTCATTTGTCATATTTTCATCATCTGTATTTTAATCGTAAATTTTATGTTAAGAAGGTAGAATTATGAACTGTCGATTAAGAATGGCTCTGAAGATAATCATTAAAGCAAGACGCAAGGATACCGCATTTCTCATTTGTATTCGGATTGATAGTCTGAACTGAACAAGCATAGGGCTTGAAACTTTGTAAAACTTTGAAATTAAATGTGTAAAATTATTGCCTAATTCTTTCAACTGAATTGGTCACAGGGAACTTCAGGTCATTCGCCATAAATCCAGAAATAGCATTTGTGATATCGTCATTATTTTTAGAGTTACAGCATTTTTTTTTAATTTCAACTAGTTTTGAAGTTGTGACGTCATCAACGTAAACCACGAAAGCTACAGACTTCTGCTTGCTACCATCATGTAGATTTTTCAAAAACTGTTTTATTTTTCATAAAACTTAAAAACGGTGAAATTCAAAAAAATATGATATCAAAAATGCTCTTTCTGGAATTTAGGCGAAAGACCTAAAGTTCCCTTCGATCTATTCAGTTACAAGAATCAGGCAACAACACTTTACACATTTGATTTTTAAAGTTTCCAAAGATTCGAGCCTTATGCTAACAGAACATAGACCTCTTCCACAAGCGGCAGCCCATTGGTTAAATGTTTTATTTCATTCATTGGTCAGACTTTGTCACCGAGATTTCCAAAAAAACATTGTTCTCCTATAATTCATAATTTGAGTTTGTTTTCAGAAGTTTTAGCAGCCTACTGCTGCAATACAGGAGCGGATCCAGCCCAAAATTGAGGGAGGGGCAACTTACAGAAAGGCCGCCCAATGAATAATTGAAAGTAAGCGCTGCGAAGGCCCGTCAGCGGCGGCGCCAGCCGCCGCGAATTGGGGGGGGTAAGGATGGATGGGGGTCCGGGGGTGAAGCCCCCGGAAAATTTTTTGGGACCACGCCCTTTAGAACTTTAGGAAACGCCCCTTTTGAAGATAGAAATACGCCCTTTTGAATAAAGAGATACTCCCTTTTTTGGATAAAAAGCGACAAATGAAATCATTTGTGTATACGAGAAGCCTTAAGACAGGGTTTTGAAATGTATTACAACTAGTATCACAACTTGTAAAAGTTTAAATGAGTCATGTAATAATGTGAAATGACAAAGACAAAATTAGAATGACAAAGACAGAAAAGGATTTCAAAACAATAAGTTCATATTTTAGAGTAAGAAAGCGAGATTGAAAGCTCAAGGCAGACCAACCCCTACCCTAAGACTTTTATGAGGTTTTTGGACGAATCTAAATTACCATATTTTCAAAAAAGTGCGGGGGGAGAGTATTTACCCCCCCCCCCCATACTCCGCCGCTGCCCGTGAAGATTTTTGGACTTCCGATTGAGAAAATTCGTTGGCTTTTCTACTAAATAATGCTGTGATTTTGATGTTTTCCCCACATTCTCAGATCGAGACAGTTAAAAAAGAGTATCTTTGGGTCACGACGAGGGGCGCACTTCTCGCCATAAAAAGGGGGCGCCAAGCTGAGCCTCCTTCGTGAAGGGGGCAGTTGCCCCCACTTGCCCCCCGTTAAATCTGCCACTGCTGCAACGGACAATATTTGGCATATATTGAATGAAAAGGCTATTTAATGCAGCAGCTTCGCTTTCTACAATGAAAACTTTGCTTGATAAGGTCATGATAAGATTTCTTAGATAAATGATACAAATGGGAGCTTTGCAAGTATCAAAGAGTCTGTTCTTGCGGAGATCCAGAGACGCCTCCACAGCGACACGATGCCTAAGGCTGGGAGCGACGTTCCATCTCTTCCTTGCAAACAAACCATCGCTCAAAATAGGAAGTGAAATCTGGTGTCGTTGTGTTGAAAGATATCGCTCGTTTTAGAAGCCAAAGGAAAGAATATACATCTTGAGTCCAGAACAGATTAGGTAAGTCACAAATCCCCTGCTTGAGGACCACTTCTGTAGCGAATTACGGTTCACACAAGGCTGGTAAACAGAAGTACTTGTTGACTTCAGTGACTCCAAAAAAAGACCCTCCTTGATAATAGTTAAACGTTGGAGGCAGTCAATAAACTAGCAAAATTACTGTGTTGGACCAACTTTATTTATTTTTACCCAGATTTTTCGTAATTTCAATCTATTCTCCATGCAGGTACGTTCTTATGTTTAGTTCAATGGGTAGGATGGATATCTTCTTCCGGTTGTTTCTATCAACGCTGGTTGTTGCCATCAACTTTGGAGTGGTAAGACGTCTGTTCTCAATTTTTTAAAGACGTTGAAACATTGTATGCTCGGGGACGAGTGTGTTGAGATTTTCACCTTCACAGTTCAAACTTGTTATTCGCTTTCCTGCTCATAACTTTATAACTGTCCAATTGATTTTGTCCCCACTGAGTTTCCATTTACTGATAAAGTCGCCCATCTGCAAGGTGACTGTGATTACTTTTTCGTGGCACAAAAAAGAAATGGAAAAGAACACCAAATGGTGTTTCCCTTCTCCATATCATCATACTTTCAATGCATAATGATCGCATGCAAAGTTGCAGTGCATGGCTTCGTTTCTGTTCAGAATAATAACGAAGAAACATCAAAAATTGATCAAAGTCGCCCACTTGACAATATCTATTCTTCACAGGTTCTAAATGCTGCAGCAACTGCAAGAAATAGTGTGAAACTTCCAGGTACAAAGTTGAACAAAACACGTTATAATTTGCTTTTTCTAATATCTTAATACTTATACTTTATACTTTTGTTTGCTTGACCAAGTAACTGCTGTTTCAAACTTGAGGGATATTAAGTCCCTTGAAGCAACATAGTGCCAGGACTTTGTAGATGTCACCAACTAGCAAAGATGATCAACATAGTTCTTTATCTACAACGATGTTCGATTCAACTATTCAGTTCAGATTATTTCTCTTGTTTGAGTTTAGTGCGTGGTGTTTTCTACGCATTTGATGCAAATGGAATCGCAATCCTTGACCCTGCAAGCAAGAAGATCACAAAGAAGATTGATGCCAGCACAAAACTGCCAGGAACAACAGTGACCATATGTACACCTAGTGTAAGATCAAAGTCAAAATGCTCTTGGGCGGGAGCTGTGTTTGCACCAAAAAAATACATTTTTGCAGCAGACTCCAATGGTAACAGGTCAGTTTAGAGATTAACTGCAACTGTTTACGTTTCAACAATTCTGAAATTTCTACTGAAAGGTCCCGTTTCGTTATATATCTTTTCGAAGAGACTTTAGAGTCTAAGGCAAGAGGTTGAATGTCCCAAATGAAGTAGATCGTATAAACAAAGAGCAAAATTGAAACTTCGCGGATTGTCGAGGGACGTTTGTGCATTGCTATTAAAGATGTGTGCAAGAGAGAAATTCCTGCCATTCATGGAGGCAAGTAGTCTGCGGTGCGTTTTTCCTCCCCCGTAGAGGTCGCACCGCAGACTAGGAGGCAAGGAGCTGCTTTCTTTGAATTCACAACTGAAGGTTCTATCTCCGGAGAGGTTTATTATCGATTGCAAGCCATTGCCTGTCTCAGAGATCTCCCTACACCGTTTTCATGTCGAGGGACTTGAAGAATTGTAGCTCTTTCGTTTTATCATTAGATGAACCATCTGACAAGTATTGCTACATCACGTTAAGTAACGTGAGGTATAGACTTACACCTTTTAGTTCCTCATTTCCATGCGTTCTTTGATTTGCTAATATCACTTGGTCAATAGGGACTCATAATAACATCACTGTTCAAAAATGGGCCCACTTTTTCAAAATGGCCTAAACTAGAGGGAGTTCTCGTACAGTCAACGAAATCGCTTGAAGCTTTTAGTACAAAGAATGATGTTTTCCAGACCTACAAATCGCAAAATGCATAACTTTCAAATAGATCCATTGCAACTGCGAGAACTCTAGGCCTCATCAACCGCATTTTGTATGCAACAACAACGACTGTCTAAAAATAGCGCCTCTACGCAGACCTAAATTGGGCCCATTTTTTAAGAGTAATATTATGAGTCCCTTTTGACCAAGTGATATCAGCAAATCAAAGAACGCAGGGAATCACGGGACGAAAAGGCATAAGTCTACACGAGGCGCTAATGCTAACCCAACAAATCTGTATGTCGGGTTTTTTGATAGACAACAGAGCTGGTCAAATTTCACAAGCAAAATTTGGCATAAGAAACTTTGCGTGGCCAAAAATTGAAAGAAGACAATGTTAGATGGATATTTGAAGGATGTCTTTATCACAATTGCAATGATTGATGTCAATTTGAAGACATTTTGGTAAACAGGTAGACAGCACTCTATGAACACCGTTTATGGCTAGTTTATGAATCTTTCACATTCACAGGCTAATTGTTATTGACGTCGAAAAACAAATGGCCGTCAAAGCTATCAAAACAGATAAATTTCCATATCAAGTTGAGTATATCGCAGCCATGGATGAAGTTTGGGTATTATGTTGGGGTAACAGTACTCTAAATGTTGTTGGCGTACGCAATGTGACAACAGAAATCGCGAAGATAAAACATACTAATCTATTGGTTGTGAAACATGCAATCAAGGCTCAGGTAGGATCCTACGTTTAAAGCATCTGGTACAGTAAATCCCCGCATACAGTAAAACCCCACAAACAAGAACATAGCAAAATAAGAACCTGCAGACTGATTTTGTGGAAAAAGACACCCAAAGATGAGAACCAAAAACAGACTGATGTGATTCAATGTTCTTATGAGATGGTACACTTAATTAATAAATTTCATCATGTCAGTGTAAACAAAGTCCCAACTATTGATAACTGAACACATCTTCAACATTTTCAACATTTTCAACATCTTAACTTAACACATTTTCAGGGATATGCAAATTTTTTTTCAAGCAGTATTGTGATAGAAACTGCTTTGTCACATTATACCCTCAAGTTTATTAACACATACTGTATACAGTAGCTATATATTCATCATAGTCACAAGTGTCCTTACGATAATAACCACACCCTGAAAATGTCATAGGTACCTCATTTATAAGAACCTAGCCAGTCTGTTTTTTAGAAAAGCATGTTCTTGTTTGCGGGGTTCTACTGTATAAGAGCCTACCGATATAAGAACCTAGAGGCTTTTCCTAAATTATGCACCTTGTAACTAAGAACCTGTTTCAGTTTGATGAAAAATAGGTTCTTATCGCCGAGATGGCAAAGTTGATTTTTGATCGTTGTTATAAAGTTCATTTTGGCCCCAATGGCTGTTAAAGTTTGATTCTCCTCTCCAATTAGTTATTAGGTCCATAAAACCCTTCAAAAAAATTATGGGGTTGAACATCTTTCGTAAGGCTCTACGAGGGCCTACACAAGGCACCCTTCAAATAAGAACCTCTACACCTTAGTGTTAGTGCCTTTGAAATAAGAACCTATTTCAGTGGGTTCTTATATGCGGGGTTTACTGTAGTGCTGTCCAATCGTTTGTCTTTAAGGACAAATCAGGGGTTGGTATGATTCATTATAACCTGACTGAAGTTTCAAAAACGAGGCAATACAGAATCCCGCCACTGCTATTGGTTAATTGCACATTTCCCGCGGGTTTCCCGTAGCCTTGTATAATACGATACAAGGACGCGTTTTTGTCGCCATAGCAACTGCTTAAAGTCTGTTAGATTTACGGTAAACTCAAACGACATGACTGTAACAAAATATGTTTGATTAAATGATGCGAGTCAAAATTATAAGCTGTCAGGTAACAAAACTCAAAATAGGCGGTTTTGTCGTTGTACAGGAAATATAAAGCCCTTTGTCTTAATGCACAGACCTCGCAGGCTCGGCCTGTACTTTTAAAACCTCGGGCATTATATCTTCCTGTACAATAAAAAACCGGTTAATATGCGCATATGATAAAATGAAAGATCGTATTGATATGATTGGTGTAGCCTCACGACATAGTCCCATATATCGCAAAAATAGCAACAACGACAACAACAACAATAACAACAACAACAACATTTCTTATTTTTGCTCAATCTGGGCCTTATGGTTTTTCATATGAAATTGTGGGACGGAGATGCACATGTTCACGTGTGCCCTTTGGAACGAGGATGCTGTGTAGTCTCAGAAGCGAGGCTAGCGACCCTCGACAGTTGGAATTCTCAATGCTGGGGTGAAGTTCATGGAAGCTAATTGGCCTTGAAAATTAGGAACCCCTGATTCACAGTGAAAGTTTTGTTGTTTCTTGGATTGAGGAAACATTTGTATGGATACTTGTGGCTTTTGTTCATGGCTATATCACTGTAAACTTGAACTCTGAGTTGTTTTAACATTGTAGGTTCGAACCGGTAACTTAGGCCCATCCACCATTGCCCGGAGTTCCTACAGTGTTGCTGTGGTTGCCATATCTAGTTATGAAATCGATAGGGGAAAACTTCATCCCAAATTTTAGTATCAAAGTCCATAAGTCGTATTATGAGCGTCCATCAGTCTATCAATAGCGATAACTACGAATATGCAATCAGTCAATGATTGGTGCATCGTACTTTTACCAACATTTTCGTCTTTTCTCAGCCAAATTGCAAATTCAAATAAACGACCAGAGGATAGTGACATCATAAAGCGCACACGATCAGCGAAAACGAGGTCGTCGTATTGTTTTTCGCCTCTTAATCGCTGCTAGCCTCGTTATCCTATTTTGATGAAAACGGTGACGAAGTAGCAACGATGCTTGGTCACAATTTGCAGAATTTTTAGTTAATTTAGACTTATTACGAATGTCAAAATGTCGCATAATTCGCGGCAGCAGTTGGTAAGTATGTTTTCTAGCAGTAATGATACCAACCTTGGACCTGTCCCAAAAATTTGTGCTCCGTTTTGTAAACTTGCTGTGTAGGAGCTGTATAATCAATAGACCTTTTAGCTATTTGGGAAAGAATCTCAATCGAACAATACTTTGCTACATTTTGTAGAGTTTTCGAATGTGCACAATACTGATAGAAGCTCTACCGCCACTCGATCGAATCTCGTGTATAAAAATGTATAAAAATAACGCTCGATCCAGGATCTTTTGCAGAATAGCTAAAAGGTCTATTGTCTCGTTTTTGATACAGTTGCACGGGGAAGGCTTTACTTAGAGTTTAAACCCTTGTTTGAGTCAGTTTGCGAAGTGGATGCTGATTCATCGCACAAGAAGGTGACAATTAGACTGATTACATGTCGTAGTTGCGTTCCTTGATAAACTGATAATCGCTATAACTCATGATCAAGCTATTCGAAAAGTCGGCCAGTTGAGGCTAGTTGAGGCCAGCCTCGTAATGATAATTCCGGTTCCGCCGAAGACACATAAAGCGGATGTTCATGGTCGGCAAATTATGAAGCATGTCTTTTGATCTGCGTTGTTGTTCTTTCTTTGCCATATAACTAACTCCCGAGTGCTCCCGTCTGTTCATGGCATTCTTTCATGCATTCATTATGGGCTCGGAAAACAGAATCAATTTGTGGAATCGACTTTTCGCATAGCATAGGTCGCAACGCTAATCTTCTCTCGACAAATCAGATCACAAGAAGAAGGTCCTGCGATCTGATTGGTAGCGCCATTTTTGCGGCGATTTTGGCTGGATTTCAGTTAGTTTGATTATCAGGCCCAGATGAAGCGCAGTGGCGCTATCAACTTGTGTCCAACTTTAACCTTTTCTCCTCACAGGGCTTGAAATCACATAAAGGAGTTGTTCATGGATTTTTCAGAGCAGAGAATTGCCAAACCCCTGACAAACAACACAAGTATGGAATCGTCTCCCACTACAGAGAACCTGGCATCCATAAGATAAATCTATCTGGAAAAACACGCGAGAAATTTATCAACACATCAGCGCACAGCTGCAAGAAAACATTTCATATAAATTACTCCTCCGTAAAGAAATACGCTTTGGTGCAATGTCTTGGAGACAAAAAGGATACTATGATTGTTGTTGATGTTGCTAATGATCGTGTCGTGCATTCGAATGACGCAATGACTAACAATGCAAGAGGATATCCATATATGTCTCCAGATGGAAAGTATGCATTGGTACTACAAAGTGACAGGGTAAGTAGCAAGCAATGAAGTGCCAGCATTTTTAAACGTTGGCTGACGTATAAATCAGCTACACAGTAGATGTAATGCAAGTCCAGACCACTGTGTTTATTGAAACTTATCTCGTTTATTGTATAAAACTGCCATAAAATTGCATTCGTTCCAGATCCTAATGGCAGGCAAGCGAAGTTTAACATTAATGCGTAATTACTACCGTATAAGCCAGAAAAACACGCGAATGTTTGCGAACATATTGCATTCACATACTTATCATTGGATCTCAACAGAATACCTTTGATGTGTACTTCACACTCAAACTTAGATGACAAAATTCAGTTTGGTTAAAACTGATCCTTTCGTTGACAATTTAAAAGCGATCTTATTGTAATATCCTGAAACGTTTCATCTCAAAGAAGTTCACGAGGCCTAAACTCATCGATCACATTTGCTACTTTCTGAAATACTTTCACGTTGATGTTATGAATGGCGATATATTAGTCTGATTACAATCTGTCTTGTTGGGGAGACGAGATACGCTTTGTCCGAGGAAACTAATGTGTCCCCCGTGTAGTGGGTTAAAGCTCATGCGCATGTCAGAGCTTCAACCCCAAAACGCTACTGCGCATGAGCTATATCCTACTGCACGGGGGGACACACAAGTTTCCTCGGACAAATCATAACACGTCTCCCCAACAATGTCGTAAATCTCGTTCATTTTTCCTCTATTTTCTGTATCAACCTATTCGTTCAATCTCAATCCCTGTTTGAGCGAGCAATTCAATTCAATAAATAAGTAGGTAAAATAATTCACTTCAATTGATGAGTAGGTCAAAAAGTTTACGTAATTGCAAGTGAAAACTGGGACGAATTGTAGTAAGTCTAGCGATATATCAAACAAGACTTAGCAGTGAGCAGAAGTAATGAAATCGCTTCAGCGAAAATTTTGACGCCAGACAACACGTTTGTAATCATTTCCAGAGGCACTTTTAGTGAGTACAGTAGCTTGTTTCAAAATGAGGCTACAACAGGCATGGGTATTGTGGACACGATTTGGGTGTTGATCGTGTGAACAATACCTGGCCTAAGTGTTCCTAAATGAATAAATTTATTTCGTTACCTTGCTTGTCTTCATTTCATTGCTAATCTTCTCTTTCTTGATTGGAAGTTGACGGCTTGCTCTCGACAATTTGAAATGGGCCTAAAGTCCGCACTCTGAAAATTACGACCTGAGAACTAGTTCCCAGATCGACGCGGCCTCCCAACGAAAAGCAGTCAGCTCCCAATCAAGAAAGAGAAGATAAACAATGAAATGAAGACAAGCAAGGTAACGAAATACATTTACTTATTTAGGAACATTTAGGCCAGGTATTGTGGACACTATAAACACCCAAATTGAGTCCACAATACCCATGCAATAGATAGGACAATTAAATACATTGCTCTCTGGTGAGCTAAAACAAGCTAAAGTTTTATTTGTTTATTGCATGCAGATAATACCATATTACTTCGAAAGTGCAGCCAAAGAAATGGTTCGTCTGAAGGATGTCGTCATTGCAGGAGGATTTTGGCCTAGCACAGTTGCCTTCGTGAAGAGAAAAGACGGATATACTGCATACGTCACAGCTAAAAATGATAGTCGAATTCTGCTGATGAACCTGGAGAAAGGAGCGGCTAACATTGGCGGGTAAGTACCATTGAAAAAGAATCGATGTCTTGAGGGGGCTTGCACTGGGGTAAAGATTCCTAATTACTTCTCAAATCTACCCCAGAACTTTTGTATTTTCGTCTTAAAATCCCAGCTGTATGGACTTCAGCTATTCAGTTTGAGACAAATAGCAGGTGATTTAGGCCATAATTGTAAGACATCAGTACGAGGCTGATTCATTTCTGCAAGTGTTGCAAGTGTAGAGAAATGCGTCGTAGTGGTAGCACAATCAGTTCATTCAAAGAGCAAAACTACGACATGCGGTGAGTCTAACTTTTGACCATCATATTTCTTATTGCAGGTTCATAACAGGAGTTGGTCCTGCTGCCGACTTATCAAATTCAGCTTTGAGAAAATACGACAAATTCTACAAGCCATCATTCATGAGAATAATACAGGCACAGAATAGGAGTTACTCAGAAGTAGAGTTTCATCGATATGTCTATCGCCTGTACATGGAGCATACAACTCGTATTGTACGTGCTGGATGTGGGCTTGATGATTATTATGTTGCTTCCCCATCGTATTTCACGCACAAGGTTGCACTGATGGATGCGAGAAACAATCGTTTGTTAGGCCTTGTTGAAGGCTTGAAGTCGCCTGCAGAGATGATTTGGGTTGGAGATGAATCATCGAAGATAAAGTCAAACGGAAGATCTCATGGTCCTGTCAGTGTTTTGGCTTTTATAGTTATGCTCATTGTGTTCGTCATTTGAAGGACTAAGTTGCGTCTGACCCTATATGACAACTACTCAGAGATGTTGTTTATATCTACTTTTGTTATGATTAGTTCTGAGGGGTAAATCACTCCACAAACAGCGTATAAGATTTGAGGATTTTAGAAAATCTCTCAGATTTTTCAAAGACTTTTGAAATCTTTTGTGAGATTTTCAAATACTTTATCAGCTTACGAGAGATCTCTTGAGATTTCTGCGACTTTTCAAGATTTTTAGATGCTCGAGATTTTCAAAGATTTACGAGGTTTTTCAACGTTTTTGATGATTTTGCAAGATTCTGGAGGATTTGTTGAATCATTGCTGGTGGAATTTCTTAGATATTGTGAGATTTTCGAAAATTTCTAAGATTTCATAGGATTTCTAAAACTTTGTGAAGATTTCTAGGTTTTTCTTGATTTGTTGAGATCTTGCGATTTTTGAAGACTTTTTTATGAAATTAAAAGACGTTTTTGAAGTAATTTGCCCCTCAGTTAGTTGAGTTATGTTTGCATTTATTGTAATTCTGTCTAGCGATACAGCAGAAACCCGCATAAAAGAACCTAGGTTCTCCTTGGGCAGCCTGAATAGGTTCTTAATCAAGTGGCTGTTATCCTAAATTCCAGCCTGCGAGGTTCTCAAAGAGGTTCTTATGTAGAGTACTTATCAGAATTATTGTTAAAATCTGATAGTCCTTTGTACGATTGACGAACTCTGATCAGAATGTCAAGAGTTCTTGAAAGTTCTGAGGAATTTTGAAGACATGAAACCTGTTATATAAGAACCTCCCCCAGTGTCAGTCTCTGAGAGGTTCGGGAGAGGTTCTTATTTAGGGGGTTGAAAATATTAATTTTGAGCCTCAATGTTCCTATAAAAATAGGTTCCTTTATAAAGGTTTCTACTGTATTATTCTAGACTTGCTTGCTGTAAGTCTTGTTCGTTTAGTCTGGCGAAATAAATTGGCTTACTTCTGCGCTAGCTCCACTTGCCCACTTCCCCCTAGTACTGGGTAAACGAAGACAGAAGTGGAAAACAATTTGTCTTCCTGCGAACCAAGTTCAAACCAAAATTCTTCTTTCCATTGTGTTCTCAATTTTCTCTTGTGCCAGATTTCAGTAACACATATCTCAATTTTCTTGGACATTTTCAGAGTCACTTGAAGTGGTCTTATTTCATGTTTAGGTTTTGAAGAAGCTAACAAGTTTATGGTTTACTACATGTTAATAGCCACTGCCTTTCTCTTTCCTTCATTCTTTCCTTATTTCATTCCGTTCTTTCTTCTCTGTATTATCAACCTTTGTTTTCTTTCAAAGTGCTCTCAAATTCCCATAAAATAACAATACCTGTCTATAAATTGTTCCTGTTACTGCAAGAGAAGCACGTTTTCCCTTGACCTCGAAAATTTTGCAATTTGCCGTCATTCGCACCAGATCTTACTCATCCTGTAACTGGAACGGTGTATACTGAAAGTGTATAGCTACACCATTCTCGTCACTGCACGAGAAGCGCATTTTCCCTTGACTTGGAAAAAAGTTGCAAATTTTCCATCATTTGCTAAAAGTGTATGCACCGTTTCCTTTACTGCAAGAGAAACAAATTTTCCCCTGACCTGGAAAAAAGTTGCAAAATTTCCGTTACTGACTCAAAATCTTACTCATCCTGTAATGGGAACGGTGTATACTAAAACTGTATCCACCGTTTCCATTTCTGCACGAGAAGCAAATTTTCCTTGATTTCGAGAAAAATTGCAAATTTGTTGTCTTTGGTTCAAATCTTATGGAAACTGTAAGAGGGGGGTGACAGAGGGGGTCTTTGGTACCGGTACCAACTCATATGGTACCAGGTTCCACCCAAATTGAAGGTATTGGTACCACCCGTTTTTGGTTGGAAGAGCTAATAATTGATAATTAATTTAGTACAGTTAATCATGAATATGAGAAATCCTGAAAGGAGGTCTACGCCAGTTCCTCGTGAGACCAATGGGCAAGACCAAGCCACTCCTGACCATTTCACCGTGGTATCTGTGTCAACGTCTGCACTGTTAAAAGCTAAAATTTGTTCTAGGAATTCCAAAAACATCCATAGACAAAATTTTTATTGGTACCGACTCATATAAGCTTGGTACCGGTACCCCGACCTTTGGTACCAGGTTCCACCACAGTTGCACAATGTTGTACCAGGTACCGCCCCTCTGGTACCATGGTACCACTACCCTGTCAACCCCCTCCTGTAATGGGGATGGTATATCCTAAATGTGTATACACTTTTAGCTGCCCTTCCCATTAGAAGAACACTTTTCCTTGACTTCTGAAAAAGTTGCACAATGTTCGTCACTTTCTTGAAATATTACTCACACTGTAACGGGAACTGTACGTGAACTGTACATACTAAATTTGTATTCACTGTTCCCGTTACTGAACGGGAAGCAAATTTTTCCTCGACGTCAAAAGGAGTTGGGAATTTTCAGTAACAGGCTCGAAGTACAGTAATACTACTTTTATGAAGGTTTGATTTTGGTAGCTGTGGGGTTAAATTGAACTGATAGAAAATTTGATCAAGAGTTTTGTGGCTACTTTAGACAAAGTGAATTGTTTTTCTTATTTAAGTTGATACGTTACTTTCACAGAAGTCTCAGCTTGTAGGAATCTGATAGGGGGGGGGGGCGCGCCTTTGCGAAGGGCAAGTTCAGGGCACGGTTATGTGCCACCCGTATGGGTGGGTTTTCGGGCCCCAAATTCTCTAAACAAGGGTCCGTTGTTCGGAAGATTTTCTTAAACATGGGTCGGTTATCCAGAAAATTGGCGAAAATAGTCAAAAATGGGTGGCTTTCCGCCAAAATTCATGTAAGTACGGAATCTTCTTTGGTTCATTCTGCAAGTAAAGTCAAAGCATCTCGCATCTGAGACAATTTTCAAAGGTATACTGCAAGGTAGACAGTTTGAATAGCGGGATCTTCAGGGAAGGAAAGATGAAATAAAGTAACTGGGAAAACCTGGTAATGGGGACCTACCAGAGCGTCAGAGTTGCACTTTTTCACAAGAAACTTCTCACAAGTAGCCAGTTCCAAGAAATTAAGAAAAAGAAGTGAAGAAATTTTGAGTTGCAAAGCATTTCAAACAAAAAGTACATTGCCCGATTCAAGAAAAACTTAAAACTATTACAAACAAGGGAGTCATCAGGGTTGGGTTGGACTATGACATATAACTTCCTTAAAGACAAATGACGGAGATATAAGGCAACTTAAATCAGGGGCCTGGGCAATCTAAATATAGTCTATTGTATTCCAGTATACTTGATGATCTGGAGAGATTAGCAAAACAATTGGACAAATGATGGCAGGCGACCATATCTTTTGTTCTATTCTTAAACTAGATGCTATATCTGTCATGAAGTTCAGAACCAAGTTTCTTACAAAAAAAGTGAGCGTACAAGAGTTACCGAAGAAGATTAAATCTGAATGTCAAACAGATTTATTGCGGCCGAAGGGCGCTTACTAATCTGTGTAGCTGAGTGAATTTGAGATTTGAGCACATACCTTGCTAATTAGTCAATTGTTAAAACAATGGCAGTCACATGCTAAGACTTTACGTGATTGGATGAAAGGAAGAATGAATAGGTTATCATTGGCCGGCCTAACAATTGATAGGGGTTTTATTGGCCGACTCGAAGAAAAGAATAACCAATAGAGCGACACTGACTGCGACTGACCAAGGAAAAATTGCAGTGAAGTTGAAAAGGGGCTGGAGTTTGAAATTTCACTTCAAGTTACGAACAAATACTTGGAAATTGCCGACGTGGAAGGTAGAAGCTTTTATGGGACCTAGTAAACAACAAGAAAGACCCAAAACTTACAGAGATACGAAGCTGTGCTCGACTCCAGTGGATAGCATAAGAAACCAAAACATCTCTGTTTCAAGTTTCAGTTCCGCTGGATCAAAGCTAAATTCAACATGGGATCAATGTAAGAAGCAAACTCTCCACCAAAAGAGTTTGCAACGTCAAAGGAACTTTAGCATTCTCTTTGCAGAACATGGTAAAAGCTCAACCTTTAAATTTGCAGGCACTTCAAAGTCACAAACACTTGGTAAACTTGCTTCGAGATGCATCCTAAAATCAACTTCCTCTCACTCATTCCTTCCTTTCAACACAACTCAATGAAAACAAATTTGAATAACAACGTAATTCATTTCCATGGTTGCAAGGTCAAAGCACCAAAGGTCAAATTCTATGCTTCTTTCAAATGTTTCTTCCATTATTTCAAATCCTCCGCAGAAGCAATTTTGTTGAAAGAGCCTTCCCCTGCGGTAAAACAGCACTTTTTGCAGATTTGCCCCAACTTTATTTCGTCATCTGTAATAAGACTTAGGGCAAGTCTACACTTTTGGGGACGAGTTTTCCCGATTCAAAATCATTTTATATCCAACATCCAATAATTCAGCTGCCCGGCCGCATGTTTGTAATTTACAAGTTACTAGTTGTATTTTAAATCCTCCAAGATTCAGCTAATAGGTTGCATCTATGTGGAGAAAAGACAGACGTGATTAGGGTGATGCATTCTGAGTGTAGCATTGCTATCATGTTCCACCACATATTATGTCACGAAGATTAATTCTAACTTTGATTTCATACAAAGAGTGCATTTGATACTTTGTTAGCTTTGTCGGCCCATTGCATCTTAGGTTAACCAAAGCCTTTAATTTCATGTTTCAAATAACTTTTGTTTTGAAGCGCTTCCTTTTTGTGCGTAGCATGTGACGTCATAAAAGGGATCGTGATCTCCGCCCTTTATTGTGCCCTGCACTTCCTGGTTTTGAGAGGAGGATAAATAGTGGCCTCATAAAGAAACCATTTCAGTTTAATTGTATGCAGTTTATTAGTCAGACGAGCCCTCGTGTGAAAAGTAATCGTCAACACAAAGGTTTATGAATTTAATTGAAAGATGAGGATCAAAATTGTTATACTTCTGTGTTTGTTTCTCAGGCTTAGCAGAGGAAAACAGGTTCGTATGAATTTATTCTCGATCTAGTGATATCTTCGCAAATACGTTGTCATATTTACTTTCGAATTGGTTGCGTTGGCTTCAGAAAATATCATGTCTTGAGGTGACTATGTCTTGAAATATAGGCCAGTTCATCACAAGAATTTACAGCTTCCACAAGACAAGATGAAATGGAAACTCAAACATAGGAGAAAATTTATCTTTTGTTACGCATAGTTCTCATGCCACAAAGCTACAAAGCGTTTACGCCGATTATAATGTTTGCGAGAACAAAGATGTTTCAAGATTCTCTCAACACGTCTTCAAAAGCATTTGCATCACGCAACCCTTTTAAGTGACAAAATCTGGAAATTGCACAAGCTTTGCACCAGAGTCTGTTTGGCTATGGCGTCTGTTTGCGCGCACCGGTGCTTGTAACGTGTAGCGATAAAACCTTCAGACGTTTCATTCACAGCAGAAAATTGGTCATCAATTCCAACTGATTTTCCTACCACGCTTAGAAGTAGAGAGACTGTGGTTTATAACCAGATAAAGAAATGAAGAAATTTCAGTCAGAGAGTCAAGACATATTTTGTGGCTTTTCTCCATCATAGAGAAGAAGTCTTTGAACATACCCAAGATACCGTTTGCTACCATGTGTCATGTCACGTATGACATGCTTGTGTTTTACGCAAGGGAAGTTAACAAACTGACGTATGATGTCCCAAAAAATTTCAGTTTGCTTTTCTAATTACGCATCATGCTTGCTTCACTGTAATGACGTGTATTCAGAGAAGTTCATACACTATTTGGCTTCCCTGGTGTTCATTATCATAAAAGAACGGCATGTTTCAAGCAGTGAAAATCTGTTTTGCTATGCTTTGACTTTCCAGAAAGCCCTCTTCCTGCACAGTAAGCTCAGTGAGCAAACAGTAGGAATCTAAACACAATGACCAAAATTCCCTTGGGTTGCATCGCACAAATGGATCATTGAATACTGTTTATGCAACGCCCCCTCCTCCCAATCATATAGCCATATCAACTTTGCTTTGGCCTAGGCTTAAAACTTTGCAGCATGCCCTCATCTCCTGGTCATCGCCTAAACTTCTCGAAATTCTTGTGTTCAGGCTTAGAGTTTGAAAGATCCATTTCTATGGGAAGATGCAGGTTGATTCTTTAGTTGGTTCCATTCAGTGTCCCCAACATGGTGTAACCAGGCCTCTTGTCGATCTAACTTCCATACGAGGCACAATAGGCCATTACGTCTGTTGGAAACCATTTTTAGGCCATTATTAGGGCACAGGTCTATGACAATTTAGGCCATTGAACTATAGATATCGTTCAATGATTTAGGTCCATTTAGGCCTATTAGCCTTTTACCATTTTCGCCACTCGCTCTCCGGTAAACTTGGCAAAAAGTGTGCTTGTTGGAAGTTTCACAAAGCTGAGTACCACTTTGTTGATGTTGATTGTGAGTGTGTAAGGGGCCTATGATTGAGGCTTTGAGGAACAACCATATTGAGGCTTTGAGGAACAACCGTACGGAGGGGGCGTTGATACGGGGTGTGCTGTGCTAAACAGGAAATGTCGTGGTCTGCAACTTCTTTGTCAAAAGCAGATCGATGAATGAATTGACAATGAACATGGCTTACTCTGTCAAAAGCTTCCAGAAATGCTCTGCCCTTTAATGTTTGTTTCTGTCCGCAAATAAGCTTACGTTAATTCATTTCCACGGGAGCATTCATTTACTTCTAATTTGTTTAATACTTTTGAAGTTGGATTCATATAAATAAAAAGAGCAAATAACTGCAGGATAAATCTGATTAAATCATCCCCCTACCTGACCGTACCCATTTTTGTGATTTACTTCCTGAATGCGGATGTGGCTGGGGGAGGGGGTCACACCCTTATTGGGAACTGCACGGAGATTTGCCGTGCTTGTTTGATAATTCCGACCGACACAGGGTAGATGGCTTGAAGATAGATATGTCCCGTGTGAAGAAGTAATTTTTAAGGCGAACTTTCCAACCAGTACACGCATTTTTTGTAAGAAACCGTTTGTATGAAACCCTCATATCGCTAAAGAATTAACAAACTCCAGTATTCAGATGACTCAAAATCGGATAATTTTTGAGAAGATTTTTAGTACTGCCGGGAATTTTTACTTTTGTATAAAAAATAAGTGTATGTACTGTCCCCCTAAAAGCAATTTAGAACGAATGATTTAAAACAAACTTTGACTGCTCACAGAAAATTTTTCTGGTCAATAATTCAGGACATAAAACATCAAGAAGTGTGAGAACATTGATGCTATTTCGGAAGAAATATCCCAGAAATACCTCATCCATTTGGTAAACGTCAGCAGTGAGAATTTCCGCATATTACCCGAAAGGAAGACTCATCCTGGTTTGCTTCCGACAAGATAAATCAAATATATTATCTTAGAAAGTGACTAAGATTTGAGGGTTTTGAAAACTCGTTAAAATCATTGAAACTTTTCTTTCTCGTATCTAGGTTGGATCGCCTTTACCCACAAAAGATTACACAAGGTTATCAGGTACGTTAATCATGTTACATCGACCTCGACCCAATAGGAATGCTTTCATAGGCTGGCCAAATTCTGTGAACCTCTGAGCGAAAGTAAGAAATTTGAGGAAAATGCTTTCAAAATTCATGATTCTCTGCCAGAGAAATTGGTAATGGAAAAAATCGCAAAAACTAGACTTGCTACAGATAAGCGGAAACTGGGACTGATGTAGTCAGTCTAAGTAGAAAATGGTAACATGGGGCCTAGAATGGAGTTAACACTTTGTGATTGGCTCACTTATTAGACGTCCCAATATTTATGAGCCAAGAGCCAACCAAAGTTTGATATCTCCAAGAAATCTGCTGTGATCGGTGTTAGATGAAAATGTTCAGGAAATCATTTATTACTCAAGGAAATTTTCCATCTATGAGTCTTTTTATTCACTTGTTATTGATAACCCATTCACTCCGACACAGTTAAACCAGCATTATACACATCAGGTTAAGGATTGTAAGATATTGTTTCCATTAAATCGGGAACGCAACGCAGATGATCGCAGACGATCGCAGACCGTCACCGATCTCCTTACGAGCGCTCTACGATTTAATGGAAACCATGCTCAACTTTAAACCATTCAAATGACTTTGATTTTTTTGATTGACCAATGAAAATCCGGCATTTCATGTACCCTATTCACACTGGCAAGCTAAACCAGCTTTATCTAAGCAAGGTTAGATTTCAACCAATGAAATGCATTCGATTTGTTGGACTAACCAATTTGAAGGTTCCATGCGATAACCTGGGTTAGTTTAACTGGTTTAACTTGCAAGTGTGAATGGGGTATTATGCCGCATTCACACTGACACAGTTAAACCAGCTTCATATAAACCAGGTTAAATTTGAGCCAATCAAATGCCTTCGATTTGTTGGATTGTCCATTCAGAAGGCTTCATTCGATAACTTGGTTTAAATTAAACTGGTTTTATTTGTAAGTGTAATACCGCATTCACATTGACACAGTTAAACCAGCTTTATCTAAACCAGTTTAAATTTCAACCAATCAAATGACTGGATTTGTTTGATTGACCAATCAGAAGGTCCTATTCCAAAACCTGGTTTAATTTAAGCTGGTTTAACTTGCAGTCTGAATGGGGCATTATGCCCCATTCTCATTGCAAGTTAAACCAGCTTAAACTAAACCAGGTTGTCGAATAGGGCCTTCTGATTGGTTAATCCAAAAAATCCAGTCATTTGATTGGTTGAAATTTAAACTGGTGTAGAAAAAGCTGGTTTATCTGTGTCAGTATGAATGCAGTATAAATGGGGCATTAGTTTAGTCATGGTTTAGCGTAAACTTGTTTTACGTATTATGAATAGGACACAAGATGTTGCAATATTTTCTTTTTTCACAGTACGCCAAGAACTATACGTCTTCGACAAAGATGGAATCGCCATTATCAGTCCAAAGAGCAACAAAGTCATGAAGAGAATCAACGCAAAAGCAAAGTTGCCTGGAACGAGTGACGTCATGTGCACCCCTGACTTTTTGGGGATGCCATGCTCCTGGGGACAAGCTACATTTGTACCAGATAGATACATTTTCGCGGCAGATTCTTTTGGGAACAGAATTATTGTTATTGATATCAAAAAGCAATTGCCAGTTAAAGCTATTAAAACAAGCGACCAACCCCATGGAGTTGAATACGTGGCAGCTTTGGGCGAAATTTGGGTTTTATGTTGGAGTTCAACGCATATAAATGTCATAGGTGTGATGAACAGTACTGAAGCTGTGATTTCAAGTCTAACGGACTCGAGTTTGTTGGGATTGACAAATTCATTCAAGATACAGGTAAGGACGTCTCTGATTATTCCACAGGGGGAAAGGGGGGGGGGGTTCTTCCATAGTAAAGGTACCTGGGGATGTGCCGCCCGTATGGGTATACTTTTCTTACTTTGTCAAGCTTTCTAGTCTAGTTAAGGGTATACTTTTTGCCAATTTTAGTCCATTTAGTCTGGGCAAGGGTATACTTTTTGGCAATTTCGGTCAAAGAAATGTCTTCGATTTGCGGCTGATTATGTGGTCAAAGAATGATAGTGTATGTACACTGAGCGATTAAGTTTTCTTCTGCAACTCTTTTGGAGCTGAAATTCAAGGATATTTGTGCTTGAAGTCTAGAAAAGTAAAATGATGTCGTTCAGGGGAAGGGGTTGGGAAGCAAAATGACAAACGCTGAGAAACAAAACATCGGGAAGCGAAGAGATTGAAAAACGGAGGGGACCACTCCCGTTAAGAAAACAATTTCAGTAGCAATATGAGCTTAGCCTGTGTGCAGACTCTACTGATTCCCTGAAGAAACGTGAAGTTCCCCTACGAGTTGGGCAGAACGAATTATGTTCGCACTGGGATGCCCACTTTCGCAAATAAATAAGATACAAATTCAAACCTTTTTCTGTCAATATTGCGTCAACTGGTCGCCTGTTTTTTTTAATAAACTTCAGTTCTGGTTGTTTCTTGCTCTCTCGTTGTCTAATTGAGAAATACCAAGAATGCAATAATATCACAAACATCGCCTTGTTTTCCAAGATAACGTCTTTAAATTTTGCCAGAAGTTTCAGAAGAAAAACTGCTTCTTCGAAGGGGGAAGGGGCTTAAATCGACGTCATTGTTTGGAAGGCTATAACTTGACAGTCGTTCTTCCTTTGAAGTAACTCGACATACTGAATTTTCGCTTTGATATTGCACTCTTCGTTCCTTCAGATTTCGCTCCACGAAGCTTCCAAAAGCGGTTAAAAACCCTGGTCAAAAATCTTGCGAGTCTTCTCCTGCCTCGTTTAGTGTAGCACGTGTTATCGTCTTGGGAAAACGAAATGCAGCACACAAAAGAAATGAAGAGTTTTTTCCCTGGTGAATTAAAATTCTAAAGATGACATGTACTCATTCTCTCAAAACAATAATCTGACGAAAAGATCTAATTTTCCTGGATTTTTGACCGAAACCCCGGGGGAGGTACTTGGTCTTTGATCATACGGGGAAGTGCCGCTGGAAAATCTGAAACGGCACCTTGTCCCGGAGTCAAATTTCGGAAAATGTTCAAAGACATTGCCCTGTCCTTGAATTTCATCATTTGTCGGAAATCGTTTCAGAGTCAGTTATGGATCCTGTCATGGAGCTGGGTACAGAAAAATGATACCCTGTTCCGGAGTAAGAATCCTGAAAATGAATCCAGGTGCCAGTATTTGAGCACTTTTATCAGCTGTTTTCCGCGACTGGTTATTTGAGAGATTTCACAGTACCGAAAGTTACTGCTTTTTGTTCGTAATTTTGTTTTTGAAAAATTTTCTCACAAATCTTCCTCATCGTAGGCCAAAGGACATTCGGTTGGACCACATGGATATTTCCGAGGTGGAAACTGTCAGAACCCGGACAAGAAACTCGACATTGCAGTTGCATTTTATAAAGGAGAACCAGGTGTCCATGTGATCAATATGACTGCAAAAAGCAGCAAAAAATTTATCAATTTGGAACTTTATCGTTGTTTAGAACCAAAGAACATAGATTTCTCGTCTGTGAAGAAATACGCCTTTGTTCAATGTACGAGCAGCGCATTTACCAACATAGTCATTGTTGATGTTGCTAAGGGACGAGTCGTACATTCGAATGACGTAATGGTTTCAGGCGTTAAAGGTCAACCATTTGCATCACCTGATGGAAAATATGTGTTGGTTTTACAAGTAGACGGGGTAAGTACACTGGAAAAATGCATCTGTAGTCTATCTCAAGAAAGATGTAACGTGAGATATGCGAAAACGCAAAATTACTCAAGCAAACAATTGAATTGTTTTTATTCGCGGACATTTTCACATTAAAGACTTTAGGCTACATGGATCAAAATGAGTCGGAAGGGTTTAGATATATCTTTCTCATTCCGATTTCAAGTTATTTCTTTGCTTGGTAGGTCTGAATTAACAGCAATATTGCTGCTACGATGATGATGATGGTGGTGGTGATAATGATGATGCCTTACTGACAGTATGAAATCAAGTCAGTTGTTGTTGTAATCTCTCTTTCATCACAAATATCGAGGAAAATTTAAAGAAATATGAGCAACTCATACTAACACGAATTTGAACGATGTTAATCCACGAATAAGCGGCCACACTATCGGGAAAATCATTAAAAGCCCCCCCCCCCTTGAACAAGCACTCACCACCTCCTCCTTGAGAAGCGGGCGCTCATTCGAAATTTTAGCAAAAACGAGTTTCTGAGACGAAAGTTTTAGTTTTGCAGGAACAGGGAAGGCAGTATGCAAAAAAGGAGTGGAAATAAACAACAAAGTTTGTCAGTCTTTATTTCATTTTTCACTGCAAGGAAACTTTTTTAACACGCTCTCAAATATTTTTATTAGCGTGTCTATCAAACTTTGTCTTTGTTTGAATTTCTTTGACATCCAGAAAAATCAAATGAGCACCCCCGCTCGAATAAGCACCCGGCTCGAATAAGTGCCCGGCTCGAATAAGCGCCCGCTTGAATAAGCACCCCCCATTTGAGGGTCAAAAATTAAATAAATATTTTCATTGCATCAAGGTGATGATATACTACTTGGAAAGCCCTTCAAAAAAAATGGTTCGTCTTCCTGACATACCTAACACAGGAGGTGGTTTTCGGCCGAGTGGAGTCACTTTCATCAAACGAAAGCATGGCTATACTGCTTATGTTACATCTACGATTAGTAGTCACATAAAGACGATTGCACTCGTGAATAACACTGCCACACTCACTGGGTATGTATTTATATGTTATTCTGCCGGGTGAGCCAGAAAAAGTTCCCACTTTTAAAAAATTCATAGCACCCAGAGTACTTCAAAGATTTGAATAATTCAAAGTCCAGTTAACAGCCGAAAGGCTGAAAAATTTTTGTGATTTTTCTCGCTGTCTTACCAGCACTAGAAGCATCGGTAAATTCAACATTATGAAAATTTGTTGAAAAGAAATGTGGACAATTTACTGTAAATCTGCCGTGGCAATTTTTTGATTTCTAGATTAGTTTCAAAATTGCGGCATTTTGATTATTTTGTAAAAATTTATCGAAAATTCTGGAACGACTAAAATCATCATAACTCTTAAATTACTCGAGGAAAATCGATACAATCTTCAAGAAAACCATATTTTATAAAGGTCTACAGTATGATGGCGAGCAGAAATCTGCAGCTCTTCTCGTTGAGGACTTAGAAGTTTGATGACGTCACAGCCTCAAAATTAATAAATGCCGCCATTTTGAAACTAATCAAGATATCAAAAAATTGCCACAGCAGATTTACAGTAAATTACCCAAAATCTCTTTCAAGCGCTTTAATTCAAAGAAAAATGTGATACAATTCTTCACCAAACCTTTTAAAGATCTGAGCCATATGTTACAAAAGTAAAGACAATAGGGAGCATTAAAAATATCAGCCTCGTGACGAAAGCGGCAAAGTGCGTTAACATGGTGCCAGAAGAATTTGACAACGGCAGAATTACAAACTTTGCCGTTTGCTAACCGACACAAAATTCTTCTATTGTGTACACGGAAGGCCAAAACGACACTTTTTTATACTTTTTTCAAATTCTACTGGCATCGTGTAAATAGCAGGGTCTGAAAGACCAATCGCTTTGCTTACTTGGTTCAAGTCATTGTTCTAGAGCAGGCATATTGAGATCGTAGTCTCGTAGAAAACTACGAATCGTAGGAAACTCCTCATATTTTCAGAACGAAGTAGCCGATCTTAGTCCCATCTTAGTCAAGTAAATCTTAAGATCTATTTGAATATGTCCACCACTGGTAAATAATATTCTTGCCAGTATCATTGCTTTGATATTCCGGGAGCAGTGGTCTTTCATGGGAAGATCACATGAGATTGTGGCCGGTGTGGGATGGTGGTTCGTCTTGTGTGGGGTTGTCCGCATGTTTTGGTGCATGGGCTCCATGCAATTCCGTCTACTTCTAAGGATGCATCCAAAGTCAACCGATAATATTCCAGGATAGGGGGACTCTCTCCTCTATTAGTTTACGTACTGAGAGAACTCCTCCTTCAAATAATTCCCTGCATACAATCGATCGTTGTTCTGTATTCGCATGTTGTATTAATTTCTTACAGTATCTTTAATTCTTTGTAATTTTGCAGTTTAGTTATTATATTTTTTACTGAATTGCACGTAGTGGAATTTAAAATATGAACTGAAACTGATCATTCTTTTAGTGTATCAACGACAATTCATTACTTTGCATCTTTTAGGTCGATAACGAACATCCCCAACAACAATCCTGCCTTTCACCCACACCAAATCGCGTCTGGATGTGGTGTCGAAGATTCTTACGCTACAGTATGGGTGCAAGATACGAATCAAACAGCTTTGATTGATACAAGAAATAACACTATAGGAGTTGTAACGGGCATCCAATCACCCAAGCAGATGATCTGGGTTGACCATAAATCATCTCAATCACAAATGACGCCATCAAAGCCACCGAAGATACCATCATCAGGAATAAGTCATGGTCCTGGGGTCGTTATAACGTTTCTTGCAGTGCTGGCTGTTCTCCTAACGTAATTGCCCGAGAGCTGAACATTCGGAACATTTGATGCACCGGATCAGAAGGAATTCGCAAATAAAAAACGGCTTTGAAGAAGAACTGACATGCTAAGTTCTGGCACAGGCAGACTGAGGGGGCAAGTGGGGGGGCAACTGCCGGCTTCACGATAAAAATTTAGCTTGGCGCCCCCTTTCCTGGCGAGAATTGCGCCCGTCATCGTGACCCTAAGACACTTTACTTTTGGCAATCTAAACTGTTTTGATCAAAGTGCAGGGAGGCATACAAATCAAGACGTTATTTAGCTGAAAACCAAAGAATCTTCTCAACAAGGAGTTCAAAATTTCTCGCGCGGCTTCGGAGTGCTTACTTTCCATCGTACTTTTTGTGCCCTTTCTGCAGGCTGCCCTTCCCCCCAGCTTCGTACCGGATCCGCCCTAATTGGTTCCAATTCTGAAAAGGGTATACTAGGCCGGCTCAGAATTTGTGCTTGATTGACTCCGAAATTATCAATCGGTAAGTGTGGAATGCCTCCAACAGGGAATTTGAATACAAGTTTCTTTTTTGCGAGTTCTTACTGAATGAAGTCATCTTTGGACAGAGAATTATTACCAGATGTAAATTCTTCTATTTAATACAAAACGATGCTGTACAAATATTTTTTAGAGTTTATAATCAATTCCTCCCCATTTAGAACTGGTTAAATTGTTATACATATCTTTTACTTTTACTTTTTTTCTATGAAGGTTAAAAACTAGACTTCTGACGATGAGTCTCTTGTTCCCTGTGATATTTGACTTGTGATAGCGCTTCGGTCAACAGCCTGTTGAGCAAAGGGTTACCGCAGGGATACAAGGGACTCATCGTCACAAGTCTAGCTAAAAACTACAAATATTTATATTTATAACGCATTGTACCATCCATAGTGAAAAATACAAAGTCCCCGGACCACCGTTTTCCTCGCTTCGCTTGCAACTCAGCCCTTCCACTTATCTCTGCGCGGTCCCTGCTACGGGGTGTCCCAAAGAATGCTGAAAATGGCTTCAGCTATCTCACAAACTGGATCCTTAAAAGCACGTAACGGCGTAAATTTTCAAGTTTTCTTATACAAGATTTGCAAGAATCTGGTGTCTAAGATTAATATAAGATCTAGGGGACATGGCTATCTTGCCAGTGATAGAAGGTGTTGTGGCGCAGTGGTGTAATCCTCTGACATTGCAGCCAGAATAGTCAGGCGGAGTGGGTTCGAGTCCCGGCAGGGCCCCACCACTTGAGCGTCATGACAAGGGGTCGCGGACTCGATTAGGTCTGCTCTATTTCTGCGATCCCAGCGCTTGGCGCTGAAAAACGCAACTTCACCTTCACTTCATGATGCCCGTTCATTTCATCGTTACTTCTCAACATTTAATCATATGTCAAACAATTATTTTTGAGACATCCAGTGTAAAACCTCTTTCACACTGACACAATTAAACCTGCTTTTTCCGAACCAGGTTAACTTTCGGCCAATCAAATGTGTTTGACTAACAGGATCGACCAATTACAAAACCCTATTCGAAACCTGGTTTTGTTCAAGCTCGTTTTACTTGCAAGTGTGAAAAGGATATAAGAATTAACCCCAAAATAAAGAAACTTTACAAAACAGCCCTGAGGTACGTTTCTTATAAAGGATGCGAGAAGAGTTGTACATCTATAAGCATTCAATGCTAGTAACGAGGGGCAAATCACTTCTCAAAATAGCAAACGTGATTGTTTCGATTTGAAAATCACATGATTGTTTCTGTGATTTTTCGTGATTTTTGTGATTTTTTAGTGATTTTTTCGTGTGATTTTTCAGTAATTTTTCAATAATTTTTTGTGCTTTCTGTGTGTGATTTTTTTGTGATTTTGTGATTTCGGGGATGGTGTACGAAAAAGAAATCAGTGATTTGCCCCTCGGCTAGTAGCTAACTCCTGTATCGATTGGTATTTTAAAAGAGAACCAAAAATAGAAACAGGTCATTTGGCAGTTTATTGTTTCATTCTAGGCAGTAAATAATGTCGATATTTTTTACAACAAGATAATCCACGACAGACAACGTCTACATTTATCAAAAGGAGCTTGAATATACATAGCATTACCAGCCAACGTAAAGGCGCATTCGGCGGGAAAACACCGGATATCGGCGAACTGCATCGTTTGCGTGTAAAACGAACATTCCTATCATTATCAACATTTCCCGATATTTCTCCAACTTAATAAAGCTCAAACCCGCCACAAACGACGGACCGAGAACATAGCCATTTCCTAGAATTTGAATCCAAGACAGAAAACGAGAATTGTCGGTAAATCCGATCATTTCTCTTGGTCGTAGTCGAATGAACCAATACAGCAGGATGTTCAAAATCTAAATCTAAGCGCGAGCGACATGTAACAAAGTCATCAATACTCGCCGACGACCAACCGGTGGAAAATAACGAAAATTTGCAACCTTACACTGACTTTTACAAAACAGGAACAATGTGAAGGTACAAAAACGAATATCTTTGACTCCGTATTTGGGATTATGTGGTTCAATGTGAACAGACAAAAACTGATGTTTTCCCCTCCTTTGTACACAAAAATGGAGTTAGAGCTTCTATCAGTATTGTGCACATTCGAAAATTCTACAAAATGAAGCAAAATATCGTTCGATTCTGATTCTTTTCAGAATAGATGAAAGGACTATTCTAGCAACGTTTGCTTCAAATTGTACAGACATCATTTACATCTGAAAGCCTAAGGACAAAATTAATTTGAACCACCAGCGAGATGCTGCATTCAAAATTTTGAAAATTAGTTGCATACTTTTCGTCATAAGTTTTTTCAAGTTATAAGTTTTTTCAAACATTGGATACATGTGTTGATTCATCAGGCATAGATCTCTCCCTGCCTCCCATCCTGAGTCCAGAATAAGGTCAAACATTGTTATCCATTCCTAAAAAGTGACAACTTGAGTGCAGGATTTTCCAGCTTTTTCCTCTTAAACGATTATTACAAAGGACGTGAAAAGGCAAAACTGTCTTCCGAAAACATTTCTTAACCTGAATATAGCAACTAGTACAAAAGTAAACATCTTAGTAAAACATCCACGATAGAACTGTGCTTGCCCCAGATCTGTTTCCTGAAGTCTGTCTAACCGATGCCTATCCAACAAATCGTGGATCCACCATTCCGCAATAGTTCAAAGAAAGAAATTCTTTGTCTCTTCAATTCGTTCCTTTACGGAATGCTCGATTTGTGGATCCATATAGTGTGGGATAGGTATCGGTTATGTCCGACAGACTTTAGGAAATAGACTTGGAGCAAGGCTACAAAAAACTAAACAGTACTATCAAATAATAAAATGAAAAATCATTTCCTCCTCCGCAGTGTAATGAATGCATTGTTACTCCTTGTAACTTTCCTTAGTCTCCTCAGCCTCTCTGTCAGTTTTCATCTTTTCTTCTGCTTCGGATGCAACTCCGAGCAGTTCTGCAATATCACCTTCCGACGTCATCGAATCAGCAGTCGCTGCAATTTGCTCAGATAACTGATTCATTTCGAAGAAATTCGATGCAGAAGTTTCTAATTCCGGGAAATCAACAGGATCGATTGTTGATTTCCAAAGTCCGGGAGAATCGCGAACTGCTTTGTTAAGGCCTTCGATCGCTCTCGTCGGAGTGTCAATAGATCGTGTTGGCGTGACACAAAAGTCTCCAGCAAGAGTGCGGCTTATTCTTTCGAGATTAATGTCCTTATCAATATTATCGACATTTGATCGCCGATTTGCGACAATATTTTGCAGTTCCTCATCCTCTTTCGTTATAGACTTATCTTGTTCAGTGTTGTTTCCAGGGTTGTATTCTGCACCCCTCTCACGATCAAATTCCGCATCTCTCACCTCTTCCATTCTATTTTCAATTTCCCTTTCATTGATACCATTTATATCATTGTTCTTCATAGGAGAGGAATTTTCACCCTCCTTGGGTTCTCGATCAACTTCTTCTTGAACACTTTCAGCCTCATTTTTGGAGGTTTGGTCGCTGTGTCCGTTCATCTGTGCAGGCTAAAGAGAAGAACAAATCAATAAATCTCCATAAGAAATTAAACGGTTTGTTTCAACCAGGAAGCTGAATATACAAAAGAAATTAATCTAGCAATCACTAGTGCTTTTTGCAGTATGCTTCAATACCGGGCAGTAGACTTATGACCTGAAGTTCCTTGTTTCCCAGTGCTCCTTTGACTTGATTATGATGCTTCGGTCAACAGGGACTCATATAGCATTACTCTGAAAACCTGACGCTATTTAGGCCCAAACTCTGAGCTTCCTACAGCACCAATCAGATTGCGAAATTTGTGAATTACTATGCTTGCGGTAAATTTGATAGAATTTTCGATTCGATTGAAAAACTGATAACATTCCCAAGGGATTCGAGATTCGAAGCCGTGATTCCATCATAATTTCATCGGTCAGCTTTCAAGCAGAAAATATGGTCAGCTTTCCACTATTTCATTATGAGTCCCTGTTGAGCAAGGTTTACCAGGGATACAAGGGACTCGTCGTCACAAGTCTAACCGGGCAGCCCTAAAAGGTCAGAGCAACAGGAGCAAAACCAGATAGCCCTACTTACCTAATTTTAAACCAGTCAAAAAATCAGCTAAGAAAATAATTTGCACTTTGATCTACCTTATTTGCCAAGAAAAGAACTGGTTGTGGATCTACTTTAGACTGATTACATATTCGTAGTCATTGTTATTGATTATTGATAGACTGATGGACGCTCAAGCTATGTCTCATGGAATTTCACATTGAAAATTGGGACAAAACTCCCCTCTCGATCAAGAAAAGCTCAGTGCTCCAGGCAAGGACGGATAAACTTAAGTTGCCGGTTCGAACTTTCGATGCTAAAACACTTTAAAAAATTGAAGTTTTCAGTGATACCAGCTATGAAAAAAAGCAGCCAGTATCCAGATGAATGTTTTTTCAATTCAAGAATCAGCAAATCTTTCATTGTGAACTGGGTGTTCCTAATTTTTTTCGAGGGTTGCTTGCCTCTCTTCTGAGATAACGCCTCTCTCTTCATAGTCTCCTTCTTGGAGGGCACAGAAAGATCTGTGCATTTCAATCTCAAGTATTTACAAGAAAATCGATAAGTCCCAATTTGATAAAAAATGTTGTTATTGTTGTTGTTGTTGTTAATGTTGCGATAATTGGGAATATGTCTTCTATATCAAGGTCTACTTCCCTTTCCCGGAATATGAAATCAAAAGATCTGTCTTGAAGTCAAATTTTGTTGATTTTTCAAACCGGAGCACTCCTTTCGGACAAACAGTAGTTACGTAGAAAACATGGCAACACAGCCAGGGCAAGATTTTACGGTTAATGAATGGACCTTTCAGAAACTCGATCGAACGATACTTTGATACCTTTTTGCAGAATTTTCGAATGTCCACAATAGTAATAGAAGTTTTAACGATACTCAATCGAACGTCTCGTATAAAAATGTAACAAAATACCATTCGATCCAAGCACTGTCATAAGATAGCTAAAAGGCGGATGCAGCGGATGTTTAGAAGAGAACTTACATCATTTATCGGCTCATTTTCTTCCGCGGATTCTTCTGAATCAATTTTCAACGCAGCTTTCCTTCCTTTTCTTTTTTTCTTCCTATTTTTGAAAGTTCCTTCTTCTTCTGAGTTCTGTGCTTCTTTCTCTTCATTTTGTGTTGTACCCCCGTGCCCTTCATCTTCGCTGTTACTCGATTCATGATCCTTCATAATATTTCCAGGGTTACCTACTTGTACCAGGGGGGTCCATCGTAAGTTGTCTTCATCAATCAAAACTCGCTTTTGAAGCTGGATTTTCTCTATATGTTCGTTCATTTCTTGTTCGTTTATCACGATGGTAAGCCTTTTCAGAAAAACAAAATCATTCTGGAATTTCCCAGAAAATATGTAAAAATATAACCTATTTGCTGCGACAGCATTAAGGATGGATACAAGTCTCCTAAATGCGACTAACAGCTTCCTGCAAACTGCAGCACAGTTCCAGACAAAGGAAAACATCCTCTGCAGAAAGACCTAAGTTTGTAAAAGCAATGCTCATCCACTCAACTATCATTTCATGCCTATGGTCAAAGATATTTACATGATCCTTTCATGATCCCATCTCTTCGGTTGATGACACCACCACTGATGATAAAGTAAATTTTAAAAATTGACCGCTTTGTCATAAAGCCATTATTTGATTCAAAGTTTCATCAACATCTTGGGCGTTTGCCCCAAATGACAACCCCGGTGAGCTAAAAAACATTGGGCGTTTTCCAAATTATGACTGTGATTTACAGTACCTTGCAATTTGCTTCCTTAAACATTTATTCTAAAGGAAAAGGCCAACTCGAATACGAAAATCTATTTCATTGAAGAGGCTTTGATTGATAGTTTATTTCACTAATTCTGTTTTCATACCAAGTGATTCTCTTTGGCCAGTTACCGCTTTTGCTTCCTGCTTGCGGCAGTCAGTGGCGGCGCCAGCTCTGAAAAGTCCGAGAAAAATGGGGGGGGGGGGGGGATTTTGGCCTAATTTTTAAATCTCGAGGTATACCTAACTAATTTTATGCCATTTTTCTTCGACAATTTTTGCCGACTTTTGGAATTGGGGGGGGGGCAAGTCCCCCCAGTCCCTCCCGTGGCGCCGCCACTGGCGGCAGTTTGAACTTTTACAGGTGTTTAAGTCTCCAGAACGAAGATTTGTCTCTCGTTTCTTTGCTATCTTTTTTAAATAGACAATAAAATCAAATGTATAATCAACAGGACAACTAAACAGAAAGTGATATTGTGGTATTCTTATTAAAAATACACATATGGTCAAGATAGTTAGATATCTCTGACCATATGGATTCAGGTGAGATAAGGCTCTTTGCTGCTGGGAGGGAGCTCAAACAGAACAAACTGAGATCGTACCATATCTGAATTCCAAATGCAGAATGCAGAATTCAGAATGTCAGATTACTTACTTCCCACTTTTTATTTGTATGAAATTCAGTTGTTGCAACGTTGCTGCGATATCATGAGGATCCATTCCAGTGTCTTCACTGATGGCTGTTACAAAGAGGGTTCGAATAAGCAAGGTTTTACTAGGGAGAGGGCAAATTCAAGCAAAATGGTACACGTAAATGGCTCTGAATGAAGTGCTTTTACATTCTCATTCTCGAATTGAAAAAATCTTTAAAGGACAAGTCTGGGGTTGATAAACTTATTGTTAAAAAGCAACCTTACCAACTGCTGAACACCAATCGTGAGTTCTTTCCAAGTTTTGATGCCTCCAACTTTCATAAACTGGTAAATTAATCTTCGTAAATCAGGCCAAATATCGTCGCCATTTTGTATTTTGTTCGAGTGTGCGAGGGTGCGATAAGGAAGCTAGCAATGTGAGTGATATAATATCAACACATTTGGCAGCCTCGTTCAGGTCACCGTGAAGTTTCGCACTTCTCAGTTGATTGAAATATGTAGTTTTGCAGATTAAAAGAGAAAAAAAATAAAAAAGCACAAAACACCATTCACAACAGTGTAAGCTCTTGAATAATCAATAATTGTACCAACCTCGGACTGGTCCTTTAAGTGAAACTCACTAATGTGGTGTTGCATTTGAAGCCTATGAAATTTCATATTTGAAGGATTGAGCGTGATAATATATTAACTTGTGCAGTGGCTTTCTGCGCAATCAAGTAGTGCCGTAAAGCGCAATGGTTATATGTAACTGGCTACAAAGACTGTTGGCTTCTTTGGCACACCAAAATTAACAATGCAACTCGATTCACAGTCATGCCCTCCCATTTCCAACATACCCAATACAGTAGTGTCCCGCAATCCCGCATATAAGAAACAACAGTTTCAGTTCGAGGTCTGATGTGTTTCTTAGTAGATTATATATAAAATTCAAATCAGGGTGAAGTTTGAACTGCTCAGACACAAGCTCCATGATTGTCATACAAAACACAACAATATCTTCACTTCCAAGAAAAGCTACAATTATTCCAGGAAGGGTCTTTTTACGTCAGTTGCATGCAAAAGTCTTGTTTTCATTTGAATAAGCACAGTTTGATTCAACTGCAAAGCAGAATTTGTTATGTCTTTCAAATTTCTATTATATACATTGTTTTTGAATAAGACAAAAGCGTTTTTCAGACATGCACCAGTTTCTTATAACAGGGGGTATTATTTTGAAAATCAAGGCCTGGTGTTTCTTAAATTCATGTTTCTTATATGCAGGGCACTACTGTATCAATTCTTCAATATATGTTTGATTTTTCACTTACACTTTATAGACACTGCTCCTGATTGGAGATGGTTATGAAGATATTCCACAATGATGCTTTTCCAATAATTTTGATAAGTGATTAAACCAAGATCACTGAGAGGCTTCTCTGGTGAACCAGGCTGACCCTCAATCCGAGATAACAAGTAGCCTGCAGAAATAAAATAAGAAATTGTTATTCATAAAATAGGTAGAATGCTACTTAAAAATTTGGCCCAAGAGCTATAATTTGCTTTTGAAATGCTACTTATTTCTTGTTTCATTGTGATTTTCTGAAATGAAACATGCTTATCATGAAGTGAATCACATCTTTCAATTTTCAGCCAAATTTCTAGGGACTCTTTTTTAATCAATTTAAGAAGCTAGTCTCGTTGGCCCTTCTCTGCGACGTTCGTTGTCTTTAGAAACAATTCGATGTTGGAAATTGGCACTGATAAATGTTAACATTATGCCAAAGGTGGAATCTAGCCTTATTGCCAGATTCTGCATAGTAAAGATCCTTGCGACAGCGGGGCACCTATAGGCTTTAAAAATTCATCTGGAGTAGTTATTCTGCATACACAATTACAAATTGCAAAGTGAGAACTAAACATAGAAAAGAGGCTTACTGAAATCAATAAGGAATCGGCCAAATCCTTGTCTTTGATATTGCGGCATCGTCATGATACATGAAACATTGTATTTCTGTTGACAAGCTTTCTCCTGTATATAAAGGAATAAAGCCATGCCATAAAAAATATTCATAAAAGCCTGAGAGCAATAACATGCAAAAGATGAAGCAAATTATGGCAGTTGCTCCACAACTTCAAGATAATTGGACTGGGAGAAACCTGTGAAGTGAAAGATTGTCTCTTGAGCTCTAAATATTGGAAAACAAATGACCTGAAGATGCCACATATTACCAACTTTAACCAACTTCAAAAGTATATTGCTGCTCACCTTTGAGAAGTAGCCGATGAGGTGCGAGCCAGTTCTGTCGTTTTTCGTCAAAACATAAAACAGGAATGGTTCGACATCATAATACAGTGTTTTATGATCCAGAAACAGTTTGGCAAGGAGACATAAATTCTGACAATATATCTGCAATTAAAAAGAAAAAAGGTAGGCATATTCAGTTCACGCTATTATTTTGTGAAACATGGATCTAAAACAGGTATATGAAAGATGATTTGATCTTTGATGAATAAGTCCGATCTGAAACTTCAGGTATGCTTATTTGAGATGAAAAACTTGATACTAAATGTGGTTACTAAAACTGTAATACTATAAAGAAGGCGGACGCAAACAAAAAGACAGTTTTCTGGTACACTGAAACCTTTCAAACCTACGTTCTCATCAGAGCGTGACTTAACATTATGTAAAGTCACACTATGATGAGAACGTAGATTCGAAAGGCCTCAGTATGCCAAAAATCTGTCTTTTTCTTTGCGTCCGCCTTCTTCATAGTATTACAGTATTTGAGATGATATGCTCAAACAGTAAAGAAATCCAGATGCAATCCCTTTTGTGAATAAATTCTCTAACAATTTTCATCCACTACAAAACTGACTGAATTAATAATTTTGCAGTTTGCTATAACAACATGTGTTTACCTTAGAGATGGCACCATCCACTTCAAAAACAGATAGTTCATCTTTTCTATAAATTTCATTGGCTGGTGGATGTGACCATTGACATTTCATCTACGAGATAAAATCAAATCTGTAAAAACAGCATCCAATAAGTCAGAAATTCTGTTTAGTTGTCAACAAGAAATGCGGAGTTTTGATGAGATACAAATCAATGACTGTCAAAAAGTTCAAACAAATGACAAATCAACAAGTAGTGGAAATGGTTATTTAGACTGCGTTCACACGATGCCGGCACATTTTGAAAACGGTGAAAAATTCGACGGATAGGCCTCCTGTTCACACGAAAACGGCACATTTTTTGCCGGCAGATTTTGAAAACGATAGATTTTGAAAACGGAACTCTAATCGGCATATTTTGGAAATGGTATCGTGTAAACACTTGAAAATGATGAAAACTGAACATTTTTAGACGCATTTGGAACGAGACTGAACGATCCTTAGGGTTTAGGTACATTTCTTTGCATCAAAGTCTTGCAACGAGCTTTTTACCGGCAAATTTCGCACTGTTTTGAAATTGTTCCGGCATCGTGTGAAGGCTAGCTCAAATTTTGCTACCGTCACATTTTTCATCGTTTTCAAAATGTGCCGGCATCGTGCGAACGCAGTCTTAGACTTTAGCATTTCACTTACGGTAAATCCCCGCATATAAGAACATAAAGGCACTAACACTAATTTCAAGGTATAGAGGAGCCTTACAAAAGATGTTCAGCCCAATCATTTGTTTGAAAGGGTTTTTATGGACCTAATAACTAACTGGGGAGGAGAATCAAACTTTAACAGCCATTGGGCCCAAAATGAACTTCATAACATTGCGGGGTGAGTGGCCGAGTGGCTTATACAGTCTTCGTCAGGTGACTGAAGTTAAGCTTGGTCGGGTGAGGTCAAACTCTGGATGGGTGACCACGGAGACCTGACCTCACAACTCACCTCGTCGTCCTTCGGAAGCGACGTTAAACTAGGGGACCCATGCCTGGATGCGGCATGCACAGTGGGCCTAAATTAGCTTTCAGTAGCTAGAAATCCTGACAAGCACACTCAAAACAAATTGAAAACAAACAAACAAAACAATAACAACAATCAAAAATCAACTTTGCTACCCCTGCAATAAGAACCTATCTTTCATCAAACTGAAACAGGTTCTTAATTGCAAGGTGCATAATTTAGGAAAAACAGCCTCTAGGTTCATATTTTCGTAGGTTTACTGTGCTAGATTTGGACGTTCTGCTTAAGTTATTGAAAGAAAATGCGAAGATAACAAAATGGAAAAATTGACGATTTCAATTGAAATTTTTTGCTTTGAAAAGACTGAGATTAAAAAATTTTCATCAACATCTTGCTTAGATGCTTTGAATCACTGACGTGAGTACCAAGGATCTACTTAAAACTGGCCATAATGTATGGTTACTTACCAGGTGCCTTTTTAAGATGTTACGTGTCTTCATGTACTTCAAGCAAAACTCGCAAAGGTACAATTTGGGTGCACTATGGAACAAAAGGAAACAACTGAGCATTGATACAATTACGGGAGGATTCTATTTGTGAAGATCTATTTACAATTACCTTTCACCTACTATTGGCGACGACTACCTTTTATTGGCAATAAGAAACTCTTGTATATCTATATTCCTTGATCCCAGATCCAAAATCCCAGAGTCCAATGATCAAATAAGGCAGTCTTGCTCAAAGAAAACATATGTTTTATTCAATACTACTACGAGAACTGGAAAAATCTAAAGATGTTCAATTCATAAAAGAAGAACTCTTGGTGCTTTTAAATAGAAAAATACTTTTCAAAAAAGAATCTAATTATTGTGACAAAATAGGAAAGAAACATTTGTCTATCAATAGTTGAAAATACCTCGCATATTCTTGAGGATACGGTGATGAATACCACGTCTCAATCTCCCATCTGCCAAATTCAATACAAGGTGGATATCTGCCATTTGGGTTGGGTGCAGCAGGGTTCCCTGAGTTATTTGTCATCATTCCTGTATTCGCTTTTTCCTGTGCTTTTTTGAAGAGTTCTACGTCCTTTTCTGTTACACCTGAAGCAGAAAACCATACTTTTAGCAATCAAGAAAAACGCTATATCAGATTTAGAAAGTCTGGTCGTTAGAATTCCAAGGTACATGTGTAACTGGGTGAGTCGATAAAAAGTTTACGCGGTTGGTGGACTGTGGAATAAAAAGTATGTGACCGATATTCAAAACTGAAATGTTAATCAATCAGTCAAAGGGCAACGTAGATAAGAAATTTTGTTTGGTAGTATCCCTCATCTTACAGACGCAGAAATTAGGAAAAAATGCTGGTAAATGGCATGTTTGGGAGCAAAAACTCAGAATTCCATACAACGTCCGATCTCGACCGGGAGCTCGATGACCATGTGTCCATTTCCGCTGTGAATAGCACAATGTATCCTATGTTTAGTTTATCTGTTCAACGTATTTTAATTTTATTGATTATAAAAAAGAATTCCATTCTAGTCCATGATTTCCCTTCTACTGAAATTCGAATTCAGCATCTCAAACTGGCAATGTAAACTTCAATGCCACATAACTCATGGACCAAAATGGAATTTGGAATTCTCGATTCCCATACAAACCCTTACTGGCATTCTGCTAATCATTGGGTCTTAAAAATGCGTGATTTTACCAAACAAACTTTTCTCATCTAAGTTTCATTCAGAAGAAATGTTTCAATATTAGTTACACTCTACTATACTTTCTAATTATAACTATATGGCTCTACGGGGACAATACCAAGAAGAGTGAAAGACACGAACTACCTCATGGTTACATGAAACAAAACGAGCACGATACAAGAAACTTTACGCAAAGAAACAACGAGGGAACAAAAACATAGATAAACAACATTTATAAGTAAATACGTCGTTAATCTCGATTTAAGGTAGCTTGTAACAAAGTGACTGAAGATTAAAAAGTCTAAAAAACTTTGAACCCAATTCTATTCTCGAATAAAGTTCCGTAAGGGAGTGCTTTACATAAATCATTTGAATCAAGACTTGCGATGTCTAATTCGGGAAGATCCATTAGCTGATTGAAGAAGTATGTGCGTATCAAGTCAAACTGAGGGCAATGCAGGAGAAAATGCTCCTTAGTCACATACACAACGAGGGCTTCGGCAGTCAAAGCTGTGTCGAAACTTATGCTCTAGTAGCGGGCTAAAATTCACTCGTAACTTTGTCCAAAGAACATCATATCCGAAATACGCATTTAAACAGAGGATGAAAGTTGTCTAGATCGCAAAGACCAACTTGAAAATGGTTAGAAAAGTAAAAATATAGGTTTTAGGAAATTAAAACATTTAAACGAAAACCAGATGCTCACCTGGCGGTAACCGTGGTGTCTTCGGTGTTTCTGGTTCGTTTGTGGGTTGTGATGCTTTAGATTTCTGTGGACGCTTTCGAGGTGTATCAGCATTTGCTAAAGGACATGCGAGTATGCTGAAAAGAATAAATCAATAGTCATAAAATTGTAAGAACACATTAGACAGAAAGGATGTTGAAGCACAAATATCTCACTGAGAATACTTATTAAACGAGATGTTATCAGTTTTGATTTGGGTGCATTCGAGCAAATTCTAGCACCTTTTTGCATGGGTAAAATAGCGTGGAGCAGAAGATAAGTTATTCATTGGAATGGATCGAACAATGTACCTACACATTTTATAGAAATTATCAAAGGTGCACAACAGTGACAGAAGCTACAGTAAATCCCCGCATATAAGAACCTACCAATATAAGAACCTAGAGGCTGTTTTTCCTAAATTATGTACCTTGCAATTAAGAACCTGTTTCAGTTTGATGAAACATAGGTTCTTATTGCAGGGGCTGCAAAGTTGATCTTTGATTGCTGTTATTACCGTCATTGTGGTCCCAGTTGGCTTTGAAAGTTTTATTCTCTTCCCCAATTACTTATAAGGTCCATAAGAACGCTTCCAAAACAAATAATAGGGCTGAACATCTTTGTGAGAATCTCAAAAGGACTACATGAGTCACCCTTCAAATAAGAACCTCTATACTTTGAAATTAGTCTTAGTACCTTTGAAATAAGAACCAATTTCAGCCTGCCTCTAGAAAAAGTAGGTTCTTATACGCGGGGATTTACTGTATACGGTCACTCAGTCGAACACTTCGAATGAAATATATTAAGATATTGCCAACCTCGTTCCCAGGGTGTTCTTACGTCATACGCTGATCACGAAGCCGAATGAAACCCACGATCACGAAGCCGTTGCTCTAGAGGTAGAGCAACGAACTCACTCTGGGGACGAGATTGACCTCAATGGTCTATTCAAGAAACATGAATAGACATGAGAACATGATTTTTCTTGTCAAACATTTGTTGAAACTGTAAGCAATGCAGAAGGGACCAGATGACTTTGTGTCCCTTCCCGCTGTATATGGTGCAGATTAAATAGATTTGCTTTACCTCCTTGTTAAAATGGGTGATAAAAAAAGGAAACATGACTTTCGCTAAAGATAAAAACATACCTTCTGTGTGTTGCATATTTCCCTCGCAGATGACCTGTTCCATCGCAACCTGGCGTCGGACACAAGCTCCTGTAAAACAAAATGTGAGCAGAATAACTTTAAAGAACATGTCCGGGCTTGGTAGGATTAATCTTAAAATGGAAACTTGTCATCTGCTGACACAAATTCTTACCTTTGCTTCACATTTTGAGCTTTCCAACGGCTGTCAGTTTTAAAAACGTTCTGACACTTTAGGCCACATCTTGTCTCTAAGTCGCCAATTTTTTTGCACACGATTGAAAGGCTAGTAACGATTAAGAGGCGAGAAAACAATAAGACAGCCTCGTTTTTGTATTTCTTCTTTTAGCAGAGCCTGCTAAAGCTTTAATTTTGTTTGCTTGCCATATATTTCAAAACACTTGCGCTTAAATCATCTTAATTATTGAAGCTTTCACCTCACTTCTGAGGCCTCATCAGCGAATTCATGGCAAACAAACAAAAACATCCGTAGAGCCTCATTTTTGTTTACACGCTTTGACATCATTTCGCTTAGATCAGTTAGCTGAATATGCCATTTCTTAAAGAGGAGGCGAAAAATAGTGGGGAAAAGCGTGCTACATCGTTCATAACAGTACTATCTTGTGTTCTATCATCAATCAGACCGTCCCTCCCCCACACACTTGTCGTTTAGGCTCTGCCATGAAATGTAACTTAAAATAATTAAAATCCTCCTATGGCCTTCCAATGTAGTTTCCAGTAATTCTAAAGGGCAACTAGATTGTGATACTTAAACTTGCCTTACTAAATGTGAGAAACTGAAGTGAAAGGTAATTTAGGGACTCATTGTTACGAGACATGCTTATATGGAAATGTGATTTGCATGGCCCTAACTGAGCTTCTGAACTTGAACTGAAATAACATACATTTGAACAAATAACCTCGAGCCTGAACAATATGAATCGAATATTATTGCATTATTGCATTAAAATGAAGATGAATCGTAGAAGTAAAGAATATACAGTCCTCGAAGATTTAGAGCCTTTACCGTAAAAAATTTGTTTATACTTCGCGAAATCTATTAAATGCGCCATTGAGGTGAGCCTAATAAGTGCGATGAGCCTGGGGGAATGATGGATAAACTGCAGACTCTTTTCATACTGCACTTATTACCAAGTTCGAACCTCATCACAATCAAAATCTGTTAACAATTTCCGCAAGGCCGTGACCCTCCGCAAATTTCAAGAGGGCTGAGGAACGGAAATTTTTCAGTTCTCTTTGTTCGACCAACTACTCGTGAAGAAGCCACTTTCACTTTTTATGCCATAAGGTGAAGCCTTTACTAAAACTTGTCTTAAATGACAATCAAATCAGCTTTTTAAGTTGATAATATTTCACAAAGTAAAAGGCTGCGTGTTTAGCCTGTGCTTCAGGTAAACTAATGGCACTTATCTATGAAGATCCCTTTACTGTTTAAGAAACTTTCAAACTGAAATCAACGAAAAAGAAACTCACGTGATATTTTCCTTATCTTTATCTTCATCGCTATCTTTTTCAGGCGGAGTATGACGTATCTTTTTCCTTGGTGGTGTACATAAAATGTTATTTGTTCTTCTTCGTTTTCCATCTCTTTCGCTATCACATTCTCGACAAACCCAACTACCTGCAAAGATGATTCATTGCCTACAATTAATGCACTCCCGGCCACAAATCGACCTTTTTAATTGCAAGAATAGATGTTTGGTCTGCAGTTTACGTACGTAGTTTCCAAATGGAGCTTTGTTTATCCATGAAGCAAGAATTTTGATTTCGGACCTCAGCTGCATACCTTGGTAACTTTTGGACTTGCTACAAGTCTATCTTTTGGGCAAGATAAAAGGGAAAAGAGTTTAGGAGAGTAGGAAAGATAGACTTGTAACTCTAGCACACCCAATCGAGGCTACATTCAAATTTTTCTAGTCACCGGACAACATCTTGTACGGTGAATAGGAAAATTTGAATGCAGCCTCGATTGGGTGCACGAGAGTTACAAGTCTATCTTTCCTTCTCTCCTCTGTTTTCCTTTCCCCATATCTCGTTTTTATGACCAAGGATAGACTTGTAGCAAGTCCAGGTAACGTTTCAAGGAGGGAAATAACGGTTGGGCAAGCAGACATTCGATAACTGGTGTATGCTTAACAATCTTCCTGCCTGTCTTTTCAAAGATGAACAGGTCGCAAAATTTGGTGGGCAAGGTGCGGTATCAGTGAAGTCTTTACCTGTGGGCATATCATCCATTGGTGGTTCAAGACACTCCATGTGAAATCCTTTGTCACACGCATCGCAGAAAAGAAGATTTGCCTGAAAAAGAAATCCATTCTCTATTTAAAAATATGATAATCTTACCAAAGGGGTTCTCAAACATTGACCCCTTTGCATCCAAATGCACACAAGTAACTAGGAGGCGACAGCAGTAGCTTGTCACTGTGACAAACTGTGCGTAAATTCCGGTGAATTATATTGATTATATTACTTAATGAAAGCGGCATAAAGTGTGTGGAAAACACCTCAAATCGGTACTTAACTTGCCTTGAAGGATATTTACATATCACGTTGAGGATACCGAGGACTTTCCCTTTTGTCTGACCTTTTGTTTTGCTGGTAATGTTCAAAGCAGATCAACAGGCAAGGAGCCTATTACCATGCACGATAATTTCTTTGTTTCTTTGCAAATCCTTGTTTGCATTACGGTTGGATTTCCACTCACATTCTATCCACAAACCAAACAGGCTTTCTGCGCAAGATCACAAGTTCCCATTTTGGGAGATAACCATTACTTCGAACATTGAAGACTTGTATCCCCAACAATATCTGTGCATCTGTGCAGGCAAACATGGGAATCTCTTCGTTTGAATATACTTCGATGGAAGACAGTTTGGGCTAAAATAACAGTTGCAGGGTGGGACAAAATGTTGTAATTGCAAAAAATCAAAAGACTTACAGCATCTCCTTGTTCTTGACACTCAGTGCAAATTTTACATTCAATACATTGCCAAGGCTCCTTTGACACCCTAAGGGCCAATTCTTTAGAGTACTGCAAACAACTTGGGTGACCTAAATGAATTCAGATAATGTATTGTGTTACAAAATTGCGCTGGCAAGGATCTCGCTGGCAAGGATCTCATTTCTCGCAATTTTGTTATTCAAATGCCGAATCTGTTATCCAGAAACAACTCTCAGTATTCTCGACAGTGAATATACTGGGTGAGCCAAAAAATCCCACTTTTGAAATTCATAACACAGATAGTACTTGATCGATGCGAATAATTCAAATTCTAGTTAAATCCAACAGGCTAAACTATTCTTGTGAGTTTAGTCACGCTTTAATGAGCACTAAAAATATAGCTAAGACTGCGTTCACACGATGTCGAGACATTTTCTAAACGGTGAAAAGATGGACAGATAGGCCTCCTGGTCACACGAAAATGGCCCATTTTTTACCGTCAGATTTTGAAAACGATAGATTTTGAGAACGGAACTCTAACCTGCATATTTCGAAAACGGCATCGTATAAACACTCGAAGATGATGAAAACAGAACATTTTAAAACGCTTTCAACATGAGGCTAAACGGTTCTTAAGGTGTCGGTACATTTCTTTGCCATCAAATTCTTGGAGAGATTGCATCAAGTTTCTTACAGTCAAATTTTCTATCGTTTTCAAACTTGACGATATCGCGTGAACGCTAGCTCAAATTTTGCTACCATCACATCTTTCACTGTTTTCAACATGTGCCTGCATCGTGCGAATGCAGCCTAAGCTGGAATTCACTAAAATTTCTTGGTTTTGAAATACTTACAAAAGGACAAAAAATACTTGATCAAATCTCAAGGAATCTCGTCGACCAGAACGATAGGCTAGGGCATTTCACCTCTCTCATGAGTTATACGAAGAAATAGATTCTCAACAAAAAATACAGAAGATTTTCAATCCCATGGCAATACAGACGATATCTTTCATCTGTGAAAAATTGTACTTGCTTTATTGTATTGTTCTGTATACAGTCTGATTTGATCAAGTAATGTAAGCCTTTTTCAGGCAACTCGCAACCATGAAATCTTTGTAAAGTCGAATCTATTTATAGAACTTCTCAGTAATTAATAAAACGCACGAAAAATCAGAAAAATAGTTGGATCTTTGAGGACAGGATTTTTTTTGATTAGATATTGAAGGTTATACTACGTTTTTACATTGTAAATTGAAAGATTACTTTTCTTTAATGTTCAGACAGGGCCCTTATTGATAACAATACTTATAACAATACAAATACAATACAATACAAATAATATTACTCATCCCTCGGCTATCGAACAGAATTCGATTCATCTCAATCAGTGGCGGATTTAGGGGTGTGCAGTTGGGGGCAACTGCCCCCCCTTCACTATGAAAACTCAGCTTGGCGCCCTCTCTTTACCGAGAAATGCGCCCTCGTCGTTATCCTATGACACTCTTATTTGAATTTTGTGATCAAAATGAAGGGCAAATGTAGAAGTCAAGACGTTATTTAGTGCAAAAATTAATGAACTTTCTCAATTAAGAGTACAAAAATTTTCGCGAGCCTTCGGCGCGCATTTTCACTATGGTCCTTTGGGCGCCCTCTTTCCAGGCTGCCCCTCCTTCAACTTTGAGCTGGATCTGCCCCTGATCTCAATGCATCAAGTACTCTTGCCGATGTGAATTTTCAAAAGTAGGAGGCTTTTTTTAAGCTCACCTAGTGTTTCTTCGAAATTAAAAACATATCAGCTTACCACTGTTGCCACACTCAGAACATGTCAACAAATCCTCCTCTTCATCATATCTGTTTCTTTCTCTTGTTCCACGACAAAATCCGCAAAAATCTGACAATGTAAGTGACAACTTTTCATCACCCTTCTTTTTTCCTTTCTTCCCCTTCTTTTCTGGCTTCACTTTCTCCTTTTCTTTGTCCTCATCTTTGCTTTCGTCATCTTGTGATTCTGCACCTGGAACTAAGAACAATAAAAATTTGATTTAAAGAACAATTTTGGGGTTGGCATAGCAATGCTAGAATATAATTTTACCCACCTAGAATACAAGACTTAGCAATAATGTTGAAGTTCCAGATGAAACTACTATTTTCAACATGCCACTTTCTAATACTGAAGGGAAAGATCAACAAAGTGTACGGATTATGATTTATTTGGCTTCCTGAATCCTCTCATCTTTTCAGTATTCCGTTTCTTTTCTCCTGAAGTTTCCTTTTTTGCTTCTTTTTTCTTATTTCTTTTAATCCCCAAAACACTCCAATATCTACAGCAATCCTTGACCTGAAAAAACTTACTTTTTTGACTTTCTGTTTCTTCCCTTCCTTAAATTTCCTTCTTCGTTTCGCTCTCTTTTCCCGTCATCTTCATGACAATACAAAAAATAGCAAATCAAACCCAAAAAGCACTAACGTTTCTTTACTTTTTAAAATCCTCTTCTCCCTCCCATTTTCAGTTTATCTTCTTCCTTAAATTTTCCCTTTTCATTTCTCTCACTTTTTCAATTGCCTTCATTCCAATACAGCACAAAAAATCAAACTTTTTGAAATGAAAGCTACATACGTTTTTTTGGTTTCTTAAATCCTCTTCTCCCTTCAACTTTCTGTTTCTTTTCTTCCTTAGACTTCCTTTTTCTCTTTCCTTTCTTTTCCGTTTTATCTCCATCTTCTTCTCCACCTTCATCATCTTCTTCTTCTTGTGATTCAGCTTTCTCACTCTTTTCCACTTCTTCTCCATCAGCATCTTCTGCAGCATTGTCTTTGTTTTCTTCCAGGCTCTCTTTTTTCTTTTTCTTGATAGGCTAATAAAACAATTGTTAATAAAAGTAATGACAACCAATCTCACAAATTCGACCAGGATTCAGAAAAATGCAGGCAATGTAAATTCAATTTTACAAAAAATGCATGTATACCAATGTTTACTTTCTCAAATCACTTGCAGAATGCCACAAGCCTTGTAAAAATTGACATGATTAGAATTCTTCATATCATCATGATAAGAATTCTTGGGCCATAGGAGAGATTAAATATTTTCCAAACAAGAATTCTCAGACAGGAGAACCATATTAATGTGTGCATGGCTTATATTGTAACAATCTAAAAAACAATAAATAACTGACAACAAACTGTGCCATGATTGCAATTGCCTGGTTATAATCTTTTGAAAAAATTTAAAAAATAGAAACAATATAGCGCAGCTGATTTAAAAACAAAATTCAACTGTTTAAACTTTCAATGTTGGTCAAGTTATTTCTCATGGGTTGCAGACTCGATTAGCTACTTCTGCAATTTCAGCTCTCGGCGCTAAAACTGCAACTTCACCTTAACTTCACAGCACTTTTGAACAAAGTGAAGAGAAAATAACTTAGACAGGAGCTAAAATAGAAATTTTTCATGCCTTTTGTGTTCTGATAACTTTTGGCACAAGCTTGTAATATCTGCCTTGCTTGATGTATCTTCCTTTGGATACACCTCTTTTCATAGCCATCTTCAGCTGAACTGATAAATCTGTTTTATGATCAAAATCTTCCTGATGGTCACATCTTATATTTCTTTCAATTTCTTCAAGAGTGCAACCTTCTTCTTTCCCTTCTTTATTTATTGCATCCTCTATGAACTTCTTCATGTCAGTGATATTGACAGGAATTGCTACAAGAAGAAAAATATACAGTATTAACATGAAGCACTCTGAGAAGCTGTAGTATCAGCAATCAAAAGAAAAGGATAGAATCAGTAATAAAAAATGTGTTGAAGGTGTTGTGGCACAGTGGTGTAATCCTCTCTCTTAGAAGCCAGAACAATCAGTTGGCCACCACTTGAGTGTCATGAAAAGGGGCTATGGACTCATTTAGCACTCAGCTACTTCCTTGATCCCAGCGCTTGGTGCTAAAAACCACAGTTCACCTTCACCTTCAGTTCACTCTGATCTAATGTAGATTTTGACAACAACATCTTCTGAACATGAAAATGTTTCAAGAAAACTGAGAGTTCTTAAATGGGTAGTGACAAAATCATACAAACCTTTCACTCCAGCATGAACTGCAGGATCTTTATAAGATGATTTCCCCTTTGATTCAAGTCTCAAAACAGCACCAGCTTTGACAGCTAATCCCAACTGCACCAAAGCTTCATCTTCAGGTACACCATATGCAACCATCATAACATGGCAAATCCTGCCCTCATCCGGCCTTTGTTTTTGTCCCTTTACTTTGGCAATTGCAGCAAGAAGCCATGGTATATACTTGGCATTATCATGCTGGTTTTTCTTAGCTTTCTTGGCAGGTGAAGGGCTTGCCATCTTTTCCCACCTCAATAATGTGATGTCCTTTGTTTAAATAGTGAAAAAATGTTCATCTTACGTTAGTAATTATTTATTCAAATGGAATTATGGCAAAGAAGCTTTATTTCATCAATATGAACTATTATGTAAAGAAATAGCACATAATGAATAAATCATGAGAGGCCCATCTATAATAGGTTCCAAATCTATAAATTGGTGTAAAAATGGGTGTAAAATTCTATGGCCTATTTTTTAATTGAATCACTTGAAAGAAACTTCAGCTAATTATCTATAATAGACCTTTTAGCTATTCTTAGCTATTCTCCAAAAGAGCCTGGATTGAGCGTTATTTTCATACATTTTTATACAAGACGTTGGATCAAGTGGCATTAGACCTTCTATCGCTATTGTGCACATTCAAAATTCTTCAAACTGCATCAAAACATATTTTGATTCAGATTCTTTCTTAGAGTAGCTAAAAGGTCTTGGAGATTTCAGAAATCTTGCATACTTTTCAAAAAAAATGGTAATGTATGTTATGATTCAACTCATCTGAGGATGTCATGTCATCAAATCTCTATATTGCAAACAAGAGGAGTGACATACTTTTCTGACCACATAGTAGACATCCTTAAACTAAGGTTTCTGGAAAACGATTGCATACACCTTGAAGGTTTTGTTGTGGTAAAACAATAGCTCTATTGCTCTGAAACAACCGGCATGACATAAACCTCTGGTGTGGCAAAACCAATCTTTCCACCCAGGTTGACTTACATAACCAGGTTGGAAAGTTCGGACTGCGCGCCAAAGAACTTCGGGGCGCACTTCAAAACTTCGGTGCGCGAATGTAATAAAATTGGTGCGCAGGTCGCATAAATTACGGGGATTCTTGCCACAATGAGTCTGAACAAGAGGGGCTCTGAGTTGTAATTGGTATTTTACCTAAAGTTGAGATGAGCCAGAAATTAAAATTTGTCCAACTGAACGAGAACTCGCTGAACATGATAAGATTATAAAACATTATCATAAAAAATCGGAATTGGGCCATCCCTTGCTATTTCTATTTTAATTTTGGTGCGCACATTAATTTCATTTTTGGTGCGCAAAATTTTATCAGTCTCTTGGCATTCGGTGCGCAGTTGACAAACTTTCCAACCTGGTTACATAAGAATATGAAGGTAAGAATGTTTGCTGAGAAGAAGTAGAAGTGTATATAACATAGTGAAGCTGACATTCTCATCAGGTGCAATAACAACAAAGAAACAGGTGCGCATATGTTTTCAAATTTTCACTATTTGGGGCACAATTTACTTTGCAAACCTTCCAACCTCCAAAGTGCATTTCATGCACATAGGCCCAAAGATCTTTGGTGTATATCTGACTTTTTGTCGGCGCAGCGGCATCATTTCTTCAAGAAAATCGGTTCTTGGCATGACGGCATTTGAAAATTAGCCTATCTTGGCATGAGTGTGAAGTTGTTCTTGATCTTTTAGCAGTTTCTTTTGATAATAAACGTATTTCTTTTATAAGAAACTAAGAATTTGGGCCAGTACTGGAGCTTCTTAAAATCATCAAATTTTGAAATGTTTTAGCAGTCTCTCTCTCCCTGAAAATACCTGGCGTACAAAAGCTTAGGGTTTGGCGTACCTTTGGCATGGGTTCTTTGCACCCTGTGGTCCAACCTGTGGCTGTGTGTGGTTTGGTTTAAACGAGATGAACTGAAAGTATCTTTCTGGCCAAGCAAAGCTTATCACTTTTCAGCTTCAATGAAAATACGTTCTCTGTAATTGCCATGTTCTCTGCAGTGTGTTGCAGCAGTTGCATTCAATAAGAATTCATAACTGCCTTTCTAGTGCCCAGGCCCCTCATTACGAAATGGGCCTAATATTAAGCTAAAATTCGACGACACATGCGCTTCGCTGCAAATCGACGGTTTTATTCCCAACAAGCAGCTATAACGAATTCTTACAACCTAAAAGGAGTAAAAAATTAATTACAATGTGGAAAATTCATCTCACCTTGTTCAAAATATAAAAATTTCACTGAACTTCGCAGTCGACCAGCTGCTCCGTTGTACGCGCCATTCCAGTTCATTTGTTTTGTTTCGTTCTCGATACCAGTCCGAAACGAGGCCAATTGATTTTTCTCAGTAAATCGATTAATCAATGAATCAATCAAATAATCGTAGGTATTTTTTAGCATTTTCGTGCGGTTTCCTTTACCAGCGAACTCAATAGAGAAATCTGAGTAGTTTCTCCTCAGTCAGTCTTTCGAAAGTTTTATCTGTGACAATTTTTGGACTATTTTGGATCTTGATCTATCAAGGGTATTCGTTTGGGGACCAAAACAATTCAGACTTAGTTTTTAGGTCACGAAATCAAATGATCTCACTTTTTGACACTGACACTTACTGTTTGATTCAAAAATCTTCCTAATGAAGAATGACGATAGCTGTATCTTAGATGCATACTTTATTCCCTCTTCCTTAGAAGCACATGTTTTAACTTCAAATGTTAACATATGTTCCTTTGAAAGCGACGAAATTTTTCAGCCCTGTTCCTTTTGAAACATTCATGTAATTTAAATATGTGAATTCTGATGAAGCGAAAGCGGAACGTCATGTGAGCATCCTATAATTTCTAATTTCGACATTCTAGATTAAATTCATATAGTTAACAGAAAGGAGCTTATGATTTATAATTCAAATATCGAAGGAGATAAACCCCATGAATTCTTTAATAAGGATAAAAAAGGCATTTTAACAAGGAAAGTATCCCTTTTTAGGTTCAGGTTTATCAAACTGAAAATCTTACATCATGAAGAACTGCTGCAATTTGAAAACAACAGAAGTTGAAACCCTGTGTTATACCAGTAGTTGGCCCATTGTTCAGGTTTCCTTTAAATCTTACCATTACGAGTCTTAATGAATGCTTAAGTTATGACATCACTATCATGCAATCTATGGCAGAACAAGATTTTTAGGGATGCTTTTTGAACGAACGAAAAATAAGGGACGAAAAGGAACGAAGAAAGGAAAGAAAAGATAGCAGGAACATGGATGGAAATAAATAGGAGAGGAGGAAGAACGAAAGGATGGAAAGAAGGCATGACGATAAAGAAACAAAGACTGAAAATATAAAGAGACAGGAAGGACTAAAGGAAAGAAAGAACTAAAGAGAATCAATTACTTTATCATGCTCTTTTCATTGACAGTTTTGTGATCTAGGGAAGCTTTTAAGAGTTACTTCAATCCTTAGTGGAAAATCAATTACATTGTATCCAATAATATTGCAATTCAAATTAACTCTGGAACTACAGAAAATTGATAAACAGTAGATGGAAGAATTCCAGTTTGAAGCTCCTTCCTACAAGCTGATTTCCACTCGGTAGAATTTTCCGAGCGGACTGAATTTGACACAATAAATTGCTACTCACACGTAACATTCTTTTCAAATTCAAAGCAACATTTTCACACGTAAACAAAGGATTCCGTGTCCAATCGGAAAATTCTACTGAGTGGAAATCAGTCTTACGAGGGAAAACATTTTTCCATCACTGTACCACCGATCAAAACTGTACCGGTGCCACGCCACGGGGGGGGGGGGGGTTCTTCTATAGTAAAGGTACCTGCGGATGTGCCGCCCGCAAGGGTATGCTTTTTCAAACCTTCTAGTCTAGCCAAGGGTATACTTTTTGCCAATTTTAGTCCATTTAGTCTAGCCAAGGATATACTTTTTGCCAATTTTAGCCCATTTAGTCTGGGCAAGGGTATACTTTTTGGCAACTTTGGTCAAAGAAATGTCAAACTTCGGTAATTCCTGTAAAGAAACCCAAATTCTTTTCAACTTTTGGTCCTTAGAATGCAAAAATTTGGCACATTTTGCCTAGAAAATGCCAACTCATGGCACTTTTGATGTAGAAATTAGTCTAGCCAAGGGTATCATTTTCAGAAAAATTGGCCTAGCCAACGGTGCCATTTTGAAACCGTGGGGGCACACCCCTACCCGAAATTTAGCCGAGGACCCCCCCCCCCATGACCGGTGCAGCGTAATCGTGGTCTCAGTGGCTCGGTTCCCAAACAACTAAGAAAGATTACCATTGAGAAAGAAGAGGCTGAGTCTGTTTCCTAACAGTTTGTTTTAAAAATATTAACAATATACGGGAAACCTCGCTAGAATGTGACATTTAGAATCTACAGCTGAAATTCATCTCAATCAAATCGACACGCTTCTCGCAAGAATCTTATTTTGATTACTTAGTTCGTGCACAAAACGATATCAAATAGTGCAACGAGTTTAAGCGCACATACTTCAAGTCTCTTTGACTACATACCCCTTCAAACTGCGGTAAATAAAACAGAGCTACCCATACCGGTATCCTTTGATTAACTGAATGTTGAACCTAGTGAGTTTTCACATGAACTGGACAAACACAAACTGGAACTATGTGTTGTACATGCATTTCAGAACGATGAAATATAGCCGAGGTCTCCGCTATTGAACAGCAGTTAAATCCTTTTTTTGGTAATACTTCACTATAATCATGAGGCTTGATCATCAACCCATCCCATAATCGGTGGACCACATTTCATAACATCCCAAGAAGATTCTTGCAAGTAACCTGCCTTCACATTCGTTTGATTTTGTCGAATTCATTAGTTACTCAAGAGTATTAAATGATACAGTTTTTGTTGCAAGCGTTCTTTGGAACATGTCCTCTTGAAATCCAAGATATTCTAAAGTCCATATTCATGGTTAACAGTTCTTTCAATCTTGTCCCAAAACGGACCTGGAAAGCAAAGTGTAAATTAGTTAGCAATTGGGACTTTGGGCTGAAACTAACCTTGACATAATAATGAAGTAATTTCCTAGTGTTCTCCTTTACTACTTGATTGAAGGTTCAAAAGCGAGGCGATACAGAATCCCGCCACTCCTATAGATTAGTAGAACATTTACCGCGGGTTTCCCGTAGCCTTGTACTCTCGAGTACCGAATAATCGTCTCCCCCCCCCCCGCTTATATGAAATGATAGTAAACATAATTTCTGAATAAATGCAAGAAAATGTCTCAAGAAGTGCATTCAACAGAACCAGAGTTCAAAAGTAAATGTATTAACATTACTGTTTACATAAACATATAAATGATACGTGTTTACCTAAGAAAACGACTATTTTCAATTTCCCCGATTATTCCAGCCCCCTAATTATTGCTGTATCGATCCATTTCGAGCCCCCCCCCGATTATTCTCACCCCCCCCCCTTATTCGGTACTCGAGAGTATCATATGCTACAAGGACTCGTTTTGTTGTCACAGCAACCGCTTTAGGCCTGTGAGATTTACAATAAACTCAAACGACATGACAGTAGCAAAATTTGTTTGATTGACTAAATGATACGAGTCAAAATCAGAAGCTATCAGACAATGAAACTCATACTAGCCGCTCTCGTCGTTGTACACGAAAAATAAAGACCTCGGTCCTAATGCACTGACCTCGCAAGCTCGGTCTGCACTTATAAGACCCCAGAGCTCATATTTTCCTGATCAACACAAAACCGGTTAGTATGTGCATAGTAATAAACTTCTGCTGCGCAAACCTCCCATGAAATTGTCTTATATTGCTCTAAATGAAAGCTGGAACAAATATGTCCATAAAAAAATTCCCAAAACAAACTTTTGAACAAAATAGAAAAGATTTCCAAATACAACTGAAAGTTCGTCATGAAGAATTCTGAGCGTGCTGTACGTCCTTCCTTAAAGGCTGATTTCCTCTCGGCAGAATTTTCCGGGCGGACTGAATTTGACACAATAAAATGTTTGTCATGCGTAACGTTCTATTAAATTCAGAGCGACATTTTCTCACGTAAACAAGAGGTTTCCTGTCCAGTCGGAAAATTCGGCTGAGTGGAAATCAGCCTTAACACTTTGACATTTTCCAAAGCCATTTTACAAACACAGTGTGAAATCAAAGAATCTTCAGGAGTAGCTTTCTAAACATATTTCCTGCTCTAAACTGTCAAATCTCACCCATAAATTCAGGGAACTTCACCACAAAAAGCTTGTACGAAAATCTTTCCCTGAAATTCAGAAGTTTTTCTGTAGAACATTTCCCGGCATTAACATTCACACGAAACCATTTGATAGCCTAGGATGTTAGTTTCAGGCTTACCTTGCTTTGATGGCAGTAGCATAATTTAGTTATCGATTTCAGAGTCATCAGTCCTCAAGTAACCGTAGAGTCCAGAGTTGAACATACGAGATGGGAACATTTCTGGTCTTGGTACCATTGGGATTATTGCTCTTTGGAAACCTGAATGAAAAACAGGAACTGTTAAATTCTGCTTGAACGGCAGGCACCGATGAACACAGGTTCCAAATCTTTAAATCAGTGTAAAAAGGCGGGTGTAGAATTCAATGACCTATTTCTTTAAACTGAATGACTTGAAAGAAACTTTAACCACTTTTCTATGATTCAACCGTTGGACTTTCAGAAATCTTGAATATTTGTCGAAAACTACAGCCTATTTTATATTTCAGCTCATTTTATGATATGACGTCATCAAATTTCAAAATCACAAACCAGAAGAGTTTTGCTTGATACCATATTGTAGGCGTCCATAAACTATGCTTTTCTGAAAATTATTTGATTTTTTTTGTGAAAAGGTTTAAAAAATTATGATAGTTTTAAGTTTTTTCGAAAATTTTCTCGAATTCTTAAAAAAGAAGAAAAACACCGTAATTCTGAAATACTGAAGATTTCAGAAAAGTCCAACGGCAGATTTAATGTAAATTGGTTCAAGGTTCTTTGAAGCCGTTCAGTTCGTAGAAATAGGTATAGGTCATAGAATTTTACACCCAGCTTATTAAAGAATTGAAACCTACGCCGCATGATTGAGTACGGTATTAATAAAGCAAAGAGCTCAAACAATGTACGAAACATTGGCAAAGGAATGTAGAAAAATTTCACAAACGTCTCAGTTTTAAATGTTCAAAAAGTGGCATATCAAAGCTGTGAAATATCATAAGCTGTGTTTTCATAGGAACTGAAGGTGAAGGTGAAGTAGCATTTTTCAGCGCCAAGCGCTGGGATCGCAGAAAAAAGGCAGTGCTAATCGAGTTTGCGACCCCTTGTCATGACGCTCCACTGGTGGGGTCCTACCGTGTATCGAGCCCACTCCTCCTGACTGTTCTGACTTCAAAGTCAGAGGATTCTTCCCCACAACTGCCAATTATTCAAAAGGCTTTCGGGCATCTATTTTGTCGATGATTTCTCAGAGCGAGAAAAAGAAAGGTCTGGCTTCGCTTTCTAGCTATCTTTTCTAGTTTTTTTTTTCTGAGTGGCCCCAAATAAAGGATGGATAATTGCGGTTAGGTCTGAACAGGAACAACGAGAGCAAAAATTGCGTCATTACCTGAATTTAAGCAAGAAATAAAACAGACTAAAGGCAGGCCAAGTAAATCTATTCAATTTTCCCGGCAATATTACACAAGCTTTGAATCATAAATATCACTAAATTGCTGGGAATGAAGTTGCAAAAGATAAAAAAAAAATCATGAAAAAACTACACGCAAAATACGAAAAAGAAATTGCACAAAAAAATACATTAATTACAAAGATAACAAGCATTATAAAAATTTCCACTATCAAGAAAACCAACATTTCAAAACTTTCAACAACTTGAAAGGTTGCAAATAGTTACAAAATTACAAAAATCAGAAAAGTCATACCTGGGTATCCTGCTCCTGGACCAGGCATCATAGCTCCAGCAGACTGATCTGGGTATCCACTAGGTCCCATCATCTCTGGTCCTTGTTCTTGTGGATATGGTTGCTCAGGGGCCTCCTGTTGCATGGGCATCATTCCACCGTATCCTTCTGGGCCACCTTCTGGTGCACCAAAGACTTGTCTCTTTACCTTTACTGGTGCCTTTGGGATCATGTTTTTTATATCATTTGTTGTGATGGCATGTCCTGGCCAAGCAACTGTTGTGAAACCTGGATGAGTCACAGGGTGACCATATGGCATAGCATATCCGAATCCATTATGATCATCGCCGGCCAGGTGGCCTCCGAAATGACGTTTTGTTGCAGTGACCTTGAAATCAAATTTACAAATTTAGATTCAACATGCAACTGTTGCAACAGGGTTGTTGCATCGTGTTACTCTCTTTTATTTCATTTTTAGTATGTATATAAATGATCATTTCTTGTAAATAGGTTTTTAATAGTATGGCTTTCATTGTAATTAGATTAGGGTAGTTTTCTTTGATATTCTTGTAAAATTAATAAAGTTTTTAATGGAGGGCCCCTTGAAAAACGGCTTTTGCCGAAGGGCAACCTTCCTTGAATAAATGAAATGAAATGGTTGTTTCAGCAACAAGACTCAAACACCAGCTCCCTCGGGTAGGGGCACTTCACTCGTGGGTCATATGGGTGTGCGCTACAAGAACTTCTGTTATGACCCAATCCAAGAAATAGGAGGGATTTACATAAACATAAATAACAGTTCAGTTATATTTAGTTTAACATCATGTGCCTCGTCATATTGGCGATGGACTAGTTATCTAAATCTAAATCTATGCTACTTTGCAACTTAGAACTCTATTGAATTTACCTGACCTAATGAATTTATCAGAACAGGAGGGGGAGGGGGCTCTCTCCTCGATTAGTTTACCTATTAAGAGAGCTCCTCCTTTAAGTAATTCCCTACATGCAATTCATCATTTAGCTTATCTTTGTACTTGTATATTGTGTTTAGTTTTTTGTAACATTATATTTTTTTGTAAGATTATACCTTCAGTCTATGTAGTTTAGTTATTTGTATGTACTGTAGAATTATAAATCGTATGTAGAGAATTTAAACTATATGAAAACTGAAACTGAAGTCGTTGTCTTTCGCTCCCCATGGCATCGTCCCTATAGTGTTGTATACTAATTAAAAAAGACTAGTAGAACTTACGATTCATTGTAATATATTATGTGAATAAAACAACTCTCCAGCGAGGCACTAAGAAGAAAAAGCAGGAAATTTTAGAATTGCAACAAGCTGAACAGTACCTCTTTATCATTTTCTGGGAGTGGCGAGCTTTCCTTTTGGGTTGGCATTTCAGATTTCTTGAATGCAGATTCCGAGTGGCCATCATCAAGATTCATACCACCAGTTGCACCATGTGCTCCTCCGTTGAAGCCATTGACACCTCCCATACCACCGAAGCCATATCCTAACCGGTAGTTGTCACCACTGGCGTATCCATATCCAACATGGATGGTTTGCTTCTTCTCTTTTTTTGGTCCTAATCAAAGAAATAGCGGAGATTTTCTGAGCTTGCGACAAAATACCATCAAAACTGGTATATACTTAAATGCAAATATCAATGAGCTGAGTTGAGAGCCCGGGGGGGGGGTACTTGATTAGGGAAGTGACGGGGGTGTGTGGCAAATCTCTCCACAACCTGTACCCAGCCGCATAAAAAATGACCCGAAAGTATACTCTGTCGCATAAAAATTTTGCGAAAATCCATTGTTTCAAGAGGACTCTAAAAGGCATCCTTCCACATGATACCCTGTCGCAAAATTTCTTATCAATTGTAATACCCTGTCGCATAATTTTTATCAGAAAAGGACACCCTGTGGCATAATTTTTACCGTAGAAAAAGGACATCATGCTGAGCGGCAAATCCCGTCAAGTCCAGTATGGGAGTACCCCCCCCCCCTCCCGGGGAGCACAATTTGCTTCCTTCATTCCGCAGCATTTTGTCAGCAGATCCTACTTCCCACATATAAATACTCAAATCCCGATCCCGCTGTCTTGTCTATCCCGTATCCCGATGGACAGGAATCTTACATCCCTTATCTCGCTCGTCAAAAAGGGCCTATCCAGCATCCATCCAAACCCAATTGTCCACTCTCTACATTCAAATCTTAGATGCATGAAGACAAATTTTCTTTGACTATATACTGGTGAAATGCGTGTAAGGTTGGAAACTTTTGCTGCTGTGAAGGAGATGTTACCAACCTGGGATTTGGTCTCTTTGTGTTGATTTCAGGTCTTTCGTCTTCTCTTTATCTGCTTCTTCTTTCTTATCATCATCTGCTTTACCAGCGGCTTTTGGCTTTTCTGGCTGGTCTTTTCCTTTCTCACCTTTTGGTACCTTTGATTTGTACCATGGCCATCCCCAGCCAAACATACCTAAACCGGCACCTGGGTATCCGTGCCAGAAAGGCCACCCATAACCACCATGATAACCAATAGGCACACAGAATCTCTTTGAAGATGATTTAGTTTTGTCGTCACTGTTTACAATATCACGGCAATGAAGCCCAACACCATGCCCGAATCCACCTAGCCCATGACCACCTCCGTGGCCTCCAAAACCAAGACCACCTAATCCATGGCCACCTCCATGTCCAAATCCATGTCCACCTCCATGACCTCCACCTCCTGCACCCCAGCCGTGGTGGCCGTGACCACCCCACCAATCAGCCCACCATGGGTATGAGGCCCAAGGTCCATATCCTACAAATGGGTAAACAACACCTTGTCGGCCTTTAGCTCCTTGTTCTTGATCAGGCGTTGGGACGCATCCCCTGCAGACGGTATTACGGCCAATGAGAGGCAACACCCGGTAGAAGTAACCGTGGTGGCCACCACGGCCTCCATGACCAACATCACCACCGAAAGAACCATGTCCGACAAAATCACCATAACCACCCCATGGCCAAGATCCCCAGCCGTACCATCCACCAAGTGGGTGGCCGATCCTTCCAAACAAGCATCGTCTGGTTGGGAGACCTCCTGCGCAGTTATCAAGGGAGTAATGTCCAAGAACGCCATGATGTCCGATACCATGATGTCCGCGGCCAACTCTGTAGCTGACTGGCCAATATCCTACGCCATATCCATAACCACGTCCGCGTCCGTGGTGGCGTCCGACAGGGAATCCCCATCCTCCATAATAAGGATTTATTGGTACAAGGTGGTACTTTTTGTCTGCACCTGAAGGTACATCATCTTTTCCATAACCGTGTCCGTGTTCTTCATGTGGATGTTCAAGGTGCTCGAGATGTTCGAAGTTGCCATGGTTATGATCCCAGTCAGCCCAGTCATCACCAAAGTCGTCATATCCGAAGGTCCATGGTCCTAAAAAGAGGGAGAAACATTGATAATGCGCACAAAACACGAAGGGCGAATTTCGTAAAACAAAACATTCAGCTCTCCGACATCACAAAGCAATCTGTCTTTGTAAAATCCAGTTTCCAGACAATTGGAAATTTCCAAGCCGGCATAAATCCTAGTGCTCATAACAGAAAATATTCCTTCGTAGTTGAATAGAAATTTAAAGTTTTCTGTCTGATATTGACAGCGTAAATTTCGTCCACTTGGACGATTCTACTAACTGGAAACAGGCGTTGGAGAAAAGATTTCACAGCTCTCAGTGCAGTCAACCAAAAAACAAATAAACAGGGAGTCTTATAACGTTGTGGCCACCTGTCATTGAATGTATGAAATCTTTTCTTTGGAAAACCATATCCCTTTGTGATGTCAGAAGTGTTCCTTGTTTTACAGTATTCAGCCTGGTTGCTAAGAGAAAGAGATAAATTCTGAAAAACGGAACCTGTTTGTAAACTGAGTATGTTCAGCTATTTTAAGGTAACTTTTACGTGCCTTGAAAATTTTCAGTGCTAAAGATACCAATTAAAATATTCCAAATTCGATGGGAAAGGTTCCCAAAAAGGATATCATTGTTAAGAGGGTTCTGTTAGTGTTACAATTCTCAAAGAACTAAAGAATGCAGTGCTCTAGGGTAAAGTCGTTTGTATCCTGTGTTTTTTCTGTCAGATATCACTGCTCTCTTTCCCTGTCCTTTTGATTTTCTTTAATAAACTTTGATTGATATGCTGTTCCTTCAAAGCATCTCCAGAAACAAGTTTGGAGTAAGATCTTCTACATAGTTAAAGTCCAAACCGATTTTCACCAAAAAAACATTTATCTTGAAGTTTGTATTGTAATCAAAAAATTTGTGCTCCACTGGAATCTTGGGATAATTAACGACATTTTACCTCGATACAAGGCAATCATGTTTTAATTCATCATCTTGCAGTAATTTCTCGCAGTCTTGCAGTAATTTCTGATATTTTCGTGAAAGTTTCTGATAAAAAACCTGTACAAAAATAGCTGGCCTTTCTACATAGAGAAAGAAACAGAGAGGGAACTCAAGAAGCTAGGCCTAAAGCGTTAGAATAATTTACATATCTTAGAATAAATGGCTTTGGCTCTTCTTGTCCCAAAACATTTCACAAAACATCCCACAAGAAATGCAGATAGGATAAATAAACCGGACGCCTCCGCAGCTTTAATTGTCATGGAAACGTTTGCCAGCGAAGAATAGTCTCATGAAGGTAGTAGCATTCATTAAGGTAGTGGCATCTACCTCTAAGGTGGAAGTCATGTTCGTGATGTCCTCCATCATGACCGCCATGATGGCTGCCATGGTCAACAAAATGGTAGCCATCGCCATGGTGTCCAAATCCTCCATGGTGACCAAATCCATGGTGACCACCGTAGCCTCCATGAAGGCATCGTTTGTTTGTTGTGGCAGTTTCAGGGTCATTGCAGTCGGGCACCTGAAAAGAATAAGGGATGTTAGTACTCTCGCAAGTGAGATAGCAAAATAAGGGAGCAGTCACAAAGTATCTGCTACATGGGGGTGGATGATATTTGGATGGGCCATGAAAAATTCTGCCATGACCTTTTGGGGCTATGAAAAATAATCAGATGTATTTCATGGGGCCATAAAAATTTTATCATAAAATGTTATCTGTGAAGTTTGGTAACGGCTGCAAATGCTGCAAAAATTGTTTTCAGTTACTTTTTCCCATTTGACACTTGCTTTTCTGTTTATTTCTTTTCTTCTCCTTCTCTTGTTTAGTTCAGTGGCTAGCCAGTGCTTCATTCTTAAGTTTATTTATGAAATTACACTACCGGGTAAAATCATCGAGCCTACATTCCAAAAACTAAATGATTCTATGGGGTCATGAAAAACATCCTTGTTCTTGCTATGGGGCCAGAATTAAGTGAATAGGAATCTAGGATGGGCCATTAATCTTTTGGCTAGATTTTTGGAAAATCATCCACCCCCATATAGCAGATACTTTATGACCGCTCCCTAACATCACATGATGACAGCGAAATCATCTTCTGTTATGTTATTACGGTAAAAAGGTTTGCAGTCATCATAGCACCACAGAGCAGCAACCGCTATCCATCTTTTCTCACTAATTACGATCTTCACTATTCAGTTTTTTTATAACGATTTTATAATATCTGAGAAAGTTCTTATTAGAATTCTTCCCATAAATGATCGAAAATTCTGCAATTTTTGAGGTTTATGCGAAAATTATCATGCCTTGTTGGAGATAAATTCTTACTGACAAAATATATTTCCTTTTATAGTTACAAAGAACAATGACAGATTTTGGGAGTCTCAGATGGTCATATCGGCAAAAATCGTGTCTCACTGAAGGCACAAGAGATGGAACAAATACTTGAAAGTTCTTGAATTACAGTAAGAAACCCTTGTATGAGAACCATGTGGATGAACAACATACCGGCTGAGATAGTCGAATTGTCAATTGTTTTAAACGAAACAATCTATGCAATTCACTTTTTAACAGCGCAGGCTGACTTACGAAATAGTAGGCTCTCACATGCCGGTTTCTACTGCACAAAGAAGCATCAGAAACTTTATTCACCTCACTCTTGAAGTGTCCATGTCCATGTTTCATTCCCGTATGTCCATATTCCCATCCTCCACCATGATGGTGAGCATCGTGTGCAGGCCCCCAGTGGTCATGACCCCAATGTACATGGCCATCTCCTACCTTCCACCAGTTCTTTACATTACCCTGAGACTGTTCTTCAGCGACTGGCGCTTCCTCGTTCGACTTAGTAGCAGAGGCATCCGGTTTATCACTAGTAGCTAGTTTAAGGTTGCCCCAGTTAAGAGTAGGGGCGGCTGCCTGACCTGGTTGTGGTACTGGAACAGCAGCTGCTTGGGCCTTATCCTCGGTAGCTTTGCCTTCTGCCTTCTTAGCTTTCTTCGCGCCCTTCTTATCTTCTTTGGCCGCTTTGGCGTCCTCTTTCTTGCTCTTCTCGGCTTCCTTTTTTGAGTCTTCTTTCTCTTCAGTTTTGTCCTTTTTGTAACCACCACCACCATATCCGCCGTGGTGTCCACCTATCAAAAAAATGAAAAACATGACTTAGTCAATAATTCTGCCGATCAATGAATTGACGAATCATCCGACTGGAAGTCAATGAATCACGAAGCAGAAAATCAGTACATATATTCAACTGAAGCTAGTGTCAATAACTACTCAACCAATTAAACAATCAATCAATCAATCAATCAATCAATCAATCAATCAATCAATCAATCATAAAATCAATTATGAAAAGAATCAATCAAAGAGAAAGGTTGAAGGTCAGAGATAAAGTAGGCCAATCAATGAATCAATTAATCAAACATTGGTACACTAATAAATAAATAGAACTTAGTATCAATCAACTACTCAATCACTCACTAAATCAATCAGTCAATGAAAAGGTGAGTCACAGGTTGAAGGCTAAAGATCAAAGGTTGAAAACTGCTCGAAAAATGATGTACAAATTCAATGTTATTTAACGGTGCAATTTACCAGAAAGTGTTATATGTTCTGAAATACACTGCACTGCACTTCATGTAAACAAAAGACAAATATAGTACATCAGTTACAACTTCATGTGCAACTTTTACAATTAAAAAGCAAGTTCAACTGGTCATAATTAACGCAACATCAGAACCATGGTCACAACTCTGCGGCCATTTTAGAGCAACTACCATAGCACTAACTAATGCCTACATTACGACCGGCTGAACGATCAAATAAATAAAATAAATCAACTCAAGTTAAGAATGCATACAAATTTCTATATGATTAAAATTCTAGCTAAAAGCCTAGAGGTTAAGAATGCATGACACATTTCTATATGATTAAAATTCTAGCTAAAAGCCTAAAGACCGAATCATTTTTGTGATTTTTCTTGTGGTTTACCTGAGCCTTGAAAATATTGGTAAGTTCGGGTTTACGTGGCGAAGTAATCGATTTCACGTCTCTCGGGACTGCATAAGAAACAAATTTTCAAATAAATACAGAGGATTTTCTATCCCACGGCATAATATATGCAGATGAAATGTTTAATCCGTGATGAAATTAAATTCATATATTGTTCTGTGTTAGGAGTTTTTTTGTCATTTGATCAAGTGTTTAGGCCAAGATTTTTATGAGACAACTTGTATATTTCCAGAACAAGGGCACATTTCGTAATACAATAGGATCAGTCGCTTTGGTTCACACCTCAAATCAAAGAGATTAGCGTCTGCAGACAAAAGAAATTCTCTCAAGCAGAAATTGAAAACAAACGAAGCCGCAAAGTTGTCCTGAAACCAGTACGGCAAACTCTCGTTTGGTGCGGGCGAAGGGAGGTTTTTAAGAGAAGTTATGTGCTTATAAAGAAAGAGGAAGGGTAAATCTAAAGTTCTGTCTCGCGGATTTTGTTTATTTGATTCAGGAGCTGAGGAGTGACTGCGTACGTCTGAGCAATAGATATGCAAAAATTGCAATGCCCTCTGCTCGGTTTCTGAATCAAATAAACAAAATCCGCGAGATAGAACTTTAGATTTACCCTTCTTCTTTCGTTATAAGCAGATACCTTCTCTTAAAAACCTCCCTTCGCCCGCACCAAACGAGAGTTTGCCGCACTGGTTTCAGGGCAATTTTGCGGCTTCGTTTGTTTTCAATTTCAGCTTGAGAGAACTTCTTTTGTCAGCATTCGCTAATCGCTTTGAATTGAGGTGTGAACCAAAGCGACTGATGCTATTGTATTACAAAATCTGCCCTTGTATATTTCCAGTGCTCTCAAGTATGCAAGAAAAATTGCTAAAATACAACAATCTCTCGGCTATCAAGCAGGATTCGATGCATTCTAAAGTCCACCTCAAATTACACGTCATCTGAGATTTGCGATAACGCAAAATTCCTTTCCAAACACTTCTACTGCTGTTTTTCGCGAGCATTTAAATGTGAAATCTAATTTAAGACATACTATATAATCCATAAAGTGCTCTTGGTGCTATGAATTTTCAAAATTGGGAACTTTTTCCTGCTTCATCCGGTATGCTTGAAACAAGGATTTGAAAATATAATTCTTATCCAGAAGAATTAGACTGCGTTCACACGATGCCGGCACATTTTGAAAACGGTGAAAAATTCGACGGATAGGCCTCCTGTTCACACGAAAACGGCACATTTTTTGCCGGCAGATTTTGAAAACGGCAGATTTTAAAAACGGAACTCTAATCGGCACATTTTGGAAACGGCATCGTGTAAACACTTTAAAATGATGAAAATAGAACATTTTCAGACGCTTTTGGAACGAGACTGAATGATTCTCAGGATTTAGGTTTACTTAATTGGCATCAAAGTCTTGCAACGAGCTTTTTGCCGGCAAATTTCTGACCGTTTTCAAATTGTTCCGGCATCGTGTGAACGCTAGCTCAAATTTTGCTACCGTCACATTTTTCATCGTTTTCAAAATGTGCCGGCATCGTGTGAACGCAGTCTTAGAATAGAAAATTTCGTACCGCCGTATCCGCCATGTTGGTGACCGCCATGTCCACCATGCTCACCCTCGTCATGATGACCCCATTCATGATGATATCCAGCATGGTGTCCATGGTGACCGTGTTCGTGTCCTTCGTGTCCGTGTTCGTGTCCGCCATGTCCGCCATGTCCTCCGTATCCACCGTATCCAATACCGCCATGACCGCCATGACCGCTGTGGCCACCCTCATGGCCACCATGGTGACCACCTTCGTGATCATCATATTCTTCGTAAAATTCATATCTGAAAAAATATTTTTAGTGTCAAGAGCTGGGCTGATCAAAATACACCCTAAGTACAAGAGCAAAAAAAGAAAACAAAAAAATTCAATTTTTTCTTTGTTTTCTTTTTTGTGGTCCTGGTAATCAAAATACTCTTGGAACACACTTTATGCCAACACATGGCCATACAAAATCGCCAACAATTGTTCCCACATAAATCCCTTACCATCATTTGTCAGAATTCTCACTTTCTGGCTCTGAAAGAAGAATAATTGTACCAAACAAAATTTTCACATCTATGGTAACCTTTGAATGATAGATAGACATTGTAGTTTTGAATGCCGACCTCGTACTTTTTATTCCACAGACCTCCAAACCTGTCAACTATTCGACTTATCCGGTAGGCGTGAATACCGACTGAGTCAGAAAATGGTTAGACGTTTGAAGGCCTCTTGCTCTCAAACCATTTATTGAATTCCTATAAACTGACAATAACCGTGCAGGTAACATATCAATTTTGATAAGAAAATTTGGTTTTTCTAAGTTGGTTGTATCATCCTCATCATCATAAGCGATTTTATGTAAGTGCTGCATCTCAAAATCCTCAAAACCGGGCCGCTTGTTCACAACAAGTGTGTAATATAAGTGATAGTTTACAGCTATCTATTGGACACAGTATACAGTAAAAGGCATGACAGAAACTGAAAAAAAACTAAACAAAAAAGAAATACTCACCCGTGATCATGATGGTCATGACCATGTTCATGATGTCCATGTTCACCATGTTCATGTCCATGGTGACCGCCATATCCCTCATGACCGTGTCCGCCATAACCAACATGCCCGCCATAACCGCCATAACCACCACCACCACCATAACCACCACCACCCCATCCGTACTGGCGCTTGCCTGGCTCATCGGCAGATTCCTCCTTCTTCTTAGCTTCGCTGAGTAAAGGATCAGCTTCCTTCTTCTCTTCTGAGACGTCCTGCTTCTTGACTGGGGATTCTTCACCCTCGGTCGCGACGGCGGTTACGTCCGGAGAATCAGGTACGTATTCTTTCTTAGCTGAATCGTCTTCCTGTTTAGATTAAGAAGAAAGGTTGAATCAGATGATGTAACAAAGTTTTTTGTCATGCTCTGGAGTTCGTAATACCGGGCGTCAGCATAGGGCTCGAATCTTGAATGTGTAAAATGTTATCACCTAATTCTTTCAGCTGAATAGAATGAAGGGAATTTCAAGCCGTTTGATATAATTCCAGCAAGAGGAACTTTGGTATCATCGTTGTGAAAGGCTTCATGAAAAGGTGTACTAGAGGAGGTCTCGCAAGCTTTAACACAGATTGAAACAATCTTAAATTGCAAACTGATGGAGGATATTCGAAATGACAAAGACAAGGCATACTAAGCCTTTGAGAATATACAGACAGTAGCACGCGGAAGTACGTGGCTTTTCTGGTTTACGATCTGGCAATTTCATGACGTCACAGAGTGAAAACCAACAGAAAATTTTTAAATGGTGTAGCTCTGGAAACAATGAAAATATCAAAAATGGTCTTTCTGCAATTATGGCCAACGACTTAAAGATCCCTTTAATCTATTAAGTTGAAAGAATATGGCAATAACATTTCACACATTGAATTTGAATGCGTTGCAAAGACTTGAGCCCTACGTTCCAGGTGTCCGGAAAAGTTAGAAAACCGTCATTGTCTCATTTTAAGCAATACAAACATTCGTCTTTTTCGTAAAGGCGTTCTTGGATCCAAATATGTTTTACCACTTTCATCTGATTAAATGACTCCAAAGACATGGATTTTCCGAAAATATTCAGCTACAGAAACACTCAAAAAGTGACAAATCTAGCGTAAAGGGTGTTACATGTTTCGCATCGAAAGTGAGAAGAGCATATAAAAGATTGTCAGTTTCATAGATTGGTCAAAAAACTCTACTCAGAGGAGAAGGGTTTGCAATAAAAGGGATGGGTGAAAAACTGCATAAATCCCCATAAATAGTTCTGTATAATCAAAAGAAAGCACAAGTTTTTGTGACTGCTTTTCAAGTTACGAGGTCAATAACACAACAATATAGCAGTTATCTGAAATCGAGGCTGATATAAATCTGAATTATACCTCATCAGTTGTTCTTTCTTCACTGTCCTCTGCGAAGGAATGTAAAGAACAGTCAGCAATGCAATGTGAAACAATAGGAAATATCACTAGTTGAAATCGTCTAGTTTCATCTTCTAGTCAGTAAAAGGAGTCGTTGCAAAAGGGTGAGGATACTCTAAACAGATAAAATTACACTGTATCAACATTGAATCATACCGGCACAAAGAGCTTCTTTTAGCGATCATAGATCTTACCCACCCTAAAAATATTTGTTGATCAAGGTATCTTCATCTTCATATCATTTTCGGTTGATTCAAATATGTACATTAGATCTTGAAAGAATATCTAACAACAATATACTATCGGGTGAGTCAAAAAAAGTTTAGGCGTTTTGACGGCTGTGGAATAAAAAGTATGTGGCCGATATTCAAACTAAAATGTTAATCTATCATTCAAAGCCTAACTTAAATAAGAAAATTTTCATTGGTAGAATCACTCATCTTTAAGACTCCAAAGTTAGAGAAATGCTTGTAAGGGGATTTTATGGTAATCGAGCATTCCAAGTTATGACACCTGATGAAGAGTAATGCTCGAAACGTTGTGTATGATAATTTCTCAAGTACAAAGTCGTATTTTTTAAAAGAATTAATTGACTGGAATTCCACAATCCATTCTCGATCATGATTTATTTGGCATTGAAATTTAAATTCAATGCAATGGTTAGGCTCAGAGATCTTGATTGCAAGTAAATCGTGGACCAGAATGGAACCTGGAGGTCTCGTTCCCATACATGCTCTTTACAGAGATTTTTCTAATTTCTGGGTCTTCAAGATAGCGATCTCACGAAAGAAAACTTTCTCAACAAAGTTAGGCTTCGACTCATAAATTACCAACTAGTTTTGAACATCGTCTACATTCATATTATTCCAAACGCATAAAATTTTCCTTGACTTACCCGGTAGGGTAGAGAGCTCCTTTCAGCGATCAAAATCTTACCCTCCGATCAAGATATATCAATCTATATTCGTTTTCGGTTAAATTTACATATCGTATATCATTTCTGGAAAGGATATCTAATTTCAGATTATCTGTTAAGATATTTTCATGAAAAGGCCATTTTGTAAAACAGTAAATTTCAAACTAAATGTAACTGCCAATAACATGGAAATTGAAGAAGGTAAACTGAATCAAATAATTACGACGATGAGCCAATTCTTTCGATACACAGGTAGTAGAAACATCGACATATCACTGCGATAAGGAGTCGATACTTCCATCATTCGACGCTACGATACCTCGCACCTCGAGACATAAACATTTACACAATTCTTCACTTGCAGATAACATAGACTACAGACTGAACTCATATCTAATGAGGGATTGTTTCGACATTAATGTTAACTAATATCGCCAATTGACGCGCTGTTGCTATTTTACGCATTTCAGCAGTTTGCTATCAAATGCTATTGATCATAATCCGGCAATCATTTCGGCGTTGCTATCAATTAATACCACATATAATTTTCGACGTTACTACATTTACTGCCGATTATTACGACGTTACCTTTTTACGATAAATGACTTGCTTACCGTCTACAGTTTCTTCAACATCGCTATCTTTATCATCAATAATTTCGGCTGCTTTCGACGAGTCGACAATCGAAGTTTTCATATGTTCTAAATCAACAATTTCAACAGGCAACGCTAAAGTCCAATCCAGGGCAGTTAGCCCGAGGACCAGGAAAAACAGAACAGAACGCAATTTCATTATCTCTTGCGCTCGTTCATTAAAGATTTTCCTATCGATATTCAAGAGTATTTTTCTTCGGTAAATTCCTCCCTCGATGAACAATGACTTCACGATCGATCGGTCGGCTTCATGAAAATTTAATGAGATCGCTAGCACAGCAAACTCCAATGAATACAGGGTCACCACCTGTGATTTTGGGTGCAAGCCTGCTCAACCAACATACATGCCTTTCAATGTGCGATGCGATATATCTGTGTTATCGAAGCAAGCGCAATGACCGCCAGTTATAAACACTGTCACGTTATCTGGACGGTATTGTAAGAAATTAAAAACATACTGCAAATCAATTTCACAGGGTTGTGATTATTCGTTAGCAGGGGGCTTTCATTCTTAGTCAAACAGAGCCTGAGGAGGCTCCTCGATATGAAAACATCGGAGGGAAAGAACATATTTTCCTATATTTCACGGCCTTACGTTGATACTTTAAAGTTCTCGATTTAGTTAAATTACCCCGTGAAGGCTCTGCCGTACAAAGATATCGTATTTTCTGTGTTTTGATGCAGAGGTGTTATCTTCTGACTTCGCAGCCAGGACAGTTAGGCGGCATCCCAGGTAGAGCCCATCACTTCAGCGGTATGACAAGGGGTCGCAGTTTCGATTAGGCCTTCTCTACTCTGCGATATCCCAGCGCTTGGCGCTAAAAACTGCAATTTCACCTTCACTTCACCTTCATATCCCGTCTTATTCTTTCCCGTCTGGGCACCTCTTTGCAAAACTCGAACTTTTGAACACGATTGGGGCTTGGTTCGGCTCTATGCTTTTAAACAGGCCTACTCATGATGCTGTAAAATTCCTCTCATTTGTGCATTTATCGCTAATTTTAAATACAATTTTTATCATAAGGTAGTTGCAGATATCAGGCTCAAATTTGAAGTTTGAGGGGGCAAATTCATGTAATGCAGCTAGATAAATAGTCGAGGTAGGGATATTTCTATTCTTCCAACAGGGACAACTTGTAAATATAAGTACCACTAGCTAATGCAGTTTGCCTTCACCATGTCCCTTAGTAAAGAAATTTTAAACAGCTTGTTCATTTCCCTGATAAGACAAAAACTACTGACTGCCATTTACGCAGAACGAACAGCAGCAACAACAAAAATCAGAGGCAATTTACATTGGCTGTACTTGACTGGAAGAGAGGTCAATCGAATTTCAAACGAGGCTTCCTTGGAGTATATAGGTCCATTTTAATTCATGAATGTTTGCAACTGTGGTCTTTCTCAAATTGGTTGGTATGTAAATATGACTCCGAATAACATCAATAGAAGATTGCGCTAAAAATGGCGGCGAGGAATTTTTTACCGAGATGCACTATGTTCTTTAATCGAATTCCTGTAGAATCGTTAAAGATTTGTAATTCGAACACGATGCATCTCGGTAAAAATTCCTTGTCGCCATCTTTAGCGCAATCCTATATTGAAGAGTTTCCCATGAGCAAATTTTACGGCAAATTTTTCTTGCGTCAATGTCGAGTGTAAATTCTTGCTTACTATGATCTCTGCTGGATGCCAACATCGTAAAAGCTCTGTTCAGCATCTCCCCCCTTTTGAGCTACCCTCTCCAGACAAAATTGCAGCTACGCACGTCTCAATAAAGCCCGTCTTTACTCAAATATAGAATTTCCCATGAGCATAAATATAGTTAGCAGAAGGCTTGTAAACATCAGAAATTCGATGCTCAAAGCAACACAGTGAGAAAAGGGCCGCCGAGAGGATTTGGAGCCCAGGGACAAAACTGCAAAATGGGGCCCCCTGTGAGTGAAGCGGGCAGAAGACAGAGGACTATCTTACTCTATGAGGCACCCTAGATCCTGAGCCCCAGGGGCAAAGTGCCCCCCTCTGCCCCCCTCTCGGCGGCCGGAATGAGAAGAACAAAGGATATTCCCTGACTACATTACTGGCTGATTCTAAAACAACTAAACCCTTTCGTGGCTGGGCTATTTGATAGTCCTATTTTGGTTGGGGGGGGGGGGCAAAAAAGCCCCACCCTACCTAACTCTTGACTGGTAACAGTTAGAGCAACCAAATTTGATGTGCTAATAGCCTCAGGCATGTACTTTCTGGAAATATAAAAATCAACCTAAAAATAGCCATCATTTTTGCTCACGTCAGCATTTTCCTTTGTGTGGTCGAGAAAAGCGGCAAAATTGGCCAAAATCAGGAAAATCGTGATAAAATCAAATTTGGAGCACATTTTCCATCCAAACATGATACTTGTGATAGAATGCAGCAAATAACACTACATTACTAAGAAATTTGCAAAATATTCCACTTTGGCTCCTTTTTTCGCGATAATTGAGATTGAGAATTTGCGATTTTTCCTGGATCAATCCCAGAAAATTGTCTCCCGCCCCGTCATTTTTTCAAAATATTTCAATGAAACTTTTTGAGCAGTTGCACAATAAGTAGTTGCAAAAAGTCAAGAGGTTTCAGGGCTATAAAATTTCCTGGCAGAGTTATTTAAAAAAATCTACGAGGGGGGCAACTTTGCCCCCCCGTCCCAACCAAAATAGGGGTAAATGAAAATTTGAAAACACCCGCCTTTTATAAAATAGTACCCAATCATTGGACGACTGTTGACAGAGAGGTTGCGTTCGTTCGTGATTTTTGATGCAGTAAGAAATGGTCTCTACTAATTACATGGTTGATTATTTACTGATGTGATCAATGATCGTGCGTTTTAAATGACAGGCCGCGATGCTCTGCCTACAAACAATTAAGTAGAGTGTAGCTATCAGTAAACATTTGACAACAAGTAGTAAGTATGGGGTGATGGGATGAAGTAAATATATAGCAACTAAAAATGTACATACAACAATCAAAACAAGTACAGTGGAGGAAACCATTCTTTCAAAGGAAACAACTTATTTACTTGATCGTAGCAGACAGTAAGCAGTTTCCTTTTCTCATTAAGATGTATCCTTATTTTGATAGCAGGATTCCCCTATTTGTGACGATAGAAACTGATAGAAATACAGGTACATAGCTTACTAAATGGGATAAGTTGGGGCAAACTGTGTCATTGAAAACTTCATGCATGTCAATGTTGTTGTGTCTTAGTTGAACAATATCATTTGCTATCACAAAAAAAAGATATTTCCAGTGGTCTAAAACGTTGCAATTTTCATAACCAAAGACACTTGGCCCCAATTTTAGAGGCAAATGCAACCGTTGCCCCACTCTAGCCAACTTTGAGAAAGAAAATAGAATCGTATAAAGGAATTGGAAATAGTCTGCAGAGAATCATATTGCAGTATCCGAATGCAACCCAACGCAGATTTGCTAAATGATCTGTTTTTGGCAAATAAGGACGTAACTCACTTGCTAGAGAACACGAAAAAGAGGTTCTCATGTTGCGAGTAATTGTTGGAAAGGAGGTTCATGGCTTAAATCTATGGCCTAAAAGACCATATCGCTTCACATGCTATCTTGAAGGAAGAAATCCGGTGAAATTTTGCAGCATGCAAGAAAATAGGTGATCTGTGATCTGAATATAGATAAGGACTCACTATGAGCAACGAGAATGAATTTTCACACATGGATTCGTTTTATAATCAAACTATGCGTTATGAACAAACAGTTTACTAGTTTCTACAGGTCATTATCGCTCTCTTAGACATATACAATCAAATCAAAATTCCGTTGCGTAGATCATCAAGGTAAAAACCCTTAGGACTTGGTTATTTTTCACAAGATAAGAGATTAATATGTGAGATCCAAATCGGTATACTTCTGAGACTAGAAAGAAGCTTGGATATCTCACTCGGCTTCAGTATATATTCTGAATAATTGACTAGGTTCTAAGGTTTCAAGATCTGCCCTATCGTTGGCTCTTCGTAAAACGCTTCTGTGATTCTATTCATGTGGGTTTACGGCTGTGATTAAGGAAACAGGTACTTGCCCAAAGTTCAGTGGTCGGGAATAGAGTTGCCCCGCGCTGAGGTCATGAGATCATCCAAGAGACTCGAGTCGCTTCAACACAACCTTGGAAACAAATACGATTTGCCTTCGAATTTAAATCTTTTTCTATTTAATAATGATTTCTTAACATACAAATGAAAGTTTGCAGGAATAAAGATTTACAAATAGAGGATTAATTTTCAAGGGACAGGATGGCCAGGGCAGCAGGCTTATGGCTAGCTGCCGTGTTATCTTTTTACATATATCTTACAACTACCAAAATCGATGGTTTCCCACAGGGATCGATCATTAGAGCTAAAAGAGACTTGGACGAGAATTTCGAGGATGCTCTTTTCGAAAAAGAGGAAGGACTTTTATCGAAACGTGAAGCGAAAGATGCCGACGAAGACAAGGATAGCAGTGATAATAAGGCAGAGGAGCCTGCCGTAACCAGTGATTCGACAAAGAAAAGCGATACTGGCGATAAAGTTACGATCGATAGCGAGGAAAGCATCGAAGAGGGTAGCGAAAATGCCGAAAATTCGCCAGCGAAGAAAGACGAGAAGCCGACAAAAAGCGACGCCGAAGAGCAGAAGGCGGAAACAAGGCATAATGTCGAAGGTAAAAATGCAGATAGTATTAGTCAAAATTTGTTAACTTCGGGAATGGATTCAAATGTTGACAGACCGATGACTAACGGAGACCTAATCAAGACGTATGAAGCTTCACAAGACACTAGTAACGGCGAACTTTTAGGCATGGGGAAACGCACGACTATTGTTACGCAACCTAGCGACAAAAACTCGAAAATTGACTCGACTGAGACTGTTAAACGCACTGACGTAACAGAAACGCCCAACACAAAAGACGATACTGAACAAAGTGACGCAATTACGAAACGACAAAACATAGAAGAACTGAGACTTTTTAAACGGGCTGAGAAAGACAAAGAAACACACGACATACAGGAAGGGGGTGCGCCTTCACATTTTCAAGTTGACGATAAATCAGCTGATCTAGAAATTAATGCCAACTCCGCTGGGGTAAAAGTAAAAGCTAAGCCTGCTTCATTACAAGTTGTATCTAGACCAGGGCAACATGGTGCCCCTCCTATGATGCCATTCATGCCCCCACCTATCCCCGTTATGCATCATTTACCTCACCATCATAGGCATCATCATCACCATCATCACCACAGACGACATCATTACCCCCAACCCTTCTTTTATCCCCCAATGCAACCGTATCCCCATCAAGCTTATTTTGAGCCATACAGGCATTTTGAAGAGCACGAACATGGATATGGGTATGAGCCCCACTTCTTCGCTCCATATGGGCACGATGAAGGGGGTTACGCAATGGATCATCCACGTTGGGGTGAAGGATACGGAGAAGGGTACCACCTATACGGGCGTCACCATGTAGGTGGCCAGCTTTACGGACGATCAACTGTTGAGACAGCACAAGATCCACGCCTATCCACTCCTGCTGCTCTGGATGGCTTCAACTCAGGTATCGCCCTGCCGGACATGGATCAAAGATTCATGCGAGTGAGCCACCTCCCAGGGCCTAATGTCAGATATGAACATTTAGATGATGATTTCAAATCGTTTGGGCCACCTACGATGGAGGAAGAGAGACAAGCGGAACAAGGAGAATACAGATATCATGTACCAAGGGCACCCCATGAAGATATGGATGTACCCCATCCAGACATGGTAGAACGTCATCATAGTGAGCGAAGACTGAAGAGAAGATACAAGCCAGTCTTCCAAGAATATAGGCCTCAAAGACCAAGGTAAGGCTTGAATTTCTATATCAAGTATATAGATTGTTCTTACTTAGCACGTTTATCAGTAATTACTCATTTTATGTGTCAAGTTTTTTGGGCTATCTTGTCCTCCATATTGGATCACAATCACATACCTAAAAACAGAGTAATCTCGAGGCCATTTCCATTCAACCAAGCTTTGCAAAAATATAAATTCACTTACCAAAAGTGTTTAATTCGATTTTGTGATGTGCCTCGTACCACTACGACTGGAAGAAAATACCTAGAAAGGGAAGGATCATGATGAATGCTTCAAAACTAGGAGTTTAGGGAGCAGTCATTTTAAATCCTGGGTACCAAGGCGGAGGATAATTTCACATAATTAGAGAGAATTTTATGCCCCATCTTGAGGGCAGAAAAAGTTTTCAAACTCAATCATCTTTCAGCAAAATGGTTTAGTACTCCATCCAAAGTCTTTGTGCACAAAACATAGATATATAGACAGATACCAAGTTATCCTAGGCAATGTTCATACGGGTCAAGTGATTCATCATTTCAAGATGTCTTTTGGCTTTTCTTTCAACCTTTGATCTCATCCAAAACCTTTGATCTCATCCAAAATTTTTTCAAGCAAAATAGTTTTGTACTCCATAAAAATAAATCTTAAATTTTTCTTCCCCCCACAAAATAATGGAAAAAAGTTTCATACCCCTGCCAAAAATCCACCGTCCCGGAACTCAGGATTAAAAATGGCCATTCCCTTATCGTTGTCTCAAAATACATAAGAAATTTAGTCTCAAAGACATATGGCTTGATCTTGAGGCACAGATGAAAATGCAGGTAAAAAATTAGCTAACTACCCTCACCCTTGACACTATCAAGCGCAAGGGAAAGTCTCCTAATTCTTAGGTATCCATAGCGGGGATATTTTAGAGAAAGGTTCATTTAAGTCAAATGTCATTGTGCACAAAGCTGGGACAACGTAGCGCTGATTTTCGTCTCTAAGGAAGAAAATTACTAGATCTTTTGTTAATCTGAGTCTGGCTCGAGAGCAATAGACGATTGCACTAAAGATGGCGGCAAGCAACGCGTTACCAAGATCAATTGCGTTTGAAGTAGAATCGTTAACGAATCTATAGGGATTCGATTATAGAAAGCAATACATCTTGGTAAAAATTCCTCGCCGCCATCTTTAGCGTAATCGTCTATTTTCATACATTTATACGAAAGGTTATTAAATGGAGTCAAAGCTTCTGTCTAGACTTATCCGTTTCGTCCCTTGTTTCCCTGCTTTCTGTGATCTGCTGATATCGATTGGTCGATAAGGACTCATAATAATAATAATCCTAAAAAGTAGGCCCACTTTTTCAAGATGGCTTAAACCAGCGGGAATTCTCGTTAACTCAACCAATCGCTTCAGAGTCTGGTCTAAAGAGCTTGAGCATTGAAAAGGAAAATTTTAGTAAAAAGTATGATATTTCCTGTCCTACAAATCGCAAAATGCATACCTTGCAGGCAAATCTTCTTCTGTAGAAACAAACTATATCCATCGCAGCTGCGAGAACTCTACGCTTCATCGACCACTTTTTGTATGAAACAACGACAACACAACTGTCTCAACAGCGCCTCCTGATCGGCTAAAACCAAAATCGTAGCAATTTGATTGGTTAATATGGAATCACTCCACGCAGGCCAAAATTGGGCCACCTTTTAAGAGAAATATTGTGAGTCCCTATTGACCAAGCGATATCAGCAAATCAAACAATGCAGGAAAACCAGGGAGGAAAGGCAAACGTCTACATCCTGTCCCCTTGTGCACATTCGAAATTCTACAAAATACATCAAGATCAAGATATCCTTCGGCACATTCAAAAATTCTACAAAGTGTATCAAAATATCATTCGATTCAAATTTTCTTTTAGACATTCGAAAATTCTCTAAAACCTATCAAAAAATGCTCGATTAAAATTCGTCTTTTAGAATAGCTAAAAGGTACAGTGGCAATAGACGATTGCCCTAAAGATAGCGTAAAGCAGTCCTTACCATGATCCTTTGCGCTTTGGGCAAGATAGACCAATCAGATCAATCGAAATGTCAAGAGAACAAAGGATATCGGTAAAAACTCCCCTAAACCATCTTTAGCGCAATTGAGAAGAGTGGGTAGCTCTGGTGAAAGAAAGTTGGCTAATCTGAGCGTAAGAATTTGTCCTTGATATTTTTTCCATATCAGCGTTGTGCAAAGGAAACTTACGTTTGAGCAAAGAAAAACTTACGCTTGACTGAATTTCACAGCTTCTATTGACTAATGATACCAGTTCCGATATGTTCAGATGAACTAATTACCAAAGACTGGTTGCGAAAAGAAAATGGTGTCGAAAATCGCCACTTGTAATGATGAATTTTATCACATTGTTGAAAGATAAGAAGCTAAAGTTTGTCTTCCGCTCCTGCTCAGTCTAAACCAAAATGCAGGGAACTTGCAGATTTCAAGACTTTATCTGCTCCCCTAGCCAATGACAGTTAATAAATATAAAATGTCACAGCACTATTTTCTTTTGCCTCATATGGCTAAAGTCAAGACACCTTAGGGGAAAGGAGATCCCCCGATCCCCAACATGAAACATTTTTGTCTAATCATGATAAATTGGTACTAGCTAGCATGTAAAAAATACTTGGTGTAGGTCATCTGGCTTCAATTAAGAACGGTATTTACAACTTTAAAAATACAACTTCAAGACTAAGAGTAAAGGAATACAAGTAACAAAAAGAGGATGTTATCTGACGACTTTTGCGACCAGTATCAGATGAAGACTGTTAAAAAAGACCAGGATTTGGTCCTGCAGCCGCATAAAGATTGATGATCAGGTAGTAAACATTTGAAAAATACGAGCAAACAAACATCTCGGCTCAAATCAAATTGCCGAAGTACGTAATATCATATCTCGTAGCTACTCTCGAATACCGAATAATCGTCCCCCCCCCCCCGCTTATTAATTTTTGATAAATTTTCCAACGCCCCCTACTTTTATTCCAACCCCCTTTTTATTAATTTTTGGAAAAATCAAATGATGGTAAACATAATTTCTGAACAAATGCAAGAAAAACTCTTAAGAAGTGCATTCAATAGAACCAGAGTTCGTAGGTAAATGTATCAGTAACATCACTGTTCACATAAATATATAAAAGATACTTGTTTAACCAAGAAAACGACTATCTTCAATCCTCCAAACACCCCCCCCCCCAATTGTTCCAGCAATCCTAATTATTGTCATATTGAACCATTTCCACCCACCCCCCGCTTATTCTCATCCCTCCCCGTTTATTCGGTACTCGAGAAAACTCTAAAAAATCATGGATCGAGCGATATTTTTATGAATTTTGTACAAAAGTGCACAACAGTGAAAGAAATCTATGAAAATATTGTTTGATCTGGATCATTTTTGAAAATGGCTTTTTAAACCAATATTTCCAAAAAAAGTTTCAAAATTTCGTTCAGTTTAAAAATGAAAATAAGCAGGAAATCCTTGAATCGCTATGAAGTATTTGCAAGTATTTCAAAATATTTTCACGGGTACCTGTAATTAGCGCCTGAGTACTGCGTCTGTTGACATCTGTCTAGAATCAGAATAAGAAATGTCAAATTCAGAGAAATAATTTTGTATTCATCTTGAGCTTTCAATTTTGAGACCTCGAAGTATCAGCCTAAATTTCTCAACCAAAGGTTGCTCTTTTCGATATCATGTCAGACACCGTTTCTCATATTTCTACTATAAGGCAAATTTCTTACTAGAACCTAAATGAAAAGAATTGAACGCCTATACTCTGTGCGAGGGGAGAATCAGACATGGATGGGGGTGCATATGTTGTCCACAAAATCAAGTGCCTGCCTCCGCAACGCGTCACCAACTTTTACGACCATATGGGAACCAGGCTTAAAATGCACGAGAAACAAAATAAATGATCGCAATGCATGTCGGATGCCCAAGAGCCTTTAACGAATCAAGAAAAAATGAAGCCAGAGCTTTTAAATTGTTGCTGGTTTTACTGTAGGGATTGTGTTGTGTTATGCCAAGATTAAACGTCAAAAGCTCAATAGCATGTTAATTGATCTTCAATGAGATCATGATTGTGAAAACGATATGTGTAACCTGTGGGCAAACAAAACAGCGCCGGTACTCAAGACTAAAAAATTTGCCCGAATTCATGGTAGCATAGACTCCCTGTGATATGATATTTTATTGTATGAAAGAAGAAAAATGATACCAGAGGAGGAGGGACAAATAAGATTAAGGGTGTAAGAGTTTTAAGCGCAACCTGTGAGCACATACAATAGTGCCGGTACTTAAGAGTAAAAAATTTAATTAAATTCACGGTAGCATGGATTCCCTGTGATATAATGTTTCATTGTATGATGGCTGAAAATGTGATACCAAATGAGGAGAGGTAAATAAGATTAAGGATATAAGAGTTTTAAGCGCAACCTGTGAGCACACACAACAACGCCGGTACTTAAGTCCAAAATTCAACGGAATCCATGGCAGCATGGACTCTCTGTGACATAACATTCCAATGCAAAGAAATTTGAGCCATTATGCTATAGGAGGCGGGGCAACAAAATTAAGGGAACAAAAATCTTAAGCGAATCCTGCAAGCAAACAAAAAAAAACACCAATCCCAAAAATATTAATTCATGGTAGCATTGACCCCTGTGAAAGAATACTATACCATTTACAAGCCAAGAGGAAGGAGGTTTAACTTGGCCTTCAATGATACGGGTTTGTGCCATTCAGAGCGCAAGGGTACCATCCTAAAAAATGTGGAAAATTTCCGAAAGTTTACCCATAAATCTGGGAATACCAAAAAGTATACCTGAACTAAGGAAAGAGCTAAAAAATTACACCCATAAATCAGGAACAAATGCAAAAGTATACATTATATATATTATGTCAAAAGAGGAAGAGATTCGTCGACTTTGAATGAGAGAACATACGGAGGCAATGAACTGAACAAGGACAAATACCATTTCAGTGACCTTACCACTACTTTACCTTCTACCATATGTGAAGGGCATGCAGGAAAGCTATTGACCACTTTGTTTCAGGCATGGTTTCGGGTCCCAGGAACTTTTATAAAACTTCATAGAAACAAAATAAAACGGCTACACATCAGGAAAAAGTATTTGATTATCGTTATCACGTTCTCGCTTCAAATATTTTTCATTCTTCTTACTTCATCTCATTTCAGACTTGGAAAACCAAACGAAAGATTCGAAATTCCGGCTTACGACCAAAAACCATATAGTCCGGTCGGAATACCTGAACTGCCGGCTGGCGATGATTCAATCGGTGCACCAATGACGAACCAAGTTGGCAATCAAATTACCGAAGAAGGCCGAATGGAAGTGAATCACGAAAATTCGCACGAAGCACAAGGACTATCTTTACCGGAAACACACAGCGATACAGCATCGCCTCTTAGCGAGCAAGAGGAAGCTGAGAGGGAGGATCACGAATACCGAAGTCTCACAACGAAGCAAGAAGAAATGTACAACAAATTGCAAAAGATTCGGCCAGGTGGCGAATGGCCGACAACTGGACTCGCAGATGATCGGCCAGGAATTGCTCGAAGTCTTCGGCAAGAAGAACATCACAATGAAAAACGCACGAAAAAAGACGAGAAAAAAGCCGAGAATGCTAATAAGAAAGGCGTTATATCAAATGCAACCTCGTTAAATAATTCATCGGGTCATACACCGATTTTGAGCGAAGCTCAACAGGGTAATAACGCTGGGAAGGCGCCTGCAAATAAGGTTAATCCCGCTGGAAGCCCAAACACTGAAAAGACTGCAAAGAAAAGTGGTGGGCTGAAATTTAAAGAAGCTTTGAACAAGTTACGTAAAAAATCGCACATAAATAGACGTAGCAGCGAGAAAGATAAAGCTGAGAAGGACAGTAAAACTGAGATTGACAGAAAAGCGAGCAAAAAATCAGACTTGAAACCTGAGAATGAAAAACATCAAAAAGCTGGGCGAAAGAATGTCGTCATTGTCAACAGACCCCCGATTCTTTATCACCCACCCCCTGAGATTTATCATAGGCCACCAATTGTTCTTCACAGGCCTCCAATTTTAGTCCAAAGACCTGCAATTGTTTATCATCAGCCTCCTGTTATTGTACACAGGCCAGCAGTACTTTATAGACAGCCACCTTTAGTGTTCCATCAACCTCCCCCCGTCGTGAGCCAGCCCATGCTGCACTCGCATGATACTTTCACCACAAAGCCATCAGTTGAGCATCTAACTTCCAAACTTGTACCGGCCGGGACAGTACTGGGAATCCCACACGCTATGAGATGGAGCCCGGGGGCAACTGCTGTCGTGGATAGTCATGATTCATTGACAGACAGTGGAAGTCTCCTAGGAGGTCACGGAGCTCTCTTAGGAGGCCAAGACGATGATGATCATCATGATGTTGGGGGTATGGAGCTGCTTACTCAGGGACACACCAGGGGGCTCACATTGGAAAATGACGAGGATGCTGATGGTGAGCAAAAATCAGGAATTCCAAAGGCGAAATCGAAGGGGCACAAGAAATCTCATGTTAAAAAATTGCACAAGAAGACTAAACGTGAGGCCCCAAAGCCTGTAACTGAGACCCCAAAGCCAGCAGCCAATGCCCAAAAGCCGACAACTGAGGCTAATAAAAATGCAACAAAAGTAACAGAGACCCCTAAAAGTCAAAACAACACTAAGCGAAGTGAAACTGCCAAACAAGGCAAAAAGGGAACAAAGAAAGATGTTGTGGTAAACCGACCTCCAATTATCTACCATCCACCCCCAGAGATCTACCATCGTCCAGACATTGTCATACACAGGCCACCAATTGTAATTCATCGACCACCGATTATCTACCATCAACCCCCAGTTATCGTTCATAGGCCTGCGGTTGTCTATCATCAACCACCGATCGTCTTCCACCAGCCTCCACCCGCTGTCCAACAGCCGCTTCTGTACTCACATGACACGTTCGTTGTACATCCAAGCTTCGTTGCACAACATCTTGGCTCTATACTTAGAACAGCGCATCATTATGTTGGGCCACCACGATTGCTGACACACTTAGGCCACCCACTCTTCAATGAGGAACACGTTGACGAGGCACACTCATACCCACAAGAGACTCACAGCTTTGACTTGTCTCATATGGGTGGGGAAGAAAGTGCTGCAATCGCTGGCCACCATGGAATGGGGCTCTTAGGCCACCTTGGTGAAGAGGGTCATGGAGGATTTGGTTTCGGGGAAGAAACAGGACATTACGGAGGTGGCTTTGAACGCCTCGGAACTGACGGGCACTACGGTGAAGGAAACTTTGGTGGACATTACGGAGGAGAGGGCCACTTCGGAGGCGAAGGCCACTATGGGGGTGAAGGACACTACGGAGGCCTAGGGCATTACGGAGGCTTAGGACATTTCGGTGGAGAGGGCCACTTTGGAGAAGGTCTTCTCGGTCACAACTTCGCAAGAGGCATGTTAGGTGGGGAGGAGCAAGAAGGGGAGAACTTCGAAGGAGAACAAGAGGGTGGTTTGTTGAGAGGGGCAAACTTCGAAGGTGGTAACCTTGGTGGAGGAAACTTCGGAGCAGGAAACTACGGAGGAGGAATCAATAAGAGATCAGAAATAGCGAGAGCCAGGAAGAGAAGCAGTTCCACAGGTACAGTCAAACATCAAGAAATTACAGGACCAGGAGATTACGGGCACCAAGAGGCTCTGCACCTATTTCAAGATCATGGAGAAGCAGGGCATATAGGTGAAACAGGGAATATAGGGTTTGGTCATGGTGCAGGAAATATAGGGTATAGCACTGCAGAAGCAGGAAATGCAGGGTTCGGTAATGTAGGGGCAGGTAATATTGCATTTGGTCATGGTGCAGGAAATATAGGGTACAGCAGTGGAGAAGCAGGAAGCATAGGGTATGGTCACGGAGTAATAGGGAATGCAGGATTTGACCATGGCACAGTAGGGAATATAGGTTACGGACACGATGGTGCGTACCCTGGTAACGTGTACGACACGATGTTTCACCACGAGAATCACGTGCAAGAAATACCAGCTGGTGTTCATACCCAACAAGAAATACACGATACACACGATACTGTATACCAAACAACAATGCCAGCACCAATGGATGAAGCAAGTCACGCAGGAGGCATGCCAGTGCATGTTGATACAATGCCAACCCATATCGAGGGCACGCCTACGCATATCGTGCAGTCATCACAACAAATCGTGCAACCAATCATATTTCACCATGACCCCCCTACTGTTCTACATCCAGTTTATCATGAAGTAGAGGCACCATCAGGGCACACCTCTGCAGAAGGGTATGTCCCGGATGAAGGCTCCGCAACCCATTATGTTCACTACCATCCACTAACTATACATCACCATCATATTCATCATTTCCACATCTTAAAACCTGACGATGAAGACGTAGTAGAAGACGAACATATTCACGTGCAACATGACCACCATCACGTGTACACAAATCATCAGCACGTGCACAAAGATCATCAGCGCGTGCACCATCACGAGGTGGATCATTTCCATCTACTAAGTGACCATGACCCTACTATCAAGAAAAAATCTGATATCATGCAGTCGACAGATGACGGGCAAGGTACGCTAACAACTTCCTAACTTCTTAACCTTCGGCAGAATCATTGTTTTGTGATTAGTAGCCAGTAAAAAGAAGCACTGAACAGAAATAGCATAGCGGTCTGCTGAAGTGATTAATGATGCTTCCTATCGATTTAAAATCACTGAAATCAGCGGAATAACGAAGTGATTCATGATCCTTCCTATCGATTCAAAATGATTGAGATCACCTTTTTCAAGATGACAAAATCCGATAATGTTTCTCCAAATCTCATCTACTTTTAAATGTGCTTAAATTCTAAAAGGCAGATCTCCTCGATAATCTTACAAAGAAATAGGACTTTGAAACTTTATATACCTGCCACTAAAACTGCCATTCGTAAAAACGAGCTTGAACTAATACAGTATCTTAGCGACATCAAAGACAGATCAAAAATATGGTCAGCCTTTCACTGGCTCACATTGACTTGAAAAGACCTAACATTGAGAAATAACAGCATTTTATTGGCATCAATGGTTACGATGAAAACGTCCTCCGATGAAAACATCCTACAAAGCAAACTGTATAGTGTCAGGACTCGTAAAACTTCGAAATTAGACCGCAGGGGAAAGCCAGGGCCAAATTTCCCTAACACCGACCTTATCTTGAATTCCTCTTCCGATTTGGACACGGAATTTCATGCTGCTATTTCAATGCTGTAGGATACATGGTTGACAAATCAATGATTCTTATGGAGGCAATACTTTACCTCTAACGCTTTGCTCTAGACACTGTCCATACACTATCCCCTTGACTCATCTGTTGAATTTCTCCAAACCTATGGGAAGATCAAAATTCAACTTTAACTGCGAACATAAAACTATGTGTATGAAAAAGGTTAATGGAAATTTCATACACTACTGTCAAAAATGCATTGCAAAAATCCATCCGCCAACCCGTTCAATAGCAAATACCTTGTCTTCACACAGCATTAACATTATTTTCAAGATTTGCGCTTGAATTTTTGATAACACTGGAACCTCCACTAACGGACACTGCTATACGACGGAATCTCTAAACAATGGACGAATATTTTCGTCCCAAATGCAGTATGACAAAAAATAACATCTACATGCAGCGGACCAGGGGTGGAAAAATAGCGGACCACGGCACCAATGGTCCCAGAAAATTTTTCAGGTCTCCAGAAAGAATGAAAAGGAGAAAGGAGAAAGGAAAAGGGAAGATATGGAAAGTGAAAAATCGAAAATCAATTTTTTGTCAAAATCATAAAGACTTAATTGATAGCCGTTATTAAATAGGTTGTCACCAGACCTAGGAACTTGACCAAAAAGATATCGTTCACAAGTCTTGGAGTGGACAGCCAAAAAATTAACAAAATTTGCCCAAAAAGTATATTTACGATTGTGATTAAGATTGATAATCAGTCATCGATTCTGTTGTATTCCTTTCATATCGTGACCTGTCCAAAATGGACACTTTTTGAAGCAGTTCACGAAGAAAATTTTCCAAGACTTGTTTTGGTCCCAGAAACTAAAGTATTTTTTCCACCCCTGCAGCGGACACCTCTCTACAATGGACAATGGGATTTGTTCCACAAGTGTCCGTTAAATAGAGATTCCACAGTACTACAGGTGTCTGTTATATGGAGGTTCCACTTCACCTTATGCAGCTTGGAGATGACTAATTTTATGAGAAGTTTTTCACTACGGCTGTCTACATATAATCATCAACACACTGTTAACTCTGATGATGACCAAAAGAATTCTTTTGCCTCCTTGGATGGACTGAAAAGTGAAGACTATTCGTGTGCTAAGAAGCCTTCACCTCGAAGATGAAACAGGCTTCCATCATCTAGTACATACAGGGAACATATCGACTATAGACAATAATGTTTGCTAAGTCGAAGAAAGCATACAAAAAATTTCCGGCAACTTACCTTTCGAGATTAAAAATAAATAAGATGTGCTAATGATTACAATTTTTAGATTGTATTGAATCCAAAGTAACAAAGAGCCTAGTTCATTTTAAATTCAGCTGCAAGGTTTTCAGCATGACTTCTCCAAAAAAGGTGCATAAGTTTTTCAAGTCATCTAATTGTAAATTTGCCAAAATGACACATGCAGTATCTAAATCTCAAAACTTATAGTAAATGATTAGATAAGAAACAGTTAGCAGATACAAGCACAAATTTTGGTACCAACTTTACGTAAGAATGCAAAAGGACTCTTGGAAGGCAACCAGTATGTCAATTAAGTACGACGGACAAGAACAAATTTAAAATTCAACAGACTAGTCAACTCCATACGCACCTCTCAGTTACAAAGCTCTGCCTTGCCTACAGTTGAGTTGTATCAGAGTGCACTTGCACAGTTTATATACAGCACAGAGGATGATATCTAGAGTTAAGGAAAGCATAAGAGGACATTTGTTCCTTTAGAATGACAGGACGGAAACGATTCTCGTATGCTTTGTGAACTGAAGTTCCAACACGAAAAGTTTGTTAGCTCACGCAGGAAAAATTTTCAAAGTTGCTTTCAAATAAACTTGTCTTTGCCTTAACTTAATGAAACTTAGACCTTTCAGCTATTCAGAAACGAATGAGAATCGAATGACATTTTGCTACATTTTGTGGAATTTTCGAATGTGCACAATAGTGATAGAAGCTCTAACGCTATTCGATCGAGCCTCGCGCATACAAAATGTACAAAAAAATAACGCCCGATCCAGGCTCTTTTGTAAAATAGCTACGGTATATTTGTGGTTCAGCTGCCGATGTTTCCGTTTTGTTATACAGAAGCAGTCACTGACAGAAACAACAGCAATAATACCAAACTTCCTGACTGACACAAAGTTTGAAGGACAGAGACAAATACGTGCTTGTCAAATTGTGACAAGTCCTAGACATTTTCTATTCTCGGAATTTTAAAGACCTCCTAGCCATTTCATTTCAGCTGTCTTGCAATAGATCAGTTAACATGTTTCTCCATCTTGCGTAATGCACGAAAGAAAACAACGTTCTGATGTACCAAACAAGAACTGAGTCAAATTTGCATTTGTACCCTTAGCCAAATAGTCTATTGGCTAGAGTAATGCTGTGATATCTCGTATATAAAGGCACGTTGCTGCAACGTTGCAAATCATACCTCTACAGCCGTAATATGTTAATATTCAGGAAACAAGAACTCCGATGCTAAGTGGCACGCAGTACATAAGAGCACATGCTAAAGGCGCACACGGTTAAGTCACGTGATCAAAATTAAAACTTTCCCGCTCTCTCTCGTTGGCTATGGGCCTAGCCACGTAGGCAAAGCTAAAAGCAATGCAGAAAATTATCGATGATCACCTTAACCGCCTCAAAGACAGTTGGTTGGGAACTCAGTTGGATGGTAGAAGATTTGAAACGCTTCTACGATGCCTCGTGGCTTATGCTTTCGTTGCGTCTCGTTCACTGCCATCTAGGTCATCGGTTCTACCATAACTTTGCTTCGAATGAATTTCGACGTGGCAAACAAACAACTCAGACTTCACATGTGACCTGTCCGTGTGCGCCTTTAAGTCTGCTCCTGTCAGAAGGCAAATGTTTGACAGCTAAGATTGATTCTTCAGGAGTAACTCAATGGTCACCTATCTTCACAGGCGTCCCAGACTTACAAAACTACATCAACGGCGCAGTTGGACCAGATGCAGCAGCAGCGGCGGCACAAGAGTCACAACAAGAGCAATCTGATATCGAAAGAGGGGTAGCCCCTCAGCAAGATTCATCAATGGTTGAATCAGCATCACCCGAGAAGGAAGAAGAAATGGGTAGCTTTGAAAACTCACAAGCATTCCAGCCAGTCATGCCAGTCCCAGTACAAGCTTACACAGGTTCAAACCAAAACATCTTTGGGCCAATGGTACCTGTCACACCCGGTGCTTATCCCATGCCTGGTGCCAACGATGGGTATGGTGGAAACCAAGCTGTCAGGTCTGATGTGCCAGATGATGATGATGAAAAGGGCAGCAAGAAATCTAAAATAAATAAGAAGAAACATGAAAAGAAACAGTTTATCCATGGTATGTGAAATTTGATAAATTAACCTTGAGCACTCAAGCAATTCTTTTCAACAATTTATTCTATATTTGTTACAGTTTACTGCTTACTTTCCACACAATTTAACATAGTTTTATTTACAATTTACATGAAAGAAATTCACATGAAATAATTGCAAACAAACTAGAACATCTCTCACACTGATGCTGTTAAGATGAATCCTTTGAAGTCGAAAGAATTTCTGGAAAATCTTCTAAAATTGTTATAATGATTTTCTCTTGTTTCATTCCGTCAAAACTCCATAGTTTAGTCACGGGTAGTTAGACACCGCAGTTATATTCCGGTGTATTTGCCTCTGGCGAGGAAAAATTGTACGTTTGTGTGGAGGACGTTTGAAGGCTCCTCCGTCGTAGCAAATAACTTCATCCCCTGCAAAAGAGCAAAGTGGAAGCAATCAAGCACAAGTGCGATGTTTCACCACCCATGGTTTTGTCATATTATTTGACCATCCATGGTTTAGTCATACTACTATGTACTATGTAGTGTTGTTAGTAGCCTATATGCCAGTAGCATATGTAATTACTAACATACACTAGCACAGATTACAATCAAAGTAACTGAGGTCTTAAAGCTTGCCTTGGTTTGGGAACGGTTGTTGACCAGTGTTTCAGAGCATACGAAAAACAGGTCCTGTTTGGCTACTGTTGTTAGAGTTTGCTCACCACCAGCACAGAATTGTGACTCTACTCTGTCACTGTTCAACCTAAAATCCTTTTACGCTCTGAGAGGCATAACCAAACAGTTTGTTCACTTCTCACTCAAACTCCTATCTAATATAATGTCCCAGACTTGACTCCTTGTATCCGATTTTCAATCATCCAAATCAACAATGACTTTTTTATTCTGAATGCAGGGAAACTGATAATAGTATTTCATCTTTCAGGTGGTGGATTTGTCGGACTTGGTCATGGCTATGTAGGCGGATACGGCGGACACGAAGGTGGCTTCGGCGAAGGCGTCAGTTTCGGCTGTGGAGCTGAGGCTACCCAAGGCTGCAACTACATTGGCTCATATGGGCACGGTTTCGGTGGGTATGGCCACGGATATGGCGGTGAACACGGCTATGACGGTGGCCACAGTTTTGCTGTGATTGGTGAAGGCCATCACGACGACCACCACATGGAAGTAGATCATGGTGTGGAAACAGTTTATCACAGGCCACCCATGGTGGTCCACCAGGCACCGGATGTCATTCATAGACCTGATATCGTCTTACACCGGGCACCAATTGTCGTTCATCAACGACCAATCATCTACCATCAAGCACCAGTTGTTGTGCACAAGCCACCTGTAATGATTCACCAATCGCCCGTAGTGGTACACCCTGTTATTCATCATCACAAATTCGTGACACATCATGTACATGATTTGCATGTTGTGCCTGTGGCCCATCACGATCACTGTGGATGCCATGGCAAGAAAGATTGCATTTGTGATACGGGAAGTGATGAGGTCAATGATGACAACAATGCAGTTGAGGAAGAGGAGGAAGAAGCCAAGAAGAAATCAGTTAGGCCTAAAAAAGAGCACAGCAAAGAGGAGAGGAATATCAGATCTCTTGTTGAGGATATTCAGAATGTCATCAAGGAGAAAGTACGCAGAGAGGTAAGATCTTACCTAAGAAGCTACAATGTTGCATCATATGCTGCATCAGAATTAAAAAAGGCTTACCCTCTGAATAAATGGGCTAACATTTCGCATTGTAAACAAAGAGAGACATTTGCCATCAGCGGCAACTACAACAGTCCAAGATGACCATTAAAACAGAGCACTTTTGAATTCAAAGCTGCCCAAAACAGTCTTTGTTTCTGCACATTCTACATGTAGTTCCTTCATGGCATTTTCAACCATATTACAATAATCAAAGATGTGAACAATCTATATCAATGTTTTTCCAGCTTTGGACTTGAAACTAAGGTGGTTCGCGGAATTGTCGTCTTTTTCCTTGTACAAAGCGCTTTAGGACACTGAATGTCGTGTAAAATAACTTATACAATGACATATCGAGTATTCATTCAATAAATGAAAAAAGCCTTCCTTAATTCTTCAAATGCTAAAAAGTTTTCGCTAAAGTTGTAGTAGATCTCTTGGATCCGTTTCAATTTCTACGCAATGTGATTGACTCATTTCGCCGATGCGTGACACAGTAGTTAGCACATTATGATTTTGATACCTGTGTTAAATACCTCTACATATGTATACCTGTTTTCACCCTATGCGGGAAAACCTGACAGCCAAAATCGAAGTTTGAGGAACAAAGTTGATATCTATATCTGAAGATATGCATAGGATAATGTCTATTCATTCCCTTCAAATTCTTTCAGGTGAAAGAAACTGCAGAACCAAAGACTAATGCTAAGAAGGGAACAAAGAAAGCGACTGTCCCAAAATCAACAGATAAAGCAACAGAAAAATTCAAGACTGCTAAGAAGAAGAAGAAGGATGTCGTCGTAAACCGACCCCCTATTATCTACCATCCTCCTCCAGAGATCTACCATCGTCCTGATATCGTAGTTCACAGACCACCCCTGCTTATCCACCGTCCTTCAATCATCTACCATCAACCCCCTGTCATCGTACATCGTCCTGCGGTTGTCTACCATCAACCACCGCTTGTTTTCCATCAACCCCCACCTGCAGTCCAACAGCCACTGCTTGTCTCACACGACTCATTCTCAATGCACCCAACCAATTCATACACCCACATGGGATCAGTTGTGAACAAGATAGGAGCATACGTTGGGGTTCCTCATGGCCCGATCCTTGGATACCCACATAACCAATATTACGGACCAACAGGCTACTCCCATGCAGCAGGAGGCGGAGAAGGCTACTCGGACTACGGGCATGAAATGCCATACGCCGGTCCACATGGCGGAGAAGGATTCGTTGGTGGCTTCCATGGCGAGGCTCACGGCCTCGAAGGAGGATTCGAGGGCCACGGCGGCTTTGAGGGACATGAGAATGGATTTATGGGTGGCCACGGAGGATATGGGGGGCATCCAATCTTCGGAGCACACGGTGGCTTCCATGAGGTAGGCCAAGAGAATGCAATGACTAGAGAATTCACACCTGATGCACCAGGAGTGCCAATGCCAGAACCAATGCCTGAATCAGCTATGAATGGTCCACCAATGCCAGGTAAATCTAGACTGATTGCATGTCGTACTTCGCTTCTTGCTTGCTCTGATTTGCCGCTATAACCACGACTCATGTTCAAACGCTTCCAGAAGCCGACATGGCCTAGACCACGAGCTGTTTTTCCTGAAGTGCTACACTGTAAAACAAGATTTTAGTTCTAAGACTAATGTTTCACGAGCTATTGAAGCAAAAACTCCTATCTACAAGTTATATTCTGCTTGCTTAGGGACGTAAAAGATCTCGTAAATTCGCTTGTTACTCCAAGATTTTGACTGTTGAAGTAGTTCAGTCGAGCGCACGTTTGCTTGCCTGTGGCGGAAACTTTTTTAAAAAAATCAGCCAATCCGATCACGTTATTCGAAATCGTCCATTCTAATTGGCCGGGGAACAGATCTATGCCCCGCAGGAAATGTTTTTGCCATTCTGAGAAGAGTTGGGAAATAAGGCCCTCACTGAACCGACAACAACAACATCAATTCAATTCAATTCAACGCGATGAGCGTAAGTTTAGAGGTCCTCACGCTATGAGGCTAAGGTAAATCCCGTTTACAAATACAACTGAGCCAAACTCAGCCTTTCTTGCAGATAGAAGGCATTTGGGAAGAAAATCATCTAATCAGCAGAAGGAAGGGTCCACAAACTCACTTCAGGAGTTCAGTTCGACACCTTTAAAGGACATTCCGGGGTTAATAAAATTATTGTTAAAAGCAACCTTACCAACTGTTGAACACCAGTCGTGAGTTCTTCCCAAGTTTTGAAGCCTAACCACGTAACCATGTAATATTCGGTTCTATATTCGTATATTGTGAAATACCGTAAAAATACATATGAGACATTACATAAAACACAGGACACTATACAGAACTGTTGATACTACAGTAAATATACTAGACCCTAAAACCACGGTCTAACGCTATGTTGAACATAATTTGAACCATTTTGAGCAGTTCCAATTTTGAACAATTTACAGTCTCAATGTCTCAAAGCTGCTGGCTCCTTATGACACTTTTATCGAGTCCAGTTACAAGGATAGGCTTCACGCATTATAAAAAGAACATGGTAAAGTTCCTTTCAAGTTAAATAATCCAAAGAATAACTTTATAGCCATTGCCATTGCTTTAAAAAATTTGAAGCCTATACTAGTTGGCAATATTTGAGATATAAAATTGTGAACTGTCTTTTTTTGTTTCAGCTGGACCAGAACCCGGCTTCCAAGGTGGATTCGGCATGGGTGCACCACAATTCAAGAGACACGGTGTCCCAAAATCCCCAAAGAAGGAGGAAACCAAAGCTAAAGCTCGCTCATCAAGATCAGTCGAAGAAGAACAAGAAAAGGGAGACAAGAAGAACCACGTCGTAGTTGAGCGACCAGACTTGATCTACCATCAAAGACCAGAAGTCTACCACAGGCCACCACTTGTTTTCCATCAACCAGATGTCGTTATCCACCGAGCACCATATATTGTACACAGGCCAGCAATCATTGTCCACAGGCCAAATGTCATCTATCATCAACCACCTGTTGTTTTCCACACACCAGATCCAGTTGTGCACCAACCACACGCTGTATCTCATGACAATTACGTGACACGTCAAGAACCACACCACGTAGGCTCAGAGATGTCACATGTGGGTGGTTACGTTGGACAAGAGGGTTACTATCATGGTGGTGATGAGACCCATGGTGATGAGGGTCATGGGTTCATTGACGGCGGTCATGAAGGAGACGACGAAGGACACGGATTTGTGGGCGGATTTGGCGGTCCAGGAGGCTTTGCGACTGGAGCTGACGGACCAATGGGTTATGGGGCCGCTTTCGGTAACGCCATTGGTGGTGGATTTGTAGCTGGCGGTTTTGGCGGACATGAAGAAGGATTCGGTCATGAAGGATTTGGCCATGACGGATTCGGAGCAACGGAAACTGGTGCCAAGAGGAATCTCAAATCAAGCAAGAAATCAAAGACTGCCAAACATAAGAAAGCAGTAAAAGCAGAGAAGAAACACCGTGTTGTTGTTGAAAGACCTGACCTTGTCTACCATCAAAGACCCGAGATCTACCATCGACCACCATTGGTAGTCCACAGACCAGATATTGTAATTCATAGACCACCGGTTGTTGTTCATCGTCCAGATGTCGTTGTGCATCGTCCAGCAGTAATCTACCATCAACCACCAGTCGTCTTCCACACACCACACCCAGTGGTGCACCAGCCTCATTCTGTCTCTCATGATAACTATGTGACACATCAAGAGCCTCACCACGTTGGCTCAGAGCTCGAGCATGCCGGCGGATATGTTGGCCAGGAAGGGTACCACGCCGATGGCGGATACGAAGGGCATGCTGATGGTGGTTTCGAAGGACACGATTTTGGTGGTGACCACGGCTTCGGAGTAGAAGGACATGATATCGGTGGTTTTGCAGATGATGGTGGCCATGGATTCGGAGGTTTTGTTGCAGACGGTCATCATGAAGATGGTGGAGTTCCAGGATTCAAAAGAAGCCACATGAAGAAGAAAGCAAAGAAATCAAGAGTCGCAAGAGCAGCAGATGATGCCAAGGCTGATAAATCTGATGAGGTAAAATCATTTTGATAATATAGAAAAAAATCGATTAAAGTCTGTTTTACCCATTTCAAGTCATGTGACCACGCCCTTGGGAAGTCTTAGTATTATGCTTCTTTCTGAATTCATGGCACATATCATCATGACATGATATGATATATAACAAGGAAATCAAAACATCGGTTATCAAGGGATAGACCTAATCGGCCAAGGTTTGTTTTACCCATTTCAAGTCATGTGATCATACCCTTGGGAAGTTTTAGTATTATTCTACTGTTTGTATTCATGGCACAACTTTGCATGATACTAAATATTTCAGAGAAATCAAAAGAAGTTTTATCAAGAGATTCATCACATGACTTGAATTGGTGTAAACAAGCCTTAGCCGATTCTGTCTATTGATCATTTGACTTGCGGTGAGTATAAACAAACCTTAACCGTTTAGGCCAATAGACAATAGACCTTTTAGCTATTCTAAAAAAGAATCTAGATCGAACGTTATTTCATCACGTTTTGTAGAATTTTCGAATGTGCACAATTGTGATCGCAGCTCTAACGCCACTCAATCGAACCTCGCGTATAAAATTGTATAAAATTATCGCTCGATCCAGGCTCTTTTGTAGAATAGCTAAAAGGTCTATTACGCTAAAGATGGCGGCGAGGAACTTTTTACCAAGATGCATTGCGTTCTAATTACGAATCCTTAACAATTCTATAGGAATTCGATTAAAGAACGCAATGCATCTTGGTAAAAAGTTCCTTGCCGCCACCTTTAGCGTAATCGTCTATTCTTATAAAAAAATCAAAATTTGATTGCATTAAAATCTTCGGGTTGTCTTTGGTAAGGGTTTCAAATAAATACAAAAAGCTTCCGAAAATATATTTTTGGTTAAATCTTCTCCTCACTATACTTCTAGCTCAAAAGATTTTACATGAAAAATGTGACAGCGCAGAATCACCCTTGCAAAATGCTTCTGTAGTTATTCGCAGCCATATCAATTGATATCTGATTTGAGGCAGCCTAAAATTGAAGGATTCACTGCAGATCACTTTTTTAAAAAATTGTGTTGATTCTGTCAAAATATAATCCAGTTATAAGAAAAAATTTGATCTATGAAGCGAAATGTCTCCAATTTATCATGTGTCTGAAAATTTTTCGTCCTAAGATTTATGTCTGAAGCCTGTCCATCCGAAACGCATGTCACCTATCTTGTAATTTTTGTTCAAGAATCTTCGTCAAGTACCAAATATATTTGACAAACGCTGAAACCATAGCATAAGCATCAGTCCTTTGAAAAAAGATTACACGACCTAGAATTGCATCTTCCATGTGCTGTAATGGCTTGAAAGAAATTTCAAGTACACTGACATTGTTCAAAACGCAACCCATTTTCATTCGAGTCTCTTCAGGAAATGATAGAATTTGAGTCAATATGAGACATACCATCTGAACGCACAATATATCTTCTTTACAATGATATCCAGGTTGGGTGGATTAAAGGGGCAGGGTCACGTAACCGTAAACAAACCTGTTATCTCTATAATCTATATTGTTGTCCACACGTGGTCATTGTGTTCTGCACAGATTCTGGTGGATGGGGTGAATCCACTAAAAAGTTACCTCCAAAAATCCACCAATATCTCTGCAATCGTACAACATATGAGTGTTTCGTTTGTTTTTCTTTGAAGCTCAAGAGTCCATCTTCAAAATAACACCTTCATTTTAAGAAAAGCAGTAGAAAGTCTCTGTGATATGGCCTATCAAAAGTACTGCAAAGTCGTCATTTCGAAAGAAGTTTGTTTACATTACGTGACCCTGCCCCTTTAATTGAATTTTTGATAGCTAAATTGAAGTTTTCGCAAGTATGGTCTATTTTGTGAGTATGGTTTACACAGTTGTACTTACATGGACACAATACCTTTAAGGTATCCAAACTGCATATAATAAGAAAGAAGAAAGGCTGTACTTTCAAATGGTATACATTACATGTGCTCAAATTTTGGCAATTTTTAAAGATTTCAAATTATAGTTGGGTTGCGTTTTTCTGAAAAACTCTGCATATCGTAAACAAGATAAACTATAGATTTCAGCTCACCATTATGTTGTAATCCTACAAAAACTATGGTTTTCTTGAATGTTATATCATTTTCCTAGACTACATTACATAAGTCCCTCTAACTTACGCTCGTTGTTGTTGTTGTTATCGCTTCAGTTGAGGGACTTATGTCCTTACGCTTCAATACAGGGACTAATTAGGCCAAGTCCGCCGCGTTCACGGCGCGACCAATCAGATCGCTACTTTCTTAATATGGTCAACCCACATGCCTATTTGTAGCGTTTGATTGGCTCATTAGTTCAAAGTTCGACTTCTCGAAGCGAAGCAACGTTCGAAGTGACGTTCGAAGAGACGTTCGAATTTTCTTTCGACGTTCGTAGGATGGAAGATGTTCTAAGTTTCTTCTGATTTTTCGTAAGATTTTAGTCCCTGTTTAGAATCTGTTTGGTCGTGAGTCCTTTGTATGAGTGAAATTAAAACATCAGATTATAAATGTTGAACGAATACAAGGAATCACGTCGTCAGTCTATCATTTTCCCCCAATTAATTTAGGAGCTAGGACGATACAGGTCTATGATGATGTAGGTTTTCACGATATAGGCCTCATGACGTTAGGTTTAGGTCTCACACTTGATCAAAACGTCTCATGATTTTTGCGCCTTTTTCAACATGAAGAAAAACCCCATGATGATGAAAATAAAACAACTCTTTCCGTTACCAGACGTTAGGCATAGGTTTCACGTTTCACAAGCTGCTGCATGCAACCACCTTTTAGTAACACTGTAAGTTTCTTTATCACCACTAGGTAAAAGACAAGCATACGAAGAAGGGACACAAGAAACATCACGTCTTTGTCCACAGACCAGATATTGTCTACCATCAACGTCCAGAGGTCTACCATAGACCACCCCTTGTTGTCCATCGACCAGATGTTGTCATCCATAGACCACCAGTGGTTGTACACCGCCCAGACGTCGTAGTACACAGACCTGCCGTCGTGTACCATCAGCCACCAGTTGTCTTCCATACACCCGATCCAGTTGTGCACCAACCACACGCCGTCTCTCACGACAACTACGTAACACATCAAGAGCCATATCATGTCGGATCACAAGTGGAACATGTAGGCGGCGATGTAGGACAGACAGGTTACCATGAAGAAGGGCATGGGCTTGGAGGCTTCGGCGGCTATGGATTAGACGGCTATGGAGGCCACGGATATGGTGGCTACGGAGTTGGTTACGGCCATGGATATGGAGCAACAGTAAGTCACGGCTACGGCTATGGTGGCCATGCAGTTGGTGGATATCTTGGAGGGTACAAGCGAACCACAAAGACTGCTTCCAATGAGAAATCGAAAGAAAAGACAAGCAAGGCCAACAAGAAGCATCATGTTCTCGTCCACAGACCGGACATTGTCTATCACCAACGTCCAGAGGTCTACCATAGACCACCCCTTGTTGTCCATCGACCAGATGTTGTCATCCATAGACCACCTTACATTGTACACCGGCCAGACGTTGTTGTACACAGACCAGCTGTGGTCTACCATCAACCCCCAGTTGTCTTCCACACACCCGATCCAGTTGTGCACCAGCCCCATGCTGTCTCTCACGACAACTACGTAACACATCAAGAGCCAAATCATGTCGGATCAGAAGTGGAACATGTAGGCGGCTATGTTGGACAGACAGGTTACCATGAAGAAGGGCATCATGACGGCGGTTTTGTAGATGGTGGCCATGGGCTCGGAGGCTTCGGCGGCTATGGATACGGTAGCCACGGATATGGAGGCTACGGAGTTGGTTACGGCCATGGATATGGAGCAACTGTAAGTCACGGCTACGGATATGGTGGTCATGCAGTTGGTGGATATCTTGGAGGTTACAAGCGAACCACAAGGACCGCTTCCAATAAGAAATCGAAAGAAAAGACAACCAAAGCCCACAAGAAGCATCATGTTTTCGTCCACAGACCAGACATTGTCTACCACCAACGCCCAGAAATCTACCATCGCCCACCCCTTGTTGTTCACAGGCCAGACATTGTCGTGCATAGACCACCTTACGTTGTTCATCGCCCAGATGTCGTAGTACACAGACCTGCAGTCGTGTACCATCAACCACCAGTTGTCTTCCATACACCTGAACCAGTTGTGCACCAACCACACGCTGTTTCTCATGACAATTACGTGACACATCAAGAGCCACACCACGTCGGATCAGAGGTAGATCATGTCGGTGGATATGTTGGTCAAGAGGGCTACCATGCTGACGGTCGATATGGTGGCCATGTTGATGGTGGATACAGTGGTCAAGTTGTTGAAGGAGGATACGGCGGCCATGGATTTGGAGGTTTCGGTGGTTTCGGCGGATTTGGAGGATTTAGCGGCTACGGTCTGGCCGGTGGCCACCTTGGCGCTGGATATGGTGGCCATGGAGGTTGGGTAGGCCCTGGAGCAGGTAGCTTTGGAGGACCTGTCTTCCCAGCAGCAGATGCCCACTTCTTTTTCGCACCACAATCTCAATATTTCTTTGCACCAAGACCAGCTATGGATGTTGAAAATGCTGCAGTAAAATCAAAAGTGCCTGCCAAGCAAAAACCTGAAGCTGTGAAACACGAAAAGAGCACCAAAAAGTTTGAATTTGGAGGACATGAAGGTGGATATGGTGGATGGGGAGGTGGCCATTATGGTGGCCATGAAGGTGGTGGCTATGGTGGATGGGGAGATGGCCATTATGGTGGTTTCGGTGGTTATGGTGGAGAGGGTCATGGTTATGGTGACGGTCATGGCTATGGAGGAGGCAACGGTTATGGTGGTGGTCATGAAGGAGGCTATGGTGGACACCATGGAGGGCATGGCGATCATATTGACCATGACTGGGACACAGATAGCTGGGGCCATGGACATGGCAACACATGGGAGCACCATCACGACCAGGGTCATCATCACAGCGGAACACAAAATGTTGTTTTGCAAAGACCCGACATCGTATTCCATCCCCGACCAGAGTTATACCATCGACCCGACATAGTCGTACATCGTCCAGATATCGTTATACACAGACCATCAGTGGTGATACATCAACCACCGGTTCTAGTGCATCGACCTGCTGTTGTATTGAAACAACCACCAGTTGTCTTCCACCAACCACCACCCGTTCTTCATAGACCACATGTTGTGTCTCACGATAATTATGTGACACATCAAGAGCCACATCACGTTGGATCTCACATTGAACATGGAGGTGGCACTTATGGACACGGTGGTGACCATTTTGGTGAAGGCGGGTACTATGCGGGACATGATGTAGGTCATGTAGGTCACGGAGAAGGCTTTGGGCATGGTTATGGTGGCTACGGTGGTCATGATGGTGGATACGGTGGTCATTATGGTGGCTACGGTGGTCATGATGGTGGATACGGTGGTCATTATGGCGGATACGGTGGTCATGATGGTGGTTTTGGTGGATTTGGAGGTCATGAAGGTTTCGGTGGCGGATATGGAGGTCACGGCTTTGGAGGACATGTTGGTGGATTTGGCCATGGGGGTGGATTTGAAGATCATGATGAAGGAATCGGTGGCCATGGACATGCATTCGGAAAGTCTAAAATCGAGTCAAGGAAACATGTTTCAAAGAAACACAAACTGGCAAAGGCAACAAAGAGCAAGAAGGCTCATGATACAAAGAGCAAACGCTCTACAGAAGAAGCACCAGAGAAAAGCAAGACAGCAACGCAAACGAAACATGCAAAAAAGAGACATCACGTAACTGTTCACCATCGACCTGATATCGTATTCCATCAAAGACCAGAGGTAATACACAGACCAGACGTCGTAGTCCACAGGCCAGATATAGTAATACACAGACCAGATGTGGTACTTCACAGGCCACCGATTGTTGTTCACAAGAATCCAATTGTTTATCACCAACCCCCCGTCGTCTTCCATCAACCACACCCAATTGTACACACGCCACATTACGTATCACATGATCATTACGTAACACATCAAGTGCCAGAGCATGTTGGTTCACACGTGACTCATACCGGATATCTTGAAGGTCACGGCTATGGGCTCGGAGGCCACGGTTATGGATTCGGAGGCCATGGCTATGGATTCGGAGGCCATGGCTATGGATTCGGAGGACACGGTTATGGGCTCGACGGTGGCCTTGGCGGTTATGAGGGCGGATATGGTGGACATATTGGATATGGTGGATATGGTGGTAAGAGTTCTGTTGTCTTTTTCAATTTACAGCGTCCACGAAAGGTTAAACGTTCCCCCAATGCCAATTTCATTGATAAAGCCTGCCTAATATATTTAATCAAGTCCAAATAACCAGATCTTTCGAGGTCCCTTGGTCGTTTTTAACTCTAAAATTCGTAAACTAGCTGCTATCGCCAAAATAACCCAACCTCTACCTAGCTTTGTTGTAAAAGTTACAAACCCTCCTCAGATATGGTATTAACAAGAGGAACCTTCCTGTGGCTTACGATCGAGGAGCCGTGACTTTTTCGAGATACTTTCCATTTATCTTGCATGAAAGGAAAGTCTAAAATAACACTGAAAGTCAAATTCCGGTAACCGTACCAGAAAATGAACAAAACCTACCGATCTTGAAACATTTAGAAAAGTTCTCTGCAACTCATCTTGAAAAATATTTGATGAATTTGTGTCACAGATGGTAATATAGTTTGCCGACTTGCAAGAGGCCCTCCATAAGCTTGCCAGTGTCTAATTTATGACAGAGATCATTAAATGTTTGTGGCACATTTCTTTCAAAATTACTTGCAAATAAAGGTTGGTTTAAATACATATTGGCACATAACAGGCAGCCCCTGAAGTAAATGCCTCCCTCCACATACATTTTCGTGCTATAGCATTTTATGCCATTTTGACGAAAGATCGTCAACTCCACGGACAATTTCCAGTTGACATTTGCGATAAATCGAAGTCAAATTTCATAGAGATTGTGATAGAAAAAGCGAGAATATACTAAAACTTTTCGAAAATTCTCTTGAAATCTTCTTCAGAGACTCACGGAGCCACCGTGAGTTTCCTCAGAGGACTTTAAGGATACGTCTGAATATTTCTTCAAATTATTCTTTAAAGTGTGGGTTACACTAGAGTGGAAAAGCGCCTGCATTCAACAAAATCTTTCTGTTGCTTTTCTAATGTAATTCAAAAGAATTTTCCTTTGATGTGAATCATGTTTCAGACATCGTTTACACGGGAGAAAATTATATCGATCCAGAACTGGATTGATCCCAAACTGGTACGGATCGGCCTTGTGTTTACATGGGATCGTTCGGGATCGATCCCCTAAGCATAGGTTCCAAATCTTTAAATATACGGCAAAAGGCGGGTGTAATATTCAAAGACCTATTTCTTTAAACTGGATGACTTGAAAGAAACTTTAGCTACTTTTCTATGATTCTACCGTTGGGCTTTTCAGAAGTCTTGAATATTTGTCGAAATTACAGCCTATTTTATAGTTCAGCTCATTTTATGTGACGTCATCCAATTTCTAAATCACAAACCGGAAGAGTGAAAGAACTTTGCTTGATACCATATTGTAGGCATCCATAAACTATGGTTTTCTTGTAAATTATTTGATCTTTCGTCAACAGGTTCAGAAATTACGATAGTTTTAAGTTTTTTCGAAAAGTTTCTTTAATTCTTAAAACAGAGGAAAAACACTGTAATTCTGAAAATATTGAAGATTTCAGTAAAGTCCAACGGCAGCTTTACTGTTAAAATAGTGTTGAAGTTTCTTTGAAGCCGTTCAGTTCAAAGAAGTAGATCACAGAATTTTACACCCAGCGTTTTAAAGATTTCAAACCTGTGCTCTAGTTTCGGATTGACTGTCTTGTCACAACTCTCTGTCGTTCAATCCTGGGTCTTTTGTAGAATAACTAAAAGGTCTATTGGTTTCTCCGTGGACGTTTTCATCTGATATCTTATTTGAGACAGACTTTAGAACCAGGTCTTCTTTTCTCTATTCAAAGGATACAGTGGCATTGCCAAATCAAAAGTAAGCAAGAGAAAGCATCACGGTAAGAAAAAGAACATCAACGGAACAAGAAAGGATGCCATTGAAGGAACTGAAGAGCCTGCTCAAAAGAGACACTTCGGAGGTGGCGGCTTTGGTGGTCACCATGAAGGAGGATTTGGCGGACATGAAGGTGGATTTGGCGGACATGAAGGTGGATTCGGAGGCCACGAAGGTGGTTTCGGTGGACACGAAGGTGGTTTTGGCGGACACGAAGGTGGCTTCGTCGGACATGAAGGCGGATTTGGAGGACATGAAGGTGTCCACGAAGGAGGATTCGGCGGGCATGAGGGAGGTTTTGGAGGACATGAAGGTGGATTCGGAGGACATGAAGGTGGTATCGGTGGACACGAGGTTGGCGGTCATGGCGAAGGTCACGGTGAACATATTGACGAAGACTGGGACCACCATGATTGGGGCCACGGACATGAAAACACATGGGAGCACCACAACGATCATCATCCTCATCATGCTGAAGAACAAAATATCGTAGTTCAACGACCTGACATAATCTTCCACCCCCGACCTGAGTTGTATCATCGACCAGACATAATCGTACATCGTCCAGACATCGTTATTCACAGACCATCAGTAGTGATACATCAGCCACCCGTTTTGGTTCACAGACCAGCAGTCGTGTACCATCAACCTCCAGTTGTGTTCCATCAACCACCACCAGTGCTTCATAGACCACACGTTGTCTCACATGATATGTATGTGACAAAACAAGAGCCACATCATGTTGGATCTGAGATCGAGCATGGTGGATATGGTGGCGCCGGAGGTGGCGGAGAAGGTGGCGGTAAGTGCAGTTCATTGAAAATTTCATTTGCCAACCGATATCAACATTCAAAGAAGAAGATTGTAGATGATATAAAAAGAACCTACAGACTGAAATTTTGAAATTAAGCTCCCGTTGTATAAGAACCCATTCAGCCTGAAACTTGAAATAGGTTCTTATTTGTAGCAATCATAAGATTAAATAAAATCTCCAGTTGCTTAGTCATTGAACCTATACAAACTTAAAACGGTATATGTGCATATTGCAAAAAGACTCTAAAATGCAGTGTTCAATGTCCCGTGCAGATTATAAGTACTTCAGTTTCAAGTGGCTCTTTGGAAGCTCTTCATTGGATTATATCGAATTTCCGATTTTTCCACAAACCTCTGTTGTGAATAAAACCTCACGAACTCAAGTGCTATGAACTGACTGTAAATAATAGGCTTGAAGTTTGAATCTAAACAAAGGAAATTCCCGAAAGCCCTGAGTGAAATAAGAACCTGAACAGCCGCATTTCCCACTTAATGCCCAATGTACAAGACATGCAAAATTGTAAGTTCTTATATAAGGGTTTCTATTGCAGAAGATTTCAATCTTATCATGATTCTACTTCAATCACAAAGCAAATGCTAACAGTTGTACTCCAGGTGGGGTTTTGCAGCTATAAGCTGACCTAATCTAATCTAATCTAACCTAATCTACCTAATCTAATCTATCCTTGCATTCTCCATGACCTTACCGTGATCTTCTCGTGCATAAACTTCGAACGAGATAGATCATCCATATAGAGATAGATCATCCATATCATAGTCCCTTGATTTTGAGATTTTTCTAACTTCAATATCGAGTCATCTTTACATTATTTGAATCAGAAAGAAACAAAAGTCGAGCGACCTATAGGAGAAAATTAAGAAACAAAATAGGAACAGAAAGATACGATATGCAGAAAATATTCTTACCGATCTGACTGACCGTTTGCTTTAAAATCAACCACATGATCACGTTCCTGTAGAAAGAAAAACAGAAGGTCACTTTTGTTTAAGGCCATCAGAAATTGCACTGTGAACACCATCTTATTCACTAGAAATTCTCGTGGGTTTAAAGATAATATTAATGATAACATATTTCAAATAATCTTGAAATTTTCTCTTTCATGCAGTAAAGCGGCGGAGGACACTATGGGGCGAGAGGTGACGTCGCCCCCAATGTTGCCTGGAACAAAAATCTTTTCAGAAGGCAGTTTAATACCTTCATTCACTATTTTTCTAGGAGATACCGTTGGCCATGGTGGATACTACGAAGGACACGATGTCGCCCATCACGAGGCATCCCATGAACACGAAGGTGACTGGGGACATGAAGGTGGCGAGGGACACGGTGACGAGGGCTTCGGTGGACACGAAGGAGGTTTCGGCGGATATGGCGGTGGACATCATGGTGGATTCTTCGGAGGACATGAAGGTGGATTTGGCGGATTTGGCGGACACCACGGCGGTTTTGGCGGATTCGGTGGTGGATTTGGCGGGCATCATGGTGGTGGCCATGAAGAAGGCCACGGATTTGGCAAATCAACCGTACCAAAAAGCAGCAAAGAAAAACGATCAACCAAAGAAAAACATCATAAACAAGCCAAAAAAGAAGAATCCGGAACAAAGAAACATAGAGTTGTTTACTTCAGGCCACCACTTGTGTATCATCAACCCCCAGAGGTGTATCACCGCCCTGATTTGATCGTTCACAGACCAGATATTGTGGTTCATCGACCAGAGATTGTGGTTCACAGACCACCAGTTATCGTGCATAGACCAGCAGTGGTTTACCATCAACCCCCAGTTGTGTTCTACACTCCACCACCCCAAGTGCACCAACCACATATGGAGTCACATGACCAGTACATCACTCACCCAGAATATGACCATGTTGGAAGCAATTTACAGCATGTTGGAGGATATGTTGGAACTGAAGCACACCATGAGGTAAGAGATGAATGTTTTTGATCATCACATTTTTCAAATCAAATACACATTTTGGAAATACTTTGACAAACATGGACACATATTTGAGGCACAGAGACCATGATTGATGAATAAACTTACAGGGTTTAAGCACAGGTTCCAAATCTATGAAATTCTATGACTTATTTTTTTAACAGAATGGAAGAAAAACTTTAGCTATTTCGCTACCAAAACTGTCGTTGGACAGTTGTGAAATCTTCCATCTTTTCAAAATTAATGCGTTTTTCTTCTTTTGTCAAGAATTCAAGGAAAAGTTTAAGGCACCTCAAAGTCATCGAAATTTCTTAACTCTTTGAGAAATAACAAAATTGATTTTCAAGAAAAATTTAGTTGACGGATATCTACAACATGATATCACACAAACGTCTGTCGGTCTTCTGGTTCACGAGCTAAAATCTAATGACGTCACATCCTCAAATGATTTGTAAATATGCTGATTTTCACTTCGGACAGACTTTCGTCCCAGCTTCAAATAAAACTTTGAAGGTACAGAGGACGTACGGCTATTTCATACATTTCTGAGTTATAAATTTTGGTGTCCTGTGATTGGCTCATCGAGGTGACACTTATTTTAATCTAACTCTGGCGGGAAAGGGTGTACCCTTTGTTCTCGTGAGTTTGACCTAAGATAATTACCATCTGAGTTTGAATAAAACAACATTTTGATCTCTTGACATGGACTAATTAGTCCGCCATGACTAATGTTAGGTGTTGATTTCCTAAGCAGCTAGTTCCTATTGCAGAGCTGCTATTTGTTTAACTAACCCAAGAGGGTCTCTGCTAACTGGATAAAGAGTTCCCGCAACAGCAAGCAAAACTTTGCAATGGCCGTCCACTTAATCATTTCACTCCTCTGTTCAACTAATGTGTGAGACGCGATGACGAACGCTGTTGGATTAAAGCCTACGGTGGTGAAATTAACCCCACGAAAGTTTCACTTTAGTGCTGCATAATTTCGCAAAGATATTCAAAACTGCTGAGAAGTCTAACGATAGAGCAAAAGCAAAGTAAACAAAGCAAAGTAAAGTTCCTTCTAGGTCATTCAGTTCAAGAAATAGATCATAGAACTTACACCCACCTTTAAACACTGATTTAAAGATCAGGGATGGGAAAATAGTGGACCGTAGTAGTACCAATCGTCTCAGAATTTATTCAGGTCTATAGAAAGAATGAAAAGATGATAGGAAATGGAATGACGATTGCAAATTGGAAAAATCGAAAGTCAGTCTTACGTATCAAGATTAAATTATCTTATTTTTTTGCAGGTAATTGATGACCATGGTGAAGATCACGTTGATGATCATGCTGATTTCGGACATGCTGGTGTGATTTCAGACTTCGGACATACAGGAGAATTCACACACGGAGGAGATTTCGGACACGGAGTTGAAGGTGACGGAGAAGTTGTTGGTAGTTTCGGACATGAAGGACTCGCTGATGGTGGTTTCACACATGGTGGCCTTGCTGACGGTGGCTTCGGGCATGATGGCGTAGCAGACGGTGGATTGGCACACGGTGAAGATGGAGTAGCAGGTGTTGGCAAATCAGACATTGCGAAGACTGAAAAGAAAGAAGACAAGAAGGATGATGCAGAGGAGGACTCTGATAATGATGATAATGATGATGATAAAAGAAAGAAACGCTCCCTGTTGGCGAAACTCGTAAAGACGAAACGAAGCGCAAAGGATGACGACACAAATGAGAAACCAAAGAAAGAAGAGAGTAAGAAAAAGTCAAGCGGCAAAAAATCATCATTTCATGGCAAAGGAAAATCAAGCATAAAGTCCAAAGATGAGAAATATAAAAATGGAAAAGCTAGCAAAAAGAATGATATCATTGTGAAGAGGCCCCCCGTTATTTACCATCCACCTCCAGAGATCTATCATAGACCACCTATCATTGTTCATCGGCCCCCATTAGTCATTCGTAGACCACCCATCATCTACCATCAACCCCCTGTTATTGTGCACCGTCCCGCTGTTGTTTACCATCAACCCCCACTTGTGTTCCATCAGCCCCCTCCAGCAGTCAGTCAACCCATTTTGAAATCCCATGACACATTCATGATGCATCCAGCAGCACGTCTGTCTCACATGGGATCCATGGTCACTAATTCTGGAACGTACGTTGGTGTGCCAGAGCATAGATTCATGTACCAAGGTGGCATGGGATTCTTCCACGCCCCACATGAGCAAGAAGGCTACGGAGGTCAGCATGTTGAAGGTGGCGAAGGAGAGCATGCCGTTGAAGGAGGAGTAGAAGGTGGAATTGGTGGTGGTGCTGTCGTTGAAGGAGGAGAGCATGCAGGCTTCGGAGGTCCAGAACATGGTGCATTCCAAGAGCTCAACCACCCAGATTTCGGACACGGTGCATTCGGTCGTGATCAAGTTGAGGATGGCGGCGCTGAGCAGCAAGAGGGAGGTGAACAACAAGAAGGGCAATACGCTACAGAAAAGGCTAAGGAAGTAGAAACAACAAGCACAAACCAGAAGGACACATCAGAGAAGAGGAAACAAATCGCCAGACCAGAAGGCAAAGCTGCAAAGAAAGCAATCAAGAAGAGTTTAAAAAAAATAGTGAAGAGACAAGTTATGGCTGCATACCCACGAGGATATGATGACTACCCAAGAGATTATGCACCAAATTACGCACCTTATTACCATCAACAAAACCGACACCACAAAACACGCGTAGATGTAGATGTTGTTGGAAAACGATCCACTGACGAGGCCACCGAAAACAACTCCCTAGATAATGATAATCATTTTTTATTCTAAGGCGGCCTCGGGTGGTTCTACCGTCCGAGGCCTCAGGCGGTGACCACGGTTCCCCTGAACTAACCTCTAATAAAGATGATAACAAGAACGATAAATCAGACGAGGAAATACGAACGAAACGACAATATTACGCACCAAGACATCGGCTTGCTTATCCAAGGTACAGAGCAGTGCCAATGCCTTTCTACCCAAGAAGACATCATTTCTTCCCAAGATATCCACCTTATGCACATTATGCCCACCCTATAGTGCAAGCTTTTGGCGTCCCTGAAGATCCGAGCAAGCCTAGAGTAAAAGTGCATATCGAAACAGAAAAGAAAGACTTTATATCACATCAAATAACACAAGATGAAAATCTTCGTAAGAAACGACAACTACTCGGTTTAACATCGTTAATGAGCCCCGTACAGCCAATTAAATCACCGCTGCAATTTCATAATTCGGTTCTCGGTGATAATGAAAATGCAAAATCTGAAGTGCCGAAAGAACGAGTTGTACGAGAAGAGCAAATTGAAGTTCCAATACGAGCAGAAGAGCAACATGGTATAGAGAAAGCGAGAACCGAAGTGATGAATGATGTAGAAACTAAAAAATCAACGATACAGCGAATTCAGAAGCGAGAAACCAGTGACAAAGAAAACCATGAAGATGAGCATACAGCGATCCGAAAACGACAGTTTGTGTTTAACTCAGAACCACCAGTTGTACGAGGTACGGTCAAAGGCGAGTCACATGTAGCGAATGTTCACAGTCCAATCGGCAATTTAATCAAATTGATAGCAGGAAAGAATTCCAAGAGCATATTAGGCCTAAACAGCAAGTCATTTGACGTGTTTCCCGGTCCACTTCCTGATGCAAAAGAAAGTTCAGTTTGGAATATCAAAAGCGCAGAAGAAGGGAGAGCGCAGCCTGAAAATACCCAAATGGGAGGACAAGTAGCGCAAGCATATAACCAACAACAAGGCTATAACCAACAGCTTGAAATGGAAGAACTAAGCCAAAGGAGAGCTGAAGCTGCGAAAAATGCTGAAAAGGAGGCTGAAGCTGAGAAAGAGGCAATAAATGCAAGGGAGACTGAAGCTGTTGTGGCTCAAACTCAGGCACAACTGCAAGAACGAAAACTTGAAGAGGAAAAGGCGTTAGAGAAGCAACATGAAGTCGAACAAGAGCAGCAACTAGAGCAGGAACGTGCAGATGAAATGGCAAAATTGATGGATAATCAAGCAAGACAGCGCTTAGTCGACATGAGTCAACCATTTGCAGCAGCTGATGGCGTCCATCAACCGGTGGCTGCACTTGCAGCAGCTGACAATGTCCACCAACCCATGGCTGCATTCGAAGCAGATGGAAATGCTCACCAACCCATGGCTGTAGCTGTGCCAGCATTTGCTGCAGTAAATGATGACAGTGAACGACGAGTTATGCCTTATGATGCTGCACAACGCCGAGAATTTGCGGCAGATGATGATGCCCAACAGTTCCCAATGCAGCCGGTCGATTTCCAGCCAACACAGATGCTGATGCCACCAGCAGCAATGGCATACCGGGATGATGACCAGATACCGGATATACCATTTGCCAGACCAACCCCAGCCGCATTCTTCCCATCACCTACAATGATGTTTATGCCTACAGCAGGCTTTATACCTTCCCCACGATTCATTCCGACCGGATTCATGCCCGATGGACCGTACGTGCCAACTCCCGCCGCACTCATGCCAATCCCAGATGACAGTGATGAAGCCATACCGGAACATATCCACAGACCAGTGGTTGCTAGAGTGAGTGACGGCGCGGAACAACCGCAAGCACATGCATACCAACCACATTACCCAACACATTATCCAACACCGTATCCGGTACATCATCAAGCCCGGATACATGTACCAACAAAGTCTCCGTATCATTATGATGACTCTTTGGCACCGTATGCTGATGATGACGACGAGAAACCGGAAGTTCATGTTCACATTCAAACAGAGAAATCACAAATACCACAAGGAGAAAAGGGAAAAGTTAAGGATGCGAAAAGCAAAGAGAATAAAATTAAAAGCTAACAGGTGAATAGTATTTTTAAAAAGTGGATTTAACAACTGATAAAAAGTCCTTTTCCTAAACCATTTCATTGAACGGCGTCGTGGGACTTTATCTTTACGTGTGTGCAAGCAAAAATAGATCAAAGGTTTCCTAAATCCGCGAAAACTTCATCACACACTAGAAACAGCGGGTTCAAAATATGCTACAGTGTGCAACAGTAGCACAACTTTTTAGCTTTGTTGCTAAAGTCTTAAACAAATGATTTGTGGTACAAAATTTTTAAACAGCCTAAAATAGCGGACTCATCATAATTAAACCATGAATGTACAATAAGCTTGTAACCTGTAGGGAAACATTGCCAGCTTCTGTAAAAGAACGATAATCAAAATATAGGATAAACCTGTAACGTACTTCAAGAAAATCAAGTAAACACTTACCAACAACGTTATTATACCAAACTATTACACCAAATACGCGTTTCGTCGCACACTCCTCAGTTTGGTTCATGCGAAGAACAGATAAATGACACTACCGGGCTGTTTTATACCGAACACAACAAAAGACATCTGAGTATCACATGAACATCACACCTGAGCCACTGATTGGCTTAACCCTAAACAAAGGCCATCCAATCAAAACGTTTGCTAATGTCTTCTGTAGACAAAAGAGGATTCAAGTCTTTGAAAATGTCATGCGTAAATCAGGGTAATTCGATGTGACTTCAGAGAGCTTTTTTCATACCAACATCATCATTTTTTGACAGCTACAGCATTTTTGGATTCCAGCTATCCTTGAAGCTGTTAAAGTACTAGATTGTAAACCAGAACTAAACCGGAAAATATATGGCCCTTAGCAGCGAATCAGGTTTTTCAAGCAATGATTGCAGCATCTCTGAAACTGATTTGGTCCTAAAAGTGACAAAGTATGAAAAAATTTTCCACATCAGCTACCTAAGCAAAGTTTAAAGATTTTCAAAAAGTACAACGAGAACTGGATAACGAAGCCCTATGACTGTGCAAGCTTGAGATAGCATTGTAAGAATAAAATTTTGAAAACCAACAAAAGTTTTGTGGTAAATCAATTCATCACATTTTGATTTCATATTTTAGCACTGCAAGTAACATATCATATGGATAAAACCGAGAAGTGAACTGGTATTGGCTGCTCGGAGTACAAACCAACAAATACGAAAGAACTTTTCAGTACTGCTGAACAATTTGACGACGCTCTTCAGTGTAGATATAATGCCTTAATTATAGACAGAAAAATATTTGCTGGATTGAATTGACTGGACATTGTCGTGTCTTTTTCAAGTAGCTTAATCAACTTAGGTTTTCCGGGAAATAACATAATATGATCAATATCTCACCTTCCCGTTACCTGAAATTTTGTGTTGTTTGCCATTTGAACAGTGCAAATATTGGTCTTCAATCTAAGGGGGAAAAATAAAATAATGAACTTAAGAATATCTGACCATGGGCGTTAGGAAACATTTGGATTGACTTTGAAAATGTTGCGGTTGGAGGTTGCGGTTAAGTCGATCGGCAAATAAGCGTCTGTCGGGTCAACGGTCAAGTGGCTAACAAATGCTACGAAGCCGCTTTGAATATATCACCGCTGCATCTAGTACTAAAAGCCGCAGCCTTCCACCGTACAATTTTCAAAAGTCCAATCCAAGTGTTTCCTGACGCTCATGATCCGACGAAGAACCTGCGAAGTTATCAAAGATAATTCTTCTTATGCGTGGCAAATTGTAAGTTTGAGAATAGGGATCAAGGGCGCGCCATACAAATTGGTTACTGAGCTACCTAATTTTAGGCAGAAATTGTACAATGAGACCTTCGTTATGCCTGCAACAGGTAACTAAACTCTTTCTTTTGATTTCCAAGTGTAAATTGATTTCACTTTTGCAACAGAAAAAGCTTCTTAGAGTTGAAAAACTCTTTCTTCGCACTCCTTTGAGAGCATAAGAGAAGGCCGAACGCAGAGCATCATGCAAATAATTCATGTCACCTAAAGTCAGGAGTTCTTGTAAAAAAAACAGAATTGTACAGCGTCCTCTAAGGCCAGCTTATTTCGATTTGAGATTGATAACTTCCCTTGTGTTCACCCTCCAGTTTAAAATACCGAAGATTTTGTGTTTCTTTGTAAAATAACAAACTGATACAGAATAACTTAAGTAGTGCTCTACGAGTAAAAGTTCCAAGATGGTGAATATCATCGTTATAGATAGATATGTGTTGATTACACAATTTTATTTCATTTATTTGACGTATCGTATGAAATCTAGTTTTAATAATTGTATGAAATTACAAATACTATTTGAATATAAAAAATAATTGCTTAATTTTGTCGTCTTTACCTCCTTCATTTTGTCCAACAAAAGACCATATATAGGTTCCAAACCTTTAAAGGCCGATTTCCACTCAGTAGAATTTTCCGATTGGACAGGAATTCATTTGTTTACGTTTGAAAATGTTGCTTTGAATTTGAATAGAATGTTACGCGTGACTAACATTTTATTGTGTCAAATGCAGTCAGCTGGGAAAATTCTACTGAGTGGAAGTCAGCCTTAAGAATTCCCTCCAGATTTGATCACGGATTCATTAAAGAGAATAGACATAGGTATATCTCATAGTCGATATGGATAGGCCAGAGAAACGCCCACAAATCCACAATGAAACCGGATGCGTCGAAGGTGTCGAGTACAATAGATTATAATTTTGACCTGGCCCGGGCCAGCTTTTAACCATGTCGATTCCTTTCAAGGGATATTTTGGACAAATTGCGGATGTTACGCGTTGTTATAAAATCAGTTGATTTTTATAGAATCGGTTGTAATTTGCGAAAGATACAAACGATTTCCACAAACTAAATTTTTCATTAAGTTAATTCGTTAACTACATTGTTTTCATTAGTTTAAATGAATCTGACAAATGTTTTGAGAGCTACCGGACTTCCAATGACTACACGTCTTTCTGACTCATCCGGCACAATAGTAAACTGAAAAAGCATAGTTATCGCTATTAATAGACTGGTGGACGCTCAAAGTACGATTCATGTCCCTACGCTTCCAGAAACGGACATGGCCAAAATCACCTGCAGTTTTTCTCAAAACCATCCACCCTAAAACGCAGAAAAAAGCAGTCATTCTGGAGTGCTACACTGTAAAACAAGCTATCAGTACTTAGGTGGATGTTTCATCGAGCTATTTAAGCAAAATACTCCTACTTACAAACGATATTTTTGCTTGTTTGGGGACGCACAAGATCTCCTAAATTCGTTCGGTACTTCGAGATTTTAGTCGCTGCGGCCGTTCACTCGCGAGCGCTTTTGTTTGCCTTTGGCGGGAAGTTTATACTGAAGAAGAATCAGCCAATCCGATGGCGTTATTCGTTATCTTCAATTCTGATTGGTCGGGGAACAGATCTGTGCCCTGATGGAATTTTTTTTCCGTTTTGAGAAGAGTTGGGAATTTCCCTAGAGCGGCAAAAAATGTCAATCGGCGACGAGTTTCTGTTGCCCCGTCGTCTACTGCTTAGAATATAACTTAGAGAAAGGCGGATTTTGCAATTATGGCAAGAAATATCCTTTACCGAAGTAATGATACCTAGTTTTATGGTACAGCAGTTCCAGAAAACTGATTTTTGAGGCAGCTTAGATCCGGAGGTTGGGAGAAAAAAGTAGCATATGATTTAGGCCTAATAGCTAAATTCTGAAAAACAATCGGAATCGAACGATAGCTTGATACAGTTCGAATGTACACAAAAGTGACAGAAGCTCCAACGCCACTTGGTCGAACCTTTTGTAGAACAGCTAAAAGGTTTCAGTAGGAAGCTAATCCATTTCTAGACTTATTACGATGAGTCCTAGTAATCGCTACCACCCACCCACCCCTCGCTCATACTCGCTCGTTCGCTCGTTCGAAGGCATTACGCTCATACTAGTATACTAATATCACGTGACCAAATAAACAGGTCATGTGACCTAAATAAAGCGCTGTGATTTGTACCACAAGAACTTGTGGCAAATGGCCTAAATAGGGCCAGCTTTTGGGCTGGAAAGCCATGAGTCCTAGTATGAGCTGTAAAAAAAAATGTAGTTGTAGGGTCATCAGTTCAAGCAAAAAGCGAAACTACGACATGTTATCGAGTGTAACAATAGGCTGATTAAAAACCTATGAGGTCTCATCGTTTAAATCTCTCTAAAAGACATGATTTACTCGCCAGTTTCTGACAGCACAGAGATCTTGCTTGTATGACTAACAGCGACAACAAACAGTTGTTAGTAAACAAATCATTTGAGACAAAAAGCTAAAATGTCGATAAGAAAAGAAAAGTAGACAACACCATCAAGGAGACACGTTACCTAGTTTCTAATCATAAATAAACAAAGATGTTCTGAGCGTGAACTTGTAAACAGCGTTGTAAACAAAAGTAAATAAACTGCTTGGTTTTCTAAATGTTTGTAAATTAAAAAGGAGGTGCTATTATATATAGGTATATCAAAACAGATTATTTAAAGTAAAGATATGAAGTTAGTGGAGAAGCTGGTAATTAATCAACATTGAATATTTTGTTTTCAAACAATAAAGATGACCAATAGTTAAAGACATCATCAACATAGGGTATTGGCGGGATTTATCAGGCAGCGGGATATATCAGGCACATGCAGCTTTGAACAGCCAGAAACAAGACTTAAACATTTCAAAAATAAAAATTAACTCTTTGTGAACCTTCCTCGATCGTTGTTCTCTATTCTTTGTGATTGTCATTTCAATTACTCTTTGTTTCATCTCACCAGGCTCGGCGGAGTATCTTTGGGTCAAGTCGAAAACTTCGCGCGTCCATCTTTTCTACGGTTAGGCCGACCTTCGAACTTCTGAGAAGTTGCTAGAAACTTCCTTGAAATGCAGCATGTTGAAGTCAACTAAAGAGCATTATAGCTAGTGACATGGCACAGAAAGGATGTTAAGTCTTTGGAATTCACGTTTTTGTGTATTTCTAGTGGCTACATTTATTCAAATAAGTGAAAATAAAAGCTGCCTGATAAATCCCGACAGTGTACGAGATTCTCCTCCGCGAGTGGTCAAAATACTTCGCAATAAGCAATTCGGTTGGTGAAAAGATTAACCAACCAGCTGCATAAACTTTGTAAGGAATGTTTGAAATATGTTTAGGAAATATCTTTTGTCGCTTTGGATGAATCGATTTTGATTGGTAAGTTTACAAGCCTTAAGTGCCTGATAAATCCCGCCTGTACCCTAAATCTGCCACAGGGCTTCCATCACTGATTGCCCGTTGATTCCATACAGGGTAACTAAAACTTCTAGAACAATCAAAATTTATGGATTAAATAAATTTTCTTATGGGCATTCGTCTAAATCGGGCATTTTGCAACAAAGAAATTTATATTACATTGGTCATTCCCTGTTGGCACCTGTAAAGACTTTAGTACACGTGAGAAGAAATTCTTTCCATGATATGACGAAAAATCGTTGATTTCAAAACAAGACACAACATCAGCTTTCTGCAGCGTGCTTCAGACCGCCAAAAGTACAACTTTGTAAAGTCATCCATGTTATACAATAAAAAAGTAAACAAACTGAATTTGAAGAAACAAAATGACAATAAAATAAAAATAAAATGGCGAAAATAGAATAATCGGCAGCCACTAATCCCGCAAATGCAATAATCCATAAGTTTTCTCTTGTAGCGTGCGACTGTTACAATCTGTTTTTAATTTTAGGAACTGATCATATCAGAATGATGGATATGTTTTACTTTAGGTTAACCTTTTAAGTAAACATCCATTACAAACAAAATAAAAGACAACAACGACTGATCTACAGCTATATAAAATCCGTTTATGGTTCAAATACCGCAAGCACATGCTGCCCCTTTGATTGGGGCAGGATCATTGTCGGGTACATGGAATAAAGACATCTTCTAAGACTGGTTTAAATGAAACAGATTCTGTCAGGGTCCAGAAAGATTGCAAGCTTCTTGAGTGCAACAATTTCATGTCATAAAATTTTCCCCACTCTTCAAAGAATAAAACATGGCTTCAAAGAATAAAAACTGTCGCCATTAAATCAAGTATTATCTTCTTCAATATCCCCACCCCACGCTTATTACATGAGCACATTCATTTCATTTCATTTCATTTAACAATAAAGACTTGCTACACAATACTGGAGCGTCGTCCTAACAAAAATAAAATACCAACTATCTGAATAATTACATATAAATTACAACGAGAATACTAACTAACATCTTTTTAACAAAACGAATATGTGATAATAAAGAGAACAGATAAGTAAGTTTAGATTAATGGCAATAATGCAGAAAGGTAGCTGTTGCGGTCATGGTCTATTGTATAAACTGTTATTTCGAGATTCAAAGGCGTCTCTTATTAATTTAGCAACTTCTTGCACCAGTTTTATATTCTCTGTTGAGAGGAGGTATATGAACTTTTTTTTCGGGTTCATTGCACTGAATGACTTAACTTCATTTGCAGCTGATTCGAAAAGTTTTTTGCGTTGAACGCCATACGTTCCATATTCAACGAGGAAGTGAAGTTCATTTTCCATCTCTTGAGTGTTGCAAAGGCGACAATACCTCAACTCCGGAGGGGTATTGTCTCTTCTGCCTGATTCAATACCCCATTCCACTTCGTTCAAGCGGAATGACTATAACGGTAAACGATATAGTTCAATTCAATGGAGCAAAGCTCAGATGAAAGTAATCAGTCTACAATATCCCATCGATTCAAAAAAAATCCTACCGGAGGCGAAATAGACATTTTCAAAATTTTCAAACCAAGGGCGCACCCAGCAAAACTTAGCATGAAGCAAGCTCTTGGTTTTAGAGACGCCCTCAAATTTATCGCAAAAGCCTAATAGAGCAAACGATCTCAAATCTGCGCGCAGAGCTAAATAAGTAAGTAAGAAAGTAAATTTGCCACGAAAATAAAAGAAATTTACAATGGTAGAAGAATAAATAAATTAGTAAATCAATAAATAAATAAGTGAATAGATGAAATATTCAAAATACAATTTACATAGCTAATTTGATAACTAAAAGTTAACAGAGATAGCATTAAAAATGTCGAGTTGATCTTATTTCCATAATGGTCCCCTTGGAGGTGGTTGCAAACAAATTAAATATATGATTATATGCGCTTTGGGATAAAGCATAATTTAGTAAGGCCAAATCATGAATGTGCAGAAGGATGTGCAGTTTTAGTAGAACACATATGTCTTTTTCCTCTCTCTGTTTATTTTGGAAAAAATTGTCTTTGATCTTGCGCTTAAACGAGTTGATACAATTTTTAGATTTTAAATCAGGAGGTAGGCTTTTCCATATTTTTGGCCCCAAGTAGGGCAGGCTGATTTTGTGCTTTGTTGCTTAGTGTGCCTAAAAACTAAAACAAGCAAGTGGAGATACATCTGTTACGGAAGTAAAAGAAGAATTATAAAAGTTGAGAACAACATCTAAATGAAAAGAATCTTGCAACAAACACGTTCTTTTATTCAAGGCTACAGTCAGTCATCTTTGCTTGTATAGACATTCCTCAAAGATCTATGCAGTAGGATTTATCTCACATTACTTTATGCTAGCCATGTCACGAGCTGTCGTCGTCGATAATGTCAAAAAACTTCTCAAGTTGGGCAGGGAAAATTCATTTCAAACGCATATGGAAGTTTTGAAGAAGACAGCCTCGTTGACAAACAAAAGCTATATCTTTTGCGGTCCTGTTTACACAACTGCTCAAGCTATGCAGGATGATGTTGGTTCATTACAGGAGATATGCATCTGAACTGTAGTGAATGTTACTACCGGGTGAGTCAATAAAAACGCCTGGAGTTTGAAAAAAATCATGATCCCTGAATATCAAAGACATGATGTCGAAAACTGTCTTATCTTATCCCCGATATGTCAAATTATGTTCAGTAATTTACCCGGCTTTAATCGGTCATTCCTTCCCGTCGATATTGGAGATTATCTGCAGAAAGGCCCTTTCGAAAACCTGCAAAATCGAGCAAAAACAGCAAGCAAAATTTCCCTTTGTTCTCCTTCCTAGCAATAATGGCTCTTGGATGTGCTCATGTATTTTGTCCTAATGGGAGAATGGAATCCTCCTGCTTTTCAAACCGCCAAAACGAAAGCACGTGCTAAAGCGTGCTGAAAGTCATCGCTGTGAGGTTAACACATCAGAGATTTTTGCTTGTAATTTTAGCACGTTTTTAAGGCTTCTCAAAAGGATTCAGTTTAGAAAATTGACTACAGAATCTGAAAGGAGTGACTGATTTTAGCCAGGAAAATTTCTAAAAATAATTGAACATGTTAGCTATTTAATCAGGTATTGCAAAATATCGTTGCTTATATATTCAGGGAGCAGTAGCCTTTCAAACGCCGGGCGTCTTTTTTACTCACTCGGTAGTCTACCGGGTGAACAGAAATATGACACGAGCAAGATCGGACATAGCTTTCTGGAAGTAAATGTTATGATCACAAACAAGATCTTTGAGCATGTAACTGAAAGGCTCAGCTATTTTCTGAGATGTTGCTTGGTCGGTTTAATGTATGCCTACCCTCCGAAAAAAACAGTTAAAAAAATCTGGAGATTCATTCATTCCTCAGACGGTTCCCTCCTTTTCCAGTCGATGTTTGGAAGGTGTGAAAAAATCTGAATTTTGAATAAGGAGCAGAAAGGAACAATCATTTTGCAAACAAAAAAATTCCTCCGAAACGACTTCAAATCCATCGCTGCCCTATGTTTACATAAAATGTTGACTGGCAATTGATGGCAATTATTTCACTCAAAATGAGGAATCAGACACGTATACTTTATTTTCCAAGTTCATCCTTGCTACGCGCAAAGCGATCTACCTCTCTGGAGGAACGGGCGACAGCACAAACTGCCATCCGGCCATCCCTTTCTGCGCAAGTACATTCGAAATCGGTTCTTCAAGTAAAAAGAACTTACCTCAATATTGATGTCTTTATAAGATCAAAGCAGCTTCCTTCTCGATTCACTTTGTTTGCACAAGGTAGTTTGTCTATTGCCCGTTTTACCAAACTCCAGATGCCAATGCATACTGTCGGACTGAAAATAGAAAAATCAATCTATCAATGATACTTCAATGCTTGGTTTAAACATTGTATTTTACCGTGTGGATGCGGCCAACCTTGCTGTGTGGAGCTGAAACTTGGACACTCTTGGTGCGGAAATGCGGAAATCAAGCATCATTTCTGGGGATTGCGAATATTGACTGCATTCTTGCGCAGTGCGGATATTTCTGTAAAGTTGTTCTATTTGCTTGACTGAAAGGGACCATAACAAAGGAAAACAATACATATCACGAAGATCAGAGGACAACTGCCACAACAACAACTACTAAGCCAAAATTCTCGCGCAAAATGATCAACCATGACGACAGCAAATCTGCTTGCATGCAATCGGCACGTGCAAAATAGAAAGAAAATGGCTATCGTTGATCGTGTTGTGTTTTAAATAGAGCAGGAAGACTTTGCTCACAGGCCCAACGAACAACGGAAATAGTCAATTTCTGTGTGCGGATTTGCGGAAATAGGGCAGAAAAGTTGTGAAAATGCGGAAATGTATACCCCCTAGTGACCCCCCCCCCTTGAAAGTGGAGCTTTATTTATAAAAATATTCATAGCTACTTTGTTCTATACATTTTGCTGATAAGGTATTGCGTCGAAATAAGAATAAATAAAGCTTGCGCTCATTAATTCGTAGACCCTTTCTCCATTTGGATAATTGGTTTACACGGAGGCTAGAGTTTCGTCCGATGAGTCTATCATTCAAAGCCATTTTCAAATTCTATAGTTGAACATTTCCGAAAGCTTCTATATCTTCGAAATCACAACGTCAAACTGAGCAGCGCTACATCAGCCGAAGTTGTCTGCTGCTGGAGAACATCCTAAAAACTCAAACAAAAAAGAAAGACATGAAAATTTAGTTTGCAATTCTTTCGTTCTAAAAACTCATTCGACAATAAATACATAATACTCTAAATAACACTGATAAATGTTAATACAGTGGAACCTCCATTAACGGACACCTCTATACAACGGACACCTCCGTACAACGGACAAATATTTTCGTCCCAAAATACACTATGGCAAAAGGTGACACCTCCATACAGCGGACACCTCTCTACAACGGACGATAAAATTGGTCCTATAGGTGTCCGTTATATGGAGGTTCCACTGTACAACATTTAATTCTAAATTCAAATTTACTCTTTAAGCAAGATAAAATCAATATTCAGAAAATTTCTACCCATTGCAGACAGAGTCATACTACCTATGAAAACAGAGTTGCTTTTCCGGAGAAAATAACTTCGGGAACATGTTGAGATATTTTTGAAAACATGATCCTGAATGGGAAAACTTTACCTTCAATTAAACGCTCATAAGAGCCTCTTTTCCTCAAGATATCAATATGAAGTTTAGTTAACAAATAGTCAGAATATTCCTTGTTCATCTGACGGGGAAAGAAATTTTACTTCAAATTGATACCGCAAAATAGTCAGACAATGATTTACTTCAAAATGAAACTTCCCTGCGGCAAACTTCTTATCATGATACATGCAATAGCGTATGAGGTTCAGTGTTGGTGCTATTGAGAGCAAATAACTGATTCAATTGTTCTAATTGCTCCTGAAATTCTATAAAGATAATGGCATTGAAATTTTTGCCAAAATTTAAGAGCAAAACCATAATCGATTTCCAATGCAATACACATGAAAGATTTCGGCCATCCAAGTTTTCGAAATAAACTTCCCTTCAGGTTTCTTGAGAAAACTTAGGAAAACGGTACGCTTTAATCCCTGTTGTGAGAAAATTCATTAGGTTTTGAGGCGTTTAATAGCGTAAGGTTCAGCGTTACTTGTACCGAGAGCAAGTGAGAGATTGTCTAGTTCTAATCTTATGCTAAAGTTCTAAATTAATATCATTGAAAAGTGTATCACACTCTTCAGAGCGAATTATTTTCAAAGGAATCGCCATGTTTGAAGGCTTCAGCTACTTCAGTTTTTTGACGAAATTTCCCCTTATGTTTCTTGACAAAGTTCTTCAAACTGAGCAAAGATATAACATATTCCTACCCACACCTATGTCCACAACAACTAACTGACAAAAATTGTTGAATTCAAAATTCAAAACTCCAACATTCAAATTGTCCAAACACAATTAAAATCTAAATTTGATATTTTCTAGATATTATCAAGAAAATTGAAAGAATTACTCGAATCATCTATATGTTCAATTTTCCTCTTTTTACTTGAAGGTTCATCACATAATTCCTCATTCGAAGTTTCGTCCAATATTTCTTCCAGATATTTTATATACTTAATCGCAGCTCTTAGAGTCTCCACTTTCGACATTCGTTTCTCGGAGATTTCCATCGGTAAATTATCTCTTAGTCGAGCGTAACCTTCGTTCACTGTCCGAACTCTCATTCGCTCTCGTTCGTTCCGTTTTCGGATGAATCCTGTCTCGAAGCCAAACTCGTGAAGAAACGGGAACGGTATCATGGGCATTGGGATACTGTTTTGTGTCGACAATGTGTTGTAGATTGGCGGGTGAAATGCACCGTAAGTGTCCAGGCATATTGGGGTAGGTTGGATGATATGTGTTTCTCTTTGCTCGTAATACGGGTCGATGTTTTCTTGTGAGAATTGTTGAGTTTTATCGAAGGCAAGAAATTCATAAGGATTTTCAACGGATGGAGCGGTGAATGCACTGTTTATTGAACACTGAAGGGAGGTATTCATTTTGAAATATCTTCTCGTCCCTTAGCAATTAAAAGTGGTTTTCTGTGGCCGTCCTAGCAAAACGCTTTCAGCAGGTTTGATTTCTTGGTAAAGGAAGAGCATTTGATATACTCTCTATTGAATGGAGTAACTTTTTAATTCTTTGGGCAGTTGAAAATTGACACAATCCCAACTGACCACTCTTCGATGCAAACGTATCCACAAGACAAGCGCTTGCCCGACGCTCAAACTAAGAATACCTTTTTTGTCCACGGTCCACAAAAGCCTATCTGCTATCCTTCTTTAAAATGTTGCGTGTACAACAGAGCAACCAAGTGGGTCTATGACTGTTTCTAAAAATTTACACCAGCAATCAAATAATGGACGCTAATGTTCTGTTTTACACACCAACGAGCAATATCGGTAATCAAACAATTTCTAGTCTTGATTAAGCCAATATCATGCTGAGTTTCCTCGAAGCTTCAAAGTTGTTGTCGCCTTGAAAGTAAAGAAACTTCTTTGCATACGATCTCAGGAACACAAGATATCTTGGGCGTCTTCTTCTGTTAAACTGCTTGAAAGCTTCTTGAAAGTCAGCTTCTCTTCCAAAAAGTCTTGAGAAATGCAGCGCTTCTTCTTTCGACTTCTTCCTGGAAGCTCTAGAGAGTTCCAGCAATTCTGCTAAAACGTCTTGAAAACTTCGCTTCTCGTCCTGAACCTTCCAGACAATATCTCAGTGCTCTTCCCTAAACTACAAGAGTTTCTTTGCAACTCTCTTAGAACTATTTTGCGGGGCAGGCAAGAAACCAAAAACGTGCTTACTCAACAGGATATTCGCCCTTATATACGTAGATGATATCTCCCCGAACTCTATTTATTACCAGGGAACAAAAGCATGAGAAAGGGGTCCTTTGGACATTACAGCTGAAAAAACCTACTTCCATTATGAAATTTAGTATTGACACAGAACTAGCCAATCAAAAAATATCATGAGGCTGGTCTCACGGGAGCTACCACGCAGGGCTGCGCTCTCATACGTCCTTTTGTTCTCTTTTGTTCTATTGTTCTAAAGACAATGAGAAATATGGGGACAGAAAGTCAATGACCTTTATTAATTAGCAATGTTTTATCAAAGGAGCTTTATTGTTCTAAAAAGAGATATTGGTTACTATATGATCAAATGTGGGATTTCTTTGTAAAATAAAACAAAATAAATAATAGAAAAAGAATGAATGTTTGAAAAGCTCTTTGTTGCTCGTTTTCTTTTTTTGGAATTGTCAAGAACATGGGAAATTTTTCATTGAAACCAAATGGAGTTTTTGATTGAATTTTTTCCTTTTCGTTGGAATTTTAATTGTTGATTTTCACCAAAATAAATCAAGAATAAGCTGTAATCGTAACAACGCCGGTTTATTTCATTTTCTTTAGTCGGGATTGTTGTGTCGCGTTAACATTTCAATTTCTAATTACTGAGCTTTTGATTAAATTTTGTCGCTTCGACCCGAAATGTCTTTGTGATTAATTATATACATAAACTCAAGCTTAAGATAACTAAAACAAATTTCTTTGTAAAATGATTTGTTGCTTTTCTTGTATTTTCTTTGATCTTTCGAAATCATGAGAAACTCCTTATTTGTAACGGATGGCATTCCAATTAGATTTCTCTTTTTCATTGGAATTTTCGCTGTGAGTAGCTAAATATATTTTCAAAGATGTTGCTTTTACCAAAGTTCTTTCGCAACGATAAACACATGGAAACCTGGGGAAGAGAATTGTTAAATGTTATTTATTATATTACTTTCTAAGCAGACATTTGCGAGCAAGTTTTCTGATATTCTCCATTCATTCATTCATTCATTCATTCATTCATTCATTCATTCATTCATTCATACCTAAATACATTTATTCATTTCTATCTAAAAGGTACAGTCATTCATTCATTCATTCATTCATTCATCCCTTCATTCATTCATCCCTTCATCCCTTCATTCATTCATTCATTCATTCGTTCATTTATTCATTCAAACTTTTCATTCCCATACAAACAACATTCCTCGTTTCTCATTCTCGCATCTCACATTGCGAGGAATGTTCAAAATGCCGTAGATTCGAAGCAAGTAAGAACGCTCCTGCGCTTTTTCAAACAGAATATAAAATGCATCTCACCCATCGGTAAGCAGGCTTGCTCACCTCCACACGAACAGAACCTCTAAGAGCCAAGAAAAGAATACAGTAAAAGTAGCATCTCATTTTCAAGAGCTATGGGTGTGCATCCACTCTCCAGTCTTGAAGAAATGCTCTCGGAAAGCCTTGCAACTTTCTCTCCGAAAGTGTAAGTGACTTTATCAAGGAAGAGGCAGAGCCTGTAGCCTTAAGCTCAATTCACATTTAACGAGTTTTCTTCAATTTCGTCAAGCTAAGGAAAGGAAACCTCAAATATCTGCTCGAATCTAACCTGTTTTGTAAGAAATCTAGAATTTGAGCAAGTCCTAAAAACTTTTTAATTTATCAGATTTTGAATGCTCAGACTTTCTTACAAGTTTCTTACGAGCTTCTTATGAGCTGCATAACAATCTTCATTCTTACTTCTTGTGGAATGAACATTTCAAAACTAAATTTGTGCGCCATTGCCAAAGTTAGAAATTATTCCAGTTCCTTCTGAGTAATATTATACAAGAAACCAGAAAATACAGAATAAAGTTTTGACGAGGATTTCCTTCACAGAAAAATTGACAGTTTCTTAACTAATCCCCCCCAAATGGAATTTCTTATTTTCAATTATCTGAGAACCACGTTAGTTGTTGGCAGTTCCTTAAAGAAAACTACGTTTACACGTATTTTTTATAAGAAACTCCTTATAAGAAATTCAGCTTTCAGATCGCCAAGAATTAAGAAACTCTAGTATTGGGAAAATATAACTTGAGAAACTATTCATTTGTAGAAAGGAATCATTAAAACATAATTTTACTTTTATTTCCACTTGTTTCTTGTATCATATTACTTGTACGGCCTTGAATATAGTCTAAACATTGGAAAGGCTTCAAAAAACCTAACTTTCAAATGTTTTTGAGGGACCAGGCAGTGAACATGAAGATAGTTATGGAACATTTAAAGAAACTCATAAGAAACTCCGAGTACTCAAAATCGGATAATTTCAAGAAATTTCCAGTACTCGCCCAAATTCTAAGTTTCTTTTTTAACAAAATACGTGCATTCAGTGTATAATTTCCTAAGTTAATTCAATGGTTGCCTGCGATATGATAGCCCTAACATGAATGATCATATTTTTTCACTACATCATTCCGTAAAACACTCCACCTGCAAGTTAATAGATCAAGTAATGACAGAATATTTGTGGCTAATGAATCTTCTAAGTGTTAGCCACAATCAGCTTTCAAGTTCATAAGGTTATCATACACTTGGCCGTTTAAAAGGTTGGAATGAATTAGCACTTTATCAAGACCAAATAATAAGAAATGCGATCTCCACCTGCTCTGAAAATAACTTGATACTCGTACGATGAAAAGCAAATATATTTGAAATAAGCTTTCTTCTCCTCAGGACTGCTATACCGTAAAAGCTCTATTGAGCCCCCAGGGGGGCCTGTTCAATTTCTGACCCTCCAGAAGGGGCTTCAAAGAGAGGGGGCTAGTTAGAAAGGGGGATTTGACACACCGGGGGGGGGTTCTTCCATAGTAAAGATACCTGGGGATGTACCGCCCACAAGGGTATACTTTTTAGAACCTCTAGTCTAGGCAAGGGCATGCTTTTTGGCAATTTTTGTCTAAGGACTGTAAAAGTTCTGTAATTTCTGTAAAAACCCAAATGGAAAAAAAATTCTGTCCTGAGAATGCGAAAATATGGCAAATTTGTCTAGAAAACGCCCTTTCAGTCTAGCCAAGGGTGTCATTTTCACAAAAATTGGTCTAGCCAACGTTTCCATTTTGAAACTGCGGGCGGCACACCCCTACCCGAAATTTAGCTGAGAACCCCCCCCCCCCCCGTGCTCTGACAACGATAAATATGATAGCTTTTCAGTTCTTTTATCCCATATTGTGCATACAGGTAGTGAAGGTGCTGACTGTCATATAACTTTTAAGGAACTCATAAGAAAGTCTGAGCACTCGAAATCTGACAATTTTAAGAAACTTTCAGAACTGACCTGAATTCTTGGTTTCTTATACAGAAAATACGGGCACTGAGCGAGCAAGAAAAAGTTCCCATTTTTGAAAAATCATAGCATCAAGAGTACTTTACAGATTTGAATGATTCAAATTCTAGCTGAAAGCCGAAAGATCGAAGTATTTTTGTGATCCTCGTCGCTGTCCTACGAGCACTAGGAATATAGGTTAATTTAACTCAACAAAAATTTGACGGTTGCAAAATGAATGAAAAAGGGCATAAAACATTGATCAAATCATAACGGACTCCTTGCAAAGTACACTAAAGAAGATGCAATTTCTCATGTGTGAGAGATATCCGCGACACATTTATGGCAATGGAATTAAAAATCTTTAGTATCTGTTCGAAAATCAGTGTCCTGCAACTCTTGGGGGAGGTGAAGCGCTCATTGCGTCTCGTTCTCTGTGTGAGGAGAGTCCTTTGCGATTTGATCAATGTTTCAGGCCCCCTTTTCAGTCATTTTGCAGCGATGAAATTTTTGTAAATTTGAATTTACCTATATTTCTAGTGCTCGTAAGACAACGAGAAAAATCACAAATGTACTTCGATCTTTCGACTTTTAACTAGAATTCGAATCACTCAAATCTATAAATTACTCGTAATGCTATGAATTTTCAAAGGTACTCACTTGGACTCACTTTCACACCTGATGAAGAGTAATGCTCGAAACACAAAGTACAGCGGGGAAATTGTGAAACTATAAATGCTCTGCGGGGATTGAAAATATCGTGACGGGGAATGAAACCTTTTGGCTATTATTTGTGATGGAACTGGTATAATTTTTGGCGGGGAAACAAAAATTTCAACGGGAAAGCAACAGAAACAAGACGGGGAAAGTGCTTTAAACTCAAACTTGACGGGGAAATACATTTTCCTGGCGGGTCATCCTTTTACCTCGGCGGGGCAGCATTTCAGCGGGGTCATTACTGAGGGTGTCTCGAAACATTGTGTAATATCATTTTCCAAGTACAAAGTCGTATTTTCTAAAGAATTAATTGCTTACAATACTAACGATGTAGCTACTACATGGAAAACCAACTTTAGCATCGTTTTATGTTAGTAAAGCCTGCTTCAAACCATGCGTTGCAGTCGCTGGAATAGTTGGGAAAGAAAAGGCTAAAAGGCCAAAAAGATTGAATGTGCCGTAAAAGCTCTATTAAGCCCCAGGGGGGCTTATTTAATTTTGGACCTTCCAGAGGGGGGGCTTGATAGAGAGGGGGCTTGATAGAGAGGGGGCTTATTAGAGAGGGGGGCTTATTCACAAAATCAAGGGAAAAGGATATATTTGGTAGCTTTTCATCTCTTTTATACCATATTTTGCGAATTCAACATACAATTTTATGGCTCAAATACACAAATTCGACACAGTTTTTATCCCAAATCATACTAAAATTGACATGTAAGGTTGTATAGCTAAATAAACGGAAAATATTTTGTAAATTCTAGAATTTTGTATAAGTGGGGGGGGCTTAAAAGAGAGGGGGGCTTATTTCAAATTTTGACTCAGAGGGGAGGGGCTTATTAGAGAGGGGGCTTGATAGAGAGGAGGGCTTAATAGAGCTTTTACGGTAAATGGTAACTCAACGACTCTAGGACACAAACCACTGGCTCGTTGGGGTAGACCCAGATTCTATAAAACAGAAGTATCAATGGTTTGTAACATGTAAATTGTAATCAAAGTCGACGGTTCTTGCAAAAACTCTTTCAAGGCACATAATTGTCATAAAGCTGCGCTGCATAGATCTATAGTAATAATGATTTTTATGGCACTAATTTCTACCGGCACCAAGACGTTTCATTCCTTCTACTCCCCCCTCCCCTTCTCGACGGTCCTGCTCCCGGCGCTCTACGACTGTCAAATAGGTTCCATGAATATTTTTGGCTAGCTGCAACTCATTTGTTACCATAACTACAAACGGTTTGAAACAGAGGTTCTACTCTTAATCGGTATCACAAAGAGGTTACTCGACGTTGCTAGCTTTCACAATAAAACGTGGGGGTATTGAATAGTAATGGATTTTCCAGACGGAATGTATTGACACGTTTCTTGAGCCCTATGTTATCTTCCCATATTTGCTGTAGTTTCTCTCACGCTTCGGCATGCCATGAAGAGATTAAAATAAAAATAAAATAACATTGCTGAAAATTAAAGTCTGGATAATGGAAAGACTTTTGTCGAATTTCATGATGTTTATTTAAGTAAAGTAGCCTAAATCCTCGATTACATTTGTTTGATTACAATTCACCGTCCATTTTGTAAAGTTTATTTAGGCCTAACATGCAAAGTAAATTGAATTCATATGCCTAACTGTAGGTAGCTTAGCCAGCAAACAGGGTTCTTATACGCACTGCTGCTTAGATTTAGGCATACATAAGGAGTTAATGCGAGGATAAAAATAAACACGACTTCCATTTTGTAAAGTTTGTTTAGGCCTAACAAGCAGAGCTTGTATTAATCTATAGAATTCATTGGACTAGCGAAAAGTATTCATTGTAGTTTCATCGGCTAATATGGTAAGCGTAAAGTGAAACAATTTTAGATGATACTAATGCGATAGATTAATACAAGCTCAAAATCCATTTTGCTTCAGTCTGCTTGGCCTAACATGCAAGTTGAAGTCAGTCCAAAATGGGCATTTGTAAACCATTTTGATCGATTGTCAAAGCTAAGACTTTCATGAATACATCAGCATAAAGAGCCCCTGTTTTGCTATATTTCTTAGATTGATCTAGTCCCATATCAGAAGCCAAAATAAGCAAAGAAGAGCATTCCCTATTTTTTCAATGCAAAGAGAAAAAGAGAAAAGAAAGCGTTAGGAGCGGTCATTCTAATCCTGGGTACCAGGGCGGAGGATAATTTTGCACAATAAGAGAAAATTTCATACCCCATCTTGCACATAGAAATAGTTTTCGTACCCCACCACCTTTCAGCAAAAAGGTTTAGTACCCCATCTAAAAGTCTGTGTGTATAAAACATAGATCTATGGAAAGATACCAAGTTGTCCCAGAAGATTTTCATACAGTTCAAGTGATTCATCATTTCCAGGTTAATTTTTCTTTCAATCTTTGATCAATGACTTCATCCAAAATTTTTCAAGCAAAATAGTTTTGTACGCCATAAAAATGTCTCTTTAATATTTTTGTACGCCCACATAAACAGTGGGAAAAAATTTCATACCTCTGCCAAAAATCCTCCGCCCGGTACCCAGGATTAAAAACAACCGCTCTTTGAGGTGCAACAGCTTGAGGAGCAAAAACAAGAGAGAAAAATAAAGCAAATCAGAGCTTGCAGACAAGAAAATTAAGTAACGAAAGTCTAATACGAGCACAAACTGGAAGAAATATTTCACAGCAAACTACGCTTGACAACATAGGGCTCGAATCTTTGCAAAATTTAAAAATTGAGTGTGTAAAATGTTGTTGCCTAATTCTTTCAACTGAATAGATCCAATGATACTTCAGGTTGTTTGCCATAATTCCAGAAAGAGCATTTGCGATATAATCATTACTCTTGGGATTACAGCGTTTTAAGATTTATGAAAGGATGTACGAGATGAGGTATCAGAAGCTTTGAAAATTATTAAAAGTACCATATATTGTCAACTGATTGAGGACAGTCAAAATGACCAATACAAGAAATACTCAATTTTTGATGATCTACAAGATGGTTACATGCAAACGTCTGTTGCTTCTATGGTTTACGATTTGGCATTTTGATGACGTCACAACTTCAAAACCAGCAGAAATGTTAAAAATTATGTAACTCTGAAAATAATTATAATATCAAAAATGCTTTTTCTGGAATCATGGCAAACGTCCTCAAGTTCCCTTCAATCTATTTAGTTGAAAGAACAAGGTAATAACATTTTACAAATTTAATTTTAAAGTTTTGCAAAGATTCGAGCCCTATGATACGCTTGACAGTTTCTTTGCTTTTCATGCAAATAACCGCCAACAATACTTTAACTTCGCTTTAACTATTCCTTGCAGCTTATAATATAAACGCGCGGGTTTATCAGATGATAATTCATCAAATACGAATCATAAAAGACACAATAACTAATAAAATAATAAGCTAATGCCTTTCTATCCTAACATGAATCACTAGGAGTGATGCGACTGCAAATTCATAATCGTAATAAGCGAGAAAACGAAACGCTTCAGTTCTGTGTATTCAGCTATCCAGCTATAAAAACAATATTGTGCGGCCTTTTATTAGGGTGCACCAACACACAAAGCACCTCGAGGGCCCCATCAACACAAACAACTGACGAATTCGCAATGGAAACTTCAATTTCAATTCAAACGTCGCTAAATCTACGCAATATATTTCAAGAAGTATTAAACAAACTGTTTTCTGACTTCTTAAATCTGCAAATTGCATCCATTTTGCGGTCTCGCTAGTTTGCGGCGTTTGAACTGGAATTTGGCAGTTGCTTCTGGAAACTTCATTTTCGATTTAAATGTCAGCAAGCAAACTACGCAATTTATTTCAAGAAGTTTAAAACAAACTGTTGTCTGACTTCTTGAATCTGCAAAAATTGCATCCCTTTTGCGGTCTCGCTAGTTTGCGGTGTTTAAATCGGAATTTGGCAGTAGCTTCTGGAAAGCTTAGTTTCAATTCAAATGTTAGCAAAACTACGCAATTTATTTCAAGAAGTTTAAAACAAACTGTTGTCTGACTTCTTGAATCTGCAAAAATTGCATCCCTTTTGCGGTCTCGCTAGTTCGCGGCTTTTAAAATTCGAATTTGGTAGTTGCTTCTGGAAAGTTTAATTTCGATTCAAAAGTCGGCAAAACCACGCAGTTTATTTCAAGATATTTTAAACAAAATGCTTTCTGAATTCCTGAATCTACAAACGCGCCTAATCTATAGTTTCGTATGCTTCTCGCGCTGTGTGACAAAATCTAACGCTGATTTTTGTATGGAATCAAATTGCATGAAATATATTTCAAGATGCTTTAAACAAATTGCTTTCTGAAATCTTAGACCTGCATACGCACACAAAAGAAGCTAACTCAAAATATTCCATCTGATTTCAGGATGCCGTTCCTACTACATGTTTTGCTAATCCTGTCAAAGTCTCGAAAAGTCAAAGCAAAGAGAACAAAATTTGGCATTTGAATCTGCAGATAAGGTAGCTGGTATCATTCAAAAGACGGGATGGAGCAGCATCAGAGAACAAGTTACCCACTGCAAACTGACGCAGTTGATAATAAAACCCCCCACAAGTTCGGAGAGAAATTTGCAACTTCGCTTGCGTAAAAATTCGAAGCTGAGTCCTGACTAACTCGAATCTAAATCTTGTCTAAGCGGACCATTGGAGAGCGGGTTTTCATTCTCATCTAGTGAAGAGTCGTTGCCACCGAAGATCTTCGAGAACTAAAGCTCCAATCCTATGAGCCGATTTCTGATAAGCTGGTTTGGTTTGCAAATAAAATGCAGCAACAATATTGACTCACCGATGCAGCATTTTTCAAAGACACAGCAAGGTCTTCTGGTAATTCTGTTAATGGCCTATGAAAGAGAAAAACAGGTCGTAAGGAGTGGTTGAGAAAGAAACGCACCGAAGGAAATCATGTATCTCTAGACCTAACATTTCAATTCTGATAAATTTCAGAAAATATTCTTTCAAAATATTAGCCTGATGCCTCCTTACAACAATTACTGATAAATACAACTTTTACCGAGTCATTTCTCCTCCGCATCCCAGTGCAACAAACCGAGTCAAAAGCTTTTCCTTTCACTCATTCGCCCTATTCTAGGTCCAAAATGTCAACAGACCAGATAAACAAGCAAATGTGGCCTTTGTTTGAAATCCCAGATGTGCACATTACATCTTTGCTCAAAACTGGTATCATACATCGTTGCTAAGGAGATTGATGAAAACTGCCTTACTTGCAAAAAGACATTTTCGATGGATATGAAAGACCAAAGTAAAGTGACACAAAATGTCATGTTCGTAAGATTCAGCCGTAGTCATTAAGGAGACCATCTTTGATTGTTTGGTGCGTGTTGCAGAAATAGCATTGGCAACTTGAGACCGCTTCAATTGCTGCTATTTCGTCTGATCAATCATATAAATATACTGCAAGGACCTTCACTTCACTCTTTTTGTTACGCCCTTTGTTTGCCTTGTTGAACAATGCTCATTCCCATATCTGATCACCAGGGATGAAGAAAAGCAATAGTTTGCTTGCTTTATCGTGCCAGTAGTAAGTACAGTGTGATAGCACAGGGAACGAGTATTGTAAAGCGGAATGGGGCGAGAGCTGAGCAGAAACATGTGACTATTTGTCAAGAATTTTCGGAGAGATTGCAGAAGGACCTATACAGGAAACGCTCATACAATTTTTACGGGTTGCCAATATAGTTCATTTAATGAAGGGTCAAAGAAAAGGGTCTCGAGGGTGCACCACTCCCTTCAAAACGGGTAGGAGATTTCTAAGATAACAAACCACTTTCTCTGGATTTAAGGGAACCCTATGATGTATGACTATTTTGGGCAATGATCCCGGGAGGGTACATGACTTGCGGATGGACGGGGGTCTGCCGCCCGGTTTTCAGAAAGCTACCCTATTCTAATTACCAACAGCTGCCGTCATACCCACTTTTATGATGAATTTTGGCGGAAAACTACCCATTTTTGACAATTTTTGCCAATTTCTGGAAAACCCACCCATGTTTATGGAGAATCTGCCGAAAAAGGGACCCTTATTTAGAGAATTTTGGGCCCAAAACCCCACCCATATGGGCGGCACATACCCGTACCCTCAACGTGTTATGTTACCCCTCCGGGGCAATGATATGCCTAGCAAACATATGTGGCTTGCAAGGGTGACATGCAGTTGAAAGTTCCTTCCTACTAACTATGACATTTTGCATTGCCATATACCGTTGATCTGCCGCACATGAACCCATCTTTATTTGTTCCCAGGCGACTCTTTTGTTCTTTAGTTAACTATTTACATATTCGTTCCTTCATTGACAAGTAAACGATTCTCCAGACTGTGTGAGCAAATAACAGAGGTACTGGAGGAGGTTCTTTCCCTTGATCAGCTTCTTTCGGAAATTAGCAAGCGTGCGTTGCTGCGAGAATTTGGCAGAGACCAATACATAAGCGTGCCATGTGGCCAAAGCTTTCCGCAGGCAATAGTTGAGAGAAGGCATGGGAGAAAGGTTTCTCCCTTGATAAGTATCGGAGATACGCAAGCACGTGTTGTTGCAAAATTTGACAGAGACTAATACAGAAGCGTTGCCATATGGACGAAGTTTTACCGCAAGCAATAGTTGAGAGAGGGAAAAATTAAGAAGAGTCCCTCCCTTCATATGTTGCTATCGGAAATATTCAAGCACTCGTTGTTGCAAGTATTTAGAAGAAACTCCTAGGAAAGTGTTGCCATGCGGCTTACGTTTCTCCACAGGCAACAATATGTTAGTTTGCCCTATGGCGTTAAAATTGGTGAATTTGCTTTGGGACGTTGATTTACATTCGTGTGGGCATACTCACCAATACGCGCCAGCAATAACTGAACAAACATGTTTCCTCGAATACCAAACGTGAAATGAAAAGTAAACATGTCTGATCTGTTTTCATGATTCCTCGTGCTTTTATACAGACTTACGTCCTTAACCTTAAACAAATAACACAATTGGCATGGCTCTTTTACAAGCTAGAGTTGCAAAATAAACTTCAAAGTTAATAGTTAAATTCATGCAGAAATTGTTGGTCTAGCCACAAACGTCTTCATTCATGGCACTTGGACAAAGAATGCTACCGGGTGTCCCAATACCCAAGTACTCTTGTTTTAAGAATCACTAAATTTCATTACAAGGCCGATCTTTAAATTTCTTGTTTTGGCAAGAAGACCAAACCAAAGTAAATTTCCAGGCATAGCTAATTGTTTGATTTGCTTCTAAATTAGTGAAACGCAAAATGCTATTGTAGACTTAGAGGATAACGAAAAATTTCAAAATGATGCTCTTTGAGACCGGGTGAGCCAGAAAAAAGTTCCCACTTTTGAAACTTCGTAGCACAAAGAGTACTTCACAGATTTGAACGATTCGAATTCCAGTTAAGAGCCGAAAGATCAAAGTATTTTTGTGATTTTTCTCGCTGTCTTACCAGCACTGCATGCATCAGTAAATTTAATTTCATGAATATTTCATGACTGCAAAGTGGCTGAAAAAGGGCCTAAAACATTGATCAAATAGAAAGGACTCTCAGTACACATAACAATACGCATTGGGCGTTTCACCTCTCTTGAAAGTTATACGACATCAAATTTCGAACAAATACCAAAGATTTTCAGCCCATGGCAATAAATGTACAGTAGATAGCCCTCATCCATGAACAATTGAATATTCTTTATTGATCTGAGCGAGGAGCCCTTTATGATTTGATCACTGTTTCAGGCCATTTTTAACTCATTTTGCAACCATGAAATTTTTGCAAAGTTCAGTTTACCTACAGGGTGTCTCAAAAAAAATTGTTCGACGTTTGATTAAATATTGAAAAATAAGGCCAACATGAACAGGCTCATGGAAATATAACCCTGTTCCTAAGATTATGGAATAATTTTAGAGACTAAAATCGTGCAAATCGGTTGAAAATTCACTGAGTTACGAGCTCTCGACGGTCAAAAATATGAGATAGCCGAAACCAGAGACCCCCCAGATTACTTGTATTGCAAAAAGCTCAAAGACGGAGGTAAGAGAAGCTTATCCAATGTCATACCTCTCGTTGATGTCAGAGCAAACCAAATACGGCTTCTAAAGTAAATAATTTCTTGCGATCATTCTCAAAATTCCTTAACATTGCATAGGTCCAAAAACAGTGGCTCAAAACAAAGTCGGCGAGAGACTGGATCTGTTTCCTCAAAGCATGTATATGCTTGACAGTTAGTTTATTGAATACCTGTTTGAATCCCACTTGGTTCGCCCTGAAACAATTGAGAAATAACAGAAACGACGGCCTATGGGACTTTTACCAAAAATGCCATTTTTAGGCCTCTGGTTTCAGCTTTCGCACAAATTTGAACTTCAAAAGCTTTCAACCCCATGAATTTTTAGCGGATTTGCAAGATTCTTGTGTCAAAAATTAATTTGAAATCTCAGGAAAAGGGTGACTTGACCAAAGGTCCATTCAGCGTTTCGTTATTTTTTAGTATTGAATCAAACGTCGAACAATTTTTTTGAGATACCCTGTATGTTTCTAGTGCTCGGAGACAACGAGAAAAATCACAAAAATTCTTCGATCTTTCGGCTTTTAACTGAAATTTGAATCATTCAAATCTGTGAAGTACTCTTGGTGCTATGGATTTTTAAAAGTGGGAACTTTTTTCTGGCTCACCCGGCAGTATAGCTCACAATCAGGTTTTTCAATGCGCTATTTCATACCCTTTAAGTAATGAAAACAAATATTTTATAATCTTTAAAAATATTTAGATCATTCATTGACAAAAGAGATCAAAAGAAAATTTCATGATAGGCTACATAATCGAATTTTGGCGATTTTCCAAACGGGGTATTTTGGGGGGACCCCCGGTATATACATTAGGCGCCTAACGCGCCTTTCACACACTTTGGACAAAAATCTTCTATAGTTCCCGAAGAAACTGGTGAAATTTTGTACAAAAAATGGTTTCGTCATAGAAATCTCTTACCCTTTTTCAAAACAACGCCAGAAGAATTTAGTCACTTGGAATGAAAAGCTACGCAGGTTACTTACTAGTTAGCCGAACAGTCCAACTTCCCAGGCTACCTTAGCGAAGACCACGCCAGCGGCGTGTTACGGTGCAGATTTGGCACAGAGAAATTTACAGATCAAGTCATGATTTGCCAATCCTCGCCAGAGCTCAATTAAATGCATGATAATTTTTTGCCACTTTCAGTCATCATTGTTGCATTAACTGGGAAGATAACACATGACATAGAGTATGGGGCAAACTGTGGCCATGGAGACGTTGGCCCGGCCGGCCTATAAACGTCCCATTCCGATAACTGAGCTATCGTTTTTGCCCTAAAAGCCCTCAAAGCAATAAAACATACCACTTTCATCCCCAAAATGGGCAACTTCCCAATGGACATCATTACAAAAACATGAAATTCAAAAAAATCAAGTCCTAAAAAACGCAATAAACTCGTAAAACAGAAATCTTAGTTGAAACTTGTCCCAAATTGGCGCTTCAACAATGATTTTGTGACAGGAAGGCCTGGGCATTTTCGACATAAAGGACAACTATGACGGGATAGACATAATTACCAAAAATAGAAATTCAATTAAAGAGGAACTAAATTCTACAGAAAAAACCACTAAACTCATAAAAAGAAATCCAGCTACAAACTTGTCCCAAAACTGGTGGCGGTACAATGCCTTGCAGGATCTGTCTCCAATAGCAACCAAATCCCAAAGGCCGCCAAAACAAACAGTGGGCGGTCACGTATGTAGATAGATTTTGCAATGGTTACTTACCGTGACGTAAGGTACATGTGATACCAGCAGATTCGATTCCAGACCATGGAATTGTTTCTCTATTCCTTCAGACTGTTTACCTAAAACATAAAAAGGGGATTCTTAAATATAAGGATATTTGCTCTTCGTATGTATAACAGTCTGATATCTCGCAACTACGTTCTGAGTGCTTTAACGCGTTTTGGGATATCAATTACGTTTTGTGGCGAAAAAAGGCTAAGAAAAGTGATGGTCACTTCGTGAGGGATCAGGCAGGTGCTCATGACTCTAACCTTTTGAGTGCTTAGAATGGCCCTACGCGATAGCGAGTAGTTCGAGGAGAGGACAATGCCTTCAACATTTCTTTCAGTTTGGAACTCCTTATCTTTAGGATCCGTTCTTGAACATAGGTGAATAGCAAGGGACAGAAAGGGATCTAAGAGAGGTCCTTTGGAGAACGGGACCAGAATCTTAAGAGAGCTGGAAGCAAGGGATCACGAAGATGTAGCTAGAATAAGGAAGATAGCAGCAGGAAACGGATCCTGGGGGACAATTAAAAAGCTGATAAATTACGTCCAATATTGAAGGGGGCATGCTGCTTCTTACAGAAAAGCAAGGAAGCAACGACCCTTCCCCTATCATAACTTTATACTATATTTTCTGGGCGACGTCGATTGATTCCTAATATGAAAATGCTCGTGTCTGTGATGTACTAATGAAGTCTTAGAAAGTGACATTTGACGTTTTGATAACAAAAATCAAAACTCAGCACACGTAAATTTCATGTGGTGTGTTTTGAACCTTTACAACATCTCTAAAAACGACATCATAAAGGCACCTATGGTTCAAAACATTTGAAATACTAAAAATCTATTATGGTATCTTTGTTGGCAACATTTTTATAGCAAACCAGCTGGAATAAATAGTTTGCTTTGGCGATACTCTAATTCAAACCTTTATCAAATCTGGACTCGCACAGATTAGCACATACCCGATGTTTGTTGGCTACTTATCAAAAAAGCTTTCGGCCTTCCTTTGAAATCCTCTCGGATTTCTACAAAGGCTATGCCACGAATATAGAGCATCCTATGAAAGGCAACGCATTTTCTGAGCCCATGCCTTCTCAAATCAAGTAGCACGAAGGTTTGAGGTATAATTAAAGCTGGTTTCCCCACAGCATAAAAAATATCGTGTATATATGCTCAGGGGGGGGGGGAGGCGCGTGTTAAAAGGTACAATTGCTCGATTGTCGACATACCATTGGCTTATTCTTGACAAGAATCTGGATGAAAGTAGATCTTTTGACCAATCTCCTTGTTTTGACATTTTGATGAAGTTTCGAATGAGAAGAATAGTGATAAAAGCTCTAATGCCACTCGATCGAGCCTCGAGTATAAAAGTGTATAAAAATCTCGCTCGATCCACACTCATTCAAAGAATAGCTCAAGGTCTAACAGCTTATTGGAACAAAAATTATTTGTAAGAGCCACTATGGTGAATGATCTGTCCAAAATAGGAGCTGCTCGGTTCTTTCCCGCTAGCGTAAAGCAATTTCACATGTCAACCACAAAATAGCAAGACACTGAAGTTGAGAAGCACATACAAAAACTTTGCTATCATGCAACGAAAGACGTAGCTTTTGAATAGAAGCTAAAATCTCATAATATGGCGATTCTTCGTAAATGTGACTGCAACGGATACGAAAATTAACAAGGAATGGAAAAGAACAACATGAAATGGGCCGCCGGTGGCAAATCTAAGAGCTTAGCGATCTTTATCACCAGAACAAATGACGCGAGAATGGTGCAAATAAGACGTATACCTATGAGCAGGTGGGTGTGGTCACTATATGTACCTCTGTGCTCTCTCCAATACAGACGGCCCTGGTGAACAACCAAGGCGCATTGCGATGATAATGTTTACATCATGCGTTAATAGTCATCAAACTGAGCCACATGGCTGTCTTGTAAACTAAAAGAACCCAGCCTGGAAGGCTTTGTACCCCAGCTGTATGGAGCACATGATATGACTGAACTTAGGCCTAATATAAACCTGGCTTGAGACTTTGAACGCTGGAAAAAATTGTTCAAACATTTCATGAGTAAACTGTTTTTGTCTTGTCTCCACGTGGTCGAAAATTGATACAAAAGTTAGCAATATTGAGTACAAAGAAGTTGCTCGAATTAGCAGCCGCGCGTGAGAACAGCATTACGATCACAGTGTGCTTCTTATCACAAGGGTGGGGCATAGGAACGGAACATACTCTAATAGTACTATCCAAATATGGGACAGCGTATCGTGTTCAGCATGTTGGTTTGTTCCCATAAAACAGCCTGCTTATGTTTGAAGTGAGACATTTTGAGGACAAGTGCTAAGCATCGAGATTTAGCATGCTTACGATAGATCTCCTCCCCCTTTTTGAATTAGCCTCCTTTCTGTTTGCTAACACTGCAGATGAACAATAAGCTTATTAGGCCCGGGAGTATGAAAGATACTATATATCATAACACTCTCTATTTTGATGCGGTTTTCAGTCTGTTCTGTCTCTTTTACGTACTAAGGGCTATCGATGAGTATATCCCTAATTTTTTGTCCATACAATTCTTCAGGATATCTTTCATCGAACAGATAGAAGAGTTGTACAGAAATTCGTCAGTGAAATACAGGTACAAGCCGAAGCCGGTCATTTTCCGTTTTTGAAGCTCTCCCCGGACTTTTGCGTCTTTTTGCCAGGTCAAATTAGATTTAAGGAATGATTTCGCTTTCTTTTAACTTTTCTCTGGAATTTTTACAGCTTTTTTAACACAATTCAGTCTCTTCGTTTTTGAAACATGTTTTGTTGTCATGTCCAACACTTATCGGTATTCTATCCAAATCACTCGGTTTCTCTTTTAAAAGCTCTCCATCTATATGTCATATCTTCAAAAACTGTTTACTTCAAATGTTCTAGTACTTTTAATAATTAGATTTTCCAGTCACAGAATTCTTGGGCTTGATGCCATCCCTTCTCAGTAGGAATGTCCAAACAGGCATCAAAAGCGGGGTTCGGCAACAGTAAATCCATACGTTACCGTTAAGGAAAATAAGATTGTTGATAACCCAAACATTCAGATTTCGTGTTTTCTGAACCATTCGGACAAAAAAGAGAGAGAGGGAGACTTGTAGCGGGTCCACTAACCCAATTACGTTTACTTACGCTGACTTTGAATCTAGAAACACCGTAAAAGCTCTGTTTAGCCCCCCTCTCTAATAAGCCCCTCCCCTCTGAGTCAAAATTTCAAATAAGCCCCTACCACTTACACAAAATTGTTGAATTTACCAAATATTTTCCATTAATTTAGCTACACAACCTTGTATGTTAATCTTAGTATGGTTTGGGCTAAAAACTGTGTCGAATTTATGTATTTGAGTCGTAAAATTGTTTGTTGATTTCGCAAAATGTGGGATAAAAGAACTGATAAGGTGCCGAATATATACTTGTCACTTGATTTTGCGAATAAGACACCCTCTCTATCAAGCCCCCCTCTGGAAAATCCGAAACTAAATGGAGTTTTTACGGTGGTGAATTTGTACGTTATTTCTTTGACCTTGTTCGTTTAACTGCTTAACCGCGAATATAGCAAACTGCGGATATAACACGCTCATTCAATCAATTGGTTCTTGAAGCATGCTACAACGGAGTTACATTCGTAATGTACGTTCAATGTAAGATTTTGAAAAGCCCCATTCCTGTTAAATCAATACATCGATTCGAAAAATACCAGCTCCATTGCCTGACTGATAATTCCATTAACTTCTGCGAATTTTTACTCAATTTATGATCCAGGACTTTGCTGTCAGATACAGAAATCGAGTTTCGAGGAATGCTCTCTAGTTCCTAGTTAGACTCGATTACATGTCGTAGTTTCGCTTTTTGCCAGAACTGATATCGCTACAACTATTACTCGTTTCCTTACGCTTGCAGAAAGTTCCGTGCTAATTCCATATGAAACCTCTCAGCTGCTCTATGAAACCTCAGTGGAGCGATAACCACAACAACAACAATTCAACTCAATGAGATGAGTGTAACTTGTATTGCTTGATAATGAAAGAATGTAAAACTTCTCTCCAATCAATGCTTGGGACGAACAAAAACATTTAGCCAACTCAGTCACGACTTTGGTAAAAATTTTGGCCAAACAATTTCGGACTTATTTCTTAATTCAAGCGGATTTTGAAATAACAGTTTCTGATAGATGCGAAAGATGGTGAGAGGAATATTTAACGAAATCAATCCAATTCTATGAGATCATCGCAACTAGTTCTTTTCTGCATTGCTTAGCATCATTGCTTATCAAGAGAAAATCTTCTAGTAAAAGGATTCTCTATTAAAAGAAATTCACTAAATACGATAACAAGTAAACACGACTGCACTCAATCTACAGGCATGCACAAAATTGCCAATTACATCAAATGAATAGCAGATACCCAAGGGAGTCAGTTATAGCAAGAAATATTAAAGGGGCTCGGTCACGTAACCGACCATAAAATAACATGTTCTCTCTATAACCGTTATTGTTGCCCGCGTAAGCCCATTGTGCTCTGTATGGGTGAATCCATAATAAAGTTACTTCTAAAAATCCACCTTTATCTCTGCAATCGTACAACATACAAGGGTATAGTTTGCTTCTATAGGAAACTCAGGAGTCAATCTTCGAAATAACACTTTCATTTTGAGAAAAGTGGCGGAGGATCTCCGTGATATGGCCTATCAAAAATACTGCTAAATCATCGTTCGAAAATAAATTTGTTTACTTTGCGTGACCCAGCTCCTTTTAATCAACATCTACGCAAGAAGAAAATTCTTTGGGACTGGATCAAGATTTTTGTGCCACCTTCCATTTACTCCAAACATTTCATTTGTTTCAGTTTCGTGCCACCCTTGCTCTTTAATTTAAATTGTCTACAGCTCCAGCAAGCAGAAAATAATCAATTTTCAAAACTTGATAGCTCTGCCATTGCCAAAGTCCAAAAATTTCATTCAAGACACTGGATGTTGAATGTGTTGTGGCGCAGTGGTGTAATACTCTGACTTTGCAGCCAGAACAGTCATGCAGAGAGGATTTGATACCCAGTAGGGCCCCACCACTTGAGCGTCAAGACAAGGGGATGCGGACTTGATTAGCACTTTGCTACTTAGGTGATCCCAGCACTTGGTGCTAAAAACCGCAACTTCACCTAGTTCGCCTTCAGATATGCAAATATCTCATTCCAAATGATTTGTGTACTTGTTTGGTGGAAAACTTCTTTAATGAATTCATGTTAGCAAAAGGTTTCTCCAAAAAGCAGTCTTAAAGAAAAATTCTGTCAGGTATTGTCAAGTATTTAATTTCGTTTTCACTAACTATTGAGACATCTTTACATTTATGTACTGTATCCAGCATAGACAAGAGAGATCACGGTGGGACCTTTGCATTTTTGTTGAGAAAGGATAAAAGATAAAAAACAGACAGACAACAGACAGACAACAGACAAAAAGACTTTGACAGAAAATTTCCACAAACCTAATAGACAATTTAAGAACATAGAAAATCCTTGAGTCAGAGTTAAAAGACATGCAACAATTTGCAATTAGCCAGCATCATAATAAAAGAAGTTAAGGCAGACCTCCCATTACAGTAGTTTTAATTGGTGACCAATGGGCTTTCCTAGTGTGCGCTCTCTTGTGTTAGGGAGCATGTTCAGTAGATGAGAGTGGCTACAGTTGTGGCACCAGAGAAGGGCTAGATTTGCCCCTCAAAATCATCTGGCCACCAATTATAGGAAATTTTAGGTTACTGTCATAAGAAATTTGGCAAACAAAATACAAAACTGCATATTTCAGCCATATCAGGACCTCTGTTGGAAGTTCCAGCCCCTCCATTGGAAGATTTCTAGAGTGTGACCCCATGAGTGCTGGTGACTACCACAGTCAAGGCTCAGGAGGAAACCAGCTTTAAACGGGAAACTAACATGAGAACTGAGCATGTATTGATGAGGAAGGTAACAAAAAAATCTCACTTCTTATCATGTGGTACAATTCCTGTACTGTATATGTATATTCATCTTGGTCTCAGCATCTACAAATGAAAGAAAGAAGTAAATGTTTTACAGCAGTGTGACATATTTTGTAATCAATCAATCAACCAATCAAACTCCCAGGTGAGTAAAAATACAGTATCAACCATTCGCCACTGAGTCCAGAAGACATACAGAATTTTTAGTAGAATATTCTCCAGGTACTTACTGTACCAGCAATTTTATACAGTAAACTGATTCACCTCAAAATCCTTCAAAACAGCTCTAAAACCCTTGATCACATTCACCAATTCTACAATCTCATGAATATATAGAAAATACGCAAAAAGGCAGAGTGGTATTCCTTAGCTCATGAAAATATGCCAAGCCCTATTTTCTTAGCATGATACACTTGATAGATATTTGAGCATTAGATAACCATATGGGAGAAGTTCTGCATGTGTGCACTGTTTGACAACCAAAGCTTGAATTAAAACCAGTCTTTTTAATTTTTTCATTTTACTCATTTTTCAATTTCTTTTTACCTTTTTAATTTTTCATTTTTTCAGAACACCTTTTTCATTGGAAAGAAGTTCTTTAATTTGAAATTAAAATGAATGAAAATTTTTCAGAAATAACTTGTGGTTTTCTTTTGTTGACTCCATTTTATTGTCTGCCTGTCGTCTAACATGTGACTTTGCATCATGTAATCAAATGCCTTTCAGATGTGCTACATGTAACATAGATCAAGTGTTCATGTGATCACATATCCTTCACATGCCTGCAGAATAGGTTTTCTGATGTGTTGTGAAAGGTTGAGCAATGACAGGAAAAGCGTCAGGCCCCTGATGCTGACCTACAGTCATGTGCTCAAGTCATGATCATAAAAGGAGGCAATTTGATTGTATGGTACGCTTAGACACTTTGCTCCTAAGTTTTGAGACGAGAATTGAACCAATGAGCTTTGTTATTCGTTGAACAATGATAGGAAAATCTTTTGCGTTGTTAATGACAGTGGAAACAAAGCCTTTAAATCCGCCTGTTGTTGCATGGAAAAGCAACTATTTCTGGAGGATCCAGTCTTTATAAGTGAATTTCGGACCACGAAATCAGGGTCCACGGAACTGCGAAACGAGTAAAGGAGTAAAAAACATCGCAGAAGAAAGTGACTTGGTACTCCCAGTCGCAGCATTCCTTGACCATTGTTATTGCTAGATTACCTTATTCCAGGGTGCATTTCATGCACTTAGGCCCATAGATCTTTGGCGTAGAACTGACTTTTTGTCAGCGTAGCAGCGTCATTTCTTCAAAATAATTGGTTCTTGGTGTGAAGGCATTTGAAAATCTGCCTATCTTCGCATAAATGTGAAGTTGGAAACTAAGAATTTGGGCCATCAGTACTGAAAGTTTCTTAAAATCATCAGATTTTGAGTACTCAGATTCTTTAGTAGCTTCCCTCTCCCTTAAAATACCTGGCATATGAAAGCTTAGGGCTTGGGGTACCTTTGGTGTAGGTTTCACATGAAATGCACCCTGGACCTTTTATTTAGCAGTAAAATCAGTTCCGAGTTGTTTGAATTTGCAGAGCATGGCACTTTTAGATGAGATCTCCAGTGTGCATGGGATAATTTATTTTGTTCTCTATTGTCTGTTTTGAATAGCTTGTCTGTGCAAAAGCCATTGTCTTCACAACCGAGTTAGGCTCATGCCTCATATAAATGGTTTTGGCCCTCTTCAGAAACCAGCAGAAACCTCATTTCATTTAGCTTTTTATTCAGATAACAGGTCCTGTTTATCAGTTTAATTGCAAATCAACCTTCAGCGCCAGTAAACATTCAAATGAGTGGCTCCTTAACCAAGTGAATCTTTAGAAACAGCAGGAAATTGCTTTACCTTTCTTGCCTTCCATCACTCTTCCCTTCTGCTGCACTGCAACTCTTCTCAAGGCGGGAAAAATATTCCTTCGCAGTGACTTTGAAAATTTGCAGCGATACACGGAGTAGAGGTTATTTGCAAATGGCGCGCTTATGGAGCAGAGGCTATTTATAAATGGCATTATTGTCATGCCTTTTCAAAAGTAAATATTCTTTTCTACAAGTGATCATCCAAGACCAATTGTCCTATCTCAAGATGTCGCAGAAGAAAAAGAATAAAGAAGCTGAAGCATTGAAAGACAAATGGAATAAAGAAGAAGATCCGTTGCAAGCTGTTGTTGTAGCTGATAGTTTCAATTCAAAGTTTTTGCCAATAACTGTTGAGAGACCAAGGGTGAGACAGAGTGGAATCCAAAATAGGCCAATTTTCAGTTTCATGATTTGAGATTCTACTACATACAAATTAGATTGAAGCTACACAATACAAGCAGGGGAGAAAAGTGCAAAAATTAGAGTATCAAATAACAAAGAGACTTAAGAAAATTAGAGAAAATTAAACTGACAACAAACAATGAATGGGAGGGGAGTTTCTCAGAGAGGAAGTAAAAAAAGGGGAACTATATAATAACTCCTGTAGAATTCCACATCTTATAGGGTTTTGGTAGGATTTTGGTAGGGTTCAGTTGGGATCAGTATAGACACAGTTGCATGATTCTAGGATAATGACAAAGTAAGTATCTTTGTAAGTAGACAAAGTGGACCACTCATGAAATGCAGGCTATGTATGTTATGGGGCAGAAGATCTTCCACGCACAATTCTATGTATAACAAAGAAATAATGATAGATTCTTTGTTTTAAGACAATAGCCAGGGCAAGGGGCACATCTTCCATGCACAGTTTGCAAATTTATCAGTCTCTGCAGGTTCCAGTCTTGTAATTGAATGAATGGCATACTATCACTTTGAGGTCATTTGAATGAACAGCAAAAATCCACGCAAAAAACATGTATGTTATGCCAATTATCTTTGGCATGGAGCAATATCAAGAACAATGGAAGAACAAAGGTCTATTTTTAGACAATTGGCATGCTTTAAACCTTGGCCTAACAAAAATGAACTTTCCACACTGGCCAAATATCACAGTCAACCCTGGATTCTATGATTATGCACAAACCAAGGAGAAAGTGCCTCCTTTTAATTGTTTTGTCTAACAACCATTTGACATTTATTTCATTGATGTGAAAGTTAAATTTACAGCTACATTCAATTATTGTAATTTTTGCTATTGAATAATGTCTGGACTTCATTTGGATAAGGGACAGCTTTGTCCTATTTGGAGCGCTCTGCTTTTTAACAAAGTTCCTATCTCATTTGCTCATCTTCAGAATGGGTCCTTCAACTGAGTAAAGGGCCTGTTCATATAAGCCAGCTCTCTTACTGGGCTGGGGTTTTTGCAGATTCCGCACCTCATCCTTAATTCCAACACAAAGTTTGCTATCTTTTCATATGAGTAGGCAAGCTGGCTCACTTAGGGAGATCTCACTGAAGTCCTGATGAGATTGTGACAGGTAGAATGAACATTTCAGAACAGAAAAAGTCTGTTTCTTTTGCCTGACAAAGCTATCTTCTGTTATTCCAGAACAGCTGGCAATCATTCCATCCTCTGAAATTTTCTTATTTTCCTTACTAGACATTACTGCCACTGGTCAACCATTTTCTTCTGGATTACACTATTGAGTATTTGCTGGAAGAAGGAGTGCAAGAAATCATATTATTTTGCTGTGCAAATGCAGCACAAATAAAAGAATATGCTAGGTGAGCTAAAAGATTGGTTAGTTTCACAATTTATTTTCTCATAAACTCGTTTTATGGTAATGTTCCAATAAACAACTTCAATTATTTTTTGTAAGTTATATGCAGTCATTTATTCATGAAAGTATCTGATTTTATGCCAAAATTTTTGAAGCGTTTGTTCTGCAAACTTTGGAATACAGAGTCATTCTGTTTGTTTTCTTGTAGCAAAGCAAAATGGTCACAAAGTAAAGAGTGCACGATACAGGTTGTGATCTCATCTTCTCAAGATTGCATGTCATTTGGGGATGCTCTCAGAGAAATAGATCGAGAGGTAGGAAATTGTTTTGAAGTCATTTTCTGGATGTGTATCTTCAATTGTCAAGTATTGGTGCATAATTTACGTACTGTCATTTTTCGAGTTGAAAAATTACAGCCTGTTAACTTGAAAGACCATTTAATATTTTAAAATTTATTTTCAGTGCCTCCCTCTTTTCCAGTAGTTGTGAAGTCAAAATTCTTTGGTTGATGGTTGTAAATTCTGCCTAGGCTCACTAACCAAACAGTGAATTCTCATGATGATTCAGTTGTCCAAATTATTTTCTGCATAATTTCACTTTGTTGAATCTTTGTTGTTATGCATTTTCTTTATTTGATGATAAACTGACCATTTTTCTTTTTCATCAAAGGGTCTGATTCGATCAGATTTCTTGATTGTACCAGGAGATCTGATTTCAAATATCAAGCTGAAAGACCATATACAGGAGCACAAGTAAGTACAGATGAAGCTCTTAAAAGCTTCCAGATACAATCTTTCAGCTTGAAAATCATTTTACCCTTTGGTTGTCTGGGACAACTCTGTTAGTTAGGAACATGTTTCCATTCCTCCTAAAGAACTTTTCTTGGTCTGCCTGGTTTGGAAAATGCCATTGATTTGGTTATTTTCATTTTTGAAACAAATTCTGCACAACTCAAATGATATCAGGGTCTTTGTCATCAAACTGTAAACAAGAGGCCAAACATGTCTATTGGTCATCCATTTTTTTCTGCAGTTTGTTTGATGGCTTCACCCATGTAAAATTCAGGAGATTTGCAAAAAGGAATAAACCAAACGTTCTGTATCTGCAGTTTGGTTGATGGCTTCACCATGTGACCATGTACTGTAAAATCCACTTATATTGGAGCTATTGTAGAAGATATGAATATTTGGTTTTGTCCTTCATGAAAAGTTTACAGGGATTTTTCTTCAAATTAATGCTTTCATTTTGAAAAAAAGATGAAAAGCCTATGTGTTATTACCTTTAGCAAAATATTGAGTATGTTTGGAGCACACTTCAAGCCTGATGTAACTCACTTTGAGTATTATTTGAGTGTGTTTGAGAGCTTGATTCAATTTTGCACCACTTGGGCAAACTTGCAGCATGCATCTTTTGAGCTGAGGAAAAATCAATCAAGCTTGAGTGTCTGTAGTGTGTTTGAGAATAATTTTAGCATGGGATTATTATCAACCTTTCGACCAAAATCATGCTTCTATCAAGGTTGTACAAGCTTTTTGCAAAGTGAACTTTTTTCATGAAAAAGCTGCTAAATCATGATCATTTCAAACAAGATTTGAAGACGAAGCCCTTTTAAGGAACTGTCTGTTTTCAAACTCTTCCCTGATTACATCTTCTTAGGATAAGAAGAAAGAAAGAGAAAAATTCAGTGATGACTATGTTGTACAGAGTTGCAAAACCAAGTCATTTCTCAAGGTATGTTTGTTTCCATGTTTTTAAATGCTAATTGGCAATAAAGTTTTGCATGCACTGTCTTTTGAAGTGGCGTGCAACTTCCCTTCATTGCATGACATCACATCCGCATTAGCACCCCGGGGGGTACTTGACCAGATTTTGGACGGGGACGTGCCATCAAGGTTTCAAAAACATACCCGTTCCTTATACCAATTTTTCCAAAATTCATACCCAACTTTATACCAATTTTTCAAAAATATATACCCGATTTTATACCAATTTTTTGAAAATGCATACCCGACCCTATACCAATTGCGAAATTGCGAAAATTTATGCCATTCCTTATACCAAAATCGTGAAATTCGATACCGTTCCTTATACCAAAATCGTGAAAATCGATACCCTTCCCGATGGCACATCCCCGTACCCAAAATATGTATAGTGCCCCCCCCCAGGATTAGCACCAGGCCTCCTACGAATGCAAACCTGTATTACACAAAACCTCCAGATTTCCAACTTTGAGAAGCCATAAAATCATAACCCCTTCTCCAATTTCAGAAATTCTATCATTTTTCACACTGAAAATGATAATGGGTACAAGTATATAAATGAAATAATATTTTGTTGTTTAGTTCCCCTTAAAAGGGCTTTCTCAGCAAAGCCCCTCGTAAGTTCAGAATGGAGTAGCCAATTTCAGTAACATACTGTAAATCTTAGTAAAACATATTTGAACATACAGTATCTGTTATTGAACAATATAGTTAGTGATAATCATTATTGCCTTGATATCAAGGGAGTTGTTAACTTTTTCAGCATTTCCAGAGTTATAGGTACAGTAAAAGCTCTATTAATTGCCTTTTTACTTTTGGACACTCCATTTCAGATGAGGGCTTAAAAGAGAGGCGGCTTATAAGAGAGGGGGATTATTCACAAAATTGAAGGACAAGAATGTATATGATAGCTTTTAGTTCTTTTATACCATATTTTGCTAATTCAACATACAATTTTACAAGTGAAATACAGAAGTTCAACACATTTTCATCCCATACCATATCAAAATTAACATGCAAACTCATTTACCTAAATGAATTGAAAAGCTTTTGGTATTCTCTGGAATTTGATATAAGAGTCAGGGTTGGCTTATTAGAGAGGGGGGCTTGTTTAAATTGTTGCTTTGAGGAGGAGCTATTATTATAGTTTAACAGAGAGGGGGCTGAATAGAGCTTTTACGGTATGCTTTTCAGAGATTTTTCCAGTTTTCTGGGTGGTACTTTAATTATTTGAATGGCACAACCCTGTATTATATGGAAGGTAGGTAGGTAGGTAGCGTGGCTAGCCTGCGAAAGTCTGAGAGACTTATTTCCAGCAGGGGCCACGGATGTTTTACCATCAGTCCGCCGCAGCTACCCGCCGCAGCTACCAGATTTCCCTCACATAGCTCTGGTTGACCCGGGCTATAGTTACGGACAGCGACCAAACTGTCCAGCGTTGGATTTGAACCTACGGCCGTTCTGACCTTTGGCTTACGCATCAGATGCCTTAACCACTCGGCCACGCGCTCTCTGTAATGGAAACTCTAGTTACCCCAACCCCCCCCCCTCAGTTGTGTCCCTTCAAACAGGAATTGCCTTCTTGTTACACATTTTATACTTTTTGTGGATTCGAATATTTTCAAAATATAGACACCTGGTTTTGGTTTCACTTCATCAGAATTACCTTCACAAGAATTTGGGGGCCTTTTTAATTTTTTATGACCGCATAGGATTAACTAAAATGGCATCAAGTACAGTTGTTGCAACAACTGTTCTTTTTCAAATGGATACATGTTTGTGTTCTCATAATTGTGCATTCTTTTTCATGATAGTAAATTTCTTAATATGTTCATTTCTAGGTGTTTAGAAGAGGACACTTTCATAGCATTAGAACCAGAATCAAAAAGAATAGTACATTGTCAAAAGTCCCACAATAATAGAAAATTCACATTTCCAATGGTAAGCATATTTTTATCCGGTGCCTCTTACTGCCTTTTTGATGTGTGTAAGATGCTGTTAAATCATATTGATCTGTTACCATGCATATAGCCTTGCTTATGCTTATACTGTATCTTACTTTTATCTTTCTTTTTTGCTAGGGACTTTTAAGTGAAAGAGATGCGATACAAATGCGGTATGACTTGGCTGACTGCAATATTGCTATATGTTCTCCAACTGTAAGTTAGAGTTATTAGTTATGTAAATGCTTGTTGATTAAATCAAGCATGAAGTATGGTTCCAACTCTTGCACATTTTCCCATACTTGACTAGATGGGATATACTGCTCAACAGGGTGTCCTTTTATGGTAAAAAATATTGCAACATGGTGTCCTTCTCTAATAAAAATTATGCGACAGGGTATTGCAATTGATAAGAAATTATGTGACAGGGTATCATGTGGAAGGACATTTTTTAGAGTTCTCTTGAAACAATGGATTTTGGCAAAATTTTTATACGACAGGTTATACTTTTGGGCCATTGTTTGTGAGACATGGTACAGGATGTGGAGAGACTTTCCACACACCCCCATCACTTCCCTAGTCAAGTACCCCCAGAAGTATGCAGTTTTTCCGCACCCAGTATCAGTTAGCAGAAATAGTTCAGTAACAGGTTTTTGCAGTAACACATAACACCGAACACCTGGAAGTAACACCTGACATATGTTTTCCAGTAACTGTTGGGTCTTTTATATTAGCTGTGCTGCGACTTCTCGCAGGTTTTAAGTAAATCTTTCCTTTCAAATATCAGGTACCTCCACTGTTCACGGACAATTTTGATTACCAATCGAAAGAAGATTTTGTTCGAGGAATTCTTATCAACGAAGAGGTAAGAAAGATTTGTTCTCCTCCTAAAGCATTGAAACATATCCTCCCTTTAATCGAATTACTGACATACAAGCTTAAGTCAAAAGTTTACTCGATTACCTATCGTAGTGTTTGCCTATATTTTCACCAGCAATATACAAACTTTCTGAAATTTTAATAACTATTTTAATTGGTTTTAATTTCAGATAATGGGCAACCAAATTCACTGCCATGTCGTAGAAGAAGAATATGCTGCTAGGGTCTCAAATTTACATATGTACAATGCAATTAGGTATTCTTCAAATTTTGTTTGTGTGTGCCTTTTTCCTAGCTTTCCATAGTTCTATGGATATTTTCATACTTTGACCGTTTAATGTCCTTGCAACTCCTATCAATTGGTAATGACAACTGGAGGGGAGTAACGACGAATCTTCTGAATTGAAGCAGTCGCCGAATAATGATGAACTGTTATCAATTTTTTATAAATCGATTAAGAACAAAATTATAAGAGTTGCTCTGATGATGGCCTTGTGGCCGAAACTAGTTTGCAGATAACTGAAAATAAATTAGTAGCGCAAAAGATCGAATCGATGCCTGCTCTCTGAAGATGTTTTGCCTCTTCTTCTTTATGATCGTTCACTATGATTAAGAATAAAGATTATAGTTATAACTACGAACTACAATAAACTATGAATTACAACTTACTACAACATACTTATTACTTTAGGGGCAGAAAATTTCGCGGGCAGAAAGTTTCGCGAGAAGAAAAAATCCCGAAATTAAGGGCATAAACTTTCGCGAATGACGTTTTTCCGGCAAATTTCGCAACAAAAACTTTCGCGATCGAGAAACAAAGATGTATTTTCGCGTGAAAAAACTTTCGCGACTGAAGAAAAGTGAGAGGAAAACACAACTTCCTATTCATTTTCAGTAATACTCATAGTCACGGTGACAATTTACAAGGTTTTATAGCCCAAGAGACTAAGGATCGGGGTGATTAAGGAACAGCAACGCAAAAACTTGAGGAAACGAAAAAATTGGACAGAAAAAACTTTCGCACGTCGAGAATTTTCTGTAATTTCGCGAGCAAAAACTTTCGCGAATTTTGACTTAAGATTATGCCTTGGCAGAAACTTTCACCAAAAAGGCCAAAAACGCGAAAATCGCGAAACTTTCTTCCCGCGAGTTTCTGCCCCTAAAGTACTACGAATTACATTAAGCCGTCATTAGCGAGGGTTGCCCTTCAACAAAGTTGTTTCAAGGGGCCCTCCATTAAAAACATTTACAATAAAATCTCGAAATATATACTTCAAACCTAATTACAAGAAAAAATCATAATGTTAAACCTATTTACAAAAATTGATAATTTACATGAATAGAAAATATTTACAAAGAGATAGTGATTGTGACATTCATTACGAGGAAGGACACGAAGTCAAAAAGGCTTATTAGAAACAAGAGTAAAGGACATATTTCTTTCGTATTCATATCAGCAACATTGAATCCGTCAATATCTGAGAGCTGGTCAAAGAGATCTTGGAGCAATATGCTGTATAGAGGGGAATAACGATTACCTTAAAAGGACTACTGACGCAACTGGGAAGATACGAGAGGGAATAAAGATCATGACTACCCCCTGGCCTTTTCATCAAAAACATACACCTACAATGCAATCAAATACTCAATTATGAAATGTTACGTGTAAACGATTTTATGGATAGATACTTTCAAAGAATCACTATTAAATTTTACTTACCTGTTGCAGTTTAGACATAATCAATCGATGGGCATATCCTCTTGTTCCTGACAATGGATCATATCGATATTCAAGGCATAATGTGTACTTGGATAAAGGAGTCAGGCTGGCAAGGTAAGTCTAGTGCCTACTTACGTTCCACTTTCGGCAAGCTACGATAAAGTGTTTCTTGAACCAGTGAATTTCGGACCTTCCAGATGGGAGGCTTATTTGAGATGGGGGCTTAGACCTCGTTTACACGGTGCCGGTAGAATTTGAAAACGGCAGAATTACAACCTTTGCCGTTTTGCTAACCGAAACAAAATTCTGCTGGCAGAATTTGGAAATTCTGCCGACATCGTGTAAACGGGAGGTCAAAACGGCACTTTTTTATGCCGTTTTCAAATTCTACCGGCATCGTGTAAACGGGGTCTTATTCACAAAATCAAGTGACAGGTATATATTTGGTACCTTATCAGTTCTTTTATCCCATATTTTGCAGAATCAACGTACAATTTTACGGCTCAAATACATAAATTCGACATGCAAGGTTGTGTAGCTAAATAAATGGAAAATTTTTGGTAAATTCTAGCATTTTGTATGAGTTCGGGCCTTAATAGCGAGGGGGCTTAACTCAGAGGGGAGGGGTTTATTAGAGAGGTGGGCCTAAAAGAGAGGGTGGCTTAAGAGAGCTTTTACGGTACATAATCAATCAAATTGATTGATGTATTCTTTTATTGGTCGGTTGCTCGGTCGGTCGGTTGGTCGTTCGATTGATTGATTGATTGATTGATTGATTGATTGACTAATTGATTAATCATTTGAGTTACTGATTGATTCGTTTACTGATAGCTTCCCGTGTCAGACACGATACTCTGCGTAATATATTGATATAGCATAAAACTATTTCAGTTCCTTTACAGTTCACTTTTGCTTTTAGAGATTGCGTGCTGGAACAAGATGTCGTAATTGGTGAAAATTCTTCGATTGGAACTGGCACTTGTATCTCGAAAACTGTTATTGGAAAAAATTGTAAAATAGGTAAAAGCAGGGCCCAAAAAAATAATTTTCTTCCCAGTAGCAAGCCAAGCATCTTCCTTTCTTTTTACATACTTTCTTCTTCTTTCCCAATATACCACCCCATTCTATCCCTTTACCTTTCTTTCTTACCCCTTGCTTCCTTTCTTTCTCATCTTTTCCCCTTCTTGCCATTTCTTTTTCCCTTTTTCCTTTCTTCCTTCCTGGGAAATTTGAGCATTTCAGCTACCTTCCTAGTAGCGCCGCTACAACGCTACTTCGTTTTGTTGAGCCCTGGGTAAAAGCAAAGCTAGCACTGCTGAGAATGTAGGATACACAGTGTATTAGGAACATACCGGGTGTCTCAAAAAAGTACCCCCTTTTGACTAAACAAGAGAACGAAACGATAGAATATCGGAACTTTTTGAGTTTATAGCTACATTTGTTAATCTTCAACTCAAATGCACATACAGTACCTTGCATTTTACAATCGTCCACAAAATACTCAAGATATGAGTTCACAATGCCAATATTTGGATTGCACTTGAAACCAGAGGTTTTGCGAAAGAGCCTAGAAATGATTTGATATCACAGGAATTTCGTAAAGAATTTCAACTTTAACCTTAAGTGTTTTTCTTTGAAAAGAACTATACCTTGAAATGCTTCAATTGCTCTACGAATGAATATTCCTTTGAGGAATCAATCCGTGCATTGCATCGCATTGGAAGTGTTATTTGTACCTAAGAAAAGGAAAAGAAGCACATGTATGCTTATTTTGGAGATGTTGCATTCTGACCACATTTTTATTACACTCGTTCGATGTCCATGAGTCTATTATCCTTTTCAAATGCGCAAAACTGAAAGTGAAAGTTTACAGGTGCTTTGGAAAATGGCCATGATACAAATCATGGCTAGACCTCTGGTTTCGGGTGCACTGTAAATTTTGACCCTGCAAGGTTGTATCTCCGGTGTTTGGTGGACGATTTTTAAATGCAAGGTATGTGAATCTAAGTTGAAGACTGATGAATGTAGCTGTCCACTCGGACAATAATGATATCTTTTTGTTTCGTTCGTATTTCCAGTCAAAAGGGGGTACTTTTTGAGACACTTGGTACATTGAACAATCTTCTCAACTTCCATTGACAAGCAGCATAGGTTCCAAATCTTTAAATCTACGAAAAAAGGCGGGTGTAAAATCCAATGACCTATTTCTTTAAACTGAATGACTTGAAAGAAACTTTAGCCACTTTTCTGTGATTCTACCGTTGGACTTTTCAAAAATTTTGAATATTTGTGGAAATTACAGCCTATTTTATATTTCAACTCATTTTATGATGTGACGTCATCAAATTTCTAAATCACAGACCAGGAGAGCGAAAGAGTTTTGCTTGATACCATACTTTAGGCATCCATAAACTATGGTTTTCTTGAAAATTATTTGATCTTTCGTCAGCAGGTTTAGAAATTACGATAGTTTTAAGTTTTTTCGAAAAGTTCCTTGACTTCTTAAAAAAACAAGAAAAACACAGTCATTCTGAAAATATTGAAGATTTCAGAAAAGTCCAACGGCAGATTTACTGTAAAATAATTCAAATTTCTTTGAAGCCGTTCAGTTCAAAGAAATATCTAATACAATTTTACACCCAGATTTTTAAAGATTTGAAACCTATGCTTTGACAAGCCATACTGGCGACCTTTATATGTTTCTTTTTTGCCGATTAGTATTTAAGGACTTTTAATTAGATGTGGTGATTCCTGAAATTGTCCAGCATTAGCCAAAATAGAAACTATGAAAGGGTAGAGATTTGATTTTTGACAGGAACGAATTATAGACGTTTGAGTATCCCCATAGTAGGGTCGTGCATTGATTAAATTGAATTTGAAATCTGCCTACTACTTCAAGTTTGCAAGACTTTAAAAGGACTGGGTCACGCAATGTAAACAAACTTCTTTCAAAATGACGATTTTGCAGTATTTTTGATAGGTCATATCACAGAGATTTTCCATTATTTTTTCAACATGAAGGTGTTATTTTGAAGATGGACTCTTGAACTTCGCAGAGAAACAAACGAAACACTCATATGTTGTTCGATTTTTGCAGAGATGTTGGTGGATTTTTGGCAGTAACTTTCTTGTGGATTCACCCCATCCACTTAAATCAGTGCAGAACACAATGGCCACTTGTGGGCAACAATATCGATTACAGAGATAACAGGTTTGTTTACGGTCACGTGACCCTGCCCCTGTAAGGGAGTAAGTACTTGCAAGATGAAAGGCTCTATCTTTGTATATTTCGTTTTCATTTGAATTTCAGGTGAAAATGTCAAAATCACCAATTCATATCTTTGGGATGACGTGATCATAGAAGATGAATGTTCAATAGATTTTAGTATTATTTGCAATGGCTGTCAGATTAAAAGGTAGTAATATTCATAATTATTCGTTTTTGATCAGAATGTTTTCAGCATCTTTTGTTCTAGTTTTATTAGAACGGTCACCTAGAATGTTAACAATTTTGAGAGAGGATAGAAAAATGTTGAAAAAAAATTCTTTACGGTTCAAAAGTTTCTTTAATGGCTCTTAAAAATCCGTAAGGAGTACAAGCAAACTGGCAACATTTATTTGTTAACGTAGGCTAGGTACTTTGTAGCTATGCAGCTGATGTGGACCTGCGGCACTTCGGCTTGGTGCCCTCAGAGTTGCCTCTGAGTACTCATTTACCGACCTCGAAAGGATGGACAGCGGAGTTGGCTGTTGGCTTGTGGCTTGTAGTTCCGACGACAGAATTCGAACCTACGTGGGTAGACCTCACAAGATTCGACTCACTGCGCCTTTACCACTCGGCCGTACCGCTGTTTATCGTTTTTAAAGCTCAGACATTGTCTCAGAGGAATACTGGTATATATTTAAGTTTTAAATTATTTTCTTTTTATGCATTAACAGAAATGTCAAAATGACTGACGCTGTGGCCTCGTTTAAGGTAACAACAAAGTTGTTATTGTATCTCAAAATATTTTCATAATGTTTCTATGTTTATTGCAGCACCGAAATTTTTGAAATTTTTCAGGGTCATTTGTAAACCAGCATTTTTAACTCTGAATTGTATCCAATTTTAAAGAATTTTCAAATGAAATTTAGACGAGAAAAATGCGCTGTCTTACAGATTTTTAAGATAGACACACTCATGATAAGAATTAATTTATTTGTTGCATTTTGTTTTCTATCCGATCGTATGAAAGACTTGTTTGCTCTTTGAAGCTGTCAATTTTTTTGTGCGACCGACCGACCAAATGTTGAGCATCATTGTTTAGTTTGCAAATTTAAATCAAATATATCTTTTTGTCCTGAATGAATTTAGCCAAACATTTGAACATATTTTTGTATCTGATATCAAAGAAATTTTAGTCTATGTTAGAAAATTGTCCAATCTTTCACCTATTTTTGTTTTCAAGTAATTATTACCTGACTGCAGTATCAAGAACGAGCCCATACAAGGATCCCGCCACTTCCATCGGCTAATCGCACATTTCCTGCGGCTTTCCCATAGACTTGTATAATGCGATACAGGATGCGTTTTTGTTGCCACAGCAACTGCTTCAGGCTTTTGAGATTCACGATAAATTCAGCAACAGATTAGTAACAAAATATGTTTGACTAAATGATATGGGTCAAAATTAGAAGCTTTAAGTTACTGATACTCCTATTAGCCTGTTTTTCTTGTTGTTCAAGAAAATATAAAGCCCTCAGTCCACAGACTTTGCAAGCTCAGTCTGTTCTTTTTAGACATCAGGCTTTATATTTCCTGTACAATATAAACCGGTTAGTACGCGCATAATACAAAAATATAGAAACGATGGTATTTGACAGTGAAGGCACACAAAGCAAAAAAGCCTGCTCTCTTGAAAAGGTATCTTTTCCCAATGATAACCTCGTGTCAAAGAGGTTTAACTGGAGCAATAGACCTTTTAGCTATTCTACAAAAGAGCCTGGATCGAGCGTTATTTTTATACATTTTTATACACGAAGTTCGATTGAGTGACGTTAGAGCTTCTATCACTATCGTGCATATTCGAAAATTCTACAAAATGTAGCAAAATATCGTTCGATTCTGATTCTTTTCCAGAATAGCTAAAAGGTCTATTACCTACCTCTATCATATCTGTGAACGTCAAGAAATGATGTTCATAGCTATGTTGCAATTTCTTCCATTCTAGGTTGCCTTAGGACCTGATCTTAATATCGCATCTGGATCAAAATTCTCAATGGTAAAGCCAGAGAGTGTAGAAATGGATATGGAGGGTTTGTCAGTTGAGTCAAACAGTGAAGCCTGTCCAAGTAAGTACTCAAAGATATACAATAACCTAATCTCAGAGAGTTTGATTTGTGAATGAAATGAACAAATTTAAGTATAAATAATTGTGCTATGAACACAGCTTTGTTTGTTTGTTTGTTTGTTTTTTTATTCAACAGCTTTGTTTCAAACGACGTTTCGGGCTTAAACCTGTTACTAGGTAAAGTCATATTTGTGACCTGCACATTTTACTTTGAATTTCAAACAAAATGGAACAAATAAGTATTATCAATTAATTTAAAGGGAAAAGATTTTCAGAAAGTTTTTGTCTCAATATTTTAGGCCAGAACTGATGCTAAGAAACTGTTTGTGCATTTTTGCAACTCTTTATCTAAATATCACATACAGTAACTAATTTTCTTGATTTTTGAGCAGTTTGTTCACGACTTCTTGTCGAACAGTTATGGATGGTTATTTTTTGACTGGAAAAGCGAACCAAATGGCTCTTGTATTAATTCTATTGTGTCCCTCTGATTTGTAGAATATGATAAAGATGTAGTTGGATGTGAAGGAGCGGGATATTTATGGCCAGAATCAGATGTTGATGAAGAAGACGAAGATGTACCAAAATCAACGCTGCGAGGTATCATTGTACATTTTTAAACATTTCTTCTAAAGTCGATACACCTGGCCATTTGTATCACGAACTACCGTTTTAGCACGTATATCCTCCCAGGTGATTTATAGAATCAAGGTTTCCTCTCTGTTCCAAACTATTGCGATTTGCTCATTCTTTCCTCCCTCGTGCTTTTTTCCTTCTGTAATCAAAACGAAAAATAATTAGATGCTGGCTCCGAGATGAAGGTTTCTGCTCTGCAAATTTTGATATACTGGAGCAATAAAGTGACTTTGATTGGTTCTTCCTGAAGATTCCACGCATATTTACACCATGATAAGATAAGAGAACTTTATCTAACCCTAATGCTTATCCCAGATTAAGAGAGTTCTCTTGTTACCATAAAAGCTATATTAAACCCCCTAGAGCTTATTCTAATAGACCTTTTAGCTGTTCTGAGAAAGAATCTGAACCGAACGATGTTATGATGCAATTTTAAGAATTTTCGAATGTGCATGATAGTCATAGAACCTCTAACGCCACTCGATCGAACCTCGCGTAATAAATTGTTTAAAAATATCGCTCGATCCAGGCTCTTTACAGAATAGCTAAAAGGTCTATTTCAGACACTCCAGAATGGGGCTTAGATAGAAGGAATCTTAAAAGAGAAAGGGGGTGGGGGCTTTTTCGCAAAATCCAATTGCAAGTATATGAATGATAGCATTTTTGTTCTTTTACACCATATTTTGCGAATTACACTTTTATAAGTCAAATACATAAATTCGACCCAGTTGTATCCCAAACCATATCCAAAATTTACATATGAGCTTGTCTAGATCAATGAATTGAAAATCTTTTTTAATTTCTGGAATTTGACGTAAGTCGGGGGGGGGGGGGAATAGAGAGGGGGCTTATTTAAAATTGTAGCTCTTAGAGGAGGGGCTTATTTTAGGGGTTTTAATAGAGTTTTAGGGGTTAAATAGAGTTTTTCGGTATATCTTGCTGTACATAAATGGTAAACCATACAAGATGGTATCATTCTTTTAAATCTTTGTTCTTGTACCAGAGATTAGTGACTTTGTGCCTCAAACTTTGTAGTAAGGGCCTAAAAGGTTTTGTGTTATGAAAAAACCACAAAACTTGATTTTGCAACGAGTTGTCAATTTTATTTTGGAAAGATTATTATGGTAATTAACGTAAGTCTAGAGCTATTGAACACGTCATTCTTGGCATTAAACTATCCCACTATCCCACAAGTATGAGAGAAAAACAACATAGAACTCCAATCTTTAAAAAGGTAGGTGTAAAATTTTATGACGGCTTTCTTTGAATTAAAGTAATTGGAAGGAACTTTGGGTAATTTGCTGTAGACTTGCTGTTGCAATTTTGGATACCTTGGTTTATTTAAAATGGCGGCATTTATTAATTTTGAGGCTGTGACGTCATCAATTTTCTAAATCCTCAATCAGACGAGCTACAGATTTCTGCTTCCAACGATATTGTAGACCTTCGTAAACTATGGTTTTCGAGCAGGTTGTATCAACTTTTCTCAAGTGGTTTAAGACTTATGAAGATTTTAATTTTTTTAAAATTTTCTATGAATAATCAAAGATAAAGACAAAGATAATCAAAATGCCGCCATTTTTAAGACAATCAAGATGTGAAAAAGTTGCCACGGTAGATTTTCAGAAAATTATCAAAATTTCCTTTGAATTTATTCAATTCAAACAAACATGTGATCAAATTTTACACCCACCTTTTTGAAAATTTGAAAGATTTGAGCCATGTATCGAGATCACCTTCATTTTGGCTGCACCTTTCGTCTTTTTCTACATTCACAGGAGAATTTTATGAGAGTGATGACGAAAGCAGCGACGATGAATCGATACCCTCACCAACAGGGTCACCACCTCCTGAAGCAGGAGCCCGTGAGTTCCAAAATATTATTCTTTTCAAACAGTTAAATTTCGGGAAAATTTGCATGGTAAGGATAAATATAGTAGTTTGCTATGAAAACTTTTCTATGAAAACAATAAAAACTATGAAAACTTTTCTATGCTTAGGACCAGTGCTGGGACCTTTGACGATGCAGTCCAAAAGAATTCCTCCAAACCAACGGGGGTTGAAAATCTGACCAACAGTAGAATCACTGTGGAACTTAATCTTGTTTTTCTTTATTGAAAAATTTCCCCGCAGAAAATTTGCACTGGCTCATGAATAGCTACGGCCTCTTTGGAAGCAGGATTCTCTCCTTTTGCCTCGTAGCCTCGTTACTTTGACATTTTGACCTTTTAGCTTTAACATTTATAACGAGATTATATACGAATTTTATGCTTTGTATTGTATTTGCAATCCGTCCCTTGTATTGTGGTGCAGTTGTGTAACCCTAGCTCTGATTTTGATGCCAAAACAGTCAGGCAGAGAGGGTTCGAGCCCAGTTTGAGGACCATCATTTGAGCACCATGACAAGGGGTCGATGACAAATCCCAAACTAAAAAGTGAACTCATGAGAAAGAGCTTTTGATTCTCGGATGTAAAAGATTGGAATGATATCCCTATTGATATCAGAGAGACCTCGGGTCTCAATACCTTTAAAAACAACTAGAAACGCATTTGAGAAGCTGTTAACTATCGCTTGGAAAAGCACGACCCCCTGGAAGAGCAGTGATGTGGACAGATGTTTTGTTTTAATTATATATTATTTATTGTATATAATCATGCGGTACTAGGTTTCTCTCTTTGATATTTATAGTTTGGTTTTATTTTGCTGAAGGCTATGATCGTGTATAAATATATGATGGTAATAGTAATAATAATAATAATAATTCAACCATGTGTTCTCTGGTTGTGCAATTTCAGCACTTGTTCCTAAAACCACAACTTCAGCTTTGCATTATCCATATATCATGATTGCAAATTTTTTTCTTTCAGTGTTCTTTGCAGAGGTTCTCGATAATATTCGTTCTGGCATTTCTGAGAACAGCTCAACTGATAACATCATTTTGGAAGTGAATGCTTCAAAGTGAGTTATCAATTTTTGCACTCATCATCCATGGATTTGAAGTCAGGTTTTCCAAAAAACGATTTAATCTTGCTACATAAACAACAACCGAGTTCAAACGTTCAATTAAACAAGTTTATCGTGACAGCTTTTGATTTTTCCCATTTTTTTCGCAAATGTATCAGCGTATAATTTTTCAAGCCATGTCAGTACCGTTTTATATCCACATCATGTGGGAAATGGCTGTGTTGGTGCTTGCTTTATTAATGTTTTCTTTTTTTAGATACAAATACAATGTCTCAATACGGGAAATTAACCAAGCAGTTGTAAAATCCATCCTTCAAAGTGTTCTAGAAGATACAAGTCGATCGAAACAGGCAATGGTACAACAGTTAGACAAGGTGAGCGGGCTGATTCATATACGTCTTGACTTGGCTACAGTGGAACCTCCATTAACGGACACCTCTGCACAACGGACAGCTCCGAACAACGGACAAATATTTTCGTCCCAAAATACAGTAAAACAAAGGATGACACCTCCATACAGCGAACACCTCTCTACAACGGACATCAAAATTGGTCCCAAAGATGTCCGCAATATGGAGGTTCCACTGTATTGAATACTGCGTAAGTCAGCAAATAGTTCCCACCATCTATTTGTTAGCTCGACAAAACGATTATAACTTAGCACTCAGATACCGTAAGGGTTCTATTAAGCCCCCAGGGGACTTATTCAATTTCGGACACTCCAGAGGAGGAAAACGGTCATGTCCCCCTTTTTAGAGAGAAGACAGTCATGTCCCCCTTTTTAGAGAGAAGACAGTCATGCCCCCCTTTTTAAAGAGAAGACGGTCATGGAAGACGGTCATGTCCCCCTTTTTAGAGAGAGGATGGTCATGTCCCCCTTTTTAGAGAGAAGACGGTCATGTCCCCCTTCTTAGAGAGAAGACAGTCATGTCCCCCTTTTTAGAGAGAAGACGGTCATGTCCCCCTTTTTAGAGAGAAGACAGTCATGTCCCCCTTTTTTGTGAATTTTCTCTCTTGTAGTACTTTTGTTCTTCGTGCTATCATTTTTGCATTATTGTACCGGATGAGTCAGAAATAGTTTATCCATTTGGCGGGCTATGGAGTAAAAAGTATGTGACCGATAGGGTATGGTGGGGGTAATTTGGGTCTACGGGGTAATTTGGGTCTATTTGCTTTTTCTCTTCTAAAGCGATCGTAAGTTGAAAATTTCGATCCATGATTCCGTGGGTGTTGAAATCTATACCTTCGGGAATTGTTTAAGTGGCGTCGAAGAATTATTTGATAATTTCTAGTGCTTCAGTTTCCTGATTTTCACCGGCCTAAGCTTTTAATCATGATCTGACAGCGTGGAAACCTTTCGATTTACGCCTAATTGCAACTTCTTTTCGTCAACAAATCATTATCAAGCTCATGTCCAATCATTTGGAAAGGTGCTAAAAGTTTTTCGGATTTTTTTTTGCGATTCGATAGATTTTATTTCGATTATTTTGCAAGGTGGGGTAATTTGGGTCCACTGGGATTTCATAGGATTTTGTTATGAATCGCGTTGTACAAGAATTGAGAATGGCTCCCGAATCAAAACAAAAATTGAGATAATACTGCAAGCAAATGGATGACACATCGAAAACAGCATAAGGTACACGTTTTTGTTTATGTTTTAGTGGTTTCAGAACAAGACACAAGGGTTCATTTCTTTTAAATATCATTTCGAAAGAAACTTTGTTTGCATTTCCATCTTCAAGAATGGGCCTAAATTTGCACCAGTGCTGCTACGATTTATCTTTTATTTTCTCTGAGCAGATTTTCAAGTCTTTGGCTCCTAAACTCTGAAAATTCAATCACAGTAATCCATAAAAGCATTCCAAAATTTTATTTTTGTGAATTTACAATACTCCTGACGAAATAGATACCGTTTTTCTCGAATAGACCCAAATTTCCCGCCTACACGCTGAAATCACGCGCAAAAGTGAGGAAAGTAAAAAATTCTAAAAAAGTATTCAAACTTCAAATTAAAGAACGGGAACAAGTTTCCAGGAACGACAGAAGATTCAATGTAGGTAAAACGAAAAAAGATCTTCGATATTTCCAACAAGTTTGTGAGGGTGCTCCATTTATTTCGAAAAATGCCCATTTTAGACCCAAATTACCCCACCTTACCCTATTTAAAACTAAAATGTTAATCTATCAGTCAAAGGCTAACTTAGACTGCGTTCACACGATGCTGGCACATTTTGAAAACGGTGAAAAATTCGACGGATAGGTCTCCCGTTCACACGAAAACGGCACATTTTTTGCCGGCAGATTTTGGAAACGGTAGATTTTGAAAACGGAGCTCTAATCGACACATTTTGGAAACGACATCTTATAAACACTTGGAAATGACGAAAGAAGAATATTTTTCTACGCTTTTGGAACAAGACTGATTGACACTTAGGATGTAGGTACCTTTCTATGGCATCGAAGTCTCGGAAAGAGTTTCTTATTGTCAAATTTCGTAGCGTTTTCAAATTGTTCCGGCATCGTGTGAACGCTAGCTCAAATTCTGCTACCGTCACATTTTTCACCGTTTTCAAAATGTACCGGCATCGTGTGAACGCAGTTTTAGATGAGAAAATTTTGTTCGGTAAAATCACCCATTTTTAAGACCCAAAAATTAGAAAACGTCCGTAATGGGCCTGCGTGCAGACTCTACTGATCCCTTTTCAGACAGGTTCTGGAGGAGAACCTCTCTGAAAAGAAATCAGTAGAGTCTGCACGCAGGCTAGGTTTGTATGGGAATGCAGAATTCCACGTTCCATTCGGATCTATATTTTATGAGCAATGAAGTTTACATTGTCAGTTTCAGAAATAGAATTTTAATGTCTATAGCAAGTAAATCATGAATTAGAATGAAATGTGGAATCCTCGTCCCCAAACTTGCCGTTTACCAGCATTTTACTAATTTCTGGATCTAAATGATGAGTGATTTTACCAAACAAAATTTTTTCGTCTAAGTCAGCCTTTGACTGATAGATTAATATTTCAGTGTCGAATATCAACCTTATACTTTTTATTTCACCTGGTATAATATTTTGTAAGTAATGTTGTAAGTATCATGATTTTGTAAAATTGTCAGTGAGTATGAAAAAAGGGTGATTTTAGGGCCTCTCCAAATCCGCCAGTTAATCCTAAATCTTACGGCATTTTTCTTGTTGCTAGATCGTTTCAAATTTCCTTGCACTTATCCTGAACTACATCAAAGGAGGTGAATCACAAATCGATGGGATCACCGCAGCTGAGGAATATTTCGCAGGAAATCCAACTCTTGCTGGAGTATTTCCAACATTCCTTCACAAATTATATGACAAGGACGTCTTACATGAGGATGTTATTCTAAAATGGTATAAATCTCCTGTTTTTGCGGAAGATCCTGAAATGGCTAATCAGTACAAGAGGCTTCGGCAACATGAGGTTAGCACCATTTATTTGAAATCTTTAAAGGGCGTGTTCGGAGTTGGTAAAATTAATCTTGCACAATGTTTCATTAATAAATAAACAAATAAAGTGTTACTAATTGCGCTACGAACAAAGCTCTTTTAAAACGACGTTTCGGGCTTAAACCCATTATTATTATTAACTTGATAATGGGTTTAAGCTCGAAACGTCGTATTAAACAAAGCTCTGTTCCTAGCGCAATAAGTAATACTGTATGGTATCAGGCACACTCTTTTCACTTTTCTGGTTTACGATTTGGAAATTTCCACTGTTTACCAAATTTTTTCCCCGACGAAGGGTGTATTTTGATCCGTGAAAGGCTGATTTTTAAGAATGTTTCCAACATTGGAGGGACTGACGCCTCTACGGCCCCCTGACTCTTACGCTTATGTATACTTTTCACTTATATCTTTTAGCTGATGAAAAGATTTATTACTTGGCTAGAAGAGGCTGAAGAAGAATCAGAAGAGGAATCAGATTGAGGCTAAGTCATAATGGCAGAAGCGAACGTTGAGAAAGGTACTACGATTGCATATGCATCATTCAATTTTAAAAGGGTAGCAATATATTTTTTCCTTTAAATTATATATGAACTAATTAGGTGTGTTCTTGAAGTAGAATTTCTCTCATATGGAAATTATATTTTGAAGTATAGATCGTCTGTTTTTATGAAATTGTGCTGATGGCAATGTACAGGGTGTCCATACATGTGCGCTGTGTGAGTGGCCGCTGTGTGAGTGGCCGCTGCGGAGCAGCTATAAATCGAATTTGCCCGCTTTTAAGATTTTCTGATAGCAGAGACCTCAACTTTAACGTTGACGCCGAGTTTAGTGAATGTGATCAGTAGTTGCTGATCTGTGGAGCAAGCAAGTCAAAATTATTTGAGGTTGCCTCAAGAGCAAAGGTTTCCTTATTCTCCATTATGTTGAAATAAAAAGAAATTGATTGAAAAAATACCTTCCTGGGCCTGTTTTCAGATGTTTTTTGTAAGTGAAACAGATAGTCAGGGATTGGAATCTTTGATATCCAAGAATATTGAACACATCTAGGGTTGCTAGAAACGGTGATGTGCAACACAAGTGCCGCAGGCCATGACTTGTGTCCATCAGATATTTTGCTTCTCAAAAGTGGCAGAACCGTTTTAAACCAACAATATTGCCTTCAGCAGGCTGCCTCGTTGATATTCTTGATTTTTCGTTGTCATTAATTACTCCTAAGTGTGTTTCCTGACAGAACTGCAAAGTTAACTTTCATTTGATGCTAACATTCAAGTTATAAGCTCAAGTATGTAGAAGAAAATCATCTGGTTTTGAAACAACCACTGATTCGGACTGTCTGCCTTAATAAATATGTAACCATGTATCAGATTTACTCAAACTTGGTCTCAAACTTTAAGTCAAAATTTCATCTATTTAAAAATGTGAAAAACGGAAAAGTTGTATTTATTGCTCCTCAACAGTAGCAATTTAAAGTACGTACATGATTTTGGGACACCCTGTAAATATATGGCATTTGGTGCTAAGACCTTGTATGAATTTGTGAAGGGAAAATAAAGCCTCTATCGCCCGCTAACTAGCAAAAAACCAAACAAGGATAGCCTTGTAAACAATGTACTCTAGTTTTGTTGCAATGGCCAAATACCGTACAGGAAAATACATGGAATTCCTTTAGTTTGTGCAAAGATCTTGGTTTGTGGTTCCTAAAGTCCAATCCATGATTCCTGACGACAGTCTGTAAACATGCTGTGTCATTCATCCGGCCCGTCTTCGCCCATTGCGCATTGCGCGGAGCTGTTCATGATGCAGTAAACATGCTTGTATTGGTCATGAAGCCGAGGGCTGATTCCTAGGCAAGGTAACCTGGTAACAAACAACAACTTCCCTAGCCTACGTGCAATCTTTCTTTTCTCTATTCAATTTTAGAAAAGAAAGACTGCAGGCGGGCTACAACTTCCCAGGAATCTAGTCGCATGATTTGAAGTGGAAAGTGGGTACAGATTACAGAAACACCTAACCAAAGCCGGAGATACCCATTCTTTGCTACCTTTGCTGCAGAACAAAGATCAAAGGAAATAAACATGCATCTGATCAGGCCACGATTTAGGCCAACGAACACTCGTACACTTTGCTGATGTGATAAAATAGTAGAGTCGAGATGGGATGTTGCTGCTCTCAACTCGAACGACAGGTCGCCGAAAAGTTTAAAGAAGACGAAATAATTGCCAAAGAAATAGGATGGGCAAATCTTCAAGCTTTGACAACGCAGGGTGCTTGCCTGAGAAAGGGAAACGGTGGGCTTGTTTTGACGAGAGATAAACTATGGTTTCGATTTATTTGTTGTGGCGATGATGAACTTGAACTTCCACTGAATGACATCACCAAAGTTTATGAAGCATCTAGTCTGCGATTGCGAGGAAGATATATCAGAACATTTTCTACAATGTTGGTTATTGAATTTTCAGCAAACACAGAGCTTGTTGCATTCGCTGTACCAGGGGCTGATTTATGGGTCAGGCTCATTGAGGAAACAAAGAAAAGTCAGCTGTCTGCAGGATTTCAGTCTGGAGCTCAATTTTAGTTGAGGCCTTGCACTTCTTCATAATATTCCTGGGATTTTTCATGTCCTGTCTTGAAGTTTGACAGATTGCATAGTTTTGATAACGTCACTTTATGACGTCACAAATTCACATCATCATTACGTAACTTTGGGATGCACTATTTTGTATTAAAACATTTCGTTGTCATCGAAACAAGAACTTTTGAAAGATTTGAGCCTCTGTTTGGCACCTTAAGCTCGTACTCAAAGAGGCTTTACCATGGCAAAGTTAGCCACAAAGGCTTGCTCCTATTGGATGGTGACCCGTCATTCCTGTCCCCATCGCCAATCTTTTAAATGAGGATCCCTCTTGTATTATCCGCCATTTCTAGGAAACTCTGTCCCGATGAAATACAACACAATTTCACTTCTAATTTAGACGTTCACTTCTAATGTACACACTGCCATTGCAGGGGAGGTTGAGGGAGAGGCAAAGAAGATAAAAGAAGAGTACAAATGTATTTGAAATACGATAAAATGAAAGAAAATAGGGAGCCCTGAAGGGAGAGTTCTGGAATCTTCAAAAAGCCTAAGACGTGGACTTGCAAAAGTATCTAATGAATTTCGCAACTTCTACATTTTTTGTAAGCAATCTTCGTTGATTTCACCTTGAAAACGTTATTGTGGATACTCAACTGGAACAACCTTCATTTATTGAAAAGGGCGTTGCCCATGTTTTCCGAGAGTCTGAAGGGCGTGGTCACGGAAAATTTTTCTGGGGGCTTCGCCCCCAGACCCCCTCATGTTTTGTGAACCGGTCAGAAAACCTGCCTGGATCCGCTCCTCCTAAATACATTTCTACAAAGCTTAGATTGTAAAAGAATAAAAGAAATAATTACAATAAATGTCGTAGCATTCTTTTTGCTGGCAGTTCACAATTTCAGACTTGCTGATGAGTAATAGGACACCCAATGTGTAGCAGTTTGAAATTTATATCAGTAGCAGAACACCTTAACTTAGTGTTCTGTGTGTTTTAAACCGTTTGAACCCCAAAAACCTCCAAGTAAAACGTCCAAGTGGGAAGCTCTTTTGAGAGCAAATAGAAAATGTTGTTGATGTTGTCTTTGTTGTTGTTGCTGTTGTTGTTGCGATAACTGGGACAGTGCCAGTGGACCATGTTGTAGACTTATGACGATGAGTCTCTTGTTGCCCTGTGCTCGTTGACTTGATGATTGCGCTTCGAGCAATAGAGACTCATAGTATTACTCTGAAAAACCTGGCCCTGTTTAGGCCCAAACTTCGCAATTCCTCCAGTACCAATCAGATTGCGAGATTTGGCAAAGAACAATGCTGTCGAATTTTCGATTCGAATGATGCAGTTGACTAGATTTTGAACAAAGTTGCTACGGCAGGTGGCTGAAGATTTCTCTGGTTTGTTTTGGTCTTAAAAACATGGAAAATGTAGCGTTGAGAGACTCATTTGGCAATCACCAGGTAAAGTGAACTTCCTTCTTCAGATTTATACCAAGTTTCGTTGATTAAATGTCTGTTTAACATGGTTTTCATTGCATTTTCTTTCCGAGGTGTGACCGTTGAACAGAGCAACGCCAGTCGTTCGATCATAATTCGATCGATCGAATGCAGGAGATAGGGCTGGGATGAGTCCCTCTTGAGGAAGGTTTACCGCAGGGATACAAGGGACTCATCGCCCCCTGCGTGAGTCTAGGCCATGTGTTTAGTTTATCTGCATTCGTCGTCGAGAACATCAGGTTCAAATGAAAGTCAGTTTCTCCACTTAACATTCACGTTGGTTAACGTTCGCATACTTGGCCGATGTAATAAAATCGTGGAGTCGATATGGGATGTTGCTGCTCTCAACTCGAACGAAAGGTTGCCGAGAAGTTTAGTGAAGACGAAATAATTGCCAAAGAAATTGGATGGGCAAATCTTCAAGCTTTAACAACGCAAGGTGTTTGTGTCAGAAATGGCAATGGTGGCCTTGTTTTGACTAGAGATAAACTATGGTTTCGATTGCTTTGTTGTAGCGGCGATGATGAACTTGAAATTCCACTGGACGACGTCACCAAAGTGTACAAAGCATCCAGTCTGCCATTCAGGGGAAGGTACATCAGATCACTTACTAAGCTGTTAGTTATTGAATTTTCAGCAAATACAGAGCTCGTTGCATTCGCCATGCCACGGATTGATTTATGGGTCAGACTCATCGAGGAAACAAAGAACAGCCAGTTGTCTGCAGGATTTCAGTCAGGAGCTCAATTTTAGTTGAGGCCTTGCACTTCTTCATAATATTCCTGGGATTTTTCATGTCCTGTCTTGAAGGTTGACAGATTGCATAGTTTTGATGTCGTAATTTTATGATGTCACAAGTTCACGACATCATAACGTAAGGGAGCGGTCATTAAGTATCTGTCATGGGGGGCGGAGGGTATAGTAGGGGCATGAAACAAAAATATGATTTTAAGGAGGGGTTTCAAACAAAATGCACCAAAATGGAGGGGGTATGAAACAAAAATTATGTTAAAAAGTCATAAGTAGAATTCAACCAGTCAAATTAAGTGCCAGTTTTAAGTGCCAGCCATCATCTGATGATTCTATTGCAGTGATGTATTCATAGAAAAAGTACTCTTTGTCCAGCAGGAAAACATAGCAAGTACTCTTTCCTCAGCAAGAAAGCAGGGTCTAGAAATGCACAGTCATTGACATTGAGAATTTAGAGGATGGTTTGGTGAAATAGTGACTTGAAAAGGAAGCTTTGGAAAACATCTCTGAGAATAAAAAGCGAAACAATTCACTGTAAGAAACTTTCACACACAATGTAATCAGAGTTGAAATCGCTATGCTTAGCCATAGGCAAGAGAGATCAAATGATTTGCCTCACATTAGCTCTTTAGCATTTGGTAACTGGTATGCCCACTCACTTTCTCTATCTTTTTCAAAACTTAGACATATTTTACATAAAGATTTGCTGCCATGTGCAGCAGAGTTTTATTTCTCAAAAAAATAAGGCTGGTTTAGGAAGCTTCATCATAAATGGCCCATCTTGGGTTGATTGATGGCTAAGTCAGGGTTCAAATATCTCTCTTTCTGAATTTCAATCATTACTGCACCTCCCCCATTATTGGCCTTTTGTTGGTAAATTTGTGTTCATAGTATATTTGAGATTTTCACATTCAGTAATTCCAGCAGATTCCAACTACACTTTACCAATCCGCAAGTAAAACTTCAAGCACAGTGTCATGTTACAGCTAACTTTAAAACTCTTCATTTTTTGTATCTCTTTTCATCTTAAAAAATGTATGAACTTCCAACAATAAATTCCAACAATAAATCTTACGATACAAGAAGATGCAGGACATTTATCGATCATGTCACTTTCAACTTCACTTGTCTTGTGGCTTTCTTCTTGGCTCTCGGCTGCTACTTCCCACATTTTGCCAAAACAAAAGTAATGTTTGCAAAGATGTTCAACCGCTACCTACTCCTCAAGAAGTCATCTTCTCTGGTTTTTCCTTCCTTCTCAGTTGCATGCTCTGAACAGCGATTTGAGCAGGCTGTTTACCACAATCCAGAACCAGCAACCATGTCACTAAGCGTCTACGAGTCTTTTGATGTTGTTCAATTTAGGTCATGATCATTGTTGTTGTTGCTTTCACGCCCATTTACACTTACTACCTGAGTCCTATATTATCCTGCTATTTGAATAAGGTGATGAAGAAAGAACATAAACTCAGGTAGTAAGTCTATGATTTAGAAATGGTTGTCCCTTTAGATTTTCACTTCCCAAAGGACTGGCATGACCCAAAACAAACTGTAAAAGGAGCAAATACGTAAAAAAATACGTAAAACTGCATGTGCTGAGGTTTATGAAACTTTGGTTCCAGGGGGGGTATGAAATACTTTTGAATTATTTTGAGGGGGTATCAAGTCAACTTCTGAACTTCATGGTGGGGTGCGAAATTTTTCTTGAAAACTTTGGAAAAGCCTCCGCCCCCCCCATGACAGATACTTAATGACCGCTCCCTAACTTTGCGATGTACTATTTTGTATTAAACATTTTGTTGTCATCGAAACGAGAACTTTTGAAAGATTTGACCCTCTGTTCGGCACCTTCAACCGGTACTCAATGAGGCTTTACCATGGCAAAATTAGCCTTAATGGCTGGCTCCCATCGGATGGTGACCCGTCATCCCTGTCTTCATTGCCAATCTTTTAAATTAGGGTCCCTCTTGTATCATCTACCATTTCTAGGACACTCTTCCAATGAAATGCAACAAAATTTTACTTCTAAACTAGAAATAATTTTCATTAGTGAGTGCTGCGTACTGGTCGTTGGCTTTGCGCTGTGGTAAAAATTGTTGTTGCTGGAGCGTGCATGAAGAATTTGAATCTATTACTCTACCAGGGGAGTGAGAATGAGGCTGACTCTGCATAAAAGGTTGCGTCTAGGGTATAGCCCCAGAAAATTCCTTGTTAACTACGCCCTTGAGACGGTGGAAAAATGAGGGGACGACACTGTTTTGATTTGTGAAGCTGAATCAATAAGGCTGTGTTAAAGAAAATTTTGTGTGTTTTGAGTGCTCAGAGTATAAAGTTCTGAAAGGTTTAATAACAATCTCGATGTTCACTATACCCCTCCTTCGTGAAAGCAAAGCTTTTTGAAAGCGTACAGGTGAAAATAAGGCAAAAGTATGTCAAGGATTTCCTTTTGACTAAGCATGCATTATTTGCAAGGAATTGGAAACTTTAACTTGAATGTTTTTGAACAACTTCGTAAATTTTGTCGCAAAAATTACCCGGCGGGAGCACTTCCATCCCGAAAATGAAACTTACATAACTGGACAGTTCAACAGGCTTTACACAGGTCGCTTCGTCAGTTTGCAAACTGGGATGCAAACGATGTTTACGAATATGGGGAAAGCCCACGGGCAACAACCAACATCAAAGTCAAAATTGTACGCGATGCGAAATTCAAGGATTGAAGGATAGTTCAAGGATTTTATAAGTGTCGAATGTAATGTTTCAAATTTGTAAATTCTTCACAATCATTGCTTTACTGTCTTGAATTTTATATGTCTGCATGTCTGAAATTTATTCCATGTTGATTTTGATGATAACTGTGGTCCCCGATCGCAGCTCCTTGATACTTCAGAGTCAGATACTTCACCGCTAAACTTTTGTATAAAGACGACAGTTCCCTATTTTTCATGGCATTACAACTGTAAACATGGTCTGCACTTACCTAAATTATGTTCCCCCCACTATTTAAAACTGTTTGCTATGCGAAAAGCAGTAAAAACTCGATGCCACTTCAATCTTTTCGTATGCGTTGCAACGGGATGTGGAGAATTCAATACATGCAGGTATTTCCCCAGGCAGGCATTATTTGTTACGCAAACTGAACAATGGCACAGTGATCCAGGCAACGGAATAAATAGAGAAAAATGAAACTTGTAAAATTCAAAATTCTACTACCTGGTATTAACAAGCATACTTTGACATTCATAATAGCTAAAACAAATTTCAGCAAAATCGGACTTCTAGATGCAGAGATATGACATTTTGAAGTTGGAAGAAATTGATTAGGTCAAAGGTCAGTGCAATTTCCGGTCGAAGTTCACATTGTTGGCAGAATTTTCATAACTTTAAGGCAGAATTTTATCCACTTCCCGAACTCTGATTGCGGCCATTTTTGTTTTGTTTTGTAGGTTGTTGTCTTTATTCAACTACTAACTATTCATTCGTACAATTTGATGAAGGATATTTCGTATTTTTCATGTGTATTAAACTATGTTCTTTCCAGTACTACATCTCCAAAAAGCTGAAGAATTCTGACTTTGAAGCTAAAAACAAAAAAAGGGCGGAAAAGGGCGGAAATAGCATCTATCACTTATGGAAGTGGTATTTCAAATGGACATTTGAGCAAAAGGATTCGTACAAATTCGTACAGATAAGAGAGCAATGCAATTTTGAAAGATATCACTCTGGCTACTTGATTTTAGTGAAAATCGGTCCTTTTTCATAATTTGAATTGCCTTTGTAATGATTCCATCCTAAATGTTTTTACACCATCCTTGCTACTTTGAACTAATCTTATTCATCTTTCTCCATTATTCTTATGAGCTTTAACCTGCAACAAAACTATATTTTGAGTCCGATTTCCTTGCTAAATTGTCAAGCATTATTGTACATAGATTGTATGATTGCCTCTTCCTCTATCAACGGACGCTCCTCAATTTTCTATTGGCATTTTCACTGTATGAGGATGCTTATGGCTTCGGAGATGACTGATGAGGAAATGACTTCCCTTGGGTACAGATGAGTCCCTCAGTGCACCAAATGTTGGCACATATTCGGGGGTGTTTTTTTATTTTCTAGAAGGAAAGCCAATAGCCGTCTGGTCCGAGAGCGGACTCCCAAAGTTTCAGAAGTGGTGCAGGGTGTAGGGTAAGGCAAACTTCTATCCAAAACAACACTCGCAACATTTTTTGACCATGCTTGTTACATCTTCACCAGTCATCTCCATACTTGTAAGGCAAATCACCAAAAGAGAATTGAGGAGCGTCCTTTGACAAAGGCAGAGGCTATTGTACAATCTATGTACGATCATGCTTGACGATTTAGCGAGGAAATCGGACTCAAAAAATAGTTTTGTTGTAGGAAGAATAATGGAGAAAAATAAATTAGATTAGTTTGAAGTAGCAAGGATGGTGTAAAAACACTTAGGATGGGATTATTGCAAAGAAAATGCAAAATTATGAAAAAGCACTGACTTTTCACTAAAATCAAGTAGCCAGAGTGATATCTTTCAAAATAGCATTGCTCTCCTATCTGTACAAATTTGCACGAATCCTTTGGCACTAATGTCCATTTGAAATAACACTTCCATAAGGGATAGGTGACATTTCCGCCCTTTTCCGCCCGCTTTTTGTCTTTTGCCTCAAAGTCAGAATTCTTCAGCTTTTTGGAGATGTAGTAGCGAAAACAGCATAGTCTAATAAACATGAAAAATACAAAATATCCTTCAACAAATTGTATAAATGAATAGTTAGTAGTTAAATAAAGACAACAACCTACAAAATGAAACAAAACTGGCCGCAATTGGAGCTCGGAAAGTGGATAAAATTCTGCCTTAAAGCTATGAAAATTCTGCCAACAATGTGAATTTCGACCGGAAATTGCATTGACCGATTTGATCAATTTCTTCCAACTTCAAAATGTCATATCTCTGCATCTAGAAGTCCGATTTTGCTGAAATTTATTTTATTATGAATTTCAAAGTATGCTTGTTGATACCAGGTAGTATAATTTTGAATTTTACAAGTTTCATTTTTTTTTTATTTATTCCCTTATTTCGGTAATTTGGATCAACCATCAAAAGTCAGCCCTACTCCCAAAGAGATTTGATGATAAGTTGATGCAAAGAAGTAGATTTCCTGCTTTTATCATGCCCATGGCAAGTAATTTTCAAGTTTTTGGGACCGGACCAAAGACTTTCTCATAAAAATTTCATCGCCATTCCCAACATTATCACTTACGTAAATTAATGAACATTAAACCCGAATAGGGCCTAGAATCTTCAAAGTGCCGTGGAAATTTTTTCTGCATGAATCTGTACGAATCCTTTGGCAAAGATGTTCCCAACACATCAAATTTAATTCTAATATTTTTTGCTAAGAGTTAGATATAGTTAGATTCTTTGTTTACACTATAAAAGACAAAATTTAGATGTTCTCCACTGTTTTTGAGCCTAAAAATGCCAGACTCAATTTTTAAAAAAAGTCTATTTCAGCGTGAGGTTTTAATAATTTAGCTTGCATTTTCGAAAAGAGTAGATATGTATCTGTAAAATATGAAAAAGTTTTTGAAAATCGGCCTCCTCGTTGAGGATATATAGTAATTTCAATTTGTATGTTTTCATCGATGCCACAAACATTAGGCCGGAAATGGTAATGTAAACAAAACTTGGCATCGTAGGCCAACTTTAAAAAATCGTAACTCTGGACTCGCAACTACGATTTGAAAAATTTTTGTTTTGTCCAATAGTACCATGTCTCTTCTATATGATAAAATTATCAAATAGCTCATACTCGAATTTTCATTTTTTGGTACTAATTCCATGATTTCTAAAGAGCTGGATCACAGTGAATGGGTTATCGTTCCAGACCTATATTTATAGTTCAATGATTCAAAAGCCGCTAAGCCGCTGACCACAGTGATCGTCGTTAGGATTAAAGAATTGTTGAGAACAGACAGAAAAACCGAGATCCAAAACGCCTAGTGAAGCCACTGCGCAGGAATATATGGCTGCTTCGCAGCAATTATTTTCTGCAAGTTTAGATTTTAATAGAATAAAAGAAATAATTACAATAAATGTCGTAGCTTTCTAGTGAAAATTCCAGCATCTTTCAAAGAGTCATTTTCATCCAGGGTCCTTTCCAGGCACTTTATAATTTCAGAATTGATTAAAATCAAAATATTTTTATCTTCTTAAACATACCTGCATATAAAGGTAAAAACCTACTAACAGCGAAGTTTAAGAAATTGGCCTACAATGGATTGACAGTGCAGCAGTTCAACTGATAAAGTTGTTCAGTTAAAGTAAAACCCTAGGGGGGTCAGTGGCGTAGCCGACGGTGGTTACCTTTAGGGCGTACCACTAAGGGCCCCCAACCGTCAAATTATGTCATAAACATAAGTCCGAGAGGCCCCAGTCCCCCTCTCTTCACTAAGGGCCACATGCACCTCCGCTACGCCACTGGGGGGGGGGGGGTACTCCCATTACCCATATGTAGTGATTACGTCACTGTGGACAAAACCCCCTGGTTGCTGTTGTAGTTGTATAAGCTTTTGATATAGTGGAGTTGTGTTTTTTTGTTGAAGTTCAAAATGGCGTGATTTCTTTATCGCATTTCACATACTCGACAAGCAGGCAGGTTACAACACCATATTTTTCATAAGAAACTCAACTGTGAGATTGCCAAAAAATTAAGAAACTCCATTACTGGGAAGATATAGCTTAAGAAGCTATTTGTTTTGATAAAGGAATTCCTTGACACAGTTCTATTCTATTTCACTTGTTTCCAGTACCATATTACATGGACTTCATATTACTCAGAAGGTACTTGAGCGATGTCGAAACATTGGAAAGGCTTCAATAACATCGTTTTGAAATGTTGAGGAGGGCACAGGTAGTGAACATGAAGATTGTTGTAAAACCTTTAAGAAACGAGTAAGAAACTCTGAGTACTCAAAATCTGATAATTTTAAGAAACTTTCAGTACTGGCCCAAATTCTTAGTTTCTTATAAAAAAATGTGTGTATGGCCTGACAGGGAAGTCCAGTCGGTTTGAGGGTTGTACCAAATGACTACCAAATGGCCCTATTTTTCAACTACATACTACCAATTGGTGGTACTTTGAGATTCACAACCCATCATATGATTTCAACTCACTATGTTCCCCCGCATGGCAACATGGTCTTAGTAGCAACAATCATAGATAAATTTTGCAGTTTTCTTGCATTGTTCCATCGGCGTTTACAATAGAAAATTATGAAAACTGCAGAAAATTTTCATTTCTAGGTGCCACCAAGTGACCCAGTTTTAGGTCCATGAACTACCATGTAAGGGTTTTTTCATAGGTACTACTATTTGAGGGTATTTTTCAGAAATTTTGCTTTGGCCTTCTTTAACCTTAACTGGACTCCTCTGGACCCCTTTTCAATAGGAGTACCCCTCCCATTTTGAAATTTTAGCATGCCCGCAAAGGACCCTGGGTGACAACAGCGAGTTTACGAAGCCATGACGGCAACGGCAACTACAACGCCATGTTGCTTTTGTTTGCACAACTTGAGATTCAAAAGATTCCTTGTTTTCCGTTCGAAGTTGCTTCCCTTGAGAGTCTCTGAAGTTGTCCTATTCAGTTTCACAACTTGGAAACCCCATTTCTTTTGTTTTGTACAGCTGAACTAGGCCTGTGAAGTAAAACTCAGTCTTTTTAAACGTTTGTTCCTCAAAGCAAAGAGATGGTTTCCGGCATCCCTGAGTCATAGGAGGCCTCATTTCGGCCTTGTGGATGAGATATCAAAATTAGCATACTTGCTTTGCGGAATGTCAGATAACGTTTTGGCTGGCGTTGCAGTCCTGGTTTTGTAAAGTCTCTAATGGCTCTTTAATACCACAACAATCCAATTTCATATCACCAAGAAGCATACTCTAGCATCGGCATCTCATCAACTCCATCTTCATATATTCTTTGATATCTCCTTGGAGCAACTGGAATCACAGACCGTTGATTTATCTTCGTGTTCGCATAATTTTGATTAGGAAGGATAAAAAACTTAGGCCCAGTGTTTGGAACTCGCGAGCGAGTTTTCTGGTTACTTGGTTTCTGGATATACTGCCTTCGTTTTGGTACAGTAGATCGCAAAACGTTCTCATTAGAGTCTCGAATTAGGCCAATCCGCCTTGAATCTTCCTTGTCTACAATATGAGATTGTTCTTCAGTGTTTGAAGTTGCTGGCGCAGCGATCGATTGAAAATTGAAAGGATCGTAAACAGAAGGATCTATCTCTTTTTCTTTCTTCTTCGCATTTGAAATAGAATCCTCTCCCGTCTTTGCATTTGTAACAGAATCCTCTCCCTTCTGCAAATTCGAGGCAGACTCCTTTCCTTTCTTCTTCAAATCAGCAACAGTTTTGTTTGGTTTCGAAAGTTTTCTTCGCGTAACTGTCACGACAAGACTTAGCGGTCCTTTATTTACTTTTTCCACTTTCTCTTCTACGATATTTGCGGCAGGCTTATGAATAGTTTTGATTGTCTTTGCTTCCCAGTCGCCGATTTTCACGCGGCCTAGTTTGCTCCTGTTCGGAGTCGATTCCCTGCTAGCTGTTGCATTCGGACTACTAGACCCTTTTACTGCAGGTTGAGTATCAGGAATACTTTTACTTGATTTCTCCTCTGCAATTTTATCAAGTGCATCGCTCATCTCTTTGGCAGTGCTATCATTCTTGGCTCCTTGTTCTGCATTCGAAATCGTCTCCCCTGCTTCTTCGAAATCATTTGAAACGACCTCATTCTGGTCGTCTCCTCCTTCGAATAATTCTGGGAGATCCGATGCTTCAAGCCCTGCAGTCTTGTTCTTTTCCGCATTTTTAATGGTCGTTTTTACACTTTCGTAAATGCCTTTGATATCATCTTCAGCCGCAACTTGGCTATCTTCCTTTTCTTTATTTTCTTCAATTTTCGTCTCGTGCCTTTCTGTAATTTCTTGAGCTTTTGACTCAGGTTTTCTAGCTTCTTTTTCCGCTGGTAACTGTTGAAGACAAGAAGGTATAATTTTCGGCGTAAAATTGAAACACCTACTGTGTACAGGTACACTGGTTACCAGAGCCAACAATTTTTCAAAGATGAATGGTAAAGAGTTAGAAAACAGATTTAGTGGGATGCACTTCAAGCCTACAATCTTGAACATAATATATTGAGAAAACTGCACCCTGCCCCCCCCCCCCCGTTCACTGTTGGTAACTGTGAGCTACAGTCAGCTGCTGTGCTCCAAAAATAAACTAATTGAATGGGGGAGAGGGCCGATAGCGGGGCATGACGTCTAAGTGCCGTCACAAGCCGTTTGCATTCCGTTGAAACGGTTATTTTTCTCGACAATTTTGTCCAGGATTGTAAGCACTTGAAGTGATGCTATTTTTTGGTATGAAACATATAAATTTACTCACATGAGATACATTTATCAAAAGTAATGAAATAAGCCATTACAAAGATGACTTTTTGCCAATGCAAATGTCCTATCACATTTCTGTATCTGAAATAGCCCATACTCACTGAAACGTCTAATAGGCCATACCTACTAAGACGTACTAAAGAGATAGGTAATTCAATTGCTTTTCTCAAGCTGAATACTATTGAAAAGAAGATAGATTGTTCTTTCAGTTGGTATACATTACATCCATTCAAATATCGTCATTTTTTAAACTTTCAGTTGCAACCAAGAAATGTAACTCCTATCTAAGGAATTTTAAGCCATTCTTAGTAAGCACTTTTCGTAAACCCATATCTGGGTTTAAAGTTCAGAATCTTCATTTATTTGCAGTCATTTGGTTACAAGCTACCCCAACTACTAGCCTAACTTATTTACTTGTATGTTGTTTGTCTACGTTTTGTTCCCTCGTTGTTTTTTCTGCGTAATATTCTTGCATTGTCCTTGTTTTGTTTCATGTTACCAAGGGGGGTAGTCGTGTCTGTTTGTTCCTCTTGGTATCATCCCAGTAGTGTCGTATAGTTGTAATTAGAAAGTATAGTAGAATGTCACTTATATCGTAAATTTCATCAAAATAAAGATCTTTTCGTGGACTCCTTCGACTCCTTTATGTACTATAAAGTTTTTCCGCAATAAAACCCGAAATCATTGAGCCAAAGTGCTTACCTCTGTCGCATTTTGCTTTGGATTCTTCAACTTTATTTTCATCTCAGTGCCCTTGTTTTCTTCTTTGTGTATTTTCACTTCTTCTTCTTTCCTTGTCTCTTCATCACTTTCACTTCCTTCCCCAGCTTTCTCATCCTTGTCCCCTTTCTCCTCCGAATTAGCCATCTCAACCATCTTCCGCAGTGCCTTATCAACAACAATTGCATCATTCTTAGCTTCCTTTTCCTTCAATGACGTCATCTTTGCAGATTCCTCCGCCCTGAGCGCCTGGCCCTCGACGTATTTCAACGCTTTTGTAAGCTTTCCCCCAAGTTTCTTCCTCTTCTCTTTGTCAATCCGCTTCGCAACACTCTGCGCCTTCTTTGCAGCTTCCTTCGCAATCACAGCAGCTATTTTCGCTTCAGCAGCAGCTTTTTGCGATTCTAGCACAGCAATAACTGCTTTCTCTTCAAAGAAGTCAACGGTCGCATTATTAGGCTCCATCGCAAAATATTTCGCAAATTTAACAGCATTATCCGCGAAGTCTGTGAGTTTCTTTGCACCACTGATAACCTTTTTTAGGCCATGAACGACTCTCCCTGTGTCCTTCAAAACTTCTTTTGCTTCTGTGACAACATTGTTTACTTTGCTCTTCATGCCATCAACGTATCTGGATACTTCTGGACTACCTGTAAAAAGTGTGAATGATATTTTGTCAAATGCAAACACCAGGCCAACTTCGTGAAGCGACCCTTCTATACAGTGATTGTAGAAGTGGGGTAGTGTAAACTTTCTTTTAAAAATATTGCGGTAGAAATGCAAGCTTGGGTTCAAAATCTTTAAAAACGTTGGCGTAAGATCCTTTGACCTATTTCTTTGAATTGCATGGAACTGCAGCTACTTTCCTATAGTTCTACCGCGGTGGCATTTTGACAAAGATCTTGAACAGTTTTCGAAAATTACAGCGTATTTTATATTTCGACTCACTTTAGGATGTTGCGTCATTTAAAACCAGAAGAATGAGACACTGTTGCTTGGTACCATATTGTATATTGTTGCTTGATATTATTATTGTTGCTGTTGTTGTCGTTGTTGTTGCATTGCAGCTTGGTATGATTTATAAACAAACTGTTTTCTTGGAAATCATAGTTTTGTTTGTTCCAATGGTTTTAAATTTTTTTCTAAATTTTTCTTGAATTCTTAAAAAAAGAGAAAACAATGGCGCAAATATTGAGGGTTTCAGGAAATTTTAACGGTAAAAATGTAGCGAAATACTGGATGAGCCAGAAAAAATTCCCACTTTTGAAAATTCATGGCACCGAGATAACTCCACAGATTTGAATCATTCAAATTCTAGTTAAAAGCCGAAAGACTGAACTATTTTTGTGATTTTTCTCGCTCTCCTACCAGCACTAGAATTGTTGGTAAATTCAACTTTGTAAAAATTTCTTGGTTGCAAAATGACGGAGAAAGGGCCTAAAACGTTGATCAAATTGTAAGGACTCTATTCCCAACGAACAATAGACAATGGGCGTTTCACCTCCCTCAAGTGTGATAAGACATCGATTTTCAAACAAATACTAAAGATTTTCAATCCCATGGCAATTAAGGTACAGAGGATATCCCTCATCCATGAGAAGTTGCATTTCCTTCATTATTTCATGCGAGGAGTAATTTATGCTTTGATCGATGCCATTTTTCAGTCATTTTGCAACCATGAAATTTTTGTAAGGTTGAATTTACCTATATTTGTAGTTCTCGTGAGACAACGAGGAAAATCACAAAAATACTGCAACCTTTTGACTTTTAACTAGAATTAGAACCATTCAAACCTGTGAAATACTCTTGCTGTTATGAATTTTCAAAATTGGGAAGTTTTTTCTGGCTCACCCGGTATAGTTAAAGTTTCTTTGAAGCCATTCAATTAAATGAGATAAGTAATATCATTTTTTGCCAAACCGTTTAAAGATTTGAAACCTCTGTTTCCATCGCATGGTTAGCTTCTTTTGACGGTAAACAATAAGCTACACACCTAAAATATGCTCTTCCTTCTTTGCCTCCTTCGCATGTTTAGTCCCTTCTTCAATTCGTTCATCATCATCATTATTATCATTTTCCAGGTTAATTTGATCACGTGCTTTTTTCCTTTTCTGCAGACTGTTTGAGATCATATCGGCGATTTTGTCTTTCAGGTCATCACTGCCAAGAACGCTTCTTCTAGCTTTCTTCTTCCCAATAAAATTTCCGGGAATTGATGCAGCAGGTTTTCTAAGAAAAGCTGTTCTTTCAGCTGGTTTCTTGGAAACGCTGTCACCGTTTCTTAGATCTCTTCTGGAGGATATGCTGATATCATCTTGAGAGTGATGGAGAAAATAAGAATTTGATATCGATCTTATTCTTCCAGTAACACTTCTTTTTACTTTCTTCTTCCGAATGAAATTTCCTGGAAGTGGTATGGCAGGTTTTCTAAGAAACTCAATTCCGTCAACGCGTTTCTTCAAAATCGCATCAATGTTTCTAGGCACTCTCCTCGTGGAATGGCTGATATAATGGGGAGGATGATGGGGAAAATAAGAATTTAGTATTGATCTACGTGATCTGTCACTGGAAAATCTGCGAAGATGTCTGGTCTCTCTATTGGCAGAAACCGCATCAAAGTGTCGTTTTAATCGAATCGGTGTCACGTGCCGTATTTGCGGTGTTTTCTCAAACGCCCTATAATCAGCTATCAATTTAGGATTCCCGATCAATGTATGAGTCTTAATCTTTGGTACCGTGTGATTTAGATGTGGAATGTGCTTGTGACCAAAGGCCAGCCCCCGAAGTGGCATCATTTTTGGCTGATGAACTTCGATGATTTTCAGAGGCGTTGTCTTTGGTTTCGTTTTGATAATAACCTTCTTCGGTTGAAATTTCGTGTATTCCCCCTTGACATCAAGTTTCGAGTGTAATGACTGCACTAATGCTATCACATTATCTGCATACGGTGGAATTAAAAACTTTCCTGGTGTCACTTGGGAATCGACTTTCCCCCCAGGGATTATCATTTGTTGTGGGTTAATTGGAGTGATGGCCGCAGCACCCGGGACAACTTGGACCATGTATCCATGTGATTTTACTGTGCCTTTGAAAGGGCTTGCGATGTTGATTCTGCAAAACTGGATCAAAGTAGCCAAGGCTAGAAAAATTTCTAATGAGATACGCATTTTCGAACTTTGTTGTCAGTCTGTAATTTATCCTCAGTAAAATTTGTTTGTGATTTATCCTCTGGGATAACTTGTAGCAAACATAGATTTTCGAACTTTATAATTAATCCGTAATTTTGCCTGAGCAAAAATTGGTCGATTATTTACAGTTCATGGTGACTGGACTTTAATTTGTTCTCGGTCATAGCTTGCATTTATCTATCCTTTTTGAAGCTGTAAAAGCAAAACTATACAAGTTGCACTGCTTCTGATAGCTTTCAGAATATCATTTCATATCCACGTATCTTGTTGTCTCTTTTGATGACTATTTTCAGTTGCAGATTAGTGGATAGATGTTGTAAAAACATCACAACTTGCAGCGCTTTCGAAGTGAGATTTCACAATCTCCATTTAGTAAATGTCAAATTGAGGATACACTTCTTGAATTTCTACACGTTTACTTAATTTGTTATCCATCCGGGATTAAATCCTAACCCTCTGCTCTGTCCAGGTTGCAAATATCAATATTACAATAAACGCAACTGGGAGAAAAAGATTTCCTTTGGTATAAACTACCCTCTTCAGAGATCACCTTCATCTGCAAACGAAATCGATTATTCCTCATATATTTACGCTGGAAGAGCATTGGCTTGCGGCTTGTCCTGTACTCAGCTCACACGCTTGTGTCCTTCAGGCGATAGTCTGACAGCCTGATTCTATAATCCATGGCCTATAACTTGTAGATTCCAACATCATCCAAGAAGAGGTTTGGGCTACAAAAACAGAATTAGTTGTCTTCAAGGTAGCAAGAAGTCCAAATCAAATGCAGATGAAATTGTGGCGTAATTTTCCTATTTGTAGGGAATGACACTGCTCTCTTGTGCCATCGTTCCTTGCAATGTTTATGATCCTGTTCTTCAAATTGAAGCCTCAATCTACAGTTAATATCGCGGAAAGTAGATGCCAAACTCGCTTCAGACAACCTTACAGAACTCCTTCTGTGGCACAAAGAAAAGTCCTCAGAATAATAAATCTTTACTACTTTCACATTTTCAAGATTATTTCCTCTTTACTTTTAAATTTGCTACGAAGTTAGAAAATTTCTGTCCTATCTTATTTTGAAACCTGCTGAAATCATAAAGCGTATAAACTTTAGAGAAATATTTACCGGTGCTTGTGAACAGCAATTAGTTGCCTATGATTTGGTGGCCATGCCTATCAATCTGTTAATATTTAAATAAAACATATCTTTATATGACTTTTGTACAGGATGAGTGTAAGGAAATGTATCTACCGAGGGGTGTATCCATATCATTCTTCCACTCTCCTTCGCAGGGGCATCATTAACACGGGAGACTGATTTGGTCCCGCGCCGAATTCATTGATTGAATTTTCGATTTGCTCGCACCATGATTCATAGCCTTTCTTGTCACTCAAATTCGCAAACTAGCAGCCTGCATGTTCACAAGAGGCGATGAAATTCCCATTTTTTTGCGGAACGGTCTAGCATCAATGGACTTTTGCGTCCGTAAAAAGTCGATTTCAACTTACAAAAATGTCTGCGAACTGCAAAATATTTCTCCTGGTGAGTCAAAAAAATTAACACGTTTGGCGAGTGTGGAATGAAATACAAGCAGCGTAAGTCGAAAACTAAAATATTTGATGGCTTTATCAGTCTTTTACCCCATAATGTTGCGGCTTCGACAGAAAATTTTACGAGTCAAATACGTGCATGTGACACAGCTTTATCCGGGCTTTATCTAGGGTTGTACTGGATCAGCATTTTCAGGATCCGGCCGGAACCGGATTTACCGGACTTTTTCATGAATCCAGCCTGATAACCCGGTCTCATTTTGCCCGATAATCCGGCTGGAACCGGATTTTTAGAAAATCGGCAAGGCCTAGCCGGATTATCCGGCCTACCGGATATCCGGTACATCCCTAGCTTTATCCCAAACCATATCAATATTATCATACAAACTTCTTTAAACTAAGTAAATTGAAAATCTTTAGTAATTTCTGGAATTTGACATATGTGGGGGGGCTTAAAAGAGAGGGGGCTTAATAGAGAAGGGGGCTTAACAGAGCTTTTACGGTAAACTACCTACGAACGTAACGCAAGCGCAAGTTTTTCGTCGAATTTTTGTCTATCAATGCATCGTGTTTGAAACATTGTTTCACAACAGGCAGAAATTCGTCGTTCTTTGTCACTGCTCCAGAACTCTTCTGCATAAAAGGCCTTGATATTAACGTCTTGTTTCCTCGTAAACGTCCAGCCTCTTTTGCAGGCATGTGTGTTAGGCCAGCAACACTGGGAATTTCAATGATTTTCGCAACGGGCCTTTGCGAAAACGCTTTATCGACTTCTTTCGAATATTGAATCTGAATGAAACCTTTATCACGTCTTGTTTCGTTATTCATGGTTACCATTGGTAAAGTCAATTTGCGTTTCCACTCCGGGATCTTTGTGGATAAGGCCTTTGCGTTCTTCCTATGATTTAGTGCAACTTTATATCCGTTGAATGTGTTTGACAGTGTGCTGCTCTCTGTAAAATCCTTTGCAGCGTCATTTGTTCGCGGCAAAACTATTCGAATACTCTTGATAGCTCTCTTCACAGGTTTCTTAGAAAAGGTTTGTTGATTGATCATGTTCGTAATTTCATCTGTTTCTTGGTGAGTTTCGGATACAGTGGGATGTAAGCATGGACTGAGTCTCAAGGCAAGTGCACCACTTTGGCGAGTAGCGGGCTGTGATGGCTTTTTGCGGACAGATCTTGCGGTGTTGAAGCTCAATAAACCGCTGGTCTTACCAAACAGAGCATCCTTCTCCTCACATTCTTCAACGTTTGAATCTTCTCCTTTTCTACTTTCAGGTATTTTGATAGTCGCGACACTGTCTTCACTCGAAACAGAACCTATTTCTCTAAATTTCAATTCCTGCGTCGTTATCTTGGGATAGCACTTCACGGTAGCCTCTTCTACGTTTGCGTTCGTTTTTTTCCAGCCTCGTTTGCCTTCGGTCACGAATTTATAATACTCCAAAGCGTTGTATTGTTCATCTAGGTACGTGTTACTGAATGGTCTGACTTTAACAAGGCTGCAAACATTGTCCAGTTCTCTAAATGAAGAGTTTCTTGCGTGCGTTGCTTTTCCTCCAAGTTCTAAGAGACTCCTGAAAAGAGTAATTGTGGTTCAGGTTGAGTCAAAAGAGTGTCCAGTGTTTGAAATATCCATAGGAATAGTAAATATCATACTACAAGAACTAGTATTCCAAAAATACTAATTTTGAGAATTGTTTGTAATATTCAAAATGCATTAATTGCTCTCAAAGGAAGAGCTTCCCAAAAATTGGTTTCACTAGACTTTGGGTAGAAATACACTCTCTGCTTAATTCGCTTTCTTTTTGCAAGTATTAGTATAGTAAACAAATGTGTTTTCTTTGCCAAAGGAAATTCACTCCCTAAAATCTCGTCCACTTTTGGCAAAAATGTTTTCGTTTTCAAGAAAAATGCGTAAAAAACCCTGAAAATCCTATCATTTAAAAAAATTCTTTTACGCCTTTTTGCAAGAGTAATACGGGTGTTACTCTCTGGACCAGTTTTTTATAAGAGGGAGTATTATTTTGAAAATCAAGGTCTGGTGTTTCGTAAATTCATGTTTCTTATATGCGGGACACTACTGTATCTGAAAAGGAAAGCTAATTACAGAGAGCAGCACACTGTCAAACACATTCAACGGATATAAAGTTGCACAACGTAGTAATTATAATTCACTCAATTAGCTTTCCTTTTCAGATACAGTAGTGTCCCGCATATAAGAAACATGAATTTAAGAAACACCAGACCTTGATTTTCAAAATAATACTCCCTCTTATAAAAAACTGGTCCAGGTCTGAAAAAGGCTTGTTTCTTATTCTACAACTATCTTTTTATTTGAAATTTGAAAATCATGACAAATTCAGCTTTGCAGTTGAATCATACTGTTCCTATTCTAATGAAAGCAATAATTTTGCATGCAACTGAAGCAAAAAGCACCTCTTTAAATAATTGTTGCTTTTCTTGGCAATGAAAATTTACAAATGCAAATCAATATAATGTGTTTTACATAACAATCATAAAGCTTGTGTCTGAGTAGTTCATTGATAGTACATCATTTTTCTAATAAGAAACTTCAACTTTACCTTGAAGTTTATATCTCATTTTATAAGAAACACATTGAAAATGTTGTTTTATTATATGCGGGAACCTACTGTACCCAAGATATTCAAATACATTCGACATTTTACCGAGTTCAAATTGAAGCGTTCGTTTAACAAAATTTTCTGAAAATGTCGCACACAAAATCTGGCCTGCGCGCAGGACCCAAAAGTCTGCGTGCATGCTAACAAAATCCTGCAAAAATGGTTCGGAACACCGATTATATTTTTCCATTGTTGTTTCAAGAAAGGCCAGTCAGAAAGGGGGTAAACTCTTCCATGCAATTGAAGATCTTTGATAATTTATATTCGTATGACAACACTGGGTCATGTTTTCAATTTTCCAATGTCAAAAACAATCCGACAACTTACCGTCGTAAGTCCAACGAACCGCCATCAACTCTCGATACGGACGGATTCCAAATTTCTCTCCTGTGCCGAAAAGCTCCCAGCATTATTACGGACTAAAGACCTCAATGATTATCTTCAGTTCAGACGATAACGGTTCCACATCAGAAAACGGTTACTGATTCTTTCATCCTTCGGTGCAATCGTTTGCCTGAAAACTTCCTCCACGATTAAGTAAGTTCAAATGCCCTGCCTTTTTCGCATCCAGCTTCGTTGATGCAAATATTTCTCAGTTGTGCTTCTTTTTTATCTGCCTAGTTTATTTGGGTCACAAATATCGCTACTCAAAACTTCTTTATCTTGCTTTGGTAGCAACGGCTTTGTTGACAAAACTTAGTTCCAACTTTGTTGTGCTGACCAACTCCTCAAGCGCTATGACAATTAATGGAACAATAGCTGTCATCTTCTAAGACAAAGAAAGCTTGTAATGTTGTTTAATGTCATATCTCAACGGGCAAGGTCCGACGAGCAACAGACGCGTCTGTGGAAGAAAAATGAGGCGCGCATCCAGACAACAAAATAATCGCATTTGATCGAAAGTTTTGTCTTATAACTTTTTGTTGCAAATAAATATCCCTTGACGTGCAGCCGCTTGTCATAAATAATGGTTGACGGTAACGTGAAAGAGCAATGGCAAATTTGTGAAACAAAGACTCGAGCCTTCAGCATCACAAGGCGATTTCGATTTTGAAGAATACATATCACACCTCTGAATGCACGCAACCAAATCAAATAAACAGACAAAGGCCCCGTTTACACGATACTGTTTTCATTTCATACCGGATTGGGTATGGCAATCCGAGACGAAAATTTCTTCTGCATGATACCGTTTTCATCGAGAGGTGTATCACTCCAAAAATCCTCGTACACCTTGCCAAAAATCCGAAAAAATCCGCAAAAATCTTTTCGAAAATCCGCAAATCCACACATATATCAGGAAATCCAAAAATCCGATCAACCTCAAGAAAGTCTAATGAATCGTAAATAAATCCAAGAAATGGGGTCAATGTCTGGACAGATGAGTGATAAATCAGGCAAAAAAACTAAGTTTTTGAAGAAGAATGAATGGACTCAATATGATACATCATCAGAAATGAAGGAGCTCACGCGGATAAGACATTTTGTTGTTGTTGTCGTTGTTGTTTCTGTTGTCGTTGTAGTTGTTGCCCCAGCTCGATCGAACCCATATTGTTGTTGTTGTTGGACCAACAAATGTTTTGCAACGACCGATCTCGGCTCAATGAAATATTTTGCGGGCTGATGACTTGTGCATTTTTAAAGGAGAGGACTACTTAAGTTCTTGGTAGGGAGAGTTGTGCAATTTTCTTATTTAAAATTTATCCGATTATTTGGACCTGACAAAGGAGTCTTACATAAAGTTGGAGAGTTTTCAAATTGTTTCAAGAAACGGTGCAGCGAATACAGCTGCAAAATGTTGAAAGAGAGGTATCAAAAGATTGTAAAGACATCATTTACAACAACTTCCACTTATTCACCGATGACGACGAAACCTCTGAAATATACCGAACCAACCTGAGCCAAGATGAATACTTCTTCTGTGTACTGCTTGAAGATTCCTTCATTTTGACATGGGAAGCCTGCTTTTAAAGGTCAAATCATTCTTCAGATTTCACCACAGCAATCGCCGGCGATCCTTGCACGTTTCATCACTTTTGAAGCCTCGAGACTAAATGGAGGCTAGTTCTTGGAATGAGGTTGAAATGTTGATATCCTATTGGTCAGTTTGAACATATAGTCAATTATTGTTTGGAACTCTGCAATCTCATTGGTCGCGCCAGTTTCACGGCGATTTTGGCCGGGTTTTCAGATAGTTTGATTATCAGTCCCACTTGAAGCGGAGTGCCATCACCCAATTCAATAAACAAAGCGAAAACTGGGACTGAAGTAGTTAGTCTAATCAGCCTTTAGATTGCAAGAAATTTGTCCACCTCGACATTTTTCCACCTCGACATTTTTGCGCCTAGTAGAGATCCGGCTTTACAAAAACCACAGATGTTTCGTGCAGGCTTTTATTGTACTAACGAAATTATAGAAATAACTATTTATGCACTGCTACAATATTTTGCATCCCTAAATGTATTATAAATAAGACAAGATATCATTACATCAGTGGTACGAAATAGCTATATCTTTGTTTGCGGTATAAATTGGTGTATAGCGGAGCATAGGTTTCAAATCTTTAAAAAGCTGGGTGTAAAATTCTATGACCTATTTCTTTGAACTGAACGGCTTCACAGAAACTTGAACTATTTTACAGTAAACCTGCCGTTGGACTTTTCTGCAATCTTCAATATTTTCAGAATTACAGTATTTTCTTCTTTTTTAAGAATTCAAGAGAATTTTCAGAAAAAAACTTAAACTATCGTAATTTCTAAACCTGTTGACGAAAGATCAAATAATTTTCAAGAAAACCATAGTTTATGGATGCCTACACTGTGGTATCAAGCAAAAGTCTTTCACTCTTCTGGTTTGTGATTTAGAAATTTGATGACGTCACATCATAAAATGAGCTAAAATGTAAAAATAAGCTGTATTTTCGACAAATATTCAAGATTTCTGAGAAGTCCAACGGTAGAATCCTAGAAAAATGGCTAAAGTTTCCTTCAAGTCATTCAGTTTAAAGGAATAGGTCATTGAATTTTACACCCGCCTTTTTTCGTAGATTTAAAGATTTGGAACCTATGCTGTATAGCGGTAGTAAAAAATCTCACTTCCTTTAGTTAGTCCTCTTAGTATATCATATATCATATCATATCATATCATAAATGTTTAGGCACGATGCCCTATCAGCTACTACAAAGTATAATAAAAAATTAATGATAGAAATTTAAAAACCCTAAAAGGCTGCTCTTCCTAGGGGTCGTGCTTTAATTGCCGCCAAGGTAGATGAATGCATCCAGATCCCCACGGCCCCGCAACACCCAGAGGGACGGCACCCCACAGGCCCCAACCCGGCCTAGAATAGACCAAATCAGGACCAACCGGGCACCACCCCCCAAAGCATCACGAGGCCCCAGGGACCCGGACGCACTCACCCACCTTAGCTCCTTAGGAGTTGTTTAACTTCCTTTTTGAAGCAATTTAGAGAGGGTAAGTCTCTGTACTGTTGCGGGATCTCGTTCCATATCGAGGCTCCGGTAAATTGGAAACTCTTTTTGGTAAATTCCAATCGAGGTTTAGGCAAATGGAGATTTTGGCTATTCCTTGTTGAATAGCTTGAAATTTGGGACCTCCGCATAAATTTATTTTGCAAATTGTCCGGACAGTTTCCATGAAGGATCTTGTGCGTCATAACTAACCTGTCGTACCTTATTAATTCTTTAACAGGCAACCAGTCACAGACCCATCCATCCTTGTATTTTGCATTTTCAATCAGAAAATTTGCTCTTGACTGTAATCTTTGGAGAGCACTGAGCTTCGTATCAGAAATGCATCCCCATAATATGTTACCATACCTTAAGTGGCTCTCGATCAAAGCTCTATAAACTGCAGCTAGCTTTGACTGAGGGAGAATATCTTTCAGCTTCCGAATTGCAGAGAGACCACTTTTGACCTTAGTTTTAACTGTTTTATACTGATCTTTCCAGCTCAGATTTTCGTCTATATTAAGACCAAGATACTTTGTATTGGTAACCCTATTTATTTTCTTATGATCGACCTCAATCTCTCTGAGCTCATTTAGGACATTATGCTGCCTTGAGTGGCCTATGACCATAAATTCGCTTTTGTCTGCGTTCAAACTTAGTTTATTTAGCCGCATCCATTCCGCGATATTAGTCATCTCATCATTTATATTCCTAAGCAGAGAATCGCTGTCAGCAGAAGAACAAGTAATGCTTGTATCGTCAGCGTACATGTTGGGAGTTGCCCCCTGTAAACAGCGTTCGAAATCGTTAACGTATATGATGAAAAGAAGGGGCCCCAAGCACGATCCCTGAGGAATGCCACAGTTTACGCTTTTTGTGGATGAATTTTGCCCATCAACACGACAGAATTGTTCTCTGTTTCTAAGGTATGATGTGAACCAGCAATGCGTTGTCTCAATGACTCCAAGGGCAGACAACTTCGATAGCAAAATATCATGGTCGACTGTGTCGAAAGCTTTTTTCAAGTCCAAAAATACGCTCACATTTAGTTTGCGTTCATCAATATTTTGTACCAGGTTAGTTAGCGATCAACGAAACTAATTACTACAAAAGAATGTTTGCCGGATTTATGGGTGGTAGTTTTGCCCTTTGAATGGCACAACCCCGTATCATTGAAACTCAAGTTACCCCCGGGACTTGTTTCCATGCTCATTGTTAAGACCCAGGAATGGGCAACGGGGAATGGGGAGCATAGGTTTCAAATCTTGAAAAGGTTGGTGTAAAATTCTAAGACCTATTTCTTTTAACTGAATGACTTAAAATAAACTCGAGGTACTTCGCAATAATTCTACCATTTGACTTTTCCCAAATCATGAATATCTATATTTCAACTCATTTGAGGATGTGACCTGATCATTAAATTTTTAAATCGTAACCTGGAAAACAGTCAATGTCTTATGCGTGATGCCATAATGTAGACATGCACAACTATGGTTTTCTTGAAAATTAGTCTGTTTAACCTCACAAAGTTAGAAATTACGATGGTTTCAAAAAAGAAGAAACCCTCCAATTCTGAAAATATTGAAAATTTCAGGAAAGTCCAACGGTAGAATTATTACAAAGTGGCTAAAGTTTCGTTCAAGCCATTCATTTCAAAGTAACTGGCCCTTGGAATTTTTAAACAATGTTGTCAAAGATTTGGAACTTATGCTGCAATGAGGCACCTTGGGGAACGATTCAGGAAACAGAGTGAGGGCATGAATCCAGCAAACGAACCATTCGGTTCCTAAATCGTAACTTTTAGCAGCCTCCGGAAATCTCTCACGAGACTCATTCCTCTATGCTGCTCCTAAAATCATTCCCCAACTCGTTCCATTTCCCGTTCCCCATTCCATTTCCGATAATCATAGTTACTCCTTCTCTACGGTAACTTTAATAAACATAGTATCGTCCCTTACATATGCGAACGTATCCAGTGCAGCTAAGCTGAAAAAGAACGGCGAACCACTTGCAATATTGATATCTTTCTTTGGCCTTTGGAATGAAACACTGGTCAGATCCGGGCGGAAACTTTCCGTGTGATGTTGCATATTATCTTGATCCAGCAACGTCATAACCACTTTCAACTTGAATGGCCATTCAAGCAATGCATCATACGGGCCTTTCATCACTGCGAAGAACAGGCTCATGTATTCCCCCCTGGCCGGCCCATCCCCGTTTAAATATAAACGAACTGCCAGCTGATAACCGTGCATCTCAGAGAAGAACGGCGGACTGAGGATTGAAGGCGTCTTCTTTAGAATTGCCTCCTGCCTTTTGCGTGTAACATTACTAATTTTCCATATCAATGTGCCATTGTAGCTGATGTGATAATCCAGTGATCCGGGGGCTGGGTTGACCGGTGCTGGTAAGTTAAGCTGTGGTGCTTTTCCGGACACTTTAAGCAGCTCGTTTTTCAGTTCATAATGTCCCCCACGAAGTGCTTCGACTTTATCTACGACGGGCCGACATTGCCCCTGTAACTCACCAAATGCGTTAATCTGCTCGCACAACTGAGTTTGTTGAGCGAAGACTTTACTACTCAGCTCTGATACTTCTTTAGACAGCCTTTTATTCTCAGCTATGACTTCTCTCAATTCATCTCGGCATTCCAATGATATATTCTTATTCATATTCATCTCTTCCCAAACTTTCTGAAGCTGGTTCTTCACAAATTCCGTCCAATGCAGGATCTTCGATTCGATATCTTGAACCAAAAGCGCCAGGTTTTCTATCTTTGAATAAACCTCGTTCTTTACTCTTGTCATCTTTGTTAAGAGATCTGTGATCGATATTTTAATTTTGCGGATCCGAGCAATCAGCATCAGAATATGAATGGCAACTGTTGTTTCGATGTGCTTGTATAGCTCTCCTTTAGTCATCACCTGAAGTAGGAATTATTGAAAATAAATCGATTTTCCAAAAAAGTGAACACATTTGGTTGCGAGCATAGGTTCCACATCGTTGAAAATGTCGGTGTCCATTTTTACCTTTAGAAAACAGGTCTGGGGAGAGCAATATTTTTCTGGTTAATGGGTGCCACACGGCTTCCTCAAACGTTGAATTGAACACTACAAATCTATTGGTTTCAAGTTCAAGGTGAAAAATTGGCAATAAAGCTGCCCAGAATGTACATGAAAAGCTGTCCTATGACCCATAAGCCTCGTAACAGATGGGAGACTCTCTCCAACTCAGATCTCAACTCCAATATTTTCACTGATTTCACCATTTTCACCGATTTCATCATTTCCGGTACATTTAGGACAAATTATTTCCAAAGTTTCACAGCGAATTGAAACCAATACATTCGTAGAGTTTAATTTATCGTTCGTAAAAGCGGTGTGGCAGCCATTTACCAGAAAAATATTGCTCTCCCCAGACCCTTTTTCTAAATGTCAAAATGGTTTATTCTACGACCTATTTCTTTGAACCGAATGCCTTGAAAGGAAATTCAGCTAGTCTGCTATGGTTCTACCGTTGGACTTTTCAAAACTCTTCAATATGCTTCGAAATTCCAACAGAGCCCATATTTTCGAGGACATTTAACTCTTTTGAGGCTGAGAAGTCATCAAATTTCTAAATTGTAAACCAGAAGATTGAAAGACTTGTGGTTGATACCATATACCGGGTGGCCCAGAAACATTTCCCGATTTGAGCTATTATTTTAGTAAAAATCCGTGTTAAATCATGAAAATAAACCCAATACACAATGCCTAACTTAGTACAGTAAGAACCCGCAAAATAGAAACCACTTTATAAGAAACCTCAGGCAGATTTTTGAGAAATGGTGCCCTCATATAAGAAACTTCTCAGCCTGATTTTAGGAAGAATCCTTATAGGAGGATCCCAAATATATAACATACTTCATCATGGCTGAACAATTTGTGATGAGGTCATTTTCAAATGCACAAATTCATGCAGAAGCTTGCATCAGCATACAAATTTGGTGCAGCAGTGTAGAATGCTTATGTGTGTATGCAAAGATATTTAACTTGAAATCATTGAAGGTTTCTTAACCATATGATAAGAAACCTTTCAGCCTCTTTCCTTGATAAATGCCCTTTTAATAAGAAACTAAACAGGCTGTTCTGGAAAAACTGGTTTCTATTTAACGGGTTCTTACTGTACTGTATTTGCTTCATTTCTGAATTTGCTCGCGTTGAATTTTTACTTTTCTGAAAAAAGGAATACTTGAAATGCGCAAGAAAATCTAAAAACGGTTTATCAATAACGTCGTTAAACCTGCACTTCAAAATCCAGGGAAATTCTACTTTTTAACTGAATCCCAACATTACGGAGCTTGAACTCCATAAGGAACCCAAGAAAACCATATTTGTCGGTTAGGTCTGCAAAAAGCGCGATTTTTCTTGATGTTCGAAGAAAAAGTACACAAGGGTATCGGCGGTAAATTCCGGACGGCGGTATTTGCCGGGCAATCAGTTCATGAAACCCGTTTCACAATATCCTTTAATAGCAAAGCAAACTTGCATTTTATTTTCATGTTCTCCGTCTCTTACTCGATCTTTTCACATATCTTGAGTTTCTGAAATAAACTCCAGCTAACAGCAAATCCCTCGTAAACGAACGGTGCCCCTGCGTGCATTCGAAAAGATGGTGTCAAAGTTGCTTCTTGCGATAAACGGGTCAACGATATTCAACTTGTCAGATATGCAAGCAAAGTAGAGTGATGCCGATGAAAACTACACAAATTTACTTTTAAGACTTAAGCGAATAAAATGTAAAAGAATCGCCAACAAAGCGTAGCGTTTTGCATGCCAAATCGACGATCAAATTTGCGTCCGGAATATACCGCCACGCGAGAATTTAGGCCTAAACAACCCAACGGAAAAGAAGAGCTACAGAAATCACAGGAAGATGCACGAAATTGCAAATTGTTAAGAAAAGAAAAACCAAATGATGTAAGTTGAACGTGATAATTTTGTTTTTCAATTTGGAAGGAAAGTTTCGGCTCCTTAGACCTCCGAACCTTAACCGTCCGGCAAATACCGCCGATACCCTACACAAGACAAGGTCCTGTGGTACGCACTTTAGCGTATTGCTGAGTTTGAAGACTAATTTGTGAAATTGACAAGCAGTTGAATGCCTCCACACCTGTGATGCAAAACATGGAATGAATGGAACATATCTCCATTGCCAGACTTTTCACCTTTTCAAGGGTTTCTTGAGCACGAAATTTTCGGAAAATTTATAATTTGGAGGTCTTCTGATGAGCAAAAAAATCGGGAAAAATTATATGATTCAAATTAGCCTTTAAGCAAGAGACTGCAGTTTAAATCGTTCAAAACAAGACAATGGTTGTTTTTCTGGTACTGTTTAAACGGGGAACTTTTTCGGGACACCCAGCAGCAGACTTATGACGATGAGTCTCAAGTTTCCCTGTGCTCTTTGACTTGATGATGGCGCTTCAGTCAAGAGAGACTCATAATATTACTCTTAAAATCCTGGCCCTATTTAGGCCCAAACTTTGCAATTCCTAAAGTACCAATCAGATTGCGAGATTTCGCAAAGAACAATGCCGTCTATTTTTCAATTCGAAAGATGCAGTTGACTGGATTTTGAACGCAGTTGCTGCGGCAGGTAGTTGAAGATTTCTCTGGTTTGTTTTGGTCTTAGAATCAAGGAAAATGTAGCGTTGAAAGACTTATTTTGCACTCACCAGGTAAGGTAAACTTCCTTCTTCAGATTTATATCAAGATTAACGTGGTTTTTATCGCATTTCCTTTCCGCGTAGTGACCGTTGAACAGGGCTACGGCAGTCGTTCGATCCTGATTCGATCGATCGAATGCATAAGATAGGGCCAAGTTTTTACTGTTTCATTATTAGTCCCTGTTGAGTGTTGAGCAAGGTTTATTGCAGGGACACAAGGGACTCATCGTCATCAGTCTAACCCGGCAGTGGACTTTCATACACAATAATGTTTTCCTGGAAATTAATCTGTGTTTTCTCAAAAATTTTAGAAGTTACGCGATGGTTTTCAGAAGTTTTTTCAAAATTTTCTTGAATTCTTTAAAAAGAAAAGACCCTCTTATTCTCAATATACGAAAGATTTTAGAAATTCCAACTGTAAATAACAGCAAATTAGCTAAAGTTTCTTTAAAGCTATTCATTTAACTCTAATTCACAACCACAGACTTTTATTACGTCCCTCGACAATTGAAATATTAATCTTGAAACTCGGTCGGCAGTGAGCTACAAAAGTGGATCAAACCAAGCAGGCCCTGGCACGAATAAGATAACCAGGGAAACTTTGGGCAAGTCTACAAAGAAACTGATGACTGCAGTTAGGGTGTTGTCCCTTTTAATGCCGAGGACATGGGTGGAAGAATTTTTAAGAAAAGTAGGGACTTTTTCTTGAAGGTAGAGGAAAATTCTATACCACACAATTGGGTGATTTATCTTGGACTTACATGAAATAATTGCACCACTATGAAGCACAATTTGGATATAATAAATTAACCAAATCTTAAAGTGATCGTCATCAAAATAAAGAACACATCATCAACTATTTCAAGTAACTTCATCCCTGCCTGATGAACATAACAGTAACATATGTAACTTTGTGAAAAATATGTAATTTCTATTTCAGTTTGAAATATATTCCAAAAATTCACAGCCCATCATATTGTTTGCAATTTTGCCAAAGTGTGTGATACCTCAACAAAACGAGGCTAAAAAAATTGGTCCCCCTCCAAAAATTCAGCCCCACTGTAAACAGCTATAGAAATGACAACTCCCTTAGGAATGCGGAATGATGAAATACACTGGTGTCAGAACACTGGTGTCAGAAGTATCATTCCACACTGACAGCAGTGCTGAATCTTTAAGTGGTGCATGCCAAGTGATTACGTCAAAAGCCTTTGTTTGCGAATAGCTGAGTCTTAAGAAATTCTATGCTGATACAGCAAAAAAAATTAAACAGATGTATGGCGATTAAGCCGAGGAACAGAACAAGAGAAGGCTATGAGCCACTTCTCTTCCTGCTGTTTTTATCTTTTGATAACACGATACATTTAGACTGCCCGGGCCTGGAGATTGCCCAATGCCCAAGCCCCCTTGGAGCCAGATCACAGAAGTTTCCGGAAAGCAATGTTATCAACTCGGTTATGAACACAAACAAGGTACCAGCATTTAGCTGAAAGGCTTAGCGATCTCTTAAGATGTTGCTTGGTCAGTTTAAGAAATGCCTACTGTCCTAAAAATAAAGTTTCAAAGATATAGAAATTCTTTCATTTCTCGGACTATTTCCTCGTTTTTCAGTCAATGTTTTGGTAGGTGTAAAAAATGCTGAATTCCAAATTTCCTTTGGAGCACGAAATTTTGATGAAGGACAGAAGTTCAATCGTTTTGCAAACACAAAAATGCCCTAGGCGACTTCACATCCATCCTTACGTCGAGCTCTCACAAAATGTTGACTGGAACATGATGGCGATTATTGCACTCAAAATGAGGAATCCGGGATTCGAAATATTCTTTAAATCTTGTTTGTCGGATAGTAATCTGTCAATGACCATGCAGCATCTCAAAATATAGCTAAGCCCTAGCCTTTCAACAAAGCTGTGGTACAAAGCATCTGACAATAGTTTTTGAGTTTACGGAGCTATTTATGATCTCCCCTCTGAAATTATTTTGGGTCACCCAGTATGTTGATTTAACATAATTTCGAGGAAAATTTGATTGAAAAAGTTGCTCCACAATTAGGGCGTGTTTGATTGGTAATTCCAAACGTACCAAACTCTGAAAACGGTAGACTTCGCAGAGACGGAAACACAATGCCCAATCAAACACAAAATTCTTCAAAACAGCAGCTTTCAGATTCATCCTGGCGAAAACGAGGTTTCCAATTGAAAAACACGAAGACGAGTCCGGTGCTTGGCAACAAAGACTGAACTGACTCAATTACCATAGCAGCACGAGCAAATTCGCCTCGTTTTCAGAGTTTCGCAAATCAAAACGAGTATCTCTCCAAAGTCTGCCAAACCTTCCGCCTTTTGGAGCAGAAGGTTCGGCAGGCCTTCCAAAACTGCCAAACCTTGCCGTTTTCGGAATTTGGTAGTCAATCAAACACAATTTCCGAGTCTTCCAAGTCTACCGTTTTCAGAATTGGCATCAATGAAACACACCTTTAATCTTGTTCCAGATTGAACTTTTCCACCATTTCAATTAATATCAAAATCAGGTATATATAAATATAGATAAATTAAACATAGTTTACTGTGAAATTTCTCGATGGATAGAATTATACACTCCCGCTCTCGACAAATATAATGCATTGCCATTGTATATAAAGAGTTAAAGATTTATGAAATAGACGGAGTAGCAGCTGATTTAGTTTAGTTTGGAATATTCAGAGGAAAAAGCTGTAAAATTGTTCGCCATGCGTAAAGAACGTTTGTTATTTCGAGGAAACTCCTCAAAACATCTATAATTTACAAAGAGCTTTCTGAAATGTGAAACCGAAGCTTCGAGGGAAAGTCTTCAAAATATTCACGATTCATAAACGGTATTCTGACATTTAGAACCATGAATGCTTTCAGTACAAAGTTACCCATTCCATAAATAAATGGTAATGAACATACCTTCTCATGTTTGCATCCCTCTTCATCAAATGGGCATTTTGCACTTGTTCCTTCGCACCAAATATTTTGATGATCCTCAACCTGTATGTGAAACGAAGAATGAATGTTATTCTGATTTATTCTGATGAAGTTCTGATGATTTATTCTTAAGAAACACCCTGATTGGAAGTTCATATCTCATTTTATAAGAAACACATCAGACCTGACATTGAAAACGTCGTTTCTTATATGCGGGACACTACTGCGCTTCAACTTCAACCTTCCCCCTCCTCAAATGCATTCACGGTCATTATGTACTAAGGTGATGATTGCGCAGTGCCTCTGCCTGGAAAAGAGTAAATTTTCATAAACTTTGTCTTGACGCAGGAAAAAAAATATTTTCCGTGCCAAGGGTGATGTGGACACTTAGCTTAATAATAATAATATTTATACCGGATAAAACTTGGTCAGCTTGCTCAGAAACTGCTATCAGTCAAGGTCCTGTTAGTTTGCTTCATAGGCTGATTTCAAATATGGCGAGTCACCATTCCACCATCCTCTTAAAGTGATGCAAAATGATAAAATACGTGGGAGACAACATGCTATGAAATTACCTACCTCCTCAGGGTGTAGGACTATGTTACAATTTCCACATGACACTGGCTTTAAGCTGCATTGTCTTTGATGGTTCTACAGATAAAGTAAAATAGATAAAAATTTTTATATGAAGAAAAAAAGCAATTATGTAAACAGCTGCAACTATTGGCTAAGAAAACTTCCACGCTGCTCTGTGTTTTAGCAGTAGACTTATAAGTCGTTGTAGTTTCGCTCTTTGCCTGAAGTGGTATACCCCTACTTTAGCTGAACGGTGTACCACTCTTTCTACAGCCGACAAGGCGTACGAGAGTTTTTAAAGAATAGGATCATTGGAATTTTCTATAGACTTTCCCTGAAAACAAATAGATTTTTGCCACAGATGCATGAGAATTTTACAGAGTGATAGACCCTTCGATTCTGGCTGCACAAACACAAAGAATTGTGGTAAAAAAAGGCGATAGCTGGGCCCTGAAGTTTCTCGACGATAACAAACTTTCTCTCTGAATTTTCACATAAGTTTAAATCTAGAACAGTTAGCTTCTCCCAATGTCATCCGTGATTTACGAGATTTTTAAGGGTTCAAAAACCGTATTTTTTGCTGCCTTTCTCTCTTAATTTTTGCCTTTTTCTTTCTTGGTTGTTTGTTTGCCTCTTTTTTCTTTGTTGCCCTTTTCTTAAAAAGAAACAGGGGACGACCATATAAAAGATGGAGAGATAACATCAAAGCATGGACAGAACTCGACACAATTTCCCTGAACACCCTTGTTAAAGATAGAGATCTGTGGAACAGCTATCACATGTTAGTGCGTATGTATTCTGTCGCAGGCAGAGACAGCGATTGATGATGATGATCTTTGTTGGTGGTGTGGACAATTATCGCTTGGAGCATTGTGAAGTGATATTTGAAACTGCTAAATAATATGGTATTTAAAATTGAAACTCACTTTCACAAAAGTAACATATGCTGAAATATTGACTAAAACAGGTGCTAGGAAAGGGCAACAGACTTCCAGAAAGAGAGCAACGGTAACAGGGTGCATTTTAAAAATGAAAACCCACTCTCCCAAATATAGCAGAATTAGGAGCAATAGAAGCTAGTGATTAGACTTATGCGTTTTTGTCCCTTGTTTCCCTGCGTTCTTTGATTTGCTGATATCACTTTGTCAACGTCTAGCAAGTGATTGCACCAGAATGTGTCTGATGCTAAACATGAAATGCTGATAACTTAAAGGGCTGATGCAACTGGCAAATCTACAATGTTCCCCATAATGCTCTAGTACAAAAAATTTTCAAGTAACAGAGTTTTATTGTCTTCAAAAGAAAAGTTTGCAAGAGTGACTTGTTTGCTACCAACTGATTATTGCACAATACAATAGACGATTCCTCAAAAGATGGTGTTAGACGGTGTTTGACCAAGATGCACTGCGTTCTATGATGGAATCAGCAGTGTTCCATAAAAAATTGCCCATTAAATGCAATGCATCTTGGTCAAATGTTCCCTAACAACATCTCTTCAAGAATGGTCTATTGTGAAAAATTGGGCCTAATTGACTAGATATTATCTCTGGTAGTTTTTGTTACAACTCACCATAGCCATATTCTGCACTTGTCGTGTACACAGCAAATATAGCGTCCTGCTTTTTAAGTCTGACAATTTTTTGGAAATCTAGAGTGTTTTCGAAATTTTTTTCAAATTCTAAAATAGCATATTGCATCGTCTCATAAAAATTCACCATGAATTAAAACTGACCTTCTCAATGTTTTTTTAACAAACAATTTATGTTTATATTCTTGTTTTAACAGGTCATGTATGAACAAATTTCCTAGGAATGACCATGATTGCATCATACTTCTCCACAGTAAATATTGCAACACAGAGAGTAAGCACAGGAGGTCTGGAAAACTCCTAAGGGACTGACCCCATGCAATAGACCTTTTAGCTATTCTGAAAAAGAATCTGGATCAAACGATATTTCATTACATTTTGTAGAATTTTCAAATGTGCACAATGTGATCGAAGCTCTAACGCCATTCAATCGAACCTCGCGCATAGAAATGTATAAAAATATCGCTCGATCCAGGCTCTTTTGTAGAATAGCTAAAAGGTCTATTGTTGGATTTTATAAATTTTTTCTAGAGATAGACATTGCATATTGTTGCAAACCTTCTTTCAAGGAAATCCACAGAAAACCTGTACACATCTTATCCATTTGCATATTTTAGCAAAGCAGGCTTTCGGCATTATGATGCCTTTATTTGTAATTTGTGAACATTTAGTTTCTAGCCAAAAGGGCAAGGCTATACCTCTAATGCTCCATGTCGCATCTCCATATTGCAAAAATTGCAAATAGTCTTTCTCTCTGAGCATTGTTCAGCTAGATGCCATTGCAAAAATTTTGCAGTAACATTTTGGCCGCATTCTTGGCACATTTTTTGTTGCATTTCACAAGCTTCCACATGTTGCTAGAGATGAAAGAATAAGAATCCATGTGAAACCCACTTTATAGAAGGTTTAAAAAAGCGTATGTTGTCTAAGCAAGAGGGTTATGTGATTTACATTTTTGACAAAAGTTTTGTTTTTGGCCAGATCCAGGGGCCCAGATACAACTTGTAAGGCAAAGTTTTACAACTGCTCTCTTTTGTAGAAAATGAAACCTTACATCATGAAAAACCACATCAAGAAACTACTCTGTATTCAAGAATTGTTTTCTTTATTCTACTGGAAATCCAAATTTTATATTTTCCACTTTTTGCACAGTCCCGTACGAAAAAAGCCGGGAATGAAGCTGGGAAAACTGGGAATAGCAGGGATTCTCCCAGGTTTCCCAGAAAACGGGGATTTCAAAGCTGGGATAACTGGGAATTGAAAACCCAAAGCTGGGAAAGCTGGGAATGGAGTACCCTGAAAGCTGGGAAACCTGGGACAGGCTTCAAATCTTCAAATCGTAAAAATTCTGGAAGGTGGGAAAACTGGGAAAGCTGGGACTGACATGAAACCGTGATTTGACAAGAAAGGGAAAAGCTGCAAAAACTGGGAACTGAAAACCCAGAAAGCTGGGAAAGCTGGGAATGATTTCAATTGATGGTTTCCAAAAGGTAGGAAAGGTGGGATAGCTGGGACATTCGACTTTTCGATTCAGCATGGCTAAACTTTAGCCATGTGTAATATGATGACAAAGAGCAGGCCTTCAATCCAATATATGCATTCACATTTTGGAAGAAAATAAGCAATGATGTTAGAATTGTTACAACAGTTTTCTTCCTGCAAGTGATATACACATACTTTTTATAAGAAACTAAAGAAATTGAGCTTAAAATTATCAATTTTGAGTACTCAAGAGTTTCTTTACAAGTTTCTTAATAATGGTCTGTCAAATGTTTACACATTACTCAAGCACCTTTCGAGTAAATGTGATACAGGAAATGAGTCAGGGATGCAGGGTAAATCAAACTTGGGGGCATGACACTTTGAGGGCACTTTTTCCCTAAGAAAAAAGGGGTGTTTTCTAAAAATAAAAAGGGCATTTCCTTGTTTATTGCAAAATCTTGGGGGTACATGCTCTTGTGCCCCCGGTTCCTATGTTTATGAAACAAGTGAAAGTAGGGTAAAGATATGTTAGAATTTCCTTTATCCAAACAAATAGTTTCTTAAGATGTTTTCCCAGTACTAAAGTTTTTTAATTTTTTTTTCTTTGGGGGGGGGGTTCTGAGAGTTGAGTTTCTTATAAGCAGTAATTTCTTATAAAAAAATATGTGTATTAGCTGACAGTGGCCTGAGAAAGAACTTTGGCACAGTAGTATGTTAAGGAAACTGATGTGTCATTATCTAATTTACACTACCTTTAATCTGACATGATGAAATAAAGATAACAAAGCCCTTAAGCAGCTGTGCGCTGTGCGCCATGAAATTGGTAAGTCAAAGGAAATAGGAATCAAATGCCTACCAATTCCACCACCAACTACCAACTTGCAGTTCCGTACTTCAGAATTTAGCCACTGCCAAACTTGTCTGCAATAAGGAGAATTTTGATTTTATTCTCCTTAGTGCCCTTTATATGGTAATAACCCTCTAGTAACAACCCCACTGAAATGACATCCTTGCCAAAAAAGTTGTTTTCCATTAAATTAGAATATTGAAAAACGTTTCCCCTCCGTTTGTTTGTTGGTAAGTTAAGTTAACATGTTAAACATAATTTTCTCTGTTCACAGTTTCAGTTACCTGCCAAAAATAGTTCAACTTGCCTAGTTGGATTGTCACTGGAGTATATGGTAGGTGGTGTTATGTGCTCAGAATCTTTGACATTATAACCCTCAATGGACCATATAAAACTGAAGACTTTTATCTATTTTGATATTAGATTCTTGTTTGAGAACAGCAACAATTTGACCTTGCTACATATGTTGATAACACCTCATGCTTTATTCTCTCACAGAATTGTTCAGAAAGAGATCTAGTAATATAGAGTTTACCTATTGCTAGATTTACCTTTTACAAAAAGACCTCACATTTTGTAATCTACAACCAATGGGAATAGACTGATGATATTTGATTATGAGCAAAAGTTGGCCTAAAACTATAATCTTTGAAACAGGTCATTATCATACCTCAAAATCCCCAATGGGACCTATCCATTGGCATCCATTTTCTCTATATTTGCAATACACAATCATTTCCAAGATTGCTCTTCTGGCAAACTTGTCTGGAAAGCAGATCTGTAAAATGAAATGAAAAGTTCAATACATATTGATATCCACACATTAGAAAGTAAAAGGTGTTTGCTTTTGAGAGGGACATTCTGTTGGATCAGTTTTGATGTTTTTGAAAAGTGATAAACATATTTATCAGTTTCATAAATTTGATGACATCACACATCTTTATATATATATATAAGAAACTTGAAGCACCATAAGATTCAGAGTCTGTGGTGTGACTTCTACAGAGGAGGAAAAATTGAATGGAAAGGAAATGATTTTGTTTATTAATCTAATTGGTGGATGGAGAGTCCAAACAGCCCTCATAAATATTAGAAAGAATGTGTTTCCTTTGTTTTTCTATTGCCCATTTGGGTAATTGACCTCATTATTCCAAGGAAAGCAGGGACATCAATTACTGCCAAAACATAACCCCTGCCCCATGACAAAAAGATATGTGCATGACCAACAGGAAAGTGTCATCTATCCCTCCACAAGTCAGAAATAAGATACTTAAAGTATATTTTTAGCCTATTGTGAAATACTGGAAGGAGTATACTGAAGTATGCTACAGTCAATAAAACAAGATAATTAAAGTATACTTTTAGCAAAGTAGCTAATTGTGTAAAACTTGATGGAGTATACTGTGCAAAGTACCATGTCAAAATGATACAAAGTACAATGGGAAGTTTGAGGAGTTCTAGCTAGGGGAAGACCATGAACAAAGATTTGGGCAAAACTTATCCAAATTTTTCACCCCAACCATTTTACCCTAGTAGACCCTATTGAATTATGAGTCTGAGACAGTTTTCAGAGTGGGGGGGGGGGGAAGAATGGAAAGAGCCCCTTCCATAAGCTTTAAAAACCCATATGGATTAGGGTAAATAACAATGGGCTGGTCCAAGTTTCTTATATACACAGATTTAGATATGAAAACAAACTACCCCAGAGTGTCTGGTTCTGTTCACCTCCTTTCAAATTTTGGCAACATACAATCAGTGGAAGTGCCAGCTCTGAAAGTAATGAAAGATGTGGGGTCATATGACATTCTCAAATCTCACAGTTTCAACTACGGGGATCCTGACGTAAATTTTCTGTGTATACCCAAACAATTCTATGTCAATTTTCTTTGACAATTTTTGCCGGCTTTTGGAATCTGGGGAGGCAAGTCCACTCAATCCCCCCATCGCACAACCACTGCATAACATCCTGGAAATTCTCCAAAGATATGTTTTGTATTGTGAATCTGTTTCTTGACTTTCTTGTTAGTGCCTTGACACTGGCAACCATTCTGACCATATCTCTGACTCATAAAAGTAAGCAAGGAGTCTGGGACAATTTTAAAGTTGTCACATATTTTGATAACCACTCATATGGGCCTTACCTTAGCTTTTGAATGCAACACAGGATTTGTGGATGATGCATCACCATTTGAATTGTCTGTCAGCATTCTTTTCCTGATTTGAAAAGAAGAGCATAGAAGTTTAAACCTGGAACGTTGTCTGTAAAATCCCGCCTTATTATATGTGATTCACAACTTGGAATTATAACACAGGAAATTTTGAAGGTTTTTTAGATGTTATCCATATGTAAACCATCGCCCCGATCACATCCTTGTTACCTATCGATCTTTTCGGGTATTTTTATGACTCACTCGAGGTCGCAGTGTGATAGTTTCAAATTAAACATCTACCGAGGCCTAATCTTGTAATGTCGCGTACTACACTTCTGTATAATGAAAAGGTCTTTCGCGTTTTTGAAAATGGGTCTTTCCTCCATGGTTTTCCCTTCAGATTTAAAGAATTACGTCATGGACGAAACCAGCTACTTCAAAGAAATCTAACTGATATTCACAAGGGAAGTCCCCCTTGCTAAGGACGCGTGCGATAGCACATAGGCTACATTTTATCTAGCATTTGAACAAAAAATAGAAAAAAGTGGGGAATCTTGCTTCACAAATGGCCAATCACTTTTACAAAAATGAAACCGTTGCATTTTGACTGCACATTGTGGTTGGCTGATCAAAGTTCCACACAAAGGCAGTTGATAATGCAAAAATGGCAATGGCCTACCTTTCTTGGCCAAGGTCTTCATCTTGAAAACACGATGTACAAATTCTCCTTCCATCTTTTAGCTGTAAAGGATCCCGTAGCACTAAATGACATCTTGAACATGTAAAATCTTCAACTCCCTCACCATTGGCCAACAAATGGACCACATCAAATCCAGGCATACTCTTCTGCTCTCAAGACACTATTGCGTCACAAATTACACCATCGACTTTTATACGTGACTAGGAAGTTAAGCGCTCGCTTCGCTCGCGCTTCAACATTCCTAGCTCCTGCGGAGAGCTCTCAAAGAATATCTGATGATCCACCTTGAATGTACAATAAGTAGTTGTGGTTGTGGATAGAATGCTAAAACTTCTTGTTATTCACCCATGAAAGTGCTAAAGTGGAATTTTGTGTTTGTATGGATCTGAACAGTTTGATACAACAGATTACCATTTTGCTGCATTAGGCATAAAACAAACCTCTTTGTGATGCACACCAGAACGGTCCAGTTCTTTAAATTTTACAAAAGAAAGACCGTAGGCAGGTGCGCAGTATCACAATTCTTTTGCCTTGAGAGAATTCTTATGAATCTCTTAATTTCCTCCGAAGAATTCCATCAGAAAGTGAAGGATTATTGAAAATATTAAGAATTCAAAGAATTTTTGACAATCAAGTTGATCAATATGCTGAAATTCAGTGAGTTCTTGACTGTGTATCATGTTTCAGTTTATATAGTAGAACTTCTTCACAGCATATTTTTGTCAGGCTGATCCTGAAATAATTGTTACATAAATTGTAACAATGGATCAAAGGAAAATACAGTACATTACATTGTTTTTGACTCATGACTGCAATCAATATGCGGTGCAGTTGTGCACTCCCATCAGATTGCCAAGATCTGCACCAAAGTATGATCATATGACGAAGCCCCTTCTCAGTGATAATAGCTTCACGCTAGCGAACCTATACGCACTACTGTGGTGGATACGCCATACAGAGGCGGGGTATTATGCTTGATGTGGTGGATACGCCATACAGAGGTGGGGTATTATGCTAACGTGGTGGGGTATTATGCTTGTTGTGGTGGATACGCCATACAGAGGCGGGGTATTATGCTAACGTGGTGGGGTATTATGCTTGATGTGGTGGATACGCCATACAGAGGCTGGGTATTATGCTAACGTGGTGGGGTATTATGCTTGATGTGGTGGATACGCCACACAGAGGCGGGGTATTATGCTTACGTGGTGGGGCATTATGCTCCGCCTCTGTATGGCGTATCCACCACAACAAGCATAATACCCCACCACGTTAGCATAATACCCCGCCTCTGTATGGCGTATCCACCACATCAAGCATAATACCCCACCACGTTAGCATAATACCCCGCCTCTGTATGGCGTATCCACCACAGTAGTGCGTATAGGTTCGTTAGCGTGAGCTTGTTTATCATCTCCACCTTATTTTTAACATGAAAATTTTGCTAATTCAATAACAATAAGCCCCACATAATGCTTTTGTCACCAAAATACTTTATTTTGCATTAAATGATCCCATGTTAATCTTTTGAAAAATAGAACCCAATGTTCCTTAAAGTTTCTTATATCAAAGAGTCTCAAGATTGGGTGCCATGAAACGTTTGGGAAGTTGGTAACAGTTTGCTCTGCTTGCCAGCTTAGAAAACTTGTATTCATAAGGTGTACAACTTTTGCAGCTTGCAGCTTACAACAAAAGGTTCTTTGCATCTGCTAAGGATCTATTTTTACCCTCACCGCCTTTAGACTTTAATTGCGCTTGCATCTTTCACTTTCTTTCATTCACCACTACACTGAGGCCAAATCATGCATGCATTGCAATCTGGTCTCCAGGAACCTAAAGGAAATGAAAAGAAGTAAAATCCTAAATACACAGGATATAAAGCATGTAAACCTTTGCAACATGTTTTTGTTAGACTGATCTTGAAATATTTGTTCCATAAATTTCAACAATGAATGGAAGGAAGCACTGTATGGAACGTTACTTTTGACACCAATTTTCCTTTATCATTGAGAAGCACAATACATTGTAACATTACATATGGCATAAACTGCAAATGGTGCTTTCACATTGGACTGCCAAGATCCCATATAGAAATTGATAATGACAATGGACCTATGATCTCCTGATAGCACCACACATCCCATCTCAATAATAACTGTTTGTTTATCAGCTGCAGCCCATTTGTAGAATCAAGATGTTTGCAATGTTCCAATATCCCCACATAATACTTTTGCCATCAAAAGACTATGTTTCATCAAAGAACCTAATCTTAATCTTTTGAAAATGAAACCAATACTGCAGGCCAGGTTGGAAAACTTCCATTAATGTGTACAACTTTTTGCAGCTTGCCACTACGACAATATGCTCTTGCATCTAATAACAGAGGATCTATGCTTACTCTTACAGCCTTTAAAAGTTTACTTGCAGCTTACACCTTCAATTTGTTTTTCACCAACCATTGCATATGCATTTTTTTGGTAAAAAATTTTAGAACAATTTTATGGGGAATACCATACCATCTACAGCTTTGTTTGAAATTTCCATGAGCAACCTGTGTTGTAAACACTTCTTGAAATTTTAGGGATAAATCTACCTTGAGGCAGGGGTGGCGCCAGCAATCTTCAGACGGAGGGCAGGAGCTTCTGACAGGGGGGCTGAAATGGGAAAAATGCCGTTTTTGTACAATCATTTTGCCAAATTAATCCAACAGAAACCCGAAATTTCCTCCAACACAGAGGGTAGCTTCCGACAGGGGGCTGTAGCTCCCTCTGGCCCTCCCCTGGCGCCACGCCACCACTGCTTTGAGGCTCCACCATGTCATGAGGACAATCAAAAATGAGGCTCCAACTCCATCCAAGCAATAAGATAGCATGGGCCTAGGCCTAGTAGGATAAGCCAAGCAAATGAGGATTCAAAGCTATGAAAATGTTGGCTAACATCACCTTTAATCTGCAATGTTTATGAATTTCTTCTGATCTGATAATGCTCTCATCTGAATTAGGCCTGCTAAAAAGGCCGACGTAGCAGTGATCATCTGGGTAGCACTTGGCAGCCATTGGCCCCGTCATCTTGCTCGTCATTTGCTTCACACGATACGGAAAGTTGTGACCTTTGGTGACCTTCCAGGAATCCCCAAAAGGCTCCACATCGCATGCGCATTTACGATTTACTTCACTGACGTAATATGCAAATTAGAATGGCTATTGAGAACAAGTGCAAGAAACAATAGCGCGGAAGCGCATGACAGCTTGAGCCCTGGTGAGCCCCAAAGCTATAGTTTTTAGAACCAATCAAAAAGTGAATAAACAAGGACATACATCGTATGGTCCCTTTGTCATTACATCGAATGCCCCCTTTGTCTTCCTATTGTGTTGATTGTTAAATTCACAATGGAAAACAAAAGAAGAAAGCTAATTGGATAATCGTTTACCTGCCTTATATATATAGATTGCTTGCTGATCTGATTGCGTCATTATCATTCTCACAATGAGGCTAAATCCAACGCAACGTGTTACATGTTTCAGGCTTTCAGCCATTGTCGGCCTAACACGAAACTGCAGAACACAACCTTGATACAACGGCCATTTTTCTATGGGCCATTACTCCTGCGTCGATAATGACCCTTGTACGGATTAGGCCAATTCGAGATCTGATTGGCTGTTCAAAACGAGGCTTCTCAGTAAAATTACGTCACAATTTGCATAAATTAACCTCTCCAATAAGTTTGATTCCAGAGCAGCGAGACCGCGAGAGAAACAGTTTCAAACAAATGTCTGAAAAATAACTCTAGAAAATGAAATTGTGGCAGGAAATTGGCAGTAAAGGAGTGTTGCAATTATGCTAGAAATTGAGTGTGGTGCAGTAGAATTTTGAGGACTACATAAAAGATTTATAGAGCACTTTAGTTGGGCAAGCCGTCAAAGCTAGAGTTGAAGACAAGAATCGTGGTTTTTCTCGTTTCGTTCTTGAAAATGCAAAACATCAAGAGTAACCTTTGAGTCGTTAGAAAACTGCAAGTATGTTTCCTATAAGAAACTAAGAATTTGGACCAGTACTGAAGGTTTCTTAAAGTTATCAGATTTTGAGTACTCATAGTTTCTTACGAATTTCTTAAATGTTTCACGACAATCTTCATGTTCACTTTCTGCGTCCGCCTGAGCTTTTCAAAACAATGTATTGACAACTCTCTGATGTTTAGGCATCACCCAAGTAAATTCAGAGTAATACGATACAGGAAACAAGTGAAAAATAATGTAAAATATGTACAGGGTTTCCTTTGTTAAAAATGAACAATTTCTTAAGTTATTTCTTTTTTTTTTTTTTTTTTTTTTTTTCTATATTCATCTAAAATTTTACAATACATTTTACATCTACATCCTACTATACTTTCTAATTACTATACAAACTATACAAACACTACAGGGACAGGACCACAAGGAGCAAAGGACAATGACTACCCTGTGGCCATTAACATAAAGACACGCAAATAATAACTAAATAAATACCGACAGAACGCTAAATATACGATTAATTACTCGAATCCGTTTCACATTGGATGTCAGGCCAGCATAGGAGAATGTGCTGAACAACAGGAACCCCGAAAGAGAGAACAACAGCAATAGCAATTGCTATCGTCACTGATCCTCCTCCAGGCCCCCCACCCCTCAACACACCGCGCAAATACTTTTGGTTAGCATGGATAAGTTCCCATATTTTGCTTCATGTGCCTAACATCAAATGTGAAACGGACTTACAAAAGAAACGGGAAAAATGTACCTAGTGGCTGAGTGGCGTAAAAAGAAAGTTTGAATAAGTTATCCAAGCCGACCTGTTTTGTGGATGAAATCTAAAGTATGTTCGAGTATATTTCTGTTTACGTCATTAGAAAGTTCTTCATTACCATACAATAAGCATTGAACAAGAACGTTGTTTGGAAGGGTGTCGATTTGGACAAAAGGTCGTAACAATTCCGAAACTCCAGCGAGAAGATCTTGCCGTTGGATGTCAAATGATGGGCAAAGCAACAAAAAATGCTCCGTATCCTCAATGCCATCATTCGTTGGGCACATTGGGTTCACTGTATCCCTAAAATTGTGCTTGAATTTATGAAAATTCAATTTACTAAGACCAACTCTTATTTGTAAAAGATAACTCAAGCCTATTGGATCATGAATACCAAAGACAGACTTTGCACTGGGGCGAATTTTTGACAGAAGCTTTGTTTTAAAAACAGCAACAGAAGGTGCAAGTCTGATTTCTGGATCAAGTTTATTCCATTCAGAAATGCAGTTAGGATAGAAGCTTGATAGAAATTTCTCTGTTCTTGCCCTTATCTGCCCAACAACATCCTGGTTGCGAAGAGAGTAATTTGGCTGTTGAAGTGGTGGGATTGGCTCCTTTGTATACAATGGGGTGAGGTTATTTATAATCTTATAGAACAAAGTAAGGCGTCTACTCCATCTACGAGAACTTAGTGTTTCCCAGCCAAGCTCTGCATACAGTTTTTCTCGTGATGTTCCCCTCCATGTTCCTGTTACAGCAAGAGCAGCAGAATATTGAACAGATTCTAATTTTTCCATTAAGTTTGGTAAAATTATGTCTTGACTGAAGTCATCCTCTTTAGCTGGAATGTGATAGATGATATCCCCGTAGTCCAGGTGGGGCCGTACATAAAGTTTGTATAATTCATTTAGGGTATGCCTCGGTAAATATTTGGAGAGATACTTTAGCAAGCCAATGCCCTTTCTCGTTTTAGAGATAGCAGCTTTAATATGAGCTGAGAAAGAAAGTTTCGAGTCCAAAATAATACCTAAGTGTTTATGTTCATTTACTTTTTTTACCGGTATATTGTTAAAAAGGAGCACTGGATGATCTATTTCACTTCTTTTCCTTGAAAATAATACTTCAACAGCTTGCTTTTGCGGATCGGGATTGAACGACATCCTCCATTTATGGGCCCATTGACTCACCAGTTGTAGGTCATGGTTCATGTGTTGTGCAGCTTCATTGACCTCCCGGGCGACCGTAAAAAGGGACGTATCATCAGCAAAAAGTTTTACATTACATTTCAAGTCTGAAGTGAGATCATTTATATACACAAGAAAGAACAATGGTCCTAAGATGGAACCCTGGGGCACTCCTGCTAAAATATCTCCCCAATTAGAGCACTGTCCGTTCAGAACGGTTCTCTGTTTTCGATCCTTAAGAAAACTTTTTATAAGAGAAAGAAGTTGTCCTGAGACACCACATCGTTTCAGCTTATGAATGAGACCATCGTGCCATACCCTATCAAATGCTTTCGAAATGTCAAGATACACAGATCGAACATCAAGGGGGGGATTACAGTCAAATGCCTGGAAAATCGTATGCGTTATGGAGATCAACTGGTTGATTGTTGAGTCACCAGGACGAAAACCTGACTGATTAGGGTTGAGTAAATCACATGAAACAAGATGTGAGTATAAGGAATCGTACATAAGTCTTTCAAGCATCTTCCCAAAAATTGGTAAGAGAGAAATTGGACGGTAGTTACTCTTTAAATTTTTTCGTTTTTCTTGTGAACCGGGACTACGTTTGCACACTTCCATATTTCAGGAAATACACCATGCTTCAAACAGTTCGTGAAAATTATTTTAAGAGGAGTAACTAATGAAACATCGCTTAGTTTTATCATTCTTATAGAAATTTCATCCCAGCCATGAGCTTTGTTAGGATTAAGTGATCTTATGATTTTCAGTATCTTTTCCTCTGAGATGCAAAAGTCCTCAATCAGGGTAGATTTTTCTGGGGGATCTTGTGGAATCTCACTGCCAGTGTCGATGGTCGTGCATTGGAGTATAAAATAGTCATTAAAAAGCTGTGCCTTTTCAGTAAAATCCGTTATGAATAATCCGTTTTCTAAAAGGGGTGGTATTATAGGAATCTTCGCCTTATTTAGAACAGTATTGATTAAAGTCCAATAGGTTTTCCTAGATGTCCCTGGATTTGCTAGAGTCTGCCCAGTCTTTCGGAGGTAATTTTGCTTTGCATCCTCAATCATTTTTGTACCTTCAGCTACCATGTTTAGTATTCCTTCGAGCTTGTCTTCTGGCTGACCGTTTTTCACAAATGTTCTGTAAGCATGATTCTTTTTCCTTAAAAATCTTTTGACATCTTTTGTTATCCAGGGCAGTTTGCGGGGCTGAATAGTTTTTACTTGGTTTGGAATAAAATTCGAGTATATATTCAGCAGCACTTCGTTAAGCAATTTGACCTGCTCATTAGGGCATTTAATTTTGTTGAGATGCTCATGCCAGTTAAACATTTCAATACTTTTCATGATGGCAACAAAATCAGCCTTATCATAATACCAAATCCTGCGGGTATAAGGAGGTCGTGCTATGTTCGAAACAGATAATTTCCCATAAACAATTTGATGGTGACAATGCTCGTGTAGAGACGGATGGACACCAGATTCTATAACGAGGTTAGGCTGATCAGTTAGAATTAAATCAATGCATGATTTAGAATCTCCCATTAAGTGTGTTGGTTCTGAAATCAGCTGATGAAGACCAAGGTCGGATGTCACTGGTTCAAATAGCTTTCCCTCGTTATTTTCAATATCATTTTCCCACCATTGAGTTGAGCGGCAGTTGAAATCTCCGGTGATGATAACGCAAAAAGGATTTTCAGCATGCAATTTTGACAGCAAAAGTTCAAACTTTATTGTGAAATTATCAAATTCATTCTGATTTTGGCTTGGACTTCTATAAATTACGACAAAGAAATACTTTTTCTTGTTTAATTGGATCTCACAAACAACGCATTCTGGGAGAGTAACCAGGTCAGGGCGGTTTTTTGAAGGGAGAGCATCTTTTACGTAGAGTCCAACACCTCCTCTTTTCACATCTTGCGGATGATTTTCTTTGTAGAAAGTATAGCCGTCAAGTGCAAGCCTATCTTCATCAACAGTGCTGTCAATATGAGTTTCTACAATACCAATTAAATCATAGTTACACACCGAGTTGTATGCCTCAATAAGGGAGATTCTTAAAAAGTCATGTGCAGCAATACTATTCAAATTCCAACAGCAAAAGTCAAGTGTTTCAGGACCAGGATTTGTTTCAACATCCCCACATAGCAGGATGGTTGCAAAAACCAACCATTGTGTATGAAGTGTGTAGCAAGTCATGCACGCGATATAAAAATAGGCATACTGGAAAAGACATTGCTTGACAACAAAACGCTTATATCGAAAGAGACCAATGGCAACGAGCGGGATTCGTTTGAGAAGTTCAACAGTCGTGTAAATTACCCTTTTGGCAAACTGATGTGCGCGAGCAAACAGAGGCAAGAAAGAGGACTGTGTTGCCACAGAGTGCACTGCAAGAAACTGTGTTATTAGTACACAGGGTAGAATGAGGATTGAGATTGCAATAAAACAACAACAAAACCAGTAAAGCTTAGAGACTTGAAAAAGAACAGAAAACGGCGAAAATGTTTTGCTCAAGGGACAGGATATTTGAATGGATACACGGAAACACCCTATTGTTGCTCGCCAGAGATTTACTTCAACCGGCATCGTCACAAAGAAATCTTCTCGCTGCTTTTCCTAATTGGCAATAAGCCACGATGTAGCCACCACTAACCAATAACAAAAGATATAAGAAACATATAAACTCACAGCCTACGAACAATACATTTGTTTCCATGAATACAAACAAAAAAGAATAATGTGATAAACAGATAAACGAAAAGACAAGTCCTGGGAGAATAACAACAACAACGCAATAAGTGTAAACCGTGTTGTGTTAGTGAATAAAGTTGCAGGGGAAATCTAAGAAAACATTTTTTGAACGACCAAAGAATTGCTATTTTATTCCTTCTCTTCTCTGAAAGTTGGGAGCTAGCTAAGGTAAGAAAAATTCGTTTTCTTCGTCCTAGGGGAGCAAAATTTTGAGAAAATAACACCTGCAATAACAAACATATGCAATAAACAACTGACTTTTTTCTTCCCAGTTATTTCTTCCCAGTACGGGAGTTCAGTTTGATAATTTTTTGGCGATCTGACAGTTGTGTTTCTTGTAAGCATTTTCTTATGAAATATACGTGTAGTACTGAAAGGATATTTGCTTAAAGTTATTGTGCATTTTGTTAAGAATGAAACCATTCCGAGGAGGTTACAGAAAATCTTTCCCGGTCTTCGTAAGACCACGACGCAAATATTCTAAAACGATGAACTTAACGACGATAGGCATTCCTAGAAATTAAACTCTGTAACTGCCTATTGCACTGCAAAAATTCATGCAAAAAATCATCGAGCTTCTACGATCTATACCCAACACCATAGCAGCAGCCGTGTTGTCACCACGTTGTCACAAAGCGAAATAAAAAATAACAAAATATCGATATTTTCTGACTCTAAAATGTGCGGCTACGGAAGGCAACTTTGTGAACGCAGCTAAAAGAAAGACTGAAAACATTACAACTTTATGCCCAAAATGTTCAAAAAAGCCGCAAGAACAATAAGTGAAAAGTGGATTCAAGGCCAAGCACAAGTAGACGAGACTAGTTTCTACAGGTGAACCTTCGCCATTGCAGCATGAAACTTCCACATCAAAGTTAAAAGTTCGAACCTTCCCTTCAGAAATATTGTGGAAGAAGCAGGTCAAAGCGAGTGATTTGCAAAAGAGAATTCGATCTTGTAGCTACCTGGCTTCCTGGCTTGCAAGAAAGCTGTGCGAATGTCCAACAGTTGTTAATGGCTTGTTTGCAGCCAATCTCCCTCCTCTTTTTCGACATTTCGCGTGTCTTTTTGCCAAGATTTGTAAACGTTTTGTGGAGCTTCGCAGCTCTGGGCATTGATTTATTTTGAATTTCTCGCCACTCTCATTACTGAAAATGCCTTAGTAAAATCACGTGACATGTTGTCTGGCTGGATGTGTTTCATTGAGTTTCAGTTGGGGAAAGTGGTTATCTCCATGGTAATCACAGCCGGCTGCATAAATTAAAAATCCATAATGGTTGCAAATATTGCCACGAATCGGGAATCCGTACCAGGGCCCAAATCGGTCGACGGTTGAGATTGCGAGAAGACCGTTTGGGGCCTGGGAACGAGGTTGTGCAGAACAAACAAAAAGAATACAAAGAGACCTCGTGAAGAAGGAGGACGACCCAGCTGCAGTGTCATGCTCGATTTTGAATTTCGAAACTACAATAAAATAAAAGTTTCCACCCAGACGGTTGTTCAAGAAAATCTCGAAACATCGAGGAAATCGTCTTGCTCTGTATTGTGTTATTCCCGTGTCACTCTTACGCAGCTAAAGCCATCGTTCAGGTCAGATCTCTACGAATCAAATGAATTCGATTCGTTTGACGTTTGACTGACCAATCAGAAGTTCAGAACGCAAAATTTTTCAAGACATGTCGATGACTCTGTTTGAAGAACAATTTATCACACTGTCCAGAAGAGTTTTGGTTCTGATTTGTAATTTGGAGCCAATCCTTTTTTGTGTTCCATACAACCAAACCGAATACATTCGTTGAAAAGGGAGAAAGAGATCCAAAGCACTTGCCGGCGCACCGCGTTCCTTTTTTGGGACTTTGGGTTGTTGAATGTTCACTGTTCTCTATTACCAAAGGCAAGGAATGATGCATTTTGAGAGGCCTGGGACAGATGGGAGTCCTCCAAAGCTGTGAGTGACATCCTTTATCACAGCAAATCACCGTGACAGTACAAAGAGAGCAGCAGCAAAGCTTGTACCAGAAATGGGAGAATCGAAGAAGATTTCTGGTAAAGAATTTCTTGACATTCTTGTAGGTAGTCTTGTCGTTGATCTGGTCGTGGCTACTTGTTTGTAGCTTATTGCATTGTTGCTTTGCTTGCGGTCATTTCACTTGAAAGGGAAAAGAGAAGGGACAAAGTTTCTGACTTTTGACATTAAGAAGTGTTGATTTTGAGTGCCATTTTCACAATGTTATTTTAGAAGTTGGGAATATGAGGTGGTTTGTTTTTTTTGCTGATTAGTTCCCTATCGTTCTATTTGGTGAAACTTTTGATTTTCATACATGGCTATTATGATGGCTATCATTTCCTCCAGTCATTTCCAGTTGCTGCGCTGGTACCCTGACCTCATGGCGGCTACAGCTGAAAAAAGCCAGATGCTTCAGGCGTGAAAGATTACAGAACCTCTTGAAGTATAGCTGACATGGGACATGCCCATAATGTCTGCAAATAAAAGCAATCATGTGATATCTTTCAGCTTCTTTTGCGCCACGTGCTGAACCAGTGGTGGTCACATGGAGTCAAATTGACAACATGTCGATACAAGATAACAAAACAAAGCAACTGGACTGCAGAGCCACAACAGAGTACCAGCAACCGGGAACAAGGACGCAGACGTTTTTATAAGGAACTTGAACAGTCCACTATAATTAGTAGGTCTCATCAGTTCAGTCCAGTTCAGTTTAATTTCTTGCAGTATACCCAGGGGCGTCGTGGGTACCTATTGACAGGGAGGGCATAACTTGCTGATTTTCCGACGAACAATGACGTCAAAACTAATGACGTCATCACGCGCATGCGCAGTGTTCTTGGGAAGAAACTTTCCGTTTGACGTCATCTGTAGTGCAATCATATCATAAAAGAGTTTCAACAAATTATTTGCTGACCGAGAAATGATTTACAGATTATTTAGTCATAGCTGCAACAGCAGCGGCGTGGTGTCGTGGCCAGGGTAAATTAAGTGGGGACAGCGAGCTGTGGTGGTTTGGGGGCGAAGCCACCCAGAAAATTTTTTGGGGCCACGCCCTTTACTTTGGCTTAAAATGTATCTCCCAACATAATACTTGCCAATGGGGATGAGGAAATTTTGATAATTTTGTGACGTTTATTCGGTAATTCAGAGTGCGAGGAAAATTTTTGAAGAAACATCCTTTGCTTTGGCTTTCAGAACATATCCCAATATCATGCTTGCCATTTGACACAGAAGACATCTCCTAACATTCATGCTTGCCATTAGTGACAAGAAAATTTTGATAATTTTGTCACAGTTATTCGGTAAATGAGAGTGCGAGGAAAATTTTTGAAGATACGTTTTTTTAAAAAAATTTCAACTTTTAGAAAAAAGTTATCGTGTAACAGGAAAACATTTACTGCGAAGTTTGATCTTATCTCCTATTTTAATCTCGTTAATTGATTTTAATGAGCCATCGTTGACGATTTTATTCTGATCATTTTTCATTTCATTTCATTTTAAAATATTTATACAGGTATAAGTTTCATATATTTATACATGTTTTTCAAACTGACCTGTTAAAAAATAACATAAAATAAAGGAAAATAGGCTAAACTAAGAACAAAAGAAATTTATATGCCTAATTTACAATATACAATGCTATAATACCTAATTTACAATAAAACATAATAAAAATGAAGTAGAAAATAAAGTTACACCGCTCTCATAGTCGTTCCTTGAAAGTTTTCAGGGAGGGTGCCAATTTTGCTTCTTTTTCCAAACTGTTCCAAAGTTTTGCACCGCGATATGAAAAAGCCTTTTGGCCATTGACAGTCTTTAGTAACGGTAACCTTAGATCAGTTTCTGTTGAGCGCAAAGACCGTTCTCTATCATCTGAATATTTTGTAAATAGTTTTCTCATGTAGACTGGGGCAAGTGAATTCAAAGATTTATATGTTAGCGTGGCGGTCTCTTTTCTTATAAGATTGTTGATAGTCGGCCAGCCAAGGTTCTGAATTAGTGGAGCAGCAGAGGCATCGTATGAGCTATTTGTTACAATTCTTGCAGCCCTGTTTTGAATTTTCTGCAGGACGTTAATTTTTGAATTACTACAGCAGCCCCAAACAGAGCTACAGTAACTCAAATGGGGCTCGACAATCCCTCTGTACATTTTGTTGAGCACATCAGATGGAAGATATTTCTTAGAATACTTAATAAGTCCAAGGGCTCGGTTAGCCTTGGTCTTGATAGTATCGACATGTTTGTCCCAGTTTAGTTGACTATCTACTTGAACACCTAAGTATTTTGCATTGGCAATCATTTCAATTTCCTGATCACCTATTGAAAAAGATGGTTGAGCATCAGGCTGGCTTTCTATCTTACGGATGTTTGGTCCAGAACCTATGATAAGCGACTGCGTTTTCACAACGTTCAAAGAAAGTTTGTTTGCATGCAGCCAATCTTGTAGCTTCAGAAGATCTAAATTTAAGTCATTTTGCAGGTCACCAATGCTTTTTGAAGAGAGCGAAATGGTCGTATCGTCAGCATACATGCTGACATGAGACTTTTGCAGGGAAAAGGGCAGGTCATTGATGTAGATCAGGAACAACAGTGGACCAAGACAAGAGCCTTGAGGAACTCCACAATTTATTCCCTTCACATCAGAAGAAGAGCCATTTATCCTGCAAAATTGTTTACGATTATCCAAGTAAGATGTAAACCAGTCATGTTCCAGGCCAGTCACTCCATACATTTTAAGTTTTTCTAACAGGATTTCATGATCGACCGTGTCGAAGGCCTTCTTCAAGTCAATAAAAATTAGGCCAGTGTATTTTCCGTTATCTATATTCAGGTACCAATCATTGGTGCTAGCCATTAGGGCAGTAGCGACCGAGTGTAAGAGTCTAAAACCAGACTGATGCTCGTATAGTGATTTATTTGCGTCCAGGTATTCATAAAACTGATTAAAAATCAATTTCTCGAATAGTCCAGATATGAATGGAAGAACGGATATTGGGCGATAGTTGGACCTGTCGTCCTTGGCTCCACTCTTGAAGATGGGTGCAATACGCGCTATTTTCCAGTCCTCCGGAAATTTTCCTGCAAACAATGATTTGTTGAAGAGATCACACAAAGACCCGCCCACAACTGGCAAAGCAATCTTTAAATAAAAGCTTGCAATGCCATCGTGGCCAGAACCATGCGATGTCTTCATCTTATTCAAGGTTGAAGATAATTTATCCGTCATAATTGCCGAAAAAGAGAAACTCAAAGGAGGAGTTTCGATAGCGTATTCACCTGACAAGAGTGGATTAGCTTTTTTCGGGATTTTCTCACTGAGTTTATTCCCAACGCTGCAGAAATACTCGTTCATTGAAGACGCAATATCTTTGTGACCTCTGACTGTCTGGCCGTCTACAGTAAGACAAGGTACAACTGTAGTGCTAGACTTTTTGTTAATAACTTGGTTGATGGTTTTCCAAGTTTTCTTGAGATCTCCTTGAAACTGCGTAAGTTTTTCAGAAAAATATTTGCGCTTAAGTTGCGTATTCATGTTGTTTACCCTGTTACGAATTTGCTTGTAGCATTCCATCAGCAGCTTTGAATTGCCTTTTACAGCTTGACTTTTGAGTTTATCTCTCGTTTTAGCTAATTTGAAGTAATCAGCGTTAAGCCAAGGCGTGTATCTATCAGAAACTCTTCTACTTAAAGTAGGGGCATGTTTTTCAACAATTAGCGCGAAAATATGGGTCCACTGACGAACTGCGTCATCAATGTCATGAGCATTTGCTACAATAGCCTCCCAATCAACCGCGGATAGATCAGAGAGGAAGGCATCTTGATTGAAGTGTTTTAGTTGTCGAGAAGTAATATATTTATGTTGGCGTTTAACCCCATTTATGTTGGCCGTTTAATCCTGGGTCAGAATAAAATCGCTTCTTAAATTTTTTTCAAAGGAGCCGACAAAATTTGACGTAGTTGACAGACTTTGCTCGAATATTTTGGCGCGCGATTTGAATGTATCTTCATAGAGTGAAAATTTATTCGAATTGAGTATCCCAACGACTTTATGGCTGTAGATTAGAAATACTTCCATAATAAGGACACTTCCTCTTTCGATTTTGTTACAAAATGACAGAGCGCGACAAACCGGAATAAGACCATGACGTCACTAGCAACTCGTTTCCACTCAATGTCCTTGCAGGGGACCGTCTGGATTGAAACATAAATTGGAGATACGTGAAATAACAGCGGAATACCGAATGCAGGATACATATCTGCGATTGCTGTCAAGAGCCAGTATACCCATCCTTTCACCAAGAGTAGAACTTGAGAGGACAAAGTGAAACAACAGAACAAACTGGAATTGAAAAAAAATTTTAACTGTAAAAGAATCGTATTTTTGTTGATAGCTGTTGCCTATTGAAGCAGTATTTTGATTTGTCATCTCTAGATGCCGTTTTCCAATTATCCACCAATCCTAAATGAAAATAAATTCAAATCGCGCGCCAAAATATTCGAGCAAAGTCTGTCAACTATGTCAAATTTTGTCGGCTCCTTTGAAAAAAATTTAAGAAGCGATTTTATTCTGACCCAAGATCAGAATAAAATCGTCAACGATGGCTCATTAAAACCAATTAACGAGATTAAAAATGGGAGATAAGATCAAACTTCGCAGTAAATGTTTTCCTGTTACACGATAACTTTTTTCTAAATGTTGAAAATTTTTAAAAAAATTTACAAAAAATTTAGGAAAAATCGCCCGTGTAAACCGGCCTTTAGAATGCATCTCCCAAAATCATGCTTGCCATTGGCGACAATGATAATTTGTTTGTGATACTTATTCAATGAACTGCGAGGAAAATGTTCGAAGAAACGTCTTACGTTGGCGTAGAAGGCATCCCCTGATTCCATATTTAGATCACATTACAATTATTCGAATCAAATGGAGCGGTACAAAATGTCATCACGAAATTGTGCAACAGTACGCAATCTCCTCCTTGCTAGGAAAAAGCCATACACCACCAACGTACAAAACTTCCGCAGACGACTTGAAACAAACCACAACCGCTCATTTAAAAATATCAATGAATCGTCCAAATAAGTAATACCGTCCAGTCAGTATCCCAGATGGATTGATTCCTTTCTGTATGAATGAAGTTTGAACGAGTGGAACGACAAACACCTAGTTTGTGCTTTGTGCCAAAAGTCAAACAGATAAAGAATTTCCGAAAAATTTCTGAATTTCCGAAAATTTCCACATTTCCGACGCTAGGGGGGGGCAACTGCCCCCTCTGCCCCCCCAGCCACGACGCTTCTGAGTATACCCATCTTTGTTCATAAGAAGCTCCTTGTAAGAATCTCTACTCTCCGATCGCCAAAAAATTAGAAATTCCAGCACTGGAAAAATATAACTTAGGAAACTTGCTTATTATAACAATGGAAATCCTTATTTTTACTTCATTTTCACTTGTTTCCTGTCTCACATTTCAAAACGAACGTGAGTAATGTCAAAACATTGGAAATGCTTCAAAAAACCTTGTTTTCAAATGTTCACGATGGCAATGAATGTAACTCCGACTACTCAAAATTTGCATTTATTCTAAGTTTCTCATCAAAGCAGCTACATATGGTGTGACAAATACGTGTATTTCTCCTTGTTAAAAAGTGTGGAGAAAGTCATGACTGACATGAAACCGTGCTATGGAATAGTCGAGAAGACACAGGAGATTTTCAAATAAGAACATTTTGGCCCTGCAGAACATCAAGTATTAGCAATTTGAAAAGAACGTGCACATATATTCAAGAAATTTCGAGACGAGCATTCTCGAAGGAATTTTCTCTAGGGATGCGGGGATTCTGGCTACGGAGGAGCTTGAAAACGAGGTGACGAAAAAAGGGCGCGAAAGTTGTTGTGTTGTTGTGTGGTCCACAATGCAAGGAAGGTGAAAGTGGGGAGGCATGAATCCGCATGGGATTCAAAGATGATATATAAAAACATGGAGATTAGATCCAAAACTCTAACCAGAGTTTAGAATACTTCGCTTTGGGCAGAGAAGTAAATGAACCTATGGAAAAGCTGAAAGAACTCTTGCAAGAAAGTCTGGAACTCATAAAATGCATTGTCAAGGAACAAGATGACCATTTAGGCCCAGGTGGCCTAAGTTGGCAAAATGATGAAAGGCTTGGAGAGTCCATACAACTGGCCTGTGAGTCAAAGATAAATCTAGAGAAAATCAGGTCTAAGATGTTAGGAGAGGATGGTGTACCCAAAGCTGCAGTCAAAGTAGAGATATCAACAAAAGATGATGATGCAATGCGAAGCCAACCAACCCAACAAAATGAAGAAAAGGGATTCAACAATACCAATCCAATATTCATATCAGAATCCCCTCCAACAAGCCCATCATCAGAAAAAGGAGACATGTTGATAGAGAAAAATGATTTGTCCAGTTTGGCCACTGATGTTGTGTCAAATAATCCAATTGGAGCACTGAACAGTCGAACAGAGTCTGACTCCAGTGGGAGTACATTATTTGTCACTGCTGCAGAAGATGACCAAACAATTGAAAATCATGATATTTGCAAGGTACACAGCATAAGGAGGGGTCATCTAAAATCCATTTCATCAAGGATAGTGAAATTTGGCTGATAAACTTCCAATACCCAGGGGCAAATCACTAGGAGAGGCAACTTTTGAGGACTGTACTGAGGACTGCCCTGTACTTTGGCTCAGAACGAATCTCCCGAATCTATTCCAACTCATTGAGAAACATCACTTGCTGTTGCTCAAATGACCAATCTCAATCCTATGTTTACCGTGCCACTTTGATCGTTTTGTGAATGTTTTCTATAGATCACCACATCTAGGATGTTAACTTGAAAAAGGACAACAAAAGAAATCTTTTGCTGGGGCCCGTTTTAGTCGGGGCCCTAAGTTTTTGAACTAAGGTGCCCTAAACTGTGTTATGCCACTGGTTGACAGGAGTTTTATTTACCTAAGCCACTAAGAGTTTATCAAGATTGATATAAATGCATGCCTGTGTGCATGAACAAGGCTTCTTCTTAGGTCATTCCTCCTTCTGTTTGACCCCATCCAGTGCTGCTAGTCTGCAAAATGTTATTGAAAAACTGTTAGGTCCCATGCCATCATTTTTGATGAATTGTTAATGAACCCTCTCCCTTGATAGCCAGATTATGCTATCTGTGACACAATGCGTAGTGACAGGGTGAAAAAAGGGTAAAAGATGGAGGACTTGCAGTGAGTGAGGCTTGGTTAAGGTATCATCCAAAATTGTGTCATTTTTGGGTTTTATGGTATGGCAGTGGCACAGCACAGCAGTTGCTTTAGATGTCAGTCCCATGTTTGGCCGGAAGCAGACCATATGTTAAGTAGAGATTTGAAATTGATGCAGAAAAAGAATTACTGTGCCAAGATGAACATGGAATGGAAGCTGCTTTAAGAATTTGCAAAAAGCTGGACCACAGGAAAGTAGTTGTGTCCAGCATGGTCTTGGCACAACATCTGAACCAAGCGTTAACTTGAAACCAATGGTATAAAGGAAATAATTAAGGGCCATGTGTACTTTTGATTAGTAGCCCCCTCATTCTAAAGAAGATCAAGTTTGTTTTCTTTACACTGTTGGACAATCAAAGAAACAATGTTGGTGGCCTTTTAGCTTTGAACTAAAGATAACGTAAAGTATGTTCAGTTTAATGCCACTTTCTACAATACTGTAAGCAGAAAGTAGTGCTTTTGCTGGAGCAAGCATTTTGAGATACATTATCTTGCAGCAAGTCAGAAGATTATATTGAAACTGAATCATGCTGCAAAGAGTCTTGCTTGTTGAAGTAGATTTAAAGTGGATGAACGGGGTGAAGTAGAGGCAATCTATGAATAGGACAACGGAAACTCTTATGCGCATCATTGTACCTCTAACAAAATAATATCCACTCACATGTTACAATCATTTATCAAGAAAGGCTACAAATAGATTACTGCCCAGACTCCTTCTGCATGGGCCTCTTTTCTCTGTTGATTCTCTTTTTTAACATCTGCATGATTTATAAAATTTTAATTCTAAACTCCTTTAACATTGCTTTCTTCATTCCATTTTGCTGTTAGGAAGAAGATTTCTTTGGTGATGGTGACATTTTTGGTGATGATGATGCTGACTTCATGGATGAGTTGGATGAGGTAAGGAGTAGTTTCCATGAAGTCATGGAGCATCAGAGATATATTGTTGACAGTCCCTGCTCCCTACTCTGTCTTTTATAAGTGATTGATTGTTTCCATATCTCAATGATAGTATGCAATTATTTGCAGTGACACTGTAAATCATTGATCCTTTTCAAAGCCACTGCCAGCAATTTGGGAATTTAGAAGTTGATCAGTTGTAATCCAATGCATTCCTTTCAATCTATGTTGAAAGGAAGGCAAACAGCAATGAAGCAAATGATAAGATCAAAGAATGAGGGGTTGTGAGGCATACGGTAGCCATGGAAAAGTCTTTTGTGACTATATGCTCCTGACTCTCAAGAAAATAGTTGTATATAGCTTCATGTTTTTTGCTAAAGATGGTAAATTAGCAGATTGTTTTATTATATATATTTGATATATTTGTATGCACATTTGATATGTCTTTCTCTCTTGAGAAACGGATTTTATTGCATTTTTGTGCAAGCTCTCAAGGTTGATATTTTTTGAAATTGAGGTGCTCCAGACCTCAACATCCTCCCCCCATGGCTCCACCCCTGGCAGCATGATCTGCTAACTCTATTAGATAAGCCCTGTAGTAGTTAGATTAAGGTGTAGTGAAGCATTGGCTTTGGTTGAATTTGCTTTGTTTACATGGAGAGAGTGGTGAATTACCAAAGAAGCAAAGTTGACCCGTCATCACCATGGTAATGTCAATCACACTGAAGATTTCACAATTGTCAGAAAATCCTTCTGGTAAATTGCAGACCAAAATGAGTTTCACTACAGTTGCATTATTGTCATGTAAATGGAGGAGAACCTATGACCACAGAATGATGAATACACTACAGCTACAACTGATTTCACAATATGGCTAAATCTCACAACAGGTTCATATAGATGATGCCTTAATCTTCTTGAAGATGCCTCATATTGACACTGTTTGCTTTCAGATTGAAAACAGCACAATCAATGACAAGGCTCCACTAGAGGAATCATTTACTTTAAATCAAGGTGAAAATATATTTTTTGATTACTTTTAATTTTGATCAAATACTTGGATGAGTCAGAAGAAACATGGGATGTTTATCAAGACCTAGGTATTCTGAAAAGAATAAGAATTTGTTACATTTTGTAGGATTTTTGAATGTGTACAATAGTAATAGAAGCTCTGACAGCACTTGATCGAACCTTGTATATAATAATGTATAAAGTTAATGCTCGATCCAGGCGCTTTTTTAGAATAGCTAAAAGGTCTATTTACAGCCAAGGATTACATTTTTTTGAAAACTTAATGCAAAGGAAGTGTAAATCACCTATTCCCACAGTACAAGTCTTGCTCACATTGACACTGTTTCCCACCTAAGAATTCTTGTTTAGAATAAGAAAACCTATCAGTCAAAGAAAATCAACATATCAAAGGAGGCGGACCTTGCTGAAGGTCACTTAGGATGTGTTGAAAATTGGCAATTTCAAACCTACCATATACCAAAAACGATAGATTTTGCAGAGATGGAAATATGTTTCCCAGTCAAACATGAAAATCTTAAAATGGTAGGTTTCGGATTCACCACCAGGGTTTTCTGATGCAAAATGAGAATCTTCCTTTTGTAGCAGAGGGTTCAGAAAGTTTGCCACATCAATCAGACATACCCTTTTGCGAATTTCGGAGTCAATCAAATATGAACTCCAAGTCAAGCAAGGCTACCGTTTTCAGCATTGGTACCAACAAGATAAAATAAGGAGAAAGAGTTCTCCTTATTTTATCTTGGTACCAATAAAACCACCCTTTGTAAGTTTCATGTTTTGTATTCTGTTTTTGTTTGCTAAGATGGCAAGCAACTGGTTTTAGATTCTCTAACTTGTTCTTTTTTCTAATTCTTTCTTGCAGGAGAATTTGATTGTCCTGCTCCCGAAAAAGAACACTCAGACATACTCAAGAATTATTTTGGATTTGGCAAATTTAGACCGTAAGTGAACGGTTTTTTATGTTACAACTGGCACAGAAAACTTTAAAGTTAGCTGTTAAAAAGTTTTGTTTGAGTGTCTCAAACGTAGTACTGAAGTTGCAAAGAGTTTGGCCGATTTCCTTCATAGGCGTACAGGAAGAAAAAATCAAGGGGGCTGCCCGACACAAAGCCCATTGCTTGCCAACATTTTTGCCCGACTAAGGGCAAAAATTTGCCCGAATGGGGCTAATTTTTGAAAATTTCTCCAAAGTTGAAATTGCTCCAAAGTTGTTTTCCCCCGCCTCATACGCTTATGATTTCGTTGTAGACGAGTGTAGAGGGTCTTTTTCATCCAGCATGCCTTGCACGTGTCATCTCTTGGTTTGCCTTTGTTGTCGCCATTTTCGCATCTTGAAGATTTTTAAAGAAACTCAGTGAAAGAAACGCTTCCCTCAGATCACTGAAACTCAACAACGTTATTACCGAGAAACATTTGATAAAATTTTTTTAATGTCAAAGAGTGAGGGGAACCCCCTGTAGTATTTCCGTGCTTTAGGAGTCACGTGACTCAGTAGTGTATTTACGTTTGGTTTTGGGCCTATTTCCTCATTCGGTTACAGTCTTTCGCAGTAAGCTAAAGTTCTTTCGAATATAGTAACTAACATTACTGTAACCGAATCTTTCCAATATGGATGCGAAAGTAAAATGCTTCGATGGAACTGGTGATGTAAATGTTTTCCT